>OX608075.1:48542183-50999683 GCA_951509635.1 Eupeodes luniger | reverse complement strand
TAAATTTTAACTTATGGTTAGATTTAAATATGTTGGCAAATTTTACCAAGAGCTAAAATACAATAGTTTAGGAGGACGTTGGGTGTATTTCACGCATAAATGTTATAAATTGTGTTGAAACGTATCTTTTTCCAAAGATAATAATTCTGTTCTGGTTGCCATTTCTATAAATGCGAAGAGCGCTACAAAAAATAGATGCGAATGTATTATGAAGAATTTTCTGGATTTTTTGGCGTATTTTCTTCTGATGCAATTATAGGGAAGGGAGTCTATTTATTACTATCATTTTCAGTCTGCTTACTCGTAGATTGGACTTGATGCTATACTCTGTCCAACAAAAATAGTCAGTACAGAGAAGATAGGACGTTTACCTCTCACTCTGACTGAAGTGAAATCTCGTTAAGCTGTGAGAGAGAGCAAATATTACAGGGTTTCCGTAGTGCCCATTATAAATTTCGAAAAAGCTCTGATAAATATTAATAGGGCTACCAACTTTTGATTGTAAATTGAAAGTTAAAAATAAATTCCGTTTAAGAAAATTTATAAATTATGTACATAATCCCGAATTCAAAAACCCCTTTGTGAAAACTAAGAGTAACATAAATTCAATTATGAAAAAATAATGAAAATTTTCGATTCTGTATCACACAATATTCACAAATACACAATTTATAAACAACACAGCACAGATTTATAATAAAATAAAAGCAGTTCTTTTTTTGGCACTGATTATAAAACACCGTATAAATAAACACTTTTTCAAAGAATATTTTTTTATGAACAAAATCACTATTTTTCACCATCTATAATTACCACATGTATTATAAATAATTTTCGCTTAAACTCAACTCTTTGCTTCCTAGTGGTTTCGCAATTAAACCAAATACTCTATATTTTTTCTTTATATTCCTACTGTTTTTTTTTTTAATTTTTAGTGAATATTAATTTTTTTTATTTAAATGCATTATTCAATATACACATTCTATATAAATTTTAAGTTTTTATACAAATATTTGAAAAAGTTGACATCTCCGGGAACAAAGGGTTAATTTACGAAGAATAATAAATAAACTTCACTTACCGAAAAACAGCAAGCGACAACACCATTCCCATATTTGTTCTCAAAAGCTTTTAAAAAAGCACACATTCTGAAAGCTCCCAAACAAAATCCTAAGAAAAATCCACCATGGTTTGCATTAACGTGGAAATTGTAACTCTAATAACAATCTGCTTATTTTCAATACATACGAAGAGGGTTGTTTGTGAACACATTATTTATCAGTGTCAGTGTGGCTTTGGCTGCGCATGGTAAAGGTTGTGGGGATGTACGCTCGTCGAAGCGTAATTACAACAACAATTTATGTGTAAGTCAGTGGTTGAATTTTCTTTTTCAGTAGGTAAAAAGGGAATAAAACCACTGACTGGCACCATTTGCAAGAAAAAAGCTCTCCCATAAGACGTGTACTGACTATTTTTGTTGGACAGAGTATAGAACAAAAATTCTTAAAAATTACTGTTTTGCGTGAAATTTTTCAAATATTTTGATTAAAACGAGTTAACAAAACTTAAAAAGAGAATTGTGTTTGTTTCTTGAATTTAACAAAATAGGTGCATTTAGGTATATACCTATATATATAATATATATGTATATATTTTTTTAATTTAAAACAAACAAACTAAGGTAAAAAAAATGGGAAGGAATAATGTTAGGCACTTACAAAATACACGTGGCAGAATCTCTCCTCACTTCAAATCTGGGGAGATTCAAAGCTTTCATTTTAAATTAATAGTTATGTAATATGTTTTTCAATTAGAGCCATGAAAAAAATAAATTAGGTGGCGCAACAGTCTTTTGAGAACTAGGGTCTAGTGACTTACAATTCTCTAGCAATCCTGTGTTTGAGTAATGTTGTCAGGGATGGAGAGGATGAGTAATGTTGTCGATTTCGAAAGGCTTATTTGAGAAAGCACTTTTGATGACAAGAATTACTCTTGGATGACAGTCCGACGCACCAACCATCACGCCACGGGTACTCCTATTGGAGCCATTAGTTTAACGAAAATTTCCCTTTTGATATTTTTTTGGACATTTATATTCTTGAAATTCATGTTTAAATCTCAGTTTTAGAGAACCACCTCAAAAAGTAGATTTTTTTAATTTATTAAGATCTTAAAGGTTTTTTTTTATTTGATAGATAATTCATTTTGAAAGAAAAAAAAACACTTAAAACATTATTATGTGCGTCAAAAAATAAGATGGAATTGAAGACGAGTTTCAAAAATTTAGAGACAGCTGCTTATTTCTCAGAACATAATATTAAATTGACGATCACTTATTTAAGGTTTTTTCCCTAAGAATCTGAATATTTGCTCTTTTTTATCTTATTAAAATAATTTAAGCATCCCTAAAGTTTGTCCAAATTTTAAATTTTGTTAATACCTTTATGATTATTACAAATATTTTAGTTGTTTTTGAGAGACAAACCGTTTTTTTTTGGGAATATTGTTAAATTACTGAAAAATCTGCAAATGAAATCCTTATGGCTCATACGACCCCCCCTGGATCCTCCATTGGTCAAAAGTTTATGGAATTGGTTAAAATCAACAACCTACGGTCAGTAAGCCAAATTATACTGAGTTGCAATTATTACAAATTCTTAGGCTAATTCGGCGAGATCTTTTATATTATTATTCCATTATGATTTCTACAAATAAAACCTTAAGTGCCTTGCACATGAGCAACGAACTGCGAAATGCGAATGGACGAACAAACGTGATTTTACACATTTCAAAAAGTCAATTCCACACAAAAACACATTTAAATTATAAGAAACCAATTGACACTAATATTAGGATAATAAAATTTGCATTTTGTTCTCTAAAACAAGAGAATTTTGTAAAAACAATTTGGTAGTAATGAATCGCAGTGTGGTTGCTGCGAACTGTCAAACTTTATTCGCGTTCCAAATACCATCCACACTGCAACGAGAACGAATAAATTGTTCGCGCTCAACTTAACCTCAAAATTATACCACTCTTGTTTTGTTTTTGTGTGAAAGATGGTGGCTGAGGAAAATATGGAGAAACGGGTTGACAATTCGTCGCTACCTGCGAATAGAAATAAAAGCTCATGTGAAAGAAAAGTCAAAATATGCGAACATCCACAGTTCGCAGTTCGCAGTTCGTTGCTCATGTGCAAGATGCTTTAGTTGTCAAAAGTGTTGGTATTCAGTTTACCAAATCTGCTATAAGATCTGGTTGGAACCTTTTAAAACGTACGTATTGAAGTGTCAAATTAAAAAAAAAACTATTATAGAATAAACTATAGAAGACCGATGTTTGAAATTTTTACATATGTATGGATGTAAAAGACATCCGTTTAAGAGTAGAAAACTGATATTTATTATTATTATTATTATTTATTAATTTCCACATAAATGATACAAATTAATAAACTTAAAACTAAACAGCACTAGCACAGCAACAAGGCTTACGGCTGGTATCTTAAATAAATCGATGTACAAATAAGTTTGATGTAAATATCCAAGGGGAGCGGCCGAAGGTGGCAGGTGGGGGGATGATAAAGTCCCCGCACATGCCACCCTCGGTCGCTCCCCCGGTAGTAGAAAAATAAGGTATATTAATATTATATACATGAATCAAGTTTAAGAATTTGTAAGATTTTAAATACAGATTTTATGTTTTTTTCAGTAGGATTTGAAAGCAAAGTTAGAAAAATAGTATTATGAACATTTTTAAATAAGCTATTGACTTTAATGCATTCTGCTGTTAAATGTTGAATTGATTATATAGTATTTGTTTGGCAGAGATGGCAAATTGGTGGGGGTTCTTTTTTTAATAAATGGTTGTTGGTTATCCAGGTATGCCCAAGTCTCAATCTTGTAAAACACTTGTTCATTTTTGAGGACGTGGTTGTGGGATAAATGGCAGGTTCGCCTTCTTTGTTAACTGTCGAATAGTGGTGAATATGGTGAGCCCAATATTCTTTCCGCTTACTCTGCCAGTATGCGTCAATCATTCTTTGGAGGTCCTTTTTGGGTGGCCGGTGTTGCGTGATCGCTGTGTTGGAGCATACAGAAATAGTTTTAGCTTCTCTGTCTGCGGCTTCATTTCCCGAAATGTTGACATGCCCTGGGATCCAGACTAATCTTAATTTTTGACCCTGCGATATAATGTTGTCTCGTATTTTATTGATGATTGATGATTGGTGTTCGGTGTTTTATGTTTTTTATGGCAGATAATGTGGAAAGGCTGTCGGTAAGGATGATGGTTTTTTGTTTGTTGTTTTGGCTATCATTGTTGCTCTTAAAATTGCTAATGCTTCAGCAGAGAAAATTGAAAAATAAGCTGGAAGTTTCTCAGTAAAGCAAGATACTCCGTGTTTGTCAACGACAGCGTATCCAGTACCTTCACAACTCTTAGAACCATCGGTGTAGAGTGCGTTTCAGGTGTTTGTAGGATAAGTCTGCATAAGGTTTAGGAAAAGTTGCATATACTTTTCTTTTGGGGTATAGTCTTTGGGATATATAGATAGATGGGTGTCGATGCTATTCAATGTGAGTTTCCATGTCGGGAACTTTTTAATGGGTATACTTTTAATAGTAAGGTCTATTCCGAAGTCTTTTCCAAAAGAGAGGGCTTTATAGAGGTTTGAGGGTTGTTTAGGTAATTTCTTTCTGCGAATAATTTTGTTTGCGTCGTTGTGAATTGGCGAGTTGTATGATTCGCATATTTGTGGGAGAAGTTTCGATATGAGGGAGTCCCTCCTGTCTTCGATAGAGTAAAATCCACCTTCCGTCATCATGTTTATAATTGGTGTTGTTCGAAATGATTTGAGGCTAGCACTTATTGCTGCCTGATAGATTGGGTGCAGGATTTTAAGGTTTGAATTTGAATTTGATGTTTATATTTTATTTTGTTAACGAATTTGTTCTTAAAAGGAGACAAACATATTCATAAAAATCCCCTCGTAGATAAAAGCCAGAAAACTTTTGATGGATCTAGGATTAAGAAGTAGATACATAACTAGTTACTTTTCGGGTGAAACCATTTACGTGATTTATTTCCATTTCAAATATTAGTAAGATACAAACAAAGTAGGTACATGTTCATGTTTCACCTTTATTATATTTTACTTTCATATTTATTTTAAGTTCCTTCTGCATTGTTGCAGATATGATTCACATATAGAAGTTCTTTTTCTTACAGTATAAAACTTAGTTTAAACGATACATGTCCTGCCTTAAGACCGAACTGATTTTCAGATAAGATATTATTGTTCGCAGATTGGGAATTGTTCTAGTTTCAACATTTCTTCAAATACCTTGATAATACTTGAAGGAAGACTAATCGACCGGGGATTCGAAGGATTGGAATTGTCGTTTAGCTTTTTTGGGAGTAGATGCACAACAATTATCTTCTAACAGCACATGGCGTTGTTAAACAATGTGGTGCACATGTTGGCAGCTATCTCAGGTCAATGTTGTATTACAATCAGCCTTATTGCGAAGATCAACTATCAACCGATTGACGGTTGATAGACTATATCAATTCAAATCAAAAGCGGTATTGTGAAAATCAATTGACAAAATATTGTGCTATTGTGAATGCCTTCAAAATTATTTTATTATTCTTGCAACTGACAGAAGTTTTGAAAGCAAAAATTAAAAACAAAATAAAAAATGACTTCGACTGAATTATTTTTTGATGATGATGAGGATTCAATATATTTTAAAACTAGCAACAGTGCTAAGATTTTGTGCACATGGGAACTACCAGTTAAGTTTGGGAAACGACTTTAATCTTGGTATTGCCCAATCAATTACATCGCGTGTCCTAAAGGAAGTCTTTGGTGTAATTGAAAACTATTATGTGTGCCCAAAATGGATAAAGTTCCATTACACTGAGGAGGAAGAAAGGAGGGCAAAAGTTTATTATTTTGAGAAAAGTGGCATTCCTAACGTGGTAGGATGCTTGGATGGTACACACATTAAGATCATAGGCCCAGACAAAAATATTCGACACTTGTATTACAAACACGAACTCATCAACTACAAATTTACGATTGAAAAAAAAAATTGCCAGTTGATAAGAAAGTCGATGAATTTTTTTTCGCAATACAAATTTTTTCCATTCACAATAGGTTATTGATACAAATCCACAATGTATCAACAATTCATTGACAGTTGACACTCACAATACCATTTAATAAAATTGATTGAAAAATTTCAATTATTAATTGATAGTTGATCTTCACAATAAGGGTGAATGTTTAATTTGGATATGCCAGCGACTCATGCTAAATACTTTTTCTTCATTGATAATCAGAGAACTTGGCCAGTTTTTGTCGGTGATAAAAGAGTACATCATTCTATAGAGCTTTAGACACGTAAGGTCATTTGACCATTCCTCTTCAGTCATAAAGATATTATCTATTATAATATTTCCACATTCTCTGGTCGCTAGAATAACCGGATCAAATTTAGTTGACACAGTAAATTCATCGGAAATTGAAAGAAAATAAAAAAAAAATAGTTTACCTTGAAAAACGACTAAGATTTATACCAGGTGCATTAAAGTCATTAAGAGGCCAAGGAAGACAGTTAGAAAGTGTGCAGTACTTATTCAATTAAAAACTTAAACATTTCGAATTAAAAAAATAGAGTCTTATGAAGCAATCTAAAATATTACCTCAAGCATTACGGCCACTTTATATCTTAATATCATAAACGTCAGATGAACGACACGCCAGGACAGAGCAAAAGCAGATCTATTTTCTATTCGGTCGGGCGTTTTACAGTTCATTGTCAGTCATTTTGTTTTAATAGTTGGAAATTGAAGTTTTTGTTTCGGAAATCATGAACCCGGCTGTTTGAATCTTTTTCACTATAGAGAGCGAGGAGCTAATTGAGCTAATTTCGTACTTCCCGACGGTCGGTCGCTCCGATCGGAATACCCTTTTACGACTTCTATCTCAAGAACCGGCAGATATCGACTTCCAACAAATTTTGTTTTACAAAATGTTCCAAGGGGTAGCCATACTTAGTATTTTGAAATAAAGAACAACTTAATATTCTTAAAATGCCAAAATCAAAAGAAAAAAAGAGCACAAAAATATTATTTGCAAATTTAAAGACCACCAAAAGGAAGTTATTTGTGTAGGAACATATTTCTGAAAAATTATTTGTTTTATAAAATAATTAAATAAGATTTTTAAGACTAAACCAAACTGAAGAAACGCATCTGATTCAAATTATGTAATTGCAATTCAAGTGTATTTGTACTTTCTAATTTTCTAAATAAAATTCATAAAAGAAAATCTTTCTTTCAAAACGACCCTCTACCACTTTTAAGGAATAAATCATTTTACGTCAAGACTGAAAGCAATAATTAATGATTGGACATAAATAAATGCGACGAAATATAATTTAGAAATAGTTTTGATGAACACTCAAAGCCTTAACTCTAAACAATTGTTTAAAAACTGAAAACTGAAACCTTTGGGTAGCATACAAGTTTAAAGCTGTCGTCCATTAAATTTCTATAAATACTTTTGGACTGTTGCGCCACCTAATTTATTTATTTATTTATTTAAATACTTTTGGAACTGTATTTATTTTCTGTTTAGAGGAGTATCGCAGTTTTACGGGGTTCTTATAAGGAATTGCATACAAAATTAAAAACAATTACATTAAGATATCAAATTCTTTCTGGGTAAATACCTACAACAACAAATAAATGTTACAGAAGAGGGTGAATAAACTCAATGAGTAAGAATGGATGGGAGTCAGGCTCTTATCAGACTTTGGCGAATGCAATCTTTTATGACTTAAATTTAAAGAAAGCTTTGTTTGAATTCACCAAGACACTGGGAACTTAATATTTTACAATCACCGATCATTTGACTGCAATAAATTGATTACAATCATTGGAGACTTCTTTGTATTTTTTGAAGTCTTTTGCATTCTTTGTACGGTCTTATGCGCACGTTCTTGCGAGAACTTAAAAGAATCCAAAGATTTCAAGAAAATGCGATACCTATACATTTTAAAGACAACAGTGAAATGATCGGGCACACGATTATTGCAATCTTTTAAATGTCAAATGATTAGTGTCATTGAATGCAGCAATATTTAAATTATTTTCAATAAACAATTTATAATGATTACATTCACAAAAGACTGCATTCTTTTACAAGCATGGCACTTATCAACAATATTTAATTTACTGTAAGAAAACGCTAAGTAAATTTTCTAAGTTTGTATATTTCAAACATACAAGTTACCATTAGTTTTATGTCACAGTGGTTTTAATTATTTTAGTTTTTTTTTTTTTTTTTTTTTAATAAATATACATGCATTCATTCGTTCTTTCTTAATGTACCTAATGTTAATTTAAAGCAAAACTTGTTATTTTGTATACCTACTTTAAGTAATAGTTCTTATACAACTATTTTTGTTTTCTTACAGATTTGTATGACCAATAAACCATAAAAGGCTTAATTATGTTTAACACTTAAAAAGGAACTAGATTTAATCTTAACATTTGTAAAGACAAATCAAAATTAATTTTTTGTTTTGTTTTGTTTTAAACACAAAAATAAATTATTATTTGTACGCTACAATTATTTTTACTATACACACATAATGTACTTCAACGATCGAGAATGAGAACACAAGGTGTTTGAATTCCATAAATCACAAATATTTGGAAGGAGATAAATGTTTCATAATTTGAAAATTGTGTGAAGATTTGGAGGTTTTGAAATTTATAATAAAAATTATAATAACAAAAGCAAACTTTCTAAAAGTCGATCATTAGAATTAAAATTTCTATATGCTATTGTTATGAAAAGGAATGAAGAGTATTGATTAGTACTTTCTAGTTTACAAAGGTTTGTCAACATGTAAAAGATAAAACACTCAATTATATCTATAATTTCATTATCATAAATCTCCTTCAATGATTAAATTAAATGTTGTAATTCTTAAATAATTTTCGAGAAATTTCCCCAAAAAAAAAGTCTAAGATCAGTGTAGTCTACATGCTACATGATCGAGATGAGGATAGGCTAGTGCGTGAGACTTTAAGCATTGCCATTATAGTTGTATATCAGTATTGCACAGCAGGTGTTGATGAATTTGCATTGGCACTAGTTGAATCACCCAGCCATGAGTCAGGACTAGGAGGAAAATCGGGATAACCTTGTGCTGGACTGGAGTCATTACTCAAATCTGATATACCACTTGCAGGAATCACATGAAGATTTCCAGAAGTTTTTGCTGCCGAATTCACAGAATGACCTTAAATTTAAATTGTTTTTATTTAGTTAGGTTATAATTTAAAAAAATAAATAAAATTAAAATAATTAACCTAAATGCGTATAAACAATGTTGTCTGAATATGATCCAAAAGAATGTCCAGATCCAATTGCTGGAGGTGAGTGGTTGGGTGGATATATGTGTGGACTTCCGCTTCCTCTTGTGTATGAACCTCTTACACTGTGTGGCGAGGCACCTTCTTCAAGTCCTAGATTAACGGTACTATAGCTGTCATTACTTTGATCTGTAAAAAAATAAAATATTATCATAATTATAAATGCATGGGTTTTACGAATGAGTTCTAGTAAGTTAATTAAGTTTGTTTATTTAACAAACAAAAAATAATTTATTGTAGGTATGTTAAACGTTTTGAGAATGGTTTTCACGTTTTAAACCAAAACTTCCAATTCGAGCCAAAATGCAAATAAAGTGAGAGGTGTAGTACCTACTATTGTTTTATAACAAAATCATGAGGAAACTAAATTTGAAGGCAAATCGTTACTTTTGAAATTATTATTTTTTGTGTTAACAATCCTATTTTAAAAACAAACCGTCAAAAAGTTATTTAAAATCACATGTGTAGTTCAAAATTGACTCGTCATAATTGTGAATATCACAAATGTACAATGAGAGAAAAAAGGCTGACTAAAATCAATTAAGAGCGGACTTGATGTAAGCCACTTTTATTCTTGACTCAAGATTTGTTTTCTTAAAACATACATTTTAGGCAAAATTAAGCCCAAAAAAACTCGATTTGAGAAAAGCAAACTTACTATAAGACTTTTAAATCTTATAACAGTATTTATGTTCTTAAAGTAAGCGGCAAAACTCTGAAGATGAGCTGACACAAAGTTAAAACAAGTCTAAATAATGTTAAAACGAGTTAAAACAGTCTCAAATCGAGCCAAAACAATCTTAATTATAAAGGGTTATCCATTTTGCGTTTTCAAAAGTAAAGGGCTCGAATTCAACACCCGTACCAAAGTTGTTAAATCAATTTATGTTTCAGTTGAAAGTCTGACATTTACGAAAATGGATCGCTTAACTATTGCACAACTCATACAAATTGTTAAAACCTACTACAAAAATGGTCACAACGTCGTCGAAGATACGTCCAATGGGTGCTTGAACAATAGACGGTGGACGGCGATTTTTCCAACAAAATATTCTTCAGCGAACGAAGCACATTTCTCACTCGGTGGGTATATTAATAAACAAAATTGTCGTATTTTGGGTTCTGAGAATCCTCAAATAATTGAAGAGAAGCCCTTACATCCACAAAATTTCCAAAGCTTTTGCTCGAAAATGAAAAATCTTGTGAATCAACTTTAAAAATAATTAACAGTCAAATTAATAATTTAACAATATTCATGTAATTTATTTTGAAAGTTGCGAAGTTTGCTCAGAATTAAATTTTTAAAGATAGTACAACACGTGTTATTAAGTTTTAAGAAATTTAATTTATAATAATTTGGAGTTGTATAAATTAAAATCATTTGTATTTCAGAATTAAACCATTTATGTTTTGTGTCAACATAGTTCTTGGATTTGATTCCCATTTTCAAGCTTTTGAAGTTGGTTCTTAAATAAGTTCCATTGAAATTAAAACAATAATAGATTTTTTAAGTCTACCACTACATTAATACTATTTAAATAATGGACCAACCTATTTTAGAATTGAACGTACTTAAGTATAATTTTTTTCATTTTGGTATCTGAAATAGAAAGGGGGGAGGCTACCAAATTGGTTCCGAAGGTAAGACTAGTTACCTAATCTTAAATTAAGATTAAATGATTTAAAATCAATCTGAAATATACTTAAATACACAAATTTTCGTTTATGTTTTAAGTTCGTTGATTCTTTAATTAAAACTAAATAAACTTATTTTAAGTATTTTTGTTCTTATATTTGGTATATTTAAGAATGTGTGATCTTGAAATAAGAATTTTTAATCTTGAAATGAGCCGATAACATACTTAACTAATGTCTAATTAGTCTTGAAGCAAGTATTTAGGGCTTATAATAAATGGGATTAAAACGAGAATTCTTGGCTTGAATTAGGAGTTTTCGAGATTACCGTACTTTGGTCATCGGGTCAGCTTGTTTTGACACCGATATTCTTGATTTCTATGTATAGAAATTTCAATATAACATTGTTTCTTAAAGATTGGTTATTAAAAAGATAAAATTAAAAAAAAAAAAAAAAACAATTACCGTTGTGACTAAAACTATCGTAATCCACTTTTAATTCGTCTTTATCTAGAAATTTGTCAGTTCGCGGGGAACCACCACCCTTCATCGATCGGAAATATTGACTCCATCTAGTGCGACCCGCATCCTTTTTCAGTCGTTTTTCCTTTGCTCTCCTATAGACGCATTAAAAAAAATAAATATTGTATTTCACTTATTAGTAATCTTCTTCCGACTATGCTGTTATTAGAGCTTACTGCTACTTGCCTATTTTGGAACCAAACTTGCACAACCCTCATGTCAAGGCCGGTATCCTGGGATAGTTGTTCTCGTACGTGGCGGGCAGGTTTCGGACTACTGTTGTAGGCATTTTTAAGTGTTTCTAATTGTTTTGCTGTAATAGTGGTACGAGGTCGCTTATTTGGTTGATCTCCATCCAGTGATCCTTCCAAATAGAGTCCTGGGTTTTTGGAGTTCATTAAAAGATATTAACATACTTTAATATGTACATTTGTCTATATAAGATTTCAATTATTAAGTGTATATACCTTTCGATTTGGCTTCTTCATAATCACGTTTGCAAACCAACTTTCGATCCTCCATTAAGTAAAATTCATCTCCAGTATTTAGTGTCCTCGAGCACATAACACATAGAAAACATTGAAGGTGGTAAACATTATCCTGTGCCCTCCGGACGACTTGTGTAGGTGGTATACCCAGATCACATGCTGAACATTTAGTTCCATATCTTCTACAAGAATTCAAAGACACATTAACAATTGATTTTTTTGTAAATATGAGAGATTTAATCACTTAAAAAAGTCATCTTTACAAAATAATTGGCCATTTCGAGCAAAGCATTTGTCGTTGAGTTGAGCTCTACATTCACTACATTGTAAACATTGCGCATGCCACGTCCTTTCAAGAACTTTTAGAATAAATCGATCCAGTATCAGCTCATGACATCCTCCGCATTTCGGAATGGTAGCTATTAAATAAATGGTGTATAGATATCTTAAATGAAATATGTTTATTTGTGTGTTTGCATATTTAGCTGGAGATTATGAGAAATACAAAAAGTCGGTAACAAAGTATAAATATTAATGTATACGGGAGGATTTCAATATTTTGTAATGTAAAGTACCTACATACAAATTTTCGTAACACTTTAATAATTTCAGTACATAGGACAACATACATGTACGAATAATCAGTCTTACGGATAATTTCTTCACACAATTCTAGTCTCTAAAACTCGGTTTATTGCAAAATCAGAATTCGGTTTATCTAAAAAGTAGAACTGGATTGAGTTCTAATTTATTTTATATAACAGTTTGATATAGAACTTCGATGTATTTAAATCCTTCAATTGGGTGTTTAGGAAACTACAACATACATAAGCAAAATTTGTATGACTTAATGGTCATGTTATAGATATTGTTCTTTTAAATTTGACAACACCAGAATTGAAAGTTTTGTGCATGCATTTAAATTCATTAAGCTATTGACTATTGTTTCATGGGCCTTAGGACTAACAAAAGAACATACAAACATCAGACTCTATGTCGAAAAATTGCTTCAAATCTCAAACGATTATTAAATTCATGAACATAATTATTGTAGTACCCGTGGCGTGATGGTTAGTGCGTTGCCATCTAAAGTTTTTTTTCACGGGTAGTGCCTCTCGAAAAGAATTCACAAATCCTCCAAGAGTAATTCTTGTCATGAAAAGTGTTTTCTCAAATACCCTTTGGGATTCGGCATAAAACTGTAGGTCCCCTCCATCCCTGACAACATTACTTGCATACAGGAATGGCTGAGAGTTATGTAAGTCACTAGGCCCTAGTTCTCAACCGACTGTTGCGCCACCTAATTTATTTATTTAATAAATTTAAAAAAGTATCTAGGTAGACATTTTAACTGTTTGAAAAAGGCAAACGGTCTGCTTGGAAATAATGTCCGTTCAAGAAGTAATAAAGTTCAATTGATCATATTTTATGTTGAAAAAGAGGATGGGATGCGACCCACACTGATAACTTCCCATCCCGTCTGTCGATTTGTCTTTCTTAAAAGTTTGTAGGTTTTTGTGTTTTGTTAAAAAAGTTGTCAGTTGAATTATTCTTAAAAATTACCAACAATATTTTGCATAATGATGAAATAGTTTGAATTCAAAATCTATTTTTGTTAACGAGATTTTTAGTCGAAAACCAATTTTTACCAATTTCAGTACCATTTCTTAAAAGTTTTTATTTATTATATAAGCAAATACAAATTGGAAGATTGAAATTAATTTGAAGTCAATATCTTTTATTGTTCACGAGATTTCGAGAACCGAACATCAATTTTTACCAAATTTGCGTATACTATTTTTTGTAGATCTTATTTTTTTATGAAAAAACAGACTGTTGGATTTTAAAAAAAATTACTGAATGTGGAAAACAATATTTTCTGTGAGATAAAATAAATTTGCAGCCAATATTTTAAATTTTTGAAAAGATATTTAAGTCGAAAATCAATTCTTACCAACTTAATTAAAAAACTTAATCGTTAATTTTTGTTTAGGTTTTTATTTTTTGTAAAAAAAACTGTCAATTCGATTTTTTTCAAAATGTTACTGAATATTGACAACAATTTTTTTTAAAAGATAAATAATTTTAAAGTCAATATCTCAAAGCTTTGAAAAGGTATTTGAATCCAAAATCAATTTTTACCAACTTTCAGTAATGTTTTTATAGGTTTTTATTTTTTGTAAAAAAACTGTCAATTCAATTTTGCTCAAAATTTGTCGAAATCTTGAAAATAATATTTATTATAAGATTAAATTAGGTGGAAGTCATAATCTCAAATTTTTGAAAAGATATTTGAGTCGAAATTCAATTTTTACCAACTTTTTTTAATTTTTTTTAAGGTTTTTATTTTTTATAAAAAAAACTGTAAATTCGATTTTTCTCAAAATTTTAGCAGATGTTAAACACGTTGGTTTTCGTTGCACAAAATTGTTTTGAAGATAAAATCATTTTTTGGTCGTACAATTTTCGAGGTGTTTTTTTTTTTTTTAATTTTTTTTTGATTTATAAAAAAACCGTTAATTGAAATTTTTTCCAAAAATGTACTTGTTTGGTATCACGTTACAATTTATAATATAAAATTTAATTCAACTCGCTAGCGTTATTGGTTCGTAAGATATTTTGAGTTAACCAAAATGTTCACCTTTTTTTTTAAATTGATATGGTAAAAAAACCACCAAGTTGGACGTTATCTGTAGACAATTTCTTTTTTAGTAGTGAAACCCTTTTTAACTTACATACATTTCAAGAAATTACCTATACAATACAATGTATAAAAACCATTAAAAAATTCGCGACTTTTATCGAGATATTCTAAAGCTTCCGTAGTTAAACTTCTATATTTTGGATTGAAATTCCTTAAATTAATGTATGTATATTAATATTACAATTGGTTGCCGCATCAAAAAATATTTTAAAATTAAAAATTAAAAATTAAATCGCAACTGTCAACAGTTAAGCGCCACTTCAATTTCTGCTGTTATTTTTTTTTTAAATTTTAATGAACTTAATATCTTTCTGTTAACATATAACAGAAGTTGTTTCCTTCAAAATCCTATTATTAAAAATGTAATTAAAAAAATCGCGTTTGTCAGGAGAATGCGGCCACCTACACGTCTTTCATGTACATATTCAAGCTCGAGAAGTCGATGGCTTTTGAATGCAACCAATTTTAAGTGGTTTCAAAAAATTCCGAAAAAGCGCAAGTCTCGGTCTTAATAAAACGATCTTTGAATAATAGTTATTAGATCGATTTATTCAAAAAGGTTCAATTTTTAATACATAAATTTACAAATATTATGAAAAACGTTTTTTTGATGCCGACTTAATTGATTTTGTCCCTTCATGATCTTATTTGGATTTCCTTGCTCATGGAAATGCTATAATACTCAAAGCCAACTCAGCACTCGGCTTTTTAAAACGTTGGTCCAAGGAATTTTTCACTCCCACCTTACCCTATCTCCCTACATCACATTTGTCCGTTCCCTCCTTGAATACGTCTCCCTTACCAAAGAGTATATGTTGCAAGAATTGAAAGCGTTTAAGGACGTTTTCTTCGTTTTGCTCTTCGATCACTGAACTGATCATTTATCCATATCAAGAGTGCCTTAAATTAATTAATCTCTAGATTCTGGAAAAAACTATTTATCTGACATCTTGCTTATCCATCGTCTGCTTTCTGGCTCTATTAGCCGTCCTAATCTTATAACTTCATCTTCCTAACAATAACCCCTGCAATTTGAGAATTAGTCACCTCTTTTATCTTCCCACCCACCAAACCTCTCAGGACTCAAATCTCCCATTACTCACATGCTACGGAATTCCAAATTAAATGGAAGTTTTTTGATTGAAAATGTAAGCACTTGCTTCAGACATCGTCTCCAAAACTGTCACTTTAACCAGCATCATCCTTTACTTAGTTACCCAGTTTTTAAGTTAGTTTAAGTTTATAACTTTAATTAAACCAAATAAATGAGGGTTATGCCCCACCAATATTTAAACTTCCTATTGCATAAATTATGTGTTCATAAATTCAACGAAAGGAGGTAAACAAATGTACGAATTTTTTGTCAGCCTTATATTATAAAAGTAGCGTAATGTGATGGTTAGCCCGTAAGACTGTCATGACGAAGATTTTTTTTAATCCATGACTCTGACTCTTAATTTCTTGAAATACATTTTTGACATAAAATACGTTTTTTTTTGGATAATAGTTCCAAATGTTTAGCTTTTTATATTTGTATTAAATCTTTTTGCAGGAAAGAGTCGACATTCAGTTTAAATGTCTGACTTTTATTATATTATATTACAAAAACCACTTTTCAAAATACTGATATTATTTTCAAAAAGATGGTTCAACATACGTTTTTTAAGTATAAACATTTTCATTAAGAAAATAATAAAGTTCTCCAATGTAACAAGTTAAACAGTATTATACTTTTTAAATATCAAACTCAAGAAGCTAAGAAAAAAAAGCTCAGGCTCAGATCACACACTTAATGTAAAAACAAAAAAGTTAATGTGATATTCAAATTCTACATCAATTTTTTTTAATACAAAATAAAAAAAATAAACAATACATAAATGTTATGGTTCAGACGAGTTGTTTATTTTTGTATACATACATAAAATAATTGGAAATTATGGTGCGATAACTATTACCATTCACAGTAACGTGACGATCGTTATCGTCGACGAGAAAATATGGTCCGATAACGGTGCCGGCCGGCCGGCCGGCATGCAAACTTTACCGAATGAAGTGATGATTCAAGGAGCAAATGTGGGTTTGCAACCAACCAATAACGCATACTTTTCTTATAGATGAACCCATTGAAACTTTAAAATACGGCGAGAAGTTGTGGTGATGACTCCGAATTTTGATAGAAAATTTGTATAATTTTCAGAAGCTGCTCGTTAGTATACTGGACTGATAAAATTTAAATAACATAATGTGTATTTTAGCATTAAATATACATACATATTTCAAAGGCTTAAGTGACTAGTCTAGTTATTAGATTATTTTAGAATATTGTTGTCCAACAAGATATGGTTTAACTATTTAATTTGGACGACTCCCTACATTTGAAAGCATTCTAAAATTTCAGCAGTTTTCTAAATATGCCATATTTAAGAGCTATTTTACAATAGTTTAGAGGGTTAGTGGTGCATTTCACGCAGAAATGAACGCTACAAAAATATAGATGCAAGAACCCAGAAAATGATAAAGTTTGACAGAATCTATTATTACTATTGTTGTCAGTCTACTTACTCGTAGATTGGAGCTGATGCTAGAAGACAAATTCTAAAAAAATTACTGTTTTGCGTGAACCTTTTGAAAATATTTTGATCTTAAACGAGTCAACAAAACTTAAAAGTTGTAGAGAGAAAACTGTTTGGTTCTTGAATTGAGGGAAATAGGTGCATTTAAGTACATATTTGTTGAGAAGAAACTTTAGTGTGGCACTCACAAATTACACGTTGCAGAATCTCTTTTCACTTCAGCTTCAAAGCAAAGATTTTAGTTGTTTTTGACAGCAAACCGCTTTTTGGTGAGTATCGTTAAATTACTAACAAATCTTTAGATTAAATCTTTTTTTATACAACTTAACTGTATAAGATTTATGGCTGATATGACCCCCCTGGATCATGCATTAGTCAAAAGTTGATGAATTGGGGCTGGATTTCCGATTCATATTATGTTCTTGGTCTAGTCCTTAGTTAAAAGTACGTAGTTCTTTTAACAACAAAGTTTAAAGCAGTGAAATACAAATTTTGTTTTCATAAATATAAGGGGACTCATATCAGTTAACGCGATACGATAAGTTTTGAATTCAAAGGAATTCCTACGAAAATAAAAAAAAAATATCCGGGGGGGGGGGGTTGTGTTTTAATGACCCCTACGACCCACCTGCCTGGATCCGCCATTCGTGTCAGTGCACATTTTTGTAGTACGGCCAACGAACAAAATAATGTCGCTTTGGACCGCAGATAGACATAAGAATATACTGATATCATTGCTGGAGGCGCGAGTTTTAACGTTTAAATTATTACAATACTGCCAACAAGCATTTTGAAAGCTCTTTTTTGAATACTATCCAAGAGACTAAAGTAACTTACTGGAACTCAATTCCGGAAATAATAGTTATACTCGAGATTTAAACAAATAGTCAAGTAACACAGATAACTTACTATATCATACATATCATTTAAAATGCTTAATGTCAAAAGCGAATCAATGAAACATTGAATATGGTCGTTGTAAGAGTTTCGAGCTTGTTTGATTTGTTTCCAGTTTTTCTTACTTGGGTTCGCTTTATTAAAACAAAGCTTCTTTTTTAATTCTATGTTTGTGTTTATTAAAATTGCACGTTTACATGGAAATTACACGTAATTGATACCCCGTATAATGCTGCTAGTTAGAAAACTGTACATTTTTGGCTTTCAACTTAATTTTACTTTTAATAATATTCAAAGTGATCTGATCTACCTTTCCCACAACAAAAATGTTTTAAAAAAACAACAGTTCCTTGATTGCAAAACTTTTATTACAATTATATGGCTTGTTTCGTAAGTGGCTGAAAATTTCAAGGACAAGCCAATTTACTATAATTTAGCTTACTCCACCACCGCCGCACACTGGTTCCTTCCATTGGCCAAAAGTCAAAATTTGAAGGTTAAACTTTTTGCATTTTTTTGAAAGTGTTATTTTTAGTAACGGGACAAAATCATTTCTAGACATATTTTTGTTCTCAGTTGTTTTCATTATCTTGAAATCGGTCGTTGAAGTTGTGTGTTTTTTACAATTATTACCAATTTAATTTTTCATTTTGTGCTTTAACAAAAACGATAAATATTGTATTCTTAATATTTTTTTTTTGTAAATTTTAAGTGATGGAATCAAGTGAACAAGGTTTGAAGATTATTTGTGCATTTTTTTTGGTATAAAATATTTGTGTGATTTTTTGGCAATTTTCAAAAGTGTGTAACTTGCGTTTCATACCTCCTATTTGCCCCTAATGAAATTGACATTTTTATTTAGGTTGAATTATTAACTTAAAAAGCGTGTATACGTACGTCTTTTTTTACTAAAATATACTAAAATTTGAAAAAATCGACCATTTATTGAACGATATTTTGTCTTTACTCACTTAAAGAGTCCACCAAAGTCCTAAAACGGCTCGAAGTCTATAACATTTGGCGTAAGGTTAAAAAGGTTACAGATGCTATACCAACACCAAGCATAAAGTTACTTATTATTGTATACCACAGTAAAAACTCTGTCGTGTCTTCACATTTAAAGATTTAGGTGTTCATTTCTGTTCCAACTTAAAATTTACACATCACTTTAATTTTATTGTCAATAAGGTAAGTTCTATGCTTGGTTTTATAAAACAATGGGCAAAGGAGTTCAATGATCGCTATGTTACTCTTTCTTTGTACAATTGCCATGTTCGTCCACATCTTGAATACGCATCGCAAGTATGGACTCCCTATTACGAAATTTATAAAAAACGTATTGAATCAATTCAACATAATTTCATTCGCTTTGCCCTAAAGGGTCTTCCTTTGGATGATCCTTATGATCTGCCTCCCTATGAACACCGTATTCAGCTTCTTCAAATGCAATCTCTCCATCAAAGGCGTGTTAATATTTAATATTTCTTAATAATAGTAACTAATATTTCTTCATCAACTCATTAATGGTGACATTGATGC
Source organism: Eupeodes luniger (assembly GCA_951509635.1). Lineage (NCBI taxonomy): Eukaryota > Metazoa > Arthropoda > Insecta > Diptera > Syrphidae > Eupeodes > Eupeodes luniger. The sequence continues at coordinate 50,979,869 of OX608075.1, read as the reverse complement.
ACCTTATTTGCTATCTTGAGTACATTTGAATTTATCGAGGCGGAACTCATCACCTGCGTTCATTTGATTTTATACATATTGACTTCCATAGAACTAACTATGGGAAGAATGAAGCGTTAAGTTGAATGAGCAGTTTATATAATTTAAACTGTTCATGGATAGATTTAAATCTAAATAAGGTGGGATTAAAATCATTGTTTAAAATCAGTACTCCACTATCGTAAACGTCTTTATTTTAATTTTTATTCTGTAATAGTTCTAATTAAATGTTAATTATGTTTTGTATTTTGTGCGTGTGTTAGGCTAATTGTATTATTTTCTTACTAACAATTAACACATACACTTATGATGAGCCTCTGATCGTAGTTTACTACTTTCTGAAAATTCTGAAGTGTAAGTGCAAGTCAATTTAAAAAAGATGGAACAAGGCCTCAAGGAATGGTAACTATTGTTTTAACAAAAAAAACAATGATAGGATTATGATGACAGAAGATTTTAATTTTCAGAATAATAATCCTTCTTTAAGTAGAACAGACAGGCCTAAGAAATCTTTCTTAGAATGATCTTCTAGAATAAAGCGATATCAAGCAAGTGTAGTAAACGAATCTGCAGATATGTATTTATTCCTTATGTTAGTGATGAGTTCTTAAGGTGAAAAGAAAAATGAATAACAACAATAATAATAAAACATTATTAAAATTATTTAGAAAAGTAAAAAGTAGTTTTATTTAGCAATATATTGTCTTTGTTTTTCTTCATAAACAAAGCTATTTTTAGTTTTTACCACTCTTTTCATACAAGAGGAACCTTTGTGCGGCCGGCGGGCGGCGCGACGCACGGCGCGCGCGCTGCGGTGAATCGCGTCGGCGGCGTCGGTACTGTTTATTTATATGCAGTAAAATGTGCCGAATTTGAAATAATTGTACAAAATAACTTATTAAAGATATAAATATGTACAGCGTTGTACATTAAATGCTAAGTGAAATTATCTTTTTTATTCTTGTAAACTGTATTTCTTGTAAAATGGAAAAATAGAATTAGGCCTGTAAATAAATCTGCTACAATTACTCGTAGTATCCCAGAGCACGAACTAAATAAATTACTGCATCACGATTAGTTGGCGATACAATTAAAAAAGAAAATAAAACAAATAAAAACGTAGTTTAAAGAAAAAAGAGTTGTGAATTAAAACAAATTTATACAAAAATGAAACTATTTTTTGACGACGACTTTTAACTTCAACAATAACGTGTTGTTTTCATTGACAACAGTGTATTGTTATTGTTTGGGAGACTAAAGGTGCATTTTTTTGTAAAAGCTTATATCCCTGCCTTGCTTGCATCTTTTATAGTTCTAAATTTATTTTTGAATGCGCCTTTGGTAATGTCTGATCTAGCTTTTTAAATAGTTCTTATAGACATCCGGTTTCAATTTCGATTTGTTTCTGCAGAGGTCCTCAATTGATAAATAACTCGGTTGTTTAAAGACATATGATCTGTCACACAACTTAATTGTCAACAAATCTTCACTGCACAGCATTTATTTAGCTGAATAAAAAGGTATATAAACTTTTAGTACTGTGATACCCGTCGCGTGATGGTTAGTGCGTAGGACTGTCATGCCAGAGGTCTTGGGTTCAATCCCTTGCGAGAAATTGACAAATCCTCCAAGAGTAATAATTCTTGTCATGAAAAGTGCTTTCTCAAATTAGCCGTTTGGAATCGGTTTAAAACTGTAGGTCCCGTTCATCTCTGACAACATTACTTGCACACAGGAATGGTTAAGAGTTGTAAGTCACAAGGCCCTTAGTTCTCAACGGACTGTAGCTTAACATTTTACACAGTTGGTAAAATAACGATGTTGCAGAACATGAATACTCTTTTAATTAAATCATTGCTTAAGGTTATGACTTTTCACCGGTACGGGCGTACTTATGTTTTAATACTGCTTTTCCTGTTATTTTGCCTCTTAATATTTCGGACTCGAATTAAGACTATGTAAATACATAGAAGTTAGAAAACCATAATTAAAATATTGACACGTTTGCTGCTTCTTGGGAAAAAATAAATACCGGAATTATGTGCACTGGCGGCGCGGCGGCTTGCGGATGCCTCAGAAAGAAGGGTTCAAAACTACGTTTTTTTTGTATAAACATGAATTTTACATTTAATTCTTTGATCTTACTTACAGAGCAAAAACACTGGTAACTGATCCAAATTGATTGGCGGAACCCGCTCTTCACTCTTGCAACTACTTAAAAATTCACTTTTATACATCATTAACTTTAAAAGTTCCATTGTAGTTTCAAAAATTTCTTTAAAATAAGCTAAAAAGCTTTAAATTAAAAAACAAAAACTTTCAGTTTTTTGTAAAGTAGAATTTGTAAACATTATTCTAGTTGATGCTGTAGTATAGGTATCCATATCATCGATTTTTCATTTGCTTATATTTCAAACAATAAAATTAAGCAGGTAATTATAAAGACTTGATATAGGTTATATCACTTTCTCTGAAGAACTTTATGCACTATTCAATAATCCACGGAAAAACGTAGGTAGGTATATGAGATTAATCACCGAACCGTAAAGAAAAACGTTTTCTTTTGTCACATGTATTTGGCCGTTTTTAACCCGTCAGCTTGACCATTGACATACTCTTAGTTCCGTATTTCAAAATGATCATCGCGTAGTCAATCTCATGATAAAGACTAAAGCAGAATTAGAAAAAACCAAAAATAGATGTCAATGTTCGTTTCCAAGATTCACTGGAATAATATTGGAAAAGCAGGGGTGTGTTTGGTCGGCCCGGCCCTACCCTTAAAATTCTCTCCCCCTTTTCATATTCCCAGAGAAAAATAAAATAATACACTACATACGCACAGGCAAAGGCACAGGCCACAGACTATATTCTATACGACCGACCGTGTGTCATCTTTTTCAATGCTTTCCAGCAGCTCAGCTTTAATAACGTCTATCTGCACTTCTACTGAACAGACAGAGGGCGCATAATACAAAATACAATACAATACAATTCTGGATTGGTTGTTGGGTTACAATTAAGGGTGTGGCTTTTCAACAAATGGGGTTATTTTTAAAGAGCTATCTATGTGTGCAATTGTTACTCTCTACAAGTGTACACCGTGTGCATATATTTGGACTATGTTAGATAATTTAACTACGATAACAATCCCCAAACCTTCAATACGTTATGTAAGAGATATTAAAGAAAGAAACTTGGAAAGAATCATATATACATATATATAATTGTATATATGTATGTACGGTACGTATAAGAACTAACAATAGGGTGTTTTTTTTCTGTAGGTGGGTATAGCATGTTTTTTATATGTAATAGCGAAGCTTTGTGAACACGAAATTCGCAACCCCCCCATTTAGTATCTACTTACCACCCCAACCGATTTCTTAGTATTTTATCTTTTGTATAAAAACAAAAGCGGAGTGACTGCGTTAGATGAAGGAAAACTCCATTGATGATCGGAAATATAGCTGAAAGAGGTTAGAGTTGATTCTGGGCATACTCGTAAAACCATTCTGCCTGACACAGGTTGGGAGTTGGGATTGGGACAGGAGGATGAGTTGAAACCTCTCAAAGTATTTTTTTTCCATTGGGACGTAATGGAATGTAGCCTTCATTTTGCAGACAAACGTTCTTCGCAGTATATAATTTCTAGACAATAGTTTTTTTTTGTATTTAACGCATTGGAGGGGATGGTTTAAAACTACATTATAGATGAAGCCCACAATAAAAACGCCACCTCCCTGTTGCGTTCTGGCAAAAAAAAAAAATCTTTAAAGTTTAAATATACCTACATAAGAGAATTTCGTTTCTAAATTAGTTGGTCTGTATTTTTATTTAGTGGGTAAGTAATAAATTTGAGGATTGTAAGGGTTCCTTTAAATAGAATATACAGATACAAAACCTTTTGGTAGTGAGGATTTATTTCAAGATTATATGGGGTTGGAAAGTTAAAGAAGTGTTTAAAGTTTTAAATGTTTAAAAAAAAAATGAATGAGTAACATCATGAAATGATGAGACTAAGATTTAATTTAAGCAAAAACTGTTTCCTAGCCGAAAATGAAGCTGTAAATGTGAATTTCCTTTAGTCAAAACAAATAACCTTGTCCAAACCGAATTGCAGCTTTGCATTGAAATGATTAGCGTGTTAGAAAGGTGCGACAACATTTAACTGATGAGCTCAACTGCTTTGCAAAGGCAAAACATTATTGGACTTACATTTAACTATTTTCATCTATCTATACACAGCTGCGGTCAAAAAAATAGAACCGTAGAACAAGAATTGCTTCCGTGCTTTGAATACAGTTGACTTCTGTTAAATAAATACATAGCTTTTAAAAAATTACAAAAAAAGTAGTGTCATATCTAAATCGCATCAAACAAAATGAAAATTGTACACATTTAAATAAATTTTGGATATTTACTTTTTTAAATACTTTGATAGCATATCCTTTATATTTATTATATAACACAACAGCTGGCCTAAAATCATCAAGATGCAGAATTGGCTTTGCTAGCAATTTAATGTCTTAAATCTGGACTTAATTGAGAAAAAAAAAAATAATAAAATACTAAAACTAACCTGTTTTGTTTGTCCATCAAACAATATAATTTATTAATAAAGTTAATTTTAAATGAAATCAATATACACGCATAGAAAATAATTTCGGGAACGCGTCCTAATGTACAATCTTCAACACCAAGTCCAAAATATGATTGACAAATTTAGGGTATTTAACCCCGGTCATTACTTAATACACCGTATTTCGTATACAAAAACTAGTTTTAGAAAGGATACTAAAAGATTATTTATTTTTAACTATAAAAATGCAAAAATAGTTTGTCCGATACCGCACAAGTCATTTAAGTGAACATATCGATAATCGATCAAAAATAATTTTAAGTGAACGCAGACATTCGGTGTCAAACGTCAGTCGAGGAAGACAACAATAACAAAGCCAACTGTCAGAGTATTTATCGTAAAACAAATTATATATAAATGGTAAGTACCCTTCTATTCATTATTCGTAGAGCGTACATCAATAGTCCGTCATTCCGTGAACGTTTTTATTACATTTTATAATTATTGATGAAATTCTTTTTTACGACACGAAATAACAAAGTAACCTCAAATATTTTCCTATTGACAAAGTCAGATCGCATTTAAGATGACCGCCGTATAATCAAAGTGCTCGCTTATTTGAAATCGTCATTTCGGGAACGTTCCCGGACATTGTTTTGACGTATTTTGCCTGTACAAGATTTTGTATGTGTTGTTTTTATTATTGCTTATTTAATATACATAGATACATAATATACCCATGTTATTAAACAAAGCTTAAATTATGTGCTTTGTTTTGTTTTTGTTGATTTTATCACACTTAGAAAAACGTTCCCGAATTGATGGTTTTCTGTAAGATATTTAATACTAAAAAATATTACTAAAAAAGTATAGAATTCTGTGCGCTGCCCTGTCAAAGTTTATTAATATACAAATTTAAAAACAGTGTAAGCTAAAAGTCATCATTATAGCTTGCAATTTTTTTTGTCATAAAACCAATTTTGAAATTTGCAACCTAGGTGATTTTGAGCCAGCTATCAGCGCTTTGTTCGGAGTTAGATTCCCAGCAGCACTTCACTTGTTGACGATTTTTTGCAATCCCCGCTTGAAATACTCTGCATAAAAACAAAAATGTCTTTTAGTTTCGTTTATGTGATTGCATGCTATATTCCACCTGGTTTTTCTTCCGAAATTTATGAAAACTTGAACAATTCCTTAGAAACAATATTTGAGAAAATTGAGCCAACTGTTGAAATCATTACTATGTGACTTTAATCGTAACTACTTTGGAATGGTGTCAACTAACAATGTTGTTTACTTGCCTGCTAATGCTTCGAATTCTGTTTAATAGGTGGAATAGCATCTTATGGTTTAAATTAGCTGAATCGTGTCAAAAATAAAAATGGAAGAATATTGGATCTTGTCAGCTTCTGTTATAATGAATATTGATGCTGCTGTTATTACAAGCGATTCAAAACTAGATAGTTGCCCATGTTCCGAATTTCTATCGAAAATGAATTGAAATCACTTTTCAATTTCATGTGAAATTAAATTGCATGTTCTACAATTCGACAGTTTCGAAAACTTCGAAATCGCTTCGAACTGTCAGAACTGAAGGATCATCCATTATTATTTTGTTTCTGAAGTAAAATTTTTGCTGTTTTGAAGATGGATGCAATATTATTGACAATTTTAAGTGAAAAAAGGAAGCAGAATTCAAGAGAAAAAATAAGAAGACGAATTTTGCGAGACAAATCAAATACATATGTACATATATTGGACCTGACACAATGTAAGTGTGTGAAAATTATGTAGAATTGTTCTGATAAATAAAGTAAATTCTTGATTTCCTCTTTTAAGTTTTATATTGTTACTCTATGCAGATGATGTTCAACTTTTCGAATTATTTACTCCAAAAGATTGTAAAGAGAAGAACAAGAAAATGTAAATCAATTTGCAATAAAAATCAATGTAAGACAATCTGTTTGTCAAAAGTAACGTTTACTAATCACTATGAATCGAAGAAAACATAGTTAAAATAAATTTTTTCAGATCTCGTGTTTAGGAAAACTACACAACGGAATACAAATATTCCGGACTCAAATGGAACGGTAGGCAACAGCCTTTTGAGTTTGAGTTCGGAAAATTCTTATTATATGGTGTAGTTTTCCTAAACACGGGAGCTGAAATAACTAATTTTATGTATATTTTCTTTATAAATACGGGAGCTGGTAGGATTCCCTTGATAACTCTCCCATCTTTTTCCCATCATAGAGGGTATTGGCGTATTGAATGGAACGATTTGATGTCCATCTATTCTTTGTCGATTATATTTAAATCTGAATCAGGCTAGCTTAAGGTGGAATTTACCCCTTAGAACTATTTTTAGCACATCAAACTATGGAGCTTAAAGTCATCTTAATCAATTGATTAGTAAATTTAACAAATTGTCTAAACTCATTGGGGCATATTCATAGATGTTTGTTAAACTCTTGCTAAGTTGTTGCTTAGCAAGTCCAGAGGTTAGGCTATTTATCTATAAATAAATTTCAACCTAAGTTTAGAGCTAAAAATGTGGTTTAACTATAAACATAGGAAATGCTGTGTTTAAGTAGTTATTATCACAGCCAAATGTCATATTTGATTTTTGTTTCTGAATTTGAAATCTGAAAAGGTAAATCATATCAAATAAATTGTACGTAAACTTGCTGGTGTAGCTCTTCTTTTTGGCAATATTCGCTCTAAAGTTCTTTGTCTGACTGCGATAAGTTTTCCTGTTGTTCGCTTTTTATATTTTCCTTGGTTTTCATCTAAAATATTATTGAACTTTGTTATTGTTTTTTTTTGATTTTCTATTAAATAGTTTTGTTTTACTTACTTTTTTGACATCCAATTCTAAGAATGACAGCACAAAATAATGAGTTTGAAAATATAAAAGCATTTTTTTGCTTTGACCTGTCATTTGAAGTATAATTGTAGTAGAATACAACCTTAAACTGGGGTTTTACTAAACACATCAGGAAAATTGACTATGAATAAGAGCTGTGTTTATTCAATCAACAAGCCTTAAACTATAGATCAAGAAATCACAACTTTTTTAACATCATTTATATGGATTTCTTAGAGAAATTCGTGCATAGTTAATTTTTGCATTGTATGTTTATTCTTAAATCTAAAATTGATTATTCAGAAAAACTGAAATGGTGCATAGTGTACCATGGTAGGTACTAAATGAACCAGTCTTATGTCCACAATGCACCATGTAGGTACTCAATGCACCACCAACTAATATTTAGAAATAAAGCAAGCATTTCAAATAGGAATTCATTGTATCTTTAAGAATAAAAACAAAAATAAATAATTCATTTAACACTTATAAAATATATACAAATTTAATAATAACAAAAAATGTAAATAAATTAAATGTTTCTCTTCAAGAGATTAAAAAAAAAAAACAGCCAAGAAATTCATTAATATCCGTTAAACGGATAATAGATTAACATATGTTTAGTTTGAAAACCTATTCAGAAAATTTGTACGGTGATTGTTGTCTTTGCGTTGGTCCTGATACAGAAGGATCTTTAAGAATATATTTTATCTCCTCCTCCTTGACTAGTGCAAAATCTGGGACTTGCGGCATACAAAAAAGCTCATTAGCCTTTGATTTTAGTCTCAAAAATGAAATGAACCATTCGTTTCTACTATTCTTAGGTTCTAATATTTTTCCAATATAGCAAACTATGGGTTTTTTTGACTTATGTTATAAGTCACTAATACAAAATCATTTACGGAAGGAGATCGAATTAATGGACGTCTAAAATAACTGAATCATTCAATAATTCAAAATTGTCCTCTGAGTCATCAAGTGGTAATGAGACATCAGTTTCGCTATCACTTTCCTTAAGTACTTTTCGTTTTACAATAATTGGATTTTTGTTCAGTTTTTTGATACTTTTTTTGCAGCTATTTCATTTTTCTCGGGAGTGTCTGTAGCAATAATGATTCTACCAGCAGTGCGCTTCCTGGGCTTACGAGGACCAGCTTTCATTTGTGGTTTAAAATCAAATGGGCTTAAAAAAGGCTTCTTTCGGCTACAATGGGGACCCTCTTCTGCTTCGACCATTTGTGGAAGTGGATGTGGAGCTGTTGTTGGCTGATCTGCAGTTGCAATTGGATTCTCGGATGTGTCAGGTCGACCAATCAGCTCCATGTTCTGACAGTCAAACGAATCTGTTGCGTTATTGGTTTCAGATGAAATCTCGGAGCATATACATAAGTAATGGATTTGGTAGAAGAAGCTGAGTAAATTTTCTAGACAAGTGGGTGCAAAATGCACCATGGTGCATTTAAGACCATGTTGTTGTGGTGCATAGTGCACTACCCCCTCACTTTATTTTGAAGTCAAAATAAATCGCTAACTACCCAATTATATTTGAATCTATTTTATTTTACCAATGAATAAAACAACACAAATTATTATTATCGATGTTTGGTAAAAAAAATGGACCACAACTTAAATGAGAAAACAAAAACAGCTTACCTCAATTTTTTGATTTGCACTCTAAATTTGGAAAAAGGCTTGTACACGTCCGCACGTACCAACAACTAGCACCAGACTGAGATCCACTGATATTTTGGCGAAAGGCGCGTAAGATAATGTGAAATTTACACTGATGTTACTGTCGGTATGTTAGATTTCGCGGTGGTGCATGGAGTACCACTGGTGCAATGTTGACCATGTCACCCTACGCGCCATTGACTCTAAAAATGACAATCTCAAAACTGCAAGCTTTAAATTTCATTTTTTGGCTGTAAGTGTTGAACTATGTTAGTTTTAACTTTAGATTAAAGTAAATATTGTAAACTTAACGTTAGCATTGAATAACTATTATGCAGACCATTCCATGAAATCAACTTTTATTTCCAAAAATATTTTGTTGCTTGTTTTCTGGTGTGCTTCGGGTCGTTGTTCTTCTGCTATTAATTTTATTTAATCGTTGAAAATACATATTTTGACTTATATGAATACCACCTATATCAATAAAAATTAGTCCAAAGATGTGTTGGCAAGCGCAAAAGTCGATAAAGGCCCGAAGAATTCTTTCGACACAATTTAGGATAGAATAGCGATTAACATTCAGTGAAGAATAGTACAAATTTATATGGAGAAGATGTGTCGATAGTCTACATCTGAATGCTACCAACTAATGTTAGCATTATTAAACGCCTGCAATTTACAGTGTAGCTTGCTTTCACTATGAAGGACCTGATTTAAAAGGTTGGGGGAGGGGGCAATCTTTTAACAACCTGCTCATGAACTTAACGATTAAAATATCAAACATTTTTAAATTAGTTAAAAGAATTAAAAAAATCACAGCCACTAATGCTTATAACTGCATTACTTTAAATCTGAAGTTCTACAATTTCTCTTATTTAATCTTACTGCTGGTCTCCACAATTCAGTATTGTGCTTTTAAAATGTGACAATTGTATTAATGCTATAGTTAACTTCTTAACAGAATTTAGCTTTTTTTCTAATATTTAACGTGGGCAAACTATTTACCCCACCATACAAAAAACTTTTATACTGCCTTTATTTCTGGTTTAACTGTGGTAAACGTAATTCAGAAGACATTTTTGTTTTTTAGTCTAAAGAATAAGTTCTAACCCTTCGCTATTTTATGTTTATTAATTTGACTGGAAACTAAAAAATAGATGGAACTTTTCAACTCTTTCAGAGGTAAATACGAGTAAGCCAATACAAAAATTATTTCAATAATTTCAATAAAAAAGTACGTATCACTACGTCATCATCGGTTCCTACCATCGTTTTCAATGATACTCCCTTTGAAGCTCGATTGATAAAGGTTGTACTTGCTTGCAGTACAGTTTGCTGGATATTATTCCTCCTATTATCCCGAAGAGGTGTTCTTCAACGCATCTGTCAACATATTTGACATTGCCAATAATATAGCTAAGTGCTTAAGTTTGCTTATAAATACTTAAATTGGGTTACAAAGTTCCAAAACATTTGCTTTATTCCTCAAATATATTCTAAAAAATTGGCCTTGTCTGTAGTCTGTAGTTGATAATTTTTTACTTTTTTTTACTAAAAATTTGATTTTGATTTCAAGTTGAGCTCAAGTTGACTTAACATAACGTTTTTAAGAAGAACTTATCAAAACGTATGAAGTTGACAACGAAAAAGCTTTCAAAAACTATATCAAAAAGATGATTGTTACGTTCAGCAAAAACATCAATTTTGATGATCAACAATCAACTTTCTTCTTAGCAGATATCACCGTAGAATTCAAAAGACAACTCATTGTTGTTGTTATTGTATCGCTTTTTTGGAAAATAAAGATTAAGCAAAATAGACCGTTATCATATCCCCTTAGTGCACGTACATTAAAAAAAAAACATCTCCCAATAGGGCCAGTAAGAAATTATGAAACCATAGTTTTTTAATTCCTTGAGACAAAATTTCTCATTGTGCCCAATTTTTTTAATATCAACGAAGAATGCACTCTATTCATCATTTTTATCCAGGATATATACATAGCTACGAAAATAATCCAAGAATGATTCTTATTAAAATCTTTGATAAAATATGCTCCTTTTGAAACGATTTTAATGTCATGTTCAGACAATCTTCAAAATGATCCGGAAGAACATTATTACAAACCCAAAAGAACATAATCCAGAAAATATAAAATCCCGAAGACTATTTCTTGAAGCTAAATATCTTATAATCTTAGAATGTAAGACAAAAGCAATACTTACATTAAGCAATGTTCCATAAAGCTGAATGCATTTGCATTCTTATGATAGCAATGTCCCAAAAATCTAAATTTGTAATCGAATACAATTCAAAATATGCTTTAATTTTTGACAGAGAATGGTTTTGGATATTGTTAATATATTTAAATGAAAGGAAATAACATATACATTTTCAACAAATGTGTTTTTTCAAAGAAATTTTAATGCAGGATCAAAAATGCCAAGAATTGATCTATTAAGGATATCTTTGAGAGAGTTTTCTGTGCGTAAATGTTCCTAAGACTTTAAAAGCATGTAGATATAACTTCATTTTTATGCTGAAATTATTAGAAAACATGTTTGTATGTACACTTATAAAATTGATAGTAATTTATACCAATTTTTTTTTCTGATTTCATTTTTTTCAGTTTTTGAAACTCAAGAAGTCAAGGGCTTTTGTATGCTACTAATCTCAAGTGTTTTCCCAGAAGTCTCCAGAACTCCAAAAACGCCAAAAAAGCGCAATTTCGGCAACGTCTGTCAGGAAAATGCGACCACCTAGACGTCTGTTATCATGTGCACATTCGCAACCATTTAGTCAAGGGCTTCCGGATGAGACCAGTTTCAAATGGTTTCCCAAAAGTTTAAAAACGCCAAACTCGTTTTCGGCAATCTCTGAAGGACAAATGCGACTACCTACATATCCGTCAAAACAATATTTGAAATCAGCGATTCGTAGGCATCAAGATGCAATTCATTTGAAGTGGTTTCCCTCCCTATTTCACTTTTCGGAAAAGTTTTTCTTTTGCTGCACTTTTATTCGTAAAATTCGACCACTACGTGCTGGCAGACGGACGTTTCTGTTATGACCTTTACAAGACTATCTGCAATTTTAATATCATATGGATCACGAAAGAAAAAAGACTAAATCGAGTCCTTTCCGCCAAATTAGCGGAAGCGTAAAATTATGCCCAATTTTATAAACAACTTTTATACATTTAACAGGATTTTAAACTGTAAAATGCGATATTTTGGTTTCACCAAGCGTTTTTAAAGTAAACAAGCTTTTAAACACCTTTTATAACTAAATGCCCATTTTAGGCTCATTAAATTTTAAAAGTGTCATTAAAAAATGAATATGACAGATTGACAGCTGATGTTTTGTTTTGTAAAATTTGTATTCTCAATATTTGGAGATACAGAATGAATACCTGTAAACAAATTCGACATTGCATTTATAATATCGTTTTTATGATTTTAATTTTTAATTACAATATTAGATTGGTCATCTTCATCTGACGAAGAAGAACAACATATAGTTATTCGCCGCTCAAGACTATTCCGCGTTCACAAGAATCCATTTTCATATTTTATTTTTGAACGACACACGATTTTTGATTTTGAAGAAGTTAACACTGTTGTATTTTGCGATTCTTGTCATTTATTTCAACATACAATTCTTTCTCATTTTTTCTCACACAATTCGCTTAATAGAAAGAAAAAAGGGGTTTTATTTTTACAGGGTTGTGAAGAGAACTCTATTTTAACAAAAATATCCCCGAAATTTCCCATTTCAAGCTTGATGAAACTGAAAAAATTTAAAGGCCTGATAAAATTTAAAAAGCTAAGTTCATTATTGGAAATTCAAATTAGTATTAACTGCGCCTGAGCTAAAACTTGACAATAATTTTTATGACTTCGTGTATTACGAACACATTTTATTAATTAGTGTTCTTTTTTTTTATTAAAAAATGTCACTTACGACATCTTTATTCGAGATCATTGTACATATAAATAAAATCTATACTACTCTTATGAAGAAGAACGAGTCAGGCGACATCTGGGCAGTCCTTAAAAATCTAACCCCACAACTACAATTTTATGTTTCATGAGAGTGATTTTGGTTTTATATACAATGTCAAGCGCTTCTGTAAACCCTTCATTTAAATCTCAAAAATGTTTTATCATTTTTATCTAAAGTTTAAACAAAAATTTCAACTGCCCCAATCCAGCAACAAGAACCAAAAGTGCTTTAAGATCCTCTTTTTCTTTTAGTATTGATGTTCAATTTTTAATGAATAGATACAACTTAAGGATTCCTGTAATGTGTTTCTTGTCACCCTTAAGGTCAACCATTTTGGCACGTTTTAACTTAAGCTAATTAGGAAAATCCATTCAAATATAAAAGCACTCCTTATACGTTACATTACACTTGAGGAGAACGAGTATGTGTACCACAGGCATAATTTTCTCTATACACCTGCTCTTCCTGTCGTCCATGTCGGTCGTCGCGTCGTCGTCGTCGGCGTTGGCGTCGTCGTCCGCGTTCATGTCGTGTCATCTACAAAAGGTCCTTGCTTCTAATGGGGTAAGGCATAATGCGTCTATGGCATAAAGTGAAAGAAAAAGAAAAAAGTAAACAAATTTATTGTTATTATGTAAAAAGACCATACTCGTTACGTTAATTTCTTGTGTAACTTGCTTTCAATTTGGTGTCATTTTACATTACTTTATGGTTGTTTCTTTGAGCCAGTTTTTCTTAAGCGAATATCATAATTAAATGTGACACTGGTGCTCAGCTCAGGTAACCTACAAGATACCTTCGACCGTTAGGGCTTATGACTTCTTAGTTGGAACTTGGAGCATAGGAATAGAAATGAGGAGAAGACCATAAAAGTTGTTGTTGTTCTTTATTTTATTTCTATAGGTATAGTATGTTACTTAGCTTTGGACGAGAAAAGTGAATCAGGAAGGAAAAAAGGGAAACAATTACTTGAGTGTTTTTGTGCTTTTTCCGTTTAAATAAATAGGTATATTCGTTGCCCTTAACACTTTGACACTTGCATTCGGTTGTCAGTGGATTATCGTTTTTTTAATTAATAAGCAATTTGTTTAAGTGAATCATTAGTTTTACTTAATATACATACAAGATACATATTTAACCTATATTTAATTTGTTATGGTTTGTACATTTATTAAAAGATCAATTAATAGAAGTTAGTGCGGGTTGTCGCTATTTTAATTTTAATAAAGATAAATGATTTTGTTTATCATCATCAAAAGATATACATAATCTGTTGACTATAATAATTAATAATAATTTTACAAGTATATATCTTGACAACATTTAAAACAATAGTATTACTAAACATACTTATGTCTACTTATTTGAAGGTCGAATTTATGGTGAATTAAATTAAACTGATAAGAAGTCTGTTCAGTGACGCTGTGCTAGACTGTTCTAGACAGAAAAGTACAGCTTTTTGCTGTTCATTGAGGTTTTTTCTGTGCTGAACTGTTCTACTTTCCTGTTCATTGACAAACCTAGAACAGTTTAGAACAGGATTTTCTGTTCTTGCTTTTGAGTCAGATCAGGTTAGAACAGATTCGTGAGAAATGTCAAAATCGAAGTTTTAATTTTTTTGTTTACGTTTTGATTTGGCTGTGCTTTGTGTTTTTTTTTCTGGTGATTTAAAAAAATTAAAATAAAGTTATTTTGCCAATTTGTTTTATTTGTTTAATTAAATAATTATAAAATACATTTATATAAAATACATTTTACATTTCATCAAAGAAAAGGTAATAACATTCGTCACACTTTCATTCCAATCATCTGAAGAGGAATCCGACGAAAAATCACTATCGGTGTCTGAACCACTAACATTTTCATTTAGTATTATCTTAGCAATCACTTGATTTTCCATTTCAATAATTTTTAATAATATTTTTCACAGTTAAAACACAAAAAATGAAAAAAATAAGTGAGAAACGAAAAATTCACACAATTTGCAATTTTTTTTTTTTTGACAACTGACGTTTAACTGACTGTTCTAACTTGATCTGACGTTTCTCACGAAACTGTGCTGTCCTGTGCTGTTCTGATCTAGAAAAATCCTCGCTGAACACAACTAATAAATAAAAAAAACGTCCCTGTTTCTTTGATTCCTGTCAGAAACATTAAAAGATATCAGAGCTACTTATTCCGGAGATTTTATTCTGCCATTGATAATATCTTTTATAAAAACAATTCTTAAGTATTCTCTGCGACTTTTAGAGACTTGAAATCTATTAATGCGCATCTAGAACTATTGCTGGACAAACCTTTCGACCACCCTAAGTTCCTCAAAGAGAAACGCGTAAATAACTTGATTTAAGAAAAATAAGAGGCATATGTGCCTCTTAAAGTTTTTTCATGGGTACTGCATCTTGCGGGGAATTGACAAATCCTTTAACAGAAATTCTTGTCATGGAAAAGTGCTTTCTAAAAATAAGCCTTCGGATTCGGCATATAAACTGTTGGTCCCTTCCGTCCCCGATATTACTCACGCCCAGGAATGGTTGAGAGTTGTATGTCACTAGGACCTGGTTCTCTACAAGCTGTTGTGCCCTCTATTTTTTTTTTTTTAAAGGGTGTCCCAAAAATATAAGAATATAAATTCCAAACGAAAAAAAGTTTAACAATGTGACAGCTGACAGTTAGGGGTTAATGAAATTTTTTTGTTCTTGAGCAATATATTAAAGTGGATGCTGAATCACCATTATCTGCTGTTATAACGGTATTTTCATCTTGATGGCTTCGTTAATCGGATAATCCTTCTTAGAAAATGTGGATTCTAAGCCTGTAACACATAATAATGTTCTAACCGCGATGTTTTTAGTGCGTAAATTAAAATATGTTTATGAATGTGACTAATGAGTGGTTTCAACCAGAAATCGGTCACATGTTTTCCAAATGCTTAACTTAAAATCAGAACTGCCGGATGTAAGCAAGGTGTAAATAATTAAATTTGTTTCTATCTCGACGTTTCAAATATTAATTAATTGTTTTGATTGGGTCTAGAATTTCTGTAGTTTTTTAAAATATAAAATTTTTGGAATGAGTGGAAAATATTGAGCCTGGTAAAGTATTCCACATGCGTCTAGTGCGGCTAAAGAAAGAACCCGAAATTGTTCTCAAGGGTAAACTTATAAGCATTCACAGAAGTACGGGTATTACCGTTAAATTGTTTGAGGGGAAAAATACAACAGGCTTTTTCGCTAGGGCATGACAAGTATGAACATGAGACCTTGCAGCGGTGTTAAAGAGTAGCAAATGTCTCGGTAATAGAATGATCAGCTATCATTTTAAGATATCTTTTTTCAATTTTATTTAAAAGACTAAAGTACGTTATTAGGACACCAGCCCAAATATGAGAATTATACTCGAGTTTTGGATGAATACAAGATTTGTTAATTACAGCTAGATCAGAGGGGTTGAAAACTTCTTGCATCGTCGAAGAAAACATAAACACTTAGCAGCATTTTTACCGATGTCAAATATGTGACCAATCCACAACAAGTGGTTTGTGATACGTATGCTCATTGCTCAGAGCTCAGTCTCTTCGATGCAAGTAAAGTTCCACTAATGGATAGTGGCATTTGGGGAGGGTTAGGATTTTGCGACATTAGACTGCATTTTATATTTTCGAACATTAAATTATAAATAGTTTTTGATTGCACATTGGGCAATTCTGTCAAGATCAGAATTTAATGAGCTTATCATATACTGCTGTTGGTATTGGTAGTTTACACCTGAAAAACAAGGATGAGAATTAAAAAAAACAAAAATAAAAAGCTGAGGGTACTTTCATCGGTGAAAGAATTTATTGTGTCAGAAGTTTCAGACAAAAGATCATTTATATAGAAATAAGAAAGAGTCAGAGGAGAAAAAACAGAGCCCTGGGCACACCAGCGTTTATTTTGTGGATATCAGATTTGAACCCGTCTAATACTACTTACTTGGGTAATTATCCAACAAAGAAGAGATTCATCAATACCAAATGCATACATTTTCGATAAAATGGCTTGATGCCAAACTCTTTCAAATGCCTTTTAAATATCAAGTGCGATAATCTTACTTCCTCCGACACGATGTGAAGATTTGTTCCACTGTTCGGTGAGACAAACCAGAGAGCACCAGTGGACCTATTGCTATGAAATCCATTATTCATAAGGAAGCTTTCGCTTTTCAAAATATTTCTGAATCTGAAAATTGATCAGCGTTTCCATGACCTTGGGAAGAAGGGACGTAAGTCAATTGGACGATAGATAGGGTGAGGAGGATTCGTCTTCTTCAGGGACAGGCTGGACAAATGCTGTTTTCCATCCACTCTGAAAGAGACTTGTAGAATAGGACAGCTGAAAAATCTTACGCAGTGGTTTCGCTAGCGTTGAAGAACACCTCTTCAGAACAATAGCGGAAACAGAAGTGCCTTTCAACCAACTTTTTCCTGATTCCTTACATAGCAAGTTTCGCTTGAGTGGCATTAATTTCAGACTTAAGATATTCAGCTAAGTCTATACTATATATATTTGTTTATATGTATATATTCTTTTAATAATTAAAAATAAAAATCAAAAGTCGTAGCTTATCTCTTCATAAAAATGAAACACCGGTGGGTACATTTAAAACATATTATATTATAATATCCAAAGGTAGGAGAACATAACTATATATGTATGTATATTATAGCAGAAGAAACATCTTCCTCTCTTCTTTAATCAGTCTTTGTATCAATGAGCACCGACCTGGCATCGCGACCGGCTTGCAGACAGGACATTATATCCCTTTAATTATATATAAGTTCAGTATTCATCGATGAATTGAATAAAGTACTTACACAAATCATTCCATTTAAATCTCTGCCAAATCTTACTCTACATTTCCACATCGGCTTAACAAGTCTTTCTTTTCAAACTCCCCCATTATCTCTATAGGTATACATTAAGCATGAAAGAATCTATTGAGTAGATGAATAGTTTATTTTGCAAACCGGCTGTGCTCAGGAACATTACAAAAGTCACTGTTGGTCCCTGGCCCTAGCGCTGCGCTGCTGGTCGTGGTCGGGTTAGATTAAAGTACAACACTCTAAATGATTTTACCCTCTCTCCTTCGATGAGTTGGTGTATGCGTTTAACCAGAGCACATTTTTGTAAATAAATAAAACGAAAATACCAAGACCCAACTGACGTGACATTCAGAAATGGAATGGATGTGTCATACAAAATTCTACCCTCACAGCTCGCACAGACACACCACACAGGGTATTTATATGGTATACATTTTTCATTCACTCACTTCTTCCAAATCCAAAGGACCACATCATATTAAGGATAACTGATAACCGAAAGCCCGACGCACGTTATTACCCACCATTGACATTCAGGAACATTTAAGTGAGGGTGTGTCGGAAAGAGACTGTTTGTAAAATTATCGTTTTATTTAGGGCATTTAACACACTATCCATATCCTTAATGGTGAAGGATAAACAAATTATTGCACTTGCATTTCAGTAAAGTTTTTATGGTCTCGCATTTATTGATAGCCAAATAGTATGAAAGTTTGTGCAGATGTGGAGAATGAATGAATGGTTTGAGTGAAGAATAGAAGCGTTTCGTCATTTAGGATAAAGCCAAACAATGCTTAGTACCAACTTTGATGCTGCATTATTTACAGTGATGCATTATATATATACATACATACGTACAAACTTGTATATTTAAGAGT
Organism: Eupeodes luniger; assembly: GCA_951509635.1. Lineage (NCBI taxonomy): Eukaryota > Metazoa > Arthropoda > Insecta > Diptera > Syrphidae > Eupeodes > Eupeodes luniger. The sequence goes on along the minus strand of OX608075.1, from coordinate 50,960,967 downwards.
ATTATGTAATTAAAACAAATATGTACTTCACACAGGCCGGTAAGATTTTCTTGCAGATATAAAAGTCCAAGGATTAAGTGCCCAGTGACCAGCGGACACAACACAACCAAGATGAGCGACTGGAAAAATGGAAAGGACAAAGAAAAGTTAAAAAATTATTTTTAAAAGCGGAACGTTTTTTTTTTTTCGGTGCCGTAAAATAAAGTCAGGTGAAATAATTTACCTTTCAAAAGTTGGTCAAGCCCAATTTATCAGGAGTAGGCCTTATTACAATTAAACGATGTGATATTGATTTTATTTAACTTTCAACAGTGGCATATGTATGGCGGGGACATGCAGCCCCCTGAAACACCCTTCTTGGGCACACTTTAGGATTTGGGCAAAGTGCAAGGTTGATAGCTCAAAATCAGTATAGTACGACTTCGGCAACAATGCAACAAACTTTTTGAATTTCCGCATTTAAACATACCAAAAATCGGTTATTATATTATAATAAAAAAAAGTAGCACATTCAAACTGAAATATCTCGAAAACACCTCTAACGGTTTTGGAGATACCCACATAATATTCTCAGTCTAATTCATTAGATTCCATTTCTATAAGTGAACGCATTGAACCCAAAAGTAGGTTATCTACTTTCATATTAAATAATATTTAACATTTGAAGCGATGATTGAGAAGATGATGTCACTCAAGAATAGTGTTAAGTCAAACATTAAGTGCTTTGCAAAAATGTAAATGCACTTAAACAATATTTACTTTATAGAAAACTGGAAGCGGAAAAGATACCTTTAAAATGTCTTTTATTTATAATGTTGGAATCATTTATCGGTAAGTAAATAAAAGTATTACTAATTTTGTCTCCTTTAATAATTAAGAAACTAAAAAGAGTTCGAGGACTGACGAGTTGGCCCGGCAATGATCGGCATTTCGTAGCTCACTTGTGGAAAGGGTAAATATTTCTCTTGGAGCTATAAAGGGCAAAATTTTCTCAGTTTTTCTAACAGAATCCAACCGTAGGTTGAACAGTCTAAAGAACCATACCATATGCAGGAAGATACCTATAACAAAAACCGTTCTTTCGAACTTTATTGAAAACCCAGGCATGATATAGTCAGGGTCACTGCAATATGTACCGGACATTGGTCGATAGGAGAGGATGATATTTTAAATTATATAGGTCAAACGAGTTTACGGTACCAAAATGGCACTTTCCAGCTCTAATTAAATCGCTCAGCAAGGGCTACTTGTGACTGCCATCTCTACCTACCTACCTACATTTTTATCACAAATCCTATGTTTCCAAATTACAAAATATAATTATACATACAAAATTGTTCAATATGGAACCGTTTAAGAAGTTGCATGCATCAACAATTGCGTCTCAAAACTCGGAAACAATAACTAACTCTCTATTACTGGAGTTACAAGTCGACAGCTCCAAAAAATTGATGTTTTGAAAATAAAATCACTTTGACGACTAACATGGATTGAGACATGATCTTGAAGGAAAACAATTGATAAGTTTTTCAAAATTAACTATTATACAAAATTGTGTTAACATAACTGTGCGTATAAACTATGTATTGTTTATCATGATAGTAGTGAAGGTAATCGCAGAAAGCTCCTTAAACTATACAACTGCCAACTGAAATATCATCTTGAAATAAAACTTGGTTTTCGTTCACTGCATTTCCTTCCTGATTGGCCTAGCCAAAACTTTCACATTAGTTTAAGTAGAACTCTACAATAACTTCTTGTTATTTCAGCTTAAAAAAAAAAAGAAAAGCAATCTGTTAAGCTAATTTTCTTGGTAAAAATAATAGGTACTGAAACTAAATTTTAAAAGAGGCCTGGGATGCGACCCACACTGATAACTTTCCATCCGTTCCCGTCTGCCGATTTTTCTAAAACTCTGAAAAACATTAATAACAATATTTCGTGTGATATCAAAACATTTTAAGTCAATATCTTACTTTATTCTCATAATACTTGAGTATAAAAACCCACTTCTTAGCAGTTTTTTGTTGTTGGCACTTGAGTTTTTCTTAAAAACTAAATAAAAGTTAGCAACAATATTATGCATATGATACTTTAAGTTCGATTTCGTAATCTGTTTTTGTTCCCGACATTTTTAGTCGCAAACCAGTGTTTACAAATTTTAGCAGCATTTTTTAAAAGTTATTTTATTATTTTTCATACAAACAAAATTCCGATTGGATTTTTCTAAGAACATTATCTTAACGTTAACAACAAAATTTTGCATAGAATTGAATAATTTAAATAATTCGAACATTTGAAGTTATCGTACCGAACATCAGTTTTTTCCAATTTTGCGTATAATATTTTTTGTAGATTCTTATTTTTTATAAAAATTGGATTTTCTAAAAGTACTACCAAAAGTTGAAAACAATATTTATTATAAGATGAAATTAGTTTGAAGCCGTTATCTTAAATTCTTGCCAAGAAATTTGAGTCGAAAATTAACTTGAAGTAGTGTTTTTTTAAGGTTTTTATGTTTTGTAAATAAAACATAAAACTTCTATTTTTCATTGCAAACAATTTTAAACTTAAATTGAACATTTTTCAAAATTTTAGTTATTGGTGCGCTAGATATTTGGGATCAACCAAAATGTTCAGTTTTTTTTTTGTTGAAATAATTAAAAAACCACATCTTTCCTTTCCGCATCTTTCGATGTTATTATCTGTAAAACAAAATTTATTTGAAGCCGATATTTTTACTGCTGTTTCTTGAGATATGGACGACGAAAAAAGGTATCCCATTATCCCATATCTAGTGGGCTTGAAACGTCGAGAAATGTCAATTTTTTCAATTGGACAAATCGAACCGAATACTTTCTAATTTAAGTTAAAAAATGTTTTGAACATTTTAACAGTAACTATCCATGACATAATGGATAAATGCCTTCTGTCAATATTCTATGAGGTCTAAACTTAAACATGATACGATTCTATAATAGAAGATACGCAAGTCGTTTGTCTTATCTTTTCCGTATTTTTGTTCTATCGAATTAAAAGAATCTAAAAAAAACGAATTTCTAAATCTATATTGTCCGTATTTTCTGTTATTTTAATAAGTAGTTTCCTACGTATAGCACTCAGTAAAATGCATTTACTAAAAGCTTCAAGCACTTTTTGCCTAATTAGATAATAGTTTAATGAAACAAAAACAAACCGAGAGCAGTGGTAAACTGCGGCGCGTGTTTTATTAAAGTCATATTATTGTACACCCCAGAACGCATCAAAACAAGCCCCTTAAGTGGCTATACGTAATTCCACGTAAGCCATATCCTTCACTCGAAATATAAATAATTTCCCGTCACGCGATTTTTTAACATATACCTATACCAGAGGGTCAATACTGACAATGAACAACAGATGGTAAGGTGTAAAGTTCACGTGATATGGAATCGCATACAAGAAATTTATGAACTGTCCTTTAGGAGGCACAATACGAGTGTAGTGGGATGATACTGAATAATTATCAAACATGTGTTGTGGAGGTTTTTTCTTTGTCAGTTCAGAAAGCCAAGATTATTCATGCTTTAGAGAGATAAGGTGTGGAACGATGAGTGCATATTGTTTTTTTTTTTCGAAAATAGTATTTAGTTCTTTAGTATTTATTTTGTAGTGACGAAAACATTTTAAGAATTGTTTTGCAATTGGAATTCTCAACAAAACTGACTTTAGAAAAAACAGGGTATTCATCGTTTTGAGGGTTTTAAAACTTTGATAATTTATAAGGTCAACATCATATAATCCTTGACAACAAAATTAATCTACAAGATTTGAGGCGAGACATTCAGCTAGGTTCCTAAAATCGAGTGAAATGAAAATCTAAATTGAAAATCAAGTAAAATTGTTTTCACGATTCTATCAATCGATTTTATAACTTTGAATACTTTTCGAAATCACTTCAAGTGAAATTAAATAAGCTGACATACAGATATCACATCAGATAATAAACAATGTCGTACATTGTCATAATTTGTATTATTTCTTTTATTTTTATTGTGGAAGTGGAGATAAAATTTCTTAATGTGTCTTAAAAGTTTTTCGAAGAACGCTGTTTTACTCGAAATGATAAGAGAAGACAATTGGTGTGTTAAAAATCATTTTAAAAGCTTTGTCCTTTTCCTAAAATACAATGGATAAGCTGCAACTTCTCACGAATCAAGTAAAACTACAAATCACACCAACTTAATCTGGTCGAATTCAAATCACTTGCAAATAGCAAATAGAAACAAATAATACCGATATTAATAAAAGTGAATTTCAGAACTCCAATTTACATTTCGAATCGATTCCAATTTCATTTCGAGTGAAAGTGAAATGTAGAACCTAGCTGATATTTCTGTATTTGATTTTTTTTTTTAAATTTGATTAAGAATTGATAAAAGCATACGCAGTCATGTTATAAGATAATAATTATATTAAATATTTTCTATTTGATATTGTTTCTTTTATTTTATAATATAAAAATAAGTCGGGTTTTTCTTCCTGACGCTATAACTCCAGAACGCACGAACCGATTTCCACGGTTTTGCATTCGTTGGAAAGGTCTCGGGCTCCTCCGTGAGGTTTATAGCAGACAAAATTCAGGAAAAATTTTAACAGGAAGGCGGTGAACTCCGTTTAGCTTCCCATAGAAAGCTATTGTAAAAGTTTCGATTTGTGGAATTGAAAATTTTTAAATTTGTTGACGTTTCAAGGGCCCTACATTCTAAACCAAAGCTTACTTTTGGGAATTTTTTTTAGTCAACCATATCTCTAGAAACGTCAGAGATATCGACTTCAAGTAACGTTTGTTTTAAAGATAATAAGAAAAAAATGCAAAAACGATCCATTCGCAGCGACGCTGACAAATCCGTTGATTCCATAACAAATCCCGATGATATAGTAAATTATCCAACGGAGTTTTTGAACTCTCTGGAGTTACCAGGATTTCCACCACATAACTTGCAACTCAAAGTTGGTTCAGTTATTATGATATTGCGTAATTTGAATCCACCGCGACTTTGCAACGGTACTCGACTTGCGGTGAAAAGACTTATGCCGAATTTGATTGAGGCAACCATTATTAACGGAAAGTACGCAGGTGAAAATGTATGTATTTCTCGAATACCAATCACTCTCACTGATCTTCCGTTTGACTTCAAACGATTGCTATTTCCGGTTCGCCTTGCGTTCGCATTGACAATTAACAAGTCGCAAGACCAATCGCTTAGTGTTTGCGGGATAAATTTATAAAATCATTGTTTTTCACACGGGCAGCTATATGTTGCGTGTTCACGAGTAGGGAAACCATCCGCTTTGTTTGTGTTAACGTCAGACCAAAAAACAAAAAATGTGGTTTACCAAACAGCACTTCAATGAAACGGATAGTTTGCGGAAAAGTATAACGCTTCGATTCAGTATTTACTTTGGATTCACTTTCATTTTTTACTTAGAGAAGTTCAACTAAATTACACTTCATTTTTGTAATCGAAATTAATTCATTACTGTTGTGAAATGAAATCAAACGTTTCCTTTTCAAATATAAAACAAACAAAATAATTTGCCTTCATCTTTTAATCCCCAAACGAAATGTTACAAAAAACGAAGCCATCTGGTGGCGAAACGGAGTTCGCCGGGTTTGCTAGTTTAACCATAATATTAGTTTAATTAAAACAATTACTCAAAATGACCAACCTCAGCTTTAATGCCAGCCCTTAAATGTTGTGACTATCGACCTACAGTAGAACGCCCTGTATCTATTGATATTTTTGAAACTGCTTTAACTCTATCTTAAGAGTTTAAAAATTCCCGTAAGAAGTCTTTCAGACACGATCTTCAAATCTGACCACAAAAAATAATATGTACTAGGCATTAAAGTATGGACTTCCCGAGAGCCAATCTTAAGCTTTATTAAAACCTATTATATTGACCCTAAGGCACTTTTTTGTTGTCTTGGCTTTGTTTGTCTCACCAGAATCTTGTTGAAGAATTCATCTTTCTCCAATGAAAATGATATTTGTTACAACTTGTCAACCGATTTCACATTTGCTCCCAAAACTTGCGTTTTGTGACACTTTGGAGTGAGGCTTTCAATCAAACCATTACAGAAGGGTTTTGATGGTTAAGTTTGACCCTTAGAACGATGCTTTCAGTTTGATATGATGATGTCACATAAATTGTATAGTTTTCTTTGTTTTAAACTTCTTCAACGTTAAAAATCTTTGTAATTAAAAATAAGAATTATTGTATGCTCATTTCTCGCGTGATACAGTAAAAGCCCTTTAACTCTTTCCAAGGTGCCTTTTTGGAATCGAGATCTTAACAAATGATCTGTAGAGCGTCGATAACCGATTATGTGTAGATGCTCTCTAATTAGCATTGAAATGGATCTGGTGAATACATCCAATTCTGAGAACATTATCTTTTTCTTCGGAAGCGGTTTTCTTTCATTCTGGTACTGTTTTCATAAGCGTCCAAATGTGGACAACACGCGGACTTTTTGGACTGGTCATTTTATCTTGAAGATATGGCAAACTGGAGGAGGACCCGATTCCCGAACAATATTGTAGTAAGGTGACCAATTTATATCAAATGATTGTTTTGAGCAACAAGGTCTTAAAGTTTTGTAACCGATTTTATGGCTCGACTACGTAGAATAAGAAGAACAAACGTTTTAGTAATATTAGAAAAGTGTTTAAGAAACTGATTGTTTTCTTATTTTTTTTAATTTTCAAATTTAAAATATTTTTTGTTTCAGATTGTGAACAAAAATAACTTAAAATAGACTTTTCCGACTGTCCCAGACTATGGACAAGAATTACTAAAAACCATTTAAAATTAGCTGGAATCTGGAAATCATTAGATCTACTGAAACAATTTATCCTCAAATTAAAGTTATTTTAATTGTCATTCACTTTTAAAAGCACAATTAAACGAACAAAGCACGACAATTTGGCGATTTTTGCAAATGTGCGTTTAGATCTAGGGGCTTTAAATTTGTATTATTCTTATTATAAATGAAATAAAAACGTAAATAAAATAATAAATTAGAATAAACTAGATATTATTTTTGACATATTTATAAGATACTTTTGAATTGATATAATATTTTCCATAGAGCTCCATAGCAACAATTACGCCTCTTAGAGTTACATCCGAACGTGGTGGCCACTCTATTAAATTGATGTTATTAGTGTGAAACCGCATTCAAAACATTGAGCAAAGACACTCTATATAAAGACCGGAAATCAATCTGTCATTCTGGTTTGCCTACAAGCTAATATCAATTCCCCACCGCTAAAGTCAATTCACCACTGCTAAAGTCAATTCACCACGAATTGATGAGAAAATACGAAGAATGAAATTGTATAGTGCTTACCTGACCTAAAATGGAAAATTTTGTTGCAACATTGATTGGTTGATAAGGAAAAATGTATTAAATCTAATGAAGAATAAAGGGATAATAAATTAAATCGTATGTATTTTGTGATATTGTTTCTTATATGTTTTTTGTAGGTAATAAACTTGAAAATAAAACTGATGTAATGCTAATAAGAACAAATGGGTCACTAAAATATCATGTTTTTAAGTTGTTTCAAAGTGTATAGTTATATAATGTTAACTTATAAAAATAAATAATTTGCCTTTATTATTCTTTATAATTTGTTTAAATTTATATGTTAAAAGAAGAATGAAGTAATATTGGCGAAATATTTCGGAGACAGTTATATACGTACCATACGTTTTCAAAAAAAATACATTTTTAGCATAAAATAACCTTATAAGTACTTTCTGAAACAAAAATGCTTGTTGAGACTAAAAAACAAGAGATGGCGTTTTAAAATTAAATAAAATTTGTTCCACCAAACATACATACTTTAGTGGGTGGAATCTTTGGATATAAAACCAATAGTACTATTTCCGTGATTCTTAAGGGGGCGGCACCTAGTGGCCTAGATGTCTTTCTGATTGAAAGTGTCAAGAAATTGTTCATTTGTAACTTCACTACATTTAAAAGTGTGTACTAAGTATAATACACTTTCCAATACAATAAAAAGTTATAATTGTCTGAACAAGACATTTGTTGTATTATGTAAAGAAAACTTGAAAAAATATTAGCAAAAATGTAAAATATTGTTTTTTTTTTTTAAATTTTAAATGTAATATAAAGAGTTCTGATCCAGGTAAAATTATACCTTCCAAAAATAATCTTTTTTTAATGTTCTAAAAATTATTTTTTTGGATTTAAAAATGATGAATATTTCAGAAAAGTATTTTGATAATTACAAAAAAGTGAATAAGTTTTAACAATTTCACTATAATTTAAGCTTTTCAAACTAAAAAAAAACACATACATAAAAGTGTGACTTCACCTCAATTAAGAAAAAATCCCACATAACATCAAATCTAAAATTCTCTCCACAGTTACAACAACATCTTTCAAAACAAGTAAATACACCGCATTGAATTGTTGTTGCATGTTCATTATTCATGGACCTAACGTCAAAATTACAAATACAACAATGTAAACAAATGAGTGTTGGAGGGTGAAACGTACGAAAGATTTCTGCCTTTATATGGAGCGTCTTTGACTTTGACGAAAACATGTTGAATTCGACGAAATTGTCTCAAGTAGAAAGCAGGCTGTGTTATCTATCCTTGTGCGGGTAAATGCAAGTGAAACCTTATACCACGAATTGAGAAGAGCCCCAAACCAAAAGATCCTTTCGGAAACAAAACTTGTTTCCTTCCTCCAATAACCGTTGGTTTGGTCTGTCGAAGATAAAGTTTTTGTCGCTGATAAACCTTTGTACAATGATACAATGGCGCATGGTGCTATCTCCTTATATTTTGCTAAAGTTAAAACCACAGAATGGCTACTTAAACTTTTAGCAATTTGCTAAATCCATATGGCATCTGCCATTATCCTAGACAAAATGTCTTGTCAGTTAAGCTTGAATCGAGTTGATCTGATGAGATAGATGATGGACATTTTTACTCTATGTAGGTACATATAAAAAACTAAGACCGAATTACAAACTGTAAGCTTTGTTTTCACCGAAATTCCGAAACTTGTACCACTACATTTTTTTTCTGTGAAGAAATATGCTTAGGGCTGATGTTGGTAAGTAAACTTCCTAAAGCAACACGTGGTCGTAATTATATGTTGAATTAATCTTATAAGAACAGTGTACGGAACGGTCCATTCTACAATTGGGAATTCCAACTAAAAGGTCCATTTGAGTTTGTTTGCTCTCTTTATTTTCACGGACTGTCACTGCTTAGACATGTTCGGATTCACGTTTTTTAATAGAAGGTAATTAGCAATTTACTAGTTAGCAAACCGAAACAAAAATGTTAAAATTTTGGAGTCGCTAGTTAATTGTTAAATATTTTGAAAATTGCTACTTAGTAAAATGTGTTCAATAAGTTTTTTAAAATCTTTTAATAATAAATTCTTAACATTAATAATACATTTTAAGCTAACTATTTCAAAATTACGAGTGTAAAAAAAGAGAACAAATATTTAGTACAAAATTTACTGAAAAATAACGTTTTAAAACAATTTTAATTCTTGTTTAATAAACAAAATTGGCTTTCGGATGTTAAAAACGATGAATCAGTTGACGAGATCTTTACGAGATTACAAATTTTGTCAAAACAGTATTGTGGCAGGCGAGTTATAAGTATATCAGAGAGCAATTTCAAACAATTAGTACCCGTGGCATGATGGTTAGTGCGTTGGACTGTCAGTCGTTCTTTGACTTCGAAGCAGTGAAGAAGTGTTTTTTATATTTATTTACAAGTTAAAATAGTGCAAGTGATAAATTACAAGTAAAGTTGGCAGTTTGCCACCACCAAAAATAACAATCGATAGCCCAGTGGAGGTGGCGTCCGGAAGCAGATCCAAGGGTCGTGGGTTCGATTCCCAGCCAGAGTCAAGGAAAAATTTAATTGCTTTTTTTCACAACAGAGAAATTGTTGATTTTATCTGTTGGGAAGAAAGACAAATGAAGCAGAAGAAAGCAGGGGTATCAAAAAATACCTCTGCAAATACATCAGGTGATGTAAGTGTGGTACCGGCAGCGGTACCTCATATGACCGCAAGAACATCAGGCCACCAGTCCGATCCGACATTCTTAACAACAAGCAAGAGGAAAAGGGAAACACCAAACCCAAATTTGGTGCCACGAAAGAGTGCTGCTACACGTAGAGCAATGAGGAAAAGGATGGAGACGGAAAAAAATAAATTGATGACGTCAGATACTGAGTGCTCAGTGGTGGACGATATTGATTACGTCTCAGAGGAAGGAGAAGGTCACTATAGGTCTCCGAACAAGACGAACGAGATCTTAGCAGAGCCGTCGACCAAAAAGGCGTTGGAGGTGGATGTGGACCTCCAAAATGAAGCAAGGCTGATGAAGGACCTGCAAGCTAAACAGGCTAAAATCAGCCAGTATGAGGAAAGCCTTAAGCAACTTAAGGAGGAGATGGAGCCGCTACTCAGCCAACTGAGGCTGAAACAAGAAGCTCGCCGCCAAAAAGAAGCAGCGGAGCGAGCTCAGCAACAACAACAGCAGAAACAAACAAAAAAACAACAACCACAGCAGCAACAGCAAAAGCCCGCAACCATAAGCACAGAGGCGGAGCGAAATAGAAAGGCTCCAACAGCAGTGACAGGCCCAAGTTCTGAGGGCCCATCGACCTCAACTAAAGTATTGCAGCGGCAACAACAGCAGCAGAAACAGCAGCCACAGAAACAGCAGCAGCAGCAGAAACAACATCAGCAGGAACAGCAGCAGCAGAAACAGAAGCAGCAACACCAGCAACAACCACAGCCCAAGAAAGAGAAGGTGCCACCGATTAGGACCTACCGGGTTGACCTGCAGGACTTGAAACAGGTATGTAAGTCGGCCACTAAGGGCAAGTTTCTCATTAACATTTTAAATGAAAAAGAAAAGCGATATTCGGTGCAGTGCTTCTCACTGGCCGAATACAATTTACTTAAAGAAGTGCTAAAAGAGGCCACCGCTGAGTTCTTAAGCTACACGCCCAAAAGCGAAAAATTTCAAACGGTCCTTCTGAAGGGCATAAGTTCCTGCACGGAACCGGAGGCGCTCTTAGCTGAGCTCCGAGAAAAAGCCACTGACGATCTCGATTTTATCGGGGTCAAGCCTTTCACCACGGTGAAGTCCAGGCGAGGGGGTTATAGGCTGCCAATGTTCCTCGTAACATTATCGCCCCAAAGCAGTTTTGATAGTGTGAAGAAAATCGAATCCCTCGACTATCAAACTGTACACTGGGAAAAATTAAAAAGGCACGACGACATTCTACAATGTACGAAGTGCCAGAGGTTCGGCCATGCCAAAGCCAACTGCAATATACAGCCGTGCTGTGTCAGGTGCTCAGAAACCCACAATGAGGGAGAATGCAAGCTGGGGAATGAGCGGGTTGAGGATTTGACCCAGCTCAAGTGTGTCCTTTGTGGAAACCAAGGGCACCCGGCTAACTATAGGGGTTGCCCTAAGGTCCAGCAAATGAAACAAAAACAGGCCAGTCAAAAAGCCGAAGGAAGTCGAACAGTTCGACAGGCTCCTACACAAAAATTCGTGGATCCCAAATTGTCCTACGCCCAAATGGTGTCAGGGAATGGGAATACGAGACAGGCTCCACCAACGGTTGTCTCACAGGCCCCCGTGCCTAAGGCACCAGAGGTGCAGCCTGACATTGTAGCCTTGCTAGTGAGCATTCAAGGTCAACTTACAGGGCTGCAAAGTCAGATAAAGGAGCAAGGCAAAAGGGTAGATCATCTCTACTCTTTGTTGCCTGGCCTGGCGCAATTTAGACCATAATGGGCGCGCTGCCGGAGACGCGCCTAAAAGTCCTAGCTGTGAATGTAAATTCACTGATTAGGATTGAACGAAGAGCCAATATGTTCCAATTGTTGAAAGACTACAGTCCCGATGTGTTTATGGCTAGCGAAACTAAACTAAACCACAAACACAAATTGACTCATAAAAATTACAATATCGTAAGAAGAGACCGGCCCGACTCCACTCAAGGGGGCGGTGTCGCTCTCTTTATACGAAAAGGCATTAATTATAAAGTTATATACAACAATGAATTGCGAAAGCTCAAGACGCTAGAAGTTTGCGTGGTATGCATCTCTCTCACTCAAGGGAAGCGGATGTATATGATTGCGGCTTATGCGGCTGGAGCTCCGCAGGTTACTTACTTTGCTTCAGAACTCGAGATTCTTTTTAGGGAACTGAAACTGAGCTTGGAAGAAAACTATTTCATCTTGGCCGGTGATTTGAACGCAAAACATGAAGATTGGGGAAATCAACATAGTAATCCCAGAGGTAACCATCTTTTTAATTTGATGAATCTTTTTAGCGTTGAATATGGCGTCGACCTGCTGGCTACTGAAAGGCCATCGTATCCAAGAAGCGGCTCCTTTCTGGATCTTTTGCTGTACGACACCAGACTGACAGTTACGGACAAAGTGGGTAATCACCCTCGAAACTGCTTACAGACAGTCGAGTACGACAGTGATCACTGCGGACTGGCTGCTGTAATGCAGATTCCGAACGAACGCGTGGAGTTGGAGGAATACGTTGCAACGCATTCTTACAATTACAGTAAGATGCGCTGGCCTCGTTTCACCAACGCCCTAGCCCCACCAAACAACAGAAACCTGACAAATACAGAAATTGACCAACATTTACAACAGATGGACGAAATAATAAAACGAACAATGGAACGGACAATACCAAAGTACAAAGAACGGGACCAAATGAACGCTTACAGAAACGCGACTATTGATGCACTACGTAGGCACAAGAGTGGCGTACTGACAAGACTCAAAAACTTGTACAGACGACTGACAGACCCACACGACTTGGAGGTTAGGACACTGAAGTCGTCAATAAAAAATGTCAATCTGTTGATTAAGGAGAACTACAGGTTATCAATTAACAAGTACTGGGACCGCAAGATCCGGTCAGTTAATTCAAGTGACCCTAGTATGTTCCCTAAAATCAACAAGATATTTAGGAAAAAGAACGACAATGACCTTCCGTGTCTGAAACTTCAAAGAACTGACGAGAACACAGACGTACTCAGGACAGCGCAAATAGATCCAGAAGAAGCCATCTTTGATGATGACCTTTTTATAATTGAAGATCCGAAGGAAAAAGTGGAGACGGTGGGAGCTGCTTTCCAGCAAGTGTACAAGGTGAATGTTAGCATTCGCCCCAACCACGACCTGGAAAACAGAGCCCTACTTAATCACTTTTACCTTCGAAATGATATAACACAATGGCGATCTGAGAACCGCGGTTTCATGCGGTTCGATGACGATTCCTTGGCAAATGCCATAATCGCCGAGCAAACGGGACCAAGTCCCTTGTTAGTGACGAAGGTTGAGCTTCAGCTCATCTTCAACTCAATAAAAAATAAAAAGTCAGCAGGTGTCGATGGTATATCCAACGTTGTACTAAGACATTTACCGATGGAGGCAATTGACATTTACACCACACTCTTCAATAATGCACTGAATAATGCATATTATCCAGTGCATTGGAAGACCGCTGTGGTTCATCCTCTCCCAAAAAAGGGAAAGGACAACTCCAACCCGTCAAATCTTCGGTCGATAAGTCTTCTTCCGAGCATCAGCAAAGTTTTCGAAAAGATCATCAATAGGGCTCTGACTAAGTGGGCTGCGGACAACAAAATAATTCCGGATAAACAGTTCGGGTTCAAGGCGGGTCATGACACAATTCATGCTGCGTCTAAACTCGTTTCTGATATCCAATGGAATAAAACAAAACAACAATGCACAGGTGCTGTTCTGGTTGATTTGGAAAAGGCCTTTGACACCGTATGGTTAGAGGGTCTTTACCTAAAACTGAACAGGCTTGGCATAAGCAAGCCATTGTTGTATATGCTTTATGATATGCTTAACGGTAGAAAGTTTGTTGTCAAAAGTGGCAATGTAACTTCTACCACAACATTCTTAATTAAAAATGGTCTTCAACAGGGAGCGGTGAATTCGCCGATTCTCTTCAGCATTTACACCAGCGATCTGATAGGTAGTCTTACAAAGGCAATTGCGTATGCCGACGATCTAATTGCGTACAGAACGGCCCGAAAGGTTGAGGTTATTAGAATTCTCTTGCAGCGTGATTTCGACAAGATTCAGCGATATTGCGACGACTGGAAACTGAAAATAAATGTCCAGAAGTCTGAGACAATTCTGTTCCGGACTCCGTTGGCTGGGGCCACTAGGGATACGTGCAAGAATTGGCGCAAGATGGTCATCGTTGATCTTCACGGGCAGCCATTAGCGAGCAAAAGTGTAGTGAAGTACCTCGGTATCTGGTTAGATCAGTATTTATATTTCGACAGACATATAAATGCTGCTCTGACCAGAGCCAGAGGAGCCTTTGCTCTGACGAAACGGCTCTTTTTTAGCAGTCGGCTTGACCCCAGAGTGAAGGTAATTTGCTACATGGCCCTAATACGGCCGATGATCGTTTATGGTTGTCCTGTGTGGTTCAACGTTGCCCCTTCCCAGATGGAGAAGTTTCGGGTGTTCGAGCGGCAGTGTTTACGACGCTGTACCGGCTTATATCGAACAGCCGAATCTTCTTACGTGCATTACTATTCCAACGAGGTCCTATACAACGGGGCTCGAATCAACAGAGTTGACAATTTCGTGATAAAACTCGTTCGAGGTCACATTGCAAGAGCTATGTCTTCGACCAACAATTTAATTTTCGGGGCGTTCTATCCGAACGACGAGTATTTTGAAAGTGCACGCTTGAGCGGCTTCATTCCACCAGAAGCATTCCTCTTCTTAGATAGATGCGGTCTGATACAGGATAGATTGGCAGTTCCGTTAATCTACCACGTCAGACGACGAACCGTGGATAGGCGACTCCTGTACAATCGGGACGTCATGGCACAAGGCGGAGCAGAGCTCCTTCGGTTCAGTAGGGCTGTGTCCGAAAGGGACCGAACTGATAGGGTGAAGCAGGAGAACCAGTTTTGGTGGCTTCAATCGGCACTTGATAGTGAGTAGTCGGGATGGGGTTTTAAGCCTTGGCCGGCTTACATACTTGTTTTATAGTTTTAGGGTTTAGTTTTAAGTAGAATAGGCATGGTGGCACAAAAAAAAAAAACATACAAAAAAAAAATAAAAAAAAATACAAAAAAAAAAAAAAAAATACAAAAAAAAAATAAAAAAAAAAAATAAAACATGGAATAATCAAAAAAAAAAAAAAAAAGACAAAAAAAGACAAAATATGAAAAACAAAAAAACGTTAGATAGTTAGATTTGCTGCTGTGGTTGTTCTAGTTTTAAGTAGTTTATAGGTAGAATAGGTAGTTTTAGTTAGCTTTAAGTTTTATATTAAGGACCTTATTTTAAGTAGTTTTTTAAGTAAAAATAAAAAAGGATATTGATATTAGTTTTTTCAAATTTTCTAATAAATACAAAATAAATAAAATTTAATTGAAGTAAAATAGATCTTAGGGCCGAAAGGCATTATTATTAAGTATTATAGTTTAACTTAGAGTGTCCGTATGGGACCAGTAAGTTAGTAATAAGTTATGGATAATTAGGCTAGTTTTATGAATTTTTGTCTAGCTTTAAGATAGTCTTAAGAATGAATTAATAAAAATGAATTTGAAAAAAAAAAAAAAAAAAAAAGTGCGTTGGACTGTCATGCCAGAGGTCTTGGGTTCGATCCCTGCCTATGTCATCTAAAGTTTTTTTCACGGGTACTACCTCTTGCGAGGAATTGACAAATTCTCCAAGAGTAATTCTTGTCATGAAAAGTGCTTTCTCAAATTAGCCGTTCGGATTCGGCGTAAAACTGTAGGTCCTCTCCATCCCTGACAACAGTACTCGCACACAGGAATGGTTGAGAGTTGTAAGTCACTAGGCCCTAGTTCTCAACGGACTGTTGCGCCACCCAATTTATTTTTTAATTTCAAACAATTACATAATTTACAAACGGCTCGCGAAATGAGCTATTTGATAATATCTTCGTAGGCCAATGACATAACGAACAGTACTTGCATAGTCACCTTTGCAGTATATTTCGCACCCATATGTCAAAATTGGTAGTATATAAGTCTTGGCAATAAGTTAGCGTGTTTTTACCGGAGTAAGAGTCTGGGTTACTTACAGTACAATCAATTCTACACTCTTCCTAGATATATTTACACATTTCGATTTTGTTGGGTTCAAACTAATTTCAATATGTTTTCTAAGGTCTTTATTGACACTATAAGCTCCGTGGTCAATAAGTCCAAGGAGGCAAGTTGAAAACAGATTCACGTCATCAGCGTACATGTGGCACGCACAATTATCAACCAAAGAGGAGGTTGATTGACGTAAACAGAGAACAAAAGGAGACCCAATATAGACCCCTGAGGGACACCTGTAGTAGTCCTAAAGCTCAAGCCACTTGAAAAATTTTAAAATGTTCCCTTTTCCGTAATGCTCTGTCATGTTGCTTTTTTAGCTCTGAGAAGCTGCTGAGAGATTTGCATAGTGAGGTTATACTTTTGGAAAACGATCAAATTCGTTTTTAAATTATAGATACACGCGCGTACTGATGGTTTCGTTTCCATACCTAGTTTTATTTCTATTAAATGTATATTCTTGCTGATCGTATTCCTCTACTCTGGAAAATAACAATTCAGTGGACATCGACAAAAGGAAACATACTCATACATACATTTTATTTTGAAAGTCAGACACTATTCGGCTCCTTCCTCGAATGGTGCCCAACAGAATACCTGTGATATATTATTGACATACGGGTTATATAGCAATAATTTAAATGTTAATGCCGCAAGGGGAATGTAATATGCAATATGCAATATGCATTAAGCACGATATAGAATTGTACTAAAACATTTCTTTTGTCATGTAGTACTAAGTGCGAACGATTTTTCCAAAATAAAGACTTCTCAAATCTAAAAAAGGTGTAATCCTGGCAAAGGCTACATAAACACATCTCTTAACTCGTACGTACTTTTAATTTCCCTAAAACGAACCCGTCTATCTTAATACCCTTAGGATCAATAAAACCATTAACATATTCAATAAGCAACATATGTAGGTAGATATTCATAGACGATACCGCACCCCTTCTTAAATCACAACACATTTAAGAATATTTTACATTTAAAACATAGTTTCGTGTAGAAGTACTCGTAGTTCTTAATGCAACTAGGGTGTCATTTAGCCACAGCAATAAAATTAAAGCTTGACAAGTGACTGAGTGAATAATCACCCCATGTCCGGTTCGTTGAGTTGAGTCTGTCTATACCAGTTACAAGTGCAAGTGCTTATTACCATTCTTTTTTACCGCGCATTCGTACCGCTTTGTCTAGCTGCTAGGGAACTAAAAGGATGAGAGATTTAAGTGCGACAGCACTTTCGCAGTCAATTACTTACATTAGTGCTAACAATATATTGTTTCCCTCATAATATAAATATATGTAGCTACGTAATATATACCATCAGGTCTATTCAATCGTCTTAAAGCATTATCAACCCCTATAGTAACGTTATCCTAAGTTAAATGAATAAGGAATAAGGGAGCTATGCACATTTATTTTTTTCTAAGAAAGCTAAGTTTTTAACACATATTTAAAATATTTGTATAAGTAACTAATAAACCAACTAATTTGCTTTCACATGCAAATCCTTTTGCGAGGAACTGTTTATTTTTCCAGACAGGAAAATGTTGTTGTTAAATTTCTGATTCGAATTAAATATATGAAATTTTGGCCCATTCTAATCCTGCTATTAAACACACACAGAAATGCTTGAGCTTTTGAAATCCTTGCATTTATATGAGGTATTGGAACAGTAAAATTAATTTAAAGTTAAAAATATATTTCAACATTTAAGGAGATATAAAGGAGTTTAAAATCCATTTATATGTAAATCATACCTCATGTTTTTATAAAAACAATTTAAATTTGATATCCGTACGATAAAATTCTGAGCAGAGTTGTAAAAATTGCTCCCTGAAATTACGCCATAGGAAATTACGCCAAAAACTGTTTTGGAAAAAAAGCCCAACAAATTTTGGCGTACAAAAACAGGAAAAAGCGCCCAAAAACAAAAAGGAAAATACGCCAAACTTTTGGAAAAAGAGCCAAAATACTAAAATGGAAAAAACGCCAAAAAAATAAGAACTTTTTGGTGTAATTTCCAAATTAGTTTTGGAAATTAAGCCTTAAAAGAATAAACAGAGCTTTTTCTGGCTTAATTTCCAAAATTAATTTGGAATTAAAGCCCAAAAAGTGTATAAAAGAATCTGAACGTACGACGACGTAACATGGAGCGGCCGGCGCACAGTGTTGCGAACAGGGAAAAAATTCCATTTTTTTTTATTTATTTATTGGGATATTTGATATGCTATTGTTTTCATAAATAATCAGAGAAAACAGTTCTTATTCATTTTCTTTATTTCATTTTCGTTTGTGGCTCTGAGAGACTTAGGAAGTTCAACAATATTATTTTACACAAAAGTCATAAGTTTTAACTACTGAACATTTTCGCTTGCTGTGGTTTTATTTGTAAAGATACAAGTATGAAACTCACCACATTTGTAGTTCATATAGTACAAAAAAATACAAAAATTTAAAATAGCCCACATTTTCAAAATATAACATTAATAAAAATAATAGAGCGAGTGAGAAAAAATAACCAGATAATGTGAACTTTTGTAAGCCTACAAAAAAAGCTCCGCTGAGCTCCGGTCTAAAATTGTAATTTTCTTGAAGCTTATACTATTACCTAATATTTCTATAAATTTCATTGACAACTACAGACAACCGCCGAACAAAGTAATAAAAATAAGAGTTGAGAAGCGACTTTTCAAAAGGCTATAAAATCATTTTTTACTTTTTTTTAAAACTAAGTATGAAGTTTTGTTCTACACATTCTAATGCAAAATAAAGGTAGTTGAAGTTAACTTAAAACAAAACTGAACCAGGTAAATCGGACTTTGAAAACAAGCGAAAAACTGAAATTGTAAGGAAATTACAATTTAGCTTTATTTTTTTTAATTTTCTGAGAAATGACTATAAGTATTTATAATATCTTTTGAAAAGTCACTCCTCTCTTCAAAAATTAAATTGCAGTCTGCACTGCTTTCTCACCGTTAAATAAATATTGAAAGTTTTAAAAATCACAACAACAATTTGGTGGTCTATTACAAAAAAAGTATGAATTTGTGGTAGACCACCATGTTGTTGTTGTTGCATTAAAAACTTTAAAGGTCAATGTTCCGAAAGCAATGAAGAAGAGAGTATATGTAGTTGTTGTTATATTCAACACCTTCAACAACAACAAACAAAATTGTAAAGTGTAAGGAGGCCCAAGAAAGTAGAAACAAAGACTTTAAAAACTACCACCTTCATTTTACAAGAAAATGTTCCCGTAAGGCCACGAACAAGGATGTATTGCATAAGCTTCTAGAGTCTTCAGATCCCTACAAAACGTACATGAGACCTGAAACAAAAAAAACACACCTTCCTTTCAGTGACGAAGCACTCCAGTTGATAATGTGAGCCAATAATTATTTCCTTTTTACTTTTCAGAATTAAATTTAGTTAAATTGAATTAATATTATGTTTACTGAATTGATTTAACCACTGTACCTTATATTATATAATAACATGAAAATAAAATGAAGTAGAGAAAAATGGAACATTCTTTCGGTTTTTCCCTCATTTCTTTCTAAAAACAATAACATTTGTTAAAACGCTTTTTTTACATGTGGGTTGAATTTTTCACTGGTTGTTCTGTATACTATCCTCTACGTCTACATGTCTGTAAAATTTCATAAAAATCGTTCAAGTAGTTCAAATTTTATTGAACTAAGAACACGTCTGTTCAAACAAAAATTAAAGCTTTGTATTAAAACAAGAAAAACTAGGCAGGGTATCGAGCGGAGACTAATAGTGTAAATTTGTCTTATTATTGACTATCATTCCTGAAAATTTCAAACAAATCGGTTCATTGGTTTAGTTTTTATGGAGTTTTTTCCGCTCTCCCATACAAGTTGCCCCACTGTGCGGCGTGGCCCCGGACGCAGTGCGCCGCAACGGTGAACGGTAGCGCGTGCGAACGCGACGCGTACGCGACAACCCCCCCCCCCGCCGTTGATTATATCATAGGTACTTGTGCATTTGTTTTGTAGATCACATTTTAAAGGTGACGTGAAATAGTACCAAATGAAATAACACCAAATTTCAAATTTGGCCTTAATTCGTTGTTCAAAACGAAATAAAACCAATTTGGCTTTATTTCGATTTATAAAAAGAAATAAGGCCAAAAAATAATGGAAACAACGCCGAATAATAAAAAATTTTTAAAGCTCAATTTTTTAAATACAAAACACGCACAAATAGTTCATTATTTATTGTCTAGAATAGCTACTTTTGCTAAAAAGTTTATTTGAATTGATAGCACGGCGTACTAACAGCTAGGTATGTAAGGGGAGGGCATGCTGCCCCCCTGCAACCCCCCTGCTTGCGATCACTATAGGATTTGGGGTGGGTGCGAGTTTGGGTATATGCAAAAAACTTTTGCATTTGAGCACTAAAATCAAAGAAATTCACAACAAAAAAAAAACAAGTATGGCTCACAGTTATGAAAGAATCACAACGCATTCGTGTTCTTTGCATATACCCAAACTCGCACCCACCCCAAATCCTATAGTGATCCCAAGCAGGGGGGTTGCAGGAGGGCAGCATGCCCCCCCTTACATACCTAGCTGTTAGTACGCTGTGCTATCAATTCAAAAAAACTTGTTTAGGCTCCAATTTCAAAAATTTCAATCGAGCAACAAGTATTTGTCATTTTTCAACTTTTTTAATTAATAACAAACAAAATTGTTGCAAAATTGCACTTCCCCCGATTTTTTATTAAAGTTTTCGAAAAAATACACCGATTTGGCTATTTTCCGAATTTTTTTTTTCTATGTTTTTAGCAAAAGTAGCTGTTCTAGACAATTACCGAATTTTGTGATTCGTTTTTTTTTTTCAGTTTCCATATCTGATCGTCAACATGGATTTCCTTTTATATATCGTTCATTTGCTGCAATATCGTCATAACTAAAAACAATCGATTTTTAGGAACTGAATTTAAAATTTTGAAGCGATGGCATTTTTGTGTGATTCACCAAAAAAAAAAGAATATTTACCTTATGGCATATTAATATGTGGATAATTCAATAAAATAATTTTCTGGTTCAATGATTTCTCCAAAAAAAATTTTTTCTAAATTATTATCTCCAAATTAATGATTTTTGAGTTATGACGATATTGCAGCAAATGAGCGATATGTATGTATATCCTTCATATGATTATGTTAACTTAAAATGTTACAAATGTAAATTTTGTTGGGTTTGTACAAATGTGTTTGTTTATTTTTATTTTTCTAAAGCGAAATAAACCCAAATTGAAAATTTGGCCTTATTTCGTTTTCAAAAACGAAATAATGCCAAATTTTTTGAATTTGGCTTTATTTCATTTGGCGTTATTGCACGTCACCCATTTTAAACAACACATTTTCTTATAACTTTGTTTATTTCAATATGTCAATTTTTTTTATAGGTAATAAATGTAAACCTGAAGGATTTTGATTTGGAAGAACGAACGGTTAATTTTCTGGCTTTTTTTTCTTATTCGATTAGGAAAAAAAGCCAAAAAGTTTGTTTTGTGGCGTTTTTTCCTTTAAGATTTGGAAAAAAACCAAAAAGTTTATTTTTGGGCGTTTTTTCCTTTTTTGTTTGGAAAAAAAGTCCAAAGGCAAATTTTTGGCGTTTTCTCCAAACAAAAATTGTTTGGCCTTTTTTCATTATTCTAAAAGGAAAAAACGCCAAGAAATTTTCGGAAAAAATAGCCAAAAAATCCGGAATTAACACCAAACTCTTTGGGTTCTTTTTCCTAGGAAAAAAAGCCAAAAACTTGTATGGAGAATTTTTGGCGTTTTTTCCATTTTATTTTTTTGGCGTAATTTCCTATGGCGGCGTAATTTCAGGGCGCAAATAAACTCTTTTAGTAACTGCATTTTAGTCATGACTTTTACTTTTTTTTTCAAAGTCTTTTGACTTCGAAAATAACTTTGACCATTAACATAAAGGTTAAGCGGGCCGTTTACTTTTGCGGTTTGAAAAAATCGATTTTTTTGCATATTTCTAATGTAGACATATGTAAATAAAAACATGCTCTGTGAAGGATTTGATCGAAAGCATGCTGGATTACGAGATATCGAGCCTCAAACCCGACCCCGCCCTGCCTATTTCCGAATGATGAGAGGAATCGGTCTATGTATTGGTGTTTTGTTATTTTGTAAGCGTGTGTGTCGAAATTTTCTGATCTTGAACTCTAAAATTATAAGAAGGAGAGCTGTACGGTCCTGGCATAGCTGATTGAATTGTAAGTTCTGCCAATCGTGTTTAGTTGTAACATTTATCTTTAATCATCTTTGATCATTGCATTCAAATGACTTATTGATTTTAAAAATTCAAAAGACTGCATTTAATTGACTTGCATTTAAAATTCACTTTTAAGTGACTTTATAGAGTCAAATTGACTTTGAGTCAGTTGACTGTTCAACTGACTTTAAGTCAAAGTCATGGAAAAGACTTTTAACTTTTATTTAAAAATTCAATGTCAAATCACGAATTTTGACTTTTAATTAACTGACTTGGATTTTACTGACTTTACTGCAGTCAGTAAAAGACTTTAGTCCTTACAACTCTGATTTTGAATTAACAATTAAACTGCTATCCTTTTTACTTGCGACATATAGGAACTACATATATGGCAAGTTTTGCATTCGTGCAAAATTTTGTCTGTCTGTCCACGCTCCTACAGCCTAAACCATTGGGTCGATTGAGTTCAAACTTGGAAGTTAAGGTTTTGAGCAGATTCGCGTTAGGCGTTTTTTTCATTTTTTTTTTTAAGATCAAAACTAACAGTGGCCCCCATACAATTTTTTTGGTCAAAAAACGAAAATTCGAATTTTCTCAAAAACAAACCGATAGATCTTTTTTAAATTTTCTCTAAAATTTTATTTTTTAACTTGGCTTCTTTTAATAAGAAAAACATATTTTTGTATTGCTCAGGAAAGGTACCGCTCATAGAACCGTTTTTTTGTTTTTTAATTTTCTTAGCAACTTTTGAACCGATTTCAATAATTTTTCTGAATGAGCTCTTATATTGCCTTAACAATATTTGATTATCAAAAGTGCAATTTTTTATTTTTTGGATTTTTAAAAAAATATTGAAATTTTTTTTTTCAAAATTCTATATCTCAAAAATGGGTAAAAATTTTTTTTAGGAAATTGAAATATAGAGCGTATATTTACAATCACTAAACAACTGCATACCAAAAATATTTTTAGAACAAAATTGAAAAATTTTATATATAAAAAATTAATTTAAAAAAAAACCGCTCTAACGATTTTCAAAAAAAAAATTTGAAAAATCAAGGATTTTTTTATTTATAAAATGGCATTTAAATTTTTGAAGGCAAACTTATTTTTCAGGTAAAATTTTGAATCTTAAATTAGTTTTTTTTAAATTATTTTAACTGTATTAAATGTAACCCCCTCCATAAAAAATTGAAAAATGGAGGTTTTTTCGACAAATCAAATGGCATATATATATTTGAAGACAAACTTATTTTACAGGTATATTTTTAAATATTATATAGATACTTTTTTAAACAGACTCTTTGCATACAGGAGCAAGTTCGTGCGACCCAGTCGTGCACTTTATTTAAATTGATTTAGACATAAATTAATGGGCAGCCAAATTTGTATGTGCGGTGAACCCGCAAATAGAAATTAATGAAAATATCTGCAAACTGATTCTTAAATTTTCTCTTTCATGATTACATACTTTCACTCCGAAAGCTTATAACTTAAAATTGTGTATATACATAATAATACTAGCTGACCCGACAAACGTTGTGTTGTCATATAAATAATTTCTAAAGAATATTTTGCTGGAAATAAATAACTTATTGTAAGTGTGTAAGGATGTGATATATAAGTGGGAGAGGTATAGAGCACTGTAAAAGGTGATAAAATATTAAAATAAAAAATCACCAAACAATTTTTTTTAATTTATTAAAATTAATTCTTTAAAATTATTTACATATCGCTAATTATGACAATACTAAAAAAAAAAACAATATCAATTCTTTAATGCAATAGAGTGTACAATATTTTTTGTGATGCCATCTTTCGCCAATACAAACAAACTGGATGGTTTGCCCACTTGAGAGCACGCCACATATAATTGTCCGTGTGAAAAACATGAAGTGCTCAAATGTAAGCCGCAGACAGACATCGTTTGGCCTTGAGACTTATTGATAGTTATTGCAAATGCCAATAATTGGAAATTGGCGTTTGAATTGAATTGGCACATCTGTGGAATCGGAATCGCGTGCCGTTGCACAACCGTGGTGGGTTCAAATGACAAAAAAATTACCGGAGATCCAACCTTCAGTTGTAAATTTTGCGGTGGCATGCCTGTTAAATCTAATGAGTTCAAAAACTCAGCTAGATAATTTACAGCTTCGGTAGTATTACAAACTGTATCAATAGATTTGTATGATCCCAAGTCTCCTGGTAACAAATGTTGTATCTTGAAATTTAATTCGTTGACATCCACATTTTTTGCTGCTAAAATTGTTCTTTCTGCCGGTCATTCATGATTTATATATTTTCTCTGTACATCGGAAAATATCTGGTCAATGAGAACATCTTGTGAATCAATAATCTAGCAGAAATCGACAGTTTCATCTGTAGTAACTTTTCCTTCGCCTATATCTATCAACAGTTGTTTTGAGAACGTTTCAACGGATGGATCTTGAAGCATTTGAACACGCATATTCACTTTCAGTTGCGATGATTTTAAGCACGCGTTGATCTCATCAGCGTACGTTGAACGCGGAATAACGGGAAGTGTTTGTCACAAATCACCTGAAAGGAGTAACACTCGTGATTACTTCTTTAAGGCTTAATTTATAATATATAATTAAAATTCTCATTGATTAGGCAATAATAGTTTTATAATAAACTAGCGGCCCGTCCCGGCTTCGCACGGGTAGACATAAATAGGTACAGATATTTAAGTTATAAATATGCTAATTAAAACTACCATGAATCACTAAATTAGAAAACATTTGTTTGTCCTATCATTAATACTCTTCGCAGCGTATGCGATGAAAGACATGTTATGACTAATTTTTTTACACCTTCGGTTGGTTTTAATAGGAATTTATAAAGATTTCTGTAGTAATCTAATACTAAATATAGCCTATGTTACTCAGTGATAATGTAGCTTTCTAATAAAAAAAGAATTATTATAATCGGTCCAGTTCTTTTTGAGTTTATTCGTTACATACAAAAATACAAATCTTTCCTCTTTCTAATATTATTATTATATTATATTATATTATATTATATGTAGATGTAGATAAGCTAACAATTACGCTTAAATACAGTGTGTGTCTTTCATTCACATAACCGTTGAAATGTTGACACAAAATGTTGTCGAATTGAAGCTTTCAGCTGTTCCAAGTCCTGCGACTTAGTTTCATATATTAATAAACCAAGGGAACGCTACAGCCATAAGATTTCTGCGTTACACGAAATTAATTAACTGTCAAACATTTTCCGTAAACAATCAATGGTTTCGGCGGCTTAATGACAAGTTGCACCATCTTGCTGGAACCAGGTACGTCTTAGTTTATTCCTTCCACATAATTCTACCCATCCAGATTCGTTTAACAGCTGTCTTCATCGTTTACCGTTAACTGTTCCGCCTAAAAAATAAAAACCTATGACGCTACTAATACAACCTCCAAGACACCGGTAACCTTCGGCGAATGAAGAAGGCTTCTCTTGGATCTCGTAGAGGTTCTCTTCACACCAGTAACGAAGATTTTGTTTATTTACATCACCATTATGAAAAATGGACCTCATCGGTAATCATAATCGTGTCTGGGGGGGTTAAACCGTGTAGGAATCACTACGGCGAAAAAAGCACTTCACTGCAAATGCGCTATGTTCGGCAGTCCGGTCCCCAATGATGGTTCGTTATAGTACTGAAAAAATTGTTCATCATAACTCAAATAGAGATGGAAGAATGATTTCTTGAAATTCTTTCTATTTTCTGACGCACCATGTACAAAAGTAACTCTAATGATTAATAGGCTGATAATTTCACCGTCTAAACATTTACTCAGCATTTTTCGAGAATTTGCTTTTTTTGATAACACGCATGAACACAGTGTCAAAGAGAGAGATCCTTTGGACCATGAATCTTCTGTGAGCATAGTAGTTACATTGTTGAGGCTATTGCTGAAGGACATGCAATGGATTATTTTTTAATACTAAATTTATTTTACAGTGGAATACAATACAGTTAAAATAAAATTTTAATATTTAAAAAATACTTTTTAAATAAATCTATTAATTTTAGAATATGTTGAACAGAAAAGATTAACATCTAATATTGTATTAAGCATTAAAATTTGACATAGAATCATTGAAATTTTAATATTTTTTTTAATAAATTCAAATATGTTTAAATTAATAATTGCTTTATTTTCATTTTATTTACAATTGTACTAAATTTGAAGTTTGACTGTGTTAAATTTAAATACATTTTGCATTAACTTTGGTGTTGTCATTATATGTAACCCCAGAATAAAAGTCTTTTTTCTTAGACGTGTGGTTTTTCAGGGACAAATGAAACGCATTTACATAATTTTATGTTATGACCAAGAATTTAGAGTTATTATAAAGATTTTTCCATTGTGTTTTAAAAATTACTTGGGGCAACTGGCAGCCACTCGACTGCTCTTTGCAGCAAATGAGGCCGTATATCAGCAATAACGCCCCCAAGATTCTCTTGCAATGTGTCAACGGTCTCGGATTTATCTACGTGGACAAGTGACTTCACAAAATCTCACGATCTTGGAGGCCACGCCCGCCATATGCCCACAGCGCGAGATAGTGAACTCACCAAAAGTTTCCTTCAATAAATTGATATTTTTTATTGCGTAAGAATTATGCGCGATTTGCAAAAGTGGTTCAGGAGTAGGTATGTCTATTTATTATGAAACGGCAAACCATAAGTGAGTATAAATCAAGTGAGAGCTGTCTAAATACCAATTTCAAAAAAAGTAGTGCCAGATTGGAAACAACATCTCTAAAAAAAAAACACCCGCTATTAAAAAGTACCCCAAAATATTTAACCATGTATAGACTTCGCTGAGTCTGAGGATATGGTTATAGAATCTTTTCCAATCCCATCAATCAATCTTTGGATAGTTCCCAAGACAATGACAACTAAAGCCAATTTTCAAGAATTGGCCTTATTCCACTTTTGTTAAGTGCTTGTGGAGTAGTATGAAAGGTAATGTAATTTAAGACCTATCCAAACAAAAGGTGCTCCAATAACTATGTACACCCATATTCTATAAAATTGCAACCCTTATCACGATTAAGGACAAAATTGTCCTTTTAAATGAGAGCTTAATTTCGAATAAAATATTCCTTGACCAGCGAAAGATAAAATAACTCAACTTTATTTTCCCAAATGCAGGTTAAAAATCAGCTAAATTGAGCAAAAAGAGTATCCTGGTACAAATTGTGCATGGAAATTAAGTCAGCAAATAACTTAAAAAGGCCTTAGCTTTATAAAAAGACCGGATAAAACCTAACTGGCTTTTTCTTTATGCAACAAAGGTATCATTTTTTGAAAATTTTAATTCTATCGTTATTTCTTTGTACTATCTACAAATCTTAAGTCAATACTATTCAAGAATAGAAAAAGAGGTCCTATTTGTATTCCTTTTCCATTAACATCAATCAGTAACTGCCGCTAAAAAAGGCTTAAAAAGGCTCTTGCGTTAATTGGCAAGGAGTGTTTGTGTTTAAAAAAAGCATACAAAATCAATTATCGACCGTATGCACATTAACCATTCAACGACGTTTATTCGGTTCCTGTTAAAAACACCAACACCACCGCAACGCACTTGACGTTCGTCAATTCCTTAGAGAAAACCTACGTTTTGAGGCACGATGCACGTCGAACGACCGACCGACGCGACGTCGTCGTCATCTGTGGGCATGAGTACTCAACATTAAATATTTACAAAGCACATAGCCAAAACCAAGATCAACCCATATAAGTTCGAATGAAAATAACCATTACTGACAGCCACTCATGTAAGGTACAAAATGCAAGTAACAATTTATTAAATTATGGACACGTGCACACTTTTCCCAGAGCAGAGCCCAGCACAGTTGCAATGATGATAAAAGTCTAAAATTATCAAGCAACAACTTCGAGTTAGTATTTATTTAAACTAACAAGTGCATACAAGGCAAAGGCACATCAGAAATATAATCCTTGCAGCATTGAAGCGAGAAGCACAGCATCCAACCACCTAATTCCAGTGATATTTTGAAGTCCCAAGGATATACCTGCACTGCACGTGACTTCTACTATACACTGAATTATTTGCTAACATAGTTTGTGATGAATACAAAGAAGGGATGTAGACAAACCCTAAAATTATGTACATTTTTCAGAAAAACAACAAAGGATTCTTTGCAGTAAATGAGAGAGATTTGCTTTGTTTGTAGAATTGTATGAATATCTTACAATAATAGATTATTTTAAGGAAGAAAACTAAAGTTTTTCGCATCCTTGATGAACTTTAATCGGCTTTGATGCTGTAAGATTAAGTGACATGAACATCGTAGACAAGAAAATGCATTGATTCTTTGATTATTATAACTGAAGTAAATTGTGATGTGCAATAAAGTACAAAAATATACTCATAGTTTTGTTTATAGGGTTAATTTGTCGGTTTCGGAAGTAAATTGGTCATAGAATCCGTCATATGCGTTGCGGCACAGTAAACAACTGACACTTCGATTAATTACACAAGTACTTATAAGCAGCAGGTCCGCGTCCGTTGATACCAGTGTTCTAACGGTTTATCCATTTTGTGGTTTCAAAAGTATACAGCTGGAATATCACTAAGTTGTAAACCAGTCGAAAGTCTCACATTTACGAAAATGGATTGCTTAACTATCGCATAACGCATAGAAATTGTTAAAACCTACTGCAAAAATGGCGATTCTGCCACCACCACATATCGCTCTTCAAGAGTAGATTATGGTTTACATAATGGTCTGTCTACGCAAGCAATTGGCAAAATTGTGAAGAAATTTGAAGAGACTGGATTGGTAATTGGTTACAGATATTGTAAAGCCTGTGCATCATCGTTTCGCTCGAATCACTGAAAATAACGCTGCTGTAAGTGAAAATGTTACCGAAGACGAGAAGATGAGAAAGCCAACTGGGACGGTCTCAATGAATTCTTCAGGAACTTTAACTGGTCACTATGCTTCCGCGATAGTGACGTGGATTCCAGCGCAGATATGGTAACAAATTTAATTCTTTGTGGAATGAGACATTTTATCCCGAATAGGGTGAAATCTATCAAACCCAAAGAGAACTCATGGTTTGATTCGAGCTGTAAAGAGGTTATTAGGTTCAGAGATGTAAGTTTCCGTTGTTATAAAGCCAACCCGACTGAGGAAAACCGGAATAAGTTCAAACAAGCTAGAAAGACCTGTAATGGTCATATTCGACGAACCAAATTTTTGCATGACCAGAAATTAAGGCAAAAAATACTACAATGTCCCAAAGGTAGTAAAAATTTCTGGTCATTTGTAAAAAACGTACGATTGATAAAGCCAATTTGCTTGCAGCACAGTTTGCTGTTAATTCGACGCTACCGGAAAGTGTCATGAGTCCTCCTGTTCTTGAGAGCGTAAGCGATTCTATGGGAGGAATCTTCTTTCGCACTCGTGCAGTCGCAAGAGTACTGAAAGACCTTGACATACACAAATCCGCTGGCCCGGATAGTATTCCCCCTATTGTTCTGAAGAGGTGTTCTTCAACGCTGGCAAAACCACTGCGTAAGCTTTTCCATCTGTCCTACTCTACAGGTCTCTTCCCGAGTGGATGGAAAACTGCATTTGTTCAGCCTGTCCCTAAAAAAGGCGAATCCTCCTCCCCCTCAAACTATCGTAATTGCACTTACGTCCCTTCTTTCCAAGGTCATGGAAACGCTGATTAATTATCAGCTTAAGAAATATCTTGAAGAACGGAAGCTTCTTAATGACCGACAGTATGGCTTTCGTAGCAATAGGTCCACTGGTGATCTCATGGTTCATCTCACCGAACAGTGGAACAAGTTCTACATCGTTTTGGAGAAAGTAAGATTATTGCACTTGATATTTCAAAAGCATTTGATAGAGTTTGGCACCAAGCTCTCTTATCGAAAATGCGTGCTTTTGGTATTGATGAATCTCTTCTTCGTTGGATTAGAAATTACCTTTCTAACCGTTCAATACAAGTTGTATTGGATGGTTTCAAGTCTGAAATTCATAAAATAAATGCTGGTGTCCCCCAGGGCTCCGTTTTGTCTCCGACTCTCTTCCTTTTATTCATAAATGATCTCTTGTCTGTCACTTCTAATCCATTAAACTGTTTCGCCGACGACAGTACCCTCAGCTTTTCATACTTGTTTTTAGATTCACATCCTTGTCCTTCGGATGTGGAACTTCAACGGCAGCGTATGATAAGCTCATTAAATTCTGATCTTGACAGCATTGTCCAATGGGGAATCAAAAACAGTGTAGAATTTAATGCTTCGAAAACTCAATGCTGTCTCCTGTCGTTAAAGCGTAACATACCCCCGATGCCGCTATCTATGAGTGGCACTTGCATCCAGGAAACTAATCAACTGTCAGTACTCGGTATGTGTATCACAGATCACCTTTTATGGAATGATCACATATTCGACATCGCCAAAAATGCTGCTAGGTGCTTAGGATTTCTCCGACGATGCAAGAAATTTTTCACCCCTTCTGATCTGGCTGTAATTTACAAAGCCTTCATCCGTCGAAAGCTTGAATATAATTCGCATATCTGGGCAGGTGCCCCTAAAACAAGTTTAAATCTCTTGGATAGAATTCAAAAAAGGGCTTTAAAAATGATAGGCGACAGAACTATAATCGAAACATTTACATCACTAGAACACCGCCGCAATGTTTCATGCCTTTCGTTGTTTTATCGATATTTTTACAAACAATGTTCTGTCGAATTAGCCAGTTGCATTCCACCCCTTAAACTATTCAGCCGTAATACTCGCACTTCTAGGAATGCTCATCAGTTTACCCTTGAGCTCAATTTCGGGCGTACTGTCAAGTATAGAGATTCTTTCTTAAATCGCACATCGAGAATGTGGAATGCTTTGGCCAACTCTGTTTTTCCCTCCCATTTTGATGTTCAGAACTTTAAGACCAATGTGCACCGGTATCTCCTTTTAAATCCTTCCCTATTTTCCTAACGCTCGCACTGTGTTTAAATATAAATATATAAAGGGTACTAATAACCCCTTGAGTGGTTGTGAATTATAAAAAAAAAAAAAAGACCCTAACGTTTCGATTCCTCGTCGTTCTCAGGAATTAGGACTGTCTTACGGCACATTATGGCGTATTTTGAATTTGGATCTACACCTACATACATCCATATCCAGCTCACACAACAACTAAAGCCAGCTGACCACTCACAACGTCGTAGAAACGTCGAATGGTAGCTTGAAGAACAGGAGTAGGATGGGGATTTTTCGAACAAAATTTTCTTCATCGACGAAGCACATTTCTCACTCGGCACTCGGTGGGTATGTTAATATACAAAATTGTCGTATTTGGGGTTCTGAAATCCTAAAGTAATTGAAGAGAGGCCAAAAGATCCGGAGTTGTGATTGGACCTTACTTTTTCGAAATCGACGATGACAGAGAGTTGTAAGTAACTAGGCCCTAGTTCTCAACGGAATGTTGCTAATTTATTTATTTTATTATAAGTTATAACATTTTCAAATTATAGCTTGGCTTGTCAAATGCCATTGCCACCACCTGAAACTACGAAATGAATAACGACACTTTTTTGGTATACAATGGACAAGATTTGGACAGAAATATTTGGTCAAACAATTTTATTTAAAAAACAAAATATTGAATGTGATGATTATCTTTTCAGTGCCCTTTAAAAAATCATGTCTTAAATAAAACAGCTGGCCATTTTCTTGGAAAAAAATCGTTTTGGCAAATGTAAAAAAGTGCTCACTTTTTTACATTATCAAAACGATTTTTATTTTTTAGCCTTATTTACAGCATTTTGAAATACAGAATTTTGAAAACAGAATACTTTTTTTTAAAGAAAACATCATAATAATAATCCCTTGAACAATAACATACGTATCTACCTATGATAATTCATACGTCTTTGAAAAAATAAAAACAAAAACAATATAATAGTATCTTCTTCTAATTTTATCTTTACCATTTTCTTCTTCTTAGTTATTTGTATCTCTTTCACATTTTTACATGAATTGTTCCTATCATAATAATCAACAATTGCATAAACAATTGCACCAAACTAATTGATATGTCAAAACTTCCAGTATTATACAGTATTATGAGATATAGTATTTTGAAAATACTGCATTTTGGGACACATTATTTTAAATGTACAGTATTTTGAAATACAGAATAATAATCATACAGTATTATGACCATACTTTATAGTACAGTATTATACAGAATTTTGACCATACAGTATTTTAAAATACATCATTTCGACCCGCTCGCTCCCTAAGTTTTTGCATGCTTGAATATCATTTATTCATTTTTAGCAGAAGTGTGATTCCAAAATCCGGACACTTTCATATGAAATTCGAAACCAATCCTAAAGATGATATTATTTTCTAAATGCAGAATATAATATGTATTCATTAAGTAATGAAACTAATTTTATGCCAAAACTAGATTTAAAAGGTTTTCGAGTAGTAAGTTTGATTTAGATACTAAACTTAAGAGCTTGAGAACTTTTTTTTAAAAAAAAACGCATAAAATTTGCAAAACCTCATCGATTCTTTATTTGAAACGTTAGATTGGTCCATGACATTTACTTTTTGAAGATAATTTCATTTAAATGTTGACCGCGGCTGCGTCTTAGGTGGTCCATTCGGAAAGTCCAATTTTGGGTAACTTTTTCGAGCATTTCGGCCGGAATAGCCCGAATTTCTTCGGAAATGTTGTCTTCCAAAGCTGGAATAGTTGCTGGCTTATTTGTGTAGACTTTAGACTTGACGTAGCCCCACAAAAAATAGTCTAAAGGCGTCAAATCGCATGATCTTGGTGGCCAACTTACCGGTCCATTCCTTGAGATGAATTGTTCTCCGAAGTTTTAACTCAAAATGGCCATAGAATCGCGAGCTGTGTGGCATGTAGCGCCATCTTGTTGAAACCACATGTCAACCAAGTTCAGTTCTTCCATTTTTGGCAACAAAAAGTTTGTTAGCATTGAACGATAGCGATCGCCATTCACCGTAACGTTGCGTCCAACAGCATCTTTGAAAAAATGCGGTCCAATGATTCCACCAGCGTACAAACCACACCAAACAGTGCATTTTTCGGGATGCATGGGCAGTTCTTGAACGGCTTCTGGTTGCTCTTCACTCCAAATGCGGCAATTTTGCTTATTTACGTAGCCATTCAACCAGAAATGAGCCTCATCGCTGAACAAAATTTGTCGATAAAAAAGCGGATTTTCTGACAACTTTTCTAGGGCCCATTCACTGAAACGTTGTGGCAGATCGTTCGGCTTCAGTTCTTGCACGAGCTGTATTTTATACGGTTTTACACCAAGATCTTTGCGTAAAATCTTCCATGTGGTCGAATAACACAAACCCAATTGCTGCGAACGGCGACGAATCGACATTTCACGGTCTTCAGCAACACTCTCAGAAACAGACGCAATATTCTCTTCTGTACGCACTGTACGCATTCGTGTGGTTGGTTTAAACAGCATTCACATGAGCGCGACCAACGAACGACGAATGAATTACAAAATGTGATTTTATATACGTTTAAAGACATATTTCCACACAAAATCTTAACAAAACGATAGCAATATAGTTTCTATTTGATTTATGATGCATACTTTTACTTTTCAATATCATATATTAATAAATTTAAGAAAACAAATTTATTCGTCGCGAACAAAATTTTAGTTGATACGAACTGTTAAACTTTATTCGCGTTCCACATCATCCACACTCGCAACGAATAAAATAATCGCGCGTACTTAACCTAAAAAAATCATTCTTGTTTTGGTTTCTGTGGTGAATGTCAAACTTCATTCGCGACGAATTAAAAACTCTCATGTGAAAGAAATGTCAAAATCGACGAATATTCGTTCATTCGTTGGTCGTTGGTCGTGCTCATGTGAATAATGCTTTAATGTCCAATAAAGTAAACTGAGTGCGAAACTTGGTCACAATCGCATTAATTGTTTGCTCACTTGGTCGATTATGTAGACCATAAATCGGACGTAAAGCGCGAAACACATTTCGAACCGAACACTGATTTTGGTAATAAAATTCAATGATTTGCAAGCGTTGCTCGTTAGTAAGTCTATTCATGATGAAATGTCAAAGCATACTGAGCATCTTTCTCTTTGACACCATGTCTGAAATCCCGCGTGATCTGTCAAATACTAATGCATGAAAATCCTAACCTCAAAAAAATCACCCATTATAATGAAAACAAAGGAGTGTTTGATTAATAATAATTTTATTGACATTTTACAAGATTTTGAGGTTTTCATTTTTGTGTTATCTTAAAGAAAAAATCATGGCAGATTAATTGAAATTTGATTTAATTCGTAGACGCCGAAAAACATATACATATGTATATACTTATGCAGGAAAAACAATTGGAGTCCATATATTTGGCTGGATAGTTTAGCACATTATATTTTGAAATAGGCACTTTTGGGATTTATCAATTGTATAAAACTTGCTTTGGCATAGAAGGTAGAGGTAAGTACGCCTGAAACACCAAACTATAGCAAAAATCTTTGGCACGTGTTTATTGTTGTGAACTATGGAAAAGAAAGGGATGCTTAATGTCCTTGTTGTATTGTAACCCTTGTTAGTCGACGACGCACTTGAAGTGCTTATACTATGCTTTTCACAAAGGGGATGTTTACCCTTGAGAGTTAAGTGTGCGTATAGTGAACAGATTGTGAATAAAGGAAGACATATCAATGAAATTATATGCCGG
This sequence comes from Eupeodes luniger, assembly GCA_951509635.1. Classification (NCBI taxonomy): domain Eukaryota; kingdom Metazoa; phylum Arthropoda; class Insecta; order Diptera; family Syrphidae; genus Eupeodes; species Eupeodes luniger. The sequence continues at coordinate 50,925,670 of OX608075.1, read as the reverse complement.
GTTCTTTATTTATCTTTTTTTCAAGTGTCTACTTTACCTTCTGATATTAATTATTTAACGTTTTTTGTTTGTTGTTATTTATGGGCTCATTTATAAAAAAAAAAACACTGACAGAATTTAAACATTTCAAAATAACTCATTTAGTATTTGTATCTATGTATGTATATTGTATAGGCAATTGTAGTTAAGTATAAGCATCTTTATGCAGTTTCCAGCTTCAATAGCTTTTTTGTATGATACTATTGAAGTACTTACTCATTCATTGTTTGCTTTAGGGTCATTTCATATAAAAACGCCTAGTTTAAAAAAATGGCGTTGAAAATGTACATATGTATGTATTTTCACATATTGCTAAATACAAAGTTTTTCGAGCAACCTCAACTGTTATTCTTTTTTACAGAGCAGAAGTATGGGGATACCTGTTGTTCGATGCAGTGGAAAAGTTCCTCCGTTTTTTAACCAAAAGCACCTAAGGCTGCCGAGTACGACACCAACTGCCTATATGCTGTTCCTAGAAACAGGAACATGCCCCCTTTTCTTGGATACTCTCAAATTACACTTTAATTATGTGGAAAGAATTATGGAGATGAGAGAAAACAGGATTCCCAGGCTTGTGCTAAGTTACATTATTAATTCTAGAGAAGCATGCGTTTTTGATGAAAATCGGAAACAGGGTGTACGATCAGTTAACTGAGGAAGCATAATCATCATTATATCGAGCTTACTATACGGTAAAGTTAACCACTTTTTTGAAAAAAGACCTACTTCTTGGCCGATCACACAATACTCAAAATGCGTACAATCTTTAAAGTCAGAGGTGAACTTCTTAGTTTAAACTTTATTCCTCACCGTCCAGATCTTCCTCTATGGTGTGATCTATGCAATCGAAGAGAACGTGAAGACGTGGGAGTTTGTCCAATTCTGAAAGAATTCCGCAAGAGATACTTTGGAATTGATGGGCTCAGTTTAGAGGATACCATAAAATTGATGAATGGAGAAAGAGGGTTGGAAGTCATATACCAATATTGTTTGAGTGCTTTACATGAACAGAACATATACAATGAACGAAAGTTTTTAATGCTTATAAAATTATATGCGAAATTGTTAAATTACATTTTTGAAAAAGTTATACTTGATTTTTCTTTAGTATAATTATTTTAAAAATTAAATTGTAAATGTCAGTCTGGTAGACGGTCATCGGCCAAACCATTTAAAGACTTAAGATAAACTTACAAACAAAATTGTGAACAGTATTAGTAATTTGAATTCAATAAAACTAACTAGCTAAATAATTTTTTTATTTTTGCTTTTACCTAAATAAGTCTCTTTCAATTCTTACACAATTATACGGCTTTACTCAAATTCTCATCCATCATTTTGTAGCGTTATTTTTTGAACTGGTATTATAAAAAAAGCAACTAACGTCCGAGAATAGGTATTTCGATGACTGCCAAGAATCCCAAAAAACAATTTAGCTTCCGTAAGGTCCAATTTTCGGAAATTGGGAAGCAATTATGTACATATAGTACCAATGTAAGGCTTTTTTATGCAAGTTAGCCACTCTTCCAAATATTTTCAAAATAAAAACTTGTTTAAGACCTGGAAATATGAAATTGACAGGTCATTATATAAGGCTCGTATATTTTAGTATACAAAGGCCTGTTAAAGGCCTGCCTAAATAAATTATAAATGGTGATTATTTTATTATCTATATACCCAAACAGTGGACTCAGACCACCATAACACTGATTCATAAAAAAGGACAAAAGGATGATATAAACAACTACCGACCCATAAGCAATATATCGACTATTTACAAACTTTTCTCAAAAATAATATACAGAACCATCAAGGAAAAACTTAACATGAACCAACCAATAGAACAAGCTGGATTTCGGGAAGGATATTCAACAACTGATCACCTACAAACGATGAACCAACTGATAGAAAAATTCAATGAATTCAAGAAACCACTATACTTTTTATTTATTGACTTCAGCAAGGCGTTCGACTCCATTGAACATGACACTATCTGGGAAGCCTTAATAAATCAAGACATAAACCCTATCATTATCCAGACATACAAAAACATTTATGACAACAGTTGGGCAAAAATAAAAACCGAAATAACAGGACGAGAATTTAAAATAAATAGAGGAGTAACACAAGGAGATCCGATGTCCCCACCAATGTTCTCAGCTCTATTAGAAGAAATTTTCAAGAACCTAAACTGGAAAACACGGTATGGCATTAACATAGGCGGAAAGTATCTAAACAACTTGAGATTCGCTAATGACATCGTACTTATTTCAACGAACGCCAAACAAATCGAATCGATGCTAAAAGAATTGACTACCGCTTGTAAGCCCTATGGACTCAACATAAACCAAACAAAAACAAAAGCAATGACCAATCACACAAAAATAGATATCACATTAGACGGATTAAAGATAGATTATGTAGAAGATTACATTTACCTTGGACAGTTAAAATCATTCAAAGACCAAGAAAACAAGGAGATAACAGACGAATCACAAACAGTTGGAAACACTTCTGGAATATACATCAAATAATGGAATCAAATTTAAGTAACAACACAAACAAATATATAATGGACTCAGGAATACTACCCGTTATGACTTATGGACTACAAGCACTTGGATTAACCTCAAATTTAACAGAAAAACTTAGGATTTGCCAAACTAAAATGGAAAGGAAATTTCTAAAAATAAGACAAATTCAAAAAATACGAAACCAGCATATAAGACAACAAACAAAAATCATTGATGTAGTTGAAAGAACAAGAAGGCTTAAATGGAGCTTTGCAGGACACATCTCAAGGCTTCAAGAACAAAGATGGACTAAAGTAATCACAAAATGGACTCCAGCTGACAAAAGACGACCTGGAAGACCCAAGAAAAGATGGGCTGATGATTTATCGGACTACAGACAAAATTGGTGTAATGAATCTAAGGACAGAGAATTATGGGCAACATTGGGGGAGGCTTATGCCAGAAATATATCTTCATGAAAAGAACAATCAAAGGTTTATATACTTACTTACTAAATTTTCAACATAATTAAGTAAAATTTTCAATATAATTAATAAGTTAATACCAGACTTTGTTTGTAATTTAAATTTATTATTAAAAAAAAAAAAAAAACCATTGTTAAAACGAATATTATATATATAAATTTAAGAAATTCAAATGGCAAATAAAAAGCTTATAATAATAATAATAATAGAGCCTGCAACTGAGAGTTAAGTACAAACAATTTCTTTATGGTTGCTTATAAGGGTTATTAACAAATACATTGTATAATACCACTAGTTCGGGTTTTAATCATATGTTATTTTTAAACAAATAAAGAAAATTTTAACTTAGACAATGATATTTACAGATACCTACATATGTATATATTTGTATTTTTGATCAGAAAAACTTAGCTGATATTAATCTATGTATTATTGTTTTAATTTTCATTTTCATGGCATTTTGACTTGTTTCTATGTTTTGGATCAAAAGTTAGAGTAAGTGCGGCAAATGTGGCCTACGTGGTTAATATGGCCTATAGCGGTATTTCCCAAACCGGAAGCCGGAGAAAAAAAAAAATGTTGCATTACGAACACGTTCAAACCGGTTTAGCCTCAGTCTTTCGTGCTTAATGTGGCGCTACGGTTTTGAAAGATATACGGGCACTTTGTTTTTTATTACTTTGGTTGTAATTTTTTGGTAAGTTTTCTTAAGTGTTTTAACATTCAATTTTGATTTAAATTGGTAACTTCTTTTTTCAATTAAATTGTGTTTAATATTTTGTTAACATGTTTGGTATCATGATTAAAAAAAAAGTTGATAAAGTTTATATATATGGCCCACCCTGGGCCATATTTGCCGCACTTACTCTATAGTTTAAATTTTGGGAAGCGTTCATTTTATTTTTGGCGCATGTTTTCCTTTTGAAATTGAAGGCAATTTAAATTTTATTTAATAAAATCTCAAAAAAGTGTAAAAGCCAGTAATACGAAAAGGCCTACAGGCTAGATTCTATGACAAGTTGAACTTTTTTAATGTTAACTTTTACAAGTCACGTTGGTTTTCAATAAAATTCAATACTTTTATTGATCCTTTCCACTGAATTTATTGCCCTGAAAATCATATTTATCTTAAATTATTTAAATCATATCTTATCAGGCACAACGTAAACCAATTATAATAGAATACTGATTTATTTATATTCTGTTTTTCTTGATTTGAGGAATGAAGAAACGTTTGTGAGTTTTTGGTGAAAACTTAATTTTCTTAATCAAGCTATAACATTTCTTTAAGAACAGCTTTAGTAAGCTATTACAATCGATGGTGAGCTATTATTCTGATATTACAAAAAAGCGGTAACTTTGTTTTATTTGTATAAGCTTTATATCTTCTATTAGAAAAATTGTGACTAGTAAATTATAAAATATTTATATATACATATATATATTTTATATTTATTATACTTATGACAAATTATAAACAATAGGTTTATGGACCCAGTTTCACATACTTGCTGTAAAACTTCATACATACATATATTTTCAGGGTGGTTCAAAAATCGGAATCCCGTTTAATTGGCCAAGCCTTTCAATTAAGCGAAAATCTCTTAATTGCACCGGTTGGTCAAAATAAAAGATAAAATGTTCATCTCAATTTCAGAAAAAATCAAAACTGAAGTTGCAAATGACAGATAACAAATAACAGGGAGCTGTCATTTTGTAATTTGTTATGAAGTGAGCAGTGCTGCCAATTTCAGTGCTTTCAAGCTACAAAAACTTACTTCAATTATTAATAAATGTATTGATTTTGGCTTGCTTCAGTTTGTTAGTTGCATTTTTTAAGACCAATTAAGGGAGTAATTCATTTAAACGAAAAAAGGTGCTGTATGTACATATGTATATGGGAAATTTTCGAATTGTAAGTATACTTTAAGTATTTTTCAATTTAAATAAATTCTTATCATTTCAGAAAAAACTATAAAGAAATCAAAGTGGCCCAATGTGGAAAAATAATTAGACAAACAATAAAAAGATAAATTCAAATAGTAAATGTCACATTTTTTTTTTTTAGGATTTTATAGGTCTTGTATAAGGCTTTTATAATACCAATATATAACTTACTTAAGAAGTCTTTGACCATTGAATAGAAAGCTATGAATGTCTTATACAAGTATAAGTATTATGCCTGTGTAAGGCTTATGAAGACTTTTCATGAAGAGTTATTTTGCAAACATAAGGTCTTAAAGGAGCTGAATAGCTTGTATAACTTACGCCAAATTAGTTTGTATAAGGCCTTAATGTGTTTCTATACAAGTCAGAAATTAGCTTGTGTTAAGCCTTTTACAAGTCAAATTGTTGGGAGGTCAAACATGTTCAATTCGGCAAGTTCGATACAGTAAATTAAAATGGGAAGTTAATAAAATGTTCATCGAAACTGTATCGCTGAAAAATTAATGACCTTGTACATTTGCTTATAGACAAACTGAACTGATTATTTCTTGATGATTTTTAGCTCTGGGATTTAGGTTTTCTACATAGGTAGGTACATGTACAGTACACATATGAATGTTTATGTATATATCTAACAATATCCCAAACATTAAAGCCTTTGGTTTTTGCACTTATGGCTAAATTCAAGATAAAACATATCTTTTATTATGGAACAAAACCATCTTCGATCCGGCCAGATGTGTTCTCCTTTGACTTTTTGACTAAAATTTGTTCCTAACATAATTCAACACTTTGTCTGAATTCCGGACGCGTGTGTCTGTATGCCTATGTATGATAGAAATCAAAAGATTTTTACTTTCAATGGAAAATGCAAACAAAAAAGCACATGCCATGCCAAGGCAAATACAAATGTTTGTTCAATGCATTATAATTGTGAAAGACTGAGTTCTTTATTATGACAAAAGTACACCGCTTTCCTCGTCGCAATGAACAAATACGACATTCATATAGGGTGTTTTTGAGGCCATACAAACAATTCTATATATTATACTCACCCCTTTTCCTTAAATAAATTGAAAAAGAATTACGAAATTTGATTGCTAGTGTGAATATGCATATATTTTAGGTTTACCTCAATTTTATTTAACTTTCCTGAGTAAAATAAATACGTAAATAATTTGTTAGAAAGTAAGAAAGTAATTCATTTACTTACATTCATTTTCAAGGATTGTATACAACATTTTGAATTTAAATGATATGGCTATGCCGTGAGCCAAGAGATATTTAGAAGTAATAACAATCTACACTTCTTAATATATCTCAAAAATCTACTCATTGTTTTCCAATCATGCTCGTTTAGAATATTACTGGTAAGGCAAGAGTATTTTTCCCGAAAAAGTTGCACAACGTACAGAATTGGTTAAAACTATCATTATAAGGACTTACATTTAAGTTAAGAACTTTACATCTTACTTAAGGGATATCTCTTCATAACTCAATGAATCCTGGAAATAGTTTCTGTTACTAAGATTATATTTGAGCTGACTGTGGATTATTCTACTGAATGAATCTTGAGCTTCTTCTATCAGTGAATGCCTAATTGTGTCCACATTTTTCTCTATGATGATGTACATTTGTTTTTTTCACATGGTTTACATATATTGCTCAAGACATCATCCAATCTCACTCCAAACTTATTGCCAACAGATTGCCATCTTCAAACCACAAAGTCCTTCATGTAAAAGAAGTTTTTTTTTCGAAAGGCGTGTGTCTGATAGTTGCTGCAGACTTTGATGATGTAATCGGCTTGAGACTTCAACATGCTTGTCAGAAGTTTTGGAAAAATCCTGTTTCTACATATAAATATATGGCATAACTAGGTGTATTCAGACGAAGGTTGAAAAGTTTCTTTATGAAATTCCTTAACAATTTTTCGATTTCTTCATAATTTTTCTGATCCCCAAACCAGAGCAGCATACAAGAGAGTTGATTTTACTACGGAATTAAATATTTTGTAGATAAATTAATTTGTTTGTTGGTGAAGATATTTAACCATGTTAAATGTATCAATGTTTGCGAGTTTTGGGCTTTCTCTGATAAATGAAATTTAATGTTGAATTCAGTTTCCTACCTATATATTTGATCTCTTTTGTTAGCTCCAGTTGCGTATCATTATATTTCCATCTTCATCCATTGTGAGCGTTTTGTGTACGGGCAAATATCATTATTTTGGATTTTGTTGAGTTGATAGATATTCCCCATCTGTTACAGTAAGTAGATAGAAGATTGATCATCAATTGTAAACCTTCGGGTGATTTTGAAAGTATGACGAGGTCATCGGCGTTTAATATTACATTCACGGTGCAGCTAGCTGTTCTTATTCCCCCAAGATTTTCGTCAGCAAAATCATTTATAAATAACGAGAACAAAAAAGCAGCCTTCGTACCCGTGTACCTATGTACATCTCTCTCATTACTTTTGGGAACTTTGTAGATATACCAAGTTGTATCAACTTTTAAATAAAGGCATTCTTAGTGACTAGGTCAAAAGTAGCTTTTTTTCAAGTCTTACAACTAGTATACTGCAGAATATTTGTGCAATTACATTCATGAATGAAATTCCTCTGTAATTTTCAGGAGAGTCTAGTGAGCCTTTTCTGTGTATAGGGAAAACGACGGATTTGAAAAATTCGTAAGGAATTGCATCCTCACAAGGTGCCTTTTAGGTGTTGAATTTCGTAAATATATTCAATTCAAATTCAATTCAATTCAAACATTAATTTATTGCAAGTAATCATCATAAATTTTACAAAAGCTTTTATGAATTTTTAAGCATTGACTTAGCCGTCAGCTTCATTTCGTATATATGTATATTCAGTCAACTTATTATTGAGAACTTCTGGCAGTTTTGATAAAGCGTTGCGCTGTTTAAAAAAAAACGAATCGAAGGAACATTGATATACGGTAGATGCTTCATTTTTCTAGAACAGTCGCGGTAGCAGATTGGTTTCTGTCGTTTTTGAAGTGTTCGCTTTTTCCAATACAATAGACATGTGATCAGAATACGGCTTGCACTGAACTTCAAATGTTGAATTCGGTCAATCCAGTCATTATTGGCAGTGCAGTACCTTGTCCTCCAGTGAATGTGTAATTTCCATCCAGGTGATACCTTCTGTGCAACCATTAAGTATATAACTAGGTCATACAATTGTAAAAGTTTATAACTGTTACATAATTTGTATTTAATAAAGGGTTTAAAATAGGTATTCGAAAATTTTGAATTTATTATGTGAACGCACTATTTCACTAATCATCTAACTGTCATTGTCAATTTATTCAGTAAGATTAATATTTTTAATGTTTTGGTACACGACGAAGCAACGACTGCAAATTACCATCCCAACTTTAAGAGCGTTAACTCCAATTTTCGGTCGTAATTCTCACCCTATCTCAGTGGATCAATGGGCTTATCAATAAGTAAAATATGCGTTATCGGTGGTACAGAGCAAGTATATTTTTGGGTAATTTTTAATTTTACGGTAGGAAACTTCTAAGAAAAGGTATACCTAACTTTTTTTATGAACTAATAAGGTTATAGTATTCTTAGTACCCGTGGCATGATGGTTCGATCCCTGCCTATGCCATCTAAAGTATTTTTCCCGGTACTGCCTCTTGCGAGGAATTAACAAATTCTTCAAGAGTAATTCTTGTCATGAAAAGTGCTTTCTCAAATTTGCCGTCATTTTTACGTTAGAGAGTTAACGCGTTGATCGTCTAATAGTAGCTTTGCAATCGATCAATTAAAGAGTAAAATTGATGAACACGCTCATCTCAAGAAATGGTCCTGTCGTCTTCTTCGAGCCACGTTAGCGCGATTTTCTTTGGTTAAGTCATTGGTTTGCCAACAAGCCAACGGCATTGGAAGAGGGTCTGTGCCCCAACATTAAAATGGAAATGGAGTTTAGGCCGAAAATTGGGTCCAACGAAACCGCTAGAAACGTACCCTCGGTGACGATAATGAACGAAATCGAGCTCCATTCATAAATATGCTTTGATAAACTTTAATACAGTGTTTGAAATATCTCAAATGGTTTGCGTTTTATTTGAAAAACAGATGTCTAGTCGTTATTGGAAATTCCGATACAGTAAAGTTACAGCAAGTTTACTATGCTAACTTTTATTCTTAATAGCTCACAGTTGGTTTTAAAATGTGGTACAGTGAACAAAAATGTTTTTCAATGTGTCCTCATTTTCGAAAATACATTTAAAAATTGCCATAAATAAAACAAATTCTATAAACCTTAAACCATAACACCCTGTATAGAGTTCTGCAGGTTCAATTCCGATTCTTTACAAGTTCACCCTCGCAGTCTAATATCAGAAAACCTCTTTAAGGGCATGATTTCCATTTAGACAAGCAACTAACAAACAAATCTGAAGGTACCTATAAAATCAGAAAAAATGTGGACAAAAAACAAAGCTAGTCAACATTACAGGACGATATGACGAGACAGTGCTATACCAGACCACCAATAAAATAAACCTCAATTAATTTGAATATGAATATTATACATTTATTATGTACATATGTATATACGTACGTTTGGTTTTCTATTTAAAATTTTATTTGAAACGAATTTTTGAAGGTTACACAAGATTAATACAACGAACAAAAAAACTAAAACTTGCTGGGTAATGATTTAAACAGGTGGTGTTTTGTACGATATAATTTGTCTTATACCTACTTTAACTTTGTTTTGATTTTCGCGTGAATGAATTCGGCTTTATTTCAATTACATCAATGCCCACCTGTGTCGTCGAGGGAATCAAACCATAATGCGGTATTGACTGTGTTGTTTACAATACATTACAATAAAAAGGGTCCTTACCTTTCCTTTATAGAGCGATTTATTTGCACATCCTTTTATAATTATTAATACAATTTTTGTATATGAATCAATAAACGAAAACCCTTAACAATTCTTCGTAGCATAAGGCATAAGGTGTACCCATGGACAAACCGAAACGAAAATTCATCCCTTCTCATTAGAAGGAAGAATACTGCTGTACGGCAAATCTTAGAAAATTATCGGGCTATATTCGAGCACCATAAAAGTATGACCAAACCTTCTGTTGTGTACTTAATAAGACAACAATAACAACGGTACCTGTACATTTGAGCTTATATACAAGCATTATCAAATAATAAATTGAGTCAACATTTTCTCAAACAAAAATTGTTTATTTCAAATTTTATTTTTATTGATAATAATAACTCATAAAAAATGAGTCTAACTTTTTAAATGCAGCTTGAAGCCTTATTTAAGTTTGCTTGTAGTTTCCTTACTTCAGCAAAAACAACAATAAAACTTCATATTCCGATCTAAATTGCGCCAACTAAAGGGCATTGCATATAAGATCCTTTCTGCTCTGCCGTGTTAGGCGCCAGTTATAGCTATCATTGGTTTTCATCATTGAAAAAAAAACATGGACATTTTTTTGACAGGTCGTTCATAGCTATCATTAAAAATGTATGTCACTGAAAAAAATTACCTGATTGAAATCCACCGACAAATTTTTACTGACAGAAATCTGTCATTGGAATTGTGTGAAATTGGAACACAAATCAGCATTTTTAGAGAATAATAAATGCGCAATTACACTTTTTTTCCTCAAACAAAATTCTTTGTGTGATTTCTGATCGATCAGTACATAATTTTCATTCCTAATCAAAGGGAAACACCGTCAAATACCGATTCAAAATTTTTTCCGAATCCATTTCAATGATAGCTATAACTGGCCCCTTAGAGCCCCCGCAGACTGCAGACTTTTTATCGGCCGATAGTTTGGTCGGGTTGGGCTGAAAGTGCGCACACCGAGCCAACTAAACAGTTTGGTTGGTGAACAGGGCGCAGACTATCCAACAGTCGGCCAACTATTCTATTTTGATTTGGGCGACACCATATTCAAAATACACGCACACGACGCCAAATCACAGAGAGAACTGAACTATCGGCCGACTAAGCAATCGCCATGTATGCGCTGGCGTGTATGCACCAATACTGATTAAACAGTCGGCCGATAGTTGGCCGACAGATTAGTTTGAATGTAATCGGGTATCCGATCAAACATTTTAATCGGCCGATACTGAATCGCTGTAGTGTGCGCATATGCATTCCTCTCCATACTGATTAAGAAGCCGACCAAACTATCGGCCGATAAAAAGTCTGCAGTCTGCGGGGGCTCTTATGGGAACGTCTGAAGCCGTTCGTCAAGAACTTGATAAGTCCTTATCAGTGTGGCTTCAAACCAGAAAAGTCCACCATTGACTAAATATTCACATTACTGCAGATCTTCGAACAAGACTTCAAATCGATATCCACGAGGGTTTTTGAGCATTGGGACGGAAGCAGAGAAGATGAGTTTAGTGGTCATTGAGGAAAAGACCAAGTATATGCTGTCATCAAAAAAAAACGACATTGAACGACGAACGACGTCTTGGATAAAACGTCACCATGTATTACCTAGGCATCGCTATAAATTGAGACAACGACACCAGCGCTGAAATCAAACGAAGAATAACTCTTGTAAATCGCTGCTCCTTTAGAGTTAGAAGGCAATTGAGTAGTAAAGTCATCTCTCGCGCATCTATAAGACGATCACTATCCCGGTTCTCATTTATGGCTGTGACCCTGTCAAAGAAAGGTCCCGTCTGCATAGATGGAGAGTGTAGGGGAACTGTCAGCGACACTGACCTGGTTAAAAGAATAAAATTAGATGTTTAACGCTCCTTCACGGAAGGTTTTCGAATCCAATCCCGAGGACGGACGTCGCAGTAAAAGAAGACCGCGACTCATGTGGTGCATGCAGGTGGGAAAACTAGAGACAGGTAGCCAGGGACCGAGCTGGCTGGAGAAGCATGATAATTGAGGACCAGGTCCACACGGACTGTAGCGCCACTTTAAATAGGTAAGTAATAAATAAATAAATTAGGTGGCGCAACAGTCCGTTGAGAACTAGGGCCTAGTGAATTACAACTCTCAACCATTCCTGTGTGCGAGTATTGTTGTCAGGGATGAAGTAAGTATTAATAACTTATACAAAAATAGTCAAACTTTTTGAATGCATATTTTGAGCAGTTTTACGGCCATCTTTAGCAACACGGATAAACCTTAGATAGGTTTGCTTGGATTTTCTTTAATTCAGCAAAAACAACAATAAAACTCCATAGTCCGAACCTGTATTTCATTGAAATCAATCCGAACAAATGTTTGAATGCTGCTTAACCAATCTGTCAAGAAAATTCAATGGTTGGTTTCAATGACAGCTGTAACTCGCTAATAAATCTGTAAAACGTGTAAAGCGGGCACAACACACAAAGTGCATTTAGTTAAGATAGTTGTTGACATTGGCGCCAGTCTGGTGACTGAAATAAATCGTTAGCGCTGAGCGGGAGAGGAGCGGAAAAACAGTGGTTAAAACCTAGGAATATACGAAGCTGGCCACCCAAATGCACCACCCATTAAAAACATATTGGCATGTGCTGTGCACCTCCAAGCGATTTTAATATAAGTCATAACAAAATGTATAAAAACAAATTGGGTTAAAACCGAAAAAGAAAATATTTGTTTTATTGATTTGACGACTCGCTTCAATATTTTAAAATACGGCCGCTGGAGATACTGTAGAGATTTTGCATCTTGGTTGTAGAACCAGAACATTAGTCGAAGGTACTGTTTCAATTAAACTTTTTCTCTTTTGAAAAGGAGTAGATTTTATTCTTACTGATTTCATCATAATAACATTATCATGATTTTTGAATTTTAACTAAAGAATAATTTTTGTTTATCTAGAAACAGACAACAGAACTAGGAAGACGTGATTATTGCTATCTTATTTACTACTTGGGCCTTCAATTTCAAATAACAGCTAAAAGTGTTTTTGTACCGAAACATAACATAAAAAAGGTAACAAGGTGCAGTAAACAGTAGTGCTTTTATCATGTGTTTCAGAACATCAACGATAAGAAAAACATAAAAAACAAATTCATAGGTATTCAAATAAAAAACAATGATAAATGCCTTAAGGGCAATTTTGTTCATCAAAACTTCAACTTAACTTAGGATTTTATGCTTTTCAAATTGGAAAATTAGTAGGAGTTAGGAAACATTTTTGTTAAGTAATCACTTTCTTAGAGCCTAACAATAATAATATGCCATTTCTCTTTCTTTGTTTGAAAGCGTCTGTATACCCAAAATCAATGGTGGAGGCATGTAAAAATAATATATTTGCAATAGAGGATGAAATTATGCTGTTAACTAGTCTCAAGATGTGAGTATAGTATGATTTATACTTTCCCAAGTCTATAGGAATTATAATATTAAGAAAGATCCAAATAAAATTTATTTGAAATTAATTGCCAACACAGAAAAATGTGCCAATCTAGCTTATTTTAGTGTGATGTAGTTGTTTATAAACAATAAAACGAACTACAGTAAAATGCACCTTAAAATATACTATTACATAGAATATAAATTAAATATATTAAATTGAAATAACGGACAAATTAATACAACATTAAAGTTCGTGTTTTTAAGAATATTGTCACTCGTACCAAAATAAAGAGTGATGTTATTTTATAATCAGTTTAAAGGCCGGTGTTGAATGTGAACCCCACCTAAACGTCAAGTTTTTTTCTGCATTTCATTTGGCATTTTTAAATTTCAGACTAACTCAATTTGAATCATGGAAAGACACACAATCGAGCAACTCGTTAATGTTTTTCAGGCTCATTATGAAAATGGTCGTTCAAATCAAAATGTAAATCGTGCTCTTAGTTTTTTTGACGGTCAATTTAAACGTCCAAATGTGCGTACAATTGGAAAAATCGTGCAAAATTTGAGAAAATAGGTCATGTAGAAGATGTGAAAACACCAGTGCCTGCTCGTACAGCTCGTACTGCAGAAAATATTGCTGATGCTGTTCGCGATAGTGTGGGCACCTTAACTCGTGCCCAACAATTGCACCTCTCACGCGCGTCCTTTAAGAACATTATGCAAAGACTTGCATTTACACACTTACAGGGTGTAATTGACTGAAGAACTAAAGCCTCTTGACCATTTGAAGACTCATCAATGGTCAAAATGGTGGCAAGAAATGGCAACAGTGGATGATCAATTTTCGAACATTAACGGCATAGAACTTCATCGAAAATTTGGACAATTAGGATGGAGGTGAGCCGCTGAGGTCGCGGCGGCCATTTGGCGATATTTCAGTCCATACAGAATTGCACCATATCGAAATAAAATTATTGACAACAATTTCCTAAACAATTTTTGTTTTATCCAAAATCAACATTGGCCCTTAAAATGAATTAATTCTTTTAGAGAATATTGCCTAAATTTCCTGACATTTAATTGGGTTGAGGTTAAGCCCATTCTTTTCGCACCAAATAAATAAATGTTATTGTCCTCTTAGAGTAGTAAACGATCGTTTAGAGATTGTATGCTTTTAAAGATTTTCATATCATCAGAATAGATTAAGATGTTATTGTAGTGTACTTAAAAGGGTACATCACTGATAGCTAATATAACCTTGAAGATATGGAGATAGTAAGAAATCCAATTGATGAATTGTGGGGAAACCCAAATTGCATTCAGCTTAAATGTGATGATACCATGTGAAAGTTGATCAAGTGCTTAAGAATAATAAATGCAAAAACATTTTATCGATGGCTATTCCATAAAATTGTTGTTCATTACATATAATATTTTTGCTAAGAAATTTCCATCAATTTTTACGAGAGTGTCAATTAAAGATTCATAAAAGTTGCTGGTAAACGCACTTAGTTATTTCTTTTATAAATAAAATTCACTGCATAGCCACTTTTGTATCAATGAGAACGAATTTCCAAATACTTTCGCGGTCAAAGCGACCTCTGGCATGACAGTCCAACGCACTAACCGCCATGAAACGGGTATATGGAATATTTTTATATTTTATTTGGAACGATGTCTTTGATATTAGTTTCCAATACATTCTAAAAGTATAAAATTGCAACGTTCTGAAAACTAGTTTTAAGAAAATCAAAAGCAAAGTCTTGTGAAATACTATTTCTTAGTTGATGTCCGTCCAAGTTAAGAAAGATATGAAGTGGTGGATGGTATTGATCTATAGTCGATATTTGAAGAAGAGTATAATACAACATCTGCAGAACTTATAGCATAAGTTAAAAAACTTGATCCAGTTGTCGATTTAAAGAATTTTAAGAAAAAATTTAAGTTCGTGCAAACAATATGGTCTTGTCGTAGAAGAAGCTCCGGTCTGGATGAGCTGAATGATTATTCTAAGTAAGACTTGTCTTCTGTCACCTAAAAGAAGAATAATATTATCTTAACCAGCGTTGTCCGTTGCATCTTTTTGGAAGAATGTTGTCATTAAAAACATTAAAATAAATCTCTTCACTTAGCGATAACCCAAACAATTTCCTTTGAAAGGATATACATATGTATAAAGGAATGTAATTAAAGTTGTCCGAAAATATTTCTAACGTAGCTTTTCAGACCCCGCCTTCTACTGAATTAATTTTATCTACTACGCGCTTCTAGGAATGCCCATCAGTTTACCCTTGAGCCCAACTTCGGCCGTACTATGAAGTACAGAGATTCATTTTTTAGCCGTACTACGCGAATGTGGAACGCCTTGCCACGCTCTATCTTTCCCTATCATTGCAATGTTCAGGAGTTCAAAATCAATGTACACCGACACCTCCTTTCCAACCCTTCCCTCTTTTCCTAATGCTCACACTGTGTCTTTGGCATATTAAAGGTATAAAAAAAAACCCTTTTAGTGTTCGCTAATCATAAAAAAAAAAAAAAAAAAAAAAAAAAAAAAAAAAAAAAAAAAACATGACGGCTTTTCCTGAGTTATGAACTCTAGATCAAAAAGTTATTTGTCTTAAACAGTGGCTTTCAAACATGTTTCAGTAAAAGCATATAGATAGTATGAAAAGCCTGTTAATTATTACAAATCTTACTGGTTTTGTTGCGAAGCCCTCTTATATTTTGGTAAAAGAGGGAGAAGTTACAAACTATTTTCAATTTAATTAATTTTATCGTTTTCTGCCTAACTGGGATAGTAACATATGTTGGTTAAGGCATTTATTTGAGTATATATTTTAGGCCAATGCAAATACAAAAAAGACGTTTTTAAATAACTGCAATTAAAACTGCAATCCTAAAAGTACAAATACGAATTATGTATGAATTTAATGACGCCTGTTTTGTTGAAAGAAACGTCCATAAAACTAGTTTTGAAAAAAGAATTATAGCCCAGTAAAATTAGATTAGAAAAATAGCCTTACTCCGAAAAATATCAACAAGTTGAATAGGTATTGGTTTAAAGCTTTATCCTTCATTTATGCGTCATTGAAGTCTCCGAAAGAATTGTTTGAAACTTAAATTTAGTAATTTAACTTTCTTGTCAAAGGACAAGCGTGTTGAACTTAAATTGAGCTTATCAATATTAACTCTGTCACACTGTAAAAATCTTCACGAAATTGAATATTACATATGGAATTTTAGAGTACAATAATTTATAACATCTGTGTTTTAGTATCTAGGAGATACTAAAGTTTTTATTCTCAAGTCTTGTTGCCCTTAACATATTCGTGTTTGAAAATGTCACCCTTGTCTCATCTTCTCTAACCGGTATAACCGCGCTATGCAGGTAGACTCTCTGTGATCGCCCCCGGTTAGTTACACTTTAAATGGTATCTATAACATTTCATAAAACTAAGTGTACCATAATAAATCCTGTGTGCAATTTGTTTGAGTATATCTTCTTCAAGCATTGTCTTTCAACAAACCCCTCATTCAGATGAAGCAACCATAAAAGCCAACGAACAAGCAACTGTCAAGAGGATATAATTTAATAAACTTCGCCGCGGGGTATTTTTTCTTCAAAATCAACCCCTGTTGTGAAACCAAAATAAATAAATACATAAGTATCCTTACGTACCGACTTATATTTTGTACTTCAATACTTTGCTCAGGGCATTTCAGGGGGAGTGAATGTTTACATTTCATAAAAGAAAGTCTGAGCTCTAGACAGGTATGTTTCAACATTACGAAATGAAAATATTGTCATACCTACATAATGACATATAATATTCAGTATTTACACTAAGCTGAGAAAACAATTTTCGTTTTTAATTGATCAATTCTTATTTGTGGCCAAAGTTATTTGTACGCCATTTTATTTGAATTAATAAAGAACGCAATAATCCCTACAAATTATTTTAAAATAAAAATGTATCTACGATATATCTTAATAATTTATTTTTAGAAGAAATAGAAGAATTTTATTTGTTTGACTTTGCATTAAAAATGCTATATAAACATATCAAAATCCCAATAAAACTTACACTTTAATAAGTTAATTGATTTTGATAACCTTACCTTGTATTTGAACTAGGACCCAGTCAATTACTCTCTTCACAATTTAAACCACAAGCTTTCATTATTGTTGGTAGCCTGACGAACGATAAGTAAGCTATATTCTCTGGTGTATGATATGCTTCATTGTGACAAACTCTAAACGTTTAGATGTCTAACTTTTGTCCATGGTTCCTTCAGTTTAAAATTTTCGGAGCGAACACCCCAAAGGGTGCTGCGTTAGCATTTAAGCATTATAAAAGGGATCACTCGATCTCATTATTTGTTCAGTCTTTAGTCTAAGTCTTTGCGTATAGCTTATACGAAGATTTCCCCCGACTCGCGGTAAGGGATCTAAAGCTTCAAATAAAAATACTTTAAATAAAATACAAACTGTTTTTTATTATTTTTTTTCGCGAACCTAAAATACTCGAATATAAATTATGCATATGTTTTATAGCTTGTAGCCAGATCCGGACAGCTAAATTTCTTGCATAGTCTCAGAAAGCGTAAACATCTTTCGGAATATTCGCGGACATCGCGCACTTATGTGATCCTTCCACAACGAAGAAGGAATCAATCTAATTCGAAGGCACGCATGTTTATAAGAGAGCCTGACGCCAAACTTAATCAAATACACAATAATCTTTCTTTCTCCAAAACAATAATGTAAACATTTGTTCCACTGTTCGGTGAGATGAACCATGAGATCACAAGTGGATCTCTTGCTACGAAAGCTGTATAAAGCTTTTAATCTTCGATATGTTTCTTAAGCTGATAATTAATCAGTGGTTCCATGACATTGAAGAGAAGTGACGTAAGTGCAATCCGTCGATAATTAGAGAGGGGATGCCTAAAGGACATTTTTGGTCATACATAAATTTGGTCCGTTAAATCTTAGTGCTGTGGGCCTTCCTGACTTTTCTCAGTTCGACTGGCTTTAAAACAATGGGAGTACCTCTTTAGCCCTAATAACCTCTTTGCTGCTCAAATCAAACCAAGCGTTTCATCAATTTTAAAACATTCTTTTCTGCTTTTAAGATGGGATCATTAAATTATTATCTGTTTGAAAAAATGTCCTTGAAATTGTTGTTTTTTTTCAAAATGATCTCATTTACCCCAACAAAAAAAAAACCTAACAATGTTTTCCTTTAAACTTCGTACCCCAAAAGTTAGAAACAAAATTCACTTTAGCTCATATTTCATAAAAAAATAAAATAAACTCGAAACCTCTTGAGTGGTGTTAATGTTATAAAGGATATACATATACACCAGTGTGCTTGACTTTCCACCGCAGGACCACTCAACGCATGGGAAATGATTAACTTGTTTTCAATTTTCGCCACCGGATGAATATTAAGGGTTCAAGAAAAATTATAAACATATTTGATAAATATTTGTTCACTGCGAAACACTGCACCCTCCAGTGGATAACATGTTTCGTGTGTTGGGCTCTTGTTACATCCCCGATACAATGGGTAAGTTGCTGTTCACACGAATCTCGTATGTTCCACTTTTTGGATTATATCAAAGAAAATATGACACAGGCGGTCACTGGAGAAATGACTAGGTATGACACGTGTCTTATAATAATAAGAATAACAAAAAATGGCAAACGGTGCGTGCCGCTGCAGCTGTATAGACTTATACGAAGGCGTGTACAATTGCATTCCAAAATCAAAAATTGAGTTGCTACTAAATACCAGAAGAATCGAAGGATTCAAATTTTTGAATTAAATCGTAATAAAACTAAACTACTTCACTCTGAAACACACTTTCAAAAATATAGGTAACAAACTGATTTTAAGTTTACTTGTATAATTTTTGTGTCTATTTTTGTATATTACCAAATTTATTACATACTTAACATTATAATATTTATCTGGTCGCAATGAATCTAAAACCTAAAGTTTACATCTAGAAATTATGTGGGTAAAAGTTGGAGATCTCAATATTCCATTGAAAGCTTGTTGAGACTAGATCCACTATCATAAAATAACGTTTGTCCAAGCTAGTCTACAATTGTTTAAATTAAAATAAAATCAGAGGAAATAACTCTAAAAAAAAAAGTGAAAATTGGTAAAACCAAAGTCGACGATTTTGACAGTTGCGCCATCTGACAAATCGTTCATCAATTTTTTTCGAACAATAAACTTCCAACGCTAGACAAAGTTTTGGATGAGTTTAAACTCAACGAAAATATAACACAAATAAGCCGTACATCGCATCGCTTCATACAACTTTGAAAAAAGATCTAATTTTTAAGTTCGCCAGACACGTCAGTGGAATAGCAATCTTTTAGAAAGAAATGACATAATAATTGTATGGAGAAGAAGGTGTTTACGTCAGATAAGACAAAAGATGAGACGTAGCTCAACAAAGGGTACACGCGTGAAAAAGTTTGGAATAATACAGCTATGTATAAAAACACCAAGGCAAGCATATTCTACATTCACCATCCGGAAAAGGCAAGAGATTAATTATTTTCCACATAGGAAGCTTTACAGGATTCGTAAACGAAAGGCTTCGTTTCTGGAAAAAGTGGAGATTACCATGAAGATATGAATACCGAAATGTATGAAAAATGGTTTGCAAATATTTTAACACACCTGGAACCAAACTTCGTTATAGTTCTTCATAATGTTTATTAGCATTCTCGGAAACTAAACAAGGCTCCCTCGACTTCTACCAACAAACAAAACGAAAACAAGGAGCGGCTGAGTTCTAATCCTATCAACTATAAACTATGATAAAAGCTGAGTTGTTTAGTATTTTGTATCTTTACAAACCCAAGTATGAAACCTACGTGGTGCATGAAATGGTCAAATTTGCAGAAAATGAAGGTGGAGCAACAGTCCAAAGAGAGCCAGGGCCTTGTGGCTTACAACTCTCAACCATTTCAGTCATTTCACGTATGGAAAGGACCTCCAGTTTTTATGCCCAATTCGAAGGCCAAGTTTGAGAAAGTACTAAACTTCTTGCGTTACAGTCCTACGCAATTTCCATCACGCGAAAGGTACTTGACACCTTATCATTGTGAACTTATTCTCATGGAGCTTATTTGGGCTCAAGTAAAAAATGTGGTGGGCGTTACAGAGACAAGTTAACCAAGTTTTATATTGAAATTTAAAAAAAATGGATTTGGATGAGTTATGGTCAATGAACACAACTCATGCCACAATCCGTCTGTTGCGCATCAAATTCTCAAATCGTGTTATCGAACCGTAAAGGACCGATTTTATTTTGTTCACTTTATTCCATTTTTAAAAAGAAACCTGTATATATCCCCACATTGTAGAGTGTATATTTTTTATTAGAACAAAGCAATAACAGTAATTGTTAAAATTTCAAGCACATCAACTTGAAATTGAAACTACTGAGTTAAAAGACTACGCAAGAGTGTTGAAAAACAATCATCAACTTGAATTTCAACTTTAGAGTTGATCAACTAAGGAGTTTGAGACAAAAGAGTGAAGCTAGAAAACGCTTCTGCCACTAATTAAAGCTACTGCTTCCAGAGGGACTAAACTATGGAATAAGAATGTTCAAGGAGTCAAATGAAGCATTAACCAATTGCCTTTTGGTTGAGCACAGATAAATTGTATTCTACATTGCAATTGTCCACAAAAAGACGTATACATTTTTGGCGACGATGAGCCATAAATTAAAATTTGAAATAAAAACGAATATATTTATATTATGTAGGGGAAGAAAAAGGTGCACTGATATATTATACTCTCTTACCTTCAAGTATCTTGTTCATAGGAATTAAGGTGAGCAACATTTCGTGATTGAAATCAAACTCATTGATATTTTCTTTTTTCAAAACCGAAAACGGTTCTTTTGCAGATGAATTATTAAACAAAAGATCATCTTGCTTTATTGATGATGTTTGAATTAATTTTTCTCCACAAACACTGAAATTTACTTTTTTAACTATTGGTTCATGTGTTCGACCTTTTTGCTGGGGGGTATTTTGAGGGGATTGATGACAATAATTACTATTAATAGCAGTTGAATACATATTTAATAACTTTTGTAAAAAATTTATTTAGCAGCATTATGTTGGAAATATTTATCTACATATATTATTAATTCACAGACACTATTATTTTTAATAACAATTTCGTTTGAACTTCCAGAATATTCAATTTTAGTGAATATCAGTAACACTTATTTGACACTGTAGGAAAAGCCTGCGGCGTTTGTTATTTACAAAGAAAAACAGTATTTACGAAATGACTTAATAAATAGCGTAGTGCGTAGATTTCTTTCTTGGAAATCAAAATGTTTAAATTGAATTTATTTTCTTATAAACTTGGTACAATAATTTAGTTATTTTAAAAACAATTCAACAACTCCAATGAAATTTGAACCAAATATTTTGTGTCAAAATGCTTTTTTATCATATCTTTTTAAAACAAGGCACAAATTCTTCCAAAGACGCGATCTCTACGCTCTTGCACGTGTAACAAAGGAGGCGGCTTTACAAAAGTGTTCATTTTTCAAAGCAATAGTGTGTAGGGCTTCTTATCACCTTGAAAATATATGTTTGCTTTCCATATCAGCTAAAGTAGCAATTATTGCTTCTTAAAAGCAGTTAAAAAAGAAGGGGGCAAGTTTGCATTTTTGAACTCATTGATAAGGCTTGCAGAAACAAGTGCTTATTTTTTTTTCTTTTTGCATTGTCTTGTAATGGTGCTATAGATAAAAGAAAGATACATAAATAGATATTATAATGTACATATGAATGTCGTATACATTTATTTTTCATGGCTGAATTAAGAAATCAAATAGAGTTTGCTTTCGATTAAATGTTTAAACTTTACTATTGTTCTTTCTAGAGACATTACATTAGGTACACTTTAAATGCCTTCCGAATAAAAACGACTTAAAAATAAAATGCGAAACTATATCACACGAACCTGCTTTAATAGTAAAAGCCAGCTTATAATAGTTGCTATAATGAGAGCATGAGAAGCGTACGCTCGAAGATGTTGAGAGGTTCAAAAGCAGAAATGAAGTTAGAAAGTTTTATGAGCAGGTGAAACGAAATTCACGAAACCTAGAACCAAAGGCTGCAAAGACGAGAGTGGAAACATCATAGTGGAACCGCAGTTAATGACGAAGGATGATCCATTTAATATAGACGACGAAAGCCAACAATTTCGTCTTCGAGACATAGACAAAGTGAAAATGAACATTTGATTTGTTTTAAAATGTTCTTAGAAACTAATTAATTGATTTAAATAATTTACTGTCCAAATAATATTTGATCATAAAAAATGTTCATTTTTTATTGATTTTAAAAAAACATTACTTTTTTTTTTAAGTATAAGGACTTAATAACTGCATCCAAAATTTGTAATATTATATTGTTTTTGCCTTAAAACAAAATTGATTTCATATGAAAATTGTTTGAAAAAACCAATAATAATTTAAAAGGCCATTTGGAAAACACTCATATATCTGGCAGTTAATGCAAACATAACTTTTTTAAAGGAACATCGTTGTTTTATTTATAATTTCTGATTGGAATAAAGTGTGATAAATCCAAAATATAAAAACCGGTAGTTTTGACATGTTTTCTTGTTTTTTTAAGAAACTTTGTTTCAAATTAAATATTTGTAGAATGATCCATATTTATTATGGTCGTCATAATCGACCAACTACCCATAGGGAATCCTTAAAATCGCATAAGGCCCAAGGAGTGTGCGTCATCCTAATGCACGCTTAGAAAATATGGCTTCTGCAAGTACAAGTATTGCTGATGATCCGATGGTGGAATAATAACTCATTTACGAAATATGTACATACAAAAATTGTCCTATTTATAAAAAAGAAGCTAAATCAAACTCAAATTTTTTAAGCTTAAATAATGAAGAACCTTTTTTTAATCTTTTTCGAACGGGGAATACGATTTCGCTTCGCTCTGGTTTTAAAACAAGTCTTAACTGTCTAGTTACAAAATAAGCCTAAATTAAAAATCTTTATACAAAAGTGGAACAGGCGAAGCAAATGTTGGTAAGTTATTTATTTACCTTTGGCATATTCAAAATCAAGTATATGTAAATATGTATGTGCGAACAATGTACACATGTAAATATATTGTTCTTTAATTTGATAAGAACGTATGCGCTTTTTATATATTAGGGTGTTTTCGATTTAAATTTTTGAATAGCGTTAAAAAGTTTAGAGTGAAATATAAGAAACAAAATATATTTATCCTTTACAACGGACTCCAAGATAGGCAAAATGTTTTGTATTACTGGCTTTGTAAAATTTAAACTATAGGTCCTGCATAAGTCGCCAAGTACTTCAAATTATCAAGAAGGTTGTGACAGGAGTAGAGTTCCATCATTTAGGAAGCATTTGTAATAATAATATACATTTATGTTATAATAATAACATAAATCTCAGAACGATCAGCGGTGTAGTTTTACAAGCTGTTGGCCGAGTTCCAGCAGAAAATATCGAAAACTTTATACATCGATATAAAATTTGTAGAGCCCAAAAACAGCAACCTCAAGTTTTCAAAAACTAAAGGAAATCTTTCGGGAATTTTCCATTCCATTTATTTCGGGTGGAAGGAAATACACAAAATGATTAAAGCAAAAAAGCGTAGTTTAATAAACACAACTAACAACATTTTGCGGAACAGCGAAAACTATGGAAGATTTGGTATATTAATTCTCTTTAGAAAGACATCTAGACGCAAGCAAACTACGTGCTGTTTGCTTCGATATTATAGCTGCAAACACCGGTTGAAGAAGTAGGGTTATCTGATTTATTAGTTTGAATTTGGAATGACTGCTGCAATAGTTCATACATAATATCAACTAACTATTTATTGATCAAATTGATAGAGCTACTTAGGACCTCGGCTTTATTTCGGACCCAATTGGTGAGCCCGATACTTTCCTTTTGCTGAGCTCACATTATCATTCCCAAACTTACTTACTTACTTATCTTATTCAAATGTATGCAATCAAGGATCCAAAACATTATATTTTAAATGTTATTAACAAAGGATCCTGTAAAAGGTCTTTTCAACAGAAATCCGGGGAATTGGCCCGTTCAAGGGCCAATATCCGGATTCCCTTTTCACACACAAGTTGTATGGTGCGCTATGTTAAATGGTTGACTGAAGCTTCAATGGCGATTGTTAGTGAAAAGAACTTGAAAGATTCTAAAAATATACCTATTAAAAAATATTTATTTTAGAGGTTTTCGTAATTATTTCTTTTAATTGAAATAGCTGTTTTGTCACAAAATATGATGATCCAATGCTAATAGCCGCGTTTTATTATCACCATGATCTGATCCGGATCAGATCATGATAATAAAACAGCATTGGATCATCATATTTTTTATTATTTAAAGTTTGGTAGCAGTGTCAAATTCGTTCTTTCAAAAGTGACATTTCGAAGCAAAAAAAAAAACAAACACATACCAAAAATGGAAGCTCCACAACTTTTGAAAATGTTTCTGCAAATCACCATTGCACTCTCAAACTCAAAGCATCCAGGAACGCTTTGGTCTCACATGTAGTCCAGATTCTTTTTGACCTTTTAATAAATGTGACACTTAAATAATTTAATTTAGAGATTACTTACAATTTATTTGAACATCTTTTCTCCCAATTGTGCTGCAGCTTTCTCGATTTTATTTATATTTTTTGACATTTAAAGCAGGGTTGCCCAAAGAACATTTTGCTCAATGATTTTTTTTGTTCCTTTTTTTTTTTGGGGAAAATAATACCCATAAGTTATGTCAAATATACATTTTTTTGGACTTAATTATTTTAATTTCACCAATTAATATCTAGTTTTGTTAAAATATCTAATTATTTCATGGATTATATACCAAATAAATAAATACATATAAAGCTTCTCGCTTTCTATTTAAAAAATATTTTATTTCAGTCAAATGGAAATGTTTATATGGCAATACAGGTTTTATTTAATTTGTTTGCAATGATACCAACATTTACATATGAAATGACAATGATAAAGCGCTCCTTGTTGTGAACAAAAAAGAATTAAATTTTGGATCTCAAATTGAGATCCATACACAAAGCAGGATCTTGTGTTCTTGTTGTAATGCATGTAAATTCAAGATCCGGATCAGATCATGGTGATAATAAAACGCGGCTATTATAATGATCTGATCCGGGTCAGATCATGGTGATAATAAAACACGGCTATTATTGGCTCCGTTGTACTTTGGTTGCAGGTTGTGTCATGGAGTAGGACACACTTAGGCCAGTTTAATGGCCTATTGTGTACCACATGAATCTTGAGGCTTTCTTCTTATAACTTATAACGCGTTGTTGATTAATAAGCGATCTATTATCGCAAATAGCAAGCATTCAACTAATATTATGGCACTTCAAATGGGAGCTAGTGGCGACATCTAGTGGCTGCAGTGACATTACCTCGTGCAGACTTTATTCACACAGCGTTCGAATATAATAAACCAAAGGCCACATTGCGGTTACGTAAAAAATGTATCCATAATTATACTATAGGTTTTATATATAAAGATGACAGCTGAGTTTGACATGTGTCAAATGCCAGAGCTATAAACTTGAAACTACAAAATGAATGACCCTAATGACAAAGTCTTCATTAACATTGTTCACCTTTTTCTGATTCATCAATACAATACTATGAATCATTAAAAATAAAAAAATATTAGAATAACCGAGAACAATTTCATAAGTTACATATCTTTCTACATATATTTTTCTGTTGTTACATGTGATAGTGAATAGAAGTTTCAAAAAATTTTAAACCATATTTTAAAATTTTCACTGTGAACAATAAATAAAAAAAGGATGAAAAACAGTGTCCTTTGCATGGATCAAAGGTAAAAGGTACCTCTACTCACCTACTAATGATTGCTAAACTTAGAGAAGGAGTTAAGTAAGGGTTGCTTTGCAGCCATCATTTTTAACATCGGGGAAATAAATCTACCAAACAAAAGACGTACGTACAATATATACATATATCTACATTGATATTGAAAAAAAAATCAGGGGTAAAGGGATTCTTCGAAGACTGGAAATCGCATTGGAAAGATGCATATGCGCAACCTCTGAATTACACTTCCAGTAAGTTTTGCTTAGTAAGCTCCACCCTTACCATTATGGTGGTTTCCAAATATAGGTTATTGTTTTTTTTAAGCATGAACCTCTGAATAAAAAAGCGCAAACGCAGTAAATACAAGTTGAAGTCATTGTAAGGAAAATCAACCCTTGGAGCATTTCTTTTGATTGATGTTGCAGTCAGAGGCATATTTCGGAAGACAAAAAAATTAAACAAAAACTTAAATATACAAGTAAGAATCGGATATGTTTCGAGATTTTTTAGACTTTACAGGGCAAGCCATTTAATATTTTTTTTTTTAAATACACATTTTTTGATACACATTTAGCGTTTCCAACTCTATTTAGCTAAAAGGCAAACTGTGTATTTAACAAGTAGACGAAAATCATACAAGTAATAAATGCTGCACTGTATTTCCTTAATATAGCTAAAGGTAGATATATCTTATTATAAAAGCAATCGACGGAGTCGCAGAGTTTATAAGAACCTCGAACTCCATAGGTACTATCTGATAATTTTAAGTTTAAAAAATTCAAGGCTTGAAAGGTTAATGTAACTATATTATTCATATCCACAACATAAACAAAAAATATTCAACGTTCTTTTATCTAAACCAGAAGCTTCTGATCAACTGCAGTTTCATTATTAATTTTAACTTCTCGTTGTAATTTACTATGATCGGTAAAATTT
This sequence comes from Eupeodes luniger, assembly GCA_951509635.1. Taxonomy (NCBI): domain Eukaryota; kingdom Metazoa; phylum Arthropoda; class Insecta; order Diptera; family Syrphidae; genus Eupeodes; species Eupeodes luniger. Next base: position 50,898,453 of record OX608075.1, on the reverse strand, counting down.
TCCGAATTGCAATTTTGACATTTCCTTAAGTTATAATTAAGAACCTAAGAATTAAAATCCATCTTTCTTAGCACAGAGAAACTTTATTTTATAGAAAACCCATAAAGGGGTTTATAGGCTTTCTAACTAATTTGGCTGATTTTTTTCAAGTTGGGATAAGTGTTTGCGTGCATTGTCCTGCATATACCTACTCCCACACTAACGGCATGATTTCTTCGGCAAATGGCAACATTATATTTTTAAGGATATCATCGTAAACTGTGGCCGTCAAACATCCTTAATCTAATAAGTTGGTCTTACACCAGAAGCCGATAAACATCCCCAAAGCATAATGTTGCCACCACCATGCTTAACGATCTTTATCGTATGTTTGAGAGTACGCAGCGTTCTTAAGACGCCTAACTTTTGGTTTTCCATCGAATCCAAATAAATTGATCTTTATCTCGTCTGACCGCAAGACATTTTTCTAGTTTGATTGCTTTAAATTCGTCTTCGCAAAAGTATTTCGATTTTTGCAAAATGTCCCCTCAAATTCATTTGGTGTAATCCTATTTAGAATCGTCCGGCTTGTGAATGGTGCATTTAACTCCTAAGGTACTCCAACGATAAAAATGTATTCTTCTTCGATTCCCGCACTAATAAAGCATGGAACCTTTGGAGATTTCTGCCGCGTTGCTCCCGTTGTGTTCAAAAATGAATGGATGTAAATACTTTTTTTGGAGCAATTCATTAGGCCTGCAATTTCCGCCATTGATTTGCCTTCATTTTTAAGACTTTTCATTAACTCTTTTTCCTCGTTTTAGCAATGTACCCCCGGGGGACATCCTAACAGTGTTAAAAATTATAAAAAACCAAATTTCCCGATAAATGCTATTTTAACACTTTTGCATAATAAAGAACCGTTTTCGATCGATCATACAGCGGGGCACATGAGTTAATATTTCCTGCAAAAGTTATAATGTGTCTGGTATTTTTTCCATGACTGTATATTTTACGACCAAAGATTATAACTGAATATAGTATCGGGTGATTTTTTAAGAGCTTGAGAACTTTTTTAAAAAAAAAAACGTCCATGACATTTACTTTTTGAAGATAATTTCATTTAAATGTTGACCGCGGCTGCGTCTTAGGTGGTCCATTCGGAAAGTCCAGTTTTGGGTAACTTTTTCGAGCATTTCGGCCGGAATAGCCCGAATTTCTTCGGAAATGTTGTCTTCCAAAGCTGGAATAGTTGCTGGCTTATTTGTGTAGACTTTAGACTTGACGTAGCCCCACAAAAAATAGTCTAAAGGCGTCAAATCGCATGATCTTGGTGGCCAACTTACCGGTCCATTCCTTGAGATGAATTGTTCTCCGAAGTTTTCCCTCAAAATGGCCATAGAATCGCGAGCTGTGTGGCATGTAGCGCCATCTTGTTGAAACCACATGTCAACCAAGTTCAGTTCTTCCATTTTTGGCAACAAAAAGTTTGTTAGCATTGAACGATAGCGATCGCCATTCACCGTAACGTTGCGTCCAACAGCATCTTTGAAAAAATACGGTCCAATGATTCCACCAGCGTACAAACCACACCAAACAGTGCATTTTTCGGGATGCATGGGCAGTTCTTGAACGGCTTCTGGTTGCTCTTCACTCCAAATGCGGCAATTTTGCTTATTTACGTAGCCATTCAACCAGAAATGAGCCTCATCGCTGAACAAAATTTGTCGATAAACACATTTCGAACCGAACACTGATTTTGGTAATAAAATTCAATGATTTGCAAGCGTTGCTCGTTAGTAAGCCTATTCATGATGAAATGTCAAAGCATACTGAGCATCTTTCTCTTTGACACCATGTCTGAAATCCCGCGTGATCTGTCAAATACTAATGCATGAAAATCCTAACCTCAACAAAATCACCCATTATTACTAGTTAGAAGAAAACAAAACGAACTACAATAACATAAACACATTAAACAATTTAAAATACAAACATAAAATAAAACATAATTTAATAAAAATTAAATTACTAACAAATTACGTAATAATTTAAATTTAATTTAGTTTATTGTATTTTTAAGAATATTCTTATTCATGGTAAAATCAAAGATGTTTGCGTTTATATTAAAAATTGAAGAAATGCGAGTAAATGGCTCAAGCATGGCAAAATTAGTGCGGGTTTGAGAGAATGCATTAATTGTAAGCTACTGGTATTGTGGTTACCTACATACATGGTAGTTTAAATTTATAGAATTTAAAAAATCAGGTGCATTAACTACACCAATTAAGAGTTAATGAATTAATATACTACCATTACTAACCCTAATTTGAGGTAGACACTGCACTTTTAGAAGCTTTATCTGATGTTCATGAGAGAGACTGGCTGCTTAAGTGTGCTCTAACTTTCCGATTTCAGTTTGTCGGTTTTTATCAAAATCAAATTGTGTGGAAGCTTTTGGCTTTTGTGAAACATGGTTTCATAAGTTAATATCATGTTATATGAGTATGACATTTTCTTACATAGGAATTTGAATGGCCTACAAAAAAGATATTGTGTGCCTAGAATAATTTGCTTAATACAAAATTGACACTGAATCTTTTCAACATGGTATGACATAACTAAGTTTTAAAAACACTCCATGCAAAAAGAAACTGGACACAGAATTATAAATTTGAATTCTTAAAGGAAAATATTCTCATATTCAAACTTTCGGAGACAGCCAGCTGACTCAGTGTCCGTCCACCCTAGGCAAAATCTCTGGCTACGCCAATGTGTAAAATATAGCCAGTCAAGTGCTGATGTTGAATAAGTTTCTACCTAGAAATTATTCGAGTTGTGTTTAATAATGAAGAGTTTGTTGGGAATACTGAACTTGAGGTGAATCCACACAACTTTTGGAAGTATGTTGACTTTAAACGAAAATTTGACGGGTATCCTACATGACATATAAAGAAGAAACAAGCCACAAGCCTACTCGTAAAGTGATGTCCACTACGTTCGCTGATTTTTAAAAAGGTGCCTATGAAGAATCTTTTAAAACATGTCATGACTCGACACTTATTATAAATCTAGAAATTCTTGAACTGCCCTGACGCCATCCATGCCATCAATCATGCTTCAAAATGTGCGAAACATCTTTTATATCCATTGTTTATTCTGTTTAACCGGTCATTTAAATGTTCTCATTTTCCTGTTTTATAGCAATATGCGTTTCTCAAACAAACCCACAAAAAGGTTCACAAGCATTTTATCTGTAACTATCGTCATATAGCTAAATTGCCTGTTATCCCAAAACTATTTGAATCTCTTGTTTGTGATGCTCTAATGTTATAAATATACTTGAATTTAAACATTTTGTTCTGATGCTTCGAGAAAAGACAACAAGTTGATTGTATATTTAAAGATTTTAGCAAAGCATTTGACAAAGCCATAAATTACTTTTAAGTAAATTAGAACAAATCGGACTACATGCCAACTTAATTTCTTGGATATCCTAACCTTATTGATATTCATTATAGTGCTGTTTTCAAAAATGGCCATTCTTAATATTTGTTAATTCTGGGGTACCTCAAAGTAGCCACCTTGGTCCGTTGTTATTTCTCGTGTTTACCAATTAAATTTTCTCAAAGCATATCTCGTAAAGCGTTCTTGGATTTTTTCAATCCGGTTGCCTGGTCACCAAACGACGCAACTGTAAAGACATTCAAAAAGTTTTGAATGTATATGGATCTTGATCTTAGTAATCATTTGAAATTCATTTTAGAAAGTCAAGTAACGAATTTCCCTGAGAGACAACGTTATTAATGAGAGACGGAAAAATATAAAGTCATAGATACAATACACTCAAGAATTTTATGATCATTATAATATACTTAAGATGTAGGTATATAATTACACCATTAAGGAATTGTTTATGTTTTCCTGCATTGGCAAAAACACTTTGACATCGTCAGCATACATTAAACAACTGCAGTATTTCATGACATAAGAATCGTTGGAAAAAATGATGAATATTTAACAGTGGTCCCAAATGACTTTCCGAGACCCGATATAAAATTAATCTCAACCATTTTAAAATGTTATATTCAAGCCAAGTTCATCTAAATTCATTAAAATAAAGGTCTAACGCTTTTACGAAAAAGAATATCAATTTGTTGGCTAGTTTCCAATTTCTTGCAGAAAAGTGTATAAAAAGGCTTACATTTTTGGTAGTCGATCGCGATCTACTCTTTAAAAACCCATGTTGACACGGACACAAAGAATTATTGAATGAAAAAACTTATGAGTTATGATTATGGTAATTTGGGGAAAGCAGAAAGTTTTGAGATAGGTATGTAATTACTGACGAAATGTTTAAGTACGTTTTTCAAAATTGGATCTATAAAAAACATCTTCCAATTATCAGCAAATACTGCGGATGATCACATAACTCAAAGAATAACAAGGGGACATTAAACGGAACTCTGTTTTTTTTCGATATATCAATATCAACACAGAAAAAAACAATCCTATTGACAATCGTCGATAGTCAACTTGAAATTTGGCCAAATTGTCCTATTGACTATCAAAATAGTCAACATGACAAATTTATTTTAAAAATTGACTACCTGATAGTCCATAGAACAATTTTCGATTGTCAATTTCAGGTAGTCAATATGGCAACAGAAGTAGTCAATGGAACAATTTTGGTCATCATATTGACTACAAAAATTGACTATGGAAAATTGTTTTATTGACTCCGGTAGGCAAACTAGATTTCGGTTTTCAAAAAAAAATGTCTTATTGACTACCGCAGTGATCATATTGACTACCGCAGTTGTCATATTGGCTGGTTGAAGTTGTCATATTTACTTCCCAGTTCGTACAAATATTGACAACCGAAAGTTGTGCTATGGACTATTGCGGTCGTTGGCTAAATTGGTCAAAATAGTCATTCTGTAAAACGAACCCTCTAGAATCTCTTTTTCGGAAATATCACTCAAGCGAAAAAGGAATTTTAAATAAAAAATAAATTGGGTGGCGCAATAGTCCGTTGAGAACTAGGGCCTAGTGACTTACAACTCTCAATCATTCCTGTGTGCGAGTACTGTTGTCAGGGATGGAGGGGACCTAGAATTTTAAGCCGAATCCGAACGGCTAATTTGAAAAAGCACTTTTCATGACAAGAATTACTGTTGGAGAATTTGTCAATTCCTCGCAAGAGGCAGTACCTACCCGTGAAAAAAACTTTGGATGGCATAGGAACCCAAGACCTTTGGTATGACAGTCCAACGCACTAACCATCATGCCACGGGTACTACAATTTAAAGGATTTTAGTTACAATAATATTCATTTATATTAGGAATTTATCACTATGTAGGATTTTTGGAAGAACTTAGCTAAGAAGTTACAAGATTCTTCTTTGTTATTAAAAGGTATACCTTTAAATTCCATACTTTGTGGCAAAGACTACAAATTTCTTTTAGAATTCAAGAAAACCCAAAAAAATTTGCAATTACTTTTTTGATGTATGTAATTAGTTGCTTACATAAAATTTTTTTTATGAAATCGAAACTTTTTAAAAAACTCAATCATTTTGACAAGGAACGTACAATTAAAACATAAATGCAAGAGAAGGTGAAACTGATGCGATTGTTCTATTCTGGTTCAATAGTTGAAATGGTGAATATTGGAAGAACCCTCCCAATATTCGGTTGATTTTATATCCACCCCTTACGTAATCTGTTTGGATCAACGAGATACCTAGAAGAAAGAATTAGGGATAGCCTCGAAAATTTCTTTAAAGATAAAGAAAATAAGGAAGACAACACTCGTAGGTATAAAATGTGTGACGCCTCTGAGCCGTTTTCAGATGAATTATACGCTTACTTGATATTTGCAGAAAGCTGATATTTGTTTTCTATTATTTTATGCTCAATTAATATTGAAGGAAAACTTGTTCTTATTTTTTGAGAAACTGATAGTAATTAGGCAATTCAAAAACCGTTATAAATTCCTTTACAATACTTAACAAAAGTACTTATCAATTTTTAAGAAAAATCTAAGTATTAGAGAACACAAACAGTAAGTCCTCTAAGGAGTTTTGAAAAGATACAAGATAAGATAAGATAAAGGTTTTCGATAGGAACAAATGTATGTATGTGCCTGTCACCTTTCCTAAAGACAAAAAATGTCCGCTTGATTTGGTTGAAACCTGTGAAGATAGTTTTTGACAATTTATGAGTATTATTGTAATAATACGCTATAAGATTCTTTTCAACGGACTCGATAAATGGGTAAATAAAGAAAACATTTTGAAAAGTCTACAAGCTGTTGTTTCTTTTGTATAATGAAACAGAATAAAAAATCTTCTATTCAGTTTGCGGTGTAGTTAACTTCATATGCAGAATCCAAAGCTCTTGCAAAAAATATCTTCTTATTTGTTTAGTCGTTGGTCGCTTTTATTTTAATACTCTAAAATTTGTATTTTCAATTTACTATATTCTATAGGCACATTTTGAATTAGGTGTCTTCTCACCACAAGGAATGGTCATAACATTGTTTTTATTTTAAAATTTTTTAAATGTCGAAAGCACAAAATCAAACATAATATAACCTGTTCTATTATAAGTGTAGACATACATTCATCAACCCCATTCTTAACAAATCTTCTCCTATTACTCGTAGCGTCTGATGAACTTTCAAAAAGCTTTGAAACACAAACTTTGGAGTTCAAGCATATTCATCCTATAGAGCTGTTATATCTACCTCTTGTTTCGCAGGGTGTTTCATAAAAATGTGCAATGCGGCAATGTGTATACTGCACTTCGTCTCCATTTAATGGAAAATAATGATATTGAAGTTGGTAATATACTAGTGATTCTACTTTGATCGCATTTTGTAGGTATCTATCTACGTCATTGCGAAGAAGGGGTTATGACGTTGCTAGTTTTGATTGAAGAAAATAGTGGGCGCTAGTGACTACGTAGTCAAAATTCAACTAGCTTTGTGAATGCAAAATTGCACTACAAAGCTAGTCAATGTGGAACTGTCATATTAATGACAAATGTAAATATATTAAATAAGAAACATTTGCTTTTCGAGCATTTTAAATATTTAATTTTGTTTTTATATTAAATAAAATCAAATATAAAATAAAATATGCCTGATTTATATTTGTATTTAAAAACTGAACGATTTATTTCATTTTGAATTCTTGAGTTCGAGCAGCTGATTGTGAAAATCAGTGTGTACTAACTTTGTAACTGAAAATTTTACACTATGTTGGAGTGGAAATTTAAACTCATTTTGTAGTCGCATTCCGCCATTCAGGCTACGTAGCCCCCAGAATAATTTCTGGTCAAATTGTTTCTTTACAAAGGAAATTATGTCCTTATGTTAAGAAATATTTTCATTTTAATATAAAAATTCAATAAGTTTCGTTAAAACATACTATTTAAAGCATATGTGCACTGTGCACCTACATTCAAAATGTATTTATCAAAACACAAGTGTGGCATTCCGCCTCCCAAAATCGTACACACTTCAGTTGTGCTTGTGTAAGAGATCTCAAAGAGGAAAAATCAAATCCAAGCGTAGGCAATCCACGGACCCTACAACGATTTAAATGCAAGTGCAACTTAACTAATATACATATGTATATGTAAAATAGTAAATGTGCTCTTCATCCCCATACCCCGTTGCAATTACAACATTCTTTCGTTTATTACAATGAAAGCTTTGCAAACTAAAAGCTCTTCTTTCGTTAAAATATTGTGTCTTTCTAAAACATCGAAAAGTAGAGCTTTTAGCTCTATGCGTATTGTGTACGTCCCTATGGAGAATTGAATCAGGGCTGAAATTGCTTAAGGTAATTTTCGATATAAAATATAACAATCAATAGAGATTTATTGGATCGGTGTTAAGTGACTGGCAATTTCCAACGAAGTCAACGTTAGTGTTGCAATATAATTGCTAGATTTTTTAATTTCCATTGTCCCAAAATGCTTGCGGTTATCGAAAGAAAGAAGAACAACTTTCACATTATTTTTACAAATCGGATTAGAAATTATTCAATCGAATTGAAATTATGAAAATCACTTTAGCACATTTCTTGATTAATACCAAAAAAAAACAAATATACGAAAACAGTAAACACAAAAATCTAAATGTGTGAAAACCAAACGTACCAAGAAATCGAAGCTTATAAGCGATACTTTGACGCAGGTGCCGTGAAAGAAAGCCAAGTGAAATAAGACCATCCCGCAACAAGTCTTCAGCAGTTCCTTATATTGCACTTTGACAAACCGAAATAAGGCCAAATTATTTAGAGAAACCGACTCATTTTTACCAATGGAAAAGCACCCAGCTATACGAAATATATACCTTTTCAACGGCTTTTTGGAACGTATCCTAATGGGCTGCATGGATAAATGTAACATCGTTAGGTTAGGATAGGTTAAAGTGGCTGTTGGTTGGGACGTCCAACACACTTAGACCAAAGTATGGTCCGTTGTGATACCACATGGATCAGTTAATCAGCTTAACTCGTTGAACCAATTGGAGCTTCGAATGAAGCGTAGGAGACAAGTAATGTCTGAATTTTTTAAATCGCTGGTATCGTTAAAGTAGTAGTCTCCAAGGTGGATTCTACGTCTTTGTGATAAGGCAGTGCATGTGCACAGAAGATGAGAGATTGTCTCCTCTTCTTCTTCGTCCATGCAACTCCTACAAAAATCATTTGCAGGGGCTCCAAGTCGAATAGCATGCCTTCCTTGTAACATCGTAATAATGACATTTTATTGCTCATATCTTTTTGCATCAAGAATTGCTTGGTATTTTTCCTTGTATTTTTCACACGAAAACCCGATCTATTTTGAACTACTTTCTGATTTTCTGGTCCTTTTATTCAAGAGATGGCAATACTTTTATCATCGCTGAGAGCAAAAAGATATAAATCCTCGGTAGCCATATTGGTTTGCCTACAAGCTAAACCGGAAACTGGCCTCATAAAGTATTTCTTAGTGTGCGTGTAATTTCTCCTCTAATTCATGAAATTTCCCCTAAAAACTCAGGAATTTTGTCTATGTATGCGTGAAAACACGTCAATTTTTCTCGTTGAATTCGTCCACATTACAAATACAACAATGTAAACAAATGGGTTTTGGAGGGCGATACGTACGAAAGATTTATATCTTCATATAGAGTGTTTTTGGCTGAGAGCCTTTGTGTACTTATACCTTCTAACTTAAGGTGGCGCTACATTCCGGGGCGGATTTGGGCCTCAAGCAACAAATGTCTTCAGTTTCGCACGCCAAGTTGGTTGACGTGCTCTCTCACCTGCGTACCCAACCTGATTCTCGGTGTTCCTTTACTCCGCCGTCCCTAGGAATTGGATTTGAAGACCTTCTCGGCTGCAGCATTGATGTCCATTCGCTCTACGTGACCCAGCCATCTAAGTTTTTGGACTTTTATTCTTTTAACCAAGTCAGTTTGGCTGTACAGTTTCTTACTAAACTAGAACTGGAAGTGACTTGAAATGGGTTACAATTGAAATTAAATAGTTTTTTACCTAAACATCTATCACCTAAAATTAAGTGATTTTATTAAGATACAACTTTAATATTTAATAAAGTTTAGGGGAATGGTAAAACACAATTAAAACAATATGGTGTTTGCGCTTAATTTGAATTAAAAAAAGAGGCTGGGATGCGACCCACACTGATAACTTCCCATCCCGTCAATCGATTTGTCTTGCTGAAAAGTTTGTCTAAATGTATCAATTCTTACCAAATTTGCGTTCTATTTTTTGGAGATTTTATTTTTTTATGAAAAAACGGACTGTTGTATTTTTATACAAAAATTACTGAATATCAAAAACAATTTTTTCTGTGAAATAAAATAAGTTTGAAGCCAATATTTTTAATTTTTGAAAAGCTATTTGAGTCGAAAGTAAATTTTTACCAAGTTTTAGTATTGTTTTTTTTTTAGGTTTTTATTTTTTGTAAAAAAAACTGTCAATCCAACATTTCTCAAAATTGTACCGAATGTTGAAAAAAATATTATTTATAAGATAAAATAAGTTTGAAGCCAATATCTCAAAGTTTTGAAAAGATATTTGAGCCGAAAATCAATTTTTACCAACTTTAATTAATTTTTTTGTTTAGGTTTTTATTATTTGTAAAAAAAACTGTCAATTCGATTTTTCTCAAAATTTTTCCTAAAGTTGAAAACAATAGGTATTTCTTATAAGTTAAAATTAGTTGGAAGCCATAATCTCAAATTTTTGAAAAGATATTTGAGCCGAAAATCAATTTTTACCAACTTTTGTTAAATTTTTTTTTGGTTTTTAATATTTTGTAATAAAACTGTCAATTCGATTTTTTTCAAAATTTTACTGAATGTTGAAAACAATATTTTTTGAAAGATAAAAGTAGTTTTAAGACAATATCTCAAAGTCTTGAAAAGATATTTGAGTCAAAAATCAATTTTTACCAACTTTTATTAATTTTTTCTTTAGGTTTTTATTTTTTGTAAAAAAAACTGTCAATTAGATTTTTCTCAAAATTTTATCAGATGTCAAAAACATTATTCTTCGTTGCACAAAATTGTTTTGGAGATGAAATCATATTTTAGTCGTAAAATTTTCGAAGTGAGAAATTTTTTTTTTCAGTTTTTTTGATTTATAAAAAAACCGTTGATTGGATTTTTTTCCAAAAATATAATTGTTTTGTATCACGTTACATTATATAATATTAAATTTAATTCAAGTCTCTAACGTCATTACTTCATGAGATATTTAGGGTTAACCAAAATGTTCACCTTTTTTTTAAACTGCTATGGTAAAAAATCCACCCACGCAATTTTCTTGAGAGCCCTTTCTGCATCTTTCTGCCTTATTATCTGTATAACAAAATTTATTTGAAGTCGATATCTCTTCTGGTTCTTGAGCTATGGACGACGAAAAAAACGTCGCGAACGTACGGACGTACGGACATACGGACGTACGTACACACGCATCAGACATCTTTCTAAAAATCTTTTATTTCGACTCTAGGGACCTTGAAACGTCGAGAAATGTCAAAATTTTCAATTTGACAAATCGGACCCATTACAATAACTTCCTATGGGAAGTTAATAATTTTGACCAAAAGCTTAACTCAATTTATAAATAAATAAAAATAAATTAGGTGGCGCAACAGTCCATGAAGAACCAGGGCCTAGTGACTTACAACTCTCAACCATTCCTGTGTGCGAGTAATGTTGTCAGAGATGGAAGGGACCTACAGTTTACATGCCGAATCCGAACGGCTAATTTGAGAAAGCACTTTCCATGACAAGAACTACTCTTGAAGGATTTGTCAATTCCTCGCAAGAGGCAGTACCCGTGAAAAAAGTTAAGTGGCGCAGGCAGGGATTGAACCCAAGACCCCTTGCATAACAGTCCAACGCACTAACCATCACGCTACGGGTACTACCTAACTCAATTTACAATTTTAATATTAATTAAGGCGTATAAACTGGTCCAAACACGAGTATCATAACATATACACCAGAGAGAAAAGAACTAATAGAGAGAACCAACTTCGACGGTTGCTCTCCTTTTGCCTACAAGCTGTGATTTGCACACCAACTTGCATTTGGGGAACAAATACTTATGCAAGTTGGTGTGCATACTCACCACCAGAGAGAAAAAAACTTTTCTCTCTTTTCTTTCTGCTCGCCACATTTGAAAAATGGCGACCACCTTTGAAAAATGGCGGATGTAGTCAGCTGTTCAGGGGTGTTCAAAGAAAACTCAAAATTGTGTATGAACAACTTTTTGGTACTCTCATTGTGTTCGTTTGGGAGTAATATCATTCGAATATGAAGTGAAATTAATTACTCTTGTTAGGTGCCAGAACAATGAAGATTTAGAAACAATTCTAAATTACGCATTTAGATAAATATTAGTTATTTGAAGCCAGTTTTAATCATTAAGTAAGTAAAATAAATTAGGTGGTGCAACAGTCCAATGAGAATTAGGACCTAGAAACATAAAACTCTGAAAGCACTACAACTATTATTTTTGTATTATTAGCTGCGTTTATGCGTTTAATTTTCGCTCAGACCGTTGAAAAATGCAAAAAAACTCAGATTTGTTTCAATTTTCAGAGTTGCAGGAACATTGAAAACAAGAGCTACACAATGTTTCCATTCCTTTTTTATTTGTGTTTACTCGTTGTTTATTTAATTTACATTCTATTTATTTATATCTTATCTTTCAGTTATATAGCGACAAGGAAAAATCTGTGAGGGAAAGTTCTAACTACAGTTTTCCTAAAACTTTCAGGCTGAAAGTGCATTGGCTTATTCATTGATGTTTGCTAAACTTTTTAGGCTATTCATAAATAAATGCAAATCAAAGTTAAGGGCTAAACCTGAATAATTATTAATATAGAAAATGCTGTGTTCAAGTAATTATTATCGCAGCCAAATTTCATAATTAATTTTTTTGGTGTATAAAAAAGCTGAAAAAGTAATTAATGACAAATAAATGTTACGTTAACACTAAGTTCCAGAAAATATCGATTGATACCGCAATTGCAGAAGATATGGATATTTTATATACATAAATATTCCCGGTAAACTGTAGAAATTTATTATTTCCGCCTTTTATAATTCAATGTAAAATAATTCAATGCAATATATTTTAGATAATACAGTAGTTAAGTTATTAGTTAAGGTATTACCACAGATAATATAGTTCCATAGATATCGCACGCAGAGGAAAAAAAATGACCATTTTTCAATCGACTGGGACGTACCACTACGTCCCAGTTTGATCGAACTAGCATGAATCATACTCAAACATTTTATTGCATTGTATAACTTGTTGTATTTTCTTTTTTTTACTTCTTGTGCCTTATGGTTTTTTTTGTCTTTTGTGTATTTTATGTTGATCTTTCTTAACGATGTGTGTGAATTTTGTTTGTATTTCCTGGGTGTGATTTTTGTATGTGCCAAGGCCAACCTGTGAATATAAGCAAGGTTGTTCTTTAAAAGCAAGGTTGTTCTTTAAAAAAACATTAGCTCATGAAACTGGGGTAACATATAAAATCCTTAGAAAAATTTATTGAAGAAACTAACTATGGCATAAGATATAAGAGGTTTCGGGATGGCTCATCTGGTGTGTCGTTGGATTTGTTTGGTCGTGTCGTGCGTAGGTAGGTATACATTTTCTATATTTTTTTGGGTTGTGCGATCGGTGTTTGAAGTTATTTTTACTTCATTCGTCGTCGACTTTCGATAGGGATGAGAATGCCAAAAAGTGAAACATTTTGCCCAAAAAACGAAGTAGATTTGTAAAATATGTAGCAGATAATGAAAAAAACAAAAAATACAAACAAAACAAATTTATTAACTTCCCATAGGAAGTTATTGTAATGGGTCCGATTTGTCAAATTGAAAATTTTGACATTTCTCGACGTTTCAAGGTCCCTAGAGTCGAAATAAAAGATTTTTAGAAAGATGTCTGTGCGTGCGTGTGTACGTACGTCCGTACGTTCGTCGTCCATAGCTCAAGAACCAGAAGAGATATCGACTTCAAATAAATTTTGTTATACAGATAATAAGGCAGAAGGATGCAGAAAGGGCTCTCAAGAAAATTGCGTGGGTGGTTTTTTTACCATAGCAGTTTAAAAAAAAGGTGAACATTTTGGTTAACCTTAAATATCTCATGAACCAATAACGCTAGAGTATTGATTTAAATTTTATATTATATATTGTAAGGTGATACAAAACAATTATATTTTTGGAAAAAAATCCAATTAACGGTTTTTTTTATAAATCAAAAAAACTGAAAAAAAAAATTTGTCACTTCGAAAATTTTACGACTAAAATATGATTTCATCTCCAAAACAATTTTTTGCAACGAAGAATAATGTTTTTGACATCTGATAAAATTTTGAGAAAAATCTAATTGACAGTTTTTTTTACAAAAAATAAAAACCTAAAAAAAACATTACTCAAAGTTGGTAAAAATTGATTTTTGACTCAAATATCTTTTCAAGTCTTTGAGATATTGGCTTTAAACTACTTTTACCTTTCAAAAACTTTTGTTTTCAACATTCAGTAAAATTTTGAAAAAAATCGAATTGACAGTTTTATTACAAAAAATTAAAAACCGAAAAAAAAATTTAACAAAAGTTGGTAAAAATTGATTTTCGACTCAAATATCTTTTCAAAAATTCGAGATTATGGCTTCTAACTAATTTTAACTTATAAGAAATATTGTTTTCAACATTAGGAAAAATTTTGAGAAAAATCGAATTGACAGTTTTTTTACAAAAAATAGAAACCTAAAAAAATTAATAAAAGTTGGTAAAAATTGTTTTTCGACTCAAATATCTTTTCAAGACTTTGAGATATTGGCATTAAACTACTTTTATCTTTCAAAAAATATTGTTTTCAACATTCAGTAAAATTTTGAGAAAAATCGAATTGACAGTTTTTTTACAAAAAATAAAAACCTAAACAAAAAAATTAATAAAAGTTATTAAAAATTGTTTTTCGACTCAAATATCTTTTCAAGACTTTGAGATATTGGCATTAAACTACTTTTATCTTTCAAAAAATATTGTTTTCAACATTCAGTAAAATTTTGAGAAAAATCGAATTGACAGTTTTTTTACAAAAAATAAAAACCTAAACAAAAAAATTAATAAAAGTTGGTAAAAATTGAATTTCGGCTCAAATATCTTTTCAAAACTTTGAGATATTGGCTTCAAAATAATTTTATCTTATAAATAATATTGTTTTCAACATTCGGTACAATTTTGAGAAATGTTGGATTGACAGTTTTTTTTTACAAAAAATAAAAACCTAAAAAAAAACAATACTAAAACTTGGTAGAAATTTACTTTCGACTCAAATAGCTTTTCAAAAATTAAAAATATTGGCTTCAAACTTATTTTATTTCACAGAAAATATTGTTTTTGATATTCAGTAATTTTTTTATAAAAATCCAACAGTTCGTTTTTTCATAAAAAAATAAAATCTACAAAAAATAGAACGCAAATTTGGAAAGAATTGATATATTTTGACAAACTTTTAAGCAAGACAAATCGACAGACGGGATGGGAAGTTATCAGTGTGGGTCGCATCCCAGCCTCTTTTTTTCATTTTATTTTACATCCATATAACGAAAACATACATTGACTAGAACAAGTCTCACAAATTCATAAATTAGGTACATGTATACATATATAGTACATACTATGTAGGTACATTATTATATTGAAATAAATAGGAACATTCTGTTTTAAATTAAATTAGATCATCATCATCACAATTACTGTAAGGAGAAAAAGTAATAAGATTTGATGAAAGAATTTTTGACTTCAGAACATTGAACTCGTAAACAGATGGATTTTTGTTATTCCCACCTTTGATGCGAATAATAGAAAATAAATTTTCTAATACGTCTTGGTGAATTCTCTTTGTGAGTAAATAATCCACGTTCTTTTATAGGCCATTACTTATATCTTGACTAAGTAATAAAACTCCGTTTATCGTCTGCTCCATACCTTTTAAACAAAAGTTTCTTGGAAGGTTATCTGATTTTTGTATTTCTTTTAAGTAAGACAAAAATAGTTTCAACTCACTATAAGTTGGATTCCCTAGCTGAACTCCGCGCTTTAAAATATTTTGTCATAATGTGAACCACTATCCATGCAGTCAAATGCATTATTTACCTTAAGTGTGAACTCTTTTGTTGCTATAGCTTCCTTCGAGCTTTCTTTTAAGCAATTAAGTTCAAAAGCAGTTTGAATAGATGCCGCAGTTGTCCTGCTAAATATTTGCGTAGCAAGACGAACATGCATTTTTTCAAAAGCATTTGGTCCTATATGAGAACTTCTAAATTTTAAACATGTCTTAGCCACGTTGTCAATTTCTAAATTGTATATTTCTCTGAAAACATTAAAAGAAACCTTACCATCTGAAGTTTGTAAATCTGATTTCAGTAGAACATTACGAATTGATTTTAATAAGTGAGGAAAATCATAAAAACAAAATATTTTTTCATCATTAAAAATTGTAAATGGTTTTTCTTCAGAAACACCTAATATTTGATAAGCTTTTCTATTATTAGGTCCTTGATCGCAGACTACAGCGCAAACCTTAAGACCAAGATCTTGACAGATTTTCAAATTATTTCTTATAATTTCGCTTAGGTTAGCCCCATTTACACCGTTTGCTGACACAAAATAGTTTAAAACACTTTTCCAACTATCAAACAAACCATTTACCATGAAAACACATATTTCATTGGCAAAAATTCTGTTTCTTTTTGCTCCTAGGTCTTCGAAACCATCTATTAAATCATTTAAAATATTATATGTGAGGTTTTGACGAATCCTAATCTCATCAAATATCAACACAACACAACGTTCTCGCTCGTTTAATAAAGCGAACTTTGATTTTAGATACAAATGGGCATTGTTTACATATCCTGGTTGAATTCCTTTAACAGGAGCCCATCTGTATAAAGAGGATATGTGGGGAAGCCTGAAGCCCAGCCCATCCCTCAAAAATTTATAGGCGCTTTGCGATCTATAAAATATATTTTGGGAAATTTCTTTTTCGTTGTTATTATATTTTGCAGATTTCGACAACCCCATCAACATATCGCAAAATGTTTTTGAATGGTCGGAAATATATAGCCCATGGATTTGAGACGATAAAGATAATCTCCCTTTTTTTGAAACTTTTAAAGCAGTATGCGCTCTCTTTTTTTTATAATGCTTTATTTTTAAGTTTTTTATTTGAATTTTTAAACTTGATAATTTTTTTTTTTAAATTGCATTTTTTTTCTCCTCTTTTGCACATCTCTGTGATAATTGATCGCACCTTACACATGAAATGCTACAACTGCTCGAAGTTCTTCTTCGTTTAGTTGGAGGAGACTTATTAAGATCTTCTAAATTTAAGTCTGAACCCAAATCAGAATTTAAATTTAAAGAAGGAATAGCATCCTTCTTAAGATATTTTCTTCCCACAAACTCGGGACAAAAATGGTCTCCACATACAAAGTATTTGCCTTCATTTCTGAATCCACATGCCTGCCTCCACAAATTATTCAAAATTTCATTTTTTTCCCTAGAAGGGCACTTAAAAAATTTCAAATTAGGGTAATCTCTTTTCGTTTTCATACAAACGGAACAAGAAACCCCAGATAATCTCTTATCACCCATTGCTATTAAAAAAAACGTTGACAAATAAAATCGCTGAAAAAAAGGACCACTGACTGTAAAATTAACAAAGAAAAATGTATTGCTCAATCATATATACATAAATGAACATCCAAATCGTTCGAAAGTCGACAACGAATGAAGTAAATTAAATAACTTCAAAATAAAAAGAAGAAGCCACACACAAACCCCGATCGCACAACCCAAAAAAATATAGAAAATGTATACACACTATACAGTATACATACCTACGCACGACACGACCAAACAAATCCAACGACACACCAGAGGAGCCATCCCGTCCCGATCCCGATACCTTCCAGTCAATCGCTCGCTCAACCGATTAGATTGAGAAGCGAAGAAAAAGAAAGCGTTGCAACGCGTTGGTTGCTGCAAAATTATATAGACAAAAAACTACCTGCACAGCAAATAGTGTGTTGGAACGTAGAAGCGAACGACGTAAAAAGAACTCAAAAGGGTTGCATTGGCAAACGAACACGAATTCAAATAAGAAAATGTATCTATTTATCTTTCGAACGCAACTCACAGGTCAACGTCTGTCGTCTGTTGCTTTGATATTGTATTATAGGTTTTATTTTGTTATGTTGAATATGGTTGCAAGGTTTGACTTCAACAAATCGCTTTAAATAGGGGGTAAAAAATATGATCATTTTTATTTGCACTGGATGCGATATCTATGTAACTCTATTATCTGTGGTATTACTATTGAAATAAACATAACATACATTTATAAAAAACATGTACTCGTTCATATATACAAATAAAGTCTAGTCTAAAAAACCTTAACTTTGTTACACATTTTCTGCACACATCCTTTCTTGTTTTGGGTGTTAATGCCATCTATCTGTAACTTAGAGAAAAAAAAGAGAAAAACAAATTCACCACGAACTACCGGTATAATTTCTCCCGTTATTTATTGACAAACAAAAATGTTTTGCTAGAATTAATTTGAATTATAGGAGTATTTTTGTAGATATAAAAATCACAAGACGTTAGCAAAATTAAAGAAAGAAATTCATGAGAATTACAAATATTATAAGAGACTTTAAAAAACATAGCCTTCTTGGCTATCAATAAACAAAAATGAGAAATGTCGCATTTCCCGGAACTGATGTTTTTCTGTGTACTCTTCTCCGAGGTGAAAACATGTATACACCGAAACGAATTCAACACGCTATACAAAATGAGAGTTAGAGGTTTCGAAGGGACGGAGACGAGGAAATTTGGCTCTCTCGATTAGTTTTTTCTCTCTGATATACACTAACACAGAAAAAGAAATCCTGATTTCATATTCTGGATTTTGTCCACAACCCGATTTCTTGTTTTCTGCGATTGTCGGTCCTGTGTAATTCATGACCTATGCCGCAGTATTATGCCTTAGCCTATAAGAATTTAGCTAACTTACTTCTCATACTTCTAGCTACTCCCACAATTGCCCGTTTTTCTCTTTGTGAAGCTCCAATTAGTTGTTCTTTTTCAAAATTTTGAGATAACATGCTGGTGATTCAAGAGTACTTTCAGAGATTTGCATAGACCTCACTTTTGTGCTTCAAAAGGAAAAGCCTACGGAACTTGACAAAATCATCTTTAAAACAAATTCTTATCTTGGTCCTCCTAGCAAATCTGTTTCAACTGTGCCAAGAACTTCTGCATAAATAAGCTCACCAACTGCAACTGGCCATCATCATTTCTTTTCTTGAAGGAAAGTTAAGACATTTTACCATCAGCACATTCATCACAAAATTCGTCTGTCTTTAGAAACACTGATAGATTGTTTAGAAATGAAAGTAGTTTTTAAAATAGTTAATTAAAATTTATTTAAAACAACAAACGATACTTTCGATAAAGCGTTTAGTTTCGCAACGACATATACATAAATATCTATATAAATTGATTGATAAGAAAACTACTATACAAACAAAAAAAGTCTTCTTCTGTAATTCATCTTGCTTCAACTGGAATATCCCTAGCATATAATAGACACCATATTGTTCCTGCGAGGCTTCCTTATGGAATACCGGCTTTATTTTCCTTACGTTTCAATTAATTTGTGTCGTAATAACGGTCCGCAAAGCCTGATTTCTTAGTACTGTCTAGGAAGGTCCCTATGCAGTTTGTACGTAATGCCCAAGTGCCAAACCTTATCAAAGGCTTGAGCAACCTCTAAAAACACATTCAAGTGCCTTTTCCACAACATCTTCGATTCGATACACTTGGTCTATCCTCAAATATTTCTGAAATGTTTATTTTTAAATTCAAACGGATGGAATTAAGTTTTATTACTTCTAGCTACTTTCCGAAAACTTTTGCCATGATTGCTATATACAAAATTGGTCTTTAAAATTTAACTTCTGTTAGTGCAGTTTAGGTATAACAATGACTTATGCTAGTTTTCAAAAATGTGTAGTTGTAGTTTTAAGTATATGGTTGTTTTAAATTAGAGTTTCTTTTAAGGCTATTGAACGCATTTTTTGCAATACCTGATCAGTTACTAGATCGCACAACTATTTCGAGCTCGAAAGTTAAAGTAATAAAATGTTTTGTCAAAATAAAGGAGCTGATATTGCACAAAATAAGAGATCTAAGAAAATCGCAATGTACGAGATTTTCAGGGGAGCGTATCGGAATCCCGCTTTTTAAAATCCCGTTTTTAAAAAATCCCGAAAAAAAAAGTTTTATAATCCCGTCTTCTAAAATACCGATTTTCTGAAATCCCGTCTTTTAAAATCCCGCTTATTCAAAATCCCTATCAATTACAGTCCCGCTTTTTAAAATCCCGTCAAATCCCGACAATCCCGTTTTTTTTACAAAATACGTGCATTAAACTGAATAACAATAGGAGTCAAAATTTTGAATGTTAAATTACTTGACTAATATATAATAATTACAAATAAAACTAATATATAATTTCGAAATTTGTTTTGTTTTTACTGTACATAAACAATAATTTTTGTTTACAATATTAATTCTTGCACAAACAAAATGCATCCTACAGCAAATCTACCTCTCGATAACGGTCTCACCACTTTTGTTGACTTTGTTGTTTTGTTTTAAAAGAATACTACATTACTTTGTATTTTTATTTTTTGATATGTTTTATTTGTTAAAGGTTACAATAAAAAAAATCGCGCGATTTTTTTAAAATTATACAACTAGTTTTGATTGCAAAATCGGGATAATAAAAGACGGGATTATAAAAAACGAAATTATAAGAAACGGGATTACAAAAAGCGGGATTATAAATAATCCTGCTTTTTATAGCAGGATTATAAAAGACCGGATTTTAAAATCGGGATTTTAAGAAACGGGAATATAAAAAGCGGGATATCGAACCCAACCCGATTTTCAGATGATAAGGCAATTTTTGACCTACTTAACAACGAACTACAAAACAAGAAAAATCTCTGACTTCAAAAATTCTTCACTAAGTCGATTCCTAAAAAGTCTCACGATGATTCATTCGAATACTTATGGAATATAGAAAGCCCGTAAGCGGTAGAGGCCCCAGATATAACACCCGCCAAGTGCAGACTAAGTTGGGCAACCAAATGAGATTTAAATGCACTATTTTTATCTTGCCTTAGCAAGAATTCCATCCTAATTGGAAACCTTTTCGAATCCCGAAAAATAGCCCAAGCTCTTTTTAATTTGAGGTTGTATGAAATTTTCAACTGCGAACTTGTGCACGTGTACGTGCAGTACGATTAGGAACGTATTAAGGCGGATTGTAAAATATTTCTGTCACTATTTTATCTGACGTGATGATTAACCCACAAAGTTTATGAAAGATTGAAGCACTGTGGTTATAAAGTAGTAATCACTCCGGGTTAATAAGCTAAAATATCGCCTAATTGACTCACTTTATATTTATGTACCTATTGTTTTATTGCTTGCTTTATCGAACCTGATC
The DNA here is from genome assembly GCA_951509635.1 of Eupeodes luniger. Taxonomy (NCBI): domain Eukaryota; kingdom Metazoa; phylum Arthropoda; class Insecta; order Diptera; family Syrphidae; genus Eupeodes; species Eupeodes luniger. The sequence continues at coordinate 50,877,329 of OX608075.1, read as the reverse complement.
ATTGAATTTGGAAAATTAGCACGAATTGAGTTGTAAATCAAAGTAATTAACTATTACCTTGAGTTACTATTTAGTGGCTTTTGTGTTCACTTCTATTTAAAAGAACGGAAGTGAAGTTTACCCCTTTCAGCATGAAAACAACAAACTAACTAACTTAAAATACAATTAAATGGTAAAAGAGGATTTGATGCGACCCACACTAATAATTTCTCTCGGAGCAGAGCTCCTTCGGTTCAGTAGGGCTGTGTCCGAACGGGACCGAACTGATAGGGTGAAGCAGGAAAAGCAGTTTTGGTGGCTTCAATCGGCACTTGATAGTGGTTAGTCGGGATGGGGTTTTAAGCCTTGGCCGGCTTACATACTTGTTTTATAGTTTTAGGGTTTAGTTTTAAGTAGAATAGGCATGGTGGCACAAAAAAAAAATACAAAAAAAAAAACAAAATAAAAAATAAATACATTAAAAAAAAAGAAAAAAAAATACATGGAATAAGAAAAAAAAAGAAGACCAAAATATGAAAAACAAAAAAATGTTAGATAGTTAGATTTGCTGCTGTGGTTGTTCTAGTTTTAAGTAGTTTATAGGTAGAATAGGTAGTTTTAGTTAGCTTTAAGTTTTATATTAAGGACCTTATTTTAAGTAGTTTTTAAGTAAAAATAAAAAAAGGATATCGATATTAGTTTTTTTCAAATTTTCTAATAAATACAAAATAAATAAAACTTAATTGAAGTAAAATAGATCTTAGGGCCGAAAGGCATTAATATTAAGTGTTATAGTTTAACTTAGAGTGTCCGTATGGGACCAGTAAGTTAGTTGTAAGTTATGGTTAGTTAGGCTAGTTTTATGAATTTTTGTCTAGCTTTAAGATAGTTTTAAGATTGAATTATTATAATAAAAATGAATTTAAAAAAAAAAAAAAAAAAACTAATAATTTCCCAATCGTGCCCGTCTGTTGATATATACGTATTAGAGTGACCGCAATAAATCGATTTTCGAAATTGGGTCGGGGGAACCCCATAAAATGATCAGTCTTTGCAGATTTTTAGATAGCCAAAATTTCAGCTCGATTGGTGCCGCTAAATGGTGCCGACACACACTCAAAGTTTCAAAAAACTCTCTTTTTTCTCTGAATGAACGAATTGCTATATCTATATCCTATGGTAAAAATGAACAACTCCTTGGAGTGCCAGTTATAGAAAATAGCACTGGTGAAGAGCAGGCCGCTGCTGTGTATGAAATTCTGGAGCAATGGGGAGTTTCACACGCTGTGAAAGCAATGTGTTTTGACACCACTGCTTCAAACACTGGAAGGCTAAAAGGAGCTTGCAAAATTTTGCAGCAAATGTTGGATAAGGAGTTGCTTCACCTGACGTGTCGTCACCACATTCTTGAAGTTTTACTAAGAGGCATTTTTGACTGTAAATTGGGTTCAACCACTGGACCTCAACCTGATATTTTCAAAAGATTTCAAAATGAATGGTCAAAAATAGACCCTAAACGATATAACCCAGGAATCAGTGATAAAAATGTTATAAAAACACATAACCAATGATGTTATAACCCAGATTGCAGATGAATTAAAGATAAAACTCAAAGAATGTCAGCCTAGAGATGACTACAAAGAATTTCTGCAGTTGGTTTTAGTGTTTGTTGGGGTGCTAGATTGGAAACGTAGTTGGATTTAGAACACCAGGTGCTACTCATCATGCCAGATGGATGGCTAAAGCTGTTTATAGTTTAAAAATATTTATGTTTCGAAGCCAGTTTAGCATGAGTAATGAAGAACGAAATGCTCTGGGGGATATATGCGTTTTCATTGTTAAAATTTACTGCAAAGCTTGGTTTAATGCTCCAAGGGCTTATATGGCTTCTAAACAAGATTTTGATCTTTTGCGTAGTTTTATCGAGTACCAGAAAATAGACAAGGACATTTCTGAGAAAGCTCTTGCAAAATTTTCAAACCATTTATGGTATTTGAGTTCAGAATTGGTAGGTCTGGCGTTTTTTGACCCAACTTTATCCGACAGAATGTTGACCATTTTAAGGATGGTTTTAAAATAGTTTAATCACTTAAGGTCGTAAATGACATGGCAGAAAGAGGAGTCAAATAAATAACAGATTTTAATGACCTTTTAACAAAAGACGAGGATCAAAAGCAATATGTTCTTCAAGTAGTCAGTGAGTGCCGAAAATTGTATCCAAATGTTTCAAAATCCACTTTATGTAAATCTCTAGATTAAATTATAATCTTTGTTTAGTATTTATTTCATTTATAATGTATCAGTAATGTAATACACGATATTATAGTATTTTTGTGCAAGAAAACTGTTTTATGTTTCGTTCTCCAAAATAAAACAAAATTCTTTGAAAAAATACGATATCTATCAATTTTATCCAAATTTTCTTATTTTTACGTAAATTTATTCATGATATTTGTATTGAGTATTGACAAAAGTACTACCTTTAATTAAGTACATAAACAGTGACAATACGGCCTGCTGTTTGGGAGCTCGATCTAATTTTATTCGTAAAACAGGGAAAAATCGGAGATTTTTGAAACTTTGAGCGCGTGTCGGCAGCATTTAGCGTTATCGAATCGAGCTGAAATTTTGGCTAACTAAAAAGGCAAAGGCTGATCATTTTATGGGGTTTCCCCGTAACGAATTCGACAAAAAAAAATTTTCGGGAGTTGCGGTCACCCTAATACGTATACATATATGTATGTACATAAAAATTTTTCAAAATATTAGTAACAACATTTTTTGTTCTTAAGATACTTAAGGCGAAAACCATCCTTTATCAGGTTTTGTAGGTTATAGTTTTTTGTAAGAAAAGTTTTCGATTGGAATTTTCTAAAAAAAATTACTTAAAGTTAACGATAATATTTTACATATGATAAAATAAAATTGATTTCTGTTTTTGTTCCCAAGATATTTTAGTCGAAAACCAATTACGAATACCAATTTTTAGTAGTACTTTTTACAAAGTGTTAATCTCTCATTGAAAAAGGTCAGATTGGATTCTTCTCTAGTACTTATGTTATATGTACATATTTTGTATAGAATTAATAAATTTTGAAGTCAAAAACTTCATTTATTTCTCAATATATCCCAATCGAAAATCAGTTGTTACCAATTTTGTTTAAAGTGTTTTTCGTGAATTTTATCAAAAGTATAGGACTGAAATTCAACATCTGTCAAACTAAGTTGTTAAACCAATTTTCAGTTGAAAGTCTGACATTTACGAAAATAGAACGCTTAACTATCGTTAAAGACCTACTACAAAAATGGTGATTCTGCCACAGCCAGTGGTCAAAGAAAACTCAAAATTGTGTATGAACAACTTTTTGGTACTCTCATTGTGTTCGTTTGGGAGTAATATCATTCGAATATGAAGTGAAATTAATTACTCTTGTTAGGTGCCAGAACAATGAAGATTTAGAAACAATTCTAAATTACGCATTTAGATAAATATTAGTTATTTGAAGCCAGTTTTAATCATTAAGTAAGTAAAATAAATTAGGTGGTGCAACAGTCCAATGAGAATTAGGACCTAGAAACATAAAACTCTGAAAGCACTACAACTATTATTTTTGTATTATTAGCTGCGTTTATGCGTTTAATTTTCGCTCAGACCGTTGAAAAATGCAAAAAAACTCAGATTTGTTTCAATTTTCAGAGTTGCAGGAACATTGAAAACAAGAGCTACACAATGTTTCCATTCCTTTTTTATTTGTGTTTACTCGTTGTTTATTTAATTTACATTCTATTTATTTATATCTTATCTTTCAGTTATATAGCGACAAGGAAAAATCTGTGAGGGAAAGTTCTAACTACAGTTTTCCTAAAACTTTCAGGCTGAAAGTGCATTGGCTTATTCATTGATGTTTGCTAAACTTTTTAGGCTATTCATAAATAAATGCAAATCAAAGTTAAGGGCTAAACCTGAATAATTATTAATATAGAAAATGCTGTGTTCAAGTAATTATTATCGCAGCCAAATTTCATAATTAATTTTTTTGGTGTATAAAAAAGCTGAAAAAGTAATTAATGACAAATAAATGTTACGTTAACACTAAGTTCCAGAAAATATCGATTGATACCGCAATTGCAGAAGATATGGATATTTTATATACATAAATATTCCCGGTAAACTGTAGAAATTTATTATTTCCGCCTTTTATAATTCAATGTAAAATAATTCAATGCAATATATTTTAGATAATACAGTAGTTAAGTTATTAGTTAAGGTATTACCACAGATAATATAGTTCCATAGATATCGCACGCAGAGGAAAAAAAATGACCATTTTTCAATCGACTGGGACGTACCACTACGTCCCAGTTTGATCGAACTAGCATGAATCATACTCAAACATTTTATTGCATTGTATAACTTGTTGTATTTTCTTTTTTTTACTTCTTGTGCCTTATGGTTTTTTTTGTCTTTTGTGTATTTTATGTTGATCTTTCTTAACGATGTGTGTGAATTTTGTTTGTATTTCCTGGGTGTGATTTTTGTATGTGCCAAGGCCAACCTGTGAATATAAGCAAGGTTGTTCTTTAAAAGCAAGGTTGTTCTTTAAAAAAACATTAGCTCATGAAACTGGGGTAACATATAAAATCCTTAGAAAAATTTATTGAAGAAACTAACTATGGCATAAGATATAAGAGGTTTCGGGATGGCTCATCTGGTGTGTCGTTGGATTTGTTTGGTCGTGTCGTGCGTAGGTAGGTATACATTTTCTATATTTTTTTGGGTTGTGCGATCGGTGTTTGAAGTTATTTTTACTTCATTCGTCGTCGACTTTCGATAGGGATGAGAATGCCAAAAAGTGAAACATTTTGCCCAAAAAACGAAGTAGATTTGTAAAATATGTAGCAGATAATGAAAAAAACAAAAAATACAAACAAAACAAATTTATTAACTTCCCATAGGAAGTTATTGTAATGGGTCCGATTTGTCAAATTGAAAATTTTGACATTTCTCGACGTTTCAAGGTCCCTAGAGTCGAAATAAAAGATTTTTAGAAAGATGTCTGTGCGTGCGTGTGTACGTACGTCCGTACGTTCGTCGTCCATAGCTCAAGAACCAGAAGAGATATCGACTTCAAATAAATTTTGTTATACAGATAATAAGGCAGAAGGATGCAGAAAGGGCTCTCAAGAAAATTGCGTGGGTGGTTTTTTTACCATAGCAGTTTAAAAAAAAGGTGAACATTTTGGTTAACCTTAAATATCTCATGAACCAATAACGCTAGAGTATTGATTTAAATTTTATATTATATATTGTAAGGTGATACAAAACAATTATATTTTTGGAAAAAAATCCAATTAACGGTTTTTTTTATAAATCAAAAAAACTGAAAAAAAAAATTTGTCACTTCGAAAATTTTACGACTAAAATATGATTTCATCTCCAAAACAATTTTTTGCAACGAAGAATAATGTTTTTGACATCTGATAAAATTTTGAGAAAAATCTAATTGACAGTTTTTTTTACAAAAAATAAAAACCTAAAAAAAACATTACTCAAAGTTGGTAAAAATTGATTTTTGACTCAAATATCTTTTCAAGTCTTTGAGATATTGGCTTTAAACTACTTTTACCTTTCAAAAACTTTTGTTTTCAACATTCAGTAAAATTTTGAAAAAAATCGAATTGACAGTTTTATTACAAAAAATTAAAAACCGAAAAAAAAATTTAACAAAAGTTGGTAAAAATTGATTTTCGACTCAAATATCTTTTCAAAAATTCGAGATTATGGCTTCTAACTAATTTTAACTTATAAGAAATATTGTTTTCAACATTAGGAAAAATTTTGAGAAAAATCGAATTGACAGTTTTTTTACAAAAAATAGAAACCTAAAAAAATTAATAAAAGTTGGTAAAAATTGTTTTTCGACTCAAATATCTTTTCAAGACTTTGAGATATTGGCATTAAACTACTTTTATCTTTCAAAAAATATTGTTTTCAACATTCAGTAAAATTTTGAGAAAAATCGAATTGACAGTTTTTTTACAAAAAATAAAAACCTAAACAAAAAAATTAATAAAAGTTATTAAAAATTGTTTTTCGACTCAAATATCTTTTCAAGACTTTGAGATATTGGCATTAAACTACTTTTATCTTTCAAAAAATATTGTTTTCAACATTCAGTAAAATTTTGAGAAAAATCGAATTGACAGTTTTTTTACAAAAAATAAAAACCTAAACAAAAAAATTAATAAAAGTTGGTAAAAATTGAATTTCGGCTCAAATATCTTTTCAAAACTTTGAGATATTGGCTTCAAAATAATTTTATCTTATAAATAATATTGTTTTCAACATTCGGTACAATTTTGAGAAATGTTGGATTGACAGTTTTTTTTTACAAAAAATAAAAACCTAAAAAAAAACAATACTAAAACTTGGTAGAAATTTACTTTCGACTCAAATAGCTTTTCAAAAATTAAAAATATTGGCTTCAAACTTATTTTATTTCACAGAAAATATTGTTTTTGATATTCAGTAATTTTTTTATAAAAATCCAACAGTTCGTTTTTTCATAAAAAAATAAAATCTACAAAAAATAGAACGCAAATTTGGAAAGAATTGATATATTTTGACAAACTTTTAAGCAAGACAAATCGACAGACGGGATGGGAAGTTATCAGTGTGGGTCGCATCCCAGCCTCTTTTTTTCATTTTATTTTACATCCATATAACGAAAACATACATTGACTAGAACAAGTCTCACAAATTCATAAATTAGGTACATGTATACATATATAGTACATACTATGTAGGTACATTATTATATTGAAATAAATAGGAACATTCTGTTTTAAATTAAATTAGATCATCATCATCACAATTACTGTAAGGAGAAAAAGTAATAAGATTTGATGAAAGAATTTTTGACTTCAGAACATTGAACTCGTAAACAGATGGATTTTTGTTATTCCCACCTTTGATGCGAATAATAGAAAATAAATTTTCTAATACGTCTTGGTGAATTCTCTTTGTGAGTAAATAATCCACGTTCTTTTATAGGCCATTACTTATATCTTGACTAAGTAATAAAACTCCGTTTATCGTCTGCTCCATACCTTTTAAACAAAAGTTTCTTGGAAGGTTATCTGATTTTTGTATTTCTTTTAAGTAAGACAAAAATAGTTTCAACTCACTATAAGTTGGATTCCCTAGCTGAACTCCGCGCTTTAAAATATTTTGTCATAATGTGAACCACTATCCATGCAGTCAAATGCATTATTTACCTTAAGTGTGAACTCTTTTGTTGCTATAGCTTCCTTCGAGCTTTCTTTTAAGCAATTAAGTTCAAAAGCAGTTTGAATAGATGCCGCAGTTGTCCTGCTAAATATTTGCGTAGCAAGACGAACATGCATTTTTTCAAAAGCATTTGGTCCTATATGAGAACTTCTAAATTTTAAACATGTCTTAGCCACGTTGTCAATTTCTAAATTGTATATTTCTCTGAAAACATTAAAAGAAACCTTACCATCTGAAGTTTGTAAATCTGATTTCAGTAGAACATTACGAATTGATTTTAATAAGTGAGGAAAATCATAAAAACAAAATATTTTTTCATCATTAAAAATTGTAAATGGTTTTTCTTCAGAAACACCTAATATTTGATAAGCTTTTCTATTATTAGGTCCTTGATCGCAGACTACAGCGCAAACCTTAAGACCAAGATCTTGACAGATTTTCAAATTATTTCTTATAATTTCGCTTAGGTTAGCCCCATTTACACCGTTTGCTGACACAAAATAGTTTAAAACACTTTTCCAACTATCAAACAAACCATTTACCATGAAAACACATATTTCATTGGCAAAAATTCTGTTTCTTTTTGCTCCTAGGTCTTCGAAACCATCTATTAAATCATTTAAAATATTATATGTGAGGTTTTGACGAATCCTAATCTCATCAAATATCAACACAACACAACGTTCTCGCTCGTTTAATAAAGCGAACTTTGATTTTAGATACAAATGGGCATTGTTTACATATCCTGGTTGAATTCCTTTAACAGGAGCCCATCTGTATAAAGAGGATATGTGGGGAAGCCTGAAGCCCAGCCCATCCCTCAAAAATTTATAGGCGCTTTGCGATCTATAAAATATATTTTGGGAAATTTCTTTTTCGTTGTTATTATATTTTGCAGATTTCGACAACCCCATCAACATATCGCAAAATGTTTTTGAATGGTCGGAAATATATAGCCCATGGATTTGAGACGATAAAGATAATCTCCCTTTTTTTGAAACTTTTAAAGCAGTATGCGCTCTCTTTTTTTTATAATGCTTTATTTTTAAGTTTTTTATTTGAATTTTTAAACTTGATAATTTTTTTTTTTAAATTGCATTTTTTTTCTCCTCTTTTGCACATCTCTGTGATAATTGATCGCACCTTACACATGAAATGCTACAACTGCTCGAAGTTCTTCTTCGTTTAGTTGGAGGAGACTTATTAAGATCTTCTAAATTTAAGTCTGAACCCAAATCAGAATTTAAATTTAAAGAAGGAATAGCATCCTTCTTAAGATATTTTCTTCCCACAAACTCGGGACAAAAATGGTCTCCACATACAAAGTATTTGCCTTCATTTCTGAATCCACATGCCTGCCTCCACAAATTATTCAAAATTTCATTTTTTTCCCTAGAAGGGCACTTAAAAAATTTCAAATTAGGGTAATCTCTTTTCGTTTTCATACAAACGGAACAAGAAACCCCAGATAATCTCTTATCACCCATTGCTATTAAAAAAAACGTTGACAAATAAAATCGCTGAAAAAAAGGACCACTGACTGTAAAATTAACAAAGAAAAATGTATTGCTCAATCATATATACATAAATGAACATCCAAATCGTTCGAAAGTCGACAACGAATGAAGTAAATTAAATAACTTCAAAATAAAAAGAAGAAGCCACACACAAACCCCGATCGCACAACCCAAAAAAATATAGAAAATGTATACACACTATACAGTATACATACCTACGCACGACACGACCAAACAAATCCAACGACACACCAGAGGAGCCATCCCGTCCCGATCCCGATACCTTCCAGTCAATCGCTCGCTCAACCGATTAGATTGAGAAGCGAAGAAAAAGAAAGCGTTGCAACGCGTTGGTTGCTGCAAAATTATATAGACAAAAAACTACCTGCACAGCAAATAGTGTGTTGGAACGTAGAAGCGAACGACGTAAAAAGAACTCAAAAGGGTTGCATTGGCAAACGAACACGAATTCAAATAAGAAAATGTATCTATTTATCTTTCGAACGCAACTCACAGGTCAACGTCTGTCGTCTGTTGCTTTGATATTGTATTATAGGTTTTATTTTGTTATGTTGAATATGGTTGCAAGGTTTGACTTCAACAAATCGCTTTAAATAGGGGGTAAAAAATATGATCATTTTTATTTGCACTGGATGCGATATCTATGTAACTCTATTATCTGTGGTATTACTATTGAAATAAACATAACATACATTTATAAAAAACATGTACTCGTTCATATATACAAATAAAGTCTAGTCTAAAAAACCTTAACTTTGTTACACATTTTCTGCACACATCCTTTCTTGTTTTGGGTGTTAATGCCATCTATCTGTAACTTAGAGAAAAAAAAGAGAAAAACAAATTCACCACGAACTACCGGTATAATTTCTCCCGTTATTTATTGACAAACAAAAATGTTTTGCTAGAATTAATTTGAATTATAGGAGTATTTTTGTAGATATAAAAATCACAAGACGTTAGCAAAATTAAAGAAAGAAATTCATGAGAATTACAAATATTATAAGAGACTTTAAAAAACATAGCCTTCTTGGCTATCAATAAACAAAAATGAGAAATGTCGCATTTCCCGGAACTGATGTTTTTCTGTGTACTCTTCTCCGAGGTGAAAACATGTATACACCGAAACGAATTCAACACGCTATACAAAATGAGAGTTAGAGGTTTCGAAGGGACGGAGACGAGGAAATTTGGCTCTCTCGATTAGTTTTTTCTCTCTGATATACACTAACACAGAAAAAGAAATCCTGATTTCATATTCTGGATTTTGTCCACAACCCGATTTCTTGTTTTCTGCGATTGTCGGTCCTGTGTAATTCATGACCTATGCCGCAGTATTATGCCTTAGCCTATAAGAATTTAGCTAACTTACTTCTCATACTTCTAGCTACTCCCACAATTGCCCGTTTTTCTCTTTGTGAAGCTCCAATTAGTTGTTCTTTTTCAAAATTTTGAGATAACATGCTGGTGATTCAAGAGTACTTTCAGAGATTTGCATAGACCTCACTTTTGTGCTTCAAAAGGAAAAGCCTACGGAACTTGACAAAATCATCTTTAAAACAAATTCTTATCTTGGTCCTCCTAGCAAATCTGTTTCAACTGTGCCAAGAACTTCTGCATAAATAAGCTCACCAACTGCAACTGGCCATCATCATTTCTTTTCTTGAAGGAAAGTTAAGACATTTTACCATCAGCACATTCATCACAAAATTCGTCTGTCTTTAGAAACACTGATAGATTGTTTAGAAATGAAAGTAGTTTTTAAAATAGTTAATTAAAATTTATTTAAAACAACAAACGATACTTTCGATAAAGCGTTTAGTTTCGCAACGACATATACATAAATATCTATATAAATTGATTGATAAGAAAACTACTATACAAACAAAAAAAGTCTTCTTCTGTAATTCATCTTGCTTCAACTGGAATATCCCTAGCATATAATAGACACCATATTGTTCCTGCGAGGCTTCCTTATGGAATACCGGCTTTATTTTCCTTACGTTTCAATTAATTTGTGTCGTAATAACGGTCCGCAAAGCCTGATTTCTTAGTACTGTCTAGGAAGGTCCCTATGCAGTTTGTACGTAATGCCCAAGTGCCAAACCTTATCAAAGGCTTGAGCAACCTCTAAAAACACATTCAAGTGCCTTTTCCACAACATCTTCGATTCGATACACTTGGTCTATCCTCAAATATTTCTGAAATGTTTATTTTTAAATTCAAACGGATGGAATTAAGTTTTATTACTTCTAGCTACTTTCCGAAAACTTTTGCCATGATTGCTATATACAAAATTGGTCTTTAAAATTTAACTTCTGTTAGTGCAGTTTAGGTATAACAATGACTTATGCTAGTTTTCAAAAATGTGTAGTTGTAGTTTTAAGTATATGGTTGTTTTAAATTAGAGTTTCTTTTAAGGCTATTGAACGCATTTTTTGCAATACCTGATCAGTTACTAGATCGCACAACTATTTCGAGCTCGAAAGTTAAAGTAATAAAATGTTTTGTCAAAATAAAGGAGCTGATATTGCACAAAATAAGAGATCTAAGAAAATCGCAATGTACGAGATTTTCAGGGGAGCGTATCGGAATCCCGCTTTTTAAAATCCCGTTTTTAAAAAATCCCGAAAAAAAAAGTTTTATAATCCCGTCTTCTAAAATACCGATTTTCTGAAATCCCGTCTTTTAAAATCCCGCTTATTCAAAATCCCTATCAATTACAGTCCCGCTTTTTAAAATCCCGTCAAATCCCGACAATCCCGTTTTTTTTACAAAATACGTGCATTAAACTGAATAACAATAGGAGTCAAAATTTTGAATGTTAAATTACTTGACTAATATATAATAATTACAAATAAAACTAATATATAATTTCGAAATTTGTTTTGTTTTTACTGTACATAAACAATAATTTTTGTTTACAATATTAATTCTTGCACAAACAAAATGCATCCTACAGCAAATCTACCTCTCGATAACGGTCTCACCACTTTTGTTGACTTTGTTGTTTTGTTTTAAAAGAATACTACATTACTTTGTATTTTTATTTTTTGATATGTTTTATTTGTTAAAGGTTACAATAAAAAAAATCGCGCGATTTTTTTAAAATTATACAACTAGTTTTGATTGCAAAATCGGGATAATAAAAGACGGGATTATAAAAAACGAAATTATAAGAAACGGGATTACAAAAAGCGGGATTATAAATAATCCTGCTTTTTATAGCAGGATTATAAAAGACCGGATTTTAAAATCGGGATTTTAAGAAACGGGAATATAAAAAGCGGGATATCGAACCCAACCCGATTTTCAGATGATAAGGCAATTTTTGACCTACTTAACAACGAACTACAAAACAAGAAAAATCTCTGACTTCAAAAATTCTTCACTAAGTCGATTCCTAAAAAGTCTCACGATGATTCATTCGAATACTTATGGAATATAGAAAGCCCGTAAGCGGTAGAGGCCCCAGATATAACACCCGCCAAGTGCAGACTAAGTTGGGCAACCAAATGAGATTTAAATGCACTATTTTTATCTTGCCTTAGCAAGAATTCCATCCTAATTGGAAACCTTTTCGAATCCCGAAAAATAGCCCAAGCTCTTTTTAATTTGAGGTTGTATGAAATTTTCAACTGCGAACTTGTGCACGTGTACGTGCAGTACGATTAGGAACGTATTAAGGCGGATTGTAAAATATTTCTGTCACTATTTTATCTGACGTGATGATTAACCCACAAAGTTTATGAAAGATTGAAGCACTGTGGTTATAAAGTAGTAATCACTCCGGGTTAATAAGCTAAAATATCGCCTAATTGACTCACTTTATATTTATGTACCTATTGTTTTATTGCTTGCTTTATCGAACCTGATCATTGAATTTGGAAAATTAGCACGAATTGAGTTGTAAATCAAAGTAATTAACTATTACCTTGAGTTACTATTTAGTGGCTTTTGTGTTCACTTCTATTTAAAAGAACGGAAGTGAAGTTTACCCCTTTCAGCATGAAAACAACAAACTAACTAACTTAAAATACAATTAAATGGTAAAAGAGGATTTGATGCGACCCACACTAATAATTTCTCTCGGAGCAGAGCTCCTTCGGTTCAGTAGGGCTGTGTCCGAACGGGACCGAACTGATAGGGTGAAGCAGGAAAAGCAGTTTTGGTGGCTTCAATCGGCACTTGATAGTGGTTAGTCGGGATGGGGTTTTAAGCCTTGGCCGGCTTACATACTTGTTTTATAGTTTTAGGGTTTAGTTTTAAGTAGAATAGGCATGGTGGCACAAAAAAAAAATACAAAAAAAAAAACAAAATAAAAAATAAATACATTAAAAAAAAAGAAAAAAAAATACATGGAATAAGAAAAAAAAAGAAGACCAAAATATGAAAAACAAAAAAATGTTAGATAGTTAGATTTGCTGCTGTGGTTGTTCTAGTTTTAAGTAGTTTATAGGTAGAATAGGTAGTTTTAGTTAGCTTTAAGTTTTATATTAAGGACCTTATTTTAAGTAGTTTTTAAGTAAAAATAAAAAAAGGATATCGATATTAGTTTTTTTCAAATTTTCTAATAAATACAAAATAAATAAAACTTAATTGAAGTAAAATAGATCTTAGGGCCGAAAGGCATTAATATTAAGTGTTATAGTTTAACTTAGAGTGTCCGTATGGGACCAGTAAGTTAGTTGTAAGTTATGGTTAGTTAGGCTAGTTTTATGAATTTTTGTCTAGCTTTAAGATAGTTTTAAGATTGAATTATTATAATAAAAATGAATTTAAAAAAAAAAAAAAAAAAACTAATAATTTCCCAATCGTGCCCGTCTGTTGATATATACGTATTAGAGTGACCGCAATAAATCGATTTTCGAAATTGGGTCGGGGGAACCCCATAAAATGATCAGTCTTTGCAGATTTTTAGATAGCCAAAATTTCAGCTCGATTGGTGCCGCTAAATGGTGCCGACACACACTCAAAGTTTCAAAAAACTCTCTTTTTTCTCTGAATGAACGAATTGCTATATCTATATCCTATGGTAAAAATGAACAACTCCTTGGAGTGCCAGTTATAGAAAATAGCACTGGTGAAGAGCAGGCCGCTGCTGTGTATGAAATTCTGGAGCAATGGGGAGTTTCACACGCTGTGAAAGCAATGTGTTTTGACACCACTGCTTCAAACACTGGAAGGCTAAAAGGAGCTTGCAAAATTTTGCAGCAAATGTTGGATAAGGAGTTGCTTCACCTGACGTGTCGTCACCACATTCTTGAAGTTTTACTAAGAGGCATTTTTGACTGTAAATTGGGTTCAACCACTGGACCTCAACCTGATATTTTCAAAAGATTTCAAAATGAATGGTCAAAAATAGACCCTAAACGATATAACCCAGGAATCAGTGATAAAAATGTTATAAAAACACATAACCAATGATGTTATAACCCAGATTGCAGATGAATTAAAGATAAAACTCAAAGAATGTCAGCCTAGAGATGACTACAAAGAATTTCTGCAGTTGGTTTTAGTGTTTGTTGGGGTGCTAGATTGGAAACGTAGTTGGATTTAGAACACCAGGTGCTACTCATCATGCCAGATGGATGGCTAAAGCTGTTTATAGTTTAAAAATATTTATGTTTCGAAGCCAGTTTAGCATGAGTAATGAAGAACGAAATGCTCTGGGGGATATATGCGTTTTCATTGTTAAAATTTACTGCAAAGCTTGGTTTAATGCTCCAAGGGCTTATATGGCTTCTAAACAAGATTTTGATCTTTTGCGTAGTTTTATCGAGTACCAGAAAATAGACAAGGACATTTCTGAGAAAGCTCTTGCAAAATTTTCAAACCATTTATGGTATTTGAGTTCAGAATTGGTAGGTCTGGCGTTTTTTGACCCAACTTTATCCGACAGAATGTTGACCATTTTAAGGATGGTTTTAAAATAGTTTAATCACTTAAGGTCGTAAATGACATGGCAGAAAGAGGAGTCAAATAAATAACAGATTTTAATGACCTTTTAACAAAAGACGAGGATCAAAAGCAATATGTTCTTCAAGTAGTCAGTGAGTGCCGAAAATTGTATCCAAATGTTTCAAAATCCACTTTATGTAAATCTCTAGATTAAATTATAATCTTTGTTTAGTATTTATTTCATTTATAATGTATCAGTAATGTAATACACGATATTATAGTATTTTTGTGCAAGAAAACTGTTTTATGTTTCGTTCTCCAAAATAAAACAAAATTCTTTGAAAAAATACGATATCTATCAATTTTATCCAAATTTTCTTATTTTTACGTAAATTTATTCATGATATTTGTATTGAGTATTGACAAAAGTACTACCTTTAATTAAGTACATAAACAGTGACAATACGGCCTGCTGTTTGGGAGCTCGATCTAATTTTATTCGTAAAACAGGGAAAAATCGGAGATTTTTGAAACTTTGAGCGCGTGTCGGCAGCATTTAGCGTTATCGAATCGAGCTGAAATTTTGGCTAACTAAAAAGGCAAAGGCTGATCATTTTATGGGGTTTCCCCGTAACGAATTCGACAAAAAAAAATTTTCGGGAGTTGCGGTCACCCTAATACGTATACATATATGTATGTACATAAAAATTTTTCAAAATATTAGTAACAACATTTTTTGTTCTTAAGATACTTAAGGCGAAAACCATCCTTTATCAGGTTTTGTAGGTTATAGTTTTTTGTAAGAAAAGTTTTCGATTGGAATTTTCTAAAAAAAATTACTTAAAGTTAACGATAATATTTTACATATGATAAAATAAAATTGATTTCTGTTTTTGTTCCCAAGATATTTTAGTCGAAAACCAATTACGAATACCAATTTTTAGTAGTACTTTTTACAAAGTGTTAATCTCTCATTGAAAAAGGTCAGATTGGATTCTTCTCTAGTACTTATGTTATATGTACATATTTTGTATAGAATTAATAAATTTTGAAGTCAAAAACTTCATTTATTTCTCAATATATCCCAATCGAAAATCAGTTGTTACCAATTTTGTTTAAAGTGTTTTTCGTGAATTTTATCAAAAGTATAGGACTGAAATTCAACATCTGTCAAACTAAGTTGTTAAACCAATTTTCAGTTGAAAGTCTGACATTTACGAAAATAGAACGCTTAACTATCGTTAAAGACCTACTACAAAAATGGTGATTCTGCCACAGCCACATATCGTGCTTTAAGAGAAGATTATGGTTTACATAATCGTCCAACTAGGCAAGCAATTGGCAAAATTGTGAAGAAATTTGAAGAGACTGGATTGGTCACAGATATTGTAGGGCCTGTGCATCATCGTTTCGCTCATACCACTGAAAATATCGCTGATATAAGTGAAAGTGTTGCCGAAGACCCGAATGTGTCGATTCCTGGTCGTTCTCAGGAATTACGACTGACAACTGACGCCAGCTGACCATTAACAACTTCGTAGATACGTCGAATGGGTGCTTCAACAACAGGCGGTGGACGGCGATTTTTCGAAATAAATTTTCTTCAGCGATGAAGCACATTTCTCACTTGGTGGGTATGTTAAAAAACAAAATTGTCGTATTGGGAAACCCCATTACATCCACAAAAAGTAACTGTTTGGTGCGCTCTTTGATCCGGAAGTGAGATTGGAACCTTTCACTCTGAAGCACTTAAAAACACGTCAAAAAGTGGTCGAAAATTACCTCAAAACAATCGATGTTTGCAATAAATCGCGTGGTGGTCATTTAAATGATGTAGTGTTTCACACATAATGTCAACGTCCAAACTTTATAATACAAAAATATCATGAAAAAAATATTGTATACATATACGTGTTTTATTTATACGTTTACTTTTGAAACCGCAAAATGGATAGCCCTGTATAATGTAAATTTAATTAAAGTCGCTAGCGTTATTGATTTGAGCGATATGTATTTGTGGCCAACCAAATTTTATTTTTTTTTCTAACATTGCTATAGTAAAAAACAAACACCCACTCAATTTTTTTCAAAATTCTTTTTGCATCTTTTGATATTATTATTTGTAAAAAAAATATATTTAAAGTCGATATCTCTGACTATTCTTGAGATACATATAACCGACGATAAAAGGTACCCAGAATGTAAGGATGTATGGACGTACAAAACGTACATACACACACATCGATAAATGTCAACATTTTGAATTCGTCAAATCAAATTACAATAAAATCTTATGAAAAGTTAAAAATAATATACAAGGGTTTTAATTCTCTTTTCAATCGCCATGATTTACATAATTTTCCCTCATACTTTATGAATATCCCTTAATTGTATTTAAAGTGGCTATATCTTTTTAACAAGTTTAAAAACAGATGAGTAATAAAATTATATCCGTACTTTCATTTTACATACATTTGTAAATATTTTTATAATGTACGTACAAAACCAATTAATACAAAAGTTCACATTAAAGTCCACCAATTTAAAATTCAATTTCCTACGTGCTTAAAGCACTAGTTGAATCAATTTCTGAATTGCGTATCCTAAATATATACATACATATGTATTTATCATTTCTGTATCTCTTTAGTTCCATCAAGTACTATAACTTACCATCATAGAATAAATCCATACTTTATCATTCATTCTTTTTCACCCACAGAAGCATAAATCAAAGTCATCATTCCTAGCACTTGTTGAACTCGAGAGCTAAATGTGTATCCAACATCCCCATCCCCATCTCCATTCCCATCCCTAACCCCATTCCCATCCCTATCCCTGTCTCCATCTTCATCTCCATCAATCCTAAACCATTAACTGAGTAAGATTTCACCTTATCACTTTAGTTTAACAGAGAGAGCACCCTTGGTTGTGCCCCGTCATACAGATAGATATATACAAAGATACAGATTTAGATACATAAATTGTGTGTTAAAGACATTTAGAAAATGTATTGTGTGATGTGCTGTGGACTGGTGCTTTTTTTGAGAAGTCAGGGGATTTTCCCGACTTTTACAACCAGCGTCATCATCACCAACAGAAGCCTACCTACCTACCTACCTACAGGTTTTATGTAGAAAACCCTCGACTCTCTCGACTTATTAGCTTTGCCATGCTATGCCAACACCCCGTACCGTATGAAGTTGAAACCAAGCAAAAAGATACATACCAAACTGAATTACAATTTAAAAGCTTCGAATATACATTTTATTGGCACAGTAAGTGTTCGAACGTCCAGTTGACCGTGTCGTTTTCGTATTATACCGTGAATATCAAAAATCTTTATTTAATTGATACCACAGCAGAAAAAAACGCCAAAAACTCGTGCAAAACAATATTTATAAAGTGTATATTATTTTTTCTAATTGATTTTTAAGTTCTTTTAATTGAAACAAAGTAAGTTTGATTTGATTTGATTTTTTGTTTTGTTTTGCTGGTTTATTATTTTATTGTTTGGGTGATAGTAGAATTGTAAGCCAAATAACTTATGAATATAACAGAAAAAAAAGAACCTTTAAATTTTTATGTTTTGTGGGTTTAAAATGAACTTATATCTAAGTGTGAACAAAATACGAATGTGTATCTGGTGGATAAACCAGTTAAATGTTGACAAATATTTTTAAAGAATTTAAAAGTGACAAATCGAATTCGCATGAAAACTGCAACGAATAGCTTGTTAAAAATAAAACAATGATATGAAACAAATTAAATTGGATGAATTTAATTAACTTTTATTTATCGAGATTCAAGTTTATTTATTTGTCACAAAGATTTAAATATTTTTTTGAAACTAATACTTTGAATTTTAAATGTTCTTTAATAAGTACCTTTTTATATTAATAACTATATTGTTATTAATTAATAACTATATAGTTGTATTAAATTAATTACAGTAGATATATGTACAAAATAATAATACAATTTATTGGGGTCTCTAGGTACTTAACTTTGTTAATTTAACAGTGTATACTGTATAGTTATACATTTGTTCTGAATCTTTTTTAAATGTTGCTACAAACTGTTGCAACAAAATACATGAGTTGTATTTTCCAAAAATATTTAATACTTCAAGGTAATGCTCTAATTTGTAACATATACATAAGTAGAATACCTGCTACATATTTATCCCAAAGAAGTAATTAAAATATAATTATACGATTTTGACACTATTGGAATTAAAAAAAAACATTAACAGTAATTAGGAAATGCTATTTGAGAGCCAAATGTAACATAACAAATGCAATATGATTGTAGATAAAAAAGTATACAATTTACAATATCTACCTGTGAGAGGTTTACCATTTCTAAAAGTGGATTGAGCACAATTTGAAGGCAGTTGGTAAAAAATTGTTAGTGACACTACAGAGTGTAATTTCGAAGCAACAAGTGAGACAGAAAAAATAGATTACACAAGAATTACAAAAGTCTGTTTGAGTTATGAGCTCTTTATAGTTTCCTTATAATATTCCAAAAATGTATTAAACTTTTTCTCACTAATCAAGCAAAAATCAATAATTTATGCACATATTTTTTAAAATGTAAAAAAACATAAAACAGATATGAAAGTGTTTTGTTAACTTTAAATAGGAAGTCATTGTAATCGGTCCGATTTGTCCAATTGAAAATTTTGACAATTATTCTCGACGTTTCAAGGTCTCTAGAATTTAAATAAAAGATTTTTAGAGAGGTATGTGCGTGTGTACGTACATTCGGAAAGCTTTTTCGTCGTCCATATCTCAAGAACTAATCGGCTTTAAATAATTTTTGTTATACACAGAAAGATGCAGAAAGGATTTTTAAAAAAATGAGAGGGTGTTTTTTTTTTTAAGTGAACATTTTGGTTAACCCAACATATCTCACGACTAGCGACTTCAATTAAATTTTATATTATATATTGTGACGTGATACCAAACTGATATAATTTTGAAAAAAAAAAACAAATAACGCTTTTTTTAAATCAAAAAACTGAAAAAAAAATAATTGTCACCTCTAATATTTTATGAAGAAAAAATGATTTTATCTCCGAAAAATTTTAATGTAACGAAGAATAATGTTTTTGACATCTGGTAAAATTAAGAGAAAAATCTAATTGGCAGAACATTTTTATAAAAATCCAACAGTCAGTTTTTTCATAAAAATTAAAATTTATACAAAAAATAAAACACAAAATTGGTAAAAATTGATATTCGATTCTCGATATCTCTTGAATAAATGAAGACATTGACTTCAAAATGATTTCATTTTATGCTAAATTTAAGATATTGTTCGTAGAAAAATCCAATCTATATTTGTTTATATAAGAAATAAAAACTTTCGAGAAATGCTACTAAAATAATTGATAAAAATTAGTTTTCGGCTTAAAATCTCGTTAACGAAAATAGTTTTTAAAATCAAACTATTTCATCATGTAGAAAGTATTGTTGATAATTTTTAGTTCGTTTTAGAGAAAAATGTAACTGATAACTTTTTTTTAAAAAACCACTAAAACCTACAAAAACAACAAAAAACTGATAAGAAATGGTTTATTGACTTCAATTTATTTATCTCACACAAAATATTGTTATGAATATTTTGTTAAAGTCTTAATCAAGACAAATTCACAGACGGGATGGGAAGTTATCAGTGTTGGTCGCATCCCATCATTCATCATTGACTTAATGGAGTTAATGCTCAAAGATGTCGTTATTTTTATTATTAAAGAAGTCTTGTCTCATATCAACGGGACAAAAATCCTTTCCTTGACATGAAGTTTCCCCTTAATGTGTTTCAAACCTTTGCAATATCAAATATTTATGTACATAATGTACATGTACATATGTATGTGCAGAAAAACGAGTGTGTGAATTTTAATTCAATTTACACACTTCCTAAATTGTCAATTTACTGGAAACATTGTATTTTATATTTGCAAGATATTTTTTTTCACAAAACAAACAATCAACTTCATTTGTTTGTATTCAGTCCATAAGACCCTCTTCTGAAAGAAATTAGCAAACTTTTGTGGAAAATGTTTTATGAAATGATTAACTGTTTTCGGCAAGGTTTTTTTTGTCAATAAAATTCGTGGTGGTTTTCCAAATCTATAATTCTTTCCTTCAATATTCAGTTCAAATATTAATATTATTTCCTATAATATTCAAAAAATCTTCATAAATTGTTAGATTTCACAAAAATCTTAAAGAAACGTTAAGTCATTCATGCTAAAACGGTTTTCAACAGAAAAGGGCAAAACGGTTTGAAAGTACGTGTTGTTCTTGTAACGATTCTATTGTCTAAACAATGCTCTTATATCAAGTTTTTTAAATATATATAAATATTGTTGAAATAGAAAATTTTTAAAACTTGAGCAAATAGTTAAAATTAAAGTTTGGTTTCAAAATTAGCACTAAAATTTCACTCCAAAAATTATTTTTCGAAACTATGAAAATTAAATTAAAGTTAAGGTATGCTCAAAACTTTATATAAAGACTCATAACTAATGAGAATTTCCAAAAATTGCTAAGAGATATTTTGAGTTTAAACTTAGCCTTAAATTCCCTGTTTTTGATTTTTTTTTAGCATTTTTATTGTATTATTATTAAGAACTGTACCTATAAATGAGAAAAAAATATTTATATGCACATATGTATGTATGTATGTATGTACTTAAAGATAAAAGTCAAATAAAATATATGATACATTATCTTAAAATATTCAATAAATAAATCTTCAATCGAAAGATTTATTAAATAAATTATTTTAAATAATGATAAACATTCTTATGAAACATTCACCCCAATTACCGCAGTCGTCTCGTTTTCGGTGTCATTTTTCAAAAGCCATTGTGCAGGTTCAGGCAACATCTGGTTTGCGATGTCATTTTTCAAAAGGTATTGGTTAGGTTCAGACAACTTAAGATATCTGATGGTAAAGCAAGCTTCCAGTATCTAATGGGTTGTCAAAAAATTGCCTTTTTGTAAGCCAGAAACTAATTCTTTTATTTTTTGTTTCAAGATACTTATTTGTTCTAAAAGTTTTTGAAAATACCTACAAGAAAATGTTTTTGCACTTCATATATTATTGGTGAACACTGATAATAAGATTGTTATAAATGTCTTCTAATTTATGCGAACATTTAAAATTCTTAAAACTACTTTTACATGCAATTTTGTCCCTATTCAATAAGTACTATTTCCATACAATATAAAAAATAATAATTCATGATGAACTTATAATTTGTGTGAGAAGTTTTGTTTAATAACAATAATTAGATAGTATACTTTCTACACGATTAACTGAAGGTTTAAGTTAGAGAAGAAACGTTTTAAAAGTTTGAAGTAAATGACATCTGAAAAACTAGTCGCTCAAGGAATGCAGTTGACTGCAAATGAAAACCCTTATGGAGTACAAATTTAGTCGTGTTGTAATTCTGAGTTAGAGCAAAACATCAGGGTCTGTTTGTCAATAATAATCTTTATTAAGAGCGACTCTATGTTAAAGTGGTTTTTACCAGTTAAACTGTTTTTGAAAAGTTCATTAAGTACACCGAATCCGTATAAATTATCTATAGAAAAAGGAACCCAGCAAATATTTTAACATTTATTTATTTTTTACTATTATATTTAGTTTAATAAAGTTTAATTCAAAGCATTTTCTTTATTATTCTGCTTATCAGCTGAACTAACGCTTATCTCATCTAAAACTAACTCATAGTATAAATTTTTATCATGAGTAAAAGCTTACTAACTGATAAGGTTGACAGTGACCGTGAAAACAATGTTCAACATACCCAAGAATCTAAAAGTGTAAGAAAGTTTTTAACCTTCATATCTAGCATCCATGAAGTTATTCATATTATAACTAACTCTATTTATGCGCATATAATTAGTTGTACATTTAAAATATTCTTTAAAAACAATTTATAAATAAACAACACCTGTTTCTTATAAAATCGTGATTCATGGATCTAGATATTTCAATGTTAAGTACACTTTACTAATTTTAATTCACAATCTTTAATTAGAACTAGAAAACTTGTGATATAATTGTGCTTGTCTTGCATTGCATTTTATTTTACAGATAGACATGGAAGTTGCAGAGTTCAAGGATTTTGCCAAATCTATGATTGATTATATTGGCGAATATTTGGAAAATATCAGAGACAGGTAAAAACGAGATTTTAGAAATGTGTGTAATAGAATACAAGTTACTTGCTTAAGCAAACAGGTTTAAGCTTATTACAATTAAATTAACTATACATTACAAAACAATTACATCGTCTGAACGATCGTGAGATTATTTCTTTCGAAGAGTAAATGTATTTTCAAGATTGACATAATTAATTATATTAATTAGAATTCTGTGAATGCATCATTGAAAATATTGGTAAATTTTATAAAACCTTAACTAAATCAGTATAATTTGCAGAGCATTTTGTAGTTAAACTTGATCTTATACCTATACTTTCTACTGTTTTGTATGAAGCACATACATTAATTTATTGACCGTTTTAGAAAACTATAATCAAATCTAACTTAAGAGGCTATAATACTAACATAGGTATGTAGCTTATTACATTATCTTAGTAAATCAAATAAAATTCGTGAATAAAAATCAATTGATACGTTTTGTCTATCTTTTTGTTTTAGTTCAGTTTTGCTTTGTTTTGTTTTCAAATAAGAACTCAATAGTGAATAAAAGATTTAAATTTGTGTTAAGCACTTCATTTGTAAAAAGTTACTGCTTAGACGCTTAACTAAACCAACAACTTGCTCACCCGGTTTTATTAATATAAATATTTAATGTTAGGGAATTCTTAGCAAGCAGAGCAGACTTAACATTTTACTGATTCATCCGTGGAGGTTAACTAACTTTTACCTACCAGCACGTCCTTGACATAGAATTAATGAGACAGTGACTGTGTGTCGGTTTTGTTGTGAAGTGAGGTGAGAGCTCATAAATTTTAAAGCTTTTTATACTTTTAATTGAAGGTAATTTGTTTAGGTACTCTGATTCGGTAGAGTGACTTTATAACAAAAATAATAACAATATTAGCTTGAAGGCATTTAATGCCTATATTGTGAAAAATAAAGTATACATAGGTAGATATAAGATTTGTATCTTCTCCTTTATAAAAGTATTTTGAAGGTTAAAAGTATCATGCGATTGATTTCGTTCGTGAGCCAATAAAATATAAAAACACCTTTGGCAAAACAATAGAAAACATTTCTTATTTTTTAGTTTAACAACAAATTTTATTTTACTTACCTAAAACTAACACTTCAAGAAAAGGCTTTAGAAAACTAATGGTAAATATATTGATTTACAATTGATTTTGGTCCAAATACTGTCATACAATAAAGATAATAATAGGGCCATTCATTTTTGGGTTTCGAAAGTAAAGTTAAAAAAACACAGTCTTTTTTTGTAGATTCCTTCCTACGAAAAAAGATCACATTTTTCTTGCAGCTACGTTTAAAAAAACACAATCTTTTTTTGTAGATTCCTTCCTACGAAAAAAGATCACATTTTTCTTGTAGCTACGTTTCAACACAATTTCTAACAATTCTGCATGAAATGCACCGAAAACCCTCTAAACTATTGTAATTTAGCCCATAAAAATGGCATATTAGCCAACAGTGTTCTAAAATAATCTTATTAATTATTATCTTCACTAATATTTTAAAGAGGAAAGATTTGTATTTTTGTATGTAACGAATAAACTCAAAAAGTACTGGACCGATTTTAATAATTCTTTTTTCATTAGACAGCTACATTCTCACTGAGTAACATAGGCTATATTTAGTACTAGATTACTATAGAAATCTTTAGAAATTCCTATTAAAACCAACCGAAGGTGTAAAAAAAAATAAGCAATAAAATGTCTTTCATCGCATATGCTGCGAAGAGTATTAATGATAGGACAAAAAAATGTTTTCTAATTTAGTGATTCATGGTCGTTTTATTTAGCATGCTTATAACTTAAATATCTGTACCTATTAAGATTATTTCACTTGATATTTCAAAAGCATTCGAAAATACGTGCTTTTGGTATTGATGAATCTCTTCTTCGATAGATTAGAAACTACCTTTCTAACCTTTCAAAACAAGTTGTATTGGATGGTTTCAAATCTGAAACTCATAAATTAAATGCTGATTTCCTTCAGGTCTCCTTTTTGTCTCCGGCTCTCTTTCCTATATTCATAAACGATCTCTTGTCTGCAACTTCTAATCCATTAAACTGTTTCGCTGAAGAGAGTACTCTCAGCTTTTCATATTCGTTTCTAGATTCACATCCTTTTCCTTTGGACGTGGAACTTAAAGGGTAGTATGATAAGCTCATTAAATTCAAACTCAATGCTGTCTCCTGTCGTTAAAGCATAACCCACCCCCGATGACGCATTCCATGAGTGGCATATACATCCAGTAAACTAATCAACTTTCAGTACTCGGTATGTGTATCACAGATCACCTCTTTTGGAATGATCAAGTATTCGATATTGCTAAAAAATGCTGCTATAGGTGCTTAGGATTTCTCCGACGCACGGCGCAAGATCTGGCTGTAATTTACAAAGCCTTCGTTCGTCCAAAGCTTGAATATAACTCCCAGATTTTGGCAGGTGTCCCTTAAACAAGTTTAAGTCTTTTGGATAGGATCCGAAAAAGAGCTTTGAAAATGTTAGGCGATATATGTAACTATAACCGAAACAATTACGTCACTCGAACACCGCCGCAATGTTTCATGCCTTTCGTTGTTTTTATAAACAATGTTCTGTCGAATTAGCCAGTTTCATTCCCCTCCTCAAACAAAGAACGTGGACTGCTTTACCCAGCTCTCTTTTTCCCTCCCATTTTAATATTTAAAATTTTAAGACCAATGTGCACCGGTATCTCCTCTTAAATCCTTCCTTCCTCTCCTCTTAAATCCTTCCTTATTTTCCTAACACTCGCACTGTGTTCAAACGTTAACATGTTAAGGGTATTAATAACCCCTTGAGTGCATGTAAATTCAAAAACAAAATCAATTATGTATGTATGTAGCTGTTATCCCCGTCCATTCAGGAAAGTTGTCCGTACAAGAAAAACTAAAATCTATGGGAAGTTTTCGTGCGGCAGATTTCACTGCTCAAACTTCAAACATTTCAGTTTTATTTAGATTCAACCTGGATTTGTAAAATTTTCAGATGAAAGCATTTACTTTCAAACACGGATCTTAAAGAAATTCAACTAAAATGAACTGTTATAACTTTTATTGGTCATTCAAATCATAAAGAGCTGCATGTAACATTACTTAAACAAAACCCTCAAAATATATTTTTAAAGTCAATTTATTTTTGTTCTTTTTTAGGCGGGTACTTCCCGAGGTGAAGCCAGGTTATCTACGACCTCTTATCCCAGAAACTGCTCCCCTAAAGCCCGACAGTTGGGAAGATGTTATGTCTGATATTGAGCGAGTCATTATGCCAGGGGTTACTCATTGGCACAGTCCGAAGTTCCATGCATATTTTCCAACAGCAAACTCATACCCAGCGATTGTAGCAGACATGTTAAGTGGAGCCATAGCATGTATCGGTTTCACATGGGTACATTATTAAGGTTTTATTGAAGTCCAAACAAATCAATAACAGACATTTCTATTTCAAAAACAGATTGCCAGCCCGGCTTGTACTGAGCTCGAGGTTGTTATGATGGACTGGTTGGGCAAAATGCTCGATCTTCCAGCTGAATTCCTAGCCTGTTCAGGAGGTAAGGGAGGTGGTGTGATCCAAGGTACTGCAAGTGAAGCAACTTTGGTTGCTCTTCTTGGTGCAAAAGCCAAGAAAATCCTAGAAGTAAAGGAACAACATCCTGATTGGGATGACAACACTATTATTTCAAAGCTGGTTGCATATAGTTCGGCTCAAGCTCATTCTTCGGTAGAGAGAGCTGGACTCTTGGGTGGCATTAAGCTTAAATCCATACCAGCTGATAAGAATAACGCATTAAGAGGTCAAGCTTTAGAAGAAGCCATCAAAAAAGATATCGCTGACGGGCTCATTCCATTTTATGTAAAGTCACATAAATATTTATCTAAAAAAGGAAACTAGAAAATAACAAGTTTGTGCATTTTTCTTTTCTAGGCCGTTGTTACCCTTGGAACCACCAACTCATGCGCATTTGACAACTTAGCTGAATGTGGACCTGTTGGAAA
Source organism: Eupeodes luniger (assembly GCA_951509635.1). NCBI lineage: Eukaryota > Metazoa > Arthropoda > Insecta > Diptera > Syrphidae > Eupeodes > Eupeodes luniger. The sequence continues at coordinate 50,850,391 of OX608075.1, read as the reverse complement.
CAAGCACAACGTTTGGATTCATGTTGATGCTGCATATGCTGGTTCTGCATTTATTTGTCCCGAATACCGGCATTTAATGAAAGGAATAGAGACTGCTGATTCATTTAACTTCAACCCGCACAAATGGATGCTCGTAAACTTCGATTGCAGTGCTATGTGGCTGAAGGACCCCACTTGGTTGGTCAATGCATTCAATGTCGACCCACTGTATCTAAAACATGATATGCAAGGATCTGCTCCAGATTATCGCCACTGGCAAATACCTTTAGGTCGTCGTTTCAGGGCTTTAAAAATCTGGTTCGTCTTGCGTCTTTATGGGGTGGAGAACATTCAAGCTCATATCAGACGCCATTGTGGGTTCGCTAAATATTTCGAAAAGCTTTGCCTAGAAGACCCTCGTTTCGAAATTATTGGTGAAGTTAACATGGGTTTGGTTTGCTTCAGATTAAAAGGACCAAATGAAACAAACGAAATACTTTTGAAAAGTATAAACGGCCGTGGTAATATACACATGGTTCCTTCGAAAATCGGTGAAGTGTATTTCCTCCGGATGGCTATTTGCTCACGTTTTACAAAGACTGAAGACATGGATTACACATGGAAAGAGATTAGTGCTGCAGCTGATGAAGTATTAAAGAATTAATAAAATACAAAATATTATAAGACAATATTGATGTTAAACTCACTGTTGGGACCAAATTGAAAATATGCTTTTGTTTATCATATTAAAATATATACAATACTACATTAGCTCATGAAATTATTTATTAAGTTAAGCATAAATTAAATATGTACGTGTATTTAAACAGTTATATAAATATTAAATAATTATACATAATATACATGCATACCCGTGTTAGTGTTTAACTAAAAATACTTATATTTAAATTATTTCGCTGATGATAGTAGTTACCCTCAGCTTTTCATATTCGTTTTAGATTTTATAAAGCCTATATTCGCCCAAAACTCAACTAAAAATCTAATATCTGGCCAGGTGCACCAATAACCCACTTGAGTTTCAAATGAAAGCGTTAAAATGATATGTGACTCTTGAGCAACGTGCGTCGCGTCGCAAGATTTCTTGTCTATCATTATTTTATCGCTATTTTCATAAACAATGCTCTAGTAAAGTATCCAATTGTATTCCTCCCCTCAAACAATTCAACCATATTTACCGTCCTTCTAGGAATGCCCATCAGTTTACCCTTGGCACAATTTCGGACGTACTGTGAGGTACGCATATAGACAGATGAATCGTTTGAGCATAAATAATCATAATATATGTAAATACATACATATATAATATATATATGATTATTTGTGGTTTGATCTTACATTTTAAGTTGGCGAATCAACTATACAAAAATGGCTAAGCGCAAGGCTATTCCACTATCAGAGAAATAGGCGATTATTGATAAAGTTAAAAGTGCAGAAAAGAAAAAAGATGTGGTTGAAAAATTTGATGTGTCGTTTGGTACACCATCAACAATCTTAAGGAATTATTTGAAAATTGTAAATTTAGCCAAAGCAAATTCAACCAGAAGCCACAAAAATAACGATATTAAGAAGTGATTATCAAATTTCGGGCGATGTACATTTATATACATAGATATAATATCATATATATATATATAATCACGCGTGTGTGTGATTGTGTGTATAAAAGAGGGCTACTTTTAATATCGCTCATTTTAATATCCAAAATTTAGGTTATCTTTATAGCAGTATTATATTTTCAATTCAAAATTAAATACTGCATTTGTGATAATAATAAAATGTATGTACCTACATATATGGAGTACTCACTCATTTTCTTTCACTATTTTTTCGTGACTTTCTTCATCAATAAATGCACTTTGTTCATTCATATTCAAAACACTTTATAGGTACACACATTTTACATAAGTACAGCTATTCACTGTTGTACATAAATACTTATACACCTACATATATACTTTCTCATAATAAACAGGAAAAAGAATTTACCACTCTTGGGCTCTGTTATCAAATAAAGAGCTAAATATTTGTTTAAATCTTTGGGACAGCTTAATTTTAAAGTCAGTACTGGGAGGATAAATTTAAAACACGGTAAACTAGTAAATTGCTAGAAAAGGTTTGTTTGTATTAAAATAAGAAATTACTTTATAGGTACGGAATCAAACAAAAAACTTTATGCAGGGCTCACGTAGATTATGAAGTGTGTCAAAAATGGATTAAAAATATGCTTCCAAGTTAACTGGACGGATACAGCCCTGAAAATGTTTTTTAACATGGATGAAACGGGCAATTTGTAAAATGTCTTCCTTAAAAAAACACTGGCTTTTAAACACGAAAAGTGTAACGGAGGAAAGAAAAACAAGGAGAGGATCAAATATGGCAGGTGATGAAAAATTGAAGCTTTTAGCGATTGGGGAAAATTGCAAAGCCTCGTTGTTTAAAAGGAATCCAGTCCTTGCCAGTTGTTTATTTTAATAATAAAAACTCTTGGATGACCGGTAAACTTTCCCAAAAATGGATAATCAAAAAAAAATCAAAAATTTGTGTGTCGAGGGCGGAAAGTTTTATTTTTTCTTGATAACTGTCAGATGCGCCTTACCGATGGTTCAGATTTATTTAAAGGCAATAAAGTTGAAATTTTTCCCACTGAATACAACATCAATACTCCAACCAATGGACCAAGGTGTTATTCAAAATTTAAAAGTATACTATCGGCACCGTTTCTTAAAGAGCGTTCTTGAAGCTATGGATCAGGACCGAGAAAACAAATTCATGATGTTTGAGGCTTGGTGCATCGATGTTTAAAACAGTACAATTCGTAATTGTTTTAACAAAGCTGGGTTTGGTACTTTTGATGATTGTTCTCATGAAAACTCTGTTCCATTGTCAACGATAAGATCATTAATAATCGAGAACAACATCAAATTTAACAGAGTTTTAACAAGTGATGATTATTCTATTACATATGACGATTTTGTTGCAGTTGGTGCAAATGTTGCATCTTTCTTTTCAAAAGAAATAATTTTGAATGTTATTTCATCTGAGGAATTGAATTGACAATGCCGAAATTGAATTTATTAAAAAGGCCCAACAATAATGATATGTGAACTGCATTTGATAATTTTTAAAGTTTTATTGAAACAAGGAAGAGAAACCGCAGATGATGCATTTTTTCATCTTTCTAAATTGAAAGATTTGTATACTAAAACAAAAACCAAAACTGTGAACGTTCAATCAAAAATGTATGTATATTTTTTTTACTAAAAAATAAAAATTGATAAATTTCCTTAACATATGTAAGTTCTTTTTTGTACCTTTTTTTTGAAAACAGAAAAGAACACTTGCAGTGTTAAATTTGCTATATAACGATTTTTTTTTATTAAACATCTTTATAACGAAGCAATTTGTTGTGCCTTTGAAGGTTCTTTATAAAGAAGTTTCACTGTATATATTTTTGTCTCGTTAATTTTTATTAATTTTGTAAATAAAAAGTAGGTACAAGTTAAAAAATAGTTGATTTTATGATTATAATTTTTAGTCTTATGTACATACATATGAAGTACGAACCCTGAGGTACAAAAACGATAGCCCCGAAGTAGACCCATTATGAATTGCGAGTATAAACCAATCCATTTAACATCCTTTTTTTCAAGCTGCACACAAAAAAGCAGTCAAAGAATTTTATTAATTTGCGACATTATTTATGTGTCAAAACAATATAAAACAAGACCGCCACCAGAAATGGGTACCTACTCTTTCGTTTAGACGAAAATAAGGCACAGTTTCATATTTTTTTTTGTATTATGAAGAGACCTAAGAACTAGGAAGAATGATGAACTACGATTTTGATGAAATTCAAAATATCGGCTTCGATCTCCTTCTGCTTTTTTGGAAATTGTGAGCTTGCAGCCTCTTAGGATGACAAAATTCTAAAGGTATTATACCTAATTTGAATACATTTTGACAAAAAACTTGTTGCATAATTCATATTTGAAGTGAAAAATTTAATTTTCTCCTACTTTTTTTACTTCTTCGTGATATGACGTATTAACAGGTCAATCACGAATTCTATCGTAATCGAAAACTTTTACAAATTCCGAAAAACCAAGGAATCCGTTCGTAATGCACAATTGGATGTGATTTTTCACTACGAACTTATTTGGTAATAGTTTTTTGTCGGGATTCGTAAAAGTTTACTTACATTCATCAGGATATTAGTCGCTTTTTCCTGGGCTATACACGATTCCTTACTTAATTTCAAACTGCTTTTGATTGAAAAATTCCTTAAGACCGAACGGTAAGCTAGCGCTAGAGTATCTCACAGCTTGATGCAGGGGCCTGATTATGAGGTTCGCGGCGGATCGTTTTAGATTCGACCTTTCAAATTCGACTCGGGTCGTATTTCCTTATTAACGAATTAGCGGCGAATTTGTGAAATTTGCGGTGATTTATTCAAAATTTTATATTTTATTGTGGATTCAAATAGAGCTAACTCACATTTTTATATGTATAATTACAATCAAGAAAGAATCCACGAAATCGAACAGTGAACAATAATAAACACTCTTTTGCCTGTGAATCCGCCAAAAAAAAGCTGTCGGATTTCACATCGCCAACAAACATTATGGCTTTCAAATTCGTCTTCGAATTCTTTAATTGGTCGAATTAAAAACGAAGAAGGAGAAAGCTAAAGCAATAACTGAAAAATGGCAAACTCGCTAGCAAAACGATTCGCGCGAATCCCATAATCAGTCCCCAGGTGTATTCGAGACGATCCCATTAAAAAATATGCATCGTATCGGGACATACTTTTACACACAAATTAAATGAATGTGTAGTAGAAATAGAAAGAGAAGGTCCTTTTAACTTAACGATAACGACTATAGTTATTCATAATACGCAGTGTCTGTCCTCATCCTAGATTTCTATAAAAATGGTGGAGTCCGTGGAACTTTTAATTTAATTAAACCCCACCACTTTAATAAAATCTTTGCCTGCTCCTGATAAAACGGACCATTGTATATAGCTGAGTAGTTTTTTAACAAACTATAACACAAGTGCGTTATTTTCTACGTATAAACTTTAGTAGTTTAGTTGGGCTGGAGCTAGTTGAATGTTACCGTGTACTAGATCGTTAGCAATGTGTGTAACACTTCCCACATATACATCGTTCGGATAGCGTGATAACATCATCTACAACAGCTCCTCTTGCTATTTAGTCCTCTAACAAAAAAAGCGGGTATTTATTTGATTTGAAACCAAAATATATGTAGGCGAACATTAGGGGGTTTCCCCGATTGTAAAAATAAAATATTCAACTCTTTGTAAATAATGAATTTATTTAAATCTAAAAAAAAATACAAAATAACTTCATTAATGATTGTATTCAATATAGTATTTCAGACCAGGATGAACACATTTAGTCAATACATTTATGATAATTTTTAATGTGAAACAAAGTTTTTAAATGCCCAATATCGTTGCTTAGGTTTAAACCCTAGTAATTAGCTTTATGTACCAATACATTCGAGTTCTTTTTAGATTTAAAAATTGTACATTACTTTTCTTTGTCTCAGGGTAGTTTTTTATAAAGGTGGATAAATTTTGTGAAAAAAGAAAATAACACAAAAGAAAATAAGAGATTTTGGGATTATAATTTTATAGGTTTTTAAAGGAAACCATGTTATAGAAACGATTGTTTATAAATTGTATTTTTTTTATTTAAAAAACAAAATACTTAAATCTTATGCAATTCATAAGTTAGCTCAGTTTTTTTTATAATTCATTTTGTTCTTTATGTCCTTGCTCACTTGAATTTAAAAATATTTGTATTTTAATTTTGTAATCATGTTTTTAAAACTTTAAACGAATTAATGATCTCGGTATTACAAGTAATACAATTTCTTTTCTAAAGCATTAGACGGAACCTGGAATATATTCTGTGACACAAGCGTGGCAAGTTTCTTAGCGTACTGACAGACGGCTGGTACTCGAGTAGTTCCTGACCAATTGTAGTACAAATGAGTCATTTTGTACGTTAGAACTTGTAATTGGTCTGGAGTTAATTTAATGTTACTGTATACTACATTGTAGCAAGTGGGTGAAACAGTTCCCTGTCGAACTGACTGAGATACTAAATAAAAATCGTACCGTTCGGGTAGCGTAATTACATCATCTACAACTGTTCCTGGTGGGGGATTTCGTCCTCTAGAAAAGAAGCGGGTATTTATTTGCTTTGAGACCACAATATAGGCAAACATGAGAGGTTTATCCGACTGTTCTTTGTAAATTTTCTCTAACTTTGAAACAAGTTCCTTGACCTCGTGCTCAACAAGTTGATTAAGCGAACCTTCACCAACGCCATCACGATACATGAGAATACGGGCTGGTAGCTTATCATGTTCCCTTTGGTATTGCTTGAGTGCCTTCATAACACTTATAGTAAGTTCATTGGATAGTGAATCAGCACTGTGGCAAGGAGATACTGTACTGTAAAATGTGGCATTTGTTTTCATGTCCATGGACGCTACAAGAGCTCCATATGCCTTGCTTTTGTCTCTTGTTGCGCGAGCGATATCATAGCCAATGGTCATTAGACCACTGAGCGGAAGTTCAATCATCCAAGGAGCGTATCCCAATTTGCAGTTTATTTGGATTGCAACTTTTGTCGCCACTGACATTAATCCACGTTGGTTTGAGGCAGTTTTGTGTGTTATAACTTGAGTTGGAATTGCTCGTTCTACGCAACTTTTTTTTTTAATTGAACCGTACCTGTAGATGATAAAATATTGTTAAACTACATATTTCGATCAATAAATCATTTCACGTACCTATCGGCGTTATTATTCGGCACCAAACAAAGAATCAATTGGGGATCATCATTAGCACAATCTTCAATAGCCTTAACGTAGGAATGATTTCTATCGTCAAAAATCATATTCCTAGAAAATATAACAATAATGCATATCAAAATTTAAATAACTGAGGAATCTTTTTGTTCCATATTAATGGATAGGATCTTAATAAATTTTTAATGTAAGTCTTTTAATTCAATCAAAAAATACAAATACTTACTCTCTTGGCCTACGAATTTGGAACTGCATACCCGATGCTGCCCGAATTAGGCTATCAACGAAATTCCTAACATCACGTGAGCTGCGATTCGGGGCAATGACTGCCCAACGATCAAGTCCACGAGAAGGTGTTGTAAACATAGCATTATCCCGAAATGACCTTGTCCAATCAGCTTGTTCCCCAGCTGTAATTCTTTAAGAAAAATGTGTTAATCTTGGATGAGTCAATTGTTTTCTTAATATAGTCTTACTTTCTCTTGTCGAAGAACACAATATTCTGCGGTTCCAAAACTCGACCTTTGATTTCCACCATGTTTCTATCTAATTTCATATTCCAATCAGTTAAAACTTTAACACTTGACTCTGTTTCGAGAAGACGTCGATTGAATACTCGCAACCTTTCTATCCGACGATCTGGATTCATTCGCGTATGATCAGCCATTGCTCTCATAAGTCTGGAAAAAAAGGAAAATAATTCAAGCATTTGATTTGTCGTGTTTCATATAATGTTACTTACTGAAAATTTGAACGCATTGTGTCTGTAAGTCCAGTGGCTCTGCAAAGCTCAGGAATGAGGATCACGAACTCATCACTTCCACCTCGTATTTGACGATCTTTTGACTTTGATATTAGAAGTGGTTGTTTTGCATCTCGGATACGAATTTTATATTTCTATATACAAAATTTTTCAAATTATTATTTTGTTTCTTGTTGGTATATCACTTAAAAAAAACTTGTAACCGTTATTATGTTTCGGATAGAAATTAAAAAACAAATAATATACAATTGAGCCAAAATGTTGGAGTTTTTTAGAGAAAGATTTGTCAAAGCTTACTGAAACACTTTTAACTGAGCTTCAACACATTGAATGCTCATCATGTTAAAAACCATTATCATTGTATTACCGAATTAATTTTAATATTGATAAAAAAAATGGACCTTAGACATAACAAATATAAAGGGCTTTCTTTAAGCTGCATGAGAAGTTTCAATGGCTGTTGTTTATGATTTGACAGTTGATGGAGCTAACTTCGGAGATATTTGGTCCCATCACAATTTTCCACTATCACGAAGCTTTGAATCGAATAGCAGAGCTTGCAGCTATTTGTTTGCTAAATATATCAAGAGGGGTTAGGTAGAGTAGGGTGCCCAGTACGAAGCGATCCGCTTATACGAAGGCAAGCTGAACGTTGGACTTTATATAGTTTGTCGCGGTTTTAAGCTTTTTCTAAAACAATCCACCATACTGCTACACTGTACAGTAATATAGGTCTGATTACCGATGGCTAGTTAGGGGTTGTACAAGTCCCATTTATTACCAATAGCTCTTTTGCAAGAAAAGAGAGCTACAGGAGCTTTTTTGACTCTTTCTTGTATATTGCGTTTCCAATTTTGTTTTTTGTCAAAAACAAGACACAGTTACTTAGCCTCGTCTGAGAACTTCAATTGGATATTTTTAATATAGGATCGAGTAATCTAACAACTTGTACATTTCCTGCTTTCAAGGTTTCAAAATTACAGTCTTGGGCTTAAAATATACTAAGTTTTCCCTTTATATGTAGTTCTTTATCTGAATCTCTTGAAAGTTACAAGTTGGTGAAATTTCGCATAATTATTAAGGAATAATTTTTCTTGTGTGTAAAATAGCCAACTAAAACAGCAACGGACAAACCAATACAAATACTTTCTTTAAATTTTATTTCTAAAATAACTCAAATAATTAAACCTTCAGTACCTTTTAGGTTTCTAATATAAATTAAGCCATCAAATTCTAAACATTCTTTGGAAACAGAGTGTTTTGTCTTTAAAACAATTTCTTTTCTAGTATCATATTTTTATTTATTATTATATTCCTAACTTTTTAATGCTTGTAAAAATAATCACAAATAAGACTTTAAATATTTGAGTTTTTCTTTCATAAAATCTTAACATATGACCGCTTTGTCACTACTACGATGATTAGTAAATATGTAATCGACATTTAAGAAATCGTAATGTTATATTATTAACTTACCTGATAGTAGTAATCAATGAATGACAAATCCTTTTCTTTGCATTTGAATGTCTTTTTTGGATTAGCAGCAAAATCAATATCGTTTATTCTGTAGGTTTTATTGTTGTAATCCGTCAACACAGTAAGCCCTTAATCAATAAAATAAACCTCCTAATTAATTATGGTTCGCAAAAATTATAGCAATTCATACCTAAGACATGTTTTTTGAAATTTTCTTGATAGTCACGGGATTCCTGTGTGCATTTCATCAAAATATCGTAAACAGTCTCAGTGCGCATTACTTTGTGAGTGATTTCTGTGCACAGCAATATGTCCTGCTCATGTTGCCTGATTGATGTCTGATAACCAGGCCAGAGTTGCATGCGATGCTCTCGCAAGTCAATCTTAAATGGTATTATTAATTGAAATAAAATAATGTATTCAACTAGCGTAGTGTAATAAAAATACTATACCTTAGCTACAGCATCGAAAAAGTTTCTTCCAACTAATTGTAACTTAAGACCTTCCATTGCACGACGAAGAATTAAATTTAAAATTTGTAGTGATTGCCATTCTTTCATAGAAATAACTCCAACATATTTGACAGTTATCATGTATTTTTCTCCAGATTTGCTTGTTGTATCCAATTTTAACAAATCCTCACGTAGTTTGGTTGTACTAAACATTTTCATTCCATCGTAAATGTAGCCACCGAATAGTCCTTTGTGTTCTGAAAGAATTCCTCCTCGAACGCGTCGCAATTCGATATCAGGTGAAAAATCAACATGATATTGATAAATGCGCCAAGTTGGAGTTGTAAGCAGTCGGAAATAATTTGCTTGGAGGCTAATTGGTGCACCTGACTTTCCACACTTTGAATCGATTTCTTGTGGACGTGTATGGACGATTTCATAACGTTCGCGTCTGTCTGGTCTACCTCTTTCAGCTTGTCCTCCACCCGAAGGACGTGAACCTTAAAATAGGTAAAAAAAAAATTAAATACAAAATATTCACTCACATATTTATTTTACAATTTATATTAATTTGATTGCATTTTAGGTCAGTCAACATATTTTTTAAGAAAAAGTATTAATTGAAGTAGATTGACAAGAATCAACAATTTTGTTTTTTTTTACAGCTATTGAAGTGTGCACCAACAGCTATTTGGAAATTGGTCTTATGTATTTTTTTGACGAAAAGAATGTTTTAAAGGATGGCGTAAGTCGGCCATAGCTTAAAATATTAAGTTTTTAAAATATCCTTTCGCTTCAAAGTATTTGATTTTGTTAAATGACACATCGAACACCTCAACATATTGAAGCAGCTTTGAATTCTGGATTAATTTAAAAGTAGCAATGCTAATTGTGTACATCTACAATTACACGACGTCTTTTCATTAATTTGGAAAAAGGTAAGGAAACGAAACAGTATAATGAAATCTCATGTAAAACCGATTGGATAGGATTTCTAAGTTGTTGTATATTTATTGTATTTATTTTAAATCAAATCTTCACAAATTTTATCGCAGTTGATGCAAGTGTGAAAGTAAAATCTCTTGTGGTAGGTTGAAAGGGGTTAATTCAAAAATAACAGATTTTGGTAAAATGAAAACATTAAAATTAGTTTGTAAATTTATAGATACTCGTGCCATAAGTTCTGTTACAAGCATAAAACACTATAAGATATTTTCTATTTATTGTTGTTTCATTATTTTAGTCATAATATTAGTTTAGTTAAAATAATTTTTACTTAAAATTACCGACCTCAGATTTAACGCCAGTCCTTGAACGTTGGGTTCACGCCCTATAGTAGTAGCACGCTCTGTTTCTATTGATATTTTTGACACTGCTAATTATATCTTAAGAGTTTAAAAATTTCCGTAAGAAGTCTTTCAGGCACGATCCCCATTTTTGACCAGAAACAATTATCTTAGGCATTAAAATATGGACTTCCCGAGAGCCAATCTTAAGCTTCATTAAAACCTACTGTATTGACCTTAAGGCACTTTTGTGTTGGGAAGCGTTCAAGTAATACGTAACGCAATTTGGGGGGAGGGGGTCTCGTAAAACGTTACGATGCGTTACAGGGGCGGAGGGGGTCTTTCTTACAACACGTTACGTAACATTGTTTTTTTATAATAAAAAATTAGTAAAAAAATCTAAAATAGGAGAATGAAGGATGAAAACAATTGTGTGTAAAGCCAAAAATTTATAAAAAAAAATAAACAAAATACGCAGGTGTTGCGGATTAAAAATCTCTTGTTTTATTTAGTATTATTATCGTAAAGGCAATTAAAACTATACGAAGGATAAAATCTGTAACATACTTTTTTGCGGGTAAAAATGGTAACTTGAGTGTTACGTAATGTTTAGGGAGTGGGAGGGGGAGTACAGAAAAACGTAACAGTGCGATACAAGGGGAGGAGGGGGGTCAAAAATCTTCAAAAATTGCGTTACGTAACCCCTTAAACACAATGAGATGCAGCTGTAGCTAAAATAATCGCTGTAGTATATAAGCTGTCAATAAAAACGCTCACTAATGTAGTAAAGGACGTCTACAATGATGTAGCGCGGCTTGCACGTTCAACACATCACAGCTGTTTTGATAAATTTATTCGGGCATGTTCAACGCATATGAAATTTATATTTGAACTGAATTTGTATGATAGCATACTATAAAAAAGTTACAAAACCAGAAAAAATTCTCAAATGCATTGAACGTTCCCAAAAAAAAAGTGAAAAGTCAAAAAATGAAATGGGTTTCCCCCATCTGTCATCTCAAATGCAGCTTGTAGCGCCGCCAAAAGTTAAAGTTGAGTCAACTTTCGCTGCAGATAATTTTCTTACTACAACTACAGCTTCTCATTGTGTCGATGTATAGTATTCTCGTATCTTTTAACTTTTACAGTGCTACAGGCAACAGCTACAGCTACACCATTATGTTCAGCTTGTAATACTTGAACACTCCCTTGTCTTGGCTTTGTTTGTCTCACCAGAATTTAGAAGAATTCATCTGTCTTCATTGAGAAGGGTATTTGTTAAACAATTTACCAAACCCTCTGCCACTTCTCTATAGTACAACTTGTCAACGGTTTTCACATTTGTTCCCAAAACTTGCGTTTTGTGACACTTTGGATTGAGACTTTTAATCAGACCAATACAGAAGGGTTTTGATGGTTAAATTTGACCCTAAAGCGGTCCCTAGACTATCAATATTATTGTGCAATATTTGATATCGCACAATATTATTGAGAGTCTAGGGCTCGTATTGAAGGGTTGTGCAATATATTGTATAAAATCAAAATCCTTTTGATATTTATTGTGGAACCAAATTTATTGTATAGTCTGTGGATGTGTTTGCACAATATTTTGTCATTTGTTTTGAATATTCATAGTGATAACATCTACCTGGTTCGCTCAAAGCCAGCTCATTTAATAAATGTTGATGAGTAAACACGTTTCGTTTTTTTTACCAGTCCTTCATCCATCTGCGTTTGTTTTTTTCTTTTTTTTTTAATGAAATAGCAAAAGCAATTGCCACACAACAATAATCCATATCATCGAGCATGATGTTGAAGCATAAATAAAGAATTGTCAAATGATTTATTGTGCGAAATATTGTTTAGTGTGGGGTACCAGTCAATAATATTGTGTAATATATTGTTCAATAATATTGATAGTCTAGGGACCGCTTTAGAACGATATTTTTAGTTTCAGATGCTCTCTAATTAACATTAAAAAGGATCTGAATATATCTGGAAAATTTTGCCAGAGCTTATCCATGTTAGGCAAACATTGTGATTCTATTTTCTTTAGCGCCTCACTCCATGGTAACATTAGCGAAACTATAGCCAAATATACATTTATTCTTTGCTTACAAATGCAAATATTTAGAAAAATAAAACAACTATTTTATATCAAATGATTGTTTTAAGCAACAAGGTCTTGAAGTTTTGTAACAGAATTTAATGCACGACTACGTATATTCTCTTCCAAAAACACAGGACTCACCAATTTCATTTCTATCTTTTGCGGTATTTTTTTTTTTCAGTTTTGTCTATGGATTTAAGGAAAAAAAAAAAAAGAATTGATCTACATTTGCTTATATCGATAACTCATTTGAAATGAAACTTGGAAATATACAAATAATTTAAGTATGAACATCTACAGCGATGGAAAAATAATTAGAAACGATGAAAAAAGAAAACACTAATTGTTTCTCTTTCCTTAATTTTGGTCATATAAACTGTAGTATCGACGTTTCATTCTAAAGGTGCGTGTCCATTTGAGAGTAAACGTGCTTCGAGTCGCTCTCAAGCTGCTCTCGAGAGCGATCTCGCAAGTGGACATAGTCTGGAGAGTAGCTCGCGGAAAGTTGACTAATTACTCTCGACATTCGATCTTTTTGAAAGTCACTCGCAAGTGGACACATGTGTTTACCACTATCCGAGACAAGCTCGCGGAATACCAACACAGTTCGTATTTTGCGAGTAGCTGTCGAGAGTAAACATGGCAAAGCAGTGGAAACTATGTCTTTTGTTCATGTAAATTTGGTTTGAAAATACATTTTTACCTTCGCATAGGAAGTTATTGTAATGGGTCCGATTTGTCAAATTGAACATTTTGACATTTCTCGACGTTTCAAGATCCCTAGAGTAGAAATAAAAGATTTTTGAAAAGATGCCTGTGCTTGCGTGTGTACGTCCGTACGTTCGCGACGTTTTTTTCGTCGTCCATTGCTCAAGAACTAGTGTAGATATCGAGTTCAAATAAATTTTGTTATACAGATTATAATGCAGAAAGATGCAGAAAGGGATCTCAAGAAAATTGAGTGAATGGTTTTTTTACCATAGCAGTTTAAATAAAAGGTGAAAATGTTGGTTAACCCGTAATATGTATCTCACGAACCAAAAACGCTAGAGAATTGAATTAAATTTTATATTATATATTGTAACGTGATACCAAACAAGTATATTTTATGAACAAAATTTAACTAACGCTTTTTTTATAAATAAAAAAAAAATTGAAAAAAAATTTGTCACCTCGAAAATTGTACGAATAAAAAATGATTTTATCTCCAAAACAATTTTGTGCAGCGAAGAATAACGTTTTTAACATATTTTTTACCAAATTTTGAGAAAAATCGAATTGACAGTTTTTTTTATAAGAAATAAAAACCTAAAAAAAACATTACCCAAAGTTGTTACAAATTAAATTTGTATTTGAGATTATGGCTTCCAACTTATTTTATTTTATAAGAAATATTGTTTTCAACATTCTGTAAAATTTTGAGAAAAATCGAATCGACAGTTTCTTAACAAAAAATAGAAACTTAAAAAAAATTTAACAAAATTTGGTAAAAATTAATTTTCAACACAAATATCTTTTTAAAAATTTGAGATTATGGCTTCTAAATAATTTTAACTTATAAGATATATTGATTTCAACATTCAGTTAATTGACAGTTTTTTTTTTACAAAAAATAAAAACCTAAAAAAAACAACATTAAACTTGGTAAAAATTTACTTTCGACTCAAATAGCTTTTCAAAAATTAAAAATATTGTCTTCAAACTTTTTTATTTCACAGAAAACATTGTTTTCGATATTCTGTAGTTTTTTTTTAATAAATCCATATTTTCAGAAAAAATAAAATCTACAAAAAATAGTATGCAAATTTGGTAAAAATTGATGTTCGGTTCTCGATATCTCGTGAACAATAGAAGATATTGATTTTAAACTAGATTCATTCATCCAATTTGTATTTATTTATTTAACAAATAAAATCTTTTAACAAATGCTACTAAAATTGGTAAAACATTTTTTTCGACTAAAAATCTCGTTTACAAAAATAGATTTTGAAATCAAATTATTTCATCAAATGGAAAATGTTGTTGGTAATTTTTAAATCTTTTAGAATAATTCAACTAACAATTTTTTTAACAAAACACGAAAACCTACAGACCTTTTAAGCAAGACAAATCGACAGACGGGATGGAAAGTTATCAGTGTGGATAAAATACATGGCCAACTGATAATATGCTAGCAGAAGAAATCTATCAAGTGGACACGATTATGAGAGTACTCTCAGCAAGAAAACTCTCAATATTCTAGCAGAGAGCTCGCGATAGCAAAACTTCTAAAATTTGGCTCGCAAATGGACAGTCTCCCGAGAGTTGCTCTCGCGATTTAACTAGCAGAAGTACTCTCAAATGGACACGCACCTTAAAATATATAAACAAAGTAGTCTTAGGAAAATGTTCAGTCGAACAGACATATGTAAATAATAATAATAAATTAATAAGAAATTACTCGAAAGGCAAGGCAAGCAAATCTAAATATTACATTGGCGACGAGAAAAATAAAAGAACCAACGCACAAAAAGGTAAATAAATATTAAAATATTCATACATATATTATTTCTATTTGAACAAATTTTACTATCGAATTGAATAAATGAGTTGAAAAGATACACATTTGGGGAGAGAAGTCGATGATCCTGATGTGCAAAAAAAAAAAAAAAAAATGTTGAATTCGTGAAAAGGATTAAAGAATAATAAGTTTAAAAAGAAAACTCAGATTTGGGGAGAGAAGTCGACGATCCAAATTTGGAGAAAAATAAGTTGAACAGTTGGAAAAGAACAAATTTTTGTTAAGGATTAAAGAATAATAAGTTTAAAAAGAAAACTCAGATTTGGGGAGAGAAGTCGACGATCCAAATTTGGAGAAAAATAAGTTGAACAGTTGGAAAAGAACAAATTTTGTTTTTTTTTTTTTTGTTGAATTTGGTTAGTACACACTAACACAAATACACAAAGAAAATTCACGTGTTGGAAGTTGAGCGCCAAAATCGATCCTTACTAAAGAGATTAACCATTTCTCAAAATGAGAAAGGAAATTGGCAAGAAGGCTTGCAAGATTATCTGCTAATGTACCATTCGACACCACATTCAACCACTCTGAAGACACCTGCTGAACTTATGTTTAACAGAAACATTCGTGATAAATTGCCCTCAATTCTACAGCTTTCGAATATTGATAATGAAGTGCGAGATCAAGATGCCATGGAAAAGTGGAAGGGAAAGTGCTATGCAGATAGTAAACGTCATGCTAAAGTAAATGATAGTAAATGATGTTGAAGAAGGCGATGATGTTATTATGAAACGCCAAGTGGTTACTAATAAACTCGCCACAACATTTGAGCCAATGGCTTACAAAGTGATTGAGCGAAAAGGATCTGAAGTAACGGTTCAAAATCCGAACACTGGAACTGAGTACCGACGAAATGTGGCACACGTTAAAAAAGTTCCAGCAGGAATTTTCAAATCCACAACACCATCATCCGATGGACCAGACTCATCAGAACAAATAACTCGATCTTCAAAACGTAAGAGAGCGATGCCAAATCATTTTTTGGACTACGACTTATCAGAGGAGAAATAAAAGAAATAGTTATTTAAATAGTGTTTAAAAAAAAAAAAAAAAAAAAAGAGAAAGTAGATGTAGTATCGACGTTTCATTCTAAAATATATAAACAAAGTAGTCTTAGGAAAATGTTCAGTCGAACAGACATATGTAAATAATAATAATAAATTAATAAGAAATTACTCGAAAGGCAAGGCAAGCAAATCTAAATATTACATAAACTATTCAAATATAAATGTAAATGGCAAGTACTTAGTTAAACATAACAATTTTTTGGTTTTTCTCCGCTCTGGATTCTTTAACATTATCAAATTTCGAGTTTTTCGATGGTTGATTTACTTGAACATTTTTTTGTTAATTATCTGCAAATCTTCAAAGGAAGCTATAACAAGCCAGTTAAAATGCTTTAAGAAGATGGTACATAATCATAGAAAGGTATACACTGGAACCCATTGGAACCCCAAAAGTCCGGACCTCAATCCAACAGAAAAATTGAGGGGGATATAAAGAGAACTTTGTGATGCTTCTTTTTTTAAAGGCTGAGATAAACTTGCCGGATCATACAGTCGGCTCGAGAAAGCAAAGAAAACTCGAGTTTAGAAGAAACAATCGAACCACTTTTGACAAAGGAAAAGTGCAATATTTTTTCTTTCCAATTATTTTTATTATTCATTATTATCATATACAGATTAAGAGAAACTGAATAGAATTCGGTACAAGAGCCCGGCAACACCTACAGGATAAAGGGGAATACAGTCAGGTGTCCAGAAACACATTAAGAGTGAAGAGGAATACGGTCAGGTGCCCAGCAGCACTTTAAGAGTGAAAGAGAATACCGCCAGGTGCCCAGCAACACTTTAAGAGTGAAGGGGAATACCGTCAGGTGCCCAGCAACACTTTAAAAGTGAAGGGGAATACGGTCAGGTATGAATTCTTCTGTTTTTTAAGGGAAACAAAACAAAAGCGATGCAATTACAAATTATTTGATGTAGCACCATACAAATTAAAAATGTTCTTTGGAGACAGTAGGCATACAAATTTGTATTTGTAATTTGTAAGATCACTTGTGAAATTACGAAATTAGTTATTTGAATTTTGATTCCTCTACAAAAAAAAACCGATTAATCGATCAAATCAGAGAAAGTGTATCTTAAACTCCAAACATTTCTTCTCAAATCTCAAAACAAATTCAACAGATGCCAGCAAACACTACTGTTTGGCCCCACAATCCACGTGTAGAAATCAGCGGATTTAACTATTATTTTATCGGAAAGGTTATAACTTCTAACCCAGGATAACACGGAAGTAATTATCTACGCTGCTTTAACCTATTGTAGAAAAATAGAGCTTAATGTTCAAACCACTTCAATGTACTTAATTTAAAAACATATTTTAAACCAGAATATTTTTTGTTCCTTAAATAAATAAATTGAGTGGCGCAACAGTCCGTGGGGAACTAGGGCCTAGTGACTTACAACTCTCAACCATTCCTGTTGTGCGAGTACTGTTGTCAGGGATGGAGGGGACCTACAGTTTATATGCCGAATCCGAACGGCAAATTTGAGAAAGCACTTTTCATGACAAGAATTACTCTTGGAGAATTTGTCAATTCCTCGCAAGAGGCAGTACCCGTGAAAAAAACTTTAGATGACATAGGCAGGGATCGAACCCAAGACCTCTGGTATGACAGTCCAACGCACTTTTTTTTTTTTTTTTTTTTTAATTCATTTTTATTAATTCATTCTTAAGACTATCTTAAAGCTAGACAAAAATTCATAAAACTAGCCTAATTAACCATAACTTATAACTAACTTACTGGTCCCATACGGACACTCTAAGTTAAACAATAATACTTAGTGCTAATGCCTTTCGGCCCTAAGATCTATTTAACTTCAATTCAATTTTATTTATTTTTGTATTCATTAGAAAATTTAAAAAAACTAATATCAATATCCTTTTTTATTTTTACTTAAAACTACTTAAAATAAGGTCCTTAAATAAAACTTAAACTAACTTAAACTACCTATTCTACCTATAAACAACTTAAAACTAGAACAACCACAGCAGCAAATCTAACTATATAACGTTTTTTGTTTTTCATATTTTGTTGTCTTTTTTTTTATTTTTTTTATTATTCCATGTTTTTTTTTTTAATTTTTTTTTTTTGTATATTTTGTATTTTTCTTTTTTGTTTTGTTTTTTTTTTGTATTTTTTTGTATTTTTTTTTTTGCATATTTTTTTTTTTTGTGCCACCATGCCTATTCTACTTAAAACTAAACCCTAAAACTATAAAACAAGTATGTAAGCCGGCCAAGGCTTAAAACCCCATCCCGACTACCCACTATCAAGTGCCGATTGAAGCCACCAAAACTGGTTCTCCTGCTTCACCCTATCAGTTCGGTCCCGTTCGGACACAGCCCTACTGAACCGAAGGAGCTCTGCTCCGCCTTGTGCCATGACGTCCCGATTGTACAGGAGTCGCCTATCCACGGTTCGTCGTCTGACGTGGTAGATTAACGGAACTGCCAATCTATCCTGTATCAGACCGCATCTATCTAAAAAGAGGAATGCCTCTGGTGGAATGAAGCCGCTCAAGCGTGCACTTTCAAAATACTCGTCGTTCGGATAGAACGCCCCGAAAATTAAATTGTTGGTCGAAGACATAGCCCTTGCAATGTGACCTCGAACGAGTTTTATCACGAAATTGTCAATTCTGTTGATTCGAGCCCCGTTGTATAGGACCTCGTTGGAATAGTAGTGCACGTAAGAAGATTCGGCTGTTCGATATAAGCCGGTACAGCGTCGTAAACACTGCCGCTCGAACACCCGAAACTTCTCCATCTGCGAAGGGGCAACGTTGAACCACACAGGACAACCATAAACGATCATCGGCCGTATGAGGGCCATGTAGCAAATTACCTTCACTCTTGGGTCAAGCCGACTGCTAAAAAAGAGCCGTTTCGTCAGAGCGAAGGCTCCTCTGGCCCTGGTCAGAGCAGCATTTATATGTCTGTCGAAATATAAATACTGATCTAACCAGATACCGAGGTACTTCACTACACTTTTGCTCGCTAATGGGTGCCCGTGAAGATCAACGATAACCATCTTGCGCCAATTCTTGCACGTATCCCTCGTGGCCCTAGCCAACGGAGTTCGGAACAGAATTGTCTCCGACTTCTGGACATTTATTTTCAGTTTCCAGTCGTCGCAATATCGCTGAATCTTGTCGAAATCACGCTGCAAGAGAATTCTAATAACCTCAACCTTTCGGGCCGTTCTGTACGCAATAAGATCGTCGGCATACGCAATTGCCTTTGTAAGACTACCTATCAGATCGCTGGTGTAAATGCTGAAGAGAATCGGCGAATTCACCGCTCCCTGTTGAAGACCATTTTTAATTAAGAATGTTGTGGTAGAAGTTACATTGCCACTTTTGACAACAAACTTTCTACCGTTAAGCATATCATAAAGTATATACAACAATGGCTTGCTTATGCCAAGCCTGCTCAGTTTTAGGTAAAGACCCTCTAACCATACGGTGTCAAAGGCCTTTTCCAAATCAACCAAAACAGCACCTGTGCATTGTTGTTTTGTTTTATTCCATTGGATATCAGAAACGAGTTTAGACGCAGCATGAATTGTGTCATGACCCGCCTTAAACCCGAACTGTTTATCCGGAATTATTTTGTTGTCCGCAGCCCACTTAGTCAGAGCCCTATTGATGATCTTTTCGAAAACTTTGCTGATGCTCGGAAGAAGACTTATCGACCGAAGATTTGACGGGTTGGAGTTGTCCTTTCCCTTTTTCGGGAGAGGATGAACCACAGCGGTCTTCCAATGCACTGGATAATATGCATTATTCAGTGCATTATTGAAGAGTGTAGTGTAAATGTCAATTGCCTCCATCGGTAAATGTCTTAGTACAACGTTGGATATACCATCGACACCTGCTGACTTTTTATTTTTTATAGAGTTGAAGATGAGCTGAAGCTCAACCTTCGTCACTAACAAGGGACTTGGTCCCGTTTGCTCGGCGATTATGGCATTTGCCAAGGAATCGTCATCGAACCGCATAAAACCGCGGTTCTCAGATCGCCAATGTGTTATATCATTTCGAAGGTAAAAGTGATTAAGTAGGGCTCTGTTTTCCAGGTCGTGGTTGGGGCGAATGCTAACATTCACCTTGTACACTTGCTGGAAAGCAGCTCCCACCGCCTCTACTTTTTCCTTCGGATCTTCAATTATATAAAAGTCATCGTCAAAGATGGCTTCTTCTGGATCTATTTGCGCTGTCATGAGTACGTCTCTGTTCTCTTCAGTTCTTTGGAGTTTCAGACACGGAAGGTCATTGTCGTTCTTTTTCCTGAATATCTTGTTGATTTTAGGGAACATACTAGGGTCACTGGAATTAACTGACCGGATCTTGCGGTCCCAGTACTTGTTAATTGATAACCTGTAGTTCTCCTTAATCAACAGATTGACATTTTTTATTGACGACTTCAGTGTCCTAACCTCCAAGTCGTGTGGGTCTGTAAGTCGTCTGTACAAGTTTTTGAGTCTTGTCAGTAAGCCACTCTTGTGCTTACGTAGTGCGTCAATAGTCGCGTTTCTGTAAGCGTCCATTTGGTCCCGTTCTTTGTACTTTGGTATTGTCCGTTCCATCGTTCGTTTTATTGTTTCGTCCATCTGTTGTAAATGTTGGTCAATTTCTGTATTTGTCAGGTTTCTGTTGTTTGGTGGGGCTATGTCACTCGAACGAAGTTCTCTCGCTAGGGCGTTGGTGAAACGAGGCCAGCGCATCTTACTGTAATTGTAAGAATGCGTTGCAACGTATTCCTCCAACTCCACGCGTTCGTTCGGAATCTGCATTACAGCAGCCAGTCCGCAGTGATCACTGTCGTACTCGACTGTCTGTAAGCAGTTTCGAGGGTGATTACCCACTTTGTCTGTAACTGTCAGTCTTGTGTCGTACAGCAAAAGATCCAGAAAGGAGTCGCTTCTTGGATACGATGGCTTTTCAGTAGCCAGCAGGTCGACGCCATATTCAACGCTGTAAAGATTCATCAAATTAAAAAGATGGTTACCTCTGGGATTACTATGTTGATTTCCCCAATCTTCATGTTTCGCGTTCAAATCACCGGCCAAGATGAAATAGTTTTCTTCCAAGCCCAGTTTAAGTTCCCTAAAAAGAGTCTCGAGTTCTGAAGCAAAGTAAGTAACCTGCGGAGCTCCAGCCGCATAAGCCGCAATCATATACATCCGCTTCCCTTGAGTGAGAGAGATGCATACAACGCAAACTTCTAGCGTCTTGAGCTTTCGCAATTCATTGTTGTATATGACTTTATAATTAATGCCTTTTCGTATAAAGAGAGCGACACCGCCCCCTTGAGTGGAGTCGGGCCGGTCTCTTCTTACGATATTGTAATTTTTATGAGTCAATTTGTGTTTGTGGTTTAGCTTAGTTTCGCTAGCCATAAACACATCGGGACTGTAGTCTTTCAACAATTGGAACATATTGGCTCTTCGTTCAATCCTAATCAGTGAATTTACATTCACAGCTAGGACTTTTAGGCGCGTCTCCGGCAGCGCGCCTATTATGGTCTAAATTGCGCCAGGCCAGGCAACAAAGAGTAGAGATGATCTACCCTTTTGCCTTGCTCCTTTATCTGACTTTGCAGCCCTGTTAGTTGACCTTGAATGCTCACCAACAAGGCTACAATGTCAGGCTGCACCTCTGGTGCCTTAGGCACAGGGGCCTTTGGGGCAACCGTTGGTGGAGCCTGTCTCGTATTCCCATTCCCTGACACCATTTGGGCGTAAGAGAATTTGGGATCCACGAATTTTTGTGTTGGAGCCTGTCGAACTGTTCGACTTACTTCGGCTTTTTGGCTGGCCTGTTTCTGTTTCATTTGTTGGACCTTAGGGCAGCCCCTATAGTTAGCCGGGTGCCCTTGGTTTCCACAAAGGACACACTTGAGCTGGGTTAAGTCCTCAACCCGCTCATTCCCCAGCTTACATTCTCCCTCATTGTGGGTTTCGGAGCATCTGACGCAGCGCAACTGCATATTGCAGTTGGCTCCGGCATGGCCGAACCTCTGGCACTTCGTACATTGTAAAATGTCGTCGTGCCTTTTTAATGTCTCCCAGTGTATGGCTTGATAGTCGAGGCATTTGATTTCCCTCAGACTCTCAAGACTACTTTGGGGCGATAATGTTACGAGGAACATTGGCAGCCTATAACCCCCTCGCCTGGACTTCACCGTAGTGAAAGGCTTGACCCCGATAAAATCGAGATCATCATTGGCATTTTCACGGAGCTCAGCTAAGAGCGCCTCCGGTTCCGTGCAGGAACTTATGCCCTTCAGTAGGACCGTCTTAAATTTTTCGCTTTTAGGCGTGTAGCTGAAGAACTCAGCTGTGGCCTCTTTTAGTAACCCTTTTACTAACTTGTAATCGGCCAGTGAGAAACACTGGACCGAATAATTCTTTTCTTTTTCGTTTACAATTTTTATAAGAAATTTGCCCTTAGTGGCCGACTTACATACCTGTTTTATGTCGTCCAGGTCAACTCGGTGTGTCCTTATTGGTGGCACCTTCTCCTTCTTGGGCTGTGGTTGTTTCTGGTGTTGCTGCTGCTGCTGCTTCTGCTTCTGCTGCTGCTGCTGCTGTTTCTGCTGCTCCTGCTGCCTTGGTTGTAGCTGTTGTTCTTGCTTCTGTTTTGCCTTAGCCGAAGTCGATGGGCCCTCAGCAATGGGGCCTGTCACTGCTACTGGTGTCTTTTTATATTGCTCCGCTCCTGTGTTTTTGGAAGCGGGCTTGGGTTGTAGTTGTTTTTGCTGCTGTGGTTGTTGTTGCTGTTGTTTTTGCTGTTGTTGTTTTTGCAGCTGTTGTTTTTGCTGCTGTTGTTTTTGTTGCAGCTGCCGTTGTGCTGCCTCTTGTTGACGGCGCGCCTCTTGTTTGAGTTTTAGCTGCTTGAGAAGGGGCTCCATCTCCTCTTTCATTTTTTTTAACTCGGCCTCATAGGCATCTATTTGGAGCTGTTTTGCCTGCAGCTCTTGTGCCAGCTCCACTTCCTCGGCTTCGTTGTCGCTGGGGGCATCGGGCACCTCCATCTCCCTTTCTTTAGGCTGCTCTGGCGGCGCTAGGCTTGCGGACTTCTTTTTATTTTTAGGTGAGCGGTAGTGCCCCTCTCCACCTTCGGAGACGTAGTCAATGTCACCGTCTGACGACTCACTTTGTGACGTCATACCTTTTTTTGTTCGCTGCACCTTCTCCCGCATCACTCCGCGTTTGGCAGCATTATTTCTTTCTACCAGATTAGGCGTCTGCCTTTTCCTCTTGGTAGTTGTTGTTGTTGTCAATGAACTATCAGACTGGTGGTCTGATGTTGTTGCGGTGAATTGGGGTACCGCTGATGGCACCACATTAGCATCACCTGATGATTTGGCAGAGGTATCTTTCGATACCCCTGCTTTCTTCTCCTTCTCCATCAGCTTTTCTTCCCAATCAATAAATTCAACTATTTCTCGATTGTGAAAAAAAGCTTGAATATTTTTCGTGCACTCCGCACGGGATTCGAACCCACGACCCTTGGAGCTGTGTTCGGACGCCACCTCCACTAGGCTACCGCTTACTTAACAAAAACTGTGGCTTACTGCCTTGTTAATATCGAAACCCTACAAATGTATTTTACTTTTTAATTTAAAATTAACTAGTAATCACTAACACTTCTTTTCTCTTTGAAAGTCAAAGAACGACTGACAGTCCAACGCACTAACCATCATGCCACGGGTACTACCTTTTGTTCCTTATATTTTTTAAAAATAAATTATAAGAAAAGAAATAGAATAGATTCAAAAACTTTAAATTAAGACATATTTTATCATAAAATATTTTTCAATTAAAAAAAATATTCCCATTAATTTAAAATGAACTTTCAATCCCGAAAACTTTACAAATCTTTGGCTTCTAGAAAAAGTCTCTCTACAAACAGATTATAAATTCAACAACATATTATTATATATTCCTGCACTTATTCTGAGTAGTCAATACAACTAACGACTATTCTTGTTATCAAAATAATAACTTCATCTTCTTTTTTTTTATAATTCACATACACATTTTTATAACTTTAAAATGCCAAAAACAAAAAAAAAACACTGCATTAGGAAAAGAAGAGGGGTTAAAAAAGAGTCACGGTCTTGTAATCTATAATAAATAAATAAATTGGGTGGCGCAACAGTCCGTTGAGAACTAGGGCCTAGTGACTTACAACTCTCAACCATTCCTGTGTGCGAGTACTGTTGTCAGGGATGGAGGGGACCTACAGTTTTAAGCCGAATCCGAACGGAAAATTTGAGAAAGCACTTTTCATGACAAGAAAAGTCTTGTAATCTAGAACATTGCAATGACATAGAAATACAGAGCTTGGTATGGCACTCCACATTCGCGTAGAAGGGCAAAAGAACGAGTCTCTGTACTTCACAATATTAGCCAACCTAACTCTGATGGACATTCCTAGAAGCGCGAGTATTACGGTTAAACTGTTAAAGGGGACAAATGCAGTTAATTTGTCAGAAAGCCCTTGCAGCTAACTCTAGTTTAAGAACTTATTGAATTTGCAAAAAATGCTAGTCTGTCATTACAATTAGTAAACATCGACTCCGTAAACTACTTGGTCAGGGTTCGAATGTAACGGTAAAAACGTTTTTCAGTTAATATGAACGAACCAAAGGACTAAGTACCATAAAAAAAGGAATCTGCTGATCGGTTAGCATCCGTGAAACATATGTAAGTTCCAGCCTTGTGGTAGCACAATCAAGTTGTTGTTGTAGTACCCAAACCTTACTAATTTGAATTGTTTATATTGTTAAATAAAATTAATAATAATAACAGTATTCTACAAAACAAACACTTTTAATGATATAATTTTAAGAACTTACTTTGAGATGAAGAGCGTTCAGGTTTTTCAGACACTTCACTTCGTTCTCGACGTTCAGAATGTTCACTGCGTTCTCGACGTTCAGGACTTCGTTCACGGCGATCAGATTTTTCATGGCGTTCACTACGTTCATGATGACTTCTTGAAGAAGTTGATGGACCTTCTCCAGGGGAAGATCTTTTTTGAATTTTTTGTCGCTAGAATGATAATTTAATGTTTAAATTATTTTTAAGTAAATTTCGTTTTATAATAATTAAACCACTGTAGACATTTAAATTATAGATGTTTCTTTAAGTGCATTAGGTATAAGAGAGAAGTTCATATATGTATGTATGTATGTATATGAATTTGATGTCTAAGATGTGCATGCATACAGCTATGTGCACTTAATTTATGAGGTTTACAATTGAGTTGGTAAAAATAATAGGAGCACTTTATACAATAGTCTTACTTGGTTAAAAAGAGTCACATTTTTGGTAGTTTTTTTTGTATCTGATTCATTTCGAAATTATGTCTAAGTTTTTTTTAAATATGTCAAATGGCTAAACGCTGCACTAAAAAAAATATCTTGATACAGAAAGTAGACCTTATTTAATTTTAATTCTACTTTTGTTGTAGTTGGAATAAACTCGAAAAAATTAAATATGTTGACATACTAAGGAAAGCCCCTTATATTGTGCTTTCAGCATTATAACGACCTGTACGAAACTCAAAGGAACAACATTTTTTTCTCTAGTGGTATTTCATGATCGAAAATTATTGCATTGAGCCTAACATTACAGAGGTTACACATAAGCTTAAAACAAAAGGAATCTTTGGAGAATTGTCATTAAATGTGCTTTTCAATAAAATAAATATAAATCATCAGTGTTTTTTCTTTGAACACACTCTTACGTTTTTTGAGGAAGGCACTTTTCAAATATCGGTTGGAAAATATTTATGTTGCTATGGGCCGAAGCACATAAGATTGTTTGCTTCAAAATGTTATAAATGATTTGTTCGTTTCCTCAAATATGAAATAGAAGTTTCTACTTTCCACTAACCAATTATATTTCAAAAATTAATTAAGATTTTATTCTCTATAACTAAAATTACTTCTGTTTTAAAACAACTTATTCTTGTCGAATCCAAATCAAATCGCCTTAATCAAGACGAATTGTGTCTAAAATAAAATACATTACATTACATTTCACATAAGGTGATAACAACACAAGACATTAATACAAGACAGAAGGACAAATGTGAAAGAAGAACGAACAGACAGAAAGAAAACACATGGCAACAGGACGCGGTAGGTTTCGAGACGGTC
Source organism: Eupeodes luniger (assembly GCA_951509635.1). Lineage (NCBI taxonomy): Eukaryota > Metazoa > Arthropoda > Insecta > Diptera > Syrphidae > Eupeodes > Eupeodes luniger. The sequence continues at coordinate 50,823,655 of OX608075.1, read as the reverse complement.
CCCCATCTTTCTACTGATGCTTGATTTCGGTGATCGATGGGAACCGAAGCTTTATCAGTGACTAGGCCGTTGCCCCTAAAATAAAATAAAAATACATTCCAATAAGATCAACATTCAGATAATTAATCAGGAACAATTGGAATTCATTCAAAATTAGATAATGATTACAATAAAGTGCAAAAAATACTAATTGAAATGTATGGAGATGACAAAAAAGCGAAATTATAAAACCGCACTTAGAGAGCAAGAAATTTAGAGAAGATTGGAAATAAATGATATACAGCCATCGACAGAGAAATAGCACATCTAATGGAACAAACATTGAAAAATGTTCGTCATAGTAAATGTTTTTTGAATATTGGTTTTGTTGTGTTATGTTGGCAGCAATTGAAAACTACCTACAATACAAAATTTACTTAGCACTTTATCACCTACCGGTTTTTCTTGTTGCATTTTATGTAAGGTATGGACAGAAAATTAGCAGTTATGCTTTATGTCATAAGTTGTAATTAGTTACCCAAAAAACTTGTCCACTTTGATCGTTTTACGAATAAGTTAATATAAAATATGGGCGATCTTAGTGAACAAGGTTAGACTTCAACTCAAATTTCGCAATTGTTGAAATTGAAATTAAAAGGAAAATAGTGTACAATGCAATTAATTCAGTTAATGCTGACTTTCAGTTAAAAGTAAAAAATAACCACCCTCACCGAAAACTTCTACGCGTCATTCCGTATCATCATGATCGAAATCAAGGAAGAATTCAACTTAAACATTTTAAGGAGGCTTGAAGGCGACTCAATGATTCTCAAATAATTGGATGCATTAGCTTCTTGCTATCTAAGAAGAACATCAAGGCTCGATTGGATTTCGCGAAAACCTACCTAAGGATGGATGTACAGTACACTTTTGGAAAAGAGTTTTATGGACCGATGAAACAAAGATAAACCGCATCGGACATGACGGAAAAACCTTTGTGTATTGCCCTAGAGGTCAAGCCTCCAATCTAAAGTATACTTTAAAGACGGTCAAGCGTTTTCTTGGTTTGGTGTGGGTCTGTTCGTAAGAATAAATGATACGATAGATAAATTTTCTAATTTGAACATATTAAGAGGCAATATGGAACTATTTATACATGACCTAAAGTATTCAAAAATTCAGAGGAACTTTGGATTGGAATTCAAGAAGCGTGGGATTAATTTTAAGCTTTAATAAGTTTGAATTCGCCTTTTATATTTAATTATTTTATTTATAAATAAAAAACTACATAATTTTTTGAAAATACACAGAGTATGCTATTTCTCTGTCCGTACCTGTAGTTTGTTTATGAAAGCTTAAATGTAACCAGAAATTTAATGATTACAATCGATGCAGCGCTTTTACATCATTAGCGTGTCCAAAGTCCCTCCAAATTCCCCTATATGCTTTTTGTAAACTCTCATTAAAAATGGGAGCGAGTAAGGGGAGGTGTAAGTATGATCTTACTGGAATAGTTATTTTGAAACATTCAATACATTATTCTGGCATAATTTTTAACTTTGAATCTAATGAAAAAAAAAAATCAAAACGGTAGGGAAATTCTAAGAAAAATAATGGCTTTTTTGTTGTGATTGTTTGTTTTTTAAGTTGACTATTAAAAAACTTTTTAAAATTATGTGTTAATGTTGTCATATAAAAGAGAATCAAGTCTACACAAATATCTGATGTAAACATGGCATACAAATTTTAGTGGCGCACATTTCTCAAGCACTGCGATTTGTATATTTTTGCATCTATAAATGTTTAAATTGAAAAAACCACTACTGTAAAGTTTGTAATCCTAAACAAACTTTGTTCCCTGCATTTGATCAAATACATACATATATCAAAACTATCGAGAATCTGTTTGGGTACCACTTTCATGGTACCAATTAAATCACTTCAATTTTGTTAATACTAAGCATATTGGTAGGCATAGCTACATAAGTATGTATCTAAAATATATGCATGTATGCAATATTGAAAATTGTTTATGCAGCACATATTTTCAATACACAATTTTATGGACAAGTGGAAATCAGAGTCCAATCTTAATCCAACATCACGTGTTGATCCTCGAAAAATACTCAAATTCTAATTAAAAACATTGACCGCCATTTAAATATCGGTACTTTTAGTTTGTTTAAATGGAAATTTTAGGTTCTTAATTTCTTACCGGTTCTTCTGATGTCGGGGATAAAGTAGATCGTGGACGACGCGATCCCGCATAGTCTCTGTCTCTACTTTCCTCGCTTGAGGTCCTCCTACCTCTGCTTTGACTATCGGACATAGTTAAAAGCAAGCTTCACACAAATAAACCTTGAAAAATTAAACAAATTTAATTTATTTATTATCAAGAATATATTTATTACTTACCGAAATAACTAACTTTCTTGTTTACTAAAATCCCAAATAAAAAAGGCGACGCTTTTCAACGATTCAGTACATCTATCTGTCTCCTCTCCTATGTCCACGAGCTAGCAGCACGACCACTGAAAATAATTCCAGAAGGAAAACATTTCTACAAAAGTAGTGTCTGATTTCCAAAATTGAACCAAACAGTGGAGACTAGAAAATAATTGTGTGTCGCCATCTATATGAGAGAATTAATATAAACCTAACAGCAAACAAATGAATTCGACTTAGAATTCTTAATAGTATTTTATTTTTAATTGAATTTTAAATAAAACAAATGACAACGGGGGATTAGGGAACAAAATAAAGTGAGTAGTCAGTGAAAATATTTTAGTGAAGAAGATTTCAAAGAAAGGAGGCAGTTTGTTGATATTAATTCCATTTTGTGTTTCGTCTAAACGCATTACATCCACTGCATAATTGTATGCACTCAAGGCCCATAAGCAAACATAAGCTTATGTCAAAAACCCAACGAAAATTCACTTAAGTTTGTGAAATTACTGCGGGTAGCCATAATGCAATTTTGCTCACTTATCTACATGCCAATGACAGAATACACAACAGATACACAGAATGAGATATTCATGCAAAAAGACTATATGAAGATATAAATCCTTCGTACGTATCACCCTCCAAAACCCATTTGTTTACATTGTTGTATTTCTAATGTGAAAGAATTCAACAAGAAAAATTGACGTGTTTTCACGCATACATAGAAATAACTAATGAGTTTTTTGGGGAAATTTCATAAATTAGAAGAGAAATGACACGCACACTATGAATAAGTTTATGAGGCTGATTTCCGGTTATGATAAACATTCTGAGAGAAATTATCTGCAGTGGAGTTGGCCTGTGTGTATTTGATCAAAACTGTCAGATTTACTTATGCGGCGAGCGACTGGGATCGCTCTTGCTTAAGTTTGCTTAAGTTAACGAAACTGAGAAAAATTGAACGAAACGGAGCTAGACTCCATTATGGTCACTCGTATTAGATTCTTTGTATTCGTACGTTTACTTATGCGCGCATATGCTAGCTTATGCCTATTATAGTTGGCACTTTATACATATGACCTCTACACGCTAAAACATTATTTATAAAACTTATCCAACGGGTTATTATAAACTAAACACGTTTGGAGGTCGAAAAGTAACTTCATAAAGTTGTTTTAGTATCGAAGTGTTATTTTGGCATGACATTAAAAAAATATATGAAAACAAAATGCCTTTTGACTTTTCAAATTTCATAAATAATTGGAGTTCTTTCAATTTTCTATTTCCTAAATCCAGAAGGAAAAAGGTTTATTAAAAGAGGATTAATCCAATGAGCCTGAGAAATGAAGATTTAAAAAAAAATACAGGTTTTCGAAAGAAAACATGTTAAAAAAATATAGATCTTTTACGGATGAATCTCACGGGCGGCAACAGAAGAGGCAACAACATCGTGCACATAAGCAACTCCGAAAGTAATCAACGAAATAAACCAATACACAGGAAACATTTATTCACCTTGACTAAATTTTTCTCTTTCTTGCACTTACAGAAAAATATTCAACGATTTAGTTGAATGTCCGCGCAGTTACCTATAATTCCTTGTGACACAAACTAAGGAATTGGTTCGAGGTGATCGTCTAGTTTGTGTCAAAACACAAACTAAAAAGTTGCTCGAATGGGCGACAGAATGGTTTCTGCATGTGCGCGGATTCTCATATAAGTCTATAGTGCTCAGCTTAAAAACCAAACAGTTTCGAAACTTAAAGTTGCATGTGCGCGCCTAGCCTTAGGAGTATCTGTTGGTCAGTATTCGAAGTTGTACCCGTGGTGATGGTTAGTGCGTATACCACATTCAATAACGTAAACCAACACAATCACAATATAAAAATAATGAAGAATATTAGTGTTTGTAGAGTATCAATACGATAAAAAGTGATTTTATTTTCATCGGCATCGACCAAAATTAATTAAATGAGTGGGAACTATGCAACACTTGTATGAAATTATCCAATCATTTTATTTTAAGGGAGTTACGTACAAATTTGAAAATCATAAAAACTTTGAACCCCAGGACCTGTGTTTCCATACATTTTTCAGTTCGATGCAAAAACCATAATTCTGAACACACCTGCAAAATAAATTGTCTGAACTTTGAAATCATAAGTCATTGAAACTAACTATGTGACAGATTGTCACTAGTCTGTCATTGTAATATTTTCCTGATTTAAATCAAGAGAAATCAATTATTAATGATTTTTGTTTTCAGAAAACTAATTTGAAATTAATTTTTTTTTATTATTGTTGGCTCAACTTTCCATTACCGCAGCACGAATTTCGACACGCGGTTTTTTTTATTTGATAGATATGCACAAATAAATAATAATTATTACAATTTTAGAGCGAGGAAACATTTATTTCTATTTTAAATTAATTTTCAAAGTTTACTTTTTCACATACAAAACACGCAAAAATGGTTGATTTTGACATTTCTTTCCTGTTTTTTGTTCAGTGTTGCCATACTTGTTTATTTTTCGTTGGGATTTCTTTGTTTTTAGTGCTCAAATGTGAAAAGTACTTTGCAATACCCAAACTCGCACCCACCCCAAATCCTATAGTGATTCCAAGCAGGGGGGTTGCAGGGGGGCAGCATGCCCCCCCTTACATACCTAGCTCTTAGTATACGGTATTATCAATTAAAAAAAAAAAAATTGTTTTAGGCTCAAAAAACGCTATACAAAAAAAGTAGGGTTAAGTCCAAAACAGAAAATATTTTTTTTTATGACTTAACGGTGTTTCCTCGCCTTAAAATTTAAAACATGTTTTATTGAGACCCCTACCTAACTGTACAAAAAAATCAGAACGAAATTCGTGCTGCGGTAACCGAAAGTCGCCCCAATAGTAATATTGACTGAAAAGAGTACACAGGTGGTAAATCTTGTATGTATCTTAAAAACTGCTATAACCCGTTGACAGCTGTCACAAACACATTTTGTTGTTAAATTAAAATTACATATTGTTTCTGCAATTGTAGTATCATTGACTTAATCAAAATTAAGTGGTATTGGAAATCGATATGGAAAACGCTAGATGTGTCATTGAAAACTGTTTCGGAGGGGAATGTAATGTTTTGATTGTCCTTAAAGGACAGATTGCCTCTTTGAGAATGTTCGCCTTTATAATTGGCAGCAAAATTGACGGTAACAATTTCATTGAAAGCAGTTAGATTAATATCGATGCTGAGGATAGAGATCCTGTGCTCCTGTGAAAAACTTTGTTTTTTCAAAGCTGTCAGTTGAAAAAATGACAAGACTGAGGTCGATACAAATTATGAAACGTGCTTTTCTGAACGACAAAAATATCTTCAAAAAGATGAAACTAATCTCAAGCCCATAAATAAAATAAGATATGGTGGACTTTCAGTTGAAAAGACATCCTATTTTCGATGATTGATTTTTCAATTATGACTTCATTATGCATTAAACATTTTTATAATTGTTTTATTTGTATATAAATATTAGTTTTTTAGAATCTTATGCCTGACGTTTAGTTCAAAACTCTAAGATATAAAATTCCGTATTATCCTCAAATAGGAGGTACTAGCCTTCTTTTAAAACATTGCTTTTTTCAAAAAACTGTTTTGCTATTAGAAAATAAATAAGTATTTTCGATTTATATTATAACGCTTCGTTAACTTCTCATTTTACATAACTCAAAAATTAGCCATAATAAATGCATAAATGAATATTATGTTGAATTCTCCAAAGTAACAATTTGGATGTATGTAAACGAAGAACAACTAGAATGGGTATTTATGAGACTGGAATGCGTTGAAAGGGAAATTTTGTTTATACTGGAAAATTTACAATTTGTACTACTTTAAACTCAAGTACAAAATTTCTGTACCCAAACTGTCAAATTGTACTGTGCCGTGATTTCAGTTTCCTTGAAGAAAAAGGTAAGTTTTCTTTTATTTAAGATAAACGCATTTATTTAATCCAAGAAATAAATTCTACAGAGTTAGCAAATTGAAAATGGCCAGTATTGCTTCTAAAGGATCTGGTTTGGTAAACCGTAAGTAAATTTGTCTTACCTAACCCCAAAGTGTTATGTAATTATTCAATTTCCTTAGAGCTTATGGTCCAAGCTAGACCACAATTGGACGTTTTCTTGAAATACGCCAAAGTGGAGCTAACACCACCAACTCCTGCTGACATCCCAGCAATTCGCCAAGGAATTAGCCGACTCATCACCGGTGCTCGCACTGGTGCATGGAAAAATGTTACTGTCCGCGAAGGATGGTTGAACACTTTGGTAACAATGGAAGTATGTTTTTGGTTTTATGTTGGTGAATGCATCGGAAAGCGTCACATTGTAGGATACGATGTTTAAATTAGTGCTTTCGTAAGCCATTTCGTTAATTTGTAACTCTCGGCATCCCATTGTTGGGATGATTTTTTCCATGAAAAGAAACAATAAAGATATAAATTAAACAAATGTAAAATTATCAATTAATATTATAGTATTTAAAGCCATGGCGTTTAAGTTGAATGGTTACTGGAACAAAATTCAGTGTCATTCATTCTTAACTTTTTGGATAATTTTACCTTAAGTGGAACCTTGTTCCAAACTAAAATATGTTTCCTTAAATTTAGAGTTAATGAAAAGTGGCATCGAATTTATTTTTTATTTAGGTTATGATCTAAGCTACGATATTGTAGCCTTTTCTAATGCGAATATCCTTTCCCTAGTTAAAAAATAATTGACATTTTTAAAATGGATCCATTTCCATGCAATGTTGTTTAGCCTTGAAATTGGATTCTTCATTGTATGAGCTGGTTATTTTTCACTTGAATATTTTTTTTTTATTTTTCCTTCGATTACAATTCTTATAATATGAAGGAATTTTTCATTGTCATGACGTGTTTTGTACTTCTTTGAGTTTGAACTGTTAACAGTAAATTGCAGAACTATTTACTTGTAAGCTTTACCTACCTAAGCACACAAACTATATATGCATGTGCCACACCCTTTCGCAATGCTTAAGTGTTGTTTAGGACATTTTAGATAGTTTCTATAATTTTTTTCTGAACATAAAAATAATTTAATAAGGGTATTCATGTAACTATATAATTTTCTACTTTGTAGAAAAATATAAATTTCCGCAAAGGGTTTACATGAACACCCCATTAGAAATATTTGCGGAAACGTTAGAAACAAACAGCTATATTTATCTGTTTTTTTTCTACGATTTCTGCTTCAAATTTGAGAGATAAAAGTCTATATTTTGCAGAATATTTTTCCTATACAAATTTTGACATTTGATTTCTACCGATAGAAAATTCTACAGTTTTTAAGGTTTCTATGGGTTTTCTGTGTTTGCATGAATACCCTTAATATATTTTACCAAAATCATTTCTGCCTATTATCTCATAATTAAAATAAATTGATACATAAGACGTCCCCTATCGATCCCCTACTGAAGTTGTTTAATATTTCGCAAGAACCCTACGAATTAAACTTGAGTTATTTTGCAAAAGGTCATAACTTTTTTGTATTAAAAGATATATCAACGAGGGTAAGAAAGAAAAATTGTTTGTAGAGAGGATATACAGCTGCGAGCAAAAAAATAGCAGTGCATGGAAAATTATTTTAAATAAAACATAAAAATGGTAGACATGTGCATTCAAGAGGACACAAGCGTCCACAGGTTTTTCTCAAAACCAACCTCTGTCTATCAACTCCTACCCTCACCTCCCCGTGGTGAACATCGGGTGCCTAGTACCTCAACTGAAGATTGGGTTCCAACCCCAGTGGAAAGTTGTTGGGGGAAGCAAACGAGAGAGGGGGGAGTTGTGCGTCCACTAAGGCACCTCACCTTATCCAGACGGCAGCGGAGGAATTCCCGAGATGGAATCAACGGTGGCGTCTACAGTTCCAGTAAGGCTGAACTACTTAGTGAACACCTTATAGGGCTTCTACGACTTATTAAGAGCCCAGGCCTATAAGGATCGGTTTATCTGGCTCCCCGTCCTTGGAGTTTTACTAAGAATCTGGCCCTCCAGGTTGGGGGTTGTGCCGTAGGGGTGACTTCCCGACCACTTAAAAATCTCATAGTTGCGAAGCACCAACAAGCCTCGGATACGGACGGATTTACTGTTGACAACCTAAGCAAACGAATTAAGGACAACGAACTTCGGATACGCACATGGAATGTTAGGTCCCTTAACAGACCACGTGCAGCCGAAGAATTAGCGGAGGCCCTAGACTGCTATAAAGCAGACATCACCGCCATCCAGGAAATACTATGGGAAGGGCCGGGCAAAAAGAGGATGAAAAACTGCGATATTTACTATGGTGACTGCTACCGAAAAAACCAACAGAGCTTATTTGGATGCGGCTTTGTCATTGGAGCCAGACTTAGGCCAGAAGTCTTGAGCTATAGGTGCATCAACGAGCGCCTCATGACCATCCGCATCAAGGCTAAATTCGGCAACATTAGCCTGATATGCGCACACGCCCCCAGCATCATGGATGTCCGAACTTTCCACTACCTTGTTGTAGCCAAGGTAGCACTTCGGGTTTCCAGGCCCAAGGAAAAACAGGGAGATGCTGGGAGAAGGTACAACGTCGAACGGCTACAATCGCAAGAGATCGCCAAATTCTTCTCCGACCGAGTTACAAGTAACCTCTCTCGAAGTTCTGTGCCGCCAACACAATGTATAGAAAACCAGTGGCATCATTGCCAAGATGCACTCAGAGAAGCCGCCTCTGACGTGCTGGGTTTCAAGCAACCACCAACAAGGAACCCCTGGTTTGATGAGGAATGCCGGCAGGCAAATGCAGCCAAACCACAGGCACGCAAAGCGGCGCTGCATAAAAGGACGAGAGCTGCTCATGAGATCTATGAGCAGAAGAGGCGAGAGGAACACCGACTTCTCAGAAGGAAAAAGAGAGAGCATGAGAAGCGTGCGGTCGAAGATGTTGAGAGGTTTAAAAGCAGAAATGAATTTCGAAAGTTTTATGAACAGGTGAAACGAAATTCACAAGTACATAAACCTAGAACCGAAGGCTGCAAAGACGAAAGTGGAAACATCATAGTGGAACCACAGTCAATGCTGAGGATTTGGAAGGACCACTTCTGCAGACTGTATAACTGCGACGACGAACCGAATTCCGCTGTCAGGCAGGATGATTCATTCAACATAGACGACGAAAGCCAACAATCCCGTCCTCCCGACTTAGACGAAGTAAAAATTGCTATATCTAAGCTGAAGTCTAACAAAGCCGCTGGAACGGATGGCTTGAATGCCGAGCTCTTTAAAGCAGCTGGAGATAAGTTGGTTAGGAGCATGCATTAACTTATCTGTAAGATATGGTCGGAAGAAAGCATGCCCGATGAATGGAACCTCAGTATTGTTTGCCCGATCCTGAAAAAAGGAGACCCTCTAAACTGCACCAATTATAGAGGAATCAGTCTACTTAACATCGCCTACAAAATCTTCTCTTCCGTAATATGTGCCCATCGTCAACAACCTGATAAAGCCCATCGTCAACAACCTGATAGGTCCTTATCAGTGTAGTTTTAGACCAGGAAAGTCCACAGTCGATCAAATATTCACATTACGGCAGATCCTGGAAAAAACCCAAGAACACCAAATCGACACCCACCATCTTTTCATCGATTTCAAGGCCGCATATGACAGTATCTACAGGGACGAGCTGTATAGAGCCATGTCTAGTTTTGGCATCCCTGCCGAACTCGTCCGTTTGTGCAGGATGACCATGGAGAATTCACGCTGCTCCATAAAGGTTGGAAACAACTTAACAGAACCTTTCGATGTCAAAAAAGGTTTTAGACAAGGTGATGCGCTGTCATGTGATTTTTTTAACATCGTACTTGAAAGAATAGTACAAAGCTCACACGTCAACACTAGAGGTACTATCTTTCAAAAGTCTGTCCAATTACTAGCATATGCTGATGACATTGACATAATCGGAAGAACTCAGCGTGATGTCAATGGGGCTTTTGTGAGTATTGAGGCAGAGGCGGCAAAAATGGGTTTAACAGTTAATGAGGGCAAAACAAAGTACATGCTGTCATCAAGAAAGGACCTACAACACCGACGTCTTGGTCAAAACGTCACCATCGACAGACGTAACTTTGAGGTAGTCAAGGACTTCGCTGTAAACGCAGAAAACAACACCAGCGCTGAGATCAAACGAAGAATAACTCTTGCTAACCGCTGTTTCTTTGGGTTAAGAAAGCAATTGAGTGGAAAAACCCTCTCTCGAAGGACCAAAGTGTCGCTATATAAGACCCTTATCATCCCCGTCCTGCTATATGGTGCAGAAGCATGGACTATGACAAAAGCGGATGAAAGCACCTTGGGTCGTTTCGAGAGAAAGGTTCTTCGTGTGATCTACAGTCCCGTATGCATCGAAGGGGAGTGGAGGAGAAGATGGAACGACGAGCTGTACGGGCTGTACAGCGACGTAGACTTAGCCAGAAGGGTAACAGTCCAACGACTAAGATGGCTGGGTCACGTAGAGTGCATGGAAACCAATGCTCCCGCCCGGAAAGTCTTTGAATCCACACCCACAGGACAGCGCAGTAGAGGAAGACCGCGAATCAGGTGGCGCGCACAAGTGGAAGGTGACCTCACCCAACTCGGAGTGCGAAACTGGAGACATCTAGCTAGGGACCGAGCTAGATGGAGAAGTTTGTTAGGTGAGGCCCTAGTTCACACAGGACTGTAACGCCACCTTAAGTAAGTAAGTAAAACATAAAAAGTGCTTTGGTGTTGGAAATTTTTTTAAGTAAAACTCCTTAATATTCATTAAAATTTAATTTTTAGTAAGAATGGAATTTAATTTATTGCTAATTACCTAAGTAGTAATCCAAAAACAAAATAAACCTCAAAATAAAGCGAGCAAAATAATAGCAGTGATTTTCTTTTTCTATTAAATTAAAATAAAACAAGGGCACACAAAGTTCTTTTCAACGGTATTTTATTTAATAAAAGCTAGTATTTGGTAGCATGACCATTATTTTTTTACAGCTGCTTCACAGCGACGTTTCATTGACTCCACAAGTCCCTGACATCTTGATGGTGTTATTGATTGCCAAGCCTGCTCAGCAACACTCCATAACTCTCTGTTATTTTTTGGTTTTGTCTTGAATACTTCTTTTTTAATATCTGCCCAAAGATTCTCGATGGGATTGAGGTCAGGAGACTGTGCGGCATAACGGGCCACTTAAGGTTTTTTTTATAATAAAAACACATCTTCATCATGTTCCAAACAATTTAATTCATTAAAGGGACATTAAATACTTTTATGAAACAGATATGAAATAAATAAACTTTAAAATTCTTCAATTTTTATGAAATATCAAAAATTGTTTGTTTTGCCCATTTTGCCCCGTGCCTGGGGCATAATGACCATAGGTAAGGAATGTTGCTCATTGGGTTTATGTTAAGCACAACGTGTGCAAATGTGGCTAGATTCATCATCTCCATCCTCCTCGCCGGCACAAGAGCAATGGGCCCACTTTCCGCAGGCTCTGCAAGACACCCATCCTTCCGTTGATTCGGAATATAAATGCCCACAGTAGAGGCATTCTTCATCTTCTTCGCTTTCGGAAAACTATTTTTTCTTCTTTTTTATTTTTGCGACGAGCTTTTCTTTTTTTCTTTGAGGCAGGATTGAGCTTGGGAGTTTCAGCCTCAAGTTGAGTCTTGTACAGCGCAGCGATTCAGTTATAACAGCTGTTTTTCCTCTGCGCTTAGAAACTCTTTTTTTTCCTGGTGCTTTCAGAGTGGTGATGATTTGGGATGGTGAATAATTTTTAAAGGAAGATGTTGAAGGTTGAACATCCATAGCTCTTGAATTCTGGTGGGAAACAGTGGGTGAATTATTCGGGTCCAAGGGCAAAATCAACGGATCGCTGGCAATGGATACATTTTCAACTAGAGCTTGTGAACTAAGATCAACTAAAGCTTTTCCATCTAAATTCGGTAAATTCTCTTCAATTGGCATGTTTGTTGTTTCGCACGGTAGAAAGTCATGATCCTCTATAACATCTGGATGAAAAGGCCATATTCCAGTTTTTTTGAAACCATTTATAGCCACTGACATTGTCGCCGACTTTAAATAGGCTCTACCAAATAATTGCCCAACTTGATAATGAGTCACTGTTCTTCCAGGATGTTGTCTTAGCCATTTTTTAACTTCATCGCCGTAATATGAGCTTAAGGGCTTCATAAAGCTTACATCCAAAGGTTGCAGACGATGAGTGCAACGTGGAGGAAAACAAAGCATAACCACACCAATTTCCTAAATCCATATAACAATTATTCTTATAAGAACAGTCGATGGAATGTCAACAGTAACTGTCACTTTTTAGACATATTTGGATGCTTGTTTTTTATAAAAGGCAATTATAAACTAAAATAAAGGTTTGAAATTTTGGGTTCCTCTAGTAAATTTCTAAATAATATTTAGCAAATTGCTAACTAGTAAATTGTTAAGTACTGAACAATTGGTTCTTTAAAATTTTGCGTCATTGTTAGAAAAATCAAATGGCACCGTTGGAAAGAACATCATATACTTCATCAAGAATTAAACAAAAACTTTACCATTACTATTTATGTTTGCCATGCTCACCACTTTGTTTCTTATCAGTGTAGCGGCAGCTGACATTTCTTTAATTTACTTGTTTTCCATTGGTGTACATACGTATTTTTGTGGGAAATTCTGATTTCTAAATACTATATTCGATCCTTATAAAATACTTTTCCCTCTTAAAAAATATGCAAAATTTTGAATTGTAAAAAAGTTGGTACCTAGGTATCGAGAATCTATGTTGTTTAAACAAAATGTATTTAATACAAAGTTATATTAACATTGATGAAGCCCATTTTATTCGGCTAGAATAGATAAAAAGCACCGAGAGTACATTTATTTTCTTCATATTTGAAATATCTACACGGAAAATCAAATAAAGTGTAAGTTTTTTTGATTAATCGATAAATTTATTATTGTAGGTATATTATAACAAAAAATAGTTTGACGATTTTTTTGAGATTAGATATACTGACTTGTGTTTAGTATTTATTATTTCATTATTTTATTAGGTGAAAGTTATTTCAAAAATGAATGGTTTTTGTACTGCAATTAAAACCTACGCTACTATTAGTAGAATGAAATTAGAAATTCAAAGTTCAAAACTTAATGTTTGGATTTGTTTTTACTGCCAGTAAAGTTGGGGTAATCTAAATTATTATTAAAAAAGAACTTAAGCCCTTGCCGTTAGAGCTATACCTTTTTCAAAAGGGGAGCGCTTATTCTTTCATTAATTGTAAACATATTTATGTACATATTTAACTACATTCTTTTTCCGAAAAGTATAAAAGTGAAAAAACGTAAGGTATTTCGTTTTAGTGACAGAAAAACCATGTCTTGAATATTGTTCAATATTCTTTCGAATATGGTGGTATTTCTTTCAAGTATTATTAAGTTTTTCTGAACATTTTATTAAACGTTAACAACAATAGGTTATATGATTTGATATAAGTCTGTTTCTTTGTCGTTCTTTGTTTTCAAAATCAAAAATTTTGATAGGATTAATGTAAAAATTTACAAAATGCAAACAACTATATTTTGTCAAGGGTTTGCTAATAAGATGATTAATTTTGAACAGTACACCATAAAGGCAGCTGTTTATTTTGAAGTTGTCAAATTTGTTGACGTTTGACAAGTAAAAATAATGCCTATCCTAAAAATAGAACAATACATTCTTCAAAAACGCATTGACTACATTTTAATTTCGTTTTAAACAAACTTTTTTTTAAATCCAAAAAGAAATAATGAAATTTTTGATCATCAAATATTATAAAGACAGTATAAGAGCTTGTGCAAACAAAATATTAAAATCGAATCCTTAGTTTTTGAGAAAACTTCTGGAGTAATACCACACAAAATATTTTTTATTGGAAGAAGGCATCAAGTAAACAAGTTTAAGAGAAAATTTAATAAAAATATATTGGTTCGTTTTTGAGAAAATTTGAATTTTCGATTTTTCTTCAAAAAATGTGTTATTTTTCACACGAAAACGGTTTAAAACTTTAATTTCCAAGTTTGATCTCAATCGACCCAATGGTTTGGGGTGAGGGGCGAAGATAGACAGACTGACGGATGGAATAGGGGACCTACTTTTTTCGACTTATCTAACATATGAATGTCATGTTGGATTAAAATCTCTCGTTCGAAATGTTCTTATAAAAGCAATACTTGCCGTATAGTTTAGTTCCTATATGTCGAAAGTAAAAACAAGGAAAAGCTTTTCTCGAGCTTGTTAAATGGCATGATTTGTATTTATGTATATACAAATATAAATAAAATTAAATAGTCACTTAACCCATAGTATTAATTATTCCCTTATAGGTATTATGATTTTATGACCCTTGTTAATTCAGAAAGAGAGAATTAAAACGCCAAGTTTTGTTTGAATATATTATAAAATGCCTTTGGCACACAAATAAATTAAATTTGTTTTGTTTTTACAGCCGCACGTCAAAATTTTGCAGCCTATCACAAAATTTTAACAACAAGGGCCCATCAAGAGGTGATGGCTCATCCAATTGGGATTCTATTAGTAATACTTGGAGCTGGAATTGCGTCGTCGGCACCGAGCAGGCAAAACGTTGATTTTCTTAGTTTTAATGTTTCAGATTCTTTACGTGACGGTTTGTATATTAAGAGTTTTATTTATAGAATTGTCAGGATAGTTTTCTATAGAGTTTCAGTGGTAAATAGTTTTCAAAATTAAGTTTATAATGGCCAGGTGATATTTATAATTAGGTTTTTGGTACATGGTGGATATGCCTACTGGGGAAGCCAGCCATGAAAAAAAAATGGCATAACGCGCTAATGTGCAATACCTCATACGCTTACAACAGAACAATAATACACATTTTAACTTAAACATTCACCTACAAATCTCAAAATTTAAAAATTGGCAACTCTAAAATATCAATCAAAGGACTTAAGGTTGTAAGGTTTTTAAGGATAGCCTATAGAGTACGCATATTGCGCTAGAAGCTCTTTCTTCCATTCAAGAGTCCTGAAGCCTAACACCCTTCAAATACTTTTTTTTTGAAAATTGTTAATGAATTTTCTGTTTAAAGAACAACTTTTAAAGAGCTATTTTTCATAATAACCTTAAAGCAAATTTTAGCTTGTTTGAAGAGAAATTTTAGAGCGAGCTGCATACTAGCCATGTTATGTAAGCGTTAAGGTGGCGGGGAAATTTGCACTTTTCGTTAAAGTCAAGTTTGGACAACGAAATAATAATGGAATGAGTAAGGCCATTGCATTTTCAAAACGAAACACGTGGTTTAATGTTCCATTAAACATTAAAGATGAAGAAGAGACACCAAAATGAGTCACCTACAAAAATTAAATATAAATACTGTCATTGATTAATATGTCACTCTATTTATCTGTCTTCTGGAATGTGAAACAACTAACTAAGTCTTATCCTAAGAAAAAAGAAACTTCTTAGAATGTCTTTGAATATAGGCGGCCTAGAATTTCTGACTGACATAATTGCTTTGTAAATACAACCTATAGTACTATAGTACTATAGGCACCTAGTGGATACATTAGCTTTGCATTTTGTTTTACTTAACTTTTTATATAAAATTTCCAACTTCACCATAAGGGTAAAAAAAATTAGCTCCATTGTAATACTACAGATTTTTAATACAAAGATGACAGATAGATGCAATAACGGGTATGTACTTATGTACGAGTATGTAGGTATAACAAATTAGTTACTTACGTTTTTGACCATTTCATTTTTTAAAGGATTTACTACCACATAAACTTATGTTGAAAAACAGCCGAATTTATACAATATATGATTGCAATTACAGTTTTTTTGTATTTTGTTTATTTAGTTAAAAAAAAGCGTTTCGAAGCAAAGAAACAACGGATGGCGTTTGAAAATTAATTATAATTTTTTTCGCCAAACCTGCTAGAGAGAAAACTAAAGAGGTGTAACGACTTTTAAGAGGGTTTTTTTATGAGAATTAGAATCGACTAGAAGTCCAAATGTCAATGATGTTAACGTTTCATCATGTATGGGTACAAAAATATTTTAATATTTTGCTGGTTTGACAAGAAAATATGAGAATATGAAAGTATATTTAATAAGGACTACTACTGCAAGAATGCGGCAGATATACAATATTAAAAACCAGTTCATATAATGTCATCAAAGTAGGCGTCTATAAATAAGAATGACAGAAATAATTAAGTTCTTTCTTTAAGTTACACGGGTTTTGTTTTTTTAGTGTCTTAACAAAATTCTTTTGAAATGTCCAAAAAAACGTTTTATTAGGACTTATTTTAAATGTATTGAATTGAACAACAATTTCTAAGTGTTCAAGACAAACTATATTTAGGAAAAAGGAATAAAAGCAAACGAAAAATAATGATTCTTCTGCTTAAACAAAAAAACAAAATCAAGGAGTATTCCAAAAACCAAGAATTTGATTTTTAAATTTTCAATTATTTTACTTACTCATCTTGTTCTGACATTTTCCTGCAGAGCGACAACAGAAATAAAATGACTGCAGGTTTGATCGCATTTCAGCTGTCAGATTGTTTCTTTTGAACAGAGTTAACGACTGCTGTAATGCAGTGTATTTACATTTATGAACGCAAGTCTTGCATTACTGCTGCATTTTTACATTAATGAACTTACCCTCAGTCTATTTCATACAATAATTTAAGAATATAAATCCTCAATATCTCTTCCCTTCTTTACAATTTTTCTAGATCAGTTACCAGACTTTTTTTTATGTAGTTTGAAATTTTTTAATTTGTTTTATAAGAACCCTTTTTTATGTTGATTACGTGAAAATAATAAAAATAACCAATCTGTTCAAGTAGCTTTGGCTCGGTCGAGTATGTCGGGCAAATTTGGAGCGTGTCCAAATGGAATCCAAATTTCTCGGTCATGTATGGCCAGCTTTAGAAAGTAAAAATCAAGAAAATTTCCACATCTTCTAAAATTGTATTGATATTACGAATAGGTCCGCCTCTGCTAAAATTCAAATAGGGAGTGATGTTTGATATCATTGGCGACTTTCAAGACTAAAGGTTTCAATTTATCAATATTTATGTCAATTGAAATAAAAGTTGTTAGCGTGAACATAAATGACATTCTAATGTTAACGTTAATTATTATTATATTGAATACTTTTGGCATTAGATAAAACATATTTTAAATTTCACATACATAGATCTATATGAATTTTAATGTTTTTAAGTGAACTGAGTACATCTGGTAAATGTCAGGTAAATTTAAATGCAATTCAAATTTTCACGTGCATTTAAGTCTTAATTTTTAAAGTAATAAATTGAGATCAAATAAAGTTTATGTGGATTAAAGATTTAATTTATGCATTATTTTGTATTTCAAGAATTAAATATTTAATTTTTTTAAGAAATTCGTAATACCTATTATACTACCGATTAAAAAAGTAACAAAATATTCGTCCTTAAGAAGGTCATACATGTCTGAGCTAAGGAAATAAATAAACCCGAGCCGATCCATAATCGACCGTGTGTGTGGAAACTGAGGTGGCTCGATTGAAAAACTCGGGACTTGATTCAATGTGTGCATGAGTTGCTGCAACGGATCTGTTGACATTGAAGTAAAAAACGGATTGGAGTGACTCAATTGTTTTGACAGCTTGTTTTCAAAGCATTTTATAAAACTGATAAAAGCTTTAACTTATATTTTGTTTGCGTTTGCCAGATTAAAAAAAATAAACTGAAAAACTGTCAGAATTGTTGTCATAAAACTGTCAATATAATTTACAAAATTTAAAAAATGATTACCAAGTTAATTTTCGTTTACAATAAATTCAGTTATCACCTTAATTTGTTTGTTGTTTTTTTGTTCAATTATGTTTTATTTTAATTCCACAGATAAAACCTTCTTATTTGTACAAATTTATAACACATTGTTCTGTTAGAAGGAAGCAAAAAAACAAAGATCAAACATCGCTGCAGTATAAAAACAATCATGTAATATTTATAAGAAATAAATAAACTCAAAGCGTAAACTATTTTTTCATATACCCCTTCTTATCACACTCAATATACGTATTCATAAAAAACATACAAAATTTTAAGAGAATGTGGATTTTTGCAGTGCATAGACAAAACACCTTGAACTGGTCGCAAATAAACTAGAGTGAGCAAACTTGATCAGAACGAGTTCGGAGAACTGGAGAGCATGCTATTGAACATGCCTTATATTGCCAATTGATGTCAATCGAGCTGTCAGTTGTATGAGTTGCTGCAACCATTGTATATATATCAGAACACATACAGAGCATGATAGAGATTCTACGGATCAGGCAATTATAGATTGGTATGGTGATACGTACCAAGGATTTATATCTTCATATAGAGTGTTCTTTATTATCAACTCTCCACAAGCTTTCAATAGCTCTACCATAGCTGTTAAAAAGTAGTGAATAATCTTACCACCCAGAGGACGATTCGTTTGTTCCTGAACTTAAAAATAATGGCGCAAAATGTTATACTAGTTAACAATTTACTATATACATAGTAATCTACTAACTTTTCACTAATTTTAAACACTTTTTATTGTTTTGCTAACTAGTATCATGCTAAAACCATTTTATTAAAAAAAAAAAACATGAACACATCTAAATAATGACAGATTGTGGAGCAAACAAAACAAACATACCTTTTTTTTAACCTAGTATCATACTAAAAATGATTTAACATCGTACTAAATCGTCTTAAATTTTGCGCCTTTGTCACATTTGAGAAAAATGACAAATGTCATACAGATTTAGTACGATACTAAAAAGATAAAGTAGCCATTTGGTGATTTTAAATTTAGTAAAATGTTAAGAAGATAGTACGATACTAAACTCGTTTAAAATTATCAAAATCCTTTTTTTAACCTAGTATCATACTAAAAATGATTTAACATCGTACTAAATCTTCTAAAATTTTGCGCAAATGTTTCTTGCATTTTCTTTTTCTACTATTTTGATTTTGTTTTCTTCAAATTACGAATAAGTTGTTAATGTTTCTCCTATCATGCATTATGATATAATTGCCAAAATTTAACACAAATTATTCGAAAAACACAACTTATTCAAAAAAAAAGTTGCCTATTGGGCGGTGGAAAGCAACTTAGTTCCTCGCTGTTGCAATCAAATTAAAGCAACTTTAAATAAGTTGTTGGCAATTTAATTGCTCAATGGTGCTTTCAATTCTATTCTATGTTGAAACATTACGGCTCAGTTCGTAACTCAACCCATGTGTGTAAACAATGTAAACGTTTAAGGAAAATGTCATGGGAAAGTTTGTTGTCTGCTTGTTCTATTTTATTTTCCAAGACAAATGACGTGGTTTGGTTTACTTGATTGAAGCAAAAGAACTCATTGTCGTTTTTCAAAGTAAAAACCTTAAGTAAATTGTTTAATTTATATTGTGAATTAATATATTATTAAAATGCTCGAAATTAAAAGCGTACTTGAAAAGTTCTACGGTGACTATGTCAACCATACATCGAAAAAACTTAAGATGATCGATGCTTATCTTTTGTACATCTTATTTACCGGCGTTATTCAATTTGCCTACTGCTGTTTGGTAGGAACCTTTCCCTTTAACTCATTCCTGTCTGGGTTCATATCGAGTGTGAGCTGTTTCATTTTGGGAGTTTGTCTACGGCTTCAAGCAAATCCAGAAAACAAAACAATATTTTGTAAAATCTCACCGGAAAGGGGATTTGTTGACTTCATATTTGCTCATGTTGTATTGCATCTAGTTGTAGCTAACTTTATTGGATAAAACAATGTAAATTTTAGAGATAACTTAATAAAACAATATTGCAATTTTTAATCAAAACGCTTAGTTTTATTTTATATCAAAACAAAAATACACGAATAAAGACTTGTTCAGTTATTTTTAATTGTGATTTTACAACTATATGTTAATCATGGTTAAAGAGTAATGTTTGGATCTAATCGCCTCCTTCTTTTTTCTCTTTTATTGCTTCCTGAAATAAAGTTATTTTTATTTAACATTTAATGATAATATAAAATGAAATTTTAAATAATGTGAAAGAATAAGATAAAGAAAACATCTCATGGAAACTCTGCATACCTACATATTTGTGGCCAAAATAATAAGAGTGAAATAATACATTTTCTTCAGTTTTGGTTCTTCTTTTTTAATATCCAACTAGCTAGAATAATAATTTTTTAACTTTGAAACTAAAACAAAATGGGACGCATAAAATATTGTTCTCAAGAAGAACGCCGTTTGATATTGCAATTAAGAGATGAAGGTGTCACGATTTTATTGCAAATCCGGGTATTGTGGCTCGAGAATTAAAATGACGATATAGAACACAATCACCAACCGAAACAATAGGACGCCCAAAGAAAACTTCATTACCCTCAACAGATAAATGGTTAGAGAAGCTCTTAAGGATCCATTTGCAACATCGAACTTAATAAAAACAAATTTTTCGTTGGGTTATAGCTCCCGAACAATTCACCGACGCTTGCAAGAACAAAATTTACACGGAATAAAGGCTATATTTTGTCCATCGACGAAACTAAAATAAATTTGTTTGGACCTGATGGCCGGATTTATGTTAGAATGGAAAAGAATAAAGAACTAAATCCTAGAAATACAATAAAGACGGTAAAGCATGGTGGCGGTAATATAAAAATGTGGGGATGTTTTTCTTATATTGGAGTAGGCTCTATCTTTTGGATCTAAAATATTATAACCAAAGAAACGTAACACCAAATATTGTAAAACGTTATGCTTCCATTTGCAGAAGATAATCTGCCATTAGTGTGGATATTCCAGCAGGATTTGTCAATTTCTTTGAAGACGCAGTACCCGTGAAAAGAACTTTAAGACGGCACGGGCAATGTTTGAGCCCAAGACCTCTTGCATGACAGTTTTATGCACTCAGTACAAATAGGCTTGTTAGAATACCTGCTGTCAATTTCTCTACTATACAACCTAGAAAGTAAGGTCTTTTAGATTGCGTATCTTTTTAATTTCCACGTACACGGACTTAACTTGTTTTAACTCTGAGTAAAGAAAATAGGGAAGGATTTAAGAGAACATAATCTTAAATTTTTTAATATGAAAATGGGAGAGGCGAACAGAGTGGAATAAAGAACTCCACATTCTTGATGTGCTGCAAAAAATGTCTCTATATTATACAGCAAGATCAGAAAGGGTAAAAAATGTATTTCTTCTAGATTTAGATTCTATAAACAGATTTGTATAAGAAGGATAAACTGTCCAACAATGAAGGAGGTTAGGTTAGGTTGATGGGCAGGCGATTGACGACGTTATCCCCACACTTAGATCAATGTAAATCCATTGTGATACCCTCAAGTATTGAACTTCCCTTTAAAAATGAATGATTAAACCTATGACTATCTTCCAGTTCTTCTATGAAAGAAGCATCTGCCTAAGAATATTTGTCTATTGTGGTATAATAAGAAGTGAACAGTGTCTTTTTCTTTTTCTTCATCACTGCAGGCTTTGCACATGCCTTTGGTGGTAAGTAGCATTTTCTTCTTATGGTATGCTTAGAAGCGGTCTTAAAGATTTTTTATCTAGATACATAATCGTAAGGGATCTTATTTTATCATAGTTTCCTGGTCGTTGAACAGGTTTCAAGGCATTTTCATTGTTCATTGGTTTAATGGAGTATCTCGTTACCAATGACACGTTTAATTCACAGGATAGGGTGCATTTAATTGAATCTATACTGAATTGGTTCAATGTTGTACTCATCCTCGTCAGCTCATTAGATCTTTCGCTTCCAGGTACATCGCAGTGACCTGCAAAATCTTATCATGTTTTGCTGTGAGCTTAAATTTGATTGTTGTGCTAGAAATCGATTTTAATGCTGCTTAATATGTTTCTCTTCTAACATATACATAGAATAAATCTAAACGACAATACCACTGAGTTCTTTGAAAAACTTTTCTCCTCAACCAAGAACATAATTAAATATTAATAGCATAGACATAGAAATCACCACAAACACAAACTCTCATGTTTTGCAAAACAAAGTATTGAAAAGACCATAGACGATTTGACAAATGCACTGGAAATAATGGAATCTCACAAAATATCCCTAAACAATGGAGAAATGGAGAAAAACAACCAAAACACTTGTACATAAAAAAGGAAAACAAGACGATTTAAATAACTATAGTAAGTAATATTTCGACAATTTATAAGTTGTTTTCAAAACCAAGGAAGATTTCAACAAGAAACAACCTAGGGAACAGGCTGCATTCAGAGAATGTTTCTCAACAACAGACCACCTACAGACGATGAATGAAATTAAAAGAAAAGTGCATGAGTTTCCACAGCAAATATACTTTTTATTTATAGACTTCAGTAAAGCATTTAACTCTGTTGAACACAATACAATATGGACATCCTTAAAAAACCGAAATATGAATTCAGACTTTATTAAGACTACCAAAAACATATACAAAAACAATGTAGCACAAATAAAAACAGAGAGTACAGAACGTAAGTTAAGAATAACAAGAGGAGCTAAACAAGGGGACCCCCTATCACCACCGCTATTTAGTGCAGTTTTAGTAGATACGTAGTAGTAGATAAAGACGAACTGGAAGACAATACATATATATGGTAAAAGAATATTTGAACAGCTCCTAAAATTATTTCTAAAAGAGCTGTAAATATACAGAAGATTACAACAAAAATCACTAGCTTATGGAACAACTATGGACGGCAAATTAACAAATCAAAAACAAAAGTTATAACAGACCACGTCAAAGAAGATATAATTCTGGACGGAGAAAAATTAAATACGTGGAAGACTACATATACATACTTCTTAGGACAGATAAAACTGAAATGATAAGTCATGAAGAAATACGCAACAATACGAGAATAATTGTCGTAACAAATAGAACGAAAAGGCTTAAATGGAGTTAAGAAGGACATATTTCAAGACTTCAGGATCAAGGATAACTACAAAATGGAGACCGGAGAATAAGAGACAAACAGGACGACCGAACAAGAGATTAAGTGACGAACAATGGCATTGTTAGGCCAAATTCAATATATCTTTTTTATATTTTAGTTGTTTTTTTAAAGAAAATAAAGTTTCTTTTAACTTTTTAATTTTTAAAAGTATTGTCGCACTCTTCATTCTACAAATTTAACATTTTGTTAAATATGAGAGTTTTACAGATTCCATCGAATCTTAAAGTATTAGGCCCTGGTTTTTTACGGACTGTTGCCCCACCTAATTTATTTATTTTATCGAATCTTAAAAATTGTTTCTTTTTTATGAAAATTTCATGTGATCAGGTATTTATTTATTTTGGAATTATGTATGTAAGGAATATTATTTTGAATTGAGTTGTTGAAAATTCGTACTATAAACGACAACAAAAAATTGACAAAGCTTTCATCCAAACAATAATATTTGTCCCAAAATAAAAAACTCCTAAAAAGAGGTTTCTTTAGATTCAAGTGTTTTTTGTTTGTTTTATATTCTAGTTGTGACTGATCCTGATGTTATGATAAATTTTAAATAGTTTAGTTTAATCTTTATTAACATACCTTAAAACGCTCTTCGAAAAGTGACAACTCTGCTAGTAAATCAGTGATTGCGTTCATAAAGGCTTCTTGCGGTGAATAGTCAGGAGTTGTCTGTATTCTTATAACGAATTTGTGCTCCAACGGATGAGGTACTTTGTATCCAGCAAAAAGAACATTTGGGTCCTTTAATAATTGACTAAAGACATATTAAATAAAAAAACTTTATTATCATGCTAAATAAATTCGGTTTCTATACTTTCTGATCATGTTTCCGAGGGTATGGTCTTCTTTGTTTACAGTAAAAATAGCAGCATTTGTTACTTTGGTATCCAATTCCTTCACGATTCTAGAATAACAATTATAATTAGTTATCACCCGTTTTGTTTTTTCGGTTTACTTACTTTTTTTCACCTTCGTAAAGAAGAAAAGATTCAAAAGTTGGTGGAGCATTCATTGTGGGTTTTTTGAAGAAACAAACACGAACCAAATCCAAATGCCAATAACAATACTCCGCGGTTTTGGTTAAATCCAATTTTTGCTTGCTGATTCCGTAGGTTTTGACAGCCAGGGAAAATCCGAATAACTCAATTTTATGAACAACCCTGAACCATTCCAGTCTAAGAAAGATGACGTCAAGGATTGGAAGACATCTTATTTTGCATATGAGTTAATTAGTCAGCTGATGTACGAACTGACTCCATTTGTGCGTGAAACTTAAAAAATCTCTATAGGAATAGGCATTTTCCTTTTTTAAGGGGCCAGTTAAGTGCCTTGCACATGAGCAACGAACTGCGAACTGCGAATGGACGAACAAACGTGTTTTACACATTTCAAAAAGTCAATTCCACACAAAAACACATTTAAATTATAAGAAACCAATTGACACTAATATTAGGATAATAAAATTTGCATTTTGTTCTCTAAAACAAGAGAATTTTGTAAAAACAATTTGGTAGTAACGAATCGCAGTGTGGTTGCTGCGAACTGTCAAACTCTATTCGCGTTCCACATATCATCCACACTGCAACGAATAAATTGTTCGCGCTCAACTTAACCTCAAAATTATACCACTCTTGTTTTGTTTTTGTGTGAAAGATGATGGCTGAGGAAAATATGGAGAAAAGGGTTGACAATTCGTCGCTACCTGCGAATAAAAAAAATAACTCATGTGAAAGAAAAGTCAAAATATGCGAACATCCACAGTTCGCAGTTCGCAGTTCGTTGCTCATGTGCAAGATGCTTTATAGCTATCATTGAAATCAATCCGGAAATTTGTTTATATGGATATTTGACTGTGTTTCCCTTTGATTAGACATACAAATTATATATAAATATATATACTGATTGATCGAAAATCACACTAATATTTTTTTTAAGAAAAAAAGTTTAAAGCCTAGTACATACTTGTGAACCATCTCGTGAACCCATACAAATTTCGGTTTTTGGTTCACCCGTGAACGTGCTCGTGAAGCTGAGTAGAGAACAAAGTGGAGAGTTTTCGTTCACGGGCAATTCACGTGCAAAATGTACGGGAACTGTTGGTGAAGCTTTGACATTTGATTACAACAAAAAGGACAGTTTTCAATTTGTACTGAATACTGATACTGATTCCTCATTTAAAGTTTGTGGCTGCTTTGCGTGTGGTTTTTAAAAAAAAGTTAAAATGCATTTATATGAAATACAATACAAATGTTCACAACGTGTATTTACAAGTGTGTACCAGTGAGCAATTTCAAAAGTTCACTTTCTCCACTGGCGAACGTTCACTTCACGAGGAAGTATGTACTAGGCTTAATTGCGCAGTTATTTTTTGCTAAAAATGTATTTTTATATTTCCCGGACAGAAATTCGTTTTCCTCAACAGCTGATACTTTTATGTTCAAAATTGAAACAGATCGTTCCACTGATTTGTGTTCCATTTTCACATAATTCAATTCTAATGACAGATTTCTGTCACTAAAAATTTGTCGGTGGATTTGTCGGAAATTTTCAATGACAGAAATTTTAAATAATCGCTATAAACCACCTGTAAAAAAATTCCAATGAATTTAGAAGAGAAGATTGAGGAATCGAATCGAATCCAAATCGAAATTTCGATCCAGGTATAATATGGCGAAACTTGATCGAAAGATCAAATTTGAATTGAATCTGGCTCAGTTGCAAACTCGATTCCTCAACTTGTCGATTCAGGTATGCAAACATATTTTCTATACGAATGAGCTCCCCTAGTAGGATTGAATTGAGAAATCCGAAACACGTACATCGAGGTTTGATTTTTGATCAGAGTTCTCCGATTCATCAGCTAAGAAGAGCTATGTATGTTCAATTAGCTGCACCTGCACTTGTCTACTCTCTGCAGAAAAGTGTAGCTCAATTTTTCAATGAATATTGAGAAAATTTCAGCAATGCCTAGCAATGATTAGTATTAATTGAGATGAAATAACACACTCTTGTTCTGAATATTCATCACTAACTTTTGTGCTATTACAGGTTTATGAAAACTGTCAAAATTAGGTAATGTTTATTCTCGATTATGTTTTGTTAACCAATAAATTTGAAAATTTTGTCCACGTTTTTTTTTTATTTAAATGTTATTATTTAAAAATAGAACAAAGCTAAAGCGAGGAACAGATTGGGAAAAGCCATCATCAAAGCAACAGCACAAGCAGCTTTAGGATTTAGGTCCATCGGCGCTGTTGACGTTGCTGTGGACAGATAAGTCCTGAATAATTGAAATACATCTATTGCTGAAAAAACAGCTATTGCTGGTGCTGTTGTTGTTTCAATCTATTTCTTGCATAACTTTTAGTGAAAGGAAACTCTGGTGATACAGTGTTCTCCAAACACCAAATTAAATTTTGATGAAATTCAGTACTATTAAAAAAGGAATATTAATCTATTAATTTAGTAACTTTTCTTAAATTGTATTTTTTAATTATTAATTCAATTTTACCTGCGCCGAATTTTCTCTTTCTTTTTAACATCTGACGTTTAACTTTTTTTCATAATTTTGCTTGGAAAATGTTCATGAACCTGCACTACACAACTTTAAACTGGAATTTTTCTGGTTGAACAAAACTATTATAAAACATACTTAAACATTTAACTAAAAAAAACCTTTAAAAATTAAAAAATGAAGATATTGTTGCTAAAAAAATAAATGATAAGTAATTATCATCTGCCACATTTGTATTTTTATATTTAACACGAACAAAAAGAAAAGCTAGCCGCGATCAGCTTTTTATTCCATTAAATAAATTAGGTGCCGCAACAGTCTGTTGAGAATTAGAGCCTAATGAATTATAACTCTCAATCATTTCTGTGTCCGAGTAATGTTATCAGGGATGGATAACAGTTTTTAAGCCGAATCCAAACGCCTTATTTGAGAAGGCACTTTTCATGACATGAATTACTCTTGGAAGATTTGTCAATTCTTCGCATTTTGTTCTTCTTTTTTAATTCATTTTCATTAATTCATTCTTAAAACTACCTTAAAGCCAGACAAAAATTCATAAAACTAGCCCAACCATTACTTACACCTAACAAAAATTCATAAAACTAGCCTAACCATAACTTACTCCTAACTTAATAGCCCCCTACGGACACTCTAAGTTAAAGTATAATACTTAATACTTGTGCCAGCATGCCTGATCTACTTAAGGCTAGGTGCGCACATGCAACTTTTAGTTTCGAAACTGTTTGGTTTCTAAACTGAGCACTATAGACTTATATGAAAGTCCGCGCACATGCAGAAACCTTTCTGTCGCCCATTCGAGCAACTTTTTAGTTTGTGTTTTAACA
The DNA here is from genome assembly GCA_951509635.1 of Eupeodes luniger. Classification (NCBI taxonomy): domain Eukaryota; kingdom Metazoa; phylum Arthropoda; class Insecta; order Diptera; family Syrphidae; genus Eupeodes; species Eupeodes luniger. The sequence continues at coordinate 50,795,743 of OX608075.1, read as the reverse complement.
CAAACTAGACGATCACCTCGAACCAATTCCTTAGTTTGTGTCACAAGGAATTACAGGTAACTGCTCGGACATTCAACTAAATCGTTGAATAATTTTCTGTAAGTGCAAGAGAGAGAAAAATTTAGTCAAGGTGAATAAAAGTTTCCTGTGTATTGGTTTATTTCGTTGATTACTTTCGGAGTTGCTTATGTGCGCGATGTTTGGGCAACTAACGATCGAACTATTTGGTTTTGAAAAAGTTGCATGTGCGCGCCTAGCATTAATGTCAATTTTTGTACGTATTAACGAATACGGTCAAATTTGCATCTAACATTTTTTTTAAATTTTATTAGTACAAAGAGGGGTTCATCTGCCGGAAAATCCAGATCTGCAGATTTGATCATAATCAAAAATAAATTAATTTCTAAGTTTTGAAGAGAAAAAACGCCATGCATCACAATAATTTTTCAACTGCCACTAAGGCATCGACTGAGTTGCTCAGTTTCCGGCAACTTAAAGTTGCTAAAAGTTGAAAGTTTGTCTGAGTTGCTTTCCAACGGTCACTAGGGAACTTCGAAGAACTGTTTGGAATTCATATTTTTTTTTTTTATTTTGTCAACTAATATTTTCTTTATTGCGAAAAGAGCAACTTTTAACAACTCTATGTTTGCCGTCAATCTCATATGAATATTCCCATATATGGTAAATAAACCGTGAGCAATATAAATTGCTCGGGGGTTGAACTCTAAGTTGCAAGCCTAGTTCATTTTATCACTGTGCTTACTCTTCTGTTAAATAGCTATAGAGCATGTTTTGTCTACTGGAATTTTAAGTATCTCTTGCTCTCAAATTGAGTGTTTTTATTATTTGACATGTAATGTAACGTAATTTACAAGTAGGCAGATGCTGAAGCAAATATTCCGCTCCGCATTAGCATAGAAAAATTTATTTAGAAAGATCGTGTGTTGTTTTGTTATTCAATTTTGTTATATTAGTTGTTAAATGTGTTATAAATATTATCGTCATACTTTTTAATTTGTACATTTATATCAAATTTTGTTGATTCAAATAATTACAAAAACTGTTATAAATTATTCCTGTTTGTCTTTTAATTTTTCAATCAAATAAAAAAAAAAAAAAAAAAACAATTTAGTGCTCATGTAAAAGTGAAAATTATACACAAATAAAGAAATACACAATAAATAAATATAATTAAGTTATAAAATGAGTGGGAACAAAGTTGATTCTGACATATCAAAAAAAGATGAGTCCAAGGAGCACACAAGTCAGCTCAAGCGTCCGACCTTGAGCAAAATTGGCACCTACACTGCACCTAAAGTCGTCCAGGAAAATCGTTCGGATTCTGTGTCTAGATCATCGACATCTTCAAGAGGTAGGTATCTAAATGATATATGTTTTGCGTCTCTAACAAATGATTCAAACTCATTATAATCCCATTTGTGAATTATTTTGATTGATTCAACGCATATTTTTTATAAAAATGTATTTATTGAATAATAGAATAATAATTAAACACATGACCTCATATACCAAAAATTTTAATTTATTCTCTGATCAATATTTAAGTTATATTGATTCCACTTGATTATTATGGTATATATCTACATACATAAAAAAAGATCAACTTTGCCACGTTTCGAAGTAGATCTAGTAATTTAAATCTTAATTTGTTTATAACTTACTCATTTACATTTCATAACAAAAACAAATATCTTACACATCTCTATGAGTGTGCGCTATTGCCTATACAAAATAACTAAGTTCGCTTTGAGTGATGTAGGCGTGTGATATTTTCTATGCTGGAAAATTGAACATGGCAAAAGGAAAACACTGGCTTGAATTTGCACCCACAAGCTTGTGTAGTGCTAGTGAATCGTGAATAGCGAAGAATTAGCTCATGTACTTGTATGACTCCTTGTTTGGTTGATTGCATATAAATTTAATTTTTCATATAATTTTCAATGCCTCCCTCACTTTAAACTGGTTACAAAATACAAGTGACCTAATATGGAACTAGAATTTTTCCAAGGTTTAATTATTTATCAATTCAATTATTAATTTTCTTACGAATGTACTGTAGGTCATAAGTCCAAACGTTTTTTTGCTACAACATCATCATAATATATGTAAACTCTGGCCAACTTTTGTTTTTATTTTGACTCATAGGAGATACAAAACTGTAAGTACAAAAGAGAATAAGCAGATTTGTACAAATAACACCCAAATAGTGTTACACAAAGTGACCTACATCGTATGAAAATAAAATAAGAAGAATACATCTATTATCTTAAGAGAGATTAAAGTAGAGAAAGTTTATAAGCCAGACAAAAATAAAATAATTTATAATGCTATTGTTCAAATTGACGAAGAAGCATTTGTAGGATGTCATGAAAGCGAAATTGAATTTAAAAATATTGATTAATTGTTATGAAAATATTTAAATTGATGTTTTAAATGTTGTGGTTTTTAATTATAGCGCAGATCAACTTAGAAATGCTTTGCATTAATTGTAGGTTTGTCTGATGAACGATACCTATTGTTGACCCAAGTTTTCTTAAATACAACAATATCAGAATATAAAAAAACTTGTTTTAATACATACGAATCATTCTATTATTCTAATGCAAGAATTGCAACATTTTACGCGAAGCACATAAACGACATTCAGTTTCCATTACGATAAGATATATTTGTATATTCTAGATATGTCTAATATGCATACCCTTATTACTTAATTTGAGTAACAGCTGATTATGATAACAGATTTTATGTCTGCCAGGTAAAAGATGTCGTTTTGAAAATTTAACAAACGGTAAACGAAACCAATTAATATTACTACTATTATCTTTATTTGTTCATATAGGTTATTTGACAGAAGTAGTTTGAAAGATTCACATGCATTCCTTATAAGCCGTCTGCCGATGCATATGTACACTCCGCTTCAACATTTTTTACTTTTACATTTTCCCCAAATATTGAGGGTTTTTGCAACACCTGTTGGTGCTAACTAATCCCTTAAAATGTTAAAAAAAAAATACCCAAATAAAACTGCGAGTCTTGTTTTCGCCCACTTGTAAAATTTTCATACGTAAAGAAGTTTTTTTGAGTCAACTACGGTACAACGGCAATTTAATCGTTGGTTATGAGCGTTTTCATAGTTTTAGATAGTTTGAATCAAAAATGTTAGTGTTTTTAGTGAAATTCAATTTCTGATCTAAGATTTTAAGACCAATGAATAGATTTACATGCCAGTAGTGTTTCCAAAGCTAAAATCGACTCGATTAGACAAGACCTAACCGGACCTGCAGCAGTTGATAGGTTAGGTTAGGTTGAAGTGGCTGTCCAAGATGGAAACGGACACACTTAGGCCAGTTTAATGGCCCATTGTGATACCACATAAATCTTGAGGTTTCTTCCTAAGCTCAATGGAACCAGTTTGAGTCTCTTACGAAACGTGAGAGGCTGCTTATACCAATATGATTTAGATCGTTTAGATCGTTAAAGAAGAATTCTCCTAGGTAATTCTTGCGTTTTCGAGCCAGAGCAGGGCATGTGCAGAGAATATGAAGAACTGTTTCCTCCTCTTCCTCGTCCATACAGCTTCTGCAGAAGTCATTTGAGAATACGCCTAATCTCGTGGCGTGCTTTCCTATTAGACAGTGTCCGGTTATGACACCTATTATCGAGCTTATATGCGATCTGCTTAGAGAGAGCAAGCACCTTGAACGTTTTAAATCCAGTGTTGGCCAGATGCTTTTCGTGACTTGACACGTGGTGATGTTGTTCCACCTGGTGCCTGCCCTCCTCACGGCGTCTTGCATTAGCAACAGTTTACAAGTAGCGATTGGTATACCAGTACGTGCCAAACGTGGTAGAATGGGCTGTACTGTACCGTTCCTGGCGAGTTCATCTGCCTTACAGTTACCTGGAATGTCTCTATGGCCCGGCACCCAGCAAAGGTGAATATTAAACTGTTGTGCCATCTCCATTAGAGATGATCGACAGTTCTGGACTGTTATAGAGTTTGTAGAGACAGAATCCAGAGATTTGATAGCGGCCTGACTATCTGAGAAAATACGGATATCAGATGTTGATATCACGTTTTCTTTAAGCCAGGACAGGACTTCTTTTATCGCCAAAAGTTCCGCCTGTAACACGCTACAATGATTGGGAAGGCGGAATGAGAGACTTAATTTCAGTCGTTCAGAGTACACACCTCCACCAACCCCTTCTTTTGTTTTTGACCCATCTGTATAGAAGTGGATTGACTCATCTTCCAGGAATGTCCTATCCTCCCAAAAAGATCTGGGAGGTATAGAAATCTGGAAGTTTCTTTCGAATTGTAGTTGGGGGATGGTGTAGTCTGTGTGCTTTGGGATTGATTCTAAATAAGTAAGAATAACGGAGTGGCCAATGTTGTTGTTAGTCCACTGCGACGAAGCTTTGAGGCGGATAGCAGAGCTTGCAGCTATTTGTTTGCTAAAAATGTCGAGAGGTGTTAGGTAGAGTAAGGTGTCCAGTGCCGCAGATGGGGTCGTGCGAAGCGATCCGCTTATACATAGGCAAGCTGAACGTTGGACTTTATTTAATTTATTTCGGTTTATACCTTTTTCTAAAGCAGTCCACCAAACTGCCACACCGTACATTAAAATCGGTCTGATTACCGATGTGTATAGCCAATGCGTGATTCTGGGTTGTAAGCCCCATTTATTACCGATGGCTTTTTTGCAAGAAAAGATAGCTACAGTAGCTTTTTTGACTCTTTCCTCTACGTTGCGTTTCCAATTTAGTTTTTTATCTAAGACAAGACCCAGGTATTTAGCCTCGTCTGAGAATTTTAATTGGATTGCTTTAATATGGGGAGGGTTGACAAATGGAATTTTGTATCTCCTCGAAAATAAGACCAAATCGGTTTTGTGTGGGTTAACACCCAGTCCACACCGATCAGCCCAAAGTATTAGTCTGTCTAAGGCATTTTGTAAGAGTTCTTTTAACGTGTTAAGATGCTTTCCTGAAACTGCTATAGCAACGTCGTCCGCATAGGCTATCACTCTAAAACCCTCCGCATCCAGACTAGTTAGGATTTCATTCACCACTAGGTTCCAGAGGAGAGGGGATAGAACACCACCTTGCGGTGTCCCTCTACTAACGAATCGTCTGCCAGAAGAGTTGCCCAGTTTTGAGTTAATTATCCTGCTAGTAAGCATTAAATGAATTAACTCCCGAAGCGAACTCTCTACATTTAGAGATGTTAGTGCAGATGTGATTGCAGATGTGTCCACGTTGTTAAAGGCACCTTCGATGTCAAGGAAAGCAACCATAGTGAACTCTTTATGATGGAGGGAATATTCGACGGTGCGTACTAAGGTGTGTAACGCTGTTTCCACCGATTTCCCTTTACAGTAGCAGTTGATAAAATTGGCTAAAGTTTTAAAGGTTTTTATTTTTATTTAAAAAATAAAGATTAGTACAGATAAAAAAGGAAAGTAAAAACAACTGCAAAAAGCAACAGCTTGAAGACGATCAGTTTTGAGGTGTGATTCTGGGACAAAAACAAAACAAAAAATTTTAAGGGTTATTAAAATTCGAACCATCTTATACGAATTAAAATTGCGAAAACACCTCTACTATCCAATAATCTAAAAAAAGAATGGTATCACGTGTTTTTCAGACGAAAAAACTATTGTATTTCGTTGGCCTTGATGGGTCAACCTTTTAATTTTACGATTTGAGAAAATAAAAAGATGTTAAAAGTCTCATCACAACTGTGAAGGAGGTGTTGTTATATTGAAAGCTGTCAGTAATTATGGAAGAGTTTATGTTGACGTGTTTAAATACAAAATTACTGCAACTGGTAATAAGGTATGATCGGTTTGTTTGAGTCGTCAAGGTTCCAGTTGCGATTAGTCCTGTCACTAATTGTAATGATCTAAAAACCATGATCTTTGACTTGGTAGTATTAATTGTATGTTCCCAAGTATCGCAATATTGTTTTAATTTATTAATATGGATCTGCAAAGTCTCTAGATTATCGGTTAGACTGATAAGGTCATCTGCATAAGTACATTTCCAAACATATCACCATATAGAATTTGATCTTCAATGTCATTGATGAAAAGGGAAACAACCAACGGACTTAAAATTCAAACCTGTGGAACTCCTGCTTCAGATTATAATTGATTTGACAATCTCATATCAATTTTAACCACAGAATTTGTATTTGATTGTAATTGTTCATATTTTCTTATAAACTTCGTAGATAAGCCGATACCTTTAAGTTTATAAAGCAGTAACGCTCTTTTTATAGTGTCAAGGGCGGCTTTGAAATCTACAAAAAATGTATACAATTTTTTATTTCTAAACAAGAAAACGTCTAGCAACACTCATTAGAGTAAAACTTTGGTCTACTGTATAGAGATTCGCTCGGAACCCAGCTAGGAAGCAGCTTATTTTATTATTTCTTTCGACACATGTAACAAGCTTTAGGTATAGTAATTGTGTAAAAAATATCCCTAGAAAACTGAGAACAGAGCGATTTCGAACTCTTTAGATTCTATTTCAATTTTAGACCTATTTAAAATAAAAATAAATGTTTTTTAATTTCTTATTTCCATTATAAAAATTAAATATAGGGGAGTACTTAATAATATTGACTTCACTTTACTTTCTCTCTCTTGCCAATACATATTATAAAAGCTGTTTTATCGTGAGAATCCCTTAAAATTCATAGAAACTACATATTTTGGAAAAGTTTGTTTTCCTTTAAATCTAATGGATGGAAAAAAAAATAAAAATTCGTGAGTGTGTAAATATTGTTAACGGTTTTGAAACCCGACATTTTTATTCTGTGGTGATCTTGATATCGGTTTATATCTCTTGATAGAGTACGTAGAGTTGAAGAATAGAAAAACTATTGTTTATGGTTTTTGTTGTTTTATTGTGAGTACAATATATTGCGTGTGTGTTTTTGTAACGCACAAATAATCTGTTTCTAATAAATATTATAAAACATTGTATTAAAGTTAACCAAAAATAAATAAGCCAGACAAAACTCAGCAAGTTACAATTTTCAATAAATCCTAATTTACTTGAAGAAAACTGGTTCCTGTGCTTAATAGTCTAAGAGCCGGCAGCAAATTTTGGGAGTGGAGTGATAACCAAAATATATATAAATATATGTGTAGATATACGCAACATTATGCCAAATTCAACCGTCTGGCAGGTGTGGGGGTTCGAAAATGGTCATTTTTCCGTTTTTGGGGTCGAAGTGATAACCACTTTAATGCATATATAAACAATAGGGGATGGTGCCCTGATGTCAAAAAAGTGAGTCCAAGACGTTTTGCTTTCAGCCTTCCCCTTGCCAGACGGCCGCCAAAATGCGCGAAAATCAACTTTTTGGGTCGAAATGATAACCACATGAATGATACATAAAAAAATCAGGAAAATTCTCCTGATTGTAAAAATGTGTGTCCAAGACGTTTTGCTTTCAGCCTTCCCTTTGCCAGACGCATTTTAACACTTTTTAATAGAATTTTTCAACTTAAAACCTTAATAACTTTTTTCCTGTTAACCATAACCAAAAGAATCATATACCAAAATATCAGACAAATTCCCCTGATTCTAAAAATGTGTGTCCAAGACGTTTTGCTTTCAGCCTTCCCTTTGCCAGACGCATTTTAACACTTTTTAACAGAATTTTTCAACTTAAAACCTTAATAAATTTTTCCTGTTAACCATAACCAAAAGAAACATATACCAAAATATCAGACAAATTCCCCTGATTCTAAAAATGTGTGTCCAAGACGTTTTGTTTTCAGCCTTCCCTTTGCCAGACGCATTTTAACACTTTTTAACAGAATTTTTCAACTTAAATCCTTTAATAACTTGTTTCCCATTTACCATAACCAAAAGAATCATATACCAAAATGTCAGACAAATTCCCCTGATTCTAAAAATGTGTGTCCAAGACGTTTTGCTTTCAGCCTTCCCTTTGCCAGACGCATTTTAACACTTTTTAACAGAATTTTTCAACTTAAAACCTTAATAAATTTTTCCTGTTAACCATAACCAAAAGAAACATATACCAAAATATCAGACAAATTCCCCTGATTCTAAAAATGTGTGTCCAAGACGTTTTGTTTTCAGCCTTCCCTTTGCCAGACGCATTTTAACACTTTTTAACAGAATTTTTCAACTTAAATCCTTTAATAACTTTTTTCCCATTTACCATAACCAAAAGAATCATATACCAAAATATCAGACAAATTCCCCTGATTCTAAAAATGTGTGTCCAAGACGTTTTGCTTTCAGCCTTCCCCTTGCCAGACGCATTTTAACACTTTTTAAATGAAATTTGTTATTAGTTATTACTAAAAAAAACATCATAAACACTTCATGATTACAAAAATTTAAGGATACAGGGATACAACTTTCCCCATTTCAATGCGGCTGGACCATGGAGGATGACATGGTTCAACGGAGTCGTTGCCCCAGAAACCATTTCATTATCTGTTATGAAAATGATAGTGAAGAAGACAATATTTCGCGAAATTCTTCATCGGACGAATCTGATGATGAAGAATAGTTTTTTTTTTTATAATTTCTAATTTATAAATTTCATTCAATTAAAAAAATAAAATACAATTGTTATGCTTTAAAGGAAAACGGTGGTTTTCGTGCATTCTTTCTTTAGGATTTTCTGGCAAGCATAAGACTGAAAAGAAAACGTATTGGAAATCTTCTGATTTTGGTATATGATTGTTTTGGTTATGGTTAACAGGAAAAAAGTTATTAAGGTTTTAAGTTGAAAAATTCTGTTAAAAAGTGTTAAAATGCGTCTGGCAAAGGGAAGGCTGAAAGCAAAACGTCTTGGACACACATTTTTACAATCAGGAGAATTTTCCTGATTTTTTGATGTATCATTCATGTGGTTATCATTTCGACCCAAAAAGTTGATTTTCGCGCATTTTGGTGGCCGTCTGGCAAGGGGAAGGCTGAAAGTAAAACGTCTTGGACACATTTTTCTGACATCAGTGGACCATCTACTATTGATTATATATTAATTTAAGTGGTTATCACTTCGACCTAAAAAGTTGATTTTCGCGCATTTTGGCGGCCGTCTGGCAAGGGGAAGGCTGAAAGCAAAACGTCTTGGACTCACTTTTTTGACATCAGGGCACCATCCCCTATTGTTTATATGTGCATTTAAGTGGTTATCACTTCGACCCCAAAAACGGAAAAATGACCATTTTCGAACCCCCACCCCCGCCCCCGGCTGAAAAAAAACCTGCCAGACGGTTGAATTTGGCATAATGTTGCGTATATCTACACATATATTTATATATATTTTGGTTATCACTCCACTCCCAAAATTTGCTGCCGGCTCTTGGTCTATAATGACTTTGGTACATTTTAGCATATACACCTGTTCAAATTTGTTTGGCTTATATTAAACCCATTGGCACCTTTAAATTTGTTGTTATCTTAGTTGCTAAGCGTGACTTATTTTTCGAACTAAGTTTCGTGCAGATAAATTCCATATATGTACTACAATGGTGGAATAACAAATAGAAACAAGTTTCACACGATATTTTTTGTACGAAATATCTGCAATTGATTTTAGACCAATAAGTATTCTACAGTGCTTATCAAAAGATATCACAACACATTCTGCACTTATTATTAAAAGCTTGTATTGCCTCAAGTATTTTGATTACATTTGAATTAATTTACAAACTAATTTCTATGTTTTTAAAAAATTTTAGATGTACAAATTATGACAATTAAACACTTATTACATACATATAAATATTTTGTTTTGTTAAAGTTTAAAATTATTAGTTTTAAATTCAAAATCAATTTAAAATAAATTAAAATAGTTAATAAAAGTTATAAATATTGGTTATAGGCCCTTCCCAATGCTCCTCCTACGTCTTTATTTTTGGTTTCGTTGTATCGATTTGTACTTATTTGTGATAGATCGATACTCCATCTTTTATTGGGTTGTTCTCCTGGTCTCTATGTTTTTGTCATTTTTGTCCATCTTTGGTCCTGAAGTCTAGATACATGACCTGCTCACCTCCATTTCAGCCTTTTTGTTTATTTGAAGTCTACATTTGCACACAAGGTAGTTAGTTCCGTCAAATATCTTGAATGTGTGTAGCTTTTGTAGAAAAAAGAGCATTTATTCTTACATAACCTTTTATTTTCTGGCCAATCTGGTTTTCGGTCTAAACACAGTTGTTCTACTGCCATGGTTAAAATAATGGAAGATATAAGACAAAATTATGATAAAGGAAATGTAACGCTTCTTTGTCTGCTTGTTTCTCGAAGGCTTTAAACCATAAAATTCTATGCTGGAAACTCAAAATTTGTTAGCTTGTGAAATTCTGCAGTAAAATTATTCGAAAACTATCTTTCTGACGGACTTCAGAGGGTTGCCAGTAATGAAACTTTTTCAAACTCTAGTCGATACTAGACGACGACGGATTGTTAAAAGTCTAATCTTACCCCTCATAACATGCTCTGAAGTAATTTATCCTAGTGTTGATTCCTTATCCCAACGTTAACCTTCAGAATCGATTAGATTAATTCATGGACTTCGAACCTTCGAAGATACGATCAGAATTCCCAGTATGCTACGTTCTTTTTGGGGAATACATTAAATCACCATATTGATTCCAAAAACTTTATTTTTACATAATCTGTTAACTACTAAGACTCCATTGTATTTGTATTTAAAACTTAATTTTGCTCGTTCACTAAGAACTTAAAGTCTTATTCCATCACGCTATCACTATCTTATTTGTCCCGTTTATTTTTTATTTATGTTGTTAAATTATGTAATTATCTATCTCTAATGCCAATCGCTTCAAAAATGCAATTTTTCTTCATTTTTCCTCTTTTAGTTAATATAGCTGAAATCTATTTTACTCACTGTTGTACAGTAGTTGGCATAAATATTTTGACGAAACCTTTTTCTGACTATTGAACCTAGACTTTGCTAATTATCGTTAAATAACGGCGAAAAAATAATGTGCAAAACAAAGAATATGTTTTTAGGTCTATGCATGCCAAATTTTGTATTGTTTACATATTGCATTCTCTTTTTGCTCATAAAAATGCATGTAAACAACGAATTTTTGTGTGGCATAAGTATTTTGACGGAATCTCTGTGTACCTGTTTTTACACTTTGCACATGAAAACCAAGCAACTTATGCAATATTAAACTTTATTTGAAGTGAAACGTTAATAAAAAAATAAAATTTGATCAAAAGTTATTTAAAACCATGGTTAAAACAGTGGAGTTGAGTTTGGTTATCAGATCTTCCATTGTAGCAAAGTTTAACGCTGGAATGGCAGTAAAAGACATTGCAAATGAGTTTAATGTGTCACGTCAAACTGTGCACTATCAAATTAATAAGTTTAAAAAGCATAATGACATAAGAAACTTAAAAAGATCAGGTGCTAGGCGCAAAACAACGCCCACTGAAGACCGAATCCTTTTACGGGAATTTAAAAAAAATATTTTTGTGAAGCCTCAATCTGCTGCAGATAAATGGAATTTGACGGCCAAGAATCCAATCAGTGAGCGTACTGTCCGACGACGTTTAAAAGAAGGAGATTTCAAGACAATTAAAGTTAAGGACGTACCGTACATATCAAAGGTAAACAAATTTAAAAGACTGGCCTTCGCAAAGGAACATCTGCACAAGCCAAAGGAGTTCTGGAGAAGCGTTCTATGGACAGATGAAAGCTCCTTTGAGTATAACTCATCAAAAAATAAATTTTTTGTAAGATTGCCAAAGGTGGTAAGGCAATAAAAAGGCCCGTTTGTCAAAAAGTGAGCCACGGTGGAGGCTCTGTCATGTTCTGGGGATGTGTTGTTTATAATGGACTGGGTGACTTGGTTCCTATCAACGGCTCTATGAACAAAAGCCAATATCTTAGTACCCTAAATGATAATGCCTTTCCATCCGGGGATATGCTTATTGGCGAATCATTCATCCTGCAACAGGACAATGCCCCATGCCACAAAGCCCGGCTGGTAATGAATTTTTTGAAGGATGTTGGTGTTACTACTTTGGACTGGCCACCTCAAAGTCCAGATTTAAATATTATAGAAAACGTCTGGTCTCTTTTGAAACGCAAAAGAACAGTTTCTTTAAATAAAACCAGAGAGGAGACAATTGGTGAGGTAACTTCCCTTTGGAAAGAGATATCTCCAGATATTCTTAAAAATTTAGTGGATTCAGTACCGAGACGCCTTCAAAAAGTTATTGAAGCCAAAGGAGGTTATACATTTTACTAAATTCTTCATTTATTTATTTTTGTCAAATTTAAACTTTGTTTTCTTAATAATGCATACTTGTCAAAATACTTATGCCAACGAGTGAAATCAATAATTTATTTATATCTTTTTAAATTTCTATGAAAAAATATTTGTTTGACTATTTTAAAGATTGTGTTAGTTATATATAAAAATAAAAAAAAATAAACAAAAATTCTTTATAAAGCCATTTAAAAGTTAAACTGAAAAATGCAAGATTTTTATTTCGTCAAAATACTTATGCCGACTAGTTTATCTTTTTAAATCAAAAAAAAGATATTGAACTTGATTTATATTTATTTTAAAAATAAAATTACATATTTGAATTAATACTGAATAGCCTATATATGAGTACTAAAACAAATTTTATCTTGATGTACAAATATATTTGTAATAAATTGAAATTTATGAAAAACTGGTCTAAGTATTCTAGTAAATCTTATCTACAACAACAGGCAGCTTGGGCGATCAAAAAACTTCGTAATAGCTTGGAACGACATCTACACTACAGGGTATAGTAGAGAGTGCAGTGCTTAAATTGTGGTGTGACTGACCACTTTCCAAAATATAATTATAAACGATGAATCGGGAGGAGCAGACAACAATTTATAGTACTTCTGAATTCAAATCAGATCCTTTATATAAAATTTCTTATGTTGCTTCTCTGTCTTTATCTAGTAATCTAATTTTATCTAATTAATGCACTCCTCCCAGATTTGTTAAAAGTTTAAGTGATGTTCATTATCAATTGATTAATTTTCTGGATAGGTTAGGTTAGGTTGGAGTGGCTGTCCAGATGTCATTGACTCACTTAGACCTCAAGGGTCCATTGTGATGCCACTAACGAGGTTACTCATGGGAGAATAATGAACTTAAACAAACCATTCTGTACTTTTAATAAAGTTAGAGAGACATTTTATGTCAATCGTTGCCAGTTCACTGGTATTATCGAAAAAGGGTTACCGAGAAAGTTTTTCCTTCTAATGGAGAGTGCTGGACATGTACATAGAAGGTGTTGGACTGTTTCCTCTTCCTCCTCTTCCATGCAGCTTCTACAGAAGTCATTTATGTAGACCCCTAGCCTCAGAGCATGTCTTCCTATGAGGCAGTGTCCTGTTATTACTCCAATTTTCTGGATAACTCCTTAACAATTAGTAAATGACAAAATATTACATAAATCTTTAGTGTGCATATTAATATTCCAAATAACGGGCTACATACGGAATCATACAATCTTAAAAACAATGGTATTTTATCTTTTCAGACCATGGCACTATTCTAACAGCAGACACTGAGCAATTTATAATTGGACAAAAGGTATGGGTTGGCGGTATAAGTCCTGGTCAAATTGCATACATAGGCGAAACACATTTTGCACCTGGAGAATGGGCTGGTGTTGTTTTGGATGAACCCAATGGTAAATAGTTTTTTTTTATATACTAAATCAATTAAATACAAACATACATTTAGGCAAAAATGATGGTTGTGTTGCTGGAAAGCGTTATTTCCAATGTGAAGCAAAGAAAGGAATATTTTCCAGGCTCACACGGTTAACTCTTTATCCTTTGGAAGGTGCTGCTGCTAAACCAGCAAAAAACTATTCGCCTGATCGTTCCCGAACTGTATCTCCAACACCTAGCACTCAAAGTGTTCTGAATAGGTCTATGGGAGGAAGTATGTTTAATTATTTATATCTCTAAATTGTTGTTTAACTTTATATTTTGATATAGGACACGGGTTTACATTAGGTGACCGTGTAATTGTGTCATCAGGCTTTGGAAGCCGACCAGGAATTCTAAGATACCTGGGTGAAACACAGTTTGCATCAGGAAATTGGTGTGGTATTGAACTAGATGAGCCAAATGGAAAAAATGACGGATCCGTCGAAGGTGTCAAGTAAGCTTTTTTATTTAAATTATATAGAATGCTTACAATAATGTTTTCTCATTTAATAGGTATTTTGAATGTAAACCAAAATATGGTATTTTTGTACCAGTTGCAAAGGTTTCACTTTCTCCTTCGGCAAAAAAATCGCGTTTGTCTAGAGCTTGCTCAAAAGAATCTCTAACATCCGTTGGGACAATGAACAGCATCGCCACCACTAACACCTCAAGACTAAGGATGCAGGTACAACTCAAAACATTTATCATTTACTTAATGTTACCTATTCATTATAATTTTACGAACAAAAATAGCGCTATTCAATGTCATTGAAACAACAACCACCTCAAAGTGCATCCAAAAGTAGTTTTTCAATGCAGGTTCGTATATAATTTGTGTGAAGCATACAAAAAAAAAACATTTTTATTATTTTATCTATTTTAGGATTTACTTAGAGAAAAGCAAAACCACATTGAACAACTCATGATTGAAAGAGACATGGAACAAGAGGATGCACAAAATCAAGCATTGCAGTTCCAAAAAATTATCCTTGAGGTATAAAATTTGTTTGTTTAATTATTATATAACACTTAAAACATTTTTATTTATTTGGGCATCAATGGAAGATTTTCTATTAATTCATTTGTTTTAATATCATTTAATCATATTAAATGCACTTTAAACTTATTTTTGAAGAGAATTGATTTAATAAATAATATTTATTAACAAGAGTTAACTTTGACTCTTGCTCTGAGGCTTCATGAGCGAGCAATATGACAACCAAGTTACTAACACTTTTAAAGTTTTCTAACTCAATGTTCCCATAGCTGGCTTGTTCAGAAGCGAGTAATTTGACAACCAGTATATAAAATCTACTTGCTTGTGTAGCCTCCGAGTTATTTTTTTAAATATTTGTTCAAATAAAATAATTACTGAAGAATGATTGAAAATGAATAAGTTTAGGTCATTCTTGGAATAAAAGTCATTACAAGTAAAAATTAATCTTAACTAGAACTAACAAGTATTCCGTAGTGGTTGAAAATAGGTAAAATAAAACAATTTTTTTCTTTAAATAATGAAACAAATATGACCCAAATTATGTTAGTCGCTGCAACTATTTCCAGCAATAAAAAAATTTATCGAAATCCTTTGAAAAAATGATACAACAAAATTTGTTTAAAAATAGGGTTTTTATATACAGTGGCTCCCACAACTAATCGGACAGAGAGAATGTAAACTTTCGCAATGCAATTTCTCCAAGAAAATGTATAGAAGTAGTAGAACTTAATTATCAATTTATAACTAGTTAAGTTTGAATAAAAAAAACATCATTTCAAGTTATTAATTAGTAAATAAATTTGAGAACAAAAAACTCCTTCATTTAGCCTCTCACACATAATCGGACACCAGAGGCCCTACTATGTAACTCGATTCTACAATGAAATTGCTCGAATTCGAAAAATTGGTACTATGTATCTATTTGACTACTTTCGAACAAACGAGAATCGAATAGTTCTAGTAGTGCCAACTATATTCTTATGAACTTTCGAATAAACGAGAAACTTTGTAACTCGAAAGTAGAATTCAAAACAAGGCAAAATCGAAAATAATCGCTCTACATCAAATGTGTTTGCGAACGAAGTTTTTTTTTTGCCAAAGTGTAAGTTAAATGTTATAAATTATTAATATGCAATTTGAATTTGAGAGTTTTTTATTGAACTTCTTGTGTTTTATTATTTTACTACCCCAATTACACCGGGAATTCGTGATAACTTAATGATAAGCGAAGAACAAAACTAAAACAAAAGTATATATTTTTCATTAAGAATACATTCAAATATTCTACCGTATATATATATATATATGGCGGACCCTTTATATATATATATATATAAACGGTCCGCCAAATAACTTTTTTTTTGAAAATGCTATAAAAACATCGAGTGTAGCTTCGGCTGTGTGGCACGCGCCGTCCTGTTGAAACCAAATTTTGCCAATATCCTCCTCCTTTTGTGAACAAAAATTCGTTCAACATGGCCCGATAACGATCGCCATTGACTGTAACGGCCACTCCTTGCTAGTTTTCGAAGAAAAATTGCCCAATTATGCCTCTGGATCAAAATTCGCACCAAACAGTGACTCGTTTTGGGTGTATCGGCTATTCAATGTATGCGTTGTAACCTCCTATTTTGCCTTGGTTCGGTTGGCTGGAATTATTCCCTTAGGCTAGCTCGGCCGTGGGATCTTGAACCTTAAGAAGCTTACAAAAAAAAATCCAGCCTGCGTCACGATGTTGACCGACGCGCGAGTAAATTTCCTCTACCCTCCCTACCTCGGTTGCTACTCTCGCCAAAGCAACCCCTTTTCCAGGCTTCTTCTTACCTTACTATCATTCCATATCTTCTCCCTAATTCCTCACCCTCATCCTAAATATTAAAAAATTAGTTCCTGCACATCGTGCTATTCATTCTCATTATGTTCAATAAATTTTGAATCGATGGTTCATCTTCAGATAACAATTCGATTTTATTGGCTAGATATAAATTTAATATTTTAATTGAATAATAGTGATAATACAATAAGATAATTCATAGTAATCAAGTAATGATGTATTCTCTATTGGTATTTAATTTTCTAGCTTTACTTATTTTATCGACGGTAAGAAAAAAAATGTATAAAAATTATTCAAACAAATTATTAAATATTATTTTAAATTGGTTGGCAATCATGCGATAAAATAAAGAAAATCGAACTTAACACCATACGTAATCGCTTAGCTTTCGCGCCCGTAGAAGGAAATTCTAATCCTTTACTACGTATCTTGTTTTAATGATTTCACTTTGTTAAATTAGTCGCAAAATTTCGAGTTCACGTGTACAAAAAATTTCAAATAGATATAATATAATATATATGTGTAAATTGTACTCAAACAAACTTACCCCTATTTGTAGAAGTGGCCACTGCTGCTAATAGTTTGGTTTGGAGTCAGCGTGATGTGTGTGTGGGTTTTCTTTAGCCTTCACAATTTATTTAAAATTTTGATTGTATATCGCACTCGATAATTTCGCGAATTACTACAATTTTAATTGGACTGTATACTTTACAACGTTCGTTATTAAGTTTAAATTTCTTCCTTTAGTCGCATTACACAAAGCTCGTTCCAACAAAATTAATTAAAAGAATACAAAAAAAACTGTTTGATAATTATTTAAAATTGAAATGAAAAAAATTAAAAGTAAAAAAAATATGAAGTCTTCGATGGGATTCGAACCAGGAACCCTTAGATTCGGAGGTACGTGATACGTCGCCTAGACGATCACGACCACGGAGCCTCTATAATTTAGGGCGAAAGTTGAGCACTTGGAATTTCCTAGAGGTCAACGTATACTTTCAGGCGACTTGGATATTTCGCAATTTTCTGAGCACCTGTGCCTCTTCAGTCGGAAAAGTGGGATTTTCTTCGAAATTCCTGGATTGATAGATAAACTTAAGTCACTCACTTTCACCATATTATCCTTGATGTGCAAAGGATGCATATATATATGTACACATACGTACGGATTCGTGTCCCGTACGTCATAACGTATAATTATATATGTATACATAAACATATGCAAATTTGCCACAAAAACTAAATTTTGATAAAAAAATAAACGACAACATACCTAGACTTATCCTGGGATTCCCTTATTCCTTATTTAACTCTGCTCCTCTTTTGGGTATATATATATTTCAAGGTTTTCACTTCCGATATAAAAAAATTATATAAAATATTTAGTTTCTTCGAATGATGTTCAAATTTCGGTTTTCGCTAACCGTCTTCACTATACCGGTGTTGAATGCCCTTGTGGTATCTTTGAAGGTTTTCTTTGAAAAGAAAGACTTTCACTTTCAAACCTCTTACCCAACCTATCCATTTAGTGCATTCATACCGGAGAAGATTCCGCAAACTCTTTCCTACCGTTCGATCGTGAGATATAGGATTCGAGTCTTATGCTCTCGCCAGGTCGAAAATCTCCCTCTCTATTTATCCCGCTCTCAGACTCTATTTTGCGAACAAACCCCCGAGGAATATCCCTAGAAAAGCTTTTCTCTGTTCTAAATTCTAAATTTCCCATTTGTCATTCTGACAGCTCAGTTCGTCGAGCTTTTCAAAACAAACATAAAAGTCGTCGTCGTCGTCGTTGTTTATATTTTTATTCGTACGCGCATTTCTTTTTAAACCAAAAAAAAATCTAATTCGGTTACAGCGTACGGGTTTTCTGTGCCCCAAATGCGACAATTTTGCTTGTTAACATACCCGCCAAGATCAAAATAAGCTTCATCTGAAAAGATGATGAAGCGTATACACTACCATATTCGTTCAGCGGAAAGATAAAACTATTTATCTGTGAAATCAGACATGAGCTAAGTGTAACCATTTACAAAATAAGCACTAGTTAAAAAAAAAAAGTTCGATGGCGGACCCTATATGTGCAAACCTTTTCTCACTCAGCTCCATTATTTTGGCGTTATCTTTTTTCTTCTGCTTTCAATTTGCTTGTACCGTTCTTCATTTCCTTGCAAATTAAACCAAATTCCAACGGTGTCCATTTTTGTTATAATTATTGTCCAAAAATTTGATGTTTTATTTTTCTTTGTTTTTAAAACTGTCAAACGACTCGATACTCGTTCGAAAGTAGAAATTTTTTTGAAAACAAGTTGGTATAACCGGCATTCGATTCTACTTTCATACGTAGTACGATTTGAAAGTAGAATCGGAAATGAGTTTCGAATAGGATCAAAAGTAGAATCGAGTTACATAGTAGGGCCCCAGCTGTTTTTGCACTGTAGTAACTCTGTAACGGTATTTGTATTACGAAAGGCTTTTACTTACATTTAAGGAAGTTTCTTGCTCCACTTCAAAATGACACCAAAAGGAAAACAAACGTTTTTGGAAATTCGAAAATTGGTTAATGATAATCAGTACGAAAAATATAAAAAATTGTGCATCGGAACCCTTCTACAGTTCATTACAAAATTTTACGATTAAAAAACAAAAATAGCATTCATAATGTGAGCAGAATTGGAATCTTTAAGGGTTTTTTTTTTTTATTTTTTTTTATTTTTTAAATTCATTTTTATTATTTCAATCTTAAACCTATCTTAAAGCTAGACAAAAATTCATAAAACTAGCCTAATTATCCATAACTTAGAACTAACTTACTGGTCCCATACGGACACTCTAAGTTAAACAATAATACTTAATGCTAATGCCTTTCGGCCCTAAGAATCTTTAAGGGGGTATTCTAGTGTAGAGACATGAATTTCGCCCGGTTTTTGAAGCGTTGTATAAAGGAAACAAAAAAAATATTTTTAGTATCAATTTTTTTACCATTTGTTTATTGATTTGTTGTTCATACATAAAAAAATTAATAAAAAAAAAAATTAAAATGAACAAAGTAACAAGCAGACAAAGTGGGGGGTCTAAAATAAAAGAGGGTGTCCTGGCGTGCATCCTACCAACCCTCCTGGTGATCTAAAAAACAAAAACCAGACGGATTCTTAATTATTATAGATGTCGCTATTGTTTCACCCTTGGATAAGTAAAAAAAAAATTTTTTTAACAAAATGGCAGCAGTTTGAAAAAAAAAATGTTCTTGTTGCATATTTTTCAACAATTCCGAATTTTTAAAAAATACTAAATGAGAAGTTATATTTTTGGGCAAGGACCACACGATTAAGAGATGTATAAAGAACATTCTCTCCAAATTTGAAGTAAATCGGTCTATTAGAACTCGATATATCCTTACCGCCAGCTCGAAAAAAGTAGTTTCGAGAAAAACGCGTTCAGAGTTTTGAGACAAGTTTTCGACAATTTTACTTATAGAATGATACAGAATACGTACATATAATTATCACTTCAAAAAATCAAAAATAAACACGTTGTCAGAGGAGCTAGCACTTCCACTCAGTATAAAGGTTGCCATAAAAGTAACTTAAAATGAAACTAAAAGGACAAAAGAGTTTCTATGACCTTCAAAACCAGTTTCTATGACCTTCAATTAACTTGTGAAATAATAGGAATATTAAAAAATCCTTTTAAACGCATATTCTTGAATGTCTAAACTTTGGAAATATGAACAAAAAAATTTTTGAATTTTTCAAAATTCTACACTAGAATACCCCCTTAAAGAAGTCAGCAACGCAACCATCAGAAAAAGAAGCATCAACATTGAGGTAGTGACCGAAATGGCCGTGCAACCGTGTACAAAAGTAATACATCAGTGAAAAAATAGGAATAAAAGACTTTAGTTTGCTAATGAACATATAACACAGGATATGTCTTCTTGGAATTAGACCTATGACAATAGTATAAATTAGGTTTTGTTCACAGACGGAAGCAAATTTAACCTTAAAGGTTCAGATAGAAGATTGTATGTATGGCGGAAAGCAAATAAATAATTTTCTCATAAGCATACTCGGGCTACTCTAAAGCATGGCGGTTGGTTTGTAAGGTATGAGGATGTGTTACAAGTTCTGGTGTTCGGAACTAACATTTTGTGGAAGGTAAAATGTATTATCAAATGGCTAACATCTATATTTTGAAACAACATTTGGGGTTCAGTGTCAGTAAACTCGAAATACAGAACAATTTCATCTTCTACCAGGACAACTACCCAAAGCACACATTTTTTTTAGAAAGGTCGTGGTTAATGTATAACTGCCCTAAAGTGCTTAAAACATAGAAAAAATCAAATGACTTAAAAGCATATATGGGACGTCAAGAACAACTTTAAATATTGAGTACCTTAAGGGCTTTCAAGGGGAATGGCAAAAAATAATTCCTGAATTATGTCTCTTCAACACCTCGACTCCTTGAGAAAGCGATCGAATCGAACGCATACGCAAATAAGGACTAAATATTAAGTGTCTGATTATGTGTGAGGTGTTAAATTATAGTTTCTTTTGTTTTTCATAATTCGCTGTTTAATGGCTCAAATTGTAATTTTGGCTTATTAAAATAAAAATATGTTTAAATGTAGATATATAAAAAGGTTATAATGTTTTACACTCTCCATACATCTTCTTGAAGAGAATGCATTGCGAACATTTATATATCATGTGTCCGATTAGTCGTGGGAGGGGTTGAAATTATTCTTGAAAATTTGTCAATACCTCGCAAGAGGCAGTATTCTTGAAATAAACTTTAGATGGCACGGGTTCAGCTGGTAAACTAGAATTTTGTTTATTCCTCACGGTATAATAAATGTAGGCTTCATTAAACTACTTACCAAATAAAAATTGTAGTTTTAATTTCATTGATAGAATAAACGTCATTACATTATTTTAATGAATTTCAAGAAATTCCCTCGAATTCATCGAAATGGTTTCATACGCTATTTATCAACTCTCTATAACAACAATCTGAGAAAATCAGCCAGCAAAACTGAATTTTCTACACTCGTAACATTCAGCTTAATCGCTTTTATCTACAGAGCGAGTTCTTCAAAACAAATTGGCGGTGTTTCCCTTTAAGGTTTAAGGTGATCAGACTCAAATTCACTTCATACATTGCGTACGGCACTTTCGATTTATATTCATCATTAACAAACAAAACAAAATAAAATACAAATCGCTTTATTCATAATGTTACAAATAAACATAACAATATTGTTGAGTAGTATAAACCAAGAAATATTTTAACTTGGAACTCAATTTCAAAACAAATTACTTTAGACACACTGACAATGGCGTCCAATGAGTTTTGTCCGAACGAGGCACCTCTAAAACTGTTTGATACGACCTTTTCAATCAATGGAAACACAACTAA
This sequence comes from Eupeodes luniger, assembly GCA_951509635.1. NCBI lineage: Eukaryota > Metazoa > Arthropoda > Insecta > Diptera > Syrphidae > Eupeodes > Eupeodes luniger. The sequence continues at coordinate 50,773,717 of OX608075.1, read as the reverse complement.
CCACGCTAATGAATGAAACACAGAAAAGCAAATATACAAAACGATATAAGTTTATATCAACAAAAAAAAAAACAACAACAACAACAAAAACAACAACATGTAGAATGTTATACAATTATTTAGTACAAAAATTAATTTTTTTCTAATAAAGCAAAGTAAAATCTACTGGTTTTGTTTTTTTAATTTTTGTATAATTTAAAGTTAAACTTTTGAACTAGAAAATATTTTTGTTTTCTAATAAATTTAATTTCATTTTCAGCTTAAGTCAAAAATTGATAGTTTGGAAAAGAATTTGGAGGAAGAAAAAAATAAAACTGAAGATTTGCAGCTTTCAATCGAGGAAGCTAACTTTTGTGGCGACGAGTTAAATGTAAGATTAATATTTTTGTTTGTTTACAAATACACGAAACATTCTTTGTGTTATGCGTATGTACATATATATATTAAATAACGAAGCATTAATAATTTTTAATATATTGCATTGTGGTGCAAAAAAGGGATAACTTTTGAAGTGATTTTAGTGGATGCAACTATGACTGTGTAGATCATTTTATGGTGCTTGGAAACCTAGTAGTTCTCTAAGAACTTAAAATATTCTTAAAACATGATCTACACAATTTTAAATAGTCTTACAGTAAATCAAAGTAAAACTCTTACATACACTATCTATTATAAGAAACATATACAAATGAGCATAAAACAATTAATTTAAGAAAAAGTGCATAGCAAATCTACAGTAAAAACTATGACCAACAGTAAGTTTTAAGTAGACAAGAGATTCCTTCAAAAGTCAAAAAAATATCTCAAAATAAAACTTTCACCATGCTATTAAAGATCAGAATTTGTCATATTAGTTACTTTGGAGATAAAACAATGTCTGTTTTTTAAATCTGACATTATTGTTAATATTTCTCTGTATAAACATTCAATTCTGTGGGTAGACAAAACGGCCAAACCTTATCAGACGTAAGAAATTTGGTAATTGTGCACTTTAAGGATGATAAAACCTTGATATAAATTGGACAATTAGTAAATCGCAGTCATTTTACATTGTAATTCAATTTAAAACGATAAATGGAAGAGCAGTTGAAAATAAAACGAAAACAAGCCGAAGAAAATTTGTTAATGATGCGGAAGGGAGATGGATTATTCGACTAGTCAATTTTAACGTAAGAATAAATGACCCCAAACTTGTTCAATACGTCGAAATTTATCTTGTTCGAAAACAATTCGGATAATAATAATACCATGGACGAGTTTCAAGAAAGAAACCGTTTATTAGCAAAGCAAACAAAATTAAGAGCGATTTGCAAAAGAGAATTATGGCAAAGATTTCGAGTACTGAAAAACATGATTTTTTACCGACGAAAGCAAATATGATCTTTTTGGCTGGGATGGTGAGGTCAATGTTTGGCATTAGCTCAACGTAGAGCTGAAAGAAAAAAAAAATTTAGGGCAACTGTGGGGTACCGGTCATGATTTGGGGATGTATCGCTGAATCAGGATTAAGGAACCTACATTTTATTGAAGTACTAATGGACCAGCGGTTCCAAACACAAAGCTTGGAAAGTGAGTTCCTGGTTGTTATAAAACTGTACAAATGTGATTAAGACTCCACAACAATCATCAGATATAAATGTGATCAAAAATTTGTGGACTTAACTCGGAAGATCGCGTAAAATTGCAACAGATTTCTAACCGGATCGATCTCAAAAGAGTGTTAGGGGAAGAATGGTCAAAAATAGCACCATCGTACTGAAAGAAGTTAGTTGAATCTATGGCTCAAAGATTAAAAGTTGTCAAGGCAAATAAAGGCCTTCCAACTAAATACTAATTTGGCTGCAGTTGTCATATTCAAACTATCAAACGCATAATGGACGAATTTAATTTTGAGATGAATTTTGGAGGAAAAGTTAAGAAAATATTTTTTTTTAATACCTGGCATTAATTGTTTTTAATTTTATTACGATGTTTTATGAATATTGTAGTTACCTTAAATAAATTGATGATATGTCCAATAAGTTGGGTATTAACACAAATGTTAATAGATGCAAAAGAAACTTATAACGTTTTCTACGAGTTTTACCTTAATACACTGTAGTTATTGTTTCTTCTTTGTGTACTATCCTACTTTTACTAATAACAAATATACAACTTAAATTCAAAAAAAAAATTGTATAAAGTTTTTAAGAAAAATAATAACTAAGAATGTTTTAAAAAATAGCAATATTTGTTCAAAACATATATTGGTTTTGGTAATTGTTATAATGTTATTGTCAATAGTTCCTGACAATTATATTAATTTCAACATGCCCTTATTATTTATCCAAAAAGTGTAGTCTTATAGTTTGCCATTTTAGAGCCTCGGTAGACATTATTGAATGTAATGTAAATTTACTAATCTGTTAATAACAAATTAGAGTAAAGGAAGATTAATTTAATTCTTTCTTAAGTTAAATTAGGACAGGGTCCGCGTCACAATTTTAATCACATATCGATCAAAAAATCGAAAAATTACTTGAAAATTGGCTGCTTGGTTCAATACTTACCATCACCAAAACGTCAAAATCGATGGAGATACTTCAATTAATAACATTCTAGTACCCGTGTTAATGGTGGGAGGTTCAAAGTTAAAGTCTCTATTGTAGCAGAAATACTAATCTATAATTTGATGTAAAAATAATTCTCGCAAAATATCAATTTAATAACGATGATGCTGATTCTGAAAGTGTTAGGTCAATTTGAATTTCATCATTCAGCCCTATCTCGAATTCCATCGTAATCGGAAACTTACGAATCCCGGAAAAAACTATTGCCAAATACGTTTGTGATACGGTTTTTCGGAATTCGTAAAAGTTTCCAATTAAGATGGAAATGGAACCCGTGACAGGCCTGGGGTGGAATCGGCTAAGGTGATTGTCAATAAAAATAATCGAATTTTATCTACGTAAGTAAGGTGATAGTCGAATTGGTAGCTAAAAAGCTGTCATTTTCCAACAAATACGTCGTTTTTGAATAGAGCTATCAGACGCTTACACAAAGGAATTGAAAATATTTTCAGTTACCTATTTTTGCAAAAAAAAAAAACATTCTTGGTACCGACAAAGTTTACGACATTCGAAAAACACAAGAATAATAAGAATTATTTTTAAACACAGCCAATTTTATACTTTTATTTAGATATTTTATAGGAATCACTTTAAAATTTCACCATAGCAACAATGAATTGTGAAAATTCTAATCTGAAATTGTTCAATCGAATTGAATTGACTTTAATCATCTTACACAGACGGAAAGTTCGGTGATAGTCCAACAGACTGACTGAAAATGTGATAGTCACTTATCACCTTAGCCGATTCTACCCCTAATTAAAAATTGAAAAGGTGATGCAAAATTTCACCATTTTCAAAATCTAAAGATGCAGTTTCGTAGCTTTTTTATTATGTAATTAATGGATATATATTAGGGCGTTTCAAAAAAAATAATTATTTTTTCTCGGAACCAGGCTCAAAAGTTTCGTTTACATGCCAAAATAGGCCTCTGAAAATATGAGCCCTTAATATTAATATTTAGGTAATCCGCATCGCACTTTTCGATTTCCCATAAGAATAACACAGGAAAACAAATTTTTTTCTTCTGATTTTTATAACTAACGAACGATAAATTGCATTGTAATAAAAAAATGAAATGAAATGAAATGAAAAATACCTCTTATGTATTTTGTAGGGAATTGAACGCTCTACAAAAAAGGTCAGTGACATCAAAACAAAAATTTGTTTTCCTGTGTTATTCTAATGGGAAATCGAAAAGTGCGATGCGGATTACCTAAATATTAATATTAAGGGCTCATATTTTCAGAGGCCTATTTTGGCATGTAAACGAAACTTCTGAGCCTGGTTCCAAGAAAAAATATTTTTTTTTGAATATATATATGTATATCGGAACGAAAAAGATGTTAAAACTATTTTACACATACGATTAAATTATTTTATGTTAAAACTACAAAAAATAGCGATTTGATTGTCTTTTTAGATTAAAAACTTTCGAATTATAAAGATTAATTTAAATATATAAAAGCAATAAACAAGCGATAATTTTATGTAAAAATATTTGCAAAAACAAAGAATAAACTTTGATTTTATAAGGGAAAGGCTTTTGCAAGAAAAACCAACTTCATTTTTTGGATAAATAAGGACATAAATTATTCCGAGACAAATTTTCAGCTTGCATTTTATTTTTTTGTTTAATTTGTACAACATTTGACATTTAATTTATGCTTCAAATTTTCTATATGATAACCAAATATATTGTACTAGTTATTCCAGAACCATCATTTCAGGCACAAACTCAAGTGTACAAAGAAAAAATTACCGACCTAGAGCAGAGGCTGCGGGCAGTTACTTCAGGTAAATATTAAAACTTTATTATAAAATAAATAGATAGACTTTTATAAGATAAATAAATAGTTAAGTAAAAATTCCATTAAAATCAATGAGACGGACACAAAAATGTTGAAAAATTTATCAAATTTATAAAAAGCACACCAAGTTATTTTGTTCAGAAACTGAGAGCATTTCCGTTCTCTATACCATGTTTGAGTTATGTAAAGATTGCTTTAAAGAAAAAGTTTAATAGAAGTGTTTCAAAAGTCGTAAAAAGGTCAAGCTTATGACACTTATCACCACTAAACACATATTTTAAACATTAACAGTCTTATTTAAAAACGCTGTATAGAGCCTACATAAAGTTATGTAATCTCTATAATGCCTCTAAACGCAAAAATGCTATTTATAAAACTTATACAAGGTTGCATAGTCCCATAATAAGCTAAACGCGTTTTGAGGTTGAATAGAGCCTACATAAGGAAATTATTGTTATTATTATTTCGTAAATGTCATTTTGATTTCTCTCCTCTCTTTTTTAAACTAAAATAAAAACAATAATGCCTCTTCAGTTTAGCTCGTGAGCCGAAGAAACGAAGAATTTAAAAAAAAATATAGATTTTCGAAAGAGAATATCATACAAATAATTGGAATTATTTTGTTATATTTTAGTTGTTATGACAACAAGCTGATTTTATAGACATTTTGGTACTTTTTTTGATATAAGCATTGTATAACTAAAATGTATAGCCTACATAAATCCTTATTCACTGTATAACTATTCATCTGTTTAGCGAATTCTATTAAATAAGACTGTAATTATTTAACGAATTCATTTACATGATTTGATTTAAAAAATCATACAAAATATAAATTTGATTTGTTTTTTTTTTTGAATATGCAATTTTCTATAGATAAGGAATTATTTAAAGTTAAAGGAAAAATTCTAAAATGAGTATCCATTTGTATAAAATATGTACAAATTATTTTGTTTCTTCAATTACCATATTTTAGTTATTTTGCTTTAACGCAAGAAAAGCCAAGAGCAGCACGAAAATGTCAAAATGAGTTTCTAGACAAAATATCTGATAAATCGTGAAAAAAAAACAATTAACATTCATTGATTGAGGACATTTTATACCACTTCCGATTGTCATCGTATTTTTGTAGATTAGAACGTTCTTTGGAACTAAGCAAAATAATATTTGTTTTTTTTTTTTAATACAAAATTCATATAATTTCATTTTTAAAAAAGGTGATTCAAATATACAGCTACCAGTTGATCCTGTGAAAGATGAAGTTGTAGTCAAAACTGAGGTTACTTCTACTCCTGAAAGCAAATATGATATTCAGCAACAAAACAATCAGTATTCATTCAACCAAAATGAGAAATCTAAGCTTGATAACTTTGAAGAGATAAAAGCTCTAAATGATTTCCGAAATCTGTTTCAGAAAATAAAAGACTCGAATAATTCGGAAACGAATTATCAGGAACAACTAAATCGATATATTAAGGATCCTGATGAAATTCGCCGAGTTCATTCTATTAAGGTGCCACTAAACCAAATGGGCGATACATTTTTAAAAGATTTATGTGAAAGTCTAGCTGTGGTAATAAATGAAATTAATTCACTATCGATCGAAAATAAAAACATTTTGACCAAAAGTATAGACTTCGAAAAGGCTTTGACAGATAGAAATAAGGAAATAGATCGCCTTGAAAATGAGAGAACTGACATTTCTAAAAAGCTTGAAAGTGTTACATTCAATTACGAAAGCTCATCGAAAGTTAATGAAGAAATGCAAAAAGAAAAAAATGTTTTCGAAGAAACCGTAAAACAACTAGAAAATGAGAAGAACCTAACATCGGAAAAGCTTCAATATTTAACATCAAATTGCGAACAGTTTGCTGAGAAAAACAAGCAGCTACAGCAGGAACTTGAATTGCAACAAGAAAACACAAAACACATCGAGAAGGAAAAACTAGGTTTATCGCAAAAGCTAGAAGACGTTCTCTTGAATTGCAAAAGTTTGTCCGAGATCAATGAAAAAATGCAAGCAGAGTTAAAAATTAATGCAGAAAAATCAAATCTACTCAAAGGAGAGCAGCTAGATGTTTCTCGTAAGTTTGAAGACATTTCGTCAAAGTTCAGCGGCCTAGCAGAACAAAATGAAAATCTATTAAAAGATCTTCAAAAAAGTGAAGACAAATTACGTTTACTAGAAGCTCAAAAGTTGGAAGTGCAAGGCGAAAACACTGAACTCTTGGCGAAACTTAATAACTCCACAGAACTAATTGGAAAACTTCAACAACAACTGCAAGCCGGTGAAGATAATTCATCTCAGTTCAAAAAGGAAATAGAAGATATTACGCAAAAGCTGAATGCAATGTCAACAAATTGCAAAACTCTCTCAGATGAGAACAAGAAACTTGTAGAAGATCTTAACACCAGTACAGAAAGGTTAAGAAATGTAGACGAAGACAAAACCGGCATTTACATAAAGTTCGAAGAAATTTCATTGAAATGTAAAACTTATGAAGAACTTAATGATAAGCTTAAACAAACACTTACAGAAAGTGAAGAAAAACTGAGTCAAGTTCAAGCTGAGAAAGTAACTATATCTGCAAATCTTGAAGAGATAAAAACAAACCACAAGAGCTTGTCTGATCTAACTGATAAAATGAAAGAAGAATTGTCTGCATGTTTAGAAAAAATTAGTACACTTGAAAGTGAGAAGTTTATTTGTTCTCAAAAACTCGATGAAGAGTCAAAAAAATTCAGCGAAATTACTGAAGCAAATAATAAATTGCAAGCGGAACTTAATGCATGCGATGAAAAGTTGAAAGCAGCTGAAAAAGTAAAGTTTGACACAGCAGTAAATTTTGAAGAAATTAAATTAAAATATGAGAACGCATTAAAACACATCGAAGATATAAATCTCGATTTGAAAACAAGCAACGAAAAGTCTAAGCTCTTTGAATCCGAAATCTTTGATATTTCGCAAAAGCTAGAAGAAGTACAATCAACTTTGAAGTCAACACTAGAGCAAAATGAGAATCTGCAACAAAAACTTAAAGCAGCGGAAGAAAATTCGATTCGCATTGAAAAGGAAAAGTTTGAAATATCAAGAAACCTTGAAGAATTGTCATTGAGTCAAAAGACTCTATTAGAACAAAACCAAATCATGCAAAATAATCTTAAAGCCAACGAAGATAAAATAAAACTTCTGGAAGAAAATAATTTCGACATTTCACTTAAGCTCAAAGACGCAGAATCAAACTATGAACTTTTATCTGATGTCAAAAACAAATTACAAGAGGAATTCTTATCTAAAAACGAAGGAAATACTTCTTATTGTAACAATTTAATGCAACAAAACGAAAAGTTGCAGCAAGATATAAAATCAGTAGAAGAACAAAAGAAAGAGCTTGAACTGGAAAAATTCAACCTTCATCGAAAGCTCGAAGAAGTTACCTTGAATATGAAAAGCACATCAGAGTCAAATGAAAACCAGCGCCAAGAACTCCAAGCAATTAATGATAAATATAAACTTCTTGAAATTGAAAAGTTCGATATTTCTCAAAAACTCGAAGAAAGTTCATCAAAGTATTGCAGTATATTAGAGACTAAAAATGAGTTAGAAAAAGAATTAAATTTGAATAAAGAAAAGACCAAGCGAATTGAAGAAAAGAATTTCGATATTTCTCGGGAATTGGCTGATCAAGCAACAAAGCTTCAAAGCTTTTCCGAAGAAAGCTTGAATTTGCAACTTCAACTAAATAATTTGGAAGAAAAACTCAAAGAAGTCGAGACACAAAAGTTTGAACTCACAGGAAACCTTAAGAAGGTAACATCTGATTCTGAGAGTTTATCTGAAGAAAATACACATTTAAAACAGGAACTTTTAGAAAAGAAAGATGCTCTTAAACAGATTGAGGAGAAAGAGTTTAAACTATCCCAGAAACTCGATGAAGCCACCATCAAAAACGAAGGATTAACAGAACTTTCTAATAAACTACAACAAGAATTGCAAATCATAAAAGATACCTCAAAGCAATTAGATGTACAGAAAGGTGACGTTTGTGAGAAGCTCGAAAGTCTTACAATTAATTGTAAGAAACTAGAAAATATCAACGAAAAATTGCAAAAGGACTTAGAATTGATCAATGAGAAAAGCAAGCGGAATGAATTGGAAAAGGTTGAAATTTCTCAAAAGCTTAGTGATATCACAACGAGTTACGGCGATTTGAGTCAGGACTTTGAAAAACTAAAGCAAGAACTCGAGAAAACCGAAGAAAAAACCGCCCAACTTTCAACGGAGAAGGATGACATTTCTGGAAATCTTGTAGATGCTACACTTCAAATAGCCAACTTATCAGATTTAAGTGAAAGTCTGCAACAGAAAAACAATATAGCTGAAGAAAAGTGCAGACAATTTGAAGTAGGAAATTTAGAAACACTTCAAAAACTCGAAAAGGTAACAGAACAAAACATTAAATTAGAACAAGATCTAAAAGCATTTGAAGAAAAAGTTAGCAAACTTGAAACAGAAAGATCTGATTTGTCTGGAAATCTCATAGATGCAACGGTTGAATGTAAAAACTTGTTTGATCTGAATGAAAAGCTACAACAAAATATAAAAGATAACGAAGAAAAATTCGTTCAACTTGAACAACAAAACTTAGAAGCATATAAAAAACTTGAAAATTCGAACTTGAGCAGTGAAAGTTTGAATGGTCTTCTTGGTGACATGCAGCAAAAATTAAAAGCTTACGAGGAGAAAGGTATTGCGGTGCAAAACGAAAACAGTGAGTTATCTGAAAAATTGGAAAAAGCCACCAATAGTTGTAAAAACTTATCAGAACTAAATGAACAGCTGCAAAACGATTTGAAAAATAACACGGAACAAATTGAACGCTTTGAAAAAGAACACTCAGAACTTATATCTATCCAAAAGGATCTATACGAGCAAAATGAAAAACTCCACAAACAAATTAAGTCCTTGGAAGCTGAAAATCTAATTTACACAAATGTTAAAATAGCAGAAGACCCAATTGATCCTAATGTAGAAATTAAAAATATATCAAGTATAAGCGCATTATTAGAAACTGTAAAGTCTGAATTGGAAACAGAATGCTTTAGAGATGTTTTGAAAAACAACGATACCTTAAGAAATTTCAGTCAAAACATTTATAAAATTGAATCTTTTCTGAGTAAGGCTCAAAAATCGAACGAGGACACATTGAACACTTCCATCGATTCAAATACCGAGAGAGTTTTTTTGGATGATTCCATTTCTAATACTTTTTCAAATACGAGTATATTAGAAAAGCGCAAGGCCCACCAAAATGTTCACAATGAATTTGTTATCGGAAGACTTCATTTAGGTAACCAGCTTCAAGATATTTATCAACTCATAAACTCAATCAAAAGCCACATACAAAATTTAGATCAAGACATTCAATCGTTACCTTCTCAAAATGGAATTCAAATCGAAATGCTAAACTCTGCCGAGGAAAAATCATGTAAACTAAATTATGATTTCACAGATCTAACTCAAAGATTCGAAGCTCTTGTCAAGATAAACGAGAAATATCCTTCCTTAAAGGATTCAATATCTAAGTCTATATTAGACGAAGCCAAAAAGAATATAAAAGAACAGGAAGTTTCTATGGAATTCGACCCAACTGATGAAATAGAGTTATTGCAAAGTATCGTTATTAATTATCAATTAGTACTGAAAGCAAGGGATGTTGAAATAGCTAGTAATCTGATTGCTAAATCAAGTCTTGAACCACTTGCTCCCCAGAAGCGTTCAGATGAGAGCGTTTTAAAAAGCCTTGAAATTGATCTCGAATCGACAAGGAAGTTAATCAATAAATTAGAAGAGTTAAACTTTATTTTGAAATGTTTGCGCTATTTTCAATTTAAAATATCTAAACAAAATGCCAAATTAAATACACACTTAAATCGTCTGAAAAACGATAAAGATAGCTTAGAAGATATCTGTAAGGTGACTCTACAACTGAGAGATGCCGAAAAGCAACTTATAGCCGAATGCGCAGAACTAATAAAAATACTTGTTAATAGTATGGAAACTTTTGAAAATTGGAAACAATCCTTAAACCAATCGGGAAATATGAAAAATCAACTTTCGGTTCCAATTTCCAGTATCGACAGGTCGATAAAAAAATTGAATAATATAATGAATTCGAACTCTGAGCTTTTGGAACTGCTCTGCAAAAAAGTTGCAAGCATTGAGGAAAAGATGTCCGATGTTCGCAGCAGATCTTTACTAACAGATATCACGAAATTAGACACAAACACAAAAATAGAAAATAAGGTACATAAGTAGCTTTGTTTTGTTGAAAATATTTTTTAAAATTATTAAATGCTTTGTAGGTTGAAAATATGGACGAAAAAACGGCACAAATTAACTTTCTGCATTCAATTATTGTTGACATGCAACAGAAAAACGATAAACTAAAAGATAAAATTGAAACCTTAGAAGCTTTTTCGAGTGATAATAAAAAGTAAGTAATGAATAAATTGTTCAAAATACTTATACAATTCTGCTTTTTATATAAGGAGATGATTAAAAGTTAATTCTTTGGGGTTAGCTTAAAAGGTATTAAGTCCAAAAAATACGTTTTAGGTTCCTGATTTGGTGTAACGGCCTTTTTTGTCTCTTTCGCTTAATACTAACTATAACAATTTTTAAATTTCGTATTAATTCAGTCTATAGACAATAAGACAGAAAAATTCGTATTTCTTTTGATATTAACGTCTTAAGTTCATTAAGTCTGTGTGACCAGTTTCTGACTTAAGTTCTTTTTATCTTTCATTTATCTAATCTAGCCAAATTATAAGCAAAAAAAAAATATATTATTTGTTTTATTAAAAAAAAAAGTATTAGTTATCATACAAATTTCATACTTTTTGTAAATATATTAGCAAATTGCATCAGAATTTGAGCTTTTAATTGTATTAATAACTGTCTGGCAAAGCACCAAGAAACAATATTATTATTTGATGAGTACTATTCTACTGTTACCTTTTTAAACGAAATTTCAATAATAACGAGCCAAGCCAAGTCTTTCATTTCAATTGAGTTCAATTTATGAGCTGTTCTAAATTTTAATTTTACAAATACATACTTCCACAAAACCACAAACCTTCTAATTGTAATATTAAATAAAAATTTGGGCGATTTAACCCGTTTTCTTAAAAAACCACAAAGACATTTAACGGGCATAATAAATACACCCATTGTCTGTTTTTTTTTTCTTGAAATTTATTTCGATCTAAATCAGTAACGCATTTTTACACTTCTCAATAAATCGACCATTTTCAACAGCAAACGAGAATGGGTATTTTGTTCTAACTATAACTCAAAAATGAGATATTGTCATTATAAAGTTTAGCTTAATACATAATTTGTAGGTATGGAAATAAATCTGTAGACCATGGAGTCTAGGCAGTACATTGCAACAGAGATTGAAATAAGATCAAAAATGAATCACAGTATTGTTCCTTTAAAAATATCATGGTTGGCGCATGATACGGTTAACACTATGTAAATTATAAATATTTTTCCATTTACCGAATTATAATGAATTTTAAAAACTGTGCGTCCTGTGAGCAAAAATGAGATATACAACGTTGGCTCCCCAACGTTATGGAAAAATGTTCCATGTTTGTACTCCTTCTTTTAACAGAATACATTTATACTTTGCTTATTCAAGACACCGAAATGTTTTTTTTTTTGTTTTTTTGATAGTATATTTCAATAAAGTCCAACGTTCAGCTTGCCTATGTATAAGCGGATCACTCCGGACGGCCCCATCTGCGGCACTGGATACCCTACTCTGCCTAACACCTCTACTATATGAGTACTTACAACCAAATAGCTGCAAGCTCTGCTATTCGCCTCAAAGCTTCATCGCAGTGGGTTAACAAACATATTGGAGCCTCCGTAATTCTTAAGTATTAAGAATCAATTCCAAAGCAAAAAAAAAATTCCAACTTGCATTGCACTTTAACCTAACCTTATTTCAACCATCTCAAAGTGTATTAAATGCAACAAAATGTCCATCAACTCTTAACTAAGAATTTACTCCCCTTGAAAGATGGTTAGGTTTTTAGTTGCAACGAAATCTTGTAGAGTCAGTTGCGATAGTTTGCACATTTGTTGATATTTATGTTGGGCCCGACATCAAAACATTACTATACCCTCAGGTGACAACACTACCAATGTTATTGTTGATGGAACATTTATATAAAATATTAAACTTTTAGTCTTTGTTTTTTTTTACTTTGGTTGCTCATTTAAGCCAATTCCTATTGTTTAGGCAAAAATACTCGTACGTTCCTAAATTGTATAGTACCTAATCATTAGTATATAACTCATTTCTAGACTATAGGTAGACCAGTCGCATACATTTTTGGCTTTTTATTTGTCTACATTGACATCATTATTCGTTTTCTTTAAATTATATTTCAATATATGTATGTATATTACTCCTGTCATTGGTAAATATTCAAGAACAAAACATTCCTTTTTTTATGCATCAAGTATTTTTTTAAATTTTAGTTAAAATAATTATTTTATTTGTTTCCTTTAGATCTTTTATGTATGAAATGATTACTAAGAGAAAACCAGCTCCACGTATGTTTTGCGACATTTGCGAACAATTTGATATTCACGAAACAGAAGATTGTCCAATGCAAGAATCAAATGGTGGGGAAGCCTTATTTGAACCCGTCGAAGGGGTGCAAGATATAAGTGATAGCGATAAGGCCAGAAAGCTTCCTGCTCCGAGAAAGTATTGTCAAAATTGTGAAGGTAATTTCTTTGATATTTAGTTTTTTTTTTTTTAATATTTAATCATACTCCCTTTTTTTTAGTCTTCGATGATCACGAAACAGAGGACTGCTATGCTGGACTCGATGATTAATGTTGATGATTATTTAAGTTTGAAGAAAACGTGTTATTTGGTTTATACATAGGACTTGTATAGTTTATATCTAGATGCATGTTTTTGAATAATTTCCTACCAACCCAAATAGAAAATATATTTATTTTTGAAATATTAAGTTTTTTTGCTTTGCCAAATACTATGAAAATACAAAAAAAAGTAGTTGAAGTTCATATCCGTCCGTATGACTGGAAATACTATCACATCTTAACACAAAGAAAACAAAACTTTATTTAGGTCTAAAAAAAAAAAAAAAAACATAAGCATTAAATTTATATTAGCTTGGATACAAAATTATTTTCACTCGAAATGACCGTGCTTACTTAAAATCCCGCCAGTAAACGTTGTGGTAATGACCTAAAATGAAGCGCTCCCATTCTTTTAAGATTTTTGACACAAGGATTCAATATTAAGCTTCTATTAAAAATGCGATATTTACTTTAAGGCATTAGTCTTTGGGATCTGGAAGGTTCCATGAATTCACATCCATTGGAATGACTATTTTTTTAAACCCTTTTTTTTTTTAAAAATCTTTCTGGTATACCTTGTCAACCGTCTCCACATTTTTTACCAAAATTACCTTTTTGGCATTGAGTCCACTAACTTTTGACACCTGTCAATAGGAATAGACTCCCAATCTTTTTTTACTGATTGCCATAATTCTTCTTTCGAGGTATGTTTTTTTTGGCCTAGAGCCCTCTTTACATCACTCCACAAGTTCTCTATTGGATTTAGATCCGGAGACTGGGCCGACCACTCCATAACATCGATCTTATTCCTCATAAGCCACGTCTTTGCTGCCTTCGACGTATGCTTAGGGTCATTATCTTGTTGGAATGACCACCTAAGGGTCATTTCTTCCTCAGCATACGGCAACATTACATTTTCCAGAATATTTATTTACCCTGCTGATTTCATAATGTCCTTAATCCAGAATATTGGACCAACACCAAACCAGGAAAAGGACCCCCACACTTCCGCCGCCATGTTTGACTGTCTTAACTGTATAATGTGGTGCAAATTCTTTTAGTTTTGGTCTTCTTACAATCTTTTTACCACCATGGTAAACTGTCTTAATTGTATAATGTGGTAAAAAGTTTGTAAGAAGACCAAAACTAAAAGAATTTGCACCACATTATACAGTTAAGACAGTCAAACGGAATTGTTTTTGTTTTATATAATTTGAAAGTGGATACAAATAAATAAATTATGTTAATTTCACGCGTCTGTGTTTCCATTTACAATTTTTATATGCGTTTTTGAAGATTTTTCAGCACACACCTATTATTTTTCACACCACTGTATATTTCCTCTATGGTTCAGAACACGAAAACAAATTAGTATTTAATAGAAAAATTTACCCTTAACTTATTTTTTTTTTTAATAATATACTAAAGACAGTGTGAACTTTAGAAAAAAGGGAGGTGTTAAAAAGGAGGTGTTGGTGTACATTGGTTTTGAATTATTGACTATTGCAATAGCAGGGTAATACAGAACGTGGTAAGACACTCCAAAAATTCGCGTAGAACGGTTAAAGATCGAACCTCACGGTACAACCGAAGTATGATCTCGAAGGTAAATTTATTGGACATTGTGTAAGGGTAAATTATTTAAACAATAGAGCTTACTACGTTGAAATAAATGTGAAAAAGGGTGAGGCAAAAAACTACCACGATGTTTGAGTGGCGTAATTTCGCTAATGACGTTATTTTTACCAAAAAAGATCTTCTTAAAATATTGTCCAAGAGGCTTAAGTAAGTTGCTTGAGCACCAGCCTAGAGAAGAAGGGAAGGAGGAAAAATAGTTTTTAAATAAAAGGAAATAATTATAAAAAATCATAGAAGTATTTCTGACGGTTTTGTGCTAGAAAAATAATAGAAACGAATTAAGAATAGTATTCTATTTTTCTAATAGAGTTATTTATTGGTTAAAATTATTGTTAATCTTTAAATACATGGTCGTTGCACATTTATTTTTGGTAACGCAATCACATCTTACATCTTAGAATTAACCACCTTGATACATGTCTTCGAAGATGTAGTATAGTATTATTTTTTTTTATTTTTGGAATCAAAGGAAAAATACGTGTTATGCACTTAATTAGTACTCTAAGCATCGAAATAATACTTTTTGATGAAGAAGATATGCTAATAATCAGGCCTATCACGAATTCCATTGTTATCGGAAACTTTTACGAAGCCCGAAAAATTGATCACGAAATCCATTTGTAATGCAAAATTGTATGAGATTTTTCATTACGAACGTATTTGACAATAGCTTTTTTCACAATTCGTAAAAGTTTCCCATTACGATGGAATTCGTGATAGGCCTAAATATGGGATCTCGCGTTATGTTTTATAAATTTTAGCAAGATCGGAAGGAGAGAACAATTTCTTGAATCGTCTCAGAAAACCCAAACATCTTGCTGCATTTTAGACGACAACGCATGTGTGATCGTTCCACAAGAGGTTGTGAGTGATTCACATACCGAAAATATCGAGTTAATTTTCATTGATGCAAGTTCCTCTAATATATAGTGACATTGGTTTTAACGATTCAAAGCAACATTAGGTTTTCGACATTTAAATTCCATGCGGTTTCTTATTGCCCATTGTACAATGCTTAACAGATTGGAAAGTTCCAAAAAGTTTGAAAGAAATTCTTCTTTTTAAACCTTGATCATATTCTAAAAAAATTAAAATAGTTAAAACGTAAAAATAGATAACAAAATTCTTTATTTTACAAATTGAATTCTCTGCAAATTGAATTCTCTGCGAACGCTTTCAAGTCACAAAATATGTATGTAATATGTGGGAGTTCACTTCAAAATTAAATGTTTACTATACTATAGCACATTTCTGTAACCTCCTATTTTGCCTTGGTTCGGTTGGCTGGAATTATTCCCTAAGGCTAGCTCGGCCGTGGGATCTTGAACCTTAAGAAGCTTACAAAAAAAAATCCAGCCAGCGTCAAGATGTTGAGCGACGCGCGAGTAAATTTCCTCTACCCTCCCTACCTCGGTTGCTACTCTCGCCAGAGCAACCCCTTTTCCAGGCTTCTTCTTACCTTACTATCATTCCATATCTTCTCCCTAATTCCTCACCCTCATCCTAAATATTAAAAAATTAGTTCCGGCACATTGTGCTAATAATTCTCATAATGTTCAATAAATTTTGAATCGATGGTTCATTTTCAGATAACAATTCGATTTTATTGGCTAGATATAAATTTAATATTTTAATTGAATAATAGAGATAATACAATAAGATAATTCATAGTAATCAAGTAATGATGTATTCTCTATTGGTATTTAATTTTCTAGCTTTAATTACTTTATCGACGGTAAGAAAAAAAATGTATAAAAATTATTCAAACAAATTATTAAATATTATTTTAAACGAATTGGCTATCAAGCGATAAAAAAAAGAAAAACTAACTCAATGCTATACGTATTTGATTAGCTTTCTTAGCTTTCGCGCAAGTAGAAAGAAAATTTTATTCCTTTACTACTTATTTTGTATCAACGTATTCACTTTACTTTTAGTCGCGAAAGTTCGAGTTCACAACAAAAAATTTCAAATAAAATATAGTATATATATGTATGTAATTATACTCAAACAAACTTACCCCTATTCGTAGAAGTGGCCACTGCTGCTAATAGTCTCGTTTGGAGTTAACTTTATTTTTTTGTAGATAGGTGTGTTTACTTTCGCCTTCACTTGAAATTTAGTTTGTAACTCGTACTTGTTAATTTTGCTGTTATCACAAATTTTAATTCGATATGTACTTTACACGATATGCTATTGAGTTTCAATTTCTTCCTTTGTTCGCTTTAAGCAAAGCTTATTTCAAACAAAAGTTAAGTAAAAGAATACAAAAAAACTATTTAATAATTATTTAAAATAGAAGTTAAAAAAATTAAAAGTAAAAAAAATAAAAATTTAAAAAAATTATATGAAGTCTTCGATGGGATTCGAACCAGGAACCCTTAGATTCGGAGGGACGTGATACGTCGCCTAGACGATCACGACCACGGAGCCTCTATAATTTAGGGCGAAAGTTGAGCACTTGGAATTTCCTAGAGGTCAACGTATACTTTCAGGCGACTTGGATATTTCGCAATTTTCTGAGCACCTGTGCCTCTTCAGTCGGAAAAGTGGGATTTTCTTCGAAATTCCTAGACTTATCCTGGGATTCCCTTATTCCTTATTTTACTCTGCTCCTCTTTTGGGTATATATATATTTCGAGATTTTCACTTCCGATATAAAAAAATTATATAAAATATTTAGTCACTTCAAATGATTTTCAAATCTTGGTTTGCGCTAACCGTCTTCACTATACCGGTGTTGAATGCCCTTGTGGTATCTTTGAAGGTTTTCTTTGAAAAGAAAGACTTTCACTTTCAAACCTCTTACTCAACCTATCCATTTAGTGCATTCATACCGGAGAAGATTCCGCAAACTCTTTCCTACCGTTCGATCGTGAGATATAGGATTCGAGTCTTATGCTCTCGCCAGGTCGAAAATCTCCCTCTCTATTTATCCCGCTCTCAGACTCTATTTTGCGAACAAACCCCCGAGGAATATCCCTAAAAAAGCTTTTCTCTGTTCTAACTCTAAATTTCCCATCATTCTCCAATTTCCCTTCTATCATTCTGACAGATCAGTTCGTCGAGACTTTTCAAAACAAACATAATGTCGTCGTCGTCGTTGTTATTGACATTCATTTTTATTCGTGCCGCAATTCTTTTAAACAACAAAACTCAAAAAGTGTAATTCGGTTACAGGGCTTTGCTTTTTTCTGATAAAAACGTTGTCAGAAATATGCAAACGAACCCACGTATAAAACTCCGGCAATAGGGAAATCGTGCGGGCGGTAGCCATAGTTCACCCCCAATCTTGGTGTTTAGTTCGGAGAGTACTTGAATGCAAATTGTTGCAGTGTTTTGTAATGCAATTCCTGTGAAGTTCGTTCGTCAAAATGCAATTCAGTTTTATTTCAAATGTTTGAGTTATTTGTGTTAATTAATGAAAAGTTATGTAAAAAAAAAATATGGTTATTAGATTTTCAATGAAAACGGTAAACAAAAAAAAACAAAAATGGGATCGTTGATGTGTGAAAGAGACGGTCATATAAGCATCGACTTGATTTATTCATTTATTTATAAACAAAACAACGGCACGTCCGTTTGCATTTCCTAAATCTATCGGTATTCGGTAATCGAAAAAAAGAGGTCGTCAACCCCAAACGTCAACAACACAAAAAAAACATACAAAATTGCAAATTGCCGTCGGGATTTTTCATTTTCATTAAGTGTCGTCGGGAAGGTATTTCGTTTTATATCGCTTGATAGAAATAGACGTACTGTAATTAAAAGAGAGAATAAATAAAATAAATAGGATGAGTGTCATTTTGTGAAAATAAATACGTGAAGTCGGTAATCTTAATGTCAAGTGTATCTCGTTTAATACTTTCAAAGATAATTCTCTTCGTCTTCAACGTTGTTTGTGATGGTCAGTTTATAGTGAAATTTTTAATAAATAAAAAGTGTTTTAATTGTCCTATGGTGCGAATTTCGTTAATATTATTTGTCGGTCGGGATATTTTTCGTCAGGAAAAGTAAACAGGCAACCGAAATTTTAGGAATATTGTCAACTACAATCAACGTGGGACGCGAACCCACTTATGCTAGACGGGCACTTGATACAAAAATAGTCAGATAAGTACATTTAAAAATTTTCAAAACAAAATTCGGTGCTTTGTGGAATGTTTTATTTTTCTTTCCAGCATTTATTGCCGTATGTCCTTAGCATGGAAAACACCAAGGGGTTTACCGGACCGTGATTCCAATTCGTACATACAATTTCCTACCACTCTTTTAATGCGGGATTTAAGAAATTTTGGAAGCAATTTGGCATTGATTCCCTGCACGAAATTGCTTTGAGCGAAGTTACGATGGAACACTTCTTGTCCTTCCTGGTAAGTAACGTTTCTTGTACGTTTATTATAGGTATCTCTTGACTTAACGTATGCCCTGTCCAAATTCTCCGACAACTTCTGTCGTGTCAAGGAAAATTTCAGTGTGCGGGGTGTGACCACCATTTCAGGATCGGGTAATGCGTTAATCTTTCTAAGCAGTGCGTATGTGGACCCATGAGTGACCATGTTCTGACCGAACATAGCGAAGTAGGGCTGACATTTCAGAGAGTCGTGTATGTCGGAACGCAACGCCCAGGCTATACTGGACAGATGGATGTCCCAGTCGTTTTGTTGCTTCGAAATCACAATTCTTAGCTTGCTGAGTAGACTTCGATTTACCCTCTCCGAAATGTTGGCCTGCGGTGCATGCACCGCGGTACGCACATGCTTAACCCCGTACTCGTCCAGAAATTCCCTGAAATCCTTGGACACAAACTGACGTCCGTTGTCGGAATGAATTTGTTCAGGGGTCCCGAAAGTGTGAAAAATTTCAGATTCAAGGTATTGAATCACCCGTTTCGAAGTGGCTTTCGGTAAAGCCTTAAAAAACATAAATTTGGTGGAATGATCCACCACAATGAATACGTACACATTACCGCTTTTGGTACGCGGATAGGGACCTAAAAAATCTATGTATATTCGTTGCATTGGTCTCTCGGTTTTTGTTTGACTTACTATTGGTGGACGAAGGGTTTCATTCGGAGCTTTTACCATCTTACAAACCTCACAGTTTTTGACGTAAACTCTTACATCTTTTGCCATTTTAGGCCAGTAATATTTGGCGGCTATGCGGGAATATGTTTTGTCAAAACCACTGTGACAACTAAGTTTACTATTATGACTCGATTCAATGCACTTCAATGTCAGACTGTCTGGTAGCCACAGGCGCCAAAGTGAGTCTTCTTCGTCTACATTCCCCTCTCTGAATCGAACTCTTCGATAGATATATTTTCCAGAAGCTATGACATCTGGTAGATTTGACTGGTTTCGGACAATATTCTCTCTCAAGTGGGTGTATGACTCGGAATCGAAATCGGTTGAATCCAAATCGATCTCACCCCATGTGGACATCGAAGAACCCTCCCGAATTCCACCGTCACCCGCGTTGCTACACGCTGCAATTTCGTCCATGTTTATCCGAGAAAGGCAATCGGGAACTACGTTAAGCGACCCCTTACGATGCTGGATGGAGAAATTATAACCTTGGAGTTCTAAACTCCATCTGGCTAGTCTGCCTGACAACTCTTTCATCGACATGAGCCATTTAAGGCTCGAATGATCAGTTATAATCGTAAAGGGTAGTCCGTCAACGTAGGCTCGGAATTTTCGGACGCTCAAAACCGCTGCGAGACATTCTTGCTCGGTGACGGTGTAATTTTTCTGGGCCTTGTTAAGTTTTTTGGACATGAAGGCAATGGGTTTTTCGTTACCGTCCTCATCCACTTGAAAGAGGACACCCCCTACTCCCTCAGACAACGCGTCGCATTGAATCGTGAATGGTTTGGAGAAATTAGGTTCGGATAATACAGGAGCCGACGAAAGAGCAGTTTTGAGCTGCTCGAAAGCTTCTATTGCTTCAGGCGTTAGTTCAAACTTGGATTTCTTCTGAAGACAATTGGTCAAAGGTGCAGCTAGATCGGCATAGTTCCGGATGAACCTCCTATACCAACCCGTTAGACCCAGGAATCTCCTTATTTGCCTAACCGTTGTTGGAACAGGGAAATTGACCATAGCCTCTATCTTATCCGGGTTGGTTTTCAAATTTCCTTGACCTACAACAAATCCAAGAAATTTAATTTCCTTCATACAAAATTTACTCTTCGCCAGATTGATGGTCAGGTTAGCGCGACGAAGGCAACTTGCCACTTCTTTAAGGATGAGTATATGCTCCTCAAAGGTAGAAGTACATATCAGTAAGTCGTCTAAATACACAAACACATTATCACGGAGATGACTCGGAATGACTTTATCCATTACTCGACAAAGAGTTTGACCAGCGTTACTTAAGCCAAATGGCATTACCTTGAATTGGTAGAGAGGCCTACCAGGAACTGTGAAGGCAGTTTTCTCTCTCGAACTCTCATGTAATGGAATTTGCCAGTAAGCGTCTTTCAAATCGATCCCCGTGATAAAATGCGTGTCCTTTATACGACTTAGCAAACCTTCGACGTGAGGCAGCGGATACGCATCCTTAATAGTGACTTCGTTAACCTTTCGGAAATCAAGGCAAAGGCGAACTTTTCCCGGTTTTCTGACAAGTACGACAGGACAGCTCCACGGAGAGTTGCTGACTTCAATGACCCCTAATTCCAACATTCTGTCTAGCTCCTTATAAACTTCTCCTTGTCGAACAGGGGACAGAGGGTAATGTCGGGATTTGATTGGGCTAGCGTTTCCCGTGTCCACAATGTGACACCCGAGGTCAGTTTTTCCTAACCCTAATACCACAAAATTAGGAAATTGTCTTTTTACATTTTCCAATTGAAGGGTTTCTTCCGCTGTCAGTTGAATCAATTCGGCTTCGCTCTTGAAATTTTCGTCCTTATCATCCGCATTTAAATCTACAGCTAGCTCGCTGACTTGAGGCAACAAATTGAAACTACGCCAAAAATTCATCCCGAGATATAGTCTTTGTGTCAGGTTTGGAATCAGATAAAATGTCAGGGTATTACTTAAGCCGTTATACTTTGTCTGTACTTGACAATACCCTTCGATATTGTGAGAATTACCGTCTGCTGTCCGTACGACGTTATTGTATGCTAAAACTTTTACTCCGAGTTTTCGGACCAACTCCCAACAACCCTTTCCTAATACTGAGATAGAGGCCCCGCTGTCGAGAAGTCCAAAAACCGACTCGTCATTCAACAAAACATCAGCGTATAAGCGGCCATCTGTCTCAGAGGATATGATGGTTTCGATTATTTCCTTTCGGAACTTTTTTCGCTTTTGAAAGCGATGACGACATTTTTGGATGTGCGAACTGATCGGTTTATTGTTGGTTGCGAAAATTTGAGCCCTAACCTTCTCATAATTTAGTTTTCGCTCGTGAAGAGACTTCAACTGATGTGATTCATATGGATGAAAATCATTCACATTGACAGTGGGTTTTTCGTTTTTTAAAATCTTAATCGGAATTGCATCTTCGTCAGTTTCATTAGGGTTACTTGTTTTATGCGGGGTGTTTAATTTTGCGAGTGGTTCGGAGGATTCCTTGAGGAACGAGTCTCTCCACTCCTCGCTTCGTCCCTCGAAAAGTTTCCCGTCTGGTGTTTACCACATTGGATAGTGTTAACACCTTTCGCTCCACATAGAAAACAAAATAAATTTCTGGTGGACGCTGGACAAAAGTGATAGGCGTGACCTTTTTGATCACAGTTCCAACAGATGTAATTGGCTGTTGAAACCGGCTTTCTTGACGAATACATTGCCGCGACTTCATGTATCTCCGATTCTTCATCGAGAGAATCGTTTTCAAACGCAATCTCATTTACAGATCGATGACCGACTGTTCGCTTATTTAAAAATCTTTCAGCCTCACGAGCCTTCTGCCGAAGCTGTTCAAGATTTTTAATTTCAGCTGACAGAAGAATCTCCCCCAATTTTTCTTTGGCGTTGCCCCTGATAATTTCAATAAGTTTTTTGTCATCAAAAGAGTCCTTCAGACGGTCGTTTAAACCACACACGGAGGAATAAAAATCATCGAAGGATTCCTTCGCACCCTGCTTTCGACACATTAACCTCATATATATGTCTATTTCGGACTCCATCTTACCAAACTCTTTCTTTATAGCTTCTTTTATAGCTGAGAGGTCCGCGTTAGGATTCTTTTTGACGAAACGCCAAAACCACTTGTTAGGCTTACCTTCCAGCAAAATGTGGAAGTTGGCGGCAATCTGTTCGTCACTATATGCTGATGACGATTGCATCCGGCTTATTTTCAGTAAAAATTCAGAAATATTTTCGGAACCATCGTAGGTGAGTTTCCATCGATCTAACCTACAAGGCCCTGAGGCAACAAACGTCGTAGACCCGTTTGAGTCCCTTGGTTGAGGAAACTGGTTCGTTGCTGATCTTTGAGATTCTAGCGGGGAAGGGTTGCTAGCTTGTTGCTGCTGTAAGCGCAAACTTTCAAGCCGTTGCGACACATCCTCCATGAACGCATTCATTTGCTGGAAAATTCGGGTTTGGTATCGAACCATAGTTCTTTCCATCCTAGAGAGAAGATCCTCATTTGGTTCACCATTATTTTCACCCTGATTTTCCCACCTCTCAGCGTTTCTTTCTAGGCCTTCTGGAAGCTGACCGGCATTATGGTCACGATCCTGACCTGCCTCTCGATCGGCCATGTTAGAGGTAGAATTGGAGATGACAGAGTTCAATTCTTCAGAAAAGCTAAATGACGCGTCTAAATTAAACCTGTCAATGGTAGTATGAAATCTTCGGTAGAACTCTTCGAAATCAGCTTCGTTCTGAGGGTTAAAATTATATATGTTATCTTCTGCACTTGAAAGGTTATGCCCACTACTCATACTTAACCACGCGAGTCGCGTTCTACGATTAGGTATTTCCTACTCTAACTCTTGGCAAAAAAAATATACCAACGTAGCGAAACAATGTTTATTTTTGAAATACTTTTCAAAAAAAAATATACTACACAAACTTTAAGGAAATCAAAGTGAGGATTGTTGGAATCCAGGTAAATCCAAAACAAAGGTAAGTGAGTCGTATACGTATCCCAAAAGAATTTCAACAAAATTCAATTTCAAAATTCTTTAACTATACGGTATTTGAATTCAAACAAATGAAAATAAAAAAAATGATATGTAATTCTTCTTACCAAAACAGGAAAGAATAAAAATTTTAATTTGAAAATGTACTTAAAAAAAATAAAAAAAATCTAAAATTCACAATTCCTTAAATACTAGGATCTTTCAAGGAGATATTTTAAAGTGAGGATAAAAAAAATATAAAAAAAAATGTTATCTTAATCCAGAAATTTCTCTTTCAGTACCACTTAATCGAATCAAAAAAAAACTTCAAATTATCGGACCCCGTGATGAAATTCAGAATCAGAGGTGTCCACTTCGACGATCAAAGATTTGACTTTAGAAACAAAATTCCAAAATTTTTGTTCAGGACCAAAATGTAGGTAAATTGAAATTTATTGAAAAAAATTATGTATATTGAAATTTGAAAATTTTAATAATGAAAAAAAAAATCTAATTTGTTTTCTTTTAAAATGTTTGATTTAGCTTAGAATGAGGATGAGCTTTCAGGAGAACAATGAATGACAGACGGAACGAAGAAGCCGTTGTTCTAAGAGCCGACGAGCAAAAAAAAATAAAGCATACTATTGTTGGAAAGGACTTCTGAAAAAAAAAATATATTCTCCTCGGGTTTCAGGACTTCGAAAGACGAACCCTTCATCTTTAAAGGCATCTGAAACCTTCGGAGAATTTAAAAGGGCTTGCTGAAAGGACCTCCGAAGACGCCTTCCTTAAGATCGACGGGTCTCTTTCAGCATTATATTTATTTTGTGTTCGGTTGGTTCGGACAATCGGGAATCTTTATCGAGGATGCCCGAAGACTCGAACCAATCTTTCACGAAATTGTCTGAATGTAGTTGTTCGAATGAGCTTCCCTGTGGCAACGCGATACCAGTTTAAAACAACCTAGTTATCGGGACTCACAACAAAACTGCAAGCGAAGCTGAATTTGAAGTTAAAATTGACTTTAAAATGGAATAAAAAAATAGAAAAAATGAAAATTTGAAGTTATAATGCAATTGACTTTGAAATTTAAAAGAAAGGTAAAAGTAAACTATTGAACTATTGAACTAAAATGAATTGGCTCTGAAAAATAATCAGCCACTCTATCTAAAAGATAGAGGGCTCCACGTTATGGGCGCCATTTGTAACCTCCTATTTTGCCTTGGTTCGGTTGGCTGGAATTATTCCCTAAGGCTAGCTCGGCCGTGGGATCTTGAACCTTAAGAAGCTTACAAAAAAAAATCCAGCCAGCGTCAAGATGTTGAGCGACGCGCGAGTAAATTTCCTCTACCCTCCCTACCTCGGTTGCTACTCTCGCCAGAGCAACCCCTTTTCCAGGCTTCTTCTTACCTTACTATCATTCCATATCTTCTCCCTAATTCCTCACCCTCATCCTAAATATTAAAAAATTAGTTCCGGCACATTGTGCTAATAATTCTCATAATGTTCAATAAATTTTGAATCGATGGTTCATTTTCAGATAACAATTCGATTTTATTGGCTAGATATAAATTTAATATTTTAATTGAATAATAGAGATAATACAATAAGATAATTCATAGTAATCAAGTAATGATGTATTCTCTATTGGTATTTAATTTTCTAGCTTTAATTACTTTATCGACGGTAAGAAAAAAAATGTATAAAAATTATTCAAACAAATTATTAAATATTATTTTAAACGAATTGGCTATCAAGCGATAAAAAAAAGAAAAACTAAATCAATGCTATACGTATTTGATTAGCTTTCTTAGCTTTCGCGCAAGTAGAAAGAAAATTTTATTCCTTTACTACTTATTTTGTATCAACGTATTCACTTTACTTTTAGTCGCGAAAGTTCGAGTTCACAACAAAAAATTTCAAATAAAATATAGTATATATATGTATGTAATTATACTCAAACAAACTTACCCCTATTCGTAGAAGTGGCCACTGCTGCTAATAGTCTCGTTTGGAGTTAACTTTATTTTTTTGTAGATAGGTGTGTTTACTTTCGCCTTCACTTGAAATTTAGTTTGTAACTCGTACTTGTTAATTTTGCTGTTATCACAAATTTTAATTCGATATGTACTTTACACGATATGCTATTGAGTTTCAATTTCTTCCTTTGTTCGCTTTAAGCAAAGCTTATTTCAAACAAAAGTTAAGTAAAAGAATACAAAAAAACTATTTAATAATTATTTAAAATAGAAGTTAAAAAAATTAAAAGTAAAAAAAATAAAAATTTAAAAAAATTATATGAAGTCTTCGATGGGATTCGAACCAGGAACCCTTAGATTCACGACCACGGAGCCTCTATAATTTAGGGCGAAAGTTGAGCACTTGGAATTTCCTAGAGGTCAACGTATACTTTCAGGCGACTTGGATATTTCGCAATTTTCTGAGCACCTGTGCCTCTTCAGTCGGAAAAGTGGGATTTTCTTCGAAATTCCTAGACTTATCCTGGGATTCCCTTATTCCTTATTTTACTCTGCTCCTCTTTTGGGTATATATATATTTCGAGATTTTCACTTCCGATATAAAAAAATTATATAAAATATTTAGTCACTTCAAATGATTTTCAAATCTTGGTTTGCGCTAACCGTCTTCACTATACCGGTGTTGAATGCCCTTGTGGTATCTTTGAAGGTTTTCTTTGAAAAGAAAGACTTTCACTTTCAAACCTCTTACTCAACCTATCCATTTAGTGCATTCATACCGGAGAAGATTCCGCAAACTCTTTCCTACCGTTCGATCGTGAGATATAGGATTCGAGTCTTATGCTCTCGCCAGGTCGAAAATCTCCCTCTCTATTTATCCCGCTCTCAGACTCTATTTTGCGAACAAACCCCCGAGGAATATCCCTAAAAAAGCTTTTCTCTGTTCTAACTCTAAATTTCCCATCATTCTCCAATTTCCCTTCTATCATTCTGACAGATCAGTTCGTCGAGACTTTTCAAAACAAACATAATGTCGTCGTCGTCGTTGTTATTGACATTCATTTTTATTCGTGCCGCAATTCTTTTAAACAACAAAACTCAAAAAGTGTAATTCGGTTACATTTCAATTTTTCTATTTGCTTAAAATAAGTTGGTCAGTGAATTATAAATACTTAATATGAAAAAGAAAAACGAATTGCCCTAACATACAATCGCACATTTAAGATACATTTTTAATTGAGTGCAAGTTTGTAACCACTTTTGCCCGTCGTTTTATGAATCATACATAAATGACTTTATACACATCATTTCATACAAAAAATTTCTATATTTAATATTATGAAAAAGACACTTTTTAATTCAAGCACATCCTTCATCTTCTATATTCCTGCTAAGAGACGTACGTTTTTCAATTCTGACCACACAAAATAATCCTAGGGCTTAAAATATGGAGTCCCAGAGACCTTTTCTAAGACCTACGATGTTGATCCTAAGGCATTTATTTGTCGTCTTGGCTTTGTTTGTCCCACCCAAATCCTGCAGAAGAATCCATATATTTCCATTGAAAAGGGTATCTTTTAAACACATAACCAAACCCTCTATCAAATCTCTATGGCGCACAACTTTTCACATTCGTTTCCAAAAATGTCAAGATGGGACATTTTGTAGTGAGACTTTCAATAAACCATCACAGAAGCGTGGTGATGGCTGCGTTTGACCCTTAGAACAAGAGTTTTTAGTTTGATATAATGATGTCGAATAAATTGTATCGTTTTCTTTATTGTAAACTTCTTCAACAGTAAAAATCTTTCCATTGGAAAAAGAGAATTATTTCATGCTTATTGCTCGTGTGCCACGGTAAAAGCCCTTCGACTTTTACAACAATAACTTTTATGAGTCGAGGTGTTAACAAATGGTCTGTAGAGTGTCAATAGCCTTTTATGTGTAGATACTCCCTAAGGAGCATTGAAATGGATATGGTGAATATATCCAATTCTTTGGATATTATTTATCTTTTTCGAAGAGGTTTTAGTGGTATTCGTTCCTGTATTACTTTGGGCAGGTTCAGACAACATAAGGGACTTCATTTGCAGTCAACTTCATTCTTTGAACGCAAATTTTGATCAAGGCAACTAGTTGGTTTTTCAAGTGTCATGAGTTTCAAATTCAGAACTTTACTTCACAAACCTATACTTTAAGTTCATAGTACAAAAACTAACAAAAGCATTATTGTCTAAGAAACATTCATAAGGCAAGCTGCATGTCCATCACGATTTGTATTTTGTATTGAAAAGTAATATTATTTATTTGTTTTCCAAATTGACAAGGAACTTTTTTACACAAAACATTAAATGAAGCTGTGCAGAAAATAAATGAATCATAGCGTAACAAAGTTCAGCTTTTAGTTGAATGAAAAAACATTCACCCCTATTACCGATGTCGTAAACGACAGTAAAATATACGACACGACATAATCTGCATTCCATAAGTCGTTTTCAGCTTTTGTCACTCGTTTTGTTGTCGTGTGTAAACGTCAAGTGTGTTGAACGCTCTAATTCAACATTCTGTAAGACGAAAAGAAACGACGACAATGAAAAAAAACGACGGTATCTCTCGTTTGAAAATTTACTTTTTTTTTTTTTTTTTTTTTTTTTTTCAATTCATTTTTATTAATTCAATCTTAAATCTATCTTAAAGCTAGACAAAAATTCATAAAACTAGCCTAATTAACTATAACTTACAACTAACTTACTGGTCCCATACGGACACTCTAAGTTAAACAATACTTAATGCTAATGCCTTTCGGCCCTAAGATCTATTTAACTTCAATTCATTTTATTTATTTTTGTATTCATTAGAAAATTTAGAAAAAAAAAAACTAATGTCAATATATCCTTTTTTATTTTTACTTAAAAACTACTTAAAATACAGTCCTTAATATAAAACTTAAAGCTAACTAAAACTACCTATTCTACCTATAAACTACTTAAAACTAGAACAACCACAGCAGCAAATCTAACTATCTAACGTTTTTTGTTTTTCATCTTTTGTCTTTTTTTTTTTTGATTATTCCATTTTTTTTAAATTTTTTTTTGGAATTTTTTTGTATTTTTTTGTATTTTTTTTTTTTGTATTTTTTGTACTTTTTTTTTGTATGTTTTCTTTTTTTTTTTGTGCCACCATGCCTATTCTACTTAAAACTAAACCCTAAAACTATAAAACAAGTATGTAAGCCGGCCAAGGCTTAAAACCCCATCCCGACTACTCACTATCAAGTGCCGATTGAAGCCACCAAAACTGGTTCTCCTGCTTCACCCTATCAGTTCGGTCCCGTTCGGACACAGCCCTACTGAACCGAAGGAGCTCTGCTCCGCCTTGTGCCATGACGTCCCGATTATACAGGAGTCGCCTATCCACGGTTCGTCGTCTGACGTGGTAGATTAGCGGAACTGCCAATCTATCCTGTATCAGACCGCATTTGTCTAAAAAGAGGAATGCCTCTGGTGGAATGAAGCCGCTCAAGCGTGCACTCTCAAAATACTCGTCGTTCGGATAGAACGCCCCGAAAATTAAATTGTTGGTCGAAGACATAGCTCTTGCAATGTGACCTCGAACGAGTTTTATCACGAAATTGTCAATTCTGTTGATTCGAGCCCCGTTGTATAGGACCTCGTTGGAATAGTAATGCACGTAAGAAGATTCGGCTGTTCGATATAAGCCGGTACAGCGTCGTAAACACTGCCGCTCGAACACCCGAAACTTCTCCATCTGGGAAGGGGCAACTTTGAACCACACAGGACAACCATAAACGATCATCGGCCGTATGAGGGCCATGTAGCAAATTACCTTCACTCTGGGGTCAAGCCGACTGCTAAAAAACAGCCGTTTCGTCAGAGCGAAGGCTCCTCTGGCCCTGGTCAGAGCAGCATTTATATGTCTGTCGAAATATAAATACTGATCTAACCAGATACCGAGGTACTTCACTACACTTTTGCTCGCCAATGGCTGCCCGTGAAGATCAACGATAACCATCTTGCGCCAATTCTTGCACGTATCCCTCGTGGCTCTAGCCAACGGAGTCCGGAACAGAATTGTCTCCGACTTCTGGACATTTATTTTCAGTTTCCAGTCGTCGCAATATCGCTGAATCTCGTCGAAATCACGCTGCAAGAGAATTCTAATAACCTCAACCTTTCGGGCCGTTCTGTACGCAATAAGATCGTCGGCGTACGCAATTGCCTTTGTAAGACTACCTATCAGATCGCTGGTGTAAATGCTGAAGAGAATCGGCGAATTCACCGCTCCCTGTTGAAGACCATTTTTAATTAAGAATGTTGTGGTAGAAGTTACATTGCCACTTTTGACAACAAACTTTCTACCGTTAAGCATATCATAAAGTATATACAACAATGGCTTGCTTATGCCAAGCCTGCTCAGTTTTAGGTAAAGACCCTCTAACCATACGGTGTCAAAGGCCTTTTCCAAATCAACCAGAACAGCACCTGTGCATTGTTGTTTTGTTTTATTCCATTGGATATCAGAAACGAGTTTAGACGCAGCATGAATTGTGTCATGACCCGCCTTGAACCCGAACTGTTTATCCGGAATTATTTTGTTGTCCGCAGCCCACTTAGTCAGAGCCCTATTGATGATCTTTTCGAAAACTTTGCTGATGCTCGGAAGAAGACTTATCGACCGAAGATTTGACGGGTTGGAGTTGTCCTTTCCCTTTTTCGGAAGAGGATGAACCACAGCGGTCTTCCAATGCCCTGGATAATATGCATTATTCAGTGCATTATTGAAGAGTGTGGTGTAAATGTCAATTGCCTCCATCGGTAAATGTCTTAGTACAACGTTGGATATACCATCGACACCTGCTGACTTTTTATTTTTTATTGAGTTGAAGATGAGCTGAAGGTCTACCTTCGTCACTAACAAGGGACTTGGTCCCGTTTGCTCGGCGATTATGGCATTTGCCAAGGTATCGTCATCGAACCGCATAAAACCGCGGTTCTCAGATCGCCAATGTGTTATATCATTTCGAAGATAAAAGTGATTAAGTAGGGCTCTGTTTTCCAGGTCGTGGTTGGGGCGAATGCTAGCATTCACCTTGTACACTTGCTGGAAAGCAGCTCCCACCGCCTCCACTTTTTCCTTCGGATCTTCAATTATATAAAAGTCATCGTCCAGGATGGCTTCTTCTGGATCTATTTGCGCTGTCATGAGTACGTCTCTGTTCTCTTCAGTTCTTTGGAGTTTCAGACACGGAAGGTCATTGTCGTTCTTTTTCCTGAATATCTTGTTGATTTTAGGGAACATACTAGGGTCACTGGAATTAACTGACCGGATCTTGCGGTCCCAGTACTTGTTAATTGATAACCTGTAGTTCTCCTTAATCAACAGATTGACATTTTTTATTGACGACTTCAGTGTCCTAACCTCCAAGTCGTGTGGGTCTGTGAGTCGTCTGTACAAGTTTTTGAGTCTTGTCAGTAAGCCACTCTTGTGCCTACGTAGTGCGTCAATAGTCGCGTTTCTGTAAGCGTCCATTTGGTCCCGTTCTTTGTACTTTGGTATTGTCCGTTCCATCGTTCGTTTTATTGTTTCGTCCATCTGTTGTAAATGTTGGTCAATTTCTGTATTTGTCAGGTTTCTGTTGTTTGGTGGGGCTATGTCACTCGAACGAAGTTCTCTCGCTAAGGCGTTGGTGAAACGAGGCCAGCGCATCTTACTGTAATTGTAAGAGTGCGCTGCAACGTATTCCTCCAACTCCACGCGTTCGTTCGGTATCTGCATTACAGCAGCCAGTCCGCAGTGATCACTGTCGTACTCAACTGTCTGTAAGCAGTTACGAGGGTGATTACCCACTTTGTCTGTAACTGTCAGTCTTGTGTCGTACAGCAAAAGATCCAGAAAGGAGCCGCTTATTGGATACGATGGCTTTTCAGTAGCCAGCAGGTCGACGCCATATTCAACGCTGTAAAGATCCATCAAATTAAAAAGATGGTTACCTCTGGGATTACTATGTTGATTTCCCCAATCTTCATGTTTTGCGTTCAAATCACCGGCCAAGATGAAATAGTTTTCTTCCAAGCTCAGTTTCAGTTCCCTAAAAAGAATCTCGAGTTCTGAAGCAAAGTAAGTAACCTGCGGAGCTCCAGCCGCATAAGCCGCAATCATATACATCTGCTTCCCTTGAGTGAGAGAGATGCATACAACGCAAACTTCTAGCGTCTTGAGCTTTCGCAATTCATTGTTGTATATGACCTTATAATTGATGCCTTTTCGTATAAAGAGAGCGACACCGCCCCCTTGAGTGGAGTCGGGCCGGTCTCTTCTTACGATATTGTAATTTTTATGAGTCAATTTGTGTTTGTGGTTTAGCTTGGTTTCGCTAGCCATAAACACATCGGGACTGTAGTCTTTCAACAATTGGAACATATTGGCTCTTCGTTCAATCCTAATCAGTGAATTTACATTCACAGCTAGGACTTTTAGGCGCGTCTCCGGCAGCGCGCCCATTATGGTCTAAATTGCGCCAGGCCAGGCAACAAAGAGTAGAGATGATCTACCCTTTTGCCTTGCTCCTTTATCTGACTTTGCAGCCCTGTAAGTTGACCTTGAATGCTCAACAACAAGGCTACAATGTCAGGCTGCACTTCTGGTGCCTTAGGCACGGGTGCCTGTGGGACAACCGTTGGTGGAGCCTGTCTCGTATTCCCATTCCCTGACACCATTTGGGCGTAGGAAAATTTGGGATCCACGAATTTTTGTGTAGGAGCCTGTCGAACTGTTCGACTTTCTTCGGCTTTTTGACTGGCCTGTTTTTGTTTCATTTGCTGGACCTTAGGGCAACCCCTATAGCTAGCCGGGTGCCCTTGGTTTCCACAAAGGACACACTTGAGCTGGGTCAAATCCTCAACCCGCTCATTCCCCAGCTTGCACTCTCCCTTGATGTGGGTTTCGGAGCACCTGACGCAGCGCAACTGCATATTGCAGTTGGCTCCGGCATGGCCGAACCTCTGGCACTTCGTACATTGTAAAATGTCGTCGTGCCTTTTTAATGTCTCCCAGTGTATGGCTTGATAGTCGAGGCATTTGATTTCCCTCAGACTCTCAAGCCTACTTTGGGGCGATAATGTTACGAGGAACATTGGCAGCCTGTAACCCCCTCGCCTGGACTTCACCGTAGTGAAAGGCTTGACCCCGATGAAATCGAGATCGTGGATGGCTTTTTGGCGGAGCTCAGCTAAGAGCGCCTCCGGTTCCGTGCAGGAACTTATGCCCTTCAGTAGGACCGTCTTAAATTTTTCGCTTTTAGGCGTGAAGCTGAAGAACTCAGCTGTGGCCTCTTTTAATAACCCTTTGACTAAGTTGTATTCGGCCAGTGAGAAGCACTGGACCGAATAATTCTTTTCTTTTTCGTTTAGTATTTTAATGAAAAAATTGCCCTTAGTGGCCGACTTACATACCTGTTTTATGTCGTCCAGGTCAACTCTATGGGTCCTTATTGGTGGCACCTTCTCCTTCTTGGGCTGTGGTTGTTTCTGGTGTTGCTGCTGCTTCTGCTGCTGCTTCTGCTGTTGTTTCTGCTTCTCCTGCTGCTTTGGTTGCGGCTGTTGTTGTTGCTGCTTCTTGGCCTTAGCCGACGTCGATGGGCCCTCAGCAATTGGGCCTGTCTCTGTTGCTGGCGTCTTTTTATTTTGCTCCGCTCCTGTGTTTTTGGAAGCGGGCTTGGGTTGTGGTTGTTTTTGCTGCTGTGGTTGTTGTTGCTGTTCTTTTTGCTGCTGTTGTTTTTGCTGCTGTTGTTTTTGCTGCTGTTGTTTTTGTTGCAGTTGCTTTTGCGCTGCCTCTTGTTGTCGGCGCGCCTCCATTTTCATCTTTAGTGCACTGAGGAGGGGCTCTATTTCCTCTTTGAGCTTATTCAGGCTTTGCTCGTATTGGCTGATTTCTGCCTGCTTGGTTTGCAGGGCCTGCACCAGTTCCCTTTCATCTTGGAGGTCCGCCACTACCTCCACAGCCTTCGTTGTCGGCGGGACTGGCTCTGCCTCCGATAGGATTAAATCCATATTCGGAGGCCTGAAGAGCCCCTCCCCACCTTCGGACACATATTCCGTCTTCTCAGACTCGGAGTGGTCTGAGAATTCACTCTCAGTGGTAATTCCAATCTTACCACTCTCCATTTGCTTGCGCATATCACGCCGCTTAGCGGCGTTAGCTCTTTCAACCTTGTTAGGGCTATGCTTTTTTAGCTTCCTTTTTTTGTTGGTTGTTGCTGTTGTCCACTGGTCAGATGTTGTTGCGGTTGTTTGCGGTACCGCTGCTGGCACCACCGCAATATCTCCCGATGTGTTGGCAGAGGTATCTTTCGATACCCCTGCTTTTTTCTCCTTCTCCATTTGCCTTTTTTCCCAATTTATAAAATCGGCAATTTCTCGATTGTGAAAAAAAGCTTCCAAATTTTTTGTATTCTCCTTCTGGGACTCGAACCCACGACCCTTGGCTCTGTCTCCGGACGCCACTTTTTTTTTTTTTTTTTTTTAATTCATTTTTATTTATTCCATCTTAAATCTATCTTAAAGCTAGACAAAAATTCATAAAACTAGCCTAATTAACCATAACTTACAACTAACTTACTGGTCCCATACGGACACTCTAAGTTAAACAATAATACTTAATGCTAATGCCTTTCGGCCCTAAGATCTATTTATCTTCAATTCAATTTTATTTATTTTTGTATTGATTAGAAAATTTAAAAAAACTAATATCAATATCCTTTTTTATTTTTACTTAAAACTACTTAAAATAAGGTCCTTAAAATAAAACTTAAACTAACTTAAACTACCTATTCTACCTATAAACTACTTAAAACTAGAACAACCACAGCAGCAAATCTAACTATCTAACGTTTTTTGTTTTTCATATTTTGTCTTTTTTTTTTGTATATTTTTTTTTTATTATTCCATGTTTTTTTATTTTTTTATTTTTTTTTTTTTTTTTTGTATTTTTTGTTTTTTTTTGTATTTTTTTTTTATGTTTTTTTGTGCCACCATGCCTATTCTACTTAAAACTAAACCCTAAAACTATAAAACAAGTATGTAAGCCGGCCAAGGCTTAAAACCCCATCGCGACTACTCACTATCAAGTGCCGATTGAAGCCACCAAAACTGGTTCTCCTGCTTCACCCTATCAGTTCGGTCCCATTCGGACACAGCCCTACTGAACCGAAGGAGCTCTGCTCCGCCTTGTGCCATGACGTCCCGACTATACAGGAGTCGCCTATCCACGGTTCGTCGTCTGACGTGGTAGATTAACGGAACTGCCAATCTATCCTGTATCAGACCGCATCTATCTAAAAAGAGGAATGCCTCTGGTGGAATGAAGCCGCTCAAGCGTGCACTTTCAAAATACTCGTCGTTCGGATAGAACGCCCCGAAAATTAAATTGTTGGTCGAAGACATAGCTCTTGCAATGTGACCTCGAACGAGTTTTATCACGAAATTGTCAATTCTGTTGATTCGAGCCCCGTTGTATAGGACCTCGTTGGAAAAGTAGTGCACGTAAGAAGATTCGGCTGTTCGATATAAGCCGGTACAGCGTCGTAAACACTGCCGCTCGAACACCCGAAACTTCTCCATCTGGGAAGGGGCAACGTTGAACCACACAGGACAACCATAAACGATCATCGGCCGTATGAGGGCCATGTAGCAAATTACCTTCACTCTGGGGTCAAGCCGACTGCTAAAAAACAGCCGTTTCGTCAGAGCGAAGGCTCCTCTGGCCCTGGTCAGAGCAGCATTTATATGTCTGTCGAAATATAAATACTGATCTAACCAGATACCGAGGTACTTCACTACACTTTTGCTCGCTAATGGCTGCCCGTGAAGATCAACGATAACCATCTTGCGCCAATTCTTGCGCGTATCCCTCGTGGCCCTAGCCAACGGAGTCCGGAACAGAATTGTCTCCGACTTCTGGACATTTATTTTCAGTTTCCAGTCGTCGCAATATCGCTGAATCTTGTCGAAATCACGCTGCAAGAGAATTCTAATAACCTCAACCTTTCGGGCCGTTCTGTACGCAATAAGATCGTCGGCATACGCAATTGCCTTTGTAAGACTACCTATCAGATCGCTGGTGTAAATGCTGAAGAGAATCGGCGAATTCACCGCTCCCTGTTGAAGACCATTTTTAATTAAGAATGTTGTGGTAGAAGTTACATTGCCACTTTTGACAACAAACTTTCTACCGTTAAGCATATCATAAAGTACATACAACAATGGCTTGCTTATGCCGAGCCTGCTCAGTTTTAGGTAAAGACCCTCTAACCATACGGTGTCAAAGGCCTTTTCCAAATCAACCAGAACAGCACCTGTGCATTGTTGTTTTGTTTTATTCCATTGGATATCAGAAACGAGTTTAGACGCAGCATGAATTGTGTCATGACCAGCCTTGAACCCGAACTGTTTATCCGGAATTATTTTGTTGTCCGCAGCCCACTTAGTCAGAGCCCTATTGATGATCTTTTCGAAAACTTTGCTGATGCTCGGAAGAAGACTTATCGACCGAAGATTTGACGGGTTGGAGTTGTCCTTTCCCTTTTTCGGGAAAGGATGAACCACAGCGGTCTTCCAATGCACTGGATAATATGCATTATTCAGTGCATTATTGAAGAGTGTGGTGTAAATGTCAATTGCCTCCATCGGTAAATGTCTTCGTACAACGTTGGATATACCATCGACACCTGCTGACTTTTTATTTTTTATTGAGTTGAAGATGAGCTGAAGCTCAACCTTCGTCACTAACAAGGGACTTGGTCCCGTTTGCTCGGCGATTATGGCATTTGCCAAGGTATCGTCATCGAACCGCATAAAACCGCGGTTCTCAGATCGCCAATGTGTTATATCATTTCGAAGATAAAAATGATTAAGTAGGGCTCTGTTTTCCAGGTCGTGGTTGGGGCGAATGCTAACATTCACCTTGTACACTTGCTGGAAAGCAGCTCCCACCGCCTCCACTTTTTCCTTCGGATCTTCAATTATGAAAAAGTCATCGTCAAAGATGGCTTCTTCTGGATCTATTTGCGCTGTCATGAGTACGTCTCTGTTCTCTTCAGTTCTTTGGAGTTTCAGACACGGAAGGTCATTGTCGTTCTTTTTCCTGAATATCTTGTTGATTTTAGGGAACATACTAGGGTCACTGGAATTAACTGACCGGATCTTGCGGTCCCAGTAATTGTTAATCGATAACCTGTAGTTCTCCTTAATCAACAGATTGACATTTTTTATTGACGACTTCAGTGTCCTAACCTCCAAGTCGTGTGGGTCTGTAAGTCGTCTGTACAAGTTCTTGAGTCTTGTCAGTAAGCCACTTTTGTGCTTACGAAGTGCGTCAATAGTCGCGTTTCTGTAAGCGTCCATTTGGTCCCGTTCTTTGTACTTTGGTATTGTCTGTTCCATTGTTCGTTTTATTGTTTCGTCCATCTGTTGTAAATGTTGGTCAATTTCTGTATTTGTCAGGTTTCTGTTGTTTGGTGGGGCTATGTCACTCGAACGAAGTTCTCTCGCTAAGGCGTTGGTGAAACGAGGCCAGCGCATCTTACTGTAATTGTAAGAATGCGTTGCAACGTATTCCTCCAACTCCACGCGTTCGTTCGGAATCTGCATTACAGCAGCCAGTCCGCAGTGATCACTGTCGTACTCGACTGTCTGTAAGCAGTTTCGAGGGTGATTACCCACTTTGTCTGTAATTGTCAATCTTGTGTCGTACAGCAAAAGATCCAGAAAGGAACCGCTTCTTGGATACGATGGCTTTTCAGTAGCCAACAGGTCGACGCCATATTCAACGCTGTAAAGATCCATCAAATTAAAAAGATGGTTACCTCTGGGATTACTATGTTGATTTCCCCAATCTTCATGTTTTGCGTTCAAATCACCGGCCAAGATGAAATAGTTTTCTTCCAAGCTCAGTTTCAGTTCCCTAAAAAGAATCTCGAGTTCTGAAGCAAAGTAAGTAACCTGCGGAGCTCCAGCCGCATAAGCCGCAATCATATACATCCGCTTCCCTTGAGTGAGAGAGATGCATACAACGCAAACTTCTAGCGTCTTGAGCTTTCGCAATTCATTGTTGTATATAACTTTATAATTAATGCCTTTTCGTATAAAGAGAGCGACACCACCCCCTTGAGTGGAGTCGGGCCGGTCTCTTCTTACGATATTGTAATTTTTATGAGTCAATTTGTGTTTGTGGTTTAGCTTAGTTTCGCTAGCCATAAACACATCGGGACTGTAGTCTTTCAACAATTGGAACATATTGGCTCTTCGTTCAATCCTAATCAGTGAATTTACATTCACAGCTAGGACTTTTAGGCGCGTCTCCGGCAGCGCGCCCATTTCTCCGGACGCCACCTCCACTGGGCTACCGAATAGTTGTTTTAAACTGTGGCAAACTGCCGACTTAACTGCCAAACACTACAAATGCACTTGATTTAAATTAACTAATGAAACACTTGCTATCTCTCTGAAAGTCAAAGAACGACTGATTTGAAAATTTACTCACGACGAAGAAATGGAAGTTCGGAAAACTAAGTTTTCTTGTTAAATAATTTATTTTAAGGAATTTATTAGTACTTTATTTGCGATAAATACAAAATAAATATTTTTACACATTTTCGGTTAAAATTAACAAAGCAAAACCAATTCGAGGCGCTTGTCCCAGCTGATGGAAAGCAACGAGCAGTTGGCTAGGGGATTTTTGAAATGTATGAACAAAGCCGATTTTAAAAAAGAATGGAATGTAATAGCTGATAAACTCAACAGCAAAGGCCCTCCAATAAGGGATGGCTTTTTCAGGTTTGGGCTGACTTTGAATTTAAAGTAAAAAAAAATTGCTCAGAACAACAAAAAAGAAGTGAAAGGAAATGGAGGAGGGCCAACCAATTGCACATCCTATCTGCGCTTGAGGATGCTGTTGCAAATCTACATATAAACAGATGGTTAAGCCCGAGTGGAAATGCAATTGGTCGCAGCTCCCAACCACTTCAACGTCTTCATCATCCGGACATATGTACATTAGGGATGTTGCGAATATTCGCATCCGCATCCGCAATTGCGGATTATTCGCAATAATTCCAACATCCGCATCCGCATAAACTGATGCGGAGTTTGTTGCGGATGCGGATGTTTTTAAACGCTTTTTCTCAAATTTGTAGTTGCAATCGAAAAATAGCAACAGCATGGCATACTATATCATGATCAACAACAACGACCCTCAGTAAAAATTTTAAATTCAAAAATGTCGGTCCCAAGTAGGCGACGACAAAAGCAACAACAAGTGATATGCAATGGTCACAGATTGGAGGATATAAAAGATCTTGCTAAGTGGCCAGAGGACACAGTTTATTTTTATATATTTAGTGAAAAAGTGATACAGATACAGAACATAAATGCCGCCACCAACAAAAAGCAACATCTGGATTTATTTTAATTTAAACAAAAATGATCCTGACAAGTCCGAGTGTAAAATATGTCGTAAAACATACTCACGAAAAGGACGCACGACTTCTTCATTGAAAAACCACCTGAAGTCAAAGCACCCATAAGAGTTTGGTTTATTTGAGAGTGCGAATAATGATAATTTAAAAAAAAAAAAGAAAGAAGATGCAGGTATGATATTTATTTATATTCATTAAGCACCAGTTCTCCTACGTTGTCACCAAATTCAAACCAGGAACGTCCGTTTTAAGTTACAAGGCTTGCTTCAGAAGCGATATGGCAATGATGCTAGATTCATCAACTGAAGACGAAGGTGAAGGAGAATCTGATAACGCTAGTCCGGGAGCACTTCTCCGAAGGGAGTTAGCATGTTACCGAAATAAAAAAAGACTAGAATTGGATAATAATCCACTTGATTGGTGGAAAATCCATCAAACAGACTTTAAAAGACTCTCCAAAGTTGCACTGAGGTATTTATCACCTCCACCAACCAGTGTTCCCAGCGAACAACTATTTAGTGGAGCTGGATTAATATACGATCCACTAAGAAACAGATTGCAGTCTGAGAAGGCTGCAATCTTGCTTTTTATTAAATATAACTCACCCATTTTTAAATTTAATTATTAAACGCAAAGATAATCAATAAAATTTTCCTTTATTTACGGACTTAAAATTGTTTTTATTTAATAAATTCTAAAATCCGCATCCGCATCAGCATCCGCGGATGTGAGTCTCAAAAAATCCGCATCCGCATCCGCATCCGCGGATGTCAAAATTTTTACATCCGCAACAACCCTAATGTACATACATACATACATAAGTCAAAGCAAATTCAGGCTACAAATGCAGATGCCGCGCTTCACTGTCCTATTTGTACAATTAATTGTGCCTTTGCAATATTTCGCTCTCTACCTTCTTCACCATTGTCACTATCGCTGCTTGTGTTGTTAAACATTTCAACATTTATCATTTTAATAATGTATTTATTTGGTAATAATTTAATAAAAACACATTTGTTGAATATCGAGTAATGAAATGATTTAGAATTTGATTTCAGTTTGACAGATCTCTGATACATTTTAATCGTTTAAAAATCTGCTACAAAATAGTCGCGTCGAAAAAGTTATAGAATGCCACTTAAAAAACGACACGACAAAGAAAACGAGAGTCGTCGAAAAAACGAGACGACATCGGTAATAGGCATGATTATCAACTATCATTTTGACAGAAGTAGACTTGACTTGATAGTTAGGGAGATTTTTCTTGACTAACTTTCCAGTCAACTTTCCAATGAAGTTGCCTTAATTGGAAGGCAAATTTTTGGCAGCTGGCCAATCAGATACTAGAAACTTGCCTTACTTTCAAGTCCCTTATGTCGCCTGAACCTGCCCTTTGATAAGCATAGAAACTTGGGCAGCGTACGGACGACTACTGTTTGAGCTGTCACCTATTCTTAGGGGCCGGTTATAGCTATCAGTAAAATCCATCAGTAAAATTTGAAACAGGAGGAATCTGAAATGTTTTACTGATGAGCGTTTATAGCAATCAGTAAATTTACGTCATTAAAATAAATGTCACTTTGAAGCTTCGCGCCTCAGACAATTTTTTTACTGTTGCTTTCATCAGTAAAATTTTTAATGATGTGATCGGAACAGTAAAAAATTGGAACACCAACAGTAAAACGAAATGGAATTTTTTTTGGCTTTTGGCAGTCAGCTGTTCAGTAAAGTGAAATTTCATCATTAAAAAAATTAAAATGGATTTATAAATTAATTAAAACTTTAAATGCATTGTTTCTTTTTGAAAAAAATACTTGAATATAGGATTCATCTTATTGCATCAATCTTTTGCTAGAAATAAATCTGTAACATGTTCAAAAAGTAAAAACAAAAATTTTACTGATCGGTTTTACTGATAGCTATAACCGGCCCCTTAAAGACATAACTGGCGTAGAGTCCGATTCTTGAATTTTATTGCACGTCCCCAGTGGTTTTCAAAACAAGAAATTTCGCCAGAACTCCTGTCTCACCTGTTAGGCAATTATTGTGATTCTATTGTCTTTAGCGCCTCACACTATGGAAACAGAAGCGAAACTAAAACCAAATTGTCATTTATTCATTGCTTACTAGTGTAAATATTTAGAAAAATAAGATAACCATTTTATACCAAATCGATGTGTTTTGAGCAACAAGGCCTTCAAGTTTTGTAACCGAATTTATGGCATGACTAGGTGTGTTATATATTTTGAGTACATCGACTTGTATCTCAAGCCTATAGAGACCCTATACTAGTTGGTATACGGTTGGTCTACGACAGATTTCGCTCATAGTGCAACAAGATTAAAATAGGATTTAGATTCCTCATTTGAGGAATGAGCAATGTTTTTCTTTATAATTCAAAGGGAATATTATTATAGTGCTAAAACGCCTGTAGATTTCCAAACATAATGAAAACTTTAGTGTATTTTTTCTTATGTAATCACCAAAATGTTGCAGGAAATGTTTAAATTAATTTACTTAAACTTTGTTATGTTAAATAAAACACTTG
Organism: Eupeodes luniger; assembly: GCA_951509635.1. Classification (NCBI taxonomy): domain Eukaryota; kingdom Metazoa; phylum Arthropoda; class Insecta; order Diptera; family Syrphidae; genus Eupeodes; species Eupeodes luniger. The sequence continues at coordinate 50,731,647 of OX608075.1, read as the reverse complement.
TTTTTTATTTCGTTATTTTATTATTAAAACAATTTAGAAAAATTACCTTTACTTTTTGTTTTCAAATTTTATGTCTATTATGTTATTTATTCGTAAGTACCTAAGAGTAATTCTAAGAACAGAATGATTTTTTAATATTAAAATGGCCATTTTCATAAATACTGAGCGAAAGTTTGATTACAAATAAATACAGAATTAAGAATAACAGAAATAACTTAGGTACAATAATTTACACAACATGCATTGGGAGAATATCAAAATTAATTTTAATACCTTATTGTTTTATAAAATTGTAACCAATTAGTTCTCAAACTAAGTATAGTTTTTACATTTTTGCTTAAATAAAAACAAGGTTGCAAATACAAACATTATGTATAATATAAGTCAAAATAGAATACTTCTTTCTTTGGCTCTAATAATTTACTATGTTATAAATTTATATATAAATACGTACATTCATTTTAAGTTTGAATACGAATACGATATAATAACAGTATACTATTCCTTACTCGTGACAATTTATTATTACAAGATATTTGTTTTTTTCAATTCCTGAAAAGTTTTGATAACTTATACAAATGGAAAAGAACCTAATAGTCATTCTTAAGGTATTACATTTTTGGTAATACGTACTTAGTTTTTCAAATATTAGTATGAGAAGTTCTATAATAAATTTAAGGGTTTTAAAATATACATTTCTACACAACAAATACAAATGTTATAGTTAATAAATGCTCTTTTCATTATCGTTGAGCAGAGTTTACGGTTCATCAAAGAACATATCGACTTTTCTCAATAAATAGCTTTGATAATAGGGCCCATACACTACGCAAACACGTTTGTTCAAACGTGTGTTTGAGCAAACATAGTTTCGCCACACACTACACAAACATGTTTGAGAGCAGCTTTGATTATTGCCTTGGCTATTAAAAAAAAAAACAGAAAAAACAAAAAAAATAATTTTTACACACCACAATACCGATAAACTTTTATAAAGTTCCATGAATTCAGTCCAACAAATTTGTTCCTCTTGTTTATTCATGTTAACTCTATGAGAATTGGCATCGGTTTGAGCAAAATTCAATACACACCACACAAACATGTTTGTGCAGGCACGGAAAATTCAAAATTTTTTGATTTTGTTCAAACCGCTTGCGCAAACACGCATCATCGCTACACACTACTCAAACAGTTTGCACAAACATTTTTACAACAACAAAATACATTCGTTTGCTCAAACAGTTTGTGTAGTGTATGGGCCCTATAAGTTGCGTACACAAGGTCTTTAAATATATATTTCTACACAAGCAGAGTTAACGGTTCCAGAAAGAACATATCGATTTATCTTAGCAATTGCGCTTTGATACGTTACATAAACAGAATTTGAAAAGATTGTTTACTTTTCGTAAAACCGTTAACGATGCAAAGTACAAATTATTTTCAGAACTAATCAAATTTATATCTTACAAGAGAATCATGATATGATTTAACGACTAAAAAAACAAATAAACAAAGTTTATATGGTCTTACTTATTGATAAGAGATTTTAAAATTGCACCAGTTAGCAAATAGAATTCAATACATAGATATGTACATGTACATACAAGGAAAGGAAAACAAAAACTATTTTAGTTAAAAAACATCCAATACAATATCAACATTATCAGGAAAAGAACCTATATTTTTGATTTTTCATACGAGTGGTGAGGGCGATAAGGATGTTCTTATTAGCCTAGTTGGTGATCCAATATTACTATCATTGCTTCCTCGATGCAACCGAAAAAGCTCGCAAACTGTTATTGCAACTTGTACAACTCCTTTTCCTTCGAGAATATCTGCTGCACAACAAATGAGATTCTGAAATGAGCGAAAAGTTTAAAAAAATAATGAATTTCTAAGAGATAATGTAGAATGTATATTTATGTAGTCTTATTTTATATACAGCTAACTGCGTGTGTTATTAATTTAAATGTTATCATACACTCCACTGTGTACAGGTTGTCGGAGCAAAGTTCATAGGAGGAAGCAAACTATCGATGAAACGTTGGTATCATCGGAAGGTGTTTTGTTTGCTATCGCATTTTTTTTTCTAAAAATTTAAATTCCAAACAAAATTACCTTTACCATTTCCGACGATGTGTTTCTATGTTTTCCGAATCTTCTTATTTCTTGAGTTAGTTTAGGGTTGATGAGAGGGGATACATTACGAATTTTCTAAAAGCGGGACACGAGTAAAAAAAATACGAAAACTCACTACTCTTTTCAAATTTTACTTCGAAAAAGTGATTTTTAAATAAAATCATTTCTGAATTTTTAAAAGAAATCGAAAATATATTGGAGCATATTTTTAAAAATATTTTAGTTGTTTTTTCTTTTTGATTTGTAATTAGTTTCTAGGGAGGACAAATACTTTTATAGTCAAACAAGGAGCATTTTTGTATGAAAAAGGTGGATTGTTCCACATAAAGTGACACGTGGTGGTTTTACTTCACCAAAGGTCTTTTCCGAAGCTTGTTTCGTATAGAGTCTGACCTGTTTCTTATTGCAAATACGTTCTTTGTTGGAAATATGTACAACCTTATCATTTGATGGAGATTCATGGTTTTATGAGAGAGCATATGCATAGTCTAGACTAGATATTTCAGGTTGCTTGTAAGAATCCACCGTATTGCTCCTGTTCCTGCCAAAGCTGCCCGTAGCACATTGCTGATCTGATCACCAATAAAAACAGAACTCGCTGTTAATTATACATTCGTCTATTCAAATTATTAATGTTTTAAATACTTTGTTATCTTTTATCACTCTGCTTGATATGAAATTGTAGTTACATAGTTTTTAGTATAATAGAAATTTTCTATTATTATTTTTTCATTCTGAATAAAATCTTGTTTCTATAAGGATATAAGGTCTTTCGTTTGCTTAAAATAGCTTCCAGAAATCTCTATTAAATTATAACCAATAGGTTATGGGCCCAGATTTCATTAATAGAAAAGTAAACGAAATAACAGAAACATAATTTGAGTGCAAAAGGATAATTAAGGCAACATAACATTTTTAAATGGCAGAATCATTAAGGACAACTTTCAATAAATTGGGAAATGACAACTATCATATATGGAAGTACAAGCTGGAGCTTTTATTAAGAAAGGATGATTTGTGGGAAGTCGTTCTCAATCCAAAACCAAATCCAACAACATCTGAATGGATGAAAAAGGATAGTGATGCAAAGGTCCTAATTGGGTTATCAGTTGAAGACAATCAACTTCATCATGTCAGAAAGGCTGACACAGCTAAAGATGCGTGGGACAAGTTGAAAAATCACCATGAAAAATCAACGCTCAGCAACAAGGTTCAAATAATGCGTAAAATTTGTAGTTTAAGACTTGAAGAAGGCTCAAGTATGGAAGACCACATCCAAGCTATGACGACATATTTTGATAAGCTTGTAGCATTAGGGGATCAAGTGTCGGACAATTGGACTATTGCAATGGTCCTAAGCAGTTTACCCAGGTCGTTCGACACTCTCGTTACTGCACTAGAAACTAGAGATCAAACGGAACTGACCTTAGAACTAGTTGAAATCAAACGAATCCATTAAATGTTTCTTTTGCAACAAAAAAGGTCATATGAAGAAAGAATGTCGCAAATATTTAGAATGGAAGAACAACCAGAAAAAGGGAAAAGTAAACAAAGTTACATCTTCCAATGAATTTTGTTTTGGCTTATGCGATGGAGTATATGGAGACTGGGTTATTGATTCGGGTGCAACAGTCCATATATCAAACAACATAGCAAATTTCGTTAACCTAGACTCAAGCAATTATGAAAAGGTTATCGTAGCAAACGGTGAAGAAATCAAACCAAAAGGAAAAGGAACTTGTAAAGTAAAAATAGTGAACAGAAACAACAAAGAAGCAACTATTCGAATCCAAGATGTCCTGTATGTACCTGATCTTCAAGGAAGCTTACTGTCTGTCAGAAGGTTAACTGATAAAGGATTTACAGTGAGTTTTGCAAACAAATTGTGTACGATCAATAGTAAGGATGGAGAAGAGGTAGCTTTAGCGGACTTGACTGGTAGTCTATACAAACTTAGACTGAAATCAAGCAATCAAGAGGTTTTACAAGTTGAAAACAAAACCTACCAGGTACGCTGTCTTGATCATTGGCATCGTTTGTTTGGTCACCGAAATACTGAAGCCATCAAGAGATTAGAAACTGAAAAACTGGTGAGTGATTTTCGAATTGTAGATTGTAAACACAGTAAAGAATGCCATATATGTACACAATGTAAAATGACCCGTTTACCATTTACGAAGTCATCTAGTGAGAGTCATGCACCAATGGATTTAATACACAGTGATGTGTGTGGTCCAATGCAGACGACTACCCCAAGTGGAAATAAATATTTTTTAACATTCATTGATGATTTCAGTAGATATACAGTGGTATACCTCCTTAAAGATAAATCCGATGTCTTTGAACGTCTTACTGAGTATATTGAAACCATGAAAAATATGTTTTCAATAAAGCCTAAAATAATACGATCGGACAATGGAGGTGAATATACAGCGGGTAGGGTCTTACGATTTTTTGCGAAGGAAGGTATACAGTACCAGCATACCACACCTTATACTCCTCAGCAGAATGGGAAAGCCGAGCGGAAAAATAGGTCTCTGATTGAGATGGCTCGGTGTATGCTGTTAGAAGCGAATTTGGGATATGAATTCTGGGGAGAAGCAATTATGACGGCAAACTACCTTCAAAATAGATTACCTTCAAGCGTTATCCCAACAACTCCTTACGAAAGATGGACTGGAAAGAAACCCAATATAGATAATCTTCATGTGTTCGGATCTAAAGCTTATGTTTATACACCTCAAGAGAAACGAAGAAAATTAGATGATAGAGCTAAATTAAGAATTTTTGTAGGCTACGACGAACATTCAAAAGGGTATCGTTTAGTTGACAAGAGCACAAAGAAAATAACGATAAGCAGAGATGTAAAATTTCTTGATACTAATTTTGATTTTCATAAGGGGGATAATGAACAAAATGAAGAATCTGAAGTTAATATATCAATCCCTCTAAAAACTCGTGACTTTCGTGCTGAACCTGAAGAACATAACCGTGATGTCGAGGAAAACCAACACCAATTAGAAGACATTGTTCCAATTTCAAGACAGTCAACAAGAATAAATAAAGGAATACCACCAAAACGTTTCATTAACGGTGCAAATATGGTACAAGAGGATCTTATAGAGGAGCCCAGAAACTTTAAAGAATCTACAACATGCAAATGCAGCAAACAGTGGAAAAAAGCCATGGAAGAAGAGTTTCAAGGTCTCGATAGAAATAAAACTTGGGAATTGGTAGTTCCACCGAAGGATGCAAATATAGTCGGTTGCAGGTGGACCTATAAGGTAAAGCGCGATGTCAACGGACGTGTCCAAAGATTCAAAGCTAGACTTGTCGCCCAGGGCTACAGTCAAAAATATGGACTTGACTATGATCAAACTTTTGCGCCAGTGGTAAGACAGACAACTTTTAGACTTCTTTTATCTATAGCTGGTAAATACAAAATGAAAGTAAAACATATGGATGTTAAATCTGCTTTTTTAAACGGAGAACTGAAGGAAGAAATTTACATGAGACAACCGCCTGGATTTGAAATTGGAGAAGGTCTTGTTTGTCGACTAAAGAAAAGTCTATACGGTTTGAAGCAGGCCGCACACGTATGGAACGAAACTATTCATAAAGCATTTATTGATGACGGTTTCATACAGAGTAAAGCAGATGTATGCCTTTATAGTAGATCAACCGGAGGTCTAACCTGTTACATATTAGTGTATGTAGATGACATTATCGTGGCAAGTACAGATGAATCTCTTATAAAGAATGTAGAAGAGTTGCTTACAAGTCATTTTGAAATCAACAATTTGGGAGAAATTCGTCATTACTTAGGTATAGAAGTCTCTAGAGATAGTCGATCAAACTTCAGCTTAAGGCAAAAGCAATACATTGAAAGACTTGTAAACGACTTTGGGCTTCAAGACGCAAAGAATTCAAATGTACCAATAGAACCTGAATACGACAGGTCAACAACTGAAACTGAACCATTACTTGATAATAAAAAATACCAAAAATTAATCGGAAGCTTATTATATATAGCGATAAACACAAGGCCGGATATTGCAGCAAGTGTATCGATATTGGCAACAAAAACTGCATCTCCAAGTCAAGTAGACTGGATTGAACTTAAACGCGTTCTAAAATATCTAAAAGGAACATCAAATTTAAAATTAAGTCTCAGTAAAGATAACAAGACAGAACAAGAACTCATTGGATATGCTGATGCGAATTGGGCAGCAGACAGAATAAATCGAAAGTCTAACTCAGGATATATTTTCTTTATGAACGGAGGAGCTATTAGTTGGTGTTGCAGAAAACAAACTTGCGTATCTCTTTCAACAACTGAAGCGGAATTCATAGCTTTATCTGAAACGTGTAAGGAAGCATTTTGGTTGAGGCAACTTCTGAACGATCTCAATCACTCTCAGACCCAACCCACACTTATTTACGAAGATAACCAAAGCTGTCTCAAGCTCATATGTCAAGAAAAACTAAGCAACAGATCAAAACATATCGACACTAAATTTTACTTTGTGAAGGACTATGTGGATAAGAATATTGTAAGATGTCAATATTGCCCAACAAATGATATGTTAGCAGATATGTTAACAAAACCGCTATCAGCAACTCGTATCCAAGAACTAAGAACGAAGTGTGGAATTCAGACGAATGAGGAGGAGTGTTAATTATACATTCGTCTATTCAAATTATTAATGTTTTAAATACTTTGTTATCTTTTATCACTCTGCTTGATATGAAATTGTAGTTACATAGTTTTTAGTATAATAGAAATTTTCTATTATTATTTTTTCATTCTGAATAAAATCTTGTTTCTATAAGGATATAAGGTCTTTCGTTTGCTTAAAATAGCTTCCAGAAATCTCTATTAAATTATAACCAATACTCGCAACACCATGCATAACTTTTTAATTCTACTTTTGTTTATGCTAAAAACTTTATCGAAATCAATGAACAACAAGTGAATTGGTGATCAATATTTGACTCACTAGTCAGTTATACATGATGAGATGTGCTTCTGCGCTCTAAACCAATATTCGGTACTGTTCCTGCAGCAGCAATTCAGGTCACTTTTTTTGGGAGCGGTTTTCAGCGGTGGTGTAATAAGCAACATGCAATTTTCTTTCAACTCAGAAGATGGTGTGAAAGGCCCCTTCTACCTCTTGAGCTCCTTTTCATTCGAAATAAGCTGGTTAATATCTATATCTTCCACCGCGAGTTGTTTTGAACTCTGAACACCAATGAGCTCTTTGGTTATCCTTTAAAAAGTTCTGCTTTGGTATCTGTTTTCGTGAGCTAAACCATCGATTAATTGCCAATGATCAAATTCGTCTGTCCGTTAACACCCGCTTATTTTGTGAAATATCTTGCATCAAAAAAGAGTGCCACCAATCACAAGACGGTTAGCGTTGCAGAGATCTACAAAACTATCCCAGTCGTAATTGCATCTTCCAACTTTATGCTTAATCTAATTACATGTCTTAAACCATTGTTCTTATTGCTAATCTTAGCATTCAAGTCGTCCATTATCATTACCATTATAATGTCTTCGCGAAGTATGTTTTTAAATGTTTCATTATCTGGGCTAAGAGTTCATACCCCTGTTGCTTTCCATGAAATTAGTATCTGATAGATGTTTTAGCTAGCAGTAGACCAACTTTCCAAACGCCACAAGTCTCTTTTCGTAGTAGAGGCATATGTACATATATTGTTACGCGTTGTACTTCACTAAGCAATAAGATCTCTTCTTATACCGTATGAACTTTCTCTCTTCCTAGTTGAAAGAATCTGGCGTTTTGTTGGCCTTCGTTTTCTGCATCAACGATCCATGTTACCGTGATCAATGAAAGAGACAAATAAACACAAATTTTACTAGAATGTAATGTTCTCTACTCATGCAATCTTTTGCGAGTGTTCATTGGGCAAAAATTACATTTCTGATTCTTAAAATAAAGACAATTTACTTCTCTGGATTTAGAATGACAATAAAAATCAGAAGCACTCACATTTATAATGTTTAACGTCAAACAAGCTATTTGTTATTTCTTGAATGTTAATAATTATTATGATTTTTATTTATAAATTATACATATGTAACAATACACGTAAATAAATTTACATTATAATTTAGTCAATTACAGCACTAGCCAGCAGGGACTTGCGACTGGAAGTTGTAAAAATAATTTGAAGAATACAAATAACTTATGGTGCCGTCGGAGCTCGGGACTTTTACGACTAGCAGAACGTCGAAGGAGACCAAATCCCTGATGGCCACATTCATATGGTATATCCTAGTATACGTTAGATTCTATTAATTAATTTTGTATAAACATTTTGTATGTTTTCAATTGATACTGTCGATAGAAGGTCAGTTAAATTTTTGTTAAACTGTGATGTACATAAATCATTAACTTTAAAGCATTCGGTTGTAGGGTGTTTTATGGTTAAAATATGATTGGGTTGGATTTTATTTTCCCAGTAGATGTTGATCACATTCAGATGATTTTCTTTAGTTGGAGGGACATCATCAGTGTAAACACAGTGACTTATCTTTTTACATTTGGCTATGATTTCACTAATATCGTTGTATGCAATTATGAATAGCCACAGAAAGACCCGAACGCTGGGAGATAATTTGTAAACAGATAATTAATTATTGTTAGCTTTCAATCTGAACTGTCTGTTTGTAAAAGACGGTTTTATAAATGAGAACATTTTGAATCCTATTTTCTATTTTACCAGTTTATTTATATTGGCAATACAAGTACTTGTAGGACAAATCATTGTACAAAGCTTTACATTTTTAAATAGTTGGGGATTTGCTCTTACCAATCGACTCTTCTTCGGGGAAGCAACTCATCAAGTGTCCCTTATAAAATATTGTTCATTTGGTTAAAAGGAAAACCCACGCTATTAATGTGGAGTTATTTTTTTTCTTCGACTTAAAGTTTTATTAAGTTAAAATTGCAAACACCTTAATATTTAATTAAATTAAAAGTTTTATTTTATTTTAAATTTATTTGATGTTAAAATACTTTTTGATTTTTTTCCACAAAACTCTCGTGTTTCTTTTATAATAATATAAATATAAATGCATAAGTTCAGACAAATGTTTAAGCTCACTTTCATATTTTCTTAAGACAATAGATTACTCAAAAATAAAAATCTATATCTATGTTAGCCTGAATAAAAAATCATCAAATCATGATACACAAAATTGTAATATATATATTAATGTGTGTTTATTCTTCAAAATAAATATATTAAACTTCATAAATAAACAATAAATAAAAAAATAAAAAAACAAAAAGCTTTAGAAACCAGTTAACAATAAAAGCTATGCGTGTTGATAAATGATAATGAAAAGGTTAATGTTAAAAATAAAAAATTATGCTAGGCGCTCATCATCGATGTTTCAATACAGATAGTTTTTTTTTGTGCTTTTACGCATATTGATTAAAATTTAGGTTTGTTCGAACGTGTGAAATAAAGCTTATTCGCACCAAGCTTCACCTAAATGTTATGAAATTATTTTACTTTAATATATTTTTACGTTGCCGTTTTTTTTTTAATTGGTTAGCAAAATTCAGACTCCAATATCTACATAAATATTCTCAAACCGATTAAATATATACTAATTAAATACTAATGTAAAATATTAGGAATACTAAAATCATAGTTTACAGCAGAGGTGTATAAGAAAATACACAAATAAGCTCTGTTTATAAATTTAAATTATTTGTCATTCAAAAAATGTTTGTTAAATTTGTTCGATTTTGTTTTAAATGAACGACCAACGATTTACTCTCTGTCTTTGAATTGATTAATGATCACTAAAAATCTATGTAGAATATAAAACTATAAATACTTCGTTAATATTTTGTCTTCTGTTTCTCTTTCTTAGAAATTTACTTTTTGAAATATATTACGAATACTTTATGCTTTTTCCTCTAACTAACTTCATTTTATAAGGCTATAAATAAATATTAATCTGGAAGTGGAAATATCACTAGAAGAACAAATGTTGCAATGAAGACAAACGATAAAACAACAGTAAGAATATTAAAGTCGTGATTTAATATTTGATCTTCCTTTTTAATGTTAAAGTTATCTTCATTGTTTGTTTGGTAAATGCTATAAATGCTTTTTGATGTGGTATTAGCCTCATCAATCGGACTGCTCCGCGAAACAGCTTGGTCTTCAAAGAACTCTATTCTTTTTGTAACCATCTTCGGTGTATTGCTTTTATCACTGATAGCAGCATTAAGGCAATGTGAAACAACGGTCTGAGTTTCTCCAATAATTTCATTGTTGTTTTTCGGATTAATTTCGAGTAGTTTAAATTTGACTGTGTTAAGATCATTAACTTTAAGGACAAGTGGTATCTTCTCATTGACAATTTGATAACTATCAGCATCAGTCTCTTCTATAGTTTGTAATTGGCTTTCTTTACCACCGCTGCCGTTTACTTTTATGTTACAGTTATTATTTGTTAAATTTAATTTAATCTTTTGGAAAGTTTTTATTTTAGCATGTCGAAGAAATTTTCCCAGCTGACAGCTTTTTGTAACAACTTCTTCTTCGTATCCTAATTGATCCTTCGATGTGGTCATCTCACGCATGGAATTTACTTTGTTTTCCCAATTTTCTGTCAATTGCATGTTGGTTGCAGGCGATGATTGATGTTCTTCTTCAATTGATTGATGATGCTGTTCTTGAAATTGATGATCTTCTTGTTGTGATTGTTGATGATAATTCCGGGAATTTGCATCAAAAGAAAGAAGAGCTGATACTGTTTTGAAAACAGCAGATGGATTAGGCAGCAGCGGCGGTTGGAAATCATCATTCAGTGAGTAATTTTCATCTTGGGGCGAGACAACATCTTCACAAGAGCATATCAACTCCTGCAACCAACATCAATTACAGATGGGTTATTAGCAATAGCGTTTTTTCTTATTGTATTTTGTATGTATAGGTTGAAGGAGTTGTGAAATTATTTTATTTCAACAAAAAATGCTTTAGATTAACATATTTTTATAATATTTGGCCAATGAAGAAACATTCTAGACATATAATTGATGTTTAGGGTTTTTGTATGCAATTTAAAAAAGGAATTGCATTTTTAGGCTCTAAAAGTCCGTCTTTCTATCTGTGTTCCGAATAATTTTCGAATTTATTGAAACCGAAATATGTAGCGACTTAACAGACGAGCAACGCCAAACGACAAAAAAACAACATTTTCTTAAATACATTTTAAGACACTATCTTAATTCATTGCAATTACTATTGTTTTATAATTTACTAGCCCCAGACTTGCAAGTCATTTGTAGACATGCTATTCTCAATAACAAATCAAAATGCATCCCGAATTGTGTATTCAACCAGATAAAAGATTTGTAATGATAAAATCGAAACAAGATGAGCTTAGAAATATGTAACGATGCTTTTAAATTGAAATGACAAATAAAAAATGATTTTTCATAAAAACTGCTTCAAATAATAATCATTGAAAGGTACAAGTTTTAAATAAGTAATTTTCAAGAAAAGCTGAGTTCTTAACTTACAATTTTGACAAGAATTATTTCCACAACCAATTTGGTAAACAATTTAGCTAGCTATATTATTTCACAGCTAGTTGAGTAAATTGTAGAAAATTTTCAATCTCAAGTTAAAATTTTCGAAATCAGGGGTGGAATCGGCTAAGTTGATAAGTGATTATCACATTTTTGATAGTCAAATTGACTAGCACCGAGCTTTTATATGTGTAAGATGATCCAACTCAATTCAATTCTATTGAATAATTTCAGATTCGAATGGTCAAAATTCATTGTTTTAATGGTAAACTTTTAAAGTCTTACTTTTTTTGTTTTTTTTTTCGAATGTCGTAAGCTTTGTCGGTCACAAGAATGAAAGAAAAAAATCTAACTAAGAAAATGTCTGGTGGTCTATTCAGAACGAACATATTTTTTTTTAAAAAAGACTATAATATTTGTATTGTGACAGCTTTTTAGCTATTAATTTGAATATCACCTTAATTAGAAATTCGTTCATTTTGCTTGTCTTTTATCAAAAATCAACTTGGCTCATTTCACAACAAATTTTATCGATTTTTGAAGGTTATATACCTTTTTTGATGCATTATGCACATACAGTTTGCTATAATCGAAATCTAATCTTAAAAAGTGATACCCCAATCAACTTCCTGATGAGCTATGCAACTTCAAACATAAGGTCATGCGAGATCTGTTTCAATCCAAATATTATTCAACTTCAAATTAATACGACATCCACCTTTTCACTTAAGGGAATATAGAACGAAGTCAAGTACTTACTAAGATTCTGCCTTAATCACAGATTGTAATTGATCGATATTATTTATGTACATAAGTACTTGCAATCAGCGGAAATAGTTTTAATACCAACGTCTTATCCGTGTAAAACATTAGGGACTTAATTTAAAATGAAAAATGATTATGTTATAAATACTAAATATAATCACCATCAATCATGCCTCAAACAGTATTTATTTTGATGAAGCCTGTTCAGCGTTTACATAGAAATTTATCAGTATAGAAAACTCAATGAACCTATTTTCATTTCAGAATAAAACTTTGAATTCGTCTGTTTTCAACAAGAATTTGACTCCACTCACATTTAAATAACTGACAAAAATATTTCTTTAACATTAATGGTAAGTAATAGTTCAATGGCAACATAGACAACGAATAATGGTATAATGCATTGAAGAACAAACGGTTGATAAGCATTCTCAAAGAAAAATTTAACTCAATTAAAATAACATTGTCTTATTAAACACCCTTCAATTGTTTATAGCGGTTATGATAAAATATTAAGCTTTGAAATTTGAAAATATGTTTAGATCTAGATAATAGGTATATACTTTAACTCGGTTCGATAAATTACAATCTTTTAAGAAAAATGATCTCCTATAACGATTAAGTACAGCGAAAAAATCTTAGATGTTCAGCAAAAATCAAGCATTTTAAAATTTAAGACAAGATCCAACGGAAAAGGAAAAAAGAAACACAACGACTCAAAAAATTTTAATAAAAGAAGTTTTAAGGTAAAGAATTTGCTCCACATATTTAAAATATAAAACTGAGCTGTTGTTTAACTTGAACTGATTTTAATTTAAAACGAAATGTTTCCAGAATTTCTTGCAAAATATTTAACTAACGATATTTAGGAATATTTCTTGTTAAAAAAATGAAATCAAAATATGATTGCTTCATCAGTTTAAACAGCAAGAACACCATTTTTCAAACATTTTCAAACTACAGACTTATTTATATCTACTGTAAGTTTTTAGTTTTTTAGAGAATAAAGAGGAAAAATAAGCATTTGTTAGCCCTAACAATAGAGAGAATTGATACCACATTTGTACATTGGACCAAAATATATTAATCTTAAGCAATTTTGTTAATTCAGATTTTGTTGAACAAAGTAAGGGCAAATTTTTCAATTGTCAGTTAAACATCAAGTTGTATGTGGTTCTTTATTTAGAACAAAAACAAAACTTGGTTAGTATATATTTTTCTTATAGCTAACTGAATGTTTAATTGATAATTGAAGAATTGATTTTAAGTGAATTAAAGGACAAAATACTATAACAACATGTAATATAATAACTTACCTCATCAACGCCAATTTTACGACAGGCATCTAAAAAATTATCCACGTTTCTGCGACATCGAGCCATAGTTAGTTTAGACTAAAAACAGTAAACACTTTAGTAAATAAATTATTATTTTTAAATGTATAAAACTCACAACGCCGGGCGATGGCACATGTATGCTAGCCACAGATCTTGGCCGAACATAGTTCGCTAAGTGACAAAGAATGACACCATCGGTCAGCGCAGACGCCATATCTTCAGGTAAAATCGTTTTGAGACGGACTTGAATAATCTATAATTAATAAAAATATAAAATAAAAGGAATTCAAATAAATATTGAGCATATAACGTTTTAAAATTTGTATTTTATTTTCAAAGACACTTTTACGACCCTAAGAACTCATTCTATATTTTATAAAAAAATTATCAGCCAATTTAGTAAAATGTACAAATTTACTAAATCTATCGACGGTTTACATTAAGTTCTTTAGTTTAACAATAAATGTTACTCAGCCAAATTATTTGTTATCGAAAAGACCCTCTCCTATTTAAGTGAAAACGTGATTTCTGCTTTACGTAAACCTCTTGCACTTATGATAAACCTATTCTTTCATTGTTCAAGGACAATTGCCTACCACATTTGCGGGCTATAAAATTGTCGGAATTCCCTCAACCTAATCCCACTTCACCATCCTTAACTACGGTCTCCACAATTGCTACTCCTGTAAGCCCTCTATCTAAGGCTTGAAGCTTGAATTGATATAAATTACAATAGTTTTGACCATTTAAGCAATCTAGGAATTGGGTTCTGGTTAAGTGAAGTCTTCCGAGAAATTGCTTCCTGTATCACCTAAATATGGGACAAACTCCAACAATATATACTCCAATGTTCTTTTCTAAGCATTCTTAGCAGGACCTTTTGTGAGTTACTTATCTGCAATATTTTAAGTGTGAAGGGTTGTTCAATTGGCCCAGTAGATGTTCTTATGAATAATAATTTCCCAGAGGATTTTGGGAAGTCTATTTTTCGGTAGCTGGATATAAATGAAAAATGCAGTTAAGGATTGTCAGGAACGAATTTTGAAGTACCGTTTCTAAGTGTAATACATAATTTGGCATGTTATTAGAAAGAAGAAAATATCTTTTCAGAAAGAAACCTTGCTGCTTTTCAATATACGAGCGATTGTATGAACGAGGTTGAAATGAATGCTGGATTGTTAAATTTGATTTGTCTCCAAGAATCTCTTTTGCTAATCTCCACCATTCTTTTGAAGTGTTTAAAGAATACACTTAAGTGATAATGTTCTGATACTATTCACGTTTCTCATCGTGAATTCGTTTTTATAATTTTTTTTTGCAGCAGCGTATTTATTCGGAAAACATCAATATTAAATTTTCTAAACGACTTAAGATGTTTAAAAGTTGTCGTTCGAGCTACATAACACGCAAGGTCCAACCAAGGCTTTTTAGAATCAAACTTAAGGTTTTGACCACAAGCTATTTAATATGCTTCTTAGATGCATTAGCTTCTTTTATTGCATTACAACTATTTTCTATTGATGAAGATGTAAATGTTCTGCTTCTTAAGGCTGTATAAAGATAAATATGTATGTAGATTCCTAATTGTACAATCATACTCAAGCAGGAAATTACGGAATTAAATAACTTCATCATGTGTAAAAACGGAAAGATTTGGGTAGTTAGCTTTGCACTATATCACAATAGATTGGGTGAATTTATCTATCCAAGTCAGTCAGCAAGCGACCACAATCAGCACGAAATTTTACGGTTAGGTTTGAGATCATCCGCCAAGAGGGATGATGATATATTTGGAACATAATTGATAAATATAAGAAGGAGCATTGCACCGAAGTAATTATGACAGTAGTTATTTTATTTTATTTGTGAATTTTGTTTGCTATCTCTTCATTGCGTAAAAGTTAAATATAAAATTTCTGGATCCGTCAGAAATATCAATTTTGAATTTAAGATTCGCTGAGGTATTTAACAGAACATATTATGGGGATTATCCAAGGCATTCAAGTCAACTTTTTTTTTATATGATCAATTGCAATTGCATCACTACTCGTGATGGAGTAGTGAGCAGAAAGCGGGGAGAAATATTACGCAAAAAACATTGCACAGATCCTTCTTCAAAAATTATAATTGTGCGTCCTATTTCTGCACACAGCTCACTTTTAAGTAAAATGAAAATACCAGTAACCGAAAACTAAACCAATAACATGCATAATTCTTAAATACCTCCTATAAGTGTTATTATAATGATAAAATAAAAAATAAATATATACTATGTCATAATATTGATCTTCCATGAAACGATACAAAGGCGATGCTTATATTCAGATGGTTTAAGCTAAAATGTTAGTAATATATAAGTTTAGGTGAAATCGGTTACGGTTTTTAACTAACAAAGGAAATGTACAAGTAGATCTGTATAAGTATGTGGCCTTATAGACCTTAACTTCACTTTTGACTGTTTTTTTAACAACGACAGAATCTGCAGACTATTTATTATATCCCACTAGAATATTATAAGGAAGCTCCTAAAAAAAGAAATGACGAGCAAATAATAAAACTTATCTCTCAATCATATAGTTTACTTCGAAGAAGAACAAATACAAAATAAAAGCACTTACGTTTCTAAGCTGAGTCATCAACTCCGTTTCTTCCCGTTGTCTATCAAACTCTCTTCGCATAGTAAAGCTTAATTTATCAGTGGGAACATCTTGATTCCATGTAACCGACCTTTAAATAGAAAAAGAAAAACAACTTTTATAATCAATGGAATACAATTAATTTAATTTTATCTTACCTATTTGCTTTATTTTGTGATACGAACTTTTGTTGTTTGGTTACCATCCCCGGAACAAATTTATTTCGCACAACTCCATTCGGCGGATTTGAATTATTATTAATTGCAATATCACCATTTCCTAGTACTTTTATGGGACTACTTGGTTTAACATATCCTAAACATTCACCGTTTGCATGTGGACTAGATGTTTTATCTTTTAACTTAGTTTGAAATACTGCAGACATCAGTTCTGTATTCCTTGATGGAATCACTTTTTGGACAGGCTTCTTTGGTGTACAAACTGGTTGTTCCTCTGTTATGCTTGTGTCAGTATGACTGTTCACACTTTTTAGTTTTTCTTCCTTGCTTCGGGAATCTTGTTCATCATAGGAATTAGAATCGTTGTCTTCATTTCCTTCATATCGACATTTGGATTTAGCTTTATAAACACTTGAAATCTCTTGATTACGTTGTTGTTTGAGTGCTTCTTTGTACTCTCGATATGTTTGGATATTTCCAAGATGTTTATTATTTTTCTCCGTATACGGATGGTTTTCTCCAAGCATGTCATCCTCTGGTGTGGATCCACTATAAATTTCAAATGTACAAAAACTAAAATGTGTACTGAATTATTTAACTTCAATAATCTTTACCTGCTCGTGGAACTTGTCTGAGAATATATTATAACATCGTCATTGAGTTGGTTGTCTTGGGAAAAACTTGCTTCCAAATTTTGCTGGTCTTTGATCAATTGTTCTTCTGAAGATGCAACAGGTTTGAACGTAATATCATCGCTACTTGTGTCTGCATCTAAAACAAAGTTATCCACAACTGAAGGAGGTAGTATTTTTCTTGGCGATAGTAAATCAATTTTGGAGTTTTCTAGAGGTAAAAACAATCTCAATTAATCTCAATTTAAGATCTTGCATTTTTTTTTTTATTTTACTATTTGGTAAGTCATGTGACCAGCGTTTATCCATTCCATCGCAGGTACTATATCCCGAATCGACTTGGTATCTTGGATTTCTGGTCGAGTCAAATATACTGACATTTTGTTTTGGTGCTCTTCTTAATGTTGTATATCCATCGTAATTTCCACCTGCTCGACATCCTTTTTCATCTTTTGTCGCTTGGGTTTCGAGGAATTTAAATATGTGCACAAGTCCTCGAACGCAAAGCTATTAGATATAATCATTTTTGAAGAAAAATTATGCATGTACTACTTTAACAAAGATTTAACTTACACTAGCTGGAGGAGATGTGAGGGGATTGTTACCCAAATTAAATTCTACAAGGGTATTCATTTGACGTATTTCTAACGGAAGACTGGCTATGCGATTATTACTCACATCTAGAGATACCAATGTAAGACATGCCAATTCTAATGGAAAATGAAATAAACATATTTTATAGTTATTATTTTTAAAATGTACAAGAGTACAAAGAGATTTAGAACCCCACATTATGTGGAGCTCCGATTTTATATTTTTTTATTGAAACTCAGATGGCATGTGTCTGCTCGTAACTGATTTGGGAACTGTTTTACTTAAAAATATACTTTCGAATAATTCCATTTATAAAATAAGAAAGGAAATAAATATTTTTCTAAATATAGGGAAAAGGCAAAAGCTTATGAAAGACGGATTTTTAATTTAATTTTATTAACTATAACAAACACATCTGATTTAAAATAATAAAAGAGCACAAAAATAAAAATTGGAGCCGCACTTTAAAAATTATAAATAAATCTTTATTGAAATGATATCTCTTTTTTTGAAAATTAATAGTCTAAATTACCTCTTGGAAGATATAGAATTTGGTTGTTACGTAACGAGAATGATTTCAAACTTCGTAGTTCACCAATTCTTGCCGGAAGAGCTGTTAACTGATTATAGGAAGCGTCTAAATCTGTCAGCTTATCCATACGACCTAATTCATCAGGTAATGAAACCAATCTATTGTTGGATACCAACAATACTTGCAAAGGCATAAAACATAATTCTTTTGGTAGGGTGGAAAGTTGATTGCTACGTAAATCCAAATAAGTAAGTAAGTTCAAATGTTTCACTGATTCAGGAATATGTCGAATGGTATTATGATATAAAAGGAGTGTTTCGAGGAACGCAAATGTTGTAATTTCTTCAGGTAGTTCGCAGAATCTATTTCGAGATAAATCTGAAAATAAAATATTAACATTAAATTAACAAAATAAATTGGAATAACTATATTAGTTGCAATTAATTTACATATATAACTTCTTTTTTTTACTAGCTACCTAGACTTATATAACAACTTAGCTCTTAAAAAACATATTTTGAAACAAATCATCTTTCATTAATTATACACAAAATTTAATAACTTAATAATAATTTATAAAAAAGATGATACAAATAAATAAACATTTAAACTGTTTTCCTACATCAATATTGTTTTTTTTTTTACTCACAAGAGAGTAAAAAAGCTTTCTTATCTGTAGTTTCCTGATGAAATGTTTACTCTTTTTAAAATCCGCCAAGATGGAGTTGTTAAGCGTTACTTCGCAAAAGTCCACTTTGAATTATTTTTACATTAGAGTGTTTAATATAACTTGTAAATATGACATATTATTGGCTATTTCATATTTTAATTGGGTTTATGGCCCAACAAATCTGTATCATTTTTCTTTTTATGGAATGAATAGGGTAAAAAGAAAAGTAAGTGTTTAAATGTATTTTTCCTCATTTGTGAAAGATAACGGTATTCAGAAAATAGATTTTCGAAATAATTTTGAAGACTTTTTAGTGAATCAGTGCGTAATTTTATATTCAAAATTGTTCCTCCTTCTTAAAATGGAAAAAGAAAATATAAACGAGAACTCTATAAGCTGTAGAAAGATGTGGGTATAGTTCAAAAAGTTAAAACATGTCGACTACACGAGCTTTTGCCACATCGAGCAAATTGACAATAACGATCCAGGTAAGAGAATTTTCGAATCCCAGCCAGTTCGTGACTAAAAGGAAGACCTAACCACTGGATTAAACATCAAGTCTAACGGATCACAGAGCGATGGGTCTGAATGATTGCAAACATCGTGATCGTAGAGGATGGAAGGCATTTGTGTCTGAAGCAAAGTACAGACACAAAGATCAAGAGCCTGATAAAGTTAGGTAATAGTTTTTGGGAATAATTCATCTAGTGATCTAAAAATGATTGTAGGTTTTTTTGGTCGTGTTGTTTTTAAATATTCATAACTTTTATTTTTTTGTCGTCAAAATTAAAGTTTAAAATGTATTTGTTTCTTCTATTTGGAAGTGACAATGTTCAATTTCAATTTAAACCGAAAGGATTGGAGATTTAAACAAAAATAAAGTAACTTCTAGAATTTTTGAAGAAAATCGCTTGAGTCCATCTTTTTTTTGTAATCATCTTCTAAATTATAAAACAATTTGTTACTAAGCAATGATGTACAACTAAATTTAATCAGGTTTTACCTACGAGTCGTACATTTTTAAATTTTTTTAATTTGGAATTCATACTCTCGAAACAAGATATTTTGTATGGTATCATTGTTTTTGAGAACTTGCTCAATGCATCTGTATGCATTTATTTCATAAATATATAAAAGTATGTTAATTAAAAAATATTATTAAATCAGAAAAACAACCTTCAAATCCAAAAGATTGGACAATGATTTGAGGGAGGGGTGGGGGGTGGGGGGTGGGGTCTGGGTAAACCATTATATGCATGGAAAAATCTGTTCAGATACTAAAAACTACTACTGTTTAAATAAATCAATAACAATTGGTTAGAATTTAAAAAAGTTCGAATATTTTCAAGAAAGAAGATAAAAAATCATACATACAGTTACAATCCGAAAACAAAAAAATGTAAATTAAAAGATCTTGAACATGAAACGACTCTAGAAACAGAAGTTTTTCTTCTTTGGCAGTGACTGTGTTACGCTCTTATTTCTGATTAGAAATAATTTCAATTAATTTAACCCAAACATTACATTCTTCGTTGAGAAATCTACTTTTCTTTTAAAAATAATTTTATGAATTGGTATAATTAAGGGGGAATCTATTTGTGTTCATGACATCAATTTTTATTTTAATAAAATTTAAGACCATCTAACAAAATTAACATGCACAGTGGATGAAAGCACCTTGGGGCGTTTCGAGAGAAGTTTCAATGCTCCGGGCCGGAAAGTCTTCGAATCCACACCCACAGGATAGTGTATTAGAGGAAGACCGCGGATCAACTGAAGACATCTAGCTAAGGACCGAGCTAGATCGAGAATTTTGTTGGGTGAGTTCACACAGGACTGTAGCACCACCTTAAGTAAGTAAATAAGAAACGCTGGTGGGGTATTGACGTCTTCGAATCCACACACACAGGACAGTGTTTTATAGGAAGACCGCGGATCAACTGAAGACATCTAGCAAAGGACCGAGCTAGATGGAGAAAATTGTTGGGTGAGTTCACACAGGACTGTAGCGCCACCTTATGTAAGTAAATAAGAAACTCTGCTGGGGTATTGAAAAGTTTCGAACCCAGGATACCAAATGATGGACGTGATATATACCTACAATACATCCGCCAGTCAAACAAGTGCAGTAATATTGCAACTACAAAGTTGTAAAGTTGTAGACCCTGTCAATAAATATGAATAATAAGTGTTTTTTTTCGTCACATATCCTGATGGATACTATTTGGTATTAACTATGTGATTTTTTAGTATTTCACCTGTTGACACTATAGTAAAAGAAAAAAATTCCCTTATAACAACGCAGAGGGGTTTAATAATGATCTGTGTTAGAAAAACTTAAGACAAGTTAATTAAAATGTATAGACAAGAACGCTGAAAATTGAATTTTGTTTTAGGAATGTTAACATTTTTAAGAACTTATTGGTGTCTTAATGTCTCAGTGAATGTAAACCCATTTAATATGCATATATGTACATCTACACATATTTATTATATGATTTTGCAACAAAAGAAAAATTGGAAGGCAATAAGCCTTTAAAATAATTAAATGCAGATTATTCATTTGCAGAGTTGTTGGCCCAGTATGCAAGGAAAAACGTTTTTTGAGGCGCTACAATCCATGAATTGTCGCAATCTACCTAGAACCACAGACATTGATACAAAACTTAAACTCAGTACACAATACACATTAGTGGTCGCGCATCAGCAACTAATTTATTACACATTCCATTGTATGCAAAACCTGGTAGACCGTTTTTCGCTTAAGAGAAGATATAGTCTAATGATCGGGATATACCAGCGCCGGAGTTGTAGCGTTGGTGTTAACCGAAACAAATTCTAACAAAAACACGAAGACTCATTTACATTTTAAATACAAGAGTTCAAAATGTTTTGATTTTCAAAATTATTAAAGGCATTCGGAAGAGATACTATTCCAGATTGTTTTGCAAAATGTATTGTTCCTTATAATGGATATAGAATGTTAGATACCTATTTCTGAATGGTAAAATTTAATTGAAGTTTATTATCTTTACATAGGAACCTTTAACATTAATTTTTAAATTCTTATGTACAAAAAGTTCTTTCCTTCAATTTGTATATTTTTTGCCTTTGTATAACTTAAGTTTAGTCAAAACTATGAATTTTATACTCAACAGAAAATTAATTTTCAATTCGTGATGAAGATGGCATTTTCTTTTCTAACTATTAACTATAACTAATTCCTTGTTTCATTTTTAAATCGATTTCAAGTAAGCCACCCGAAAAATACTAATAGTAACCATTTACTTTATACAAAACTAGAAGACTCCAAAAGTCACGAAAGGGTTACGTAGGTTTAATGAAATATCGATATTGATTAATCAGGAAATGGTAAGGTTTACTCATAACTCATAAGTCATTGATCGGTCATTAAACTCATGTAGCTAATAAGTAGAAATTCATTCATATTGCAATGTTATGGACCGAGAAAAATTTAAGTAAATGTAATAAATGAATTAAAATAAAATTAACAAATAATGATTCGTATCAGGATTTCACCCCGATGGACAAAAAATTAATTTTTTTTGTCAGACACCACACCCAAACATTTGAAATGTGGATTGAAAATGCACCCACCTGCAATTACAGTATCCGACAAATTGTATTTAGTTGCGGCTTTTGGAAAATCTTTTAATTTGCGATTTGTTAAGATTAGCTCGCCGCTAAGATTGGCTTCTTCCAAAATTCGTTCGAGGGATCTTACTAATTGTGAATGTCCAGTGGTGGTCGAATTATGTATTCGACTGCAGTGCAGAGTTACAGCCATTGTTGTTTGATAAAATTAGCTCTTTTTCCAATTGGTCCAAATATATTATGATTAGGTCCTGATTTTTTAAGTTTTAATAATCATCTTTGTTGTGAAAATTATATTTTTAAGCAACTATAGAACCGAATTTTCTCCGTCTAATATTTTTTGGCAAAAATACACAAGAAGGTGCCGTCCGTATTGCCGTTTCCCGATCCCGATTGAAATATAATTGCCTTCCTGTATACATTTACTTTTTTACATACATTGTGGAGTGTGGACTGAACGGGTATGCAACCCCGATTGCAATAGTGGATTGAGGAATCCAATCGAATCCAAAGCAAGATTTCAATCCAAGTATATATACACGACGGGTTGAAAGATTAAATTAAAATCGTATGCTTTTTGACAGATTGAATTCTGTAAATAAATTAAATACCAACAAAAATAACAAAATCAACACTATGGAGCAGAAAAGCGTTGAACGCTGGAAATGTATTCAAAAAGTTTAGCATAGGCGTTTTTCTTTTTAAACTCAGAGCAGAGAGTTGGGCTGTCAAAAAAGATCTGAGTTTCTTTTTGTATGCTCAGGCTCACTGCTCGGAGATATACCGGTCGGATTTGTGTTTCTTTTTTCACGTTTGTTTCGTGTGAGACGGATGGAAAATTCTTAAGCTATTAGGCGAATTCATAAAGCTAGTGGCTACGTATGAATGCAGAATTGCACTACAAAGCTAGTCAATTCGGAAGTGTCATATTAATGACAAATGCAAATACAAAAAATAAGAAAAATTTGTGTTTTCTGAACTTTAAATAGTTTTTTTTTGTTTTTAAATTCAATAAAACCAAATGGAAGACATAATATGACTGGTTTATATTTGTATTTAATTACCGAAAGATTAATTTCATTTTGAATTCTTGTGTCCTTACCGAGCAGCTGATTGTGGAACGTCAAAATCAGTGTGCACTAACATTGTAGCCGAAATTTTTAAACTACATCGGAGGGAGAAATTTCAACTACTTTTGTAGTTGCATTTAGCCAATCAGAATCCCTTGACTACGTAGCCACTAGCTTAGTGAATGGGCGCATTGACAGTTCATTTCTAAAGTGCATTTCATAAATAAGCTCTAAACAAACTATACTCAGAGCGTATTTGATGTGCTCAGGCTCTACTCCATAGAGGAAATATATTATAATAATAATCTATTCCCTCTATGCTCTACTCACTATTCTAATCTGAGCTTAAAAAGAAAAATACCTATCAAATCGAGGAATCCGAATTAAGAACGATTTACGTGCATATACAAGGAGTTTAATTTTGATTCAATTCCAATAACAAGATGGGAATTTCAGGCTGACATTTCGATTTGCCTACAAGCTACTGAGGACTAAATGTGAGAAAGTGTGCGTGAAATTATGCAAAAACCAAACACATTCTCGCATTTAGTCCTCAGGCCCATCAAATTGCTTCATTTTGAAAGTTTCATGGCCGCGTTTAAAACCGAAACAATCCTAACCAACAGAATCAGAAGTGCTGACATGGTCTTAAAATAAATAAATTTTTGATGAAAACGGAGAGAGACCAACATCATAGACACACCATGGTGTGTCTATGACCAACATCAGATACACAATTTCCTCTATCTCCTCGCTGGTCATGTTAAATACCTGGCCATCTAGCAACAATATCTAAAATCAAAGTTTAGTGCTGACAACTGTTTGAACATTGAAAGAAAATTGCGATTTTCGGTTTCTAAAATCTTCAGCATTATCTCCACCTGATGAATATAAAAACAAACCTCCCTGGAGATTTGATAAATATGCACCTATCAATTTTGTTAATTTCGCAATTTCATGAACTCAGAGAATTTTATAACATCAGGCATAACTTTGCAATCATCTGTGAAACGATGTTGACATTTTGACAATACGGCTTGCAGGTGCTGTACTCACTATTGAGATATTACCCGATACCCGTCAGAATGTAACCAGTTGCATAGTATCTTAGGGTTAAAAGCAGACAGTTCATTGGATTTACTGCATTATTTCTATAATAATTGTGTGAGGATGTGATTTCTATTTTTAAATTGTCAATGATTTAAACTTGCCTTTATGTTCGAGTAGACATTTCATATTGTATTTAAGATAATACAAAGCCCACTGCTTCCTTCTTTAAACGAAAACGCTCTCGAAAGTCGAAAAATTCCATAAAATCCATTCTAATTCGGAATACACGATTTCGCGAAGGCTCCATAATGCGGTGTCATTTAAGGTATCGAAATGTATATCCATTGTAATTGAAAAGGAAAATTAAGAATACCGTTGCTTTTAGTTCCATTAACTGTCAGTTCTCTGCTTTATTGGGTACTTCATCCACCCAATAATTGACACCAACTGACACATTAACTTCTAGTTTGCCCAGAAATTGTGAAACGCCATTGTAATTTGTATCTGCTAGTTATCTTCCAAGTAGCTTAACTTTGACTTTACTTTTGCATTATGGAACAAACCCTAAAGATTTGTTTCCCAGAATCTTTGTGTTTTAAACTATTATTCATTGATCAAACCTAGCAAAGTATCAAAACCTTTCCAAGTGAAAGCTTTAAGTTGAATTCGTTATATAAAACAATGCATCCATTGCGCTTATGAGAATAGAAGAAAAAAAAATACAAAACTAAGGAAATGACCAAAAAAGTGCAACAAGTTTCCTCTCCTTTCATTTCACTTCCCACAAACATCAAAGCTTAATATTGCTGTAGATATTGACGCAGTAGTAGAACTTTAAATTGTTTTATGTATTGCGTAAGGTGCAATACTTATCTTTAAACCAAGAACCAAATTGAAACAGCAGTAGTACCGTCAATTTTATTTTCGTGTTTTAAAAATTAGTTGTACTATTTCACACCATATTTATATATATATATCATATTTTGTCTTCTAAATTTTGGTATCACTGCCAACTATTTCAATAAAAACAGTGTTTTCACATTACCATTTTCATATATCTGGAAGCTAAATATTTTTTAATTACATAAAAAAAAGGTTTACAAAACAAAAAATAATTTCTTGAAACTAATATTTAAAAAAAATTTATTTGTCAAAATATGTTCGTATATATCATTTTTTCCTAAAAAAAAGACCAGACAAATAAATCATCGTTGAACAAAACGATCGAAAACGCAGCTAACAACAGCAAATTTGAGGCGCTGTTGCTGTTATAAACTGTGCTTAGGGTGACCAGATATAGAGTCAAGGAAAAGAGGACACTTACCAAAATCTCAACAAAAAAAAAACAGAAGTTCAATTTTTTTTATAATTTATTTGAATAAAACAAAACAAAATATTTAATTCTAACAAAAAAGTAACAGTTAAT
Source organism: Eupeodes luniger (assembly GCA_951509635.1). NCBI lineage: Eukaryota > Metazoa > Arthropoda > Insecta > Diptera > Syrphidae > Eupeodes > Eupeodes luniger. The sequence goes on along the minus strand of OX608075.1, from coordinate 50,705,418 downwards.
AAAAAAAATCATAATATCATGGCTTATTTTGCATGAAAATAATGAAAGATCGATATAAACATATAAGAATATTTTTTTATTAGCACCGTATTTTCATGGAAATAAAAATAGTTAAGAAAAAACATTTCATAATGTTTTATTTTTCTTATGATTTTTAACTTCAATTTTGGTTGTATTTGTCATTAGACCTTATTTTATTTAAAGTTTCGGGACTTTGGAAAATATGATTATAAAACTCAGTACATGACATATTTTTAAAATTATGTTTACAAAATAGAATTGCTTTGACGTTTTCTATTTTTAATCTATTGCGTTCCTCAGTCCATTGACTGTTTATTAATGAAAATATGCGCTCAACATTAGCATTATGAGCAGGAATCGCGAATACAAACTGGGCTATCCTCAAAAGTTCACTGTATAATTCAAGATTGCACATTTTTTCAAAATAATTTACCCATTTCTTGTGAATAGGTGAGTTTATAAAATTTATATTTTTTATTTCTTGTTCGAAAAACGTTTTTAAATTACAAAATTGGTCAAACAATTTATTTTCATTTATGTTAACGCCTTTCTCTCCCAAATAGAGCAAAGAATTTTGGATATCGTTCCATTCCGGAACTTTGTGAAAATTCATCCAAATAAAGCAATTAAATTCATCCAGAGAATCACACCAGCTCTGAAGATATTTTAAGCACCTAGCATAAACCTCAATTTAAGTGTGTCCAATGTTCAAAACTTCATTTCTATTTCCACCATTAGCGACTGGAATGGGTGAGTTATTTTTTAATATAAATCGAAAAACTGAGAGAAACCAAAAAAGAGGACAAATCGCTTTTTTAAAAAAAAGTCACCGGACAAAAGTTTTTTAGGTCAAAAAGAGGACATGTCCTCCATAAAGAGGACGCCTGGTCAGCCTAACTGTGCTTAATGATTAAAAAACATTTGTTACAAAGCGATGTCAACGGCTGTTGCTGTTTTTGAAGACTCAAAATTTAAACATTGAAATAATGAACACACATAATTCCAAAAACTAAATTGTGTGGACAACAATTTTCTATGCGAAATGATATTGATAGTTTGTTGAAAAACAAGAGAATTGTTGTGTCGGAAATTTAAGGACATTTAGGATAGAATTGCATATGCTATGCTATATATCATTCATTATTTGATAATAATTTCCGAATTCACTAAATTCTCAAATCAATTTTCACAAAGTCTTCACCTAAAACTTGTTATTTACACTGAGGCTCCACAAGAGTAAAATCCAATCCAGCTTCTATTCCGCAATCTCATCCACAATCCAGTGTTTTTTTTTTTGACTGGGCATATTTTGTCTTGCCATGAGCAACCCCAAATGTGACATATGATACAACAATGTTTTCATTGACATAGTACGCTGCTCGTAGGCAATTCAGTTTTTTGTTGATATCAGCTGGATCCTTATGAAAATGCTCTGCTATTTCTTCCCAAGCTTTTCTTTTCAGGTCGTTCCTTTTGTATAAATTGCTTTTTTGTTTTGTATATATTTATCAAATTCAGCGTGTCACCGGTAGTTAGTCGCCAATCTTTCATTGTAACTTAAACAGGTAAGCAATATGTAGTAAACAACAACAATATAAGCAATTAAATATATTTCACTTTTCTTTAATTAATTTCACTTACTTAATATACAAAATATGTAGGCATGACCGCACTCGACGACAATTTAAACGAAATGAAATTTGAATATCAAAAAGACTGTGGAAAATGGACGCTCCCCATTGCATACAAGACAAACGTCAAATTTGATGACAGGATTTTGATCCGCTCGAAAAATCCAAACTGCGATGACCGGATCATGGACTGGATGTTGGATTGTTGGTTTATATTGGATTATCTGATGACAGGCCGATAGTCCTGTCATCGGAAATGTTCAATGGAGACCCCAAGTTAGAATGGGTAGGTTTGGTTCGGTCATATTATATGGCCAACTTTATGCACATATCTGACTGAAGTAGTCCCTTTTGTTCAGGTAAAATTAACTTGCTTCTCTTTTGAACGCTGTCAATTCGAAATGTCATTTTTTTCGAGTATCAAAATGGGTCGGCGCTGTCTACTGTCACAATAACTTAACTTTTTTTATGTTTAGTGAGAAGTGAAATTGTGAAAAACAAGAGAAATAATTTTTATTTCCTTTGTAATGTTTTTTTTTTCTCTAAAACAGAATATTGCTTCTCGGTTTGACTGAATCTAGAAGCTAATTATAAATACTACTCATAATGAATAATTTAAATAACGATAAAAATAAATACCTTGTACTGGGGGTAATTATTCTTTTCATCGTTTTGTCAAATGTACAAAGTCAACTTTTGATAAATATTCAAAATCAGGTAAAAATTAATACCAATCATTTGTTAAATAAATAGATACTTCAACGTAAAATATTGATTCAAGCCTTATCTTTATATTTATAACACTATTTTGTTTCTATTCTAAGATAAAGAGAGTGAAGGACACTTGAATAAAATCTTTTGTCTGAAAAAATCTAAACTCTAATTTATCGAATTGAAGATCATGACACTTTGAGTGTTATTATTTGCATATAAGTTATATCTTTGGGTTTGGTGCATAATTGATTGTATCCTGCATTGATTATCAATCTTTAATAAGTGCGAACGATGATGTATTGTTTGGGGATTACAGATCAACATGAGTTTAGAGCACTGTCAGTTGATATTTTTCTTTGAAAGAAGTTCAAAGTCCCTGAACCACTGATTTGTGAAACACTTTAAATGTGCAAAAAAAATAGTAGTTTGTTTTCATATCAAATCTATCTGTGCATTACTGGAATTGTGTTTGAGTGGGAACTTTATCAGTGACCGTAGGTAGATTAACAATTAGGACATAACTTTTGTTGAAACGAAGACAGATGTTCTTGTTGAGCTTTTGAGTTTGGCATACTTAAACTTGATATAGGAAATCAGTGCAACGTCTTTGAATTGAACTGTAGCAATTGATTAGTTGAATAAGGCCTATTTTTTATCTTAAAGCCTTTTGTAGTACCTAAAATTGGGCTTTATAATAGTGTGCGATGCTGTCTTACTAAAATCTTTCAACAGGTTTATAAAGCATTTGAGGGATGGTGTAGTCTGTGTGCTTTGGAATTGATTCTAAATACTTAAAAATTACGGAGTGGCCAATGTTGTTGTTAGCTCACTACGAAGAATCTTTCAGGCGAATAGCAGAGCTTGCAGCTATTTGTTTCCTAATTATATCAAGAGGTGTTAGGTAGAGTAGGGTGTCCAGTGACATAGATGGGCCGTGCTAAGGAATCCCCTTATACAAGCAAGCTGAACGTTAGACTTTTAGACAATTGTTCGTTTCTCTGAGGTTACAAAGGGATACATTGGGTTGTTTTCTGAACCATATGGTCGATAGTTTAAACGAAGTAGTTCATCCGGGCTTTGAAAATCGTAGAGATTGAGTCTATGGAGTATAGATCGTCAATATAGTTGTTGACGCCAAGGTTGTAATGACGAATTTTGTAGGTATATATTGAAGAGACAAGTTTTTAACATACTTCAGGTTTTATCTTGAAGGCCCGTCTTAAGGTTCTCAATGTTTCTTTAGTTCTTTTGAACAACTCGACGTCCAAGTGCTTTCCTTTTATACAGTGATCGAGCTTATATGCGATCTGCTTAGAGATAGGAAGCACCTAGACTATGTTATTCCACTGATTTACCGTCCTGGCTATGCAACAAAACCAATAATTGAAGTGCAAAATACCGTTACATAGCTATACAGAGCAAACACAGCTAGTGTCCGATTATGTGTGAGAGGTTAAATTAAGGAGTTGTTTTTGTGTGTTTTTTTAAATTTATTTGCTAATTAATAATTCGAAATGCAGTTCTTTTTAAAACTTAATTTGAGCTTAAAAATGTTATAAAATGATGATTAAGTTCTTCAACTTCAATACATTTTCTTGAAGAAATTGCATTGCAAAAATGTACATTCTCTTTGTCCGATTAGTAGTAGTAGTAGTAGTATTTCAAATGTTAGTTGTTTTTTGTTTCTTAGGAAAAGTTATAAACAATAAGTATTTCTCAATCAGTTTAGATCCCTTTTGTATTTCTATCAATAAATGTATGGAATGGTAATGTATAATTTCAAATTATGTACGTCTTTATTTAATACTATTATAAAATCAATGTTTAACATTTATATACAGACATGGACATTAAAATAGACACAGAGACAGTTGCTAAGAGTAAAACCAAATTAAAACAACAACATGCATTAGAAGTTGTTTTAACCGTTATCAAAAAAAAAGTTAGACTTTCTATTCAAATAACATGAGTTTTATTTTTTTTCGCTTGTTGATTGTTTGGAGATGAACCGTTCCTTAGGGAAGATTATGTTTTTGGTGGACATTAAAATAGAAACACATTGGAACACAGACCTTAATATTTAACTAGTATCAAAAATATTAGTTTTTAATATTTTTTTTTACTTTTATAAAACAATAAGTTCACTTTAGGAAGTAAATTCAAACTATTTTAATAATATTACAATAAATTCTAAGGAAAGCATTGGTAATGGTAAGCATTGTTCCCTAGAAGAGAAAGCTATCATTTTAGTTCTACGAAGTGAGGGAAAATCTTTGAGGAAAATAGCCAGAATAATGAGTAGATGTCTCAAGTTGATTGCAAAAGCAATTTGACCGCTGAGAGCCAAAAAACAGAGGGGAAAACCAAGGAAAACAACCCCAAGAGAAGACTGAAAGATAATTTGCGCCTCAAAAAAAAGATCCTTACAAGTCTTCAAGGGAAATAAAATACAAACTAAAGCTTCGAATAACTTCCAGAACTTTCAGAACTGTTCGTAGAAGACTTGTTGAAGCTAACTGGCTCAGAAGGATCGCAATAATGGTGCCCTTTCTAACAAAATATAACAACGCGGTTTAAATTCGCCCACGATCATTTTGATTGGAGTGGGCCAGAAGGAGGCAAAAAGTGGAGGAATGTTTTGTGGATGGACGAAACAAAGATAAATTTGTTCGGAAGTGATGGCAGACAAAACGTTAGAAGGCTTTCTTTGAAAGAACTAAATCCCAAATACGTCCAGAAAACGGTCAAGAATGGTGGCGGCAGTATCATACTATGGGGTTAATTGTCTTGGTATGGCGTTGGACCAATACATTTGATTGAGGGTAAAATGGATCAAAATATGAAGGTGAATATCATGAAGGATACGATGCTGCCTTATGCGGACGAGAACCTGCCTCTGAAATGTGTTCTACAGCAGGACAACGACCCTTAGCACACATCCAAATCTGCTCAAAAGTATTTTAAGGACCAAAAAATCAGCGTATTGGAATGCCATCCTAATTGCCTGACTTAAATCCCATAGAACATTTTGGGGGAGATTTAAAATGTGCGGTTGGGAAACATTTAACAAAAATTTAAACCGAACTATGGAGGATGGTTCAACAGGAGTGGTACAATATTTCAATTGACAGATGCCGCCGATTATTTGACTCAATGTCCAACAGATGTCACACTGTAATTAAATCTAAGGGCCAGGCTACCAGATATTAAAATAATTTTTAAATCCAGAATAGCTTTGCATTAAATTTATTTTTTTTTAAATCTTTGTATCTATTTTAATGTCCACGAAATTTGTTATTTTTTTTACATTTATGAATTTAAAATATTTTAAATTATAATTTTACGACAAATAATGGGTAATTTTAGTTTGAAAGAAAAAAAAATAAGAAAATGAAGACCAAACTTGAAAAAAAAAAATCTTTTTAAGTCAATAAAAAATTGAATTTTTAAAACTCTGTTTGGTGTTTCTATTTTAATGTCCATATCTGTATGTACATTTTAACAACAGTTAGCATACAGCTAGGAGTTGGACAAGCACTGATCTACTGATCTTTTTTTTCAACATACATTTAAATCTGCCTTTTATTTTTTTGATAATTTGTTTCTTTTTATCTTCAAGGTAGACACAAATCTCAAAAAATATTTATTTTTTTATTACAGGGTGGAGAAGTTATACAGGAAACTATTACATCGAATGTAAGCGACGACCTAGTTACACTTGAATTTCAAAGAACTGACGGTACTCTTATATCGCAATTGATCGATTTTAGAAATGTAAGTTCATAAAATTAGTATAGTATTTTTCTTAAAACAAAATATGAAAAAAAATACCAATCACTGGCACAACAGTGTCCATGTTCCTATCCTAAGGCCTGGCTTACATTCCGAAAAAAGGAACCTGCTCTGAAAAACTTTTATACTTATAGGAGTATTTGCTTCTATGCCTATGTGATGGAAAAAATTTTATAACAGTGGCTTTCATTTTATTTAAAAATAAATATCTGCATAACTGTTACACCAGTTTGTTTGGGCTTAAGGTCAGTGTAAACAAGAAATGGGGCAATAATTAACATATGCCATGTCTCAAAATGTTCAAAAACCTAGTTTCCATAAATATTCGTTCAACGTCAAAATCAAAAAAAAAAAAGAGGAAGAAAACGCAAAAAACATTGCCACGTGTTGATAAAATAAAAGTTTGAATTTGAAAGCAGTCAATCCAAAACTTATTATGAAAAGCAAATATTTCTCGCAGGAATCGATCTTCTCATCAATTGAAATTTGTGTGGAAAAAATCACTTTGAATTTAATCCCATATACACGAGGACATTACCTTAAATTTTTCTAATTTGTTGGTCTAAGTTCTAACTCTGTAATGATTCCCATTTGATGGAAGTTCAGGCAAGATATTATTCTGAAGCATTTCTATGAAGCATCTATTGGGTGAACTTAAATGAAAGATGGGCAACTCCAGGGCTAAAAACAAGGTTGTATTATCGTTAAATACATAAGCCCAGTTCATTAGGTTGTTTCCATGGTACGAAAATGAGAACCCTTTATTAAAATTGAGGGTTAAACGCACAAGTATAAAAAAAGTGTACAGATTAACAGCTAGGTTCTACATTTCACTTTCACTCGAAATGAAAGTGAATTGAGAATATAAATTGGAGTTCTGAAATTCAATTTTATCGATATAGGTTTTTCGTTTTTCGAACTTAAAACGAAGTGAATTTACGTGTTCTACATTTCGATTTTTGTGATTTTCAATTGATTTGAATTCAACCAGATTAAGTTAATGTTATTTGAAATCGATAAGAACAAAGAAAATAAACCTTAAGTTTTGTATAGATTGTACTTGATTCGTGAGAAGTAGCATCTTCCACTTTGTATTTTAGGAAAGGAAGAAAGCATTTAAAACGATTTTTCATCACACTAAATTTCTTCCTATGCCAAGATCGACATTCTTTAAGACCCATTAAGAAACTTTACTTCAATACCGGAGTCTTTCCCAACCGATATTTGGAAACTGATTATCGCAAAGAACCGCAAGTCTGCAGTAAATGTGCATCAACTTAGTGCAAATAAAAACACACTAATATTTTATATTTATTTTGTTGACATAAGAAATTATACAAATAATGTCAATGGACAAAATTGTTTGTTAACTGACGTCATATATGTCAGCTTCTTTAATTTCACTTGAAGTGATTTCGAAAAGTATTCGAAGTTATGAAATCGATCGAATAATAGAACCCTGAAAACAATTTCACTCGATTATCAATTAAGATTTCCATTTCATTTCACTCGATTTTGGGAACCTAGCTGTAAGTTTTATTGTACTTGAAAGCATGCATATGTAATATATGAATATAAATATTTGGTACTTATTTGTTTGTTTAACAGAAATTGCATTTTGTTATTATTTTATTCTTAGGAAGTGAAAGTCTTAAAAGCATTAGTTTTAGGAGAAGAAGAACGTGGTCAAAGCCAGTACCAAGTCATGTGTTTTGTGACGAAATTTATCAAAGGCGACTTCATTTCGGCAGATGCCATGGCAAAATTGCGTCAGAAGAATCCAAGTACTGTCCGAATACCAGAAGAAGATAAAGGAAAAGAAATTTTAACAATGACATCATGGATACATTTGAATAAATCTACTCCAATTACAAGGCATTTATCTGGCTTGTGTTCCGAAGCAGCTGATGCAACTTACGTGCGAGATATTGATGTAAAAGCATGGGCAGAACTTCCAGGTAAATATAAGCTTACCAATCTCTTGCAGAAATATAGCGTACGAAAATATATTATCGGGTTATCTTTTGATCAAATAGGATCATCTATATCCAGCTTAGAGGCTGCTACGCAATTGTTTCCCGACAGTTTATTATCGCACTGTAGTGAGGTAACAAGCTTTTGGGCACCCTGCCTGTGTTCATTGGAAATGTGTATAGGTTGGTATCCATGCGGACTTAAATACTGCAAAGGGAAACCGGATCAATCGAATGGCAATAGTCAAAACTTGGCAAATTATCGCTGTGGCATTAAAACATGTCGAAAATGTACCCAATATATTTACTATGTACGGCAAAAACAACAGTGTCTTTGGGATGAATGACGAGTGCTGAATTTGTTGCTCGATAATTCTTCATCCCTATGTACTGTTGTTGTTGCCAATCGACTTGTAGCGACACTAGCAAAAGCCCAAAGAAGGAGTATCGTTCGACAATTAAGCCTTAACTATTGGGATGATTATCTTATTAAACATTACCATTATCCCTATCGTCACCATCAACATTACCGATATCAACAATTTCTTAAACTGTTTCTCACTCGATCGCTGCCACCCTTGATAATAATATTAAGCATATTTTGTATACCAAAAAAACTTGCATTAACAAAATGTTTAAAAGTAAATCTTACGTTTTGAAGCAATTCAATTCGTTTCAATTTGCATTTTTCGTTTGTTTTTGTAAATAGTGTTTATGTATAAATAGTTATTTATAATTAATTGATATTGTTTTCAATTGGTAATTATTAAGACTTTAAAACGCACCCCTAAGCTTTTAAGTTGTTGTTCAGAATTTAAAACTATAATTATTCGTCTGGAATAAAAATGGGTCCAATTATTGAGATGGCAAGCATTGTACAATGGTTTTGTACCTATATGCTTGCATACATTCAATTTACTTTGATTAGTTTTTGGAAGAGTTCACATCTATTGAACACTATTGAGTAATGACTTATGAACTTATTGCTAATGTATAAGTTCAATAATTTTTGTCCTAAAAGTTAAAAATAAAATTGAATGTCCAAAATGGCAGATAATAAAATGTCAAAACAAGAATTCTTAAGAATAAAAGAGTATGATTTTTAGTTTATTACTTTGCTATTTAAATTATTTTTACTTATGTTAATGAATACTTCGTTCAATTTGTAAAAAATGTATGATGAATCAAAATATTTTAAAGGAAATTATATTCTATTTATTTTGTATATTATGAAGAAGTTTTTACGTTCTTTAAAAATTATAATCCTTACGAAGACTCAATTGCCCAAATGATTTACTTATTGTTTATAATCTGTGTATTTGATCGGAAAGTTCTTTTTCAATTACCAAAAGAAAACGCTTTATCAATATTAAAAATAAGATTGCACAAAAATATTTGTAGGTATATTGCATTAACTATAAATATATATATACATATACATGAATGCATGTATATTTTTATATAAATAAATATAACATTAAAACTAATAGGTATGTATTTCAAAACAACTAAAAAATAAGCCGTAAAATATCGTTTTACAAATTACCCATATAAATTAATAATCTCGATGTTACACTACTTTAAGTTTTTAACTTATCACGTTGAAAAAAAAGAAAAAAGCAAATTAATTTCCGAAACAAATTTCTCCACTCTCTGTGATCTTATTCTTATACTACAGTATTAAATGTTCTTTTTGTAATAAAATTTAAGTCCATTAAATTCAACCTTTATAAAGAGATAAAAGTGTTCGAAATTTCTTTACATTGATATAAATCTTGGATCCGTTTTAAATGAGCGTAGCCCAATACCATATTTATTAATTAAACATCCTCCTAATCAACTGAAAGTTTGCGTTGATGTTTTCTTTTTTTATATAAAATTTTGTCTTTAAATAAAAAGTTTGTTTACTTACAATTGGCCGAAACATATGAGTAGTCTCTTTTTCCACAGTCCTATTAACTTTCTATACAAAAATAACCCAATTCCTATTGCTCCTCTAAAAATATTAATAATAATTGGTTTACATTAAAAACAAAAATAGTATTTATATTATCTAATAATAATAATTAGGCATAATAATTGTAAATAGCTAAGAATAAATGTATATATGTATATAATAACTAACTAAAATAAACCAATCGCTCTTCCTATACAAATTTTCTAGATCATTTAAACTTTTCATAGAGAAAATTTAAATTTTAGTGGATACCAACTTTGACCCACAATTAACGAGTCGTTGTACTGCCTTTAACCTACAAAAAAGTTCTCAAATATTTTGCACAAAAGTGCCATCGTTATTTTTCTATAAAGCAAAATACACGATTTCCATAAGAATAAAATGTTTACGTCTACCCAAGTTAAGGTGAAATTTCATAACAGGTTATTTTTTATACAAGTTGTTAAAATTTTTCACCGAAAGATGTTTTTTGTCCATTATACTGTTGTTTAAATAGTTTTCGAACGTACATTTTCGGAGGTAAGACAATACTATAAATATCTTCTTTCCCTTTGCTACAATATCTTTTTTGTTTATATCCATTCCATTCAAGTTTCCTTGATAATTTAAATACAGTGAAAATAAACGTTTCTACTACTATGTACTACTTTTATCCCTCTTCTTCTACTCTTACCAAAATATATGTTTTATATAAGAAACCAAATATGCAAAATATTTGGTAGGCGAGATAAATCTATAGAAATCCATTCTTAAAAACGTACAACAAATAAATTTATAAAGTATCGAACACAATAATATTTTCTAGAAAACGAACAAAATTATTAAGATTTGTAAATTCTATTTGTACAGAAATGATATCGAATTTAATACTAACATTTTTTAATTAAAACAAACAAAAAACGTATATAAATATATCTAATAAATAAAAATATATGAGTTGGTGAAAAAACAAACTAATATCTAATAATATATTATTATCATTTTCGTTCTAAACCCATGTTGTAGGATTCGATGTAACAAACAAAATTTTTGACAATATAATAATAATGTATGCTTAAATTATAAATTTAATTTAGAAATTATTAAAATTTGAATGAAAACTAAACAATTTAAGTCGTCTTCTTATAAGCCCCATGACCATAGTAAATTTAAATGATCGTGGTATATAATGTAAATGCATAAATAATAATAATAATAAAAAAAAAAACAAATATTAGAAATAAAACAAATCATAATCAAATGTTGAAAATTATATTTCTTTTGTAAGAAGTTTGTTTTCGCTTCCTAATCTGTACTAATGGGGTTTCTATGGGCAAAATAAATCCATTTATTCTTGATCTAGATCTGTAAGAACACGAATTTCCCTTCTTTTTGCATTGCATGGGGGAAAAATAAAATGATTTATTTTTGATTTAAGATCAAATTTGCAGATCTGAATTTTTCGGCAGATTTAAAAAAAAATGTTAAGCAGGGAATTTGACAGCTCTACCGCACTCCATAGCACGTACACGATGTTACACAAACACGATAACAAACAAATTAACAGATCCAATTTTATTCCATGCGCCGCGGAAAAAAATCAAATTTTGAAGGAAATCTTAATTTACCCCAAATGTTAACGAAATTTCATATAAAAGTGACAGAATTTTGTTAAGGATGAAAGTTAGACCCCTAGCGCATTTCATCGGAAATATCAGTTAACTCGCGTTAATATGGCGATATCATTTTCAGACTAAAAATCCATCGTGGATAGAGGCACTTCCTATTGATAGTACCAGAAAACCCATAGCATATCGTGAATACGTCGATTTTCATTCAAACCAAGATATTGTCAAAGTTAATCAATTAAGTGACGTTTCAATTCCATGCCTCGGAGAAATAAAAATGTATAGTTTACGTTCAGGGTTAACTGAATGATCATATAAGGTTTGTCCTTAAATCAAAAATAAAAATCTTAAAACAAAACCAGATAAACACAAACCAACTGATGTCATCTACAACATAAATTGAAGTCGGACATCAAACTCAAGAATCCTAAGATGACAGCCGTGATAAGTCAGAGTATTGAAAATTGTAATTACCGTGGTATGTTTTTCTAATTCATGAAAATTTAGTCAATATATCCAATGTTTTCATAATGAGTGTCTTTTTTAATAAGTCTAATAAAAAAGCTTACAGGAAAAAAAATAAAATAAAATACTATTCGGTGTCATTTGCATAGTTTTCAGTGGCTTACATCGGTAATCATCATTTCTTTTCACTTTAGTTCTCGGGAGATTCAAAGCTTTTATATTTTTAATTGAAAGATATGAAATGTGCACTATTTTTGGGACATTAATATTCTTGAAATTCATGCTTAAATCTCAATTCTGGAGCATCCCAAGCAAGTTCACTTCAAAAAGTAGATTTCTTCAATTTAATTAAGACCTTAAAAGTGTTTGCATTTAGTAAATTATCAATTTTGAAAGAAAAAAACACTTACACTCTTTATGTGCATCATACAAAAATAAGGTGGAATTGATGGCGATTTTCGGTTCTTTAAAGGCAACTTTAGTTTGTGTTAAGAAAATACAATGATCCAGAATTTTATATTTAGACTAGCAAACCCGTCGAACTCCGTTTCGCCACCAGATGGCTTCGTTTTTTGTTACATTTCGTTTGGGGATTAAAAGATGAAGAAAAATTATTTTTTTTTTGTTTTATATTTGAAAAGGAAAAATTTTATTTAATTTAACAACAGTAATGAATTCATTTCGATTACAAAAATGAAGTGTAATTTAGTTGAACTTCTCTAAGTAAAAATTGAAAGTGAATTCAAAGTAAATACTGAATCGAAGCGTAAATTGTCACTGCATACGCAAGGCGAACCGGAAATTGCAATCGTTTGAAGTCAAGTGGAAGATCAGTCGGAACCAGTATTCGAGGAATAAATACATTTTCACCTGCGTACTTTCCGTTAATAATGGTTGCCTCAATCAAATTCGGCATAAGTCTTTTCACCGAGAGTCGAGTACAGTTGCAAAGTCCCGGTGGATTCAAATTACGCAATATCATAATAACTGAACCAACTTTGAGTTGGAAATTATGTGGTGGAAATCATGGTAACTCCAGAGAGTTCAAAAACTCCGTTGGATGTTGTTACTTCGTCGAATATCCTTCAGTGTGAAGTTAAGTGCTTCAAATGATTTCTTATGTGCCATTGTGCACCCATTCCTAACAATGAGCTTGCCAATTTTCCCATTGCACTGGATCGGGAAATATTGCATGTTGGAGTATCAATTGTGTTTAAATTGAGTGGCAACTTAAGCTCAGAATGTGCAGTATGACCGCCTTCTAGAAGAGTTGCCGCAATTCCAGATGATGCTAACGCCAAAGCTATGTCACATCTTGATCGAATAGTGGCCAAAATCAATGAAATGACAAATGTTTTCCCTCCAGGTGCGTCCAGGAAGAATAGACCACCAATATTTTTGTCCACCGCTTGCATTAATGTTTCGTATACTTGTTTTTTTCTGTTCATTTAGCAACGGCACATTATTTCGAACGAAAAAAAATGCAGCTCTCGATTTAGTTTTTGGTTCAATACATCGTGCATCGATCGATTTGGCGCAATAATTCCTACTTCAATCAGTAGCTTCTCGATATGTTTGGCATTGGTGGCCATTCACAGTTTTCAAATGCGCAAATGATTTTGGTCCTCGTACATTTACCAACAGCAGTCGCAAATAAAAACATTCATCATTTCTAGGATGAACAGTGTACATGTACATGCGACCTAGCGCATCAGTGGAAAACACCTGTGGCCAGTTTGGAATTTTCTCTTAATATATTTTGTCTTTCTTCGCTTAAGTTCTGTGAATACACTTGTTGCTGCCTTGCATGTCTTGTGCGGAGGCCGATGTTCGCACGTTGTATACTCTAGGCATATATTCTTATTTTCTTTAAAACAAACGTTATTTGAAGTCGATATCTCTGACGTTTCTAGAGATATGGTTGACTAAAAAAGGTTCCCAAAAGTATCGGAATTTTTACAATAGCTTTCTATGGGAAGCTAAACGGAGTTCACCTCTTTTCTGTTGAAAATTTTCCTGAATTTTGTCTGCTATAAGCCTCACGGAGCCCGAGACCATTCCAACGAATGCAAAACCGTGGAAATCGGTTCGTGCGTTCTGGAGTTATAACGTCAGAAAGGAAAACCCGACTTATTTTTTTTCACTTGCAACATATAGACCATTAGACCATTAATCGAAATATAAACTATCCTATATCTGAAGTTAGACCAAATTACACATAAAATGCCAACTTTCACCGAAATCGGTTGACTTGTTGACTTGAGTTCACTGGGAACATACATATGACACTGGATTTTTATATATTAAGATATATTATTGCTGATTTCATCAAATGCCATTAAGAAAATAAAATATGTTGTCAAATTAACGATCTTCCATTCAAGGATCTTATTAAAATAATTAAAAACACAAGTTTTTGAAAATTTTAAATTTTGTAAATACCTTTAAGCTTATTACAAAGATTTTTGTTGTTTTTGACAGGCGAGCCGATTTTTTTTGTGAATATCGTTAAATTACTAACAAATAATGAAATCTTTGCTTATGCAACTCATGGTTCATATGGCTATGTGTGTAAATCACTAACATGAAAATTTTATTTTTATATACTTATAATAAATAAATTGTTTAAATGTAAGGTTGGTCATATTTCATATTCATTAAAGCAATACGATTAGTTTTGAATTCAAGTGAATTCCTACGAAAATTAAAAAAAAGATAGTCTTCGAGAGGGTATATAACCTTTGTATATGAAAACTTTTTTTTCATATACAAAATATAACCCCTTCGACCAACCCCCACCCTGGATCCGATATTGATAATGTATCAAATTTACTCTGGAAAAATCTTAAATAAAATCATATCTCCCATGTTTCCTCTTTGACTTTGTAATAATGTTATATATTTGATATTTTACAAAAAAAAAAATTATAATACTCTTGAAACATGCAATTTTAGTACATTGAAGGGTGTACTGATGATACTGAAAATGTATGGTGAACAAATTTATTGTTTTATGCTTTTATTCTTAAAAACTTTTTGACTTTCAATTACAAATCTCCACAGCTCTACCAAAATAAGTTCATTGATATTTCACTTAAAATTTAGTAATTTGTTACTAATTCAATATTCAGCTGTTCTACATGCTTTTAAGTAAATATGAATAATATTTCTCCTCAAATCACGCTCATAACAGAAACTTATTTAAAAACAAATTGTTTTGAGGAGGAAAGAAATTATTAATTGCTCATCGAATGGGTAACCCATTACAATAATCAACGTAAAACAAACCAATTTCTTCTCGAGACCCTAAAAATTAAGTTAAAAATAGATAAAACCGAATAAAACAATCCAATGCCCGCATGTATTCAATCAATTTATTTTGTATGGCTATTATCGAATTTTGTTTCCTTGTTTGGGTGATGAAATGAATTGTAGATTCAATATTATTATTATGACTTGAATAAATTAATGTTAATTATTTTAAAGCAGCTTACATAAATGTACGAAAATTCTTTTTGGCATTGCTACGTCAAACAAACAAACACACAACTGCTGAATTGTATGGTTAAATTTCATATTTTTTTTTTTTGAGAATTTGGTTTGAATATTTAACAAATTTTTAAATTTATTAAATTGTAATAAAATTAAATATTAGGAAAATAATTTACATTACGCGGTTTCCGGCGAAGCAAACGTTTAGGCTATTTCAAATGATAATTGTTTGATTTAACATTAAGTGTTGAGTAAATAAACAAAGCTTAAAGTCTGCATCATTACAGTTATTTCATTTAATGGTTTTTAATTCATAAATGAATTTGAGGAGTGTATAACAAACTTTATTTTAGATGTCATTTTTCAAATTTTTTCTATTGTTTCTATTGAGATATTGGATTAGCTTTTAAATTATTATGAAAATAAATTAGTAGTATCTTTAAAAGTTTGGTCTTGTTTTGAATAGGTGTAACTTATTTAATTTAAAATGTTATTCATGGAAATAAAAAAGATTCCTTTCTGTGTTCCCAATTATTTTTTTTACAGATTTGAACGTTCTTTAAAACTGTCTAGCTTACCTCTTATTGTATATGTCAAAACTTAAAGAAATAAAATGCACAACTGGGTCATACGAACTTGCTCATGTATCCAAAGAGTCTGTTTAAAAATATTTCCCGTATTTAAAGATTTAAAAATGTATGTATGTACCTGCTAAATTTGATTTCCCAAAAAAAACTTAGTTTTTTTTTTAATTTTTATTTGAATTAATTTTGTATACATAAAATTTTTCAATTTTAGTTGAAAAATATTTTTGGTATGCAGTTATTTAGAGCTTATACGTTATACATTTCAATTTCGTAAAAAAATGATGTCCCGTTTTCGAGATATGGAATTTCAAAAAAAAAATTATATTTTTTTAAAAAGCAAAAACAAAAACAATGACATTTTTTATCATGAAATATTATTGAGACAGTTGACCCTTTGTGCAGGAAAAAGTATTTGAAATCGGTTGATTAGTTCTTGAGAAAACTTAAAAATAAAACAACGATTCCATTGGGGGTTACCCTTCTAGAGTAATATACAAATATTTTGTTTATATTGAAAGAAGCCAAATTAAGCAAACATTTAAAACAATCTATCGGTTTGTTTTTGAGAAAATTCGAATTTTCGATTTTTGACCAACAAAATTGTATTCGTTTAAAAAAAAAATAAAAAAACACCTAACGCGCATCGGCTCGAAAACTTATTTTCCAAATCTGTAGTCAATTAATAATGCTTTGGGCTGTAGAGGCCAGGACAGACGGACGGAATCGGTGGGCCCCGAATTTTTCGACTTCTCTACCATCGTTATGTCATGATTGATTAAAATCTCGAATTCGAAATTGTGTGCGAATGGAAAACTTGCCATATAGTTCCTATATGTCGCAAGTAAAAAAATAAATGGCAATTTTATAGGAAATTCAAATTCATACAAAAATAAGTTCCTCGGAATCACTAGCATTGTTATTTTTCTAGATAAATGGTGATCAATTTGTTCGTCCAAGTAACAAAAATCGCCACACACGTTAAAAAATAAAACTTTTTTTAATTTTAATGGTGAATAGCTTTTAAAGAGTGAAATACTTTTTTTTACTGAATAGGTAAAACAAAATAAAATATTTTATTGTTTTGGATCAGCAAGTGTTTTAATATTTGCAAAAACAATTTGTTGCTATTTTATAACACATTTAACCATATGTAAAGTTATCTAAATGTGTTGTCCATTTGCGTTTCGCTCGGGTACTGTATTTTAGCCTGGTCGTTATTTACAAAAATTCCAAATCTAAAAAGCGAAATAGAAATAAAATGCACGACTGCGCCGCACTAACTTGCTCCTGTTTTAAAATAGTACTTACATTTTAAGATATAAAAATGTACCTGCAAATAATTTGTCTTCAAAAACTTAAATGCCATTTGATTAATCAAAAAAAAAAAACTTGATTTATTAAATTTGTTTCGAGCCTTAGCGTTTGTTTTTTAATTTTTTTAAAATTATAATTCATTAAGTTTTTAATTTTTTTATAAATGTTTTTGTAAGTAATCTTTAATACTTGAATTCCGTTAAAAAATACTGAACCGCTTTTGAAAAAATACATAGAATTTTGAAAAAAATAAATTTTGTTTAGAAATCCAACAAAAGATTGACATTTTTGAGTGTCATATATTATTTAGACAATGTAATATCTTTTTCGAAAAAAAACTGTTCTATGGGAGGTACCCTTCTGGAGCAATTTAAAAATATATTTTTTTTGTTGAAAGAAACCAAGTTAAGAAAAAAGATGTTAAGACAATTTTTTTAAAAATCTATCGGTCCTTGAGTTTACGAATGTTTACGAATGCAAAACTTGCCATGTACAGTACTTAATATGTAGTTCCTTATGTCGCAAGAAAAAAGAAACGTATAATCAAGGCTTGATCATTTGGAAACTATTCGTTTTACAAAATTTTCAAACGAGGCTTTTTTGGAAAGCATTTACATGTTTTTATTTACGCTTATTTAAGGGTTAAGACAGGCAATACCTGAAGAAAACAAAATATTTTCGCAGTTTTGTTGATTTTTTTCCATGTTGACTTCAGAACTCGAAGTCGCCTGGGGTGGAATCGGCTAAGGTGATTTTTGATTGTCACCTTTGTGATCATAAAAAGTGATCAAACTAATTTTTGCGTCTGTGTAAGGTGATCACCAAATTTTGTTTAGAATTTGGTATCACTTTAAAAGAAATTCACTGACGTTTGTTACAATTTCAGTGGTTGTATTCAAAAACCGATCTGAAGCTATCCGGATAAGTTTGTGTTGTTGTAATACTATGTAAAAACACAGCTATGTAAAAATCCAGAAGCGGTAGGATGTGTAAAAATGTTTCCTTTATTCAATGGAAAGTTTTTTAAGAATCTATTTAATTCAGAATATTAATTATAAATAAAAAAACAAGTTATAATAAATAGGTATTTATATGTGAACAAATATATAGCACATATGATTACTTACTTTGGACTTGGAAGATCAAGAATGTTTATTTTATTGCGAAGGTTAATCCTCAAGAGCCGGACATTTCTATTATGATTAATATTTTCATTTTCAGAAGGTAAAATCAAAGGCACAAACACACATATTGTCTTGAAATTTCAGCAACTAAAAATAAAAATCAATTTCCAATGAAAGTGACAACTAAAGAGCTGTCACCTGAAAAAGTCACCAAATCGTGATTGTCACCGGTGACTATCACCTTACACAGACCGAATTTGTTGATTGTGACTGTCACCTATCACAAATCACCTTACCCGATTCCACCCCTGGATTATTTATAATACCAACGCACGTCATAAACACTTAAACAAAATCGACTGGGTTTAAAGAAACGGCTCTTTTTGTCCAGAGAAAAGACTACATGATTAAAAAATAATATAGTAGATACAGTGTTGGAAAAAATAATAGAAACAAGTGTCTTTATCATTTCCAATACACAACATTTTTTTAACAATTAAGTCTTTTGTCGTTAGTCTTTCCATATTTTAATCGTACCTAATAATGCTCTCAAATGGTAAATTTGTTTGTAAAAACAACTTTTTGTTTTCACTTAACGGTAAAAAGTTGGAGGTCAATGATGATTTTGCCTGGAAAAAAAATAATAGAAACAAGCTGCTTTAACTGTTATTCTAACATAAAGATCAATTTTTTTGAGTGTAAATAGGCGTTTTGAGATTGTTTATTAGTTTTTTAGATGATTTTCTTCAATACTCAAAAAATGTTAAAAGTCATCTTTAATTTTAATAAATATGGGTCATTTTGAACTTGAAGTGATGAAAAAACTAAGACGAGTTGGAAAAACGATAGTTGAGATTGCAAAAAAACTTAAACTGTTCGAAGAAAAAAGTATTATTTATTTGTAAGACTATGCAAAAATAAACCATTTCTTTCTTCAAGCGAACTCAACAATGAATTTAACAGACCAGTGACAGCTAGATCAATAAGAAAGTAGTAGAAGTCAAAGAAACGTGCCGTGTTTAAGCAAGAAAAACATTATTCAAAGACTTGCTTTTGCAAACAAATACCTACATTTACACACATCGTTCTAATTGGAATAACGTTTTGTAATCGCATTAAACGAAGATCATTTTGTGTGGTTCCGATGGAAAAATGTATGTGAGGAGGCCAAAAAACAAGGAATTTAACCCAAAATACACAAAGGAGACAATAAAACACTGTGGTGGGACTAATGATTTGGGGCTGTGTAACCTTCTCGCTATTATTTTTTCTGGAATGAAACAACTAAATAATCACAGTTCTACTTTTTACCATTATTTCTCATTATTATATTTTTAAAAAATTGTTGCATTTAAGCATTAAATTATTAAAAATCTATATGTGTAGTTTCTATATCTCATCTCTTCACAAAAAACCTTTTTATGTGTTACAGAGAATGAAGACGAAGCCTGTTTCTATTATTTTTTTTTCATCACTGTACCTATAATTGTTTGCAATTATGTATGTACATATGTCAAAAACTAAATTTTTAGATTTGGGATTTTGGTGCTTAATCAATAATTGACAAGGACATTGATTGCTGAAATAATATGCTACTAAATAATATTCAAAATTTATTATTTTTAACTTTGAGACTTAAGGCGCCAGTTATAGCTATCATTGGTTTTCATCATTGAAAACAAACATTGGAATTTTTTTGGCAGGTCGTTTATAGCTATCATAAAAATTTCTGTCATTGAAAAAAATTTCCTGATTGAAAGCCACCGAAAAACTTTTACTGACAGAAATCTGTCATTGGAATTGTGCGAAATTGGATCACAAATCAGTGGAACGATTCGTTTCACTTTTGAACATAAAAGTATCAGCTGTTCAGGAAAATGAATTTCCGTCCGGAAAATAGAAAAATACATTTTTAGAGAAAAATAAATGTGCAATTACACTTTTTTTCCTCAAAAAAAATTCTTTGTATGATTTACGATCGATCAGTATATAATTTTCATTTCTAATCAAAGGGAAACACCGTAAAATATCGATTCAAACATTTTTCCGGATCGATTTCAATGGTAGCTATAACTGGCGCCTAAAAGTAAATAAAAAATAATAAATAAATAAATAAAAAACGTATTTTAGCTAACTTTTGGACAACTGTAGTCTGAAAACATTTACATCTATAGACACAACAATTTTCAATTGGCGCGGGTAGATTTTGGAGCCCCGTGGCGGCCATATTGTTTCGGTGACATCTGTCAAATCTTTTGTTTTTTATTCAGTTTTGTATGTCAAATCATGACAAGTTACACGATTGAACAGTACGTTCAAATGATAAAACTTTATTATCAAAATCAATGTTCGTTAACGTTGTGCGCATTGCCCCCATTTTATGGTAGACGTGGTGGCCCTTCAGAGTCGACTCTTCAACGTTTGGTGGCCAAATTTGAGACGACCGGTTCAGTAAACAATCAGCCAATACCCGTACGTTCAAGGAACGAAAGATCGGTCGAGAAAATCGCCGAGGTCCGTGAAAGTGTACAGCAGAACCCGAGGCTATCTAGGGTGATGGCACTAGTAGTCAGCCCTTTAACTTTGTTTTTATGTTTAAATGGTTCTGAAAAATCAGTTATTTATTTGCTGAACATGAAACTCAGTTTTACTGATCAGTTGACATTTGCAGAATAAGAAATAAGAAAGGTATTTGTTTAAATCACTCCCCTTAACAAATTATTAAACATAATTCAGAGTTAAGTCGGATTCTTGTATAGTCGGCCCCCTATATTCCAGTAGTCAGCCACTAGAGTTGCCAGTAGTCAGCCCCCTTTAGTAAATCCATTTTATATAATTCAAAAGCCATTGCAAATTTGTCTACAAACCGTTTTTTTACAATAGTTTATAATAAATAAATAAAAAACAGAAGACACAATATATAATTTATAAAAAGGAACTTTTATTCAGTCAAATCTTATTCAATAGACCTTACATACCTATAAACTAATTTAATTAAAAAAATAACAAAAGTTATAAAGTAGTTACCTGGTAATAAGTAGGTAGGTGTAACGAGTAAAAAAAAAACAAACTTAAACGTTACAAAAAAACATAACAATTCAAAAAATGTATGATTTACATACTAATTAATAAAGCGACAAATACATAGGTATTTAAAATGTTCTTAAATATAGTTTTAAAAAAAAAAACAAACATAAACGTTTAAAAAAAACATAACAATTCAAAAAATTTATGATTTACATACTAATTAAAAAGCACACAAATACATAGGTATTTAAAATGTTCTTAAATATAGTTTTAAAAAATTTAAGTCTTTAATTAAGGTACCAATTATTTGAAAAATGGACATTAAAATTGAAGGTATCAATTATATTGCAATTTTAATTTGCACAACTATCACATACAAATTGTTCACTTTCAACTTCTTCAAAAATCTTCCCGGAAAATTGTGTGCATTTAAGATGAAACCATCTAATGCATGAATCACAGCCTAAGTTTTTTTCATCGTTGTCTTCCGTGTCAGAAATCAGTTCTATTTCACATTTGGAACATAGTATTTTACTGTTTTTTTTTATTTTTTTTTACCATTTTGCTTTTTTGAACCTGAATGCGTTTTTTTCCCGTGTTTGTTTTCGTTGCTTTATTTCCTGCGCCTTTCTCATTTTTTCTTCTTGCTTTCTGTCGAAAAATTCCTTCCATGCTAACGAAGAAACACTGCAAGGAGGCTTTTGACGGATTGAATTAGTCGATTTTTCAATTTTTTCGGGGTAGTAAAAATGTCGACTAAATGCAGGACTTACTGACGTGGAAGTTGACGGTTGGCACAGAGCTATAAGACAGTTTCGAAGATTCAAACATTATCATTTTAATCAATGAATCGTTTTTACAAGAATTATTTACCAGGTTGTTTTTTTTCGGCAACACTTGCCAAAAGCTCATTCAATAAAATTGATGATGCCGAGGAATGCCTTGATGAATGATCTAAGAAAAAAGATATAAAATATAAAAATTTTAGGTAATGCCTCTTAATATAATACCAATGGTTGCAGCTAAGACTTCTTCCTCGCTTTCATAGTTATTTGGCTTATTCTTCGATGGAGATTGTACGGAGTCTATCACTTTGGAACTTTTCTTTTGGAGTTCATTTGTTTCGGCAATGTTTGGAGCTAAAAATTCTTCTGCCTGCTGCAAAAGCTCCTCTACAGTCTCCTCTACAGTCTCCTCACTTTCTTCGATGTTCGGTGGTGGACAATCAGTTTCTTCGGAAACCAGCTTTTGCAATTCACCTGTTTCATCAATGACGTATGTGCCAACTAGTGTTTCATTTGGCCCAGCTTGACTCAGGTGAGTTTGCTCCAGCTGTTCGATAATTTGAAGAAGGGCATCGAAATCAATATTTTTTTTAGCGATTTCGTCCTTCGCCAAGGATAACACCTTTCTGGTTTCCAAAAAACTTAAATTGGTTAAGCTCACAATTTCTCTTTCAGTGGAGAGCATCTCAATTTGGTTTTGAACACATTTCGAATAGTCGACTGCGTCCGGGTTGAAAGGATACAACCCACATTTCCGGAACGAATTTTGGATTATTTCAGTCCTATCTGACTTACTCAAAACCATTTCGAGAACTCTGCAAAAGTTTATTTATTCCTATTTTCAGGAATATTTTGCCACTCATGAACCGTCCGTTTATATTCGGTTTTTAAACCTTTGAACGCTCCAACATCAGCGGGCTGTGTTATGTGGGTCGTATTGGGTAACAGGGCGTACAGAATTATGTCGTTATTGCGACAGAATTCACTCAGTTCCATCGAAAGGTGTGACTTGTGTCCATCGACTAATAGCAAAACTGGGCGTTTAATATTGTTCTCAGTAAGCCACTCGTTAAAGCTTTTGGCCACATATTCAAAAAAAGTTTCGGATCGCATCCACCCTCTTTCCGATCTGCCTAAGACCCATTTATCGGGCATACTTCTCACAACCGCTTGAGGAGGGCGCACATATGGAAATACAACCAACGGTGGTAGCATTTGTCCAGCAGCACTGAACAGAAAAAGTACCGTTATTGTTTCTTTTTCATTTCCTGCTTTCACGGTGTAGAGATTTTTCCAACCTTTTGGTGCCAAAACATTTCCTGTCTTTGGAGATAAGCTAAAAGATGTTTCATCCCCATTAAAAATTCTGGAAGGGTCTTCCAAAATATCGGCTGCATCAATCTCATCTAAGTATTGCTTCAGCTCCCGAAACCACTTCCTTACTGACTCCTCCGTCACGATAGCCCGTCCTTTTGAGAGTCCCTCTGGTGTTCTGAGGGATAGTTCAGGATGACGCTTTAGGAAGGCGTAGTACCACGTTTTACCGGGTAGGCAATCTTTAAATGGAGTCTTTCTTTTATCCTCACGGAGAATCTTTTGGACCATATTCAAGAGGTCCGAGGGCTTTTGTGGAAAGCCACACTTAGCAAGGTCTACGAGCCACTTTACTAATTCATTCTCTTCGGCTAAACTAAGGACAGTGTCCGGTCCCATTTTTCTTGGCTTTTCTACAACTCGGCCATGGATACGGTCTTGTAAAGTTCCTCTAGGAACCCCGTATTCCCTACTTGCTTTTCTAATTGGCCAATTGTGCTCTCTAATTTTTATTAAGGCGTTACTAAGCGCATCTTCGGTGTAATTATGAAATTGGCGTTTCGTTATTTTGTCTGAGCTGTCCATTTTCGATGCTGGAAGTCTACATACAAAAACCTATAACAATACAAATAGGTACCTATTATAATATTTTGAAACCTCTGAATTAAAACTGGATGAGAATTCTAATACATATTTCCCACTCTCCGAACTTATAAAACACAATAGTAATATGTTTTAAACTTACTGATCTTAAAGGGCTGACATAAGAGTACATGTCTTCTATAGTCAGCCGCCCCATATACCTAAACGTTTACAGGCGGCTGACTACTGAAAGCACATTTAATTTTTGGCTTTTTATTGCGCCAATGGAAAGAGAACAAAATTTTCATTCATACTGCATACTCAGTGAATAAAAAAAAAAAAAGTTGGTTTCAGTAGTCAGCCGGGGGGGGGGGTGACCTTAGGAGAATTGACAAAACTTTGTCTTCTCAGGTCAGCCCCCCTTGTAATTATTTAACAGCAATTTTTGTTTACAAATTTTAATTGAAAACGACTAAAATGAACAATAAAAAACATTAAAAATTTCATATAATCTACTTACCTTCAATATATTAAAAGTTACAACTTGTTACGCAGCACTCGTTTACTTTTTTTTTTTAACTTAAAACCGCACATCCACCACTCACAAAATCTTGAAGCAAACTGGAATTTTTACAAGGAAAACCTGCACGTGCACAGATTTTTGCACGCAGACAGAAGAACAACTAAGCTTTTAGAAAAAAAAAATATTTGGAGGGTAAACCGAAACCGTTACTATTACGGTCAATTTTATAACGAAGTGGCTGACTACTAGAGAGGGCTGACTTCACAAGACATCACTATTCCTCGCCGTGCACAAGAACTTGGCCTTTCGCAGACTTCAGCTTGGCAGATTTTGCGTCGGGACTTGGGCACAAGATCCAACTGACCCAGGAGCTCAAAGTTCACGACCATAGACAACGCCGTTTGTTCGCTGACTGAGCTTCGAATCGTTTGGAAGAGGACCCCAATTTTTGCCGAAAAATCATCTTTAGAGACGAGGCGCATTTTTGGATGAATGAAAGACACTAACACCAACCCACGCGAGGTTCACCAGGTGATAATGCATCATCAAAAAGTTACTGTTTGGTGTGGATTTTGGGCCGGCGTCGTAATTGGTCCATACTTTTTTGAAAACGACGTTAGTGAGGCGGTCACCCTCAACAACGCTAAATGCCACGCAGCAAACGCCACGATTGACATTTTGCATGAACGATTTGAGGGTAAGGTTATCTCTCGCAGGGGTGATGTGAATTGGCCACCAAGGTCATGCGATTTGACCCCGCTAGACTTTTTCCTGTAGGGTTTCTCGAAGTCGCAGGTGAATGAAAATAAACCACGATCGGATCTATGCGGAAGAGTCATTTAAAATTGGACCACTCGGATCCATCCCACCGTAAGAAGCCGGGAAAGGCATTTGAATGATGTCATATTCCACATTTCATATGCGCATTTCAAATAATAAAATGATTTTGTTAACACCTCACACACAGCTTGTTTTATTCCATTTCAACATCTAGCCACCCTTATTGAAAACCCTTTTTTAATCTTCTTTAGGGTAAAAAATACCAGTGAGTATTAAAACCAACCGAAGGTGTACAAAAATTAGCCATAAAATGTCTTTCATCGCATACGCTGCGAAGAGTATTAATGATAGGACAAAAAAATGTTTTCTAATAAAGTGATTCATTGTCGTTTAAATTAGCATGCTTATAACTTAAATATCTGTACCTGATGTTTATGTCTACCCGTGCGAAGCCGGGACGGGCCGCTAGTATCTTATAAAAGAATTTCTATCTTAATTTTATACCTGTTACAGTGTTACCCTTTTCCGAAAAAATCGAAATATTTTTTGGTCGCCTTGTGTGCTGTTTGTTATACTCTTCATCATTTTGTTCTCTTATAATGTGGACGTGATCTCGATCATGCTGGGATTGGGATTGGGATACACAAAATAATTTCAATTTTTTGAAATGCAAGAAACACAATATATGGTGAAAATGCATAATATGTATGTATATCTACATTTTTGTGAATGATGCATCAAACCATATACGAGTAGATATAGGTATATTTATATTTATTCGATTAAAGCAGACAGTAAAGGTAGACGCTTGATTGTCATCGTCATCATACAATACGTACAATATGTATTTGTATGTAAGTATATACGAACATACATATTTAGTATAAATATAGATGAAGGGGTACCTCTGTGCACTCAGCCGTTCTCTGAGTTTCCTGTTTTATTTAGAATACACAAAATGAGTTAAGTAGTATTATGTTTTCTACATGAATACAACAAAAAAACAATTATAAATAATCCTACAATAAAGTTCCAACAGTGTTTACTTTACAATGAAACATAATTCAATATGTAGGTATTAACAGTTTGGAACGATCTGGCGAATTGTAAGTAGATAGTTATAGATTTCAAAATGTTTTGATTTTTCAATCGAATCATTTTTGTCTGATTAATTTACGAAGAGAACATACACAATTGTAAAGCATTTAACATTTTTTTGTTTTTGGATTATGTTAACATTTAGGTACCTAACCTACCTATAATAACGGGTGTTTTTCTTAGACCTGTGGTTTTCAATCTGGCAATACTTTTTTCGGAGATGGTCTTTTTCACATCTATCACTTGAATAATGCTCAGTTCGATTTGCAATTTCATAATGAATAAACTTACTCCTGATTATCATTTGAAAATCTAGCAAAATGGTTCGGTACCATACAACCAACGAAACAATCAGTTTTGAAGGAAAATTTTCTCGGGTCGTGGGCCGGTGATGTGGCTTCCAAAATCGTACGATTTGCCAAGTTTCGACAATTTTGTGTGGGGTTATTTGAATTCACTTGTCTAGGCAGATAAGTCCGAGATGTGTGAGGCCTTGGAAGAGAAAATTAGGCGCTCTATTACTGACAAACGGCCCAATTTGCTGCAAAAAGTGGTAAAAAACTATGCCTCTTGGCTTGAATTTATTTGAGGGTACGAGTACGATAACTTTGGCGACAAGATTTTGGGAGAGGAGCTTAATAAAAGCACCACCTTTTTAAGGTGGGAGGGGAACATTTATTGACTTAAAATCTTAACAAAATATTTAAAAACAACGGCAGCTGGAATTATTTTAACTCTTATAAAAGTAGTTTTAATAATCTCAAAAAGCAAAATACAAAAATAAAGCAAAAATCTATTGGAAATCTTGTTAGAGCTTTGGGCGTATAAAAAAAAGAAACACTAAATAACAGCATTAACTGTATTAAAAACACAAAGGTATAAATACAATTTACGATGCTTACAGTGAGATGCCCAATCAACCCTCCTGATTGGGCTCACTAAAAGCTTTGGGATGGGTGCAAAATTTATTATTTGCAAAGTTTCTTTTAAAACTTCAGAAACTTGAGTTTAAAGAAGAAGTATTGTTTTCTACTTTTTAATTATCTCTGAAACTATAAAACATAGAAATAAATAATTTTCAGTGTTTAATAAAGTATTGATTAGAGCAGCTAACTACATCAATCAATTCATAAACTATTGATTGAAGATTTTAAGACAATTTTTATAAAACTTCCTAATCGAGGGGAGATAGACCCCCTCCGATAGTACAAAATGCTTGTATTAAGCTCCTCTATACCAAAATCGTTATTATATCTTGTCGCCAAAGCCGTGGTGGCTACTTGCCCGAAAGCAGTTTTAAAAAATAAAACCATCACTGGTCTAAAAAAAACACCCTTAAGTTAAGAGCTGATAGTGAGGAGGCGTTCCCAATTTTTTTTTTAACGTATGGAGGATATCATTTGCATGTTTGTACTGATAAAACGTAGATATGTAAGTATGAAATAAGAATTCAACGAAGTTCTCTGCAGTTGGAAGTCTGGTTTGTAACACCAGGTAACGTAAGCAGTTTAAAAAGCCTAATATACCTACAGAGCCATTAAATTTTCCAAAAAAGTCAGTCTTTACTTATTTAACCTTAGATTGCCCTACCTTACGAATTTTCTTACTAGATCTTTAATCAAGTTCAACGTGGGTAACAGGAACAGCACAAAATTTGTTTGATTGATGCATTGTTCAAATTTAAGGGAATTCAATAAATAAATGTGAGTAAAATAATTTTAAAATCGCTAGCCTTGTAGCGTAAAGTGGGATATGATGGCACACACTGGCAATTTATGATATAAAGTGGTGTGCCTTTCTCCTTGGTGGTTGTGGGCTTGAGAAGATTTAAATGTGCTGTAACTGTAACGTTTGAGTTATTCGTCAGATAAATTCAAACGAAAACGGCGAACTTGAGTTCTATCAATTTTAAACAAAAAAGATCAACGTTTTTTTCTGCACGTACCCCTGTTAAAGTCAAAAAGCTCAACGACATGATGTTAGCAAAATTAATATTTATGCTACAGCTACAATTATCATATAGCCCTGTGGTGTATTTCACAATGTATTCACTTTTTACAGTTTCTACATATTTCACTTCCACTTTCTAAAAAAAATTAAGAGAATCTTATTCATCAGTCATACTCATACCTCATACTCATCGTTAAAATAGACACTCGACAGCCATAATATGAATTAATATCACAAGTATGGTGACCATTTTTACAATTGGAAAAAAAAGACAAACGATATATTTATATGTATATATTCAATTAACATTGTTTTTTAATACAAAATGTTCATTCAAATTAATATAAATACAAAAATATTAAAATTCAAAACATTTCTTAAAACACTCTTCTACATTTATTTTGCAGGTTGCCTCCAGAAGTTAATATTTTAAACATACATATCTTTAAAACTTGAAATAAATAGTTTTTTGAAAATAACTTGAAATTTGGAAGGACTACGAAAGTTTTCAAGCCGAAAATTAGATGATATTTGTTGTTGTGTTTTTTAGATGTGGGGTTTTAAAGAAGAAATAAAACATGTATATGTAATTTAATGTTATGGCCAAGAATTTAGATACATTTTAAAGATAAGGGTTTGCCATTATGTTATGCCGTTAAAACTCTGATTTAGATCTCAGTTTGAGATAGAACTTCGATTTATTAGACCCTCAAATTCGGGGGTCTAGGATATAAGAACTCGGTTTAGCAATGTTTTTACTTCTTCGAAAGGCACAATTTTTTAAATTCATTCCGGTTTTGGATTAAATTTCAGACCACAATGATTTGTATGTTCAATAATAAAATAACATGGACGGTTTGACAAAATGTCATAAATAGGAGATGCATAATGTAAAATGTTGTGGCCGCTGACCGTTTCATAAAGTGTTAAATTTGCATAAGCATTTAAACCCATTAAACTATTTACTTTTCGTGTGCTTTATTCTAGTCTTATATATTTTGTTCATTAAAGTAGGTATACATAAAGAAATAAGAGGTATTTAAATTATGTATGTCGAGAAATAACATCCAATCTCAAAAAGACAAGATGCCCGTTTTGACATTATGTGCACCTGAAGAAATATTTAAGAAAATTAACTTTTTCTTTGCATTTTTCATCTCGACAAGAATCGTTTGGATAAATCTACTTAACACAATAACAATCAATAGAATATACTATCTATCCTTTAAATTGCATGAATTGTATCATATGATGTTCAGTGCAACCGGAATACATGCATGTACATACAAGTGTTCATTTATCAAAAAAAAAATAATTTTAAATAACACAAATCTTAAACGAATCCAATAAAACACGAAATCCCAATTCAAAAAAAGTTACAATACGAATAAATGTTCTTTCCAACGAAAACTGACAGTTTTTAAAATTTTCTTTGTGAAATTTCAGAATGCTACAAAAATAGAAAAAAGCACGTTCGAACTCAGTTCTATTCAACCAAGATCTAAAATTCCCAGAAATCAAGAATGATTTTAAACCGAGCTCTACTGATATGATTAGACGTGCAGAAATGCTCGAGTTCTAAATATTTTTAAAATGAATCAATCGATAAATTGAGAAATACTAGATCAAGTTTTTATTTTATTTAAGAACTTCCTCAAGAAATGAGCCGTAAGAAGTAAATTTAGTTAACATATATGTACAAAATTACTATTCTCTTTTAAAACACGATACCAAAAAAGAGGACGATAAAACGTAGTTATGTACATAAGTATGAAATAAGAATTCAACGAAGTTCTCTGCAGTTGGAAGTCTGGTTTGTAACACCAGGTAACGTAAGCAGTTTAAAAAGCCTAATATACAGAGCCATTAAATTTTCCAATAAAGTCAGTCTTTACTTATTTAACCTTAGATTCCCCTACCTTACGAATTTTCTTACTAGATCTTTAATCAAGTTCAACGTGGGTAACTGCACAAAATTTGTTTGATTGATGCATTGTTCAAATTTAAGGGAATTCAATAAATAAATGTGAGTAAAATAATTTTAAAAATCGCTAGCCTTGTAGCGTAAAGTGGGATATGATGGCACACACTGGCAATTTATGATATAAAGTGGTGTGCCTTTCTCCTTGGTGGTTGTGGGCTTGAGAAGATTTAAATGTGCTGTAACGTGTGAATTATTCGTGAGATAAATTCAAACGAAAACGGCGAACTTGAGTTCTATCAATTTTAAACAAAAAAGGTCAACGTTTTTTTCTGCACGTACCCCTGCTAAAGTTAAAAAGCTCAACGACATGATGTTAGCAAAATTAATATTTCTGCTACAGCTACAATTATCATATAGCCCTGTGGTGTATTTCACAATGTATTCACTTTTTACAGTTTCTACATATTTCACTTCCACTTTCTAAAAAAAATTAAGAGAATCTTATTCATCCATCAGTCATACTCATCGTTAAAATAGACACTCGACAGCCATAATATGAATTAATATCACAAGTATGGTGACCATTTTTGCAATTGGAAAAAAAAGACAAACGATATATTTATATATATTCAATTAACATTGTTTTTTAATACAAAATGTTCATTCAAATTAAGATAAATACAAAAATATTAAAATTTAAAACATTTCTTAAAACACTCTCCAAAGTCCAAGAACTGCAACAAGAATGTTTGTTGGAAATTGGGTCTACATTTATTTTGCAGGTTGCCTCCAGAAGTTAATATTTTAAACATACATATCTTTAAAACTTGAAATAAATAGTTTTTTGAAAATAACTTGAAATTTGGAAGGACTACGAAAGTTTTCAAGCCGAAAATTAGATGATATTTGTTGTTGTGTTTTTTAGATGTGGGGTTTTAAAGAAGAAATAAAACATGTATATGTAATTTAATGTTATGGCCAAGAATTTAGATACATTTTAAAGATAAGGGTTTGCCATTATGTTATGCCGTTAAAACTCTGATTTAGATCTCAGTTTGAGATAGAACTTCGATTTATTAGACCCTCAAATTCGGGGGTCTAGGATATAAGAACTCGGTTTAGCAATGTTTTTACTTCTTCGAAAGGCACAATTTTTTAAATTCATTCCGGTTTTGGATTAAATTTCAGACCACAATGATTTGTATGTTCAATAATAAAATAACATGGACGGTTTGACAAAATGTCATAAATAGGAGATGCATAATGTAAAATGTTGTGGCCGCTGACCGTTTCATAAAGTGTTAAATTTGCATAAGCATTTAAACCCATTAAACTATTTACTTTTCGTGTGCTTTATTCTAGTCTTATATATTTTGTTCATTAAAGTAGGTATACATAAAGAAATAAGAGGTATTTAAATTATGTATGTCGAGAAATAACATCCAATCTCAAAAAGACAAGATGCCCGTTTTGACATTATGTGCACCTGAAGAAATATTTAAGAAAATTAACTTTTTCTTTGCATTTTTCATCTCGACAAGAATCGTTTGGATAAATCTACTTAACACAATAACAATCAATAGAATATACTATCTATCCTTTAAATTGCATGAATTGTATCATATGATGTTCAGTGCAACCGGAATACATGCATGTACATACAAGTGTTCATTTATCAAAAAAAAAATAATTTTAAATAACACAAATCTTAAACGAATCCAATAAAACACGAAATCCCAATTCAAAAAAAGTTACAATACGAATAAATGTTCTTTCCAACGAAAACTGACAGTTTTTAAAATTTTCTTTGTGAAATTTCAGAATGCTACAAAAATAGAAAAAAGCACGTTCGAACTCAGTTCTATTCAACCAAGATCTAAAATTCCCAGAAATCAAGAATGATTTTAAACCGAGCTCTACTGATATGATTAGACGTGCAGAAATGCTCGAGTTCTAAATATTTTTAAAATGAATCAATCGATAAATTGAGAAATACTAGATCAAGTTTTTATTTTATTTAAGAACTTCCTCAAGAAATGAGCCGTAAGAAGTAAATTTAGTTAACATATATGTACAAAATTACTATTCTCTTTTAAAACACGATACCAAAAAAGAGGACGATAAAACGTAGTTATGTACATAAGTATGAAATAAGAATTCAACGAAGTTCTCTGCAGTTGGAAGTCTGGTTTGTAACACCAGGTAACGTAAGCAGTTTAAAAAGCCTAATATACAGAGCCATTAAATTTTCCAATAAAGTCAGTCTTTACTTATTTAACCTTAGATTCCCCTACCTTACGAATTTTCTTACTAGATCTTTAATCAAGTTCAACGTGGGTAACTGCACAAAATTTGTTTGATTGATGCATTGTTCAAATTTAAGGGAATTCAATAAATAAATGTGAGTAAAATAATTTTAAAAATCGCTAGCCTTGTAGCGTAAAGTGGGATATGATGGCACACACTGGCAATTTATGATATAAAGTGGTGTGCCTTTCTCCTTGGTGGTTGTGGGCTTGAGAAGATTTAAATGTGCTGTAACGTGTGAATTATTCGTGAGATAAATTCAAACGAAAACGGCGAACTTGAGTTCTATCAATTTTAAACAAAAAAGGTCAACGTTTTTTTCTGCACGTACCCCTGCTAAAGTTAAAAAGCTCAACGACATGATGTTAGCAAAATTAATATTTCTGCTACAGCTACAATTATCATATAGCCCTGTGGTGTATTTCACAATGTATTCACTTTTTACAGTTTCTACATATTTCACTTCCACTTTCTAAAAAAAATTAAGAGAATCTTATTCATCCATCAGTCATACTCATCGTTAAAATAGACACTCGACAGCCATAATATGAATTAATATCACAAGTATGGTGACCATTTTTGCAATTGGAAAAAAAAGACAAACGATATATTTATATATATTCAATTAACATTGTTTTTTAATACAAAATGTTCATTCAAATTAAGATAAATACAAAAATATTAAAATTTAAAACATTTCTTAAAACACTCTCCAAAGTCCAAGAACTGCAACAAGAATGTTTGTTGGAAATTGGGTCTACATTTATTTTGCAGGTTGCCTCCAGAAGTTAATATTTTAAACATACATATCTTTAAAACTTGAAATAAATAGTTTTTTGAAAATAACTTGAAATTTGGAAGGACTACGAAAGTTTTCAAGCCGAAAATTAGATGATATTTGTTGTTGTGTTTTTTAGATGTGGGGTTTTAAAGAAGAAATAAAACATGTATATGTAATTTAATGTTATGGCCAAGAATTTAGATACATTTTAAAGATAAGGGTTTGCCATTATGTTATGCCGTTAAAACTCTGATTTAGATCTCAGTTTGAGATAGAACTTCGATTTATTAGACCCTCAAATTCGGGGGTCTAGGATATAAGAACTCGGTTTAGCAATGTTTTTACTTCTTCGAAAGGCACAATTTTTTAAATTCATTCCGGTTTTGGATTAAATTTCAGACCACAATGATTTGTATGTTCAATAATAAAATATTTTAAGAGAATACTTAAACATGGACGGTTTGACAAAATGTCATAAATAGGAAATGCATAATGTAAAATGTTGTGGCCGCTGACCGTTTCATAAAGTGTTAAATTTGCATAAGCATTTAAACCCATTAAACTATTTACTTTTCGTGTGCTTTATTCTAGTCTTATATATTTTGTTCATTAAAGTAGGTATACATAAAGAAATAAGAGGTATTTAAATTATGTATGTCGAGAAATAACATCCAATCTCAAATAATCAATATTACCATGTTAAACATAGATAGAAGACAAGATGCCCGTTTTGACATTATGTGCAGCTGAAGAAATATTTAAAAAAAATTAACTTTTTCTTCGCATTTTTCATTTCGACAAGAATCGTTTGGATAAATCTACTTAACACAATAACAATCAATAGAATATACTATCTATCATTTAAATTGCATGAATTGTATCATATGATGTTCAGTGCAACCCGAATACATGCATGTACAGTACATACATGTGTTCATTTATCAAAAACAATAATTTTAAATAACACAAATCTTAAACGAATCCAATAAAACACGAAATCCCAATTCAAAAAAAGTTAAAATATGAATAAATATTCGATCCAACGGAAACTGACAGTTTTTTTTCTTTGTAAAATTTAAAAATGCTACAAAAATAGCAAAAAGCACGTTCGAACTCAGTTCTATTCAACCAAGATCTAAAATTCCCAGAACTCAAGAATGATTTTAAACCGAGTTCTACTGATATGATTAGACGTGAAGAAATGCTCGAGTTCTAAATATTTTTAAAATGAAGTTCAATCGATAAATTGAGAAATACTAGATCAAGTTTTTATTTTATTTAAGAACTTCCTCAAGAAATGAGCCGTAAGAAGTAAATTTAGTTAACCCTTAACCACTTACTCCCTATTTCAGTCACATAACCACCTACGTGCGGTCCAGAAGACCGCTACAGCATTTTACCCCCCTTTCGTAATTTATCGTATAAAATTTAAAAAAAAGTCAATAATATTGTTTTTAATACCTTTAACTTTTATTTTTAAAAAAAGTAACATAAATTAAATAAATATTTTGTAATTTTAACATATATGTACAAAATTACTATTCTCTTTTAAAACACGATACCGAAAAAGAGGACGGCTGGTCACCGTTAAGTGACTACTCTTCAACGTTCAGCTCAACATACCAAAGATACACATTTTTGCTCTCTTAAAGGCTAACAGAAGTCTCAGCAGAAGCGTAGAGGCGCACGCTATATACAAATATGTACATATATATGATGTACATACGAGATACGCCCGCCGAATGAATAAATGTATCTACTTCCACAAAATCAACCGGCATCAGTTTGTTACCAAATGTTATTACGAACTGTTGAGTAGTTCTTTAGTTCGGTTGTGGAGGCTTTTGCTTTTTGTGCGTGAACGCGAACGTGAATACCGATTCTGATAACCTAGTGATTAATGAATAAAAATTGTTTGGAAGCGAAAAAGAAATATAGTAAAACAAAAACCAAACAGTAGTTTTAAGATTCAGTGTTAATAGATGTTTAAATTCTTTTAAAAGTTCATCTGATTGATTGTGTTCAAAATAAAACTGTACAGTATGGTTGAAGAAGTCCCAGCTAAAGGGAACGTTCTAGGAAGTGAGTATGTTTGTTTATTCCATAAGGACCAAGTCATCAGTTGACCTTTATTTCATCGAAGGTCACTGTGATTGTGTTTTTTTTTGTTTTTATAAAAGAAGGATGCATTAAGAATATTCCTAATATACATAGGCACACCTACAGCTATTATTAAAATATTTATTTATTGTGAAATTTAATAATAAACGTGTGTAATGTAATTGTTTCCAAAAAACATTGTGCTTCTTCTGTGAAGGTCATTTAAAAGTCTTTTATTTTGGATAAAGGAATTTATCAGAAATTAAAGCGCCTATGTAGGTATGTCATTACAAGCTGGTGGGTGCGATAAATAGACATAAAGGAATGATTAAAGCTAAAAATTATTTTTAGGCACCTATCTACAAAAATAAAAACCACTTGTAGCTTTATTTCTTCCAAAACAATAAGAAGAAGCTTATTTTTGTTTAATATTAAACTAGGCGTATTGTGTATTGTGAACCAATGTACGCCTATAGTAAAAGAATTTGGTCACATATTGCAGAAAATGTGTTAAGAAAGATTAAGAAGGATAAAGCATCATCTGGTTTCGAATGCCATAGGTAACATAAAATGTAAGTTTTGATTGATATCCCAGAAGATCCCATTAATTGCAATTTGAATTGATCCCGAAACATTTACATTGTTTTATGAATATTCCCGAACTTAATTAGGTATATTTTTGTTTTAGATTGCAATTTTCTATTTTCTTTTCAATTTCTCATTGATCTGTAGACTTCTTTTATTTAATGTACCTACATATTATGTTCCATTTTTGATGCAATAAGTATAATGATTTGAATACGAATCGTAATGCATAGGTATCTAACCACATTTGATTGGTCACATTATAAGAAATAATGCAATAACACCATATTGCTTGTTTACGTCAGTGTGTTGAAAATAAAATAAAATTAGGTATAATAATGAATAGGTATGTATTTTTAATATGCAGAACCACTCGCACTTTCTTGGAAAGTGAAAAATATGGGATGACAGTTCGGGAATAAGATCTATAAATATATTCCGAATTAAATAATTAAGTCATGAAATTTGATCATTGGGATCGACACCTTAGTAGCGTAAATAAAGTACCCTAAAATGTTCCAATCGGCTTTTTGTCCGGGTCATATACAGAAGGTAGAGGTATGATCATGCTGAAATAGTTACATATGTTGGAAAAAATACAGTGAGGGTCAAAACAATAGGACCACTGTTAGGGCGATTTCTTCCACTATTGTTTAATTTAAGGCAAACTTTCAAGTTGATCAACTGTAGAGTTAATTAAAACTCAAGAGTTAGAGAGCAAGTTGTTAAAATTTCTTTTTATTCACTAATTTGTTTTTTAACTCCCTAGAATATAAATATATAAACATTTTGAAAATGAAGTAGAAACTATCAGCTTAATAATTAAATGCCTGGGGGAGAGTACGATAACTTTGGCGACAAAGTTTAATGACGGATTTGTATAGAACAGTTAAAAACAAGCATTTTTTACTATGGGAGGGGGGTCTATCTCCCCCCGTTTAGGCGGTAGGGGCAGTTTAAAAAAATATGTACATTAAATTAAATACCCTCAATTAAGTATTATACCTTTTTTTAAAGCCAACACTTTTGTCTATTAGCTTGTTTTTAAATCAAGTCAAAGCTATGCATAGTTTTTGAAAAAAATTGTTTTAAACTCAAAATTTGGTCAAACAAAAAGTTAAAAATATGGTTTAAAGTGTAATTTTTCAAAACTTTTAGATTATCTACTATTTTTTTTTTAGAATTCATTGCTCTTATTTGTTTTTGATCAAAAACTGAAAACTAGATGACTTTATGTCTTCTAGTTCTTGAGAAAATTGAAAATTACCAACAAAAATATTTTAATTAAATTACTTTTTCATTGCTTAAGTATTAACGTAGTCTTATTTTGATAGTAATAATCGAATATGGATTAAGATATACCTAGGGTAAATTAATTTTTCTTAAATCCAGCTTATTTAAATGCAAAAGAAACTTTGCATGTACCCCATCTTGCACCCTCCCCACCTTGCACACACTCCAACTTGCACCCACCCCAAATCCTATAGTGTGCCCAAGCAGGGGGGTTGCAGATCCCACTGTTGCATACACCCAAACTCGCACACACTTTACTGTTGCATATACCCAAACTCGCACCTACCATTGTTACTATCAAAATAAAATGCACGACTGGGTCGCACGAACTTGCTCCTGTATTCAAAAAGTCTGTTTAAAAAAGTATCTATGTAGTATATAAGATTTAAAAATATACCTGTAAAATAAGTTTGTCTTCAAAGATATAAATGCCATTTGATTTGTCGAAAAAACCTCCATTTTTCAATTTTTTGGGAGGGGGTTACATTCAACACAGTTAAAATAATTTTAAAAAAAACTTATTTAAGATTCAAAATTTTACCTGAAAAATAAGTTTGTTTTCAAAACTTTAAATGCCATTTTAAAAATAAAGAAGCCCTTGATTTTTTAAAAAAAAATTTCGAAAATCGTTAGAGCGGTTTTTTTTTAAATTATTTTTTTATATATAAAATTTTTCAATTTTGTTCTAAAAATATTTTTGGTATGCAGTTGTTTAGTGATTTTAAATATACGCTCTACATTTGAATTTCGTAAAAAAATATTAACCCGTTTTTGAGATATAGAATTTTGAAAAAAAAAATTCAATATTTTTTTAAAAATCCAAACAAAAAAAATTGCACTTTTGATAATCAAATATTGTTAAAGCAATATAAGAGCTTATTCACAAAAAAAATTATTGAAATCAGTACATAAGTTGCTGAGAAAATTAAAAAACAAAATAACGGTTCTATGAGCGGTACCTTTCCTGAGCAATACAAAAATATTTTTTTCTTATTAAAAGAAGCCAAGTTAAAAAATAAAATTTTAGAGAAAATTAAAAAAAAATCTATCGGTTTGTTTTTGAGAAAATTCGAATTATCGTTTTTTGACCAAAAAAATTGTATGGGGGCCACTGTTAGTTTTGATCTTAAAAAAAAATTAAAAAAACGCCTAACGCGAATGTGCTCAAAACCTTAACTTCCAAGTTTGAACTCAATCGACCCAATGGTTTAGGCTGTAGGAGCGTGGACAGACAGACAAAATATTGCACGAATGCAAAACTTGCCATATAGTTCCTATATGTCGCAAGTAATAATACCCCTCAAGCAAAAAAAAAAAAGAATTAAATTAAAATAGTAGTTGTGGTTATTTTCAATTTTCTCAAAAACTAAAAGACATAAAATCATCTAGTTTTCAGTTTTTGATCAAAAACAAATAAGAGCAATAAATTCTGAAATAAAAACAATGGTAGATAATCTTGAAGCATTGAAAAAGTTACATTTTAAACCTTTTTTTAACTTTTTTTACTCAAATTTTGAGTTTAAAATTAAATTTTTCAAAAACTACGCATAGTTTTGACTTGATTTAAAAACTGGCTAATAGAACAGAATGTTGGCTTTAAAAAAATGTATACAACTTAATTGTAAGTATCACCGTTATTTTTTAATTATTTTTTTTCCATTTTAAATAATAACTTTTTTAAATTGCCCCTCCCGCCTAAACGGGGGGAGATAGACCCCCTCTCCCATAGTAAAAATGCTTGTATTAAGCCCCTCTACCAAAAACCGTTATTATCAGCCTTATTACGGTTGTCAAAGATCAATTAATTGACAATTGAAACATTTTGTCAATTAATTGATAAATTGGTATTATGAACGCGAGTTGATCATTTTTGATCCATTGTGAACAAAGATCAAAAATCTATTGTGAATAGTGCAAATTTTAGTATGTTTGGGATGGATTGTTGTCTTTTCTTTGGTTTTAACTTGTCGTTGATATCTAAAAATACATTAAGGAAGGCTTCTTTCGAAAGTCTAAGGTTTTGAATGAATCTAAAAGCGAGACAAATTAGATTTTGTAATGTAACTAAAAAAGATCTTTTATCTACTATGTTCAGCCAAATCCATGGGATTTGAAGCATCGCGTAGTTTTCTCGAATCTTTGCTTGCTCCAAAGTATTTTCTTCTTCAATTTCATTTTCACCGAAAAATATTTTAATAGTAGACATGCTTTTGGCTATCGCGATCCGTAAAATATTTTATCAACAAGGAATTTGTGATTGACTGAAAATTTGATAATCAACAAATATTTTGACAACCATAATACCAAGACTGTCAATTTGAATCATTCACAATAGATCTAATTTCTGAAGAGCGTTCACAGATTATAAAAAAATTTGATTGCTGACAACGATAATACCAATTCATCAATTTCATTGAAAAATGTCAACTAGCGTATTGATAATTGACAACCGTAATAGGGCTGTGTATCTTGGCGCCAAAGTTATCGTACTCGTGCCAATGCCTGTTAATATATCGTGTTTTTTTTAAAGATTAAGTATTTATCGTGTACAAAGAAATCTTTGATCGAGGGATAATTAAGCATTACGGCAAAATGCGGTTCAACTACAATTACAAATGGACACTATTTACAAAATGTTCTTGATTTTTTACTTCGTTTTCAAATTTTTTTTTCGTGAAAAAGTGAACATTTTTGGAAGTACTCATTTTCCGACATTTATGTTCAGTTTAAGGGTCCATTGGTTTTCATCATTAAAACTAATCATTGGAATTTTTTGGCAGGTCGTTTAAAGCTTTCATTAAAAATTTCTGTCACTGAAAAGAATTTCCTGATTGAAAAATTGGACACACAAATCAGTGGAACGACTCGTTTCACTTTTGAACATAAAAGTATCAGCTATTCAGTAAATGAATTTCTGTCCGGAAAATAGAAAAATACATTTTGAGCGAAAATTAACTTCGCAATTAAACTTTTTTTTCTCAAAAACAAATTCTTTGTGTGATTTCTGATCGATCAATACATAATTTTTATTTCTAATCGAAGGGAAGCACAGTTAAATATACATTCCAAAAAATTTCACGATTGATTTCAATGATGGCTATAACTGGCCCATAAAGAGCAAAAACTTGGCAAGAAAAACTTATTTGACTGTCAAATTTTACTATTCTAAGTATTGCAGCCCTTAGATTTCCAAAAGATTCGTTCAAATGTTTGATTCGTTATTAAAACTGAGAGTCACAAGCTGCATTCGTTTTAACAAATTTCTTTTAACTATTGGACTTTAAAAATTAAGTAGAGAGTTATGTTCAACTTTGACTCAACAAAATTGGCCTTAATGTTGTGTTAATAATGTGTCACTGTATAAATCATATTATTCTAGACTAATTTTTAATTTTACTTTTTTATGGAATCCAAGCGGCTGATTTTTTTCTTTTATTAAGTAATGATGATTTTTGAATTAAAATAGTCCAGGTAAATAAGACATATACTTTGAAAAAATATAGACAAAATAGTACTTTTGGTGGGGGCTTTTATTTATACGTCCATAGGTCCAGTTTCGGCCAAAACTTACTTACTTAAGGTCGCGCTACAGTCCTGTGTGAACCAAAAAAAGTCTCCATCTATCTCGGTCACTAGCTAGATGTTTTCAGTTGCGCACTCCAACTTGGGTGAGATCACATTTCACTTGTGTGCTCCGCAGTATTCATCTACGGCCAAAAACTAAAGCAACTCAATTTGTTGTTTTTTTTTTGGTGCACAATTTCTTGGATTGCAAGGTTTTTTAATATCTTCTATTTCTAAATACCCTATGCTATAATCACAACAATTACAGTTAAAAAAAGATGCTGAAATACGACCCAGAGTGATAACTTCCCATCCCGTCTGTCGATTAGTCTTGCTTAAAAGGTTTGTAGGGTTTTGTGTTTTGTTAAAAAAGGTGTAAATTGAATTTTTCTAAAAAATTAACTACAAATTACTAACAATATTTTGCATAAGATGAAATAGTTCGATTTCAAAGTCTATTTTTGTTAACGAGGTTTTTAGTCGAAAACCAATTTTTACCAATTTTAGTATCATTTCTTGATTTCTTTCTTATATAAACAAATAAATTTCTCTAAGAAAATTTAGCACAGAATGAAATCATTTTGAAGTCAATAACTTCATTTATTCACGATTAGCTCATTAAATTCTGATCTTGACAGCATTGTCTAATGGGGAATCAAAAACCATGTAGAATTTAATGCTTCGAAAACTCAATGCTGTCTACTATCGCAAAAGCATAACTCTCCCCCAATGCCACTATCCATGAGTGGTACTTGCATCGAAGAGACTGAACAGGTTTCAGTATTAGGTATGTGCATTACACACCACTTGTTGTGGAGTGATCACATATTTGACATCGCCAAAAACACTCCTCAGGCAAGCTACAAGTCCATCATGATTTGTATTTTGTATTTTAAAGAAATATTACTTATTTCTTTTCCAAATTAACAAGGAACCTTTTTACAGAAAGCATTTGATGAAGTTGTGCAGAAAATAAATAAATCATTGAGTAATAAAGTTCAGCTTTTAGTTGAATTAAAAAACATGATCAATTGTCATTTTGACATAAATTGACTTGACTTGATAGTAAGGGAGATTTTTCTTGCCTAACTTTCCAGTCAACTTTCCAATAAAGTTGCCTTAATTGGAAGGCTATTTTTTGGCAGCTGGCCAATCAGATACAAGAAACTTGCCTTACTTTCAAGTCCCTTATGTCGGCTGAACCTGCCCATTATTTTATCGCTACTTCCATAAACAATGCTCTAATGAAATAGCCAGTTGCATTCCTCCCCTCAAAGAATTCAACCGTAATACCCGTTCTTCTAGGAATGCTCATCAGTTTGCCCGCATAATTAAAAAAAAAAAAAAACGAACATCGAGTTTTACCAATTTTGCGTACTATTTTTGGTAGTTTTTAGCTTTTATGAAAAATACTGACTGTTGGATTTTTATAAAAGTTTTGCTAAAGGTCAAAAACAATATTTTCTATAAGATGAAATTAGTATGTATGTATGTATATATTTTTAATTTCTGAAAAGATATATATAGATATATATGTTAGTAATGTTTTTTTACGTTTCGATTTTTTGCTAAAAAAATTGTCAATTCGATTTTT
Source organism: Eupeodes luniger (assembly GCA_951509635.1). Classification (NCBI taxonomy): domain Eukaryota; kingdom Metazoa; phylum Arthropoda; class Insecta; order Diptera; family Syrphidae; genus Eupeodes; species Eupeodes luniger. The sequence goes on along the minus strand of OX608075.1, from coordinate 50,662,534 downwards.
CTAAAAATTTTACCAGATGTCAAAAATGTTATTCTTCGAACCATAAAATTATTTTGGATATAAAATCATTTTTTGTTCGTTCGCGTTATTGGTTCGTGAGATATTTTGGGTTAAGGGGGTCATCCCATGTGATGAGTTCAAAAAATCGAATTTTTTTTCTTTTCATAAATTGCTAGTTTAATATGTCTAGAATACGGTAGTAAAGGGATTTTTCAAAATTCGAAGTCGTTTTAAAGATACAGCAGGTCCATGTTTAGAACCAGTGCTCCACTATCGTAAACGTCTTTATTTTATTTTTGTTGTTCTCTAATAATTCATGTTAAATATTAATTATATTTTGTATTTTGTGCGTGTGTTAGGCTTTAATTGTACTATTATCTTACTAACAACTAACACATGCACTTATGATGAGCCTCTGATCGTAGTTTGAAGCTTGCTATAAGCTAACTACTTTCTGAAAATTCTGAAGTGTAAAAAAAAAATATGGGGTAAAGTATCTTAGATACATCGGCGATGGTGACAGTAAAACTTACAAAGGGATCCTACTTATCATCTTTAATGAAGGTTTTGAAGGTAATTTGAAAGTAATGTCGGTCATGGGATGCCCTATAGGCCGCGAAGCCCATACTTATGTTGAGAAACGTGATGAAAAGCGAATCTCACGTTCTGAGCGGCGCGTAAGTGATGCCGTTAAACAAGCCAGAATTGATTCAAGAGCTGAACAATCTGCTTTGAAAGAGTTTCAAGAAGAAGAGGAAGGAATACTCTATGGACCAGGCATCGCCGATTGAAAGGTAAGTTGATATTTTCATAGTTAAGAGGACTTGAAACTTTAAACGAGTTTTTCTCAAAACTGTGTTTTTCAAACTTTCCTCCATCGTATCTCAAAAACGGCTTGACCGAATGACTTGAAATTTGATGGGTTGGATTCAGCACATGTAAACGCATGGAATGAACTATCGACAAGCAAAAATTCCAAATATTTCGATTTTTTTATAGCAAAAAACAAAAAAAAAACCGCAAAATTCGCGACTTTTTTTTTCAAATGTCTCCCAAAAGTCCAATTTTTGGAATATGCATTCGATGATAGTTCATTCCATGCATTTAGGCTCACAGATTAAAACGCCGTTTACTTTTTTTATTTTAGTTAAGCCAATCGGCCGGAATCGTGGAGGAACTGCGAGCCCATTTTTTCAAGGTGGTATTGTTCACACCGGTGTAACTCGTGTTCTTTACAATATTTTTAATTCAAATTTTATATTTATACTGTCGAACTATGTTAATAAATGATAATAAACTTAATAAAGTTGTATCTATTTACTGGTCGTAAAAAAAAAATCCTAAAAATTCCTTAAAATACAAGCCGTCACATGGGATGACCCCCTTAACTAAAATGTTCAATTTTTTTAAAATTACTATGATAAAAAAACCTTCCACTAATTTATTTTTGAGAGTCCTGTACCTTTTTGCATTATTATCTTTACAACGAAAAAAGCTTCCCGAACGAACGGACGTACGAATGTATATGTATGTACGTACACACGCACGCACAGACATCTCTCTAAAAATCTTTTATTAAGACTTTGTGGACCTTCAAACCTCGAGTAATTTCAACATTTTCAATTCGACAAATCGCACCTATTACAATAACTTCCTATGGGAGGCTAAAAATACATTTTTAATAGGCAAAACTAAAGCAAATTAAAGAAAAATTTTAAAATCATGTTTATTTCTTATGACTTTCTTTTCGATCTTAAATTTTAAACAGATTCTGCCAGTGGTTCAGTTCAAAAAGACTGGCAATTTTATAACATCAAATTACATTCAATTTTCACCTGAAAACATATTTAACACTGCACTGCCGAAACTGTGCTGAAGTATCCTTTTTAAAAGAGATAATCCTAATTTTTTTTGGAGCACACAATTGCCCGACGAAAAAATTTAAATTTTTGAATCATTTTTAGAAAAATATTTTCTTTTAAAAATTAAATCTTGTAGACCATACAATCGTCTTAAAATTGCATATTAACGGGCGTCTATTCTTCAATTTAGTTATAGTAATCCAAGCTTATTTTTTTTTTTCGTCGAAATATGAGTTGAAATAATACTGTATGGGTCATAATAATGCACTTAAAACATTGTATGTTAAAGTTCTGTATGAACGAAACTCTGTACAACCTACATAAATTCTGTTGTTCAAAAGTCAAGTCTGGTTTGGTCAAAATTCTGTATTTCAAAATGTTGTAAGCAAAAAAAGTGCGCACTTTTTTAAGCCTATTGACAGCATTTTAATGTGCAACATTTTCAATACAAGTTCAAAAAATACATTAAATTAAGTGTTTGGCTTTTTTTTATACAGATACATATGTACATACATAGGTAAAAGACAGAAATATCAAAAACACACTTTTTAAGTATACAGTATTTTATGACAAAAAAGTCGGAAATACAGTATTTGAATAGATAGGGGCGTATTCATAGTCAATTTAGAGGTGGTTCTAAGTTAGTCATAGCTTTTGTTGAATTTTCGGACGTTGCAGTTGATTGTATTTTTGTAGGTTTATCATTTCAAAATATTTGGAGCAATTTGTGTAGTATGCCAAGTTAATTGTCTTACAAAAATATAAAACCAACAATTTTTAATTAAAATCGGACTGTATTCATTGACCCAAAATTGCCTTAAACTGTGGTTTAGTTAAACCTGGGTATATCTTCGGCTATGAATATGCCCCACAGTGTTTTGAAGATATAGCATCTTGGGAAGGGCAGATCCAGTCTTTTAACAGGGTGGGGGGGGGGTTGTTGGTGACATACTTGGCATAAAGATGACTTTTTGATCACCGCTTAAAAATGTTGTTGGACGACTCCTTCGTATGAAAGTATTTCAAGATACCAAAAGGATTTAAATATGCCATATTTAAGAGTTAAAATACAATAGTTTAGAGGGGTTTTGGTGCATTTCACGCAGAAATGTTAGAAATTGTGTTGAAACGTAGCTTTTCCAAAAATAATATAATATTCTTTTCTTGTCGCTATTTCGAGAATGCGAGTAGATGTAAAACGCCAGAAAATGAGAAAGTTTGCCAGAAAAATGTGATCTTTTCTCGTAGGAAAATAAAATAGAATCTGATATGAAGAATTTTCTGGGTTTTTTTAGTATTATTTTCGGACTAAATTTTCGGGAGTAGGTATATTATTACTATACCGTTATCAGTCTGCTTACTCGTAGATTGGAGCTGATGATAGAAGACAAATTCTAAAAAAATAATATTTTGCGTGAACCTTTTGAAAACATTTTGATCTTAAAGGAGTCAACAATAATGTCAAAATTTTAGAGAGAAAAATGTTTGGTTCCTGAATTTAAGGAAATAGGTGCATTCAAGCACATAATTTCTCTAAAAATAAAATAAAAACAAATTAGTTGAAAAGAAACTTTAGTGTGGCACTCACAAATTACACGTTGCATAATCTCTTTTCACTTCTCGAGAGATTCAATGCTTTTATATTAAATTAATTGATTTTTTGCTCTTTCTCTCAGAAAAGATCTTATGAAAATATTTTAAAGCATAACTAAAGTTTTTTCTAAATTCTAAATTGTGTGAAAACAAGGATTTTAGTGGTTTTTGACAGCAAATTTTGGTGAATATCTTTAAATAACTAACAAAGATGAAATCATTACTTATACAACTTATATAAGCTTTATGGCTCATATGACTCGGGTCGTCTATTGGTCAAAAGTTGATAAATGTGTACTGCGTGATTGGAATAGGTCTGGATTTCTGATTCATATTATGTTCTTGGTCCAGTCCTCATTTAAAAGTAGTACTGTTAGCAACAAAGTTTAAAGTAGTAAAATGCAAAAAAAATAATAATTTAAAATATAAGAGGGGTCATATTAATTAACGCAATACGTTATGTTTTGAATTCAAGCGAATTCCTACGAAAATCAATAAAAATAATCTCCCAGGGGTGTCATGACCCCTACCACCCCCACCCTCATATCAAACATTGCATCTTGGTATACAGTATTCCAGTTTACAGTGTTTTGAAATACAGAATTAAGAAAATTTACTATGATCAAACAATATCATACAGAATTTCGATCATACAGAATTTTCAAGAACAGAAAACTTATACTTTTCCTGTCGTGCTTATTAAAAAAAATGAAAAATATTCTTTTATTTGTTGGTAGTTCTCTTAATTACCTTTAAAGTGATCCATGTATCATAAAAATTGGACACATTATTGAAAAACCTGAAATATTCTTTGATGTAATGCACTGCGCCCAGTGTTCTGTAAAAACTGCATATCCATAGCTATCACAAAATTTATTTTTAAAACCAAAAGTAGATTATTTGAACCCGTACGCTGATTAGTATAAATTATGATTAAGAGCAAATTTATTTTGAGTTTTTATTAGTTATTGTAGTTATTAGAAAAAAAAATTAAGTGCAGCAGGACAACACAAAAGTTTTATGAAATATTTCATCTGATTTTTAGCACAAACGCCTGTTTCAAAAATACTATTAAAACCCTATTTTTTCATCAGGATGTGTTCCCGCAAGATATATTCTAGCCGTTCTTGGATCTTTGGGTATGGCTATCGTATATGGTTTAAAAGTAAATCTTAGTGTTGCGATGGTTGCTATGTTAAACCACACCGCTATTGCACTCGCCTCATCGCATGGGTCTGGCCACAGTCTATCAGGAAATAATACGCATAATGAAAGCTTGAATGTCGAAAAATGTGCCGCTCCTGATGATGATGCATCTGGTGAACCTCAGGTAAAATCTTGATTTGATAGATGTAATATTCACAAGCAGGAGTGTCGGGGGGAGGGCATAACCCTCCCGGATACCTATGCTAGAGTGAACATCTGTAATTTATAAGTCTTGAAGTTTGTGTTAATAATTAAATTAAATTAAACTGTTTACCTATTGAACTATTCATTTTTTTTTCTAGGACGGACCATTTGACTGGAGTGAGCCACTACAAGGAACACTTCTTAGCTGTTACTTCTGGGGCTATATTGTTTCTCAAATTCCAGGAGCCCAAGTTGCTGAAAACTATTCAGCCAAATGGGTAATGTTCTTCTCCGTCGCAATCAATGTCATTTGCACACTTCTAACGCCGATTATGACTAAAATCCATTACGTTGGGCTAATTATTTTACGTGTATTGGAAGGCATTGGCGGAGGTGCAACATTTCCTGCTATGCATTGCATGATCGCAGCTTGGGCTCCACCAAACGAAAGGAGCGTTATGTCTACCATAATTTATGTGGGAACAGCTTTTGGGACGGCAAAGTCAATTTTAACGGCTGGTTTACTTGCTGGCAAATTTGGATGGGAGTCAGTGTTTTACGTGATGGGAGGATTTAGTTGTCTGTGGATGATTCTATGGATCATCCTCGTTCAAGATAGCCCCAACAAACAATCTCTCATAAGTTACGAAGAACGTGAAATGATCAATTCACAACTTGGAACAACAGAATCTAAAAGCGATGAGAAAAAACACCCTCCAGTGCCGTGGAAGAAGGTTATGACATCTGTTCCATTTTGGGCCATCTTAATTGCCCATGTCTGCAGCAACTGGGGCTGGTATATGTTTTTGATTGAGATTCCGTTCTATATGAAGCAAGTTCTACAATTTAATGTTTCAAAAAATGCCGTCGCCAGTGCCCTTCCCTATTATCCAATGTTTTTGTTCAGTATTATTTTGGGAAAAGTATTAGATACGTTAAAAGCAAAAGGTAAATTAAAAATTCAACACAATTATCAAGAACAGCACTAAAAAAATTGAAAATTTGTTCATTATAGGCTACTTTTCAACAACAGTATGTAGAAAAACAGCAACCAGTTTTGCTACTTTAGTTCCTGGAGTATGTTTGCTAAGTCTTTGTTATATCGGATGCCATCGGGATGCAGCTGTAGCATTTATGACTTTTGGCATTATAGGAATGGGTGGAATGTTTTCGGGATTTTTATCTAACCATATTGACATTGCACCTAACTACGCAGGAACTCTTGTCGCACTTACAAACACTGTAGCCACACTTCCGGGAATTGTGGTACCACTTTTCGTGGGATTCATTACAAAGGGAAATGTGAGTTAATAAAATTCAATTATAATATTTAAAGAACTAAAATCAATAAATTTGCCTTTTTAAAATAATTATCAGCAAAACATTGGAGCATGGAGAGTTATTTTCTTTGTAACGATAGTCTTATTCGCTATTGAGTTCATTGTATTCACACTATTTGCATCCGGTGAAGAACAACCATGGAATAAAACGTCATCAAAAAGTGATGTAGAACAAGTTGAACATAATGAAAGTACGCCACTGAAAAATACTAACGCATCTTGCCCAGCCCCAGAAAACAATATTTAATTTTAAAAAAGTACTTAAGACATTGTATAGTCGTCGTTCAATGAAAACGTACAAAAACCATTTTTCTCGAAGTTGACATAATCTCATAATTTTTTTTTTAGTCAAATTCTAATGTGAATTAATTTCATTTCTCATAATAACATACATATATGTACATTGTTTACAAGTAAAAAGTTATTTCGCAAAACATAATATAATAAGAGCATCTGTATATTAAATAGAACTGTTTTTTAAGAATTTATAAAAACAAAATTAAGAAGTGTTCTTTACGAAAAACTAAAAATCTTTTTATAAATCGTAAGCAAAAACGTATTAGTTTTATCAAAATTGGTTTAAGTATATTTGTAAATCACATCACATGTTTACACCACATTTATATATGTATTAAAAATTTATTAAAAATGGCACTACTGATTGAGTTTCTATTGAACGACAATTATTATAATATGTATTCAGAAAATTTGTATTTAAAGAGTATGATAAAAGAAAACTCAGAAACGCAACTATGTATGTACTTATTATCAAAAGGCTTTGTGTACTATGTATTTATTTTATCTTAGATATATTGACAAATGTAATGTATGTATGTACTTTTTTAAGCAAAAACTTATATTTCTATTTAAACTCTGTATATTTACAGGTAGTTATGATTTTGTATACAATTTAAAATAATAAATTGTCAACATATTGTTTAACTTGCTTTTTTAAAAACAAATACTGTTTTTGTTTTTACATGGGCCATGGAATTAAAAAAATTTCAATAGTGTATTGCTAACTCAACCAACATGTGTCTCCATGCAGCTCGGCCAATAGCTAGCTGCTACCAGCTTCACACGCCAAGTTAATTAAGGTGCGTGCCACCGGAGTTGCGGGTTTCCTCTACTGCGTGGTCCCTTGGAATTGGATTCAAAGGCTTGATACAAAGATAATATTATGACGGATTTATATTGACAAAATTAGCGATACTAGAGCCATTTCGTCGTGTTCAGAAAGGAAATTAGGTCTTTGATTTTCATATCGGAAAGTTCATCAAGATCTTTAAGGAATGTCCTTCCAAAGCTTAACAGTCTAGAACTGGCCAGAGCAGGCCATTGTGACCGAATTGATAGCCATAACAGCCGCCTGGCTGTCAGTGCAGACATCCGTGTTTCTATTTTAATTTGAGTTTGATTTGAGTATTTTGCAGGCTTCTCAAATTGCTAGTTCCGCTTGAAATACACTGGCACAATCAGGTAGCCGAAAAGACTTAGAGACATTTATTAGGACTCAGAGAAGATTCCCGAACCAACTCCACGCTCCATTTTTGACCCGTTAGTAAAGATAGTGATATATCGAAGTCTTTCGTAACCTTGTCATCCTCCAATCCTTCCTGGCAGGAAAGATGACTGTAAAATCTTACTGAGGTTCAAGGCAGAGGTGTAGTAGTCGGTGTCTGTCGCAAATATATCGGCTGCAATCGGTTTGTTAGTGTTGCCGTGCCTATAGGATTTGGAAAACCAGCCTTAGCACGCTGCACGATACTAAATATTTAATGTGAAGGTCTACTGGTAGGAGGTGTAGAATAACATTTAAAGCCTCTGTAGGCAGGATCAAAGGGCCCCTGTAGTGCCCACACTAGCTATTCTTTGTATACTCTGGATGTTGTATTTCTTTTTATGCGCAGGCCACCCCACAATCGATCCATAAAACAAAATAGGACCTACAACGACTGTGTAGTTTTTCTACAAGTTTAAAAGGCAATACAGGGTTGGAATTGGTCGCATTCGGAAAGCTAGTGGCTACGTAGTCAAGGGATTCTGATTGGCTAAATCTAACTACAAAAGTAGTTGAAATTTCCCCTCCGACGTAGTGTAAAATTTTCGGCTACAAAGTTAGTGCACACTGGTTTTGACGTTTCACAATCAGCTGCTCGGTAAGGACACAAGAATTCAAAATGAAATTAATCGTTTAGTATTTAAATACATATAAATATCACTCATATTATATCTTATATTCGGTTTTATTGAATTTGAAAACAAAACAAACTATTTAAAGTACTGAAAACACAAATGTTTCCTATATTATATATTTGCATTTGTCATTTATATGACAGTTCCGGATTGACTAGCTTTGTAGTGAAGTTTTGCATTCACAAATCTAGTTGAATTTCGACTACGTAGCCACTAGCTTTCCGAATGCGACCATTGTGTTAGGCGGTAGTTGATTGTCACAATTTTGATCGTTAATTTTCATTGTCACCCGTTCTTTGTTCTGCGTAAAGTGATCGCTAAAAACTTTGTAGTGTTTGGCAGCACTAGCATATTATAATGTCATTTCCATAATTTTTGATTTTATACTAACCCAGAAAAACTGCGATTCGTTGACATCGAACAATTTCTGAACGAACTTACAGATTCGTCCAATTGGAGCAAAGACGAAATTTTGAAGTACACAGAATTAATATTCTCCAAACCCAAAAGAGACAGCGAAAAGAGAATAAAGTAGATGACGTCTTAAAAAAGCAATAATTGGAACTGCAAGATAATTTCTTTTCCAAGCAATTGGAAATTCTTGTTGATATCCAAGATGCAAGTCGACAGACGACAGCTAGCAAATATTCAAGACAAGAAATGTGATTTAGCAATTGTACGAAGAAAGATGAAAAATGATGATATCAGAAATAGGAAGTTGAAGAAAGCTTATATCGCAAAAATTTTAAATGACTGCAATTTTTTTTTTTTTTTTTTTTTTTTTAAATTCATTTTTATTATTCATTCTTAAAACTATCTTAAAGCTAGACAAAAATTCATAAAACTAGCCTAATTAACCAAACTTACAACTAACTTACTGGTCCCATACGGACACTCTAAGTGTGACTGCAATTCAACGACAGGATGTTATATTTATTTATAAAAAGGTTTTGTTTTGTATCTTATTTAAAAGTTTTTTGATTCGAGGTCTTTAGAATACATATATTTTGAGCTAAATTTTATTTAACAAAGCAGACGAATTGAATTCAATTAATTGTTCGCATACAAATCATCTCTTATACCGTCACGCGTTCTTTTTGCGTTCACTTTCACTTTTTTTAACTAACCTTTAGACTTATTGTAGAAAAGAAGTTGACATAACCTATCGTTTTCAAAAAAATAAACAAAATGTATGAAAACGACAACTAAATTGGTGTCACCCATAAAACAGCAAAAAGGTGATAGTCAATTTGATAATCACCTTACGTGGAGCAAAAACATTTATTTTGATTATCAACTATCGCTTTACGCGATTCCACCCCTGGCCTTCTTAACCCGTTTTTCAATGTGTACTTTCCAGTTTAGTTGGGGCTCTAGAATGACTCCTAGATATTTCAAGCACTTATACAGTTTTTAATGTAACAGGCGTAACTCCTGTTTTACATTATACTGATTATCCAGGGGTAGAATCGGCTAACGCGATTGTTGACTGTCGTGCTCGTGCTGTTGACAGTCGTTTTTGATTATCAACTCTGATTTGCTCTGTGTAAAGTGATCAATAAAACAGTTTGAGTTTTTGGCAGCACTTGCAGTGATAAATGTCATTTTGCTCAGCTCTTCATTTTTGTAATTAAAATTGTTTTCAATTGTCTGAAACTAATTTTGTTTTCTAGTGAAAATTTTAGTTAATCTTGGAAAATACATATAATAACTGTATGCATAATAAAGAAATAATTGTTATTTTATAAGTTCTCATGCAACAAAAGCACAAATTTCAATCCTCTCCACGCATATGGAAGCACATCCAGAGCTGGCGAGATCGTACAATGCCCTCTCAGCTACTGGGTGAACCTCCCAAAGGCAGCAATGGGAACAATTGGCGCGATCCTTAAATTTGAATGGACCGCCAGGAGAAACATCATTAGTTCTAAAATAATAATATGTATCTTTATTAGATTTGGACGCTCCGTAAATATGCTACGAAAAAAAAATTGACGGAAAATAAAAATTCCAATAAAGAAAACGGGTGGTGGTCCATTTGAGTCAAAAGAAATACATAGACCCAACTGATGAAGCATGCGGGATGGAAGCATCAGTGAGCGGTTTTGCAGGTGGTCTATCTTTCTGCAGCGAGATAAAACGTTTGTATTAATATACTTTTTTTGCTTATAGTATTCTATGTTTGCTTTGTTTTGAATAAGGGAACACCGAAGATATAATTCAAGAAGTTGAGCTGCTTCTCGAGGATCTAACAAAATCACCAAACCGGGAGAGTCCAAATGCAAATGTTTTTAAAAAGTTAAAAAACAAAAATTGTTCAATCGCAAAAAAAAATCGAAAAAGCATTGAGGACGATGCTTTAAAACAGATAGATCTTCAAAAAACATATTTCAAAAATCAACTTCGAAGTAATTTCGGCAATTGTACTTTGTCCCATCGGAACCAACTTGCCTCTGGCATGCACCACCACTAAAAATGTTCAAAGTTGCCGCTAGTTAAAGCATAGGTGGAATATGTGTCGACCTTACCCCAGACGGCAAGTCGAGTAACCTCAAAAAAATCATGAAAGCTTCTTTTGATAGACGAACATTTTTTAAGCATTTAACCAATGTAATTTATAATAATAGATGAAAAAAGTTATAGAATATTTGCTTCATTTTGTAAAGAAGTTCTGCGCAATCGAACAGGCTTATAATTGTGTCCTTCATTTCTCCTATTCGCGTTACTAAATATTCACATTGAAATAAACATTCCGGTTCTCTTATTAATGTATTTGCTTTTATTTAACAATATTTTACACACAATTTATTTTCTTTAGAAGTTGAATCCAAACCAACGATGTTACTCACAAAAAATCTATGAAAACGATACCTAAATAGCTGTCACTTGAAATACAAGGAGAAAAACGATTGTCGATTTGATAATGGTCGCATTCGGAAAGCTAGTGGCTACGTAGTCGAAATTCAACTAGATTTGTGAATGCAAAACTTCACTACAAAGCTAGTCAATCCGGAACTGTCATATAAATGACAAATGCAAATATATAATATAGGAAACATTTGTGTTTTCAGTACTTTAAATAGTTTGTTTTGTTTTCAAATTCAATAAAACCGAATGTAAGATATAATATGAGTGATTTTTATATGTATTTAAATACTAACCGATTAATTTCATTTTGAATTCTTGTGTCCTTACCGAGCAGCTGATTGTGAAACGTCAAAACCAGTGTGCACTAACTTTGTAGCCGAAAATTTTACACTACGTCGGAGGGGAAATTTCAACTACTTTTGTAGTTAGGTTTAGCCAATCAGAATCCCTTGACTACGTAGCCACTAGCTTTCCGAATGCGACCAATCACCTTACATGGAGCAAAAGTATCATTTTTGATTATCAACAATCAACTATCAAGTTAGCCGATTCCACCCCAGTATCCAGTTTTTGGTGCAATTTTGAAAAATACTTTTTCAGTTGATTTTGTTGCTCACTCTGTCCACACAAAAATGTGTTTTTAATATTTTTACATTTTAAAATTACATAGTGGTGTAGCAAATTTACTAAAAAATGTGTGATGTTCATTACCATTATTATTAAAACTAATAAATACTTAAAGATTTAACCCGAACCCAATTATACGCTGTCTCCAAAAGTTTTTTTTGTTTTTGAATTTTATAAAAATGTAATAATTTTACTACAGATAAACTAAAAATCTAAAAAGTTAAAAGAAAACACACATTTATTTTTAACGAAAACTTTAATAAATAAATTAACATATTTAGTTTCTTGTTATTTTACAAAAGTATGACGGTCCGAAATTAGCAGGTAAAAACGGTATGACCATTTGTCCATATTTCAAACCTTTGGGATTTTCAAATTTGAATATATCACTAAACAGTTGAATTAACAAACTTAAATCTTTCACTGTAACGGTTATTCCATGTTCATTGAATGCTGCTTGCATTGCCATATGTACAACACCATCATTTTGGATTGGACTAAGACTACAAGTTGAATAGACAAGGCTTCCACCTGGTTTTAAAAGACGCATACAATTTGTCAGAATAGCGGCTTGGAGCTCTGGAATTCTCAAGCGTTCTTTTAGTCGTGAAGTTCTAAAGATATTATTGTCATTTTCGTGAAGAGAATGTCGATCGGTTGTACATGGGACATCGACCAAAATTTTGTCGTACATTTCATAATCATCAATTGCACGAGCGTCCCATTGTGTTAACAGACAACGTTTACCGGACCATAAGTTGTTAAAATCAATGAGGTATTCATTCATTACCTTTCGAATACGGTTAACTCTACTCTCTTGTACGTCGTTACAAACAAGAATATCTGGATGCATTGTCTCAAGCATAAGGAGGGATTTTCCGCCTGGTGCAGCGCATGCATCAAGAACTCTTTCTCCAGGTTGTACGTCTAAGAATAGAGGTGGTAATATTGACGAACCATCCATTAGATAATGTGAAAGCACACCAGTGACACATTTAAATGGGGACTTAAATTTTGTACAATTTCCCATTTCATAAGTGTAGAGGCAAAGACTATCAGGATATGCTAATTTCGTTTCAAGTTCGATCTTCAGAGGGAAATCTGTGGTGGTTTGGTAATATTTATAGTAATTTGATTCTGGAACCCAATCTTCCATGCCTTTGATTTTAGTTGCTGGAACATAATCATACAGTCCACCGGAATCACTTTCAGTATCAACAATTCTTCGAGTATCAAGTTCAGTGTTTGTCTGAATTGCTCCGTCAAGTGATTTATTTGTGTTGGTTTCATTGTTGGCCTCTGTTGATTTATTTTTTGAATCAAAGGGATTATTATGTTTTACTTTGTCTTCCTTATCAATGCTTTCGGGATAAACAGATTGCTTTTCTTGGTCTTCTTGTTTTTTTAATATTCCACGAACACGTTCATCTAATTTGTAAATTGTTTGATTTGGAGTAAGGACGGCATTTTCAATTTCACTCCTTTCTTTTGCCAAGGAAAAAAGAGATTTAACATTTATTGCTCCTAGAAGTAAAAACCAAAAGGTATTAAATATTAACATTTTTGTGCCAGTGTGATTTTTTAAAATAAGCAATAAAAACTATTTATGTATACTGCCATTGAAAAAGGATATGATTGTTTTTCAAGATTTCATTCAAAAGAAAAAAATATCACACTAAAAACCTCCCATTTTCCTATTTTAGCAAAGTTTTTTCGTTGAAACGTTTTTAATAATTTGTATATTTTCAAAGTGATTCCATTAGAGAGCCTTTTTATTATGGAAGATTAGGTTAGAAAAGTGGGCTGGCAACTCGTGACATTATCACCACACTTAGATCAATGTAGATCCATTGTGATACCCTGAAGTTTTGAACTTCCCTGAAAATAAAATATAAAAACCTATGACGTCTATGTTATCGGTGGTAAGCCATTTACATTTACTGTAACTTTTAAACGATACTAAAGATTTACAAAATTTTATGAAAAGTTTTTTGTAGATAATTTGATTTGCTACAATATTGTGGTAGATTTTAATTTAAAGATTAAAAGTATACGAGTTATGTGAGTACGATATTTGAGTTTATACACTGCCAACCACTAGGATAAGGGCACAAATTTTGGAATCGATCTTCGTTTTTATAGCTGGTGGAATTGTTTCACCCGGAAACGTTAACTACATACCTGTGAATTGGTACGTACTTCGCCATTAGAAATTTACAAATAAAAAGAAGAATAGAGCTTTGGAATTTCCTAATATCAAATAATGGACTATTAAAAGGTGCTTCACTTGGATGAGAACATTGCGAATATTTCAAGTTCTATAAATGGATTCTATTGCTTCGGATGTGCACCTTAGTCTATATCGATCGTCTACTGCAGCAATCAATTGGTACAGAAGGGGGTTTCACCTAAGATAATCTTCAGGTGCCCGATTTATACCTTCTTCTTCAATCTGAATTTCTCTGTATCACCTGCAGTGCTGCTATTTTCTGGTGAAGCCCATCTGACATCTGAAGGACCTTACATATGTAGTTAACATTTTAATAAACAATGGAGGATTCTAGTTTCTAGTATTAACATGTAGTTAGGTGCGTTTTGTGGTAATCGAAATATCCTCTTAATATAGAATCAGAGCAGTTTTTCAACGCTTTCATATTTTGTGCTACCCCACACTAGAGCTGCATATATTAATGTTGACTCGGCTTTCGATTGAAATACTTTGTATTTACTGCTGTGAGCTTAATGCTTATTACTGAAGATGTTTCTCCATGCGATATTAATTGTAGTTTTCGCTTTTTCCACATTGGTCATATTAATGCCCATATATTTATATTCTTTAACGACTTTTCCAAGTTTTATTAGTTAAGTGTTTTTAAACCATTTAAAAAATTATATAATTTACAAGTTACACAACAAATTAAAAGTTAAATTAGATGTTATTGTAAATTGTGTCTACTGTTGGCAGAATAGACTACTAATGTTTACTAAGTGTAATCAAAATGCATTATACTTAAAATAAAACAAAACATTGCCTTTATAGAACTGGATTTCCTAACTTCTACGTATTGACACTTTATAACTACAATGTAAAACGATTTTGTAATAATTCTTAAAATAAAGCAAATCGTTTTAACACCATTTATGTATATGCTTATAAAATACATTCATGCATAACATGGTCAAGGTTAAGAATTGGTTCTAACGTTTAAGGGCAACACAAAAACAATACCTTACCAGTTGATTCTAAAATATGGCATGTTTTTTCGATATCACCGAAATTGTTGACCATTGCAATATACTTTTGTTCGGAGAGTAGAGCAGCCCGAATATTATTCCATCGTACTCCAAAAACTGTTCCATAGAAGTCGTCGAAATTCTCTAGGACACGCTCTGTAACAGACTTCTTCTTTTGCACCACTGACTGTCAAGTATTAACATTAATTGTTTTAAAGTTTGGATAGAGAATTCATGTAATTAAACTACCCAACGTTGTTTTCCACCCTTCCATCGTCTTTGAATAAATAAAATGTTGCGGGTTCGTAACATTTTAATTCTTTAATTTGATATTAATTATTGTGGTCGCCTTGCTGCTGCCGGTCCAAAACAAAACACATGTCACAAAATACAAGAACAAAAAGTGAAGTTTAGCAAAGCTGTCATTGCCTCATTTGTGAGCTCAGCATATTCCTTGGGCCTATTTCAGAGCGAATACATCTTACAACAACATCCTACAACTATGTGCACATCAGTTACATTACAGTTTTTCCACTGGTACAACTGGTGGTCAATTCTCGATCTGTGAAACAATGAAGTGATATAAAAAATATCATTTCAGTTATTAAAAAGAATTTCATTTTATTTTTAATGAACTTGTCATAAGCGATTCTCCAACACATTGGGATAAATAGTGTTTAAAGTTTGTACCAAAAGGTACTAAATGATAAATTCTCTCAGAATTTAATTTTTTTGAATAAATATCTTTAGTTTTCGTATTGTTTTATAAAGTTGGATGTTTTAGTTAAATAAAATAATTAAATATTTGTTTTTTTGGTTAAAATTAAAAACTACATATATTCAATAGAATGGCTGATACTTGTTAATGCTGACGCAACCCAAATGTAGTTTCGCAAATTGACTGTTGAGAGGAGCTACATGCCACACCAACATAAACGTCAGAATTACCATCTTAGGCCGTGTGTGAATTGCGTTAAAATGTGTGTTAAAATTTAACCAGCGTTAAAATTTGACACTAATGAGGTGAATAAAATGGGTTAAAATTTATTGAGCTGTGGAGCAGGTTAAAGTGTGTTAAAATTTGACGTTTCTATTGATAGAGAAATTTGCTCTTGCTTTTGCATTCAATTTTTCAGTGTTACCACACCGAATAAATCAATTAATCAAAATGGGAATTTTGTTTGAATATTTTTGACTGTTGTTTTAAAATATGACATTAGAATCGAGAACAATAAATAAAAAAGATTATTTTTTAGTTTCAGACTTTTTATTAACCATGTTTTCTTAAAAATATGTTTTGTAAGAGAAATTATTTTTCCGCGAAAAAGAAAACCAATTTTTGTTCAGGGAAATTTCTTAAATTATCGAGGGAAATTTTTTTAACCTGCGCAGAAATCTTGGTTAAAATAATTGTTTTAACGCAATTCACACAGCAAATAACTAAATTTGATCCCACCTCAAAAAAGACGTCAAATTTTAATCGTGGTAGAAGTTTTAACGCAAATTTTAACGCAATTCACACACGGCCTTAGAATTTCCTTTACCTTTTTTTGTTTTCTTTTAGGCCGTGTGTGAATTGCGTTAAAATTTGCGTTAAAACTTCTACCACGATTAAAATTTGACGTCTTCTTTGAGATGGGATCAAATTTAGCCATTTGCTGTGTGAATTGCGTTAAAACAATTATTTTAACCAAGATTTCTGCGCAGGTTAAAAAAATTTCCCTCTATAATTTAAGAAATTTCCCTGAACAAAAATTGGTTTTCTTTTTCGCGGAAAAATAATTTCTCTTACAAACCATATTTTTATGAAAACAGGGTTAGTAAAAAGTCTCTGAAACTAAAAAAAAACTTTTTTATTTATTGTTCTCGATTCTAATGTCATTTTTTAAAACAACAGTCAAAAATATTCAAACAAAATTCCCATTTTGATTAATTGATTTATTCGGTGTGGTAACACTGAAAAATTGAATGCAAAAGCAAGAGCAAATTTCTCTATCAATAGAAATGTCAAATTTTAACACACTTTAACCTGCTCCACAGCTCAATAAATTTTAACCCATTTTATTCACCTCATTAGTGTCAAATTTTAACGCTGGTTAAATTTTAACACACATTTTAACGCAATTCACACACGGCCTTAACCTTAACCCTACTCGCCACGAGGTGAAAGTATTTAACCCTAACTTATGTACATAATTTAACTTAATTGCATATCATATATACATATATAAAAAAGACTAAGTAAGTTTGGAAATGCACAATAATTTATTTAACTAACTTGAATTTTGTTTAATAAAGGTTTTGAAACCAGCATATTTTGAACCAATTTGTTTGATTCGTGCTAGTTGTCAAAAGGGTCTTTGGTTGCCACCGAAATTGTAGCAACAATACTTAGTTACTAGGCCCTGAGTTTCGACGAGAATTTATTTTGTTTAACATATATTCAAATATTTCTGTGATCGTCAATATTTTATTCATATAACAATAAACTTTTTTCTGTAACAATGTTGCCAAATTTATTGTTTGTTGTAAGCAACAAAATGTTGTCAAACGACTTAGTTATTTTACAATTTGTCGAATGGACCTTTAAATAGACGGCTGCAGTATTATGATCTGGAGCTGTTTTTTCTTTCTATGAAGTTGATGTCATATCTTCCATTCAAATAGAGACCCATTCACGAAACAGAAAATTAAGGCAATGGTTTTAAGATAAGAACAAAAATATTAGGGAGAGATTGCTCAGTCTCTCGACCTAAATGTCATAGAGAATCAAAGGAAAGGTTTGGAAGGCAAAACCGAAAATGTTCTAATAGTCGTGTTTGAAAAAATCATGTAATGCCTTTAAAACGATGCCAAGGACTTGACGCCACGATGTTGCCATCATAAAACTATAGGATTCACAACAAAATATTACAAATTACTTATTTAAAGCTTTCATTTCTTTCTGCTATTTTTTAGCTTCCTGAAATTAGATAGTATTTAACCTTTTCTCATTACTTTTATATTAAAACTAGCGGACCCTACGTACGTTGTACTGTGTAAACTATTAGTATAATTAACTAAACAACATATTGTAATATTCGGCTTGGTCCGACAGTTAAAACTTATTCAAACTTCGTAAATAAAAACACAAATTCACTTTCTTCTAAATTACTCACAAAAATTCTTTATTCAACACTTTCAATTATTACTTTTAAAACACAGTCTTTACTTTTAAACACAGTCTTTACTTTATAGCAAATCACAATCCATAATCCATAATCCATACTGAACCGCTTCGCTTCCAAGCGCCTATTTATATACCTCAAATCGGTTCGAGAATCTACGAGGTTGTTCTCGATGCTTAACGAAGTTCTCCACTTTATCACTAGATGCTTACCCCTTTCGAGGTTCTTGTATGCGCTGAATGAGTTCCCCTCTAAGCCACTAGATGTTTCTCGATGCTTAACGAAGTTCTCCACTTTATCACTAGATGCTTACCCCTTTCGAGGTTCTTGTATGCGCTGAATGAGTTCCCCTCTAAGCCACTAGATGTTTCTCGATGCTTAAAGAAGCGAGTTCTCCTATTACTACCACTAGATGTTGCCCCTTATTATTGAAAGAGTGTATACACATTACATTGCCCCCTCCTTAGGATTGATCGTCCCGAACAAATCCATCGTTCTCATCACCACTGTAGCGATGTAGCCGGTCGCGATGTACAACTTTAGGTTTTCCTCTGACTCCCTTTTGTATCCGGTACACGACATCGTTGATTTTTGTAATGACTGTATATGGACCTTCCCAGTCCCGTTGAAGTTTCGGTGACAATCCTTTTTGTCGATGGGGATTGTAAAGCCACACCCGATCTCCTGCTTGGAACTCTGTGGTTGTCGCTCGTATATCGTAGCGTGTCTTCATTTGGTCACTGAACGTCTTTATTTTCAACCTGGTATTGTCGTGGATCTGAAGGAGTCTTTCTTGTTGAGCCTTCCTCAACTCGTCGTTGCTCCAGCCATAAATGGGATCGACTCTGGTTCGTTGGACAGTAACTACTTCTTTTTCTTTTTGTCGTCTGCAATGCTTACAGTCTTGGTTATATGGTCTGCTCTTGTTTACACGTTTCGTTTGATAAACCTGGATGTCGTTCCTGGGGCCATCGATACCAGAAACCAGCTTCTGCCACCTAAAGTTGGTTCTTATTCGTTTTCCCGGGTAGGAAACAACTTCGGAAGCAACTTTGTTGGTGTTACTTTGACCGGTTGAATTACTCCTATTTCCACAGTGTTGGCATGTGGTTCTTCTTCGTGGTAATCTGCACTGTCGCTGTAGATGCCCAGTCTTATTGCAGTTCCAGCATCGTGCTCGTCCGCCTCGCTGACTCCTTTCCACAGTAGCCTTCTGACAAGAGCATTCTTGAACTTCTAATTTCCTTACACGATGCATGTTTTGGGAAGCTTTTTCTGCAGCTTCCATCGTCAGAGCGAAAGCCAATGCTTCTGGTAGTGTTTGCTTTCCGGCAATGCGGATAGCCCTTTGGAGATTTATATCGCCCACAGCTCTCACAAAGGCTTCAACAGCAAGTTGATTTATTATCTCGTTACCAGCTGTTGGATATGCCAGGTGAACCAATCGCTCGATATCTGCCTGAAGCTGCTGCAGAGTTTCACCTCTTTTCTGTGTCCTATTGTTAAGCTGAACTCGGAAGAGTTCTGCCATGTGCCTATTCCCAAACCGCTGTTCGATTGCGTTTACCAGAACTGTGAAGTCACCACTCTTTTCTGCTGGGAAGGTTTGTAGCAGTTCAGCAGCAGATCCTCTTAAAGCAAGCGTAAGAGCAATGCATTTTCCGTGATCGTCCCAGCCGTTTGTTAACGCTGCTGCTTCAAACTGTTTCTTGTAAATTGGCCACGGAATCTGACCATCAAAGCTTGGAGGATTCACTTCTCTCTTCCTTGAACACTCACCAGAAGGTTCTCGAGCTTTCATATTTCGCACTTTTTCTAGTTCATTTGTGAGGGTTTCGATTTGTTTGTTCATTTTCTCGAAACGTACATTTTGCTGTTCGACGCGCTCTTCGAGAGTATTGATTTTCTGTTCGAAGTCTGCAAACCTGCCTTCTAAAAGGTTTTTCTCTTCGTCGAATCGTTCTAGAATATTCTGCTGTTCTTGCTTTTGGTCATTCCTTTGAGTTTCTAGTTTCTTAAGAACATTCTCTTCAAATTTGGATAAAAGAACTGACATCATGTTAGATAAGGCAACATTTGCATTTACCTCTTCCACTTTTGCTTCTAATTCGAAAGTAAACGTATCTGGGTCTTCATTTTGCTGCTCCAGATAGTCCTGCAGCCGTTTCACGAGTTCGGTTTTTACGCCTGTCCCACTTAAGCCACGTTTGCTTAGTTCGGCCTTTAGCTCTGGGACAGTTAAGTCTTTCAAAACTTTACTCATTTTTTTTTTCTAATTTTTAACTTCACTACTTCACACAAAATAGTCCAATCACTGTCCACTGTTTTTATTCTCAATAAGTTTTAATCCCTTATTCTGACACCAATGTAATATTCGGCTTGGTCCGCTAATTAAAACTTATTCACACTTGCAAATAAAACACAAATTTACTTTATTTAAAATCGCTTCAACTTATTTATTGAACACTCAACTTTTACGTTTCGAACACAGTCTTTACTTTTAATTATTACTTTTATACACAGTCTTTACTTATCGCAGTTTACAACCAATAATTATACTCAACCGCTTCGCTTCCGAGCGCCTATTTAGATACCTCAAAATCGGTTCGAGAAACTACTAGATTCTTTTAGGCGCTGAATGTTCTCGATGCTTAACGAAGTTAGTTCTCCTCTTAATCCCCTAGATGTTACCCCTTTCTCGAGGTTCTTGTATGCGCTGAATGAGTTCCCCTCTAAGCCACTAGATGTTTCTCGATGCTTAAGAAGCGAGTTCTCCTATTAGCCACTAGATGTTTCTCGATGCTTATAGAAGCGAATTCTCCTCTCTACTAGATGTAGCACGATAGTAAAAGAGATAAAGAGTGTATACACATTACAATATTTAGAAACAAAGTTTTTATTATTCTGTTATGTCGTCTGGAATCAAAGGAATCCGTGGAAGCAAAACGTCTTCGCCTTTGTACATCTTTTTAAAAATTGTGCGTCAACGACGTTGTTCATTAATTTCTTCACTGAAAAGTCGGGTGCCAAAACAAAGAGGTTGGTATATTTCGTTATAATTTTTTTAGTTCATATAAGGCATATCTGGCATAAGACTCCCGCAATGCTGCCCATAGATCTCTTTTTTTACATCGTTATACCAGTTGTCGTTGAAATATCTAAGATTGTCCATCCATCTCTTATTGGTCTTCCACTTGGTCTACAATTGTTTGGTTGGGTCCATTTGGGTTGAAATGGGTCTGTAATGTTAAATCTTCTTCTGATTTCTTTGTTTCCTATTCTTTAAGCTGTCTTTATATTTTGTAATGGTTTTTCTTAGTTTGTCGAGTGAATTTGATGTGATTTGATTACCATTGATTATAATCTGTATGTCATGACAAGACGTATTGTGACATTTGAGTCTAAAAACTGTTTTACATTCCAAAATTCCCTGCAACTGTTCTTTATACATAGGTGGAAAGTTCGTTCAACATTTGTTCCTTGTCTTCTGGTGTTTCAGTAAGCAAAACAATGCCATCTACAAATCTCAGTCTTTCTCCCCATGTGTTTATTGCAAATCTATCGGTCCAGTTAAGCATGCGAAAAATGTCTTCGATTACTGTTGAAAAGAGAGGCCGAGAAATTGGGTCTCCTTTTCGAGTGTATGATGAATTTTCGTCCAATTTTGCCCGTTTTTATAAAATTTATTTATAAAAAAAATCTATAAATTGTCGATATTAAGCTGAAAGTGTTTCCATTGTCTTAGTGTTTGTTGAGTTCTTATGATTGCATTAAAACGTTTTGTTGGTTTTGGGGTAGGTTACTCATTCCCGAATTTAAGAATTTCTGCATCTATGTTGTCACTTCCTGCACTTTTTTTGTTTCCAAGCTGTCAATAATGGAATTACTATTTCATTCGTTGAAAACTATCTAATCGTCAATATGTATTTTTGTATGCTGTATCATGAAAAAAATAAAAACAAACAATTTTGTATACAAATTAAAAAAAAATAGGGCTGGACCACACTAACATTTAGGGGGATGAAAAATAGATATTGTAATGTGTAATAGTAGAATAAGTACGTAGCAACCGTTTTATTTGTAGTAGTAAGCACTTGTGTAGAACATTTAGAATAAGGGGCAACATCTAGTGATTAAGAGGAGAACTCGATTCGTTAAGCATCGAGAAACATCTAGTTATTAATAGGAGAACTCGCTCCGTTAAGCATCGAGAAACATCTAGTGAGTAAGAGGAGAACTCACTTCGAGAACATTCAGGGCCTACAAGTACCTAGTAGTTTTTCGAACCAATTTGAAGTATAAAAAAAGGCGCTCGGAAGCGAAGCGGTTTATTATTGGTTGTGAACTGCGATAAAGTAAAGACTGTGTTTAAAAAGTAATAATTGAAAGTAAAGTCTGTGTTTGAAAAGTAAGAATTGAAAGTGTTCAATAAACAAGTTTGAAGCGATTTAAATAAAGTAAATTTGTGTTTTATTTACAAGTGTGAATAAGTTTTAACTATCGGACCAAGCCGAATATTACAATATTGTCGTTTCGGAGGAGTTCAATTACAAACACCGTGACACGAGAAAAATGTTATGGAGTTTAATCTTCAAACAAAATTTGTAAACAATGAAAATAAAAGAAATAAAATAAATGAAATATAGCCATTTGGATCACGTCCATTTGGACACGTTCCAAATTTTTCCAACATACCCGACCAAGCCAGAGCCAATTTGACAAATTGATTATATTTATATTTTATACAAATACATACAATGCATATCAAAATACTGATCAAAATAAAAAAGTATTTATAAAATAAATTGAATTTTGCCTGCTAATTGTTTGAAAAAAATAATAAAATTACGAAAATTAAAAAAACAAAAATATGACTGAAAATGGAAATGGAAAGACGGAGTTAGTTAAATTATTGTTAGACAGCATGTTGAAATAGTGTAATCAGTTAGAGCTACTTTGCTCATTGATTCCCCATACCCAGCAGGCAAAGCTGAACCTTGGCTTGTTGTTTCGGGGTCGTTGTTTTTTGACTGGCTGAAAATTCAAATGGACCCATAGAGCCAAACCGAGGCACCTCTGTTTCGCCGCACATGGTCGATTTTGGATCTTTGGCTTGGTTGTGCATGGTTAGCTTAACAAATCTCACTTAAAATTGAACTTACTTGAAAAATAATGCGTCTTATTGCTCGCAGCTGCATCTCAAAAAAACTCTTCGAGCCTAGTTTGTCATTTTGATTCCATTTTAGTCTTTCGATCTATTCCTGGACTGGTTTCTCAACTCGTATTCCATTCGATTCTTCAAACCACTCTTGTAACACACTCAACATCTGTTTTTAAGATTGTTGTCATGTCAAAATGACAAATCATGATTTGAATCTATCTTGTTTTTAGCAATCCACAAAGAACGTCAAAAAAGAGGAAATCTGAACGTAAACGAACTATATTCAAAAGAGTTTAAACAAAGTTAAACCAAAAACACTATGGAAGAAGGTAGGTTTATATACAAAAATAATAATATTTATAAAATTCTTTACCTAATTTGTTATAATTTTATACCAGATCTAAATTGTGTCAGTCTACTTGTGATAGTGCTAGACACAAATCCCTCACTACGTATTCTGCGCCAAAATCCTCAACACTTAACACAACTAATAGATTCAACGATTGCATTTGGAAATGCCCATCTCATGCAGAAAACTCAAAACAAATTGGCTGTACTCTCGTGTCATCATAACGCCAGGTACCTATATTTTTGCAATTGAATAAAATAAAGTGATGAAAATGATGAGAAAACATTTAGTGAATATCTCTATCCCGTGACAAGTCCTATGGAATTCCGTCAGGTAGATGGTCAATACGAAGCATTTACTTTAGTAGAGAAAACCATAAAACAAAGATTGTTCTCAATTATGAACTCTGCTCCAAAAATAACGACACTATGCGAATCCAAGCTTGCTGGATGCATGACTCTTGCATTGTGTCATATAAATAATGTAAGTATACAGGTCACTAGTTAGAAGTGTTCTTATTTAATTGTTCATCCATAGGTTCTTCGACATAAGGATGATAATATTAATATTAATTCAAGGATCCTAGTCATAACAGGAAGCAACGAGTGCGCGTCACAATATCTAACCTACATGAATGTATTCTTCACAGCTAGGAAGCTGAAAATTGCACTTGATGTTTGTGCAATAGACAAAACCTTAAAGCTGTTCCAACAAGGCTGCGATATTACGGGTGGTCATTATCTAAGACTTCCTCAAATAGATGGCATGTTGCAGTACTTGCTGTGGGTATTTTTGCCGGATCCTCAATCGAGGAAAAAACTTGTATTACCTCCAGCAGAGAAAGTGGACTATCGGGCAGCTTGTTTTTGTCATAGGGAAGTTATCGATATTGGATATGTTTGTTCAGCATGTTTGTCAAGTAAGTTTTAATGAAATAATTTTAATTAACATGTTATAGATACCGCTTCAACTGAATACATACAAACATTTTCGAAAATGCTTTTCTAACTACTCCCTTGAGATGTTAAAAAAAATTCAAAACAAATGTCCAAATAAAATGCGAGTTTTGTTTTTGTCCACTTGTTAAGTGTTTCATACTTAAAATTATTCGTTTTCAAGTACTGGATAGTTTAAATTATTAAATGAAAGAATGGTATCACGTCGACGATAAAACTATTTAATTTCGGTGATCCTGATAGATAAACCTTTTATTTTACGGCTTGAGGAAATAAAAATGTGTTAAAAGCTTCGTTACAACTGTGAAGTAGGTGTTGTTATGTTGAAAGCTGTCAGTTATTATGGAACAGTTAAAGTTGAGGTCGTTATGTCAAAAATTAGTGCAGCAGGGTATAAGGGAATCTTGGAAAGAAATTTACCTAAATAATCTAACATTTTTCACATAACGCGCTTTATAAAAGCTTAGACAGAGATCAAAACATTATTAAATATACTTGGGGATGGCTAGTACCCAAAGTTAATGATGGTGGTCGTCATTTTAAAGACAAATAATCCCTTATTTCTGCAATTTAGTTAGCGTCTAGCGAAATCTCGTTGAATGATTAAAAGTTAAGGTGGAAGTACCAACTACCAAATATAGCAGAAACTTGTTTTATTATTATTTTTGCATGGGCCGTGAAATGAGTCACACATTATTAAAACGGCATTTTTACGTACATTCACGCCTACTTGCTTGACTTGATCAGCTGTATTTTAAGGAGTAATTCCTCCTTACTGGAGCCGCCGAACGGACAATGTAAAAAAATAGGTTTAAGAGTTATTACACTAGTTTTTTTGACAGGTTTTATGAGCGATATGCTTGTACTAACAATTTACTGATTGCAGCCAATCAGTCAATCCAGAGTACAAAGTACTAGCAAATGTAAACGTTTAAAACGGCTAACAGAGTCCAGTAGGATCGCAGGGGTCAGAGATGAAAATACAAGAGATAACATAGAAAAAACTTATACAGCAGAGAGACATCGACACGAACGCAATACGAACGAGAGACTGACGGAACAGATGATGCCTTCCAAATCATTGTAGCGTTTTCGAGGCGGAACTTTTGGCGATAAAAGAAGTCTTGTCCTGGCTTAAAGAAAACGTGATACCTATCAACATCTGATATCCGTATTTTCTCAGATAGTCAGACCGCTATCAAATCTCTGGACTCTGTCTCTACAAACTCTATAACAGTCCATAACTGTCGATAAATCTTTAATTGAGATGGCACAACAGTTTAATATTCACCTTTTCTGGGTGCTGGGCCATAGAGACATTCCAGAAAATTGAAGGGCAGGTGAACCCGCCAGAAATGATACAGTACAACCCATTCTATCACATTTGGGTAATGCTGGCATACCAATCGTTACATGTAAACTATTGCTAATGCAAGACGCTATGCAGAAGGCCAACATCAAGTTGAGTAACATCACCACGTGTCAGGTCACAAAAAAAATCTGACCTGCACTAGTTTTAAAGCGCTCAAGATGCTTACTATCTCTAAGCAAATCGCATATAAACTCGCTAATCGGTGTCGTAAGCAGGCACTATCTAATTGGAACGCACACCACGCGGCTAGCCGTATTCTCAAATTACTTGCAGAAGCTGTACGGATGAGTAGGAAACAGTTCTTCACCTCCTCTGTACATGCCCTGTACCTAGGAGAATTCTTCTATAATGATCTCGATCATATTAACATAATCAGTCAAAGCAAAAACAGACCACAATAGGGTGTCAAACACCCCAAGCAGACAGAAAAACCTATTTTTTTCTCTTACGATACATTTTTAACAACTACAATACATTTTTTTTTTTTCATTTCAGTTTTCTGTAAGTTCAGTCCTATCTGCACCACTTGTCAGTAAGTTAATATTAATTAATTATAAATATTTAATGCTCAAATATAAAAACAAATTTTTTTTCCAGCACTGTTTTCAAAACGCCAGGTCCTCTTGCATTAAAAACCAAGAAAAGAAAAAAATTCTAACATCATCAATTATTGTGTTCCTTTGTTTGCCTGCCTAAAGATCCTGCATTCAGATTGGCAGATATTAAATTTATATACCTCCTTGATGAAACTTAAAAATTATTATTTAACTTTCATTCTTTCTTTGTTAGTTTTAAGTAATTAATATTTAAAAAAAAAAACAAGTTTTCCATGAATATAATAGTAAAGAAAATTAAAATGTGTAGTAAAACATAATTGTGAAAATGTTATGAAGGGTGGCCCACATATCTTGCCACAGTGTTCATTTGAATTCGAAAAACCTCTGTAGTTTTTTACATTTCCGCTTACTTTTCAAATTTGTAACGGTTTTAATGGTTTGGGACAAATATTCTTCAATTGCCAGCAACTCTGCCAAATTTGGACTGTTTTTGGGTCTGAACAAGGAATTTATAATTCCAACTTGGTCTACAACTTTTATAAGGCGGATAATGGTTTCTTCGCAATTTGATTTAATTTGCTAATTCTCTCCTTGTTCTTTTCGGTTTTATATTGTTTGATCCAACCAATACGTTTTTTTGTGTATTCATTTCTTTGTATTGTTATTCAATTTCTTATAACAAGGTAACATTTTTTTCTATACATGAACATTTATAAGAAAAAAACCAATGTATAGTTATTCAAAACAAAAAACTTTTTCTAATAGACCTAGAGCCGGCATCAAATTTTGGGAGTGGAGTGATAACCAAAATTCCTTAATGTGAATGTGTAGATATATGCATCATTACATCAAATTCAACCGTTTGGCTGGCTTTCTTTTTAGCCGTGGACGGTTGAAAGCGTTCGAAAATGGTAGTTTTCCGATTTTGGGGCCGAAATGATAACCATATGAGTAATACATCAAAAAATATGAAAAAATCCCCTGAATACAAAAAAGTGTGTCCAAGACGTTTCGGATGCAACCTTTCGCTTTTAAAGGATTTTTTGATTTGTCACTCGTGTGGTTATCATTTCGACCTCAAAATCGGAAGAATGACCATTTTTGAACGCTTACAAACGACCACGGTTGACAAAAAAACCTGCCAGATCGGTACATGGAGAAAAACGGTAAGAAAAATTTAAGTATTGAAACTTTTAAGTGATGATTTTTCATACCGTGTATAATATGTTCTAGTATTGGTATGGGAAATACGCTTAACAAAACCTGCATTTAATGTTTTGCAAAAGTGAGACGGGAAAAGTCAGATGTTCTAATAGTTCATAAGGTTGATCTATGCAGGTCTGTGCTCGAATATTCTATAAGGGTATTCATGTAACGATATAATTTTCTACTTTGTAGAAAAATATAAATTTCCGCAAAGGGTTTACATGAACACCCCATAAGAAATATTTGCGGAAACGTTAGAAACAAACACAAAATTTATCCGTTTTTTTTTCTACGATTTCTGCTTCAAATTTGAGAGATAAAATTCTATATTTTGCAGAATATTTTTCCCATACAAATTTTGACAGTTGATTTCTACCGATAGAAAATTCTACAGTTTTTAAGGGTTCTATGGGTTTTCTGTGTTTGCATGAATACCCTTTATGTTAATTTATTTATATAAAATAATAATCACTTTAACTTAAAAGTCTGGGACTGCTAAAAAACGCAAAAATGGGCCGAAATAAAACAATATTAAACAAAAAACTAAGTGCGTAAGAACGACATGTTTTCGTAGGTGATATGTTTTTTCACCAACTTTAACAAAGAATACCAATTGATCTTTTAGGAAAAATTCAATTGTAGGAGCTATTTGCTGATTGAGTTCTACCGAATAAATTTTATTTTCAACAATTTTCGTATCTAAACAATCCTAAATGACTCGAAAGACTTCAATGACAAGTAAGTATCAAATTGGTTCTACAAGCGTGCCATTTGGAATCTTGAAAGGTAAGGAATGCGTATAAATAAATATTTCTTGATTTTGATTTATTTATTGGAGTACCCAGCCCCATTACTGGGAATCTAAATCATTACCTTGATAATAGACACGGTTTAGATGAAGCATAGGTATGTACATATTTTAAAAGAATAAATGACTAACTTTAATGTTTCTGAGCGGAGTGTACTTTTTGTTCTCTATCTGTAAAAAAGTTGAACGCAAACATTTGATACAAAAATGTAAGCAAATTGTATGCTTGACAATGGAAGCTATATAAACGGATATAAGGTTAGTTGGTTGGGAAGTCCAACACACTTAGACCAAAATATGGTCCGTTGTGATACCACATGGATCAGTTAATCAGCTTAACTCGTTGAACCAACTGGAGATTCGAATGAAGCGTAGGAGACAAATAATGTCTGAATTTTTTAGATCGCTGGTATTGTTAAAGTAGTAGTCTCCAAGGTGGATTCTACGTCTTTGTGATAAGGCAGGGCATGTGCACAGAAGATGAGAGATTGTCTCTTCTTCTTCTTCGTCCATGCAACTCCTACAAAAATCATTTGGGGCTCCAAGTCGAATAGCGTGCCTTCCTATTAAGCAGTGCCCAGTCAGGACACCTATAACGTAGCTAATGTGCAATCTACTCAGAGAGATTAATTGTTTAGAGCGCCTGGCGCTAAGATTAGGCCAAATTAGTTTAGTCGCTACACAGGACGGAACGGATATAAACGGAAATTAGTTCGTTTTAAACTCTGAACGTTGTCTCGTACATTTAAGATAGTCTTCTTTTCAGAGCTGGTATGACTTTGCAGTTGCTGATTATGTGATACAGCATGTTTTTTAACTACTTCTGTAACAAGGTGCATTTATTATTCCACGAAGGACTTTGTTCTGGAATTTTTGGATAGGGTTAGCATTTGTTTTCTTTGTACAGTCTCATAGTTGGATGCCGTAAGTGAAAACGGGTTTCAGTTCTCGCTAACATTATTTGAAAATAAATGTTAATAATGCATATATGTACATGTTTTTACATATACATATGTACATATGTATATAAATATTTTTTAATTTTCTTTTAATATTAGGATGTTTGAGCAAGCCTCCCCCAAAATCTTCCATCTTTTTCGGTCGAGTGCTTCTCGCCAGTAGAGTGTACATGCGACCTGAATATCATCTTTCCGGTGTTCGAGTTGTCTTCCTACATTTCTCCTTCAATCTAGTGGTAACCATTCCGTAGACAGCTTCATCCAATAGTCATCAGAGAACGGACATCTTCAAAATTAGTTTGCATTCTTTAGGATGTATGGTTGATTTGTTGGTAGCTGCTAACTTAAATATCTACTCTTTCCATTGCTCTTTGAAACGATGCGAGCTTGGTTTCAGCATTTTTAGTAATTTGAAACTGTTGAATCGAATATGTATATATTTTCTTGTTTTGTTTGAAATATTTGAATCAAGAGAGCACTTGACTTTCCAGAATTGTTTCCATGCGTTTGTCACCCGATGTTCTACCTCTTTTATTTCTCTATCTTTGAAAGACCAAAGGTATACGTAGCGTATTCGAGTGGTTTATTATAAAAAGTTATTGTATTGAAAGCACCACTAGTCACTACTCATAATTTTTGTTATTTTTTTTTTCAATGATTTGTTGATAAGACAATCAGCCCTATCATGAATTCCATTGTAATCGGAAATTTTTACGAATCCCGAAAAACTGTATCATGAAATCCGTTCGTAGTGGAAAATCTCATACAATTTTGCATTACGAACGGATTTCATGATACAGTTTTTCGGGATTCGTAAAAATTTCCGATTACGATGGAATTCATGATAGGGCTGAATATTTTTACATCTAGAACATATGTATGTAGTTCATTTATCATAGCTTGAAGCTCTTCACTAGCGTTTGATATAATAATGATATCATCTGCAAATCGAAGGTTTGAAAGATATTTCCTTTTTGGTCATTTCTACTCCAAATCTAGCTGACTAAAGATCTCTTCGAGGCCTGCGGAAAAGAGCGCTGTTGAGAAAGAATCTCCTTGTCTTACACCTAATGAAATTTTAAATTCTGGTCCGATAGATTCCGTTTTTAAGCGTGCAGTGGTTTTATCGTATATATTCTTTAAGATTCGGACAATTTGTTCGGATGTACCTTGATTTAAAATTGCCTTCCGTATAAAATTCCGTTCGACCATATGAAAGATTTTGCAAAATCGATAAAAGCAAAGTAGATAGTAATGTTTTACTCCTTGTATTTTTCATTATCTGGTTTACATTTTGTAAATGATCCATTGTTGAAAAGCCTGATCGGAGACCAGCTTGTTCAGATGGCTGTTTGAAATTAAGATTGGCTTTCATCCTCTCAAAAACCTTATAAACTGAGGATATGCTAATAGATCTATAGTAATTAATATCGTCTTTTTTTCCCATTTTTGTGTATGAGACTTATCTCAGATTTTGTCCACTGGGTTGGGACTTTCTGTGTGAACAAAACCTGGTTGAAAATATCTGTCCTTGCTTATATAACATTAGTTTGTTTTGGGTACATTTTTCTGTACTTCATGCTAAGATCTGTTCTTTTCTTATTGATGTGCTCTTTCCATTTTAGCTTTGCATCCAAATTCAATTCAAGGTATTTGGCAGTATTGGAGTATTGGAGCATTATTTATGTTTTTTTTGTGTATGCGTCGATTTTGTTTCATTCCATTCCAAACACTTATTTTATCAACTGTGTTTTAAAAGTTTTGTTTTGCCACGGATCTACCTGCCACAAATATTGCAGTACCATCAGGAAAGGTGGCCATGATATCATTGTTATCCACTAAAATACCCTTTGTATACAAAAGATACAAAGGGTCGTAGGACACTTCCTCGTGGTACACCAACAAAAAAAATATGAAATAAAATCATTAATCAGAAAAATTCTAAAAATTATTTATGTTTATACATTTTAACATTTTGTGCTGAGATAAATGTATGAATAAATTTATTTATTTAATAAAAATTTAATACAATTACATTAAAGTAGTTGTTATTTCTTGCTTGCTTTATATTTTACAACCTTATGTATAACGTACCTAATATATTATTTGCTTGAATAATTATTATTTAAAAAGATTTTATTGTTTTTTTTCTTGTATATTCGCATTAAATATATACACATATAAATATATAAAATTTATATATGTATGTATACAAGCGAACAATTAAATAGTGCAATAAATATATTATTTAAATATTGTTAAAGTAGAAATTATGTATGTATGTATATAAATTGCGTTCAATCAAAATGTTCAACATTTTGAAATATGTATGTTTTTTTTGAATACTACTTATGAATTTCTTCTTTTATTTTTAATATATTTAATAACATTTTTAATTGGATACATTTCTATTCAGTTGAATATTTATCAAAGCGTGTTTTAGGCGGATGTCTCATTGGGCTCAACCCAACCTTCGCTATCGTCTTCGCTTTCAGAATCTTCGGATTCAGATAATTCAATTGCAACTCGTCTGGCAAGAATCGATGCTACATCGTGTAATGCTGTATTGCGTTCGATTTCTTTTTGTTCTGATTTCTCAACCTTTCGTAAAGTAATACCTAAGGAAGAAGGACAAATTAAAATAAATATTTTAAGTTTTGGATTATTATGTTTATGTTATGTCAAAGGTTTTACTTCATATGCAAGAGAGCAAATGTGAGCAGAAGAAAAAAAGGTTAGGGTAAGAAAGGAGGTGTCGATGTAAATTGGTTTTGAATCGTCGAACATTAAAATGACAGGACATGATACGGCTAAAGAACGAATCTCTGTAACACGAAAGAAGTTTGGCTACAAACAGGAATGCAGTTGCCTAGACCATGTTCCTTTTAAATAAAGCTTAAAAAGGGTGAAGCAACAAACATCGCGAGGATGTTTGAATGATATCAAAATTTAAAAATCGCTTCTTCGAATACTGAGGTCTAAGTGAGTTGCTGGGTGTTATACTCAACCTTTGTAAGTTTACAGATTTTGTAGATTGGAGCCAGGTCAGAAGGAAAGAAGCATTCCTTGCGTCGTCTTAGAAAACCCAAACATTTTGCGTGATTTTGGTATATGATATCCACTAAAGAAAGTTGGTGATAAAAGTACCAAGATTATCGAGATTTTCAGTTTCATTGATGCGAGTGCCACACAGTTGTAGAAAGAAGAATTCAAGGCATCAATGGGCTTCCCTGCGGTTTCTTATTCTCCATTGTACAAAACTGTTAAATCGGATTTTATTGAGATATGAAGAAGCACTGTTTAACAAAAATGATGAATTGTGTCGGGCACATCCGAAGTCATGAGATACAAAGGCATTTATTTTATGGATTTTAAACCGGAATCAATCAAATACGACTTGTATTCAACTGTGTGAAAGAAAATTACTAATTTAACGAAAAATTAATTGTTCATAAAAATAACAACATGTCAGGCTGTATAACATGCATTCGAAATATCAAGTGCAATAATTTTACTTCTTATTTATTAAATGCTTGAAGATGGAACAAGTTGTTTTTAAGTTTGTTTCGGGCATGAAACATTCAAAAGCGAAAAATGATCTTAATTTAGTTCAAAGATTCTTAAATCGAAAGACCAAATGTGAACAACTTTAAAAACTTTTTTAGTTTTGTCTACATAGAGACGTTATTTGAATCAGAAGCCTGTCACCTTTATAATGTACTAAACATTGTTATTATTTAAATGTAGGCATTAACAGATTATTTAATCGTTAAAAACAAAATCAAAGCACAAATAAAATTAGTTCTTTGTTAAAATGAATAAGACTTTTTAATTTACCATCTCGAATAGCTTTCATCAAATCGTTTCTCGTATCATGATATGGAGGAAGTAGCTTCTTTGCCCCAACAATATGACAAGTGCTCTTTATGGCTGTTGGAATGTCACCATTAGCAATTGGTTTCAAAATTTGATGAGGTGTCTGAGCCTCAACTGGTGGTGGAGGAGGTGGTGGCGGCGGAGCTGGTTGTAACAGTTTTGGTAGATTCTGTAAAAATAATAAAAGTTATTGAGAATTGTTGTATTGTTTATTTTTAATCCGAACCTGATCTGGAATTGGCGGAGGTGGTGGTAGATCATTTTGTGAATTTATAATTCCGTTATTATTGAAACTGTTAATCTGGTTGCTCAATTGGGCCATCACCAATGCATTAGCATCTTGAACACTACTACTAGGCGCCAATTGTGGAGAGCTTACTCTCGAAGTGCTATTGGTACGACCCAACAATTTGACCGCAACATTACTGCCATTAATTGTACCCAGTGTGGGAGATGTCATACCATCTGGAATTGGTGGTGGTGGTGGTAAAGCATCTCGGCTAGTTGACATACTTCTTCCACGTGTGGGAGTATTGGCATTCGATGTATTCGGTGTTCCAGTGCCACTTCCGTTAGATGGTGGTGCTGGTGGTGGTTGCGATGGGCGAGGTTTCGTTCGAGATGGTGTTCCAGCGGCATAAATGACTTCTGATGACATAGAACTTTGATTTGCTTGCCCATATAGGGTCTGGGAACTATAAGCACCTTCATCATACTGCTGCATTTGCTGTTGTATTTGGTGTTGTTGATTTTGAGCATTCATTCCATTTCCATTGTTAACCATTGCTGATGCTGCAGAGTGCGGTGTTAAAGGATCGTACATGTCAACTGTGTCTGTGGGATAGCTGCGACGTAATTCAATTGAATTAGGGCGAGCCGGTCTAGATTCATATATCCCCATGCCTTAAAATACACAAAAAAATAAACAATAAACAAACATAAACCATGATTTGACAGACTTACTGCTATAACCTGATTCATCAGTTATAACTGAATTTGGTGTTCTATATATTACATTATTCGGCATAAGAGTTTCTCCATGTCCAATTACTAATTGCCGTTGCTTCTCACGCGTATTGTGTGGAATGCGAACCCTCTTCTTATGACCTCGGGCTCCACCGCCACCACTTCCACTGCCGCCCTCCTGGCGAGGTCGATGCATTTTTCTGCCCTTGTCGTGCATTACTCGTTCGGTGTCTTTTAGCATTTCTTGCCGCCACAATTCGAAGAAGTAATTCGGATCTGTGTAGAACTTCAGGCCATCCTTTCCGTCGTCCCTATACACATTCAGCTTATCTAAAGGTGGTGGCTTATCACATTGTGAGTAAGTTTCTAACATTGGAGTTGGCATTGTGTTTCTTGAAAATATTTGCTGATCAAACACTTTAGCTGATTTAAATGCTTTCTTGCGTTGAATATCAGTTAAAGGGACTTCTTCGACATTGCTGTCTAATTGGGTTACTTTGATCGCTAGTCTATCTATTCTAGCTTGTAAGGAGTTTGCTCGATCTCCAATATTACCAACGTCACGAGCAAGCTCCCCAAATATGTCTTCAGCATGTTTGGAAAGTGATGACAGTTGTCGAATTATGTTCGTGAGTGTAGTATTTGTTACTGTTTCGAGTTCTGTTGTTTGAAGCTCTTCTTGTTGATAGACAGAACGAGCTACATGAACCGGGTCAATAGAACGTTTTGGAAGCGGCATTTTTAACTTTTTTGTTTTTGGCAGTTACTGAGCAAAGCAATATATGTAGTTTCATATAGAAACAATATTTAAGCAATAGAATTTATAATCTGAAATGTATTTATTAAAAATATTAATATTATCTTAAGAAATGAACATGAGTAATTATGTAATATGTATACAAAGGTGATTCTATACTCAATAAGGTTGACTAAATTATAGATCCTTTACACAATATAAAGTCTGGGGACAGATGAGAGTGACCTAGAAATTGCGATACATTGCCTGATGTTTATAATAGTGGGTACAAAACTCCTTTCTCTAAACAAACGAAGTGCTAAAGTGCCAATTGCTGATAAGTAAACAAGGGAAAACCCGTGGAATGATGGTTAGTGCGTTGGACTGTCATGCCAGAGGTCTTGGGTTCAATCCCTGCCTGTGCCATCTAAAGTTTTTTCACAAGTACTGCCTCTTGCGAGGAATTGACAAATACTCCAAGAGTAATTCTTGCCATGAAAAGTGCTTTCTCAAATTAGCCGTTCGGATTCGGTGTAAAACTGTAGGTCCCCTCCATCCCTGAAAACATTACTCGCACACAGGAATGGTTGAGAGTTGTAAGTCACTAGGCCTTAGTTCTCAACGGACTGTTGTGCCACCTAATTTATTTTATTTATAATTTATAAACAAGGGAAATTAATACTGGCGACTTTGGAGAGAAAAATCCTTTGGTGGATATTTGGTGCTATATGCGCAATGGTGAAGGTTCAATCGTGAATTGTACAAGCTTTACGAAGATGTAGATGTAGACGTAGTCCAAAAAGCCGAAACACGCCTTAAACACTGGCTTAACCGCATAGAGAGAATAGACAATAACGACTTATTTAAGAAAACCATTTAAGGAATACCGAACCTCCTCTACATAGATCAGGCAGTTACTGGTGAAAGAACGCTTGGTCTCCATGATTAGAGGGAACTTGCTAGGGTCGCAAACGATGGAAGATCGCAACATCTCAGCCTGAGACCATCTTCAAGGATCAGCAGTTGGACGCCCCCACAGATGAGAAGGATGACAACACCAAAGATATGTTCTTCGAGCTTTTAGACAAAACATACGAGCAGTGTCCTAGCTACGATATTAAAATTGTCCTGGGCGATTTCAATGCCAAGCTAGGAAGGGAAGACATCTTTGGTGGAATAATCGGGAAAAACAGCCTGCACGACAACACTTCCGACAACGGATTCAGACTCATAGTTTTTGCTGCGGGGCGAAACGTCATGGTAGCCAGTACGCGTTTTGCACACCTCAACATCCACAAAGGAACTTGGAGATCTCCAGATCAATCTACCGTTAACCAGATTGACCATATTGCGATCGACGCCAGACACGCTTCCAGCATCATGGATGTCCGAACTTTCCGAGGAGCTAACATCGACTCGGACCACTACCTTGTTGTAGCCAAGGTAGCACTTCGGGTTTCCAGGCCCAAGGCAAAACAGGGAGATGCTGGGAGAAGGTACAACGTCGAACGACTACAATCGCAAGAGATCGCTAACTCCTTCTCCGACCGAGTTACAAGTAACCTCTCTCGAAGTTCTGTGCCGCCAACACAACGTATAGAAAACCAGTGGCAACATTGCCAAGACGCACTCAGAGAAGCCGCCTCTGACGTGCTGGGTTTCAAGCAACCACCAACAAGGAACCCCTGGTTTGATGAGGAATGTCGGCAGGCAAATGCAGCCAAACGACAGGCACGCAAAGCGGCGCTGCATAAAAGGACGAGAGCTGCTCATGAGATCTATGAGCAGAAGAGGCAAGAGGAACACCGACTTCTCAGAAGGAAAAAGAGAGAGCATGGGAAGCGTGCGGTCTAAGATGTTGAGAGGTTTAAAAGCAGAAATGAAGTTCGAAAGTTTTATGAACAGGTTAAACGAAATTCACAAGTACATAAACCTAGAACCGAAGGCTGCAAAGACGAAAGTGGAAACATCATAGTAGAACCGCAGTCAATGCTGAGGATATGGAAGGACCACTCCTGCAGACTGTATAACGGTGACGACGAACCGAATTCCGCTGTCAGGCAGGATGATCCATTCAACATAGACGACGAAAGCCAACAATCCCGTCCTCCCGACATAGACGAAGTAAAGATTGCTGTATCTAAGCTGAAGTCTAACAAAGCCGCTGGAGCGGATGGCTTGAATGCCGAGCTCTTTAAAGCAGCGGGAGATAAGTTGGTTAGGAGCATGCACCAACTTATCTGTAAGATATGGTCGGAAGAAAGCATGCCCGATGAATACAACCTCAGTATTGTTTGCCCGATCCTGAAAAAAGGAGACCCTCTAAACTGCACCAATTATAGAGGAATCAGTCTACTTAACATCGCCTACAAAATCTTCTCTGCCGTAATATGTGAACGTCTAAAGCCCATCGTCAACAACCTGATAGGTCCTTATCAGTGTGGTTTTAGACCAGGAAAGTCCACAGTCGATCAAACATTACGGCAGATCCTGGAAAAAACCAAAGAACACCAAATCGACACCCCACCATCTTTTCATCGGTTTCAAGGCCGCATATGACAGCATCTACAGGGACGAGCTGTATAGAGCCATGTCTAGTTTTGGTATCCCTGCCAAACTCGTCCGTTTGTGCAGGATGACCATGGAGAATTCACGCTGCTCCATAAAGGTTGGAAACAACTTAACAGAACCTTTCGATGTCAAAAAAGGTTTTAGACAAGGTGATGCGCTGTCATGTGATTTTTTTAACATCGTACTTGAAAGAATAGTGCAGAGCTCACACGTCACCTCTAGTGTTGACTATCTTTCAAAAGTCTGTCCAATTACTAGCATATGCTGATGACATTGACATAATCGGAAGAACTCAACGTGATGTCAATGGGGCTTTTGTGAGTATTGAGGCAGAGGCGGCAAAAATGGGTTTAACGGTTAATGAGGGCAAAACAAAGTACATGCTGTCATCAAGAAAGGACCTACAACACCAACGTCTTGGTCAAAACGTCACCATCGACAGACGTAACTTTGAGGTAGTCAAGGACTTCGTCTACCTAGGCTCCGCTGTAAACGCAGAAAACAACACCAGCGCTGAGATCAAACGAAGAATAACTCTTGCTAACCGCTGTTTCTTTGGGTTAAGAAAGCAATTGAGTGGAAAAATCCTCTCTCGAAGGACCAAAGTGTCGCTATATAAGACCCTTATCATCCCCGTCCTGCTATACAGTGCAGAAGCATGGACTATAACAAAAGCGGATGATCTACGGTCCCGTATGCATCGAAGGGGGTGGAGGAGAAGATGGAACGACAGAAGGTAAAAGTCCAACGACTAAGATGGCTGGGTCACGTAGAGCGCATGGAAACCAATGCTCCTGCCCGGAAAGTCTTCGAATCCACACCCACAGGACAGCGCAGTAGAGGAAGACCGCGAATCAGGTGGCGCGCACAAGTGGAAGGTGACTTCACCCAACTCGAAGCGCGAAACTGGAGACATCTAGCTAGGGACCGAGCTAGATGGAGAAGTTTGTTGGGTGAGGCCCTAGTTCACACAGGACTGTAGCGCCACCTTATGTAAGTAAGTAAGTATATCCGAATATTTTCTTTTGTATTTACTTTCAAAAAAGAGACTCAAAATTCACATGATTGAAATAAAAATTGTTAGCAAATTTGCAAAAAGCAAAAATTGTGTTTTAAGACCTGTACAGCCAGTCATGGGAGGACTCTGTTCTTCGAGTTATTTACAAATTTTATAGCATATCGTTATAAGGACTTCTGTGAAGCTTTTCAGTACTGTAATTTTTTATAGGCTTACTAACTAGGCTGAAGATAAGAAAATTGTTATTTAATTTTAAGTCAAATAGTTTTTTCTATTTAACTTAGGACCTTTCTCAGTCTTTTTTTAAAATTGTGGAGAGCTTTAAAAGAAGGAATCAAAAATTCTTCATTTTAGGAGTTTGAAAATACAACTACTAGAGAGGATAAGTATATCGAGCATAGTACAAATCTGTAATGATTTATTGTGATCAAGTTTGTGGATGCTCTCAATTCGATGAGGTTGAATAGTTTCTCAGTTATTCCTTAAAACGGATTTTTAATTTTAAACACCAAACTATTATACACTTGGAAACCACTGAACCGACATTGTTCATCAGAACCCCAAAGTTTCATTTTGATTATGCAATGCTGGTGATGGAAATTAATAAAAGAATACTGCCTAAATAAGTGCATAAGACAACGTTATTATCAAGGGCATGGTATTATAGTAGAAAAGTGGGAAGAGCTGGCTCTTAGTTTAGGTGAAAAATTTTACTACATAACACAATAACAGACAAATTAATCCTCAATAACTCGATTGTTGTAACCGGCCTCGTGAAGCAATCGCCTTACCGGAATGGGAATAACTTTTTTAATTTTTGGATTTATTTTGACTTTTCAGACAATCCTAATACATTCACGAGCATCTAAGATCCAAGGACGAACAACTGTATGCTTGGCATTTTCGAAGCTAGACAACCCCTTTAAACGATGCATAATGGTGTATTGCCTTCTATCCATTATCCATGGCATTAGGTGGTGCAACAGTCCGTAGTGAGCCCGCGCCAACCTACAACTCTCAACCATTCCTGTGTGCGAGTCATTTCAGGGATGGAGGGTACCTACAGTTTATATGCCTAAGGCTAATTTGAGAAAACACTTTTCATGACAAGAATTACGCTTAGAGGATTTGTCAACTCCTTGCAAGTGGCAGTACCTGTGAAATAACTTTTTTTTTTAGTTGGCACAGGCAGCGATTGAACCCAAGACTTCTGGCAAGACAGTCCTACCCATTAAACATTACGCCACGATCACGACGTCATCGGGAAAAATGAACAAGCTGCACACAATTCCTTCACCCAGATCGAGTAGGCGGCACAAAATCCGGAGCTGCACATTAGTGAAGGAAAAAGTACATGGTAGCGTCGACTGCGAGAAGACCAGTTGGTCAAACAATCAAGGTAACGGAGCATGATTTTGAAGTAGTGCAATCTTTCAAATACCTTGGGTCAGTAGTAGCAGCCGATAACAACACAGAAGAAATACGCAACGGAATTCAGTCTGTTAAAGTTTTTTTTTAATCCAGAAAACTTAATATAAGTTTTAAGCTGCTGCTGTACAGGAAGATTGTTCTGCAAGTACTCACATATGAAATCGAGACTCATTCGAGAAGAAGTTGAACTCTTATGTAATATAAGACGATTCCGGAGACGCTACAATCATGAACTGTATACAATCTACCTACATCCGAAGCCTTGGGTGCGCAACTGAATGGCTTCGACTTGCGAACGGGATAAATGGAGAGGATCCTGGTTGTTAAGCCAATGAAGCAAAAAAGTTGCACTGAAGAGTTAATGTAAAAAAAACTTAATATGTTTGAAAAAAATCAATACAAAATGAATTAAAGTAATTTCCTTAAATTGATATTAATATTACATATATAAAATGCCGTTTTTACATAACATGTCATATTGATTGAAATTGTAGATACTGAGTTAGTTTATCAAATCGAGCACTGATAAGTTGTAGGTATACGACATAATCTGTCTTAAAAACTGATCAAGTACATGTACCTACATATATGTTCTATTCAATAACATATTGAAAATAGAAGTAAACTTGTGTCAACATCTATAGACAAGTTATACAAATATATGCACATACATATATACCTTCATAT
The DNA here is from genome assembly GCA_951509635.1 of Eupeodes luniger. Lineage (NCBI taxonomy): Eukaryota > Metazoa > Arthropoda > Insecta > Diptera > Syrphidae > Eupeodes > Eupeodes luniger. Next base: position 50,621,644 of record OX608075.1, on the reverse strand, counting down.
ACCAAACTATAGTAACGACCTTACTTCTAAAAAAAATAATTATCAACAACCGGAAACAACCGAAATTGTACATTTTTGAACAAAAGAAGATTCATTCTTCAAATAATTCGTTTTGTTGTTAATTTTTATAGAAACAAACAAAAATATTATTCGTACCTCAATAAATTCCTTTTTTGCATACTTAACTACTGACATAATTTTTAGCACAGAATTTCTCAATTGAAATCACGATATTGCTTGATTTGATTATAAAATGACGTGATTGAAAAGTTTGTTGGTTTTGGTAGATATATTACAACTCTACTGTAAACATTAAAGAGACGATTATATTACTCATTATCCACAAAACGTCTACTGCTATGTCATTCGCAATAGATATATAATGCTAAGATGAAGTTTACTTAAAATACTTTTATTCATTATATTATTATTTATTATGTGTTGATATCTACTTTGGCCAAGATAAGAAATAATTTCACAAAAAAAAAAGAAGAATAGTCTCCATTCATAGTTTTCAATCCCAAGAAGAAGCATTGAGAAGAGACAGAGAAACGCAGAATTTTCTCCGGGGATAAATTATTTTTTTCTTTTAATTGAAATCATCCATATTATTAATTAATTTAAGAATTTAAATATGTTTTGATGAATTGCCACACCCTTTTCTTTAAAAATCACAGTAATATTTCTGCAAACATAAATTATTGCCTACGTTGCGCGCATAGCAATATGGCACTACCAGAGCACTAACTTGCCGCAACTCCTACTTCATCATAATCATCAAAAATTTTCAATTTAAAGAAATATTTTCAACATTCATTCCAATGGTATCTGTTCTGTTGAAAAGTTTTCAATTGAATGCAAACAATTTTATGACGAAATTAATTTTAAAATATAAATTGACTTATAAGCATCTAACTCACCTTGATTTATATACCCATCGTGCTGTAGAGTAAAGTATTTTATTCTCAATTGAAAACAACTTTTTATTTGTTAAGTAGGTAATTAGCTTTGGGTATTTTATTTAAAGCGATTGGAATATTATTGTTTACACTGCTTACGTACTACTTTTCAACAAATAATTTACCTATGGGTATTTGATTTTTGTATATTTTATTTTAAACACGAACTTGTTCTTTATCGATTACCTGGTAAGAAAATTAGATCTTCCGCACATCAAATATGCATTTACAGAATTTCGCTATTAAAAATTAAACCATTTTCACTTTTCCAACCGGGAATATACGCTTGTAAAAGCAACAATCATTATTAAGTCCGGACTAAAATAAAAGATAATTTAATTTTAAACGGAAAAAGTCGAAAAATGAATTGGATTTGATTAAGGGTGCGGACGTGAAGTGAAGATAATTATTTTCTATTTGTCTCCCCTACATAGAAAAACTGTTTTAAGGAAGTTTGGTTCGTATTTAGACTTAATAAATTCTTTGAAACTTTTCTTTTATTCACCTTCACAATATTTAAGTTTTTTTCAGTTGATGAATTTATTTTTAATTATGAAATTAATAATTTTTTGAAGAGAAAAAGAAATAAGAAAAATCTGTCAGCAATATGATGGGCTACAATTTGGGTTTTGGACATACTCAACTTTTGCAGTTTGCACATAAATATTGAGAAGCTCTGAGCTGTCATTACTCATGGGTGGATCTCTCAAACTGTATTATGTACTAAATATAGCGCTAGGCTTGAAATGCAATATACTAAAGGTGAAGACACAATACCGCGTTTGAGTTTCTATCGGTTCTACTACTGACAACGTAGTTGCTGGAAACTTCAAATTATTAAGAGTTGCAACTTTTTGGAATTCTTAATGAGTTGAATTACGTCAAACCAATATTCTTTTAAGTACATGAAGGTACATTATGTATGTAAGTCGTATAAATGTATAAATTATTTTATAATTAAGAGCTTTATTTGTTGAAAAAAAGAAGAAAAGAAAATGAAAGCCATACAATAACAGGTGGAGAAAAGTCATTTCATTTTGGCATATTTATTGGCAAGGGCATTATGCATACATAGCTAAACTATTTCCAACCTAAATTTTCTATTAAAGCACTGCAATGTCATTTCTTTTATCGAGATGGAAAGAAAGCATTCACGATGAGTGAAATCTCAACATAGTTTGCCAAATACACAAGAAAGGAGACCCTTTAAATTGCGCCAACTACAGAGCCATCAGTCTCCTGAGCATCGCATATAAGATCCTTTCTGCCGTATTATGTTCGTCAACAACCTGAAAGGTCTTCATCAGTATGGCTTCAGACCAGGAAAGTCCACCATCGACCAAATATTCACACTACGACAGATCTTGGAAAAAACCCAGGAGCTTCAAATCGATACCCACCATCTCTTTATCGATTTTAAAGCCGCGTATGACAGCATCCATAGGGAAGAGCTCTACAGAGCAATGTCTAGTTTTGGCATCCCTGCCAAACTTATCCGTTTGTGCAGAATGACGATGGAGAATGCACGCTGCTCCATCAAGGTCGGAAAAGATTTTACCGATGCATTTGATGTCAAAAAAGGTTTTAGACAAGGCGATGCACTGTCATGCGACTTCTTCAACATCGTTCTGGAAAGAATTGTGCAAAACTCAACCGTCAACACATTAAGAGGCACATTCTTCCAAAGGTCCATCCAATTACTCGGATACGTAGATGATATTAACATAATTCAGAGACCAAAGCGTGATGTCATTGGAGCGTTTTTGATCATTGTGACGGAAGCGGAGAAAATGGGTTTTAGTGGTCAATGAGGGCAAGATCAAGTATATGATGTCATCAAAAAAGGACATTAAACGACGACGTTTTGGACAAAACGTCAAAATGAGCAGCTATTACTTTAAGGCAGTTAAGGACTTTGTCTACCCAAGCACTGCTATATGTTCAGACAACGACACCATCCCTGAAATCAAACGAAGCATAACTCTTACAAATTGCTTCTTCTTTGGATTTGGAAGGCAATTGAGTAATAAGGTCCTCTCTCGAGCATCTAAAATAACCATTTATAACATACTCATCATCCCAGTTCTCATTTATGGCGCTGAGGCCTGGACCCTGTCAAAGAAAGATGAGAGCGTCTTAGGATGCTTCGAGAGAAAAATTCTTCGGGTGATTTTCGGTCCCGTCTGCATAGATGGAGAATGGAAGACAAGATATAAGGACCAACTGTACGGGCTGTACAGTGACACTGACCTGGTTAACAGAATTAAAACTGGATACAGCTAGCTAGGAACCGAGCTGGCTGGAGACGCATGTTGGTTGAGGCCCAGGTCCACCCAGGATTGTAGTGCCACCTTAAGTAAGTATGTAACCAAAGGGTTTCCCAAAATTTAACGCCATTGCTTAAAACGGAACGAAGCACGATAATGAGTTTCTCGACCGTGTTATTACAATTGGCCACATTCTTCAAAGCTACGCACGTTAAATATAAGTATGTTTACTCCACAATCGATTCAAGGCCTTAAATATGGAATTCGAGTGAAGTAATTGATGACATACAGCCGCAAAATTTGTGAATTGGTCACGGAAAATGTCTGGTATTTCAAAGTTTCTGCAGACTTGAACATTTTTACAAAATGAGCCAATTTCTTTAATTTTTAAGATTAAATCGACGTTCATATTTTAATGAGTTACTTTGTGTGTTTAGTTGAGTTGCGATGAGTTGGCTGTGGTGAGTTGTCTGTGATGATTTTCCTGTGGTGAGTTGCGACATAATGAGTTCAACCTTTGTACATATTTATATTAGTTTATAAGTTCTGGGCTATGTTAAAGCTTAAGCCTAGCTAGTAAATAAATAAAATCTATAGTACCTACTCTTATGAAACATGAAATTTTAGTTCATGAACGGGTGTACTAGTTGGCGCTGGGGGTACTGCAAATGTGTTTTGGAGACTACGAATGTCAAGAAAAATTTAATCGAAAACAATGTAGAAGAAAAGAGATAGTTAACTTATTTTGATTCTCGTAAGAAATGAAACAACAAAAAATAATACCTACACATATTGAAACAAAAATGAGAAATACATAAATTTGCATTGATATTTTCGATTCATATATAAATGCATGTATGCATTCTTCTCTGTTTTATATTCATAAACTATTTCTCAATTTTCACCCATTTAAACTCTCCAAAAATATTGCAGATTTAGTTCGTTGAAGGTATGTAGCCCAGACGACGTCGTTTCGATCGTTCCGCTTCATAATATTATGGAACGTTCAGAGCATTGTATGTATATGAAATGGTAATATCATGGAGGGAACGAACGAAGCGACGACTGGGAAAACGTCAATGAACTAAATCTGCAAAGTTTGTGGAGTTTTAATTGATAATTGACAATTTATGAAAAGATATAAAAGTTTCTTTAACCTCCATAATTTGCTGCACGGATACATTCTTAGACTCGACGTCCATTCGCATAATGGATGCATGGAGAGCCCGGAAGCAGCGAATCTTCAAGGTTACCTCTGCAATCCGGGATTCTAAGATTTCGAAACAATTTATGTCTCCACTCTTACCTCCACCTCCAGTAGTTGCTGCTAGTTGCTAGTCCATAGTAGTTGTATATAATATGGCTCAGTAGGTACTATTTTAGAATTTTCTCCTGGACAACTTCCTTCTCCAGGTCGTGTTTCGCACAAATTTCGGGAACCCGAGAAAACTCCAAAAACTAATAAACGTCATTTAAACAGAAACCTCTTCTATACTTTTCCTGCTTTGGCAGAAAATCGAGAATATAAACTAGGGAAAGGATTAGATGATCATATGGAGGACTTTTCCGATGATCTTCAAATATTCATCAATTCATAACTTTTTTACAAGCCCAACACACCTTGGACTTCTAAATAAAAAGATTTATTTTAAATATTTTTCTTTAGGTCTGTCCCCGACGTGCTATAGGTTTATGCTAAGCTCTGGATTCAAGCTGCTATCGATAAGCACCATTTACCGATAGTGTTACCGGTTGCCAACTAGATTAAGCAGAGGGAAAAAGGACCAGCTTATTGACAAAGAAAAGGATATGTTGCCGATGGATAAAAAGTGCGTATTGCTCTCCAACGAAATGGCGGTAAAAAAGAAAATGGAATATAATATCAACGATGATATTATTTATAGATTTACCGAACAAATATTGTAGCGTCTAAGGTAATGGTTTTTACTCTTAGAGGCTTCAATCAAAATTGGAAACAATCAGAATCAGAAACATTGAGCAAGATGTTGGTCACAATTGTTACAGCAGTACAAAATTGTAACCTTTCAGTTGTCGCAACAAGCTTTGGTCAAGGAACTTTGAATATTTTAGTTTACTTCAGCCTTGCACAATTATTTCCGGAATCACACCCATATGTGGGGTTATAGACGTCAAAGCATAACTTAGGCCAACAAACAATGGTGTACGTGCCACTGAATGCAGCCACACGTATTTATGTATACATCCCGGATAATATATTTACCGGCTTGTTTGACAGTGGCGTACATTTAAAAAGGAGGCTGGCGCCCAGTTTGATAACTTCCCATTTGGACTTTTAAAAAATTGGAAATGAGTTGTCATTTTAATAACTTCCGAAAAGTATGCAATACAAATTTTAGATGTTAAACCAATTTGTGAGTATTTTCTGTAGGCTTCTATTTTTTTTTGTAAAAAAACAATACAAAAAAAAACATTTTCCCTTTTTGCAGCAATTGGGTCAGTTTGTCAGCAATAACGCTCCGAGTATCGTCTCGGGCTTATCTGCGTAGACAAGCGTTTTCAAATAGTCACACAATAAATAGTCCAGCGGTGTAAAATTGCACGATTATGAAGCCACGCCAGATAATAATTGATTGTATCGTTGGCTGTAAGGCATGTAGCGCCATCTTGTTGAAATCGGGATTGGTAGCCATCGCGTTTTGGACACTTCCACCGAACCGGCGACGCGCTTGATGGTCTTACGGCTTCAATTCCTCACGAGTAAGATTTTGTTATCCCTTTAGTCTTGTATAAAACTCTGCTCCACAGCATCATTAACGTCTTTGGCGCACACAGTACGGCGGCGGCGTCTCTGAGTATGCGCACTCTCCACTAGAGTACACGTGCTGATCGAATTACCGACTCTGCTTTCGACCGAACAAATTACAGCGTACGATGCGTACATATTTATTTGGTAATAACGTTTTGCAAACGTTGTTAATTAGTAAGTCTATTTAATTTATTATGATATGGCAAACCAAACTGATAATAAATCAAGTGACATCTGTCAAAAAGGCCAACTCCGAAAAAAGTATTTGCCAGATTGAAAACCACACGTCTGAAAAACACAAATTTTTATTTTCTCCAAGTCGCACCAAACTAAAATGCTTCTGTGATTTCCTATAATTAAGTTCTTTTTTTTTTTTTAATTTTGTATACTGTTGCTATAAAAATATAAATTTAATTATTTTTTCCATCACTGTACTTCCATACTACATAACAAATATTAAATTATTATTATTCAATAAACAAAAACTCACGTGTTCGTGTATGTGGACAGTTAAACACATAAACAGTCTAGCCGGTGTATTTTGAGAAAGTAACTAAATATCTATAAATGATTAGATAGCTCATGGCCAGTTAAACAAATGTTGATAAGCTTTATAATGCTCTCTTTATCTTTTAACTACAAAAAGATAATGTTCTTTGTGTCGTAAGTATACTTATAAAGGTAAGTCTTAAAAATGCCTAGACGCTCTAATATCATTAAGTTGTGAACAGCAAATGTAGGGGTTTAAAAGAGCTTCAGTTTTGTAAAATGTTTTGTTTAAAAATATCAGTGTTAGTATTACTATTGACAGGACAAATATTTCAAATAGAATCAACTTCAACGGATATTAACGGTGGTGTGACTTAATAGTAACAATTATTTTCTGCAAATTTCTTAATTTTTAAACACTTTTAATTAGGAGAAAAACAATGCTATATTCAAGACACATGTGAAGGATGCCTTGGTACAAATTACAACTGTGCTTGGTGTACGGATAAGGTTAGATTATTGTTTATTTTATTTTTGATAATTATTTGTTTATATTTTTTGTGTGTGTAGATGTATGAAATGTTTCCGAGATGCCTAACCCGTAACGAACTTATACAAAATAATTGTTCATTAGAAAATATTTGGGAGAATAAACAAGAAATTGACGTCATCAGCGATGAAGAGCTGCAAGATTTTCAAAATGAAACCAATCGTGCGATACAAATGAAACCCCAAAAAATTCGGCTTAAATTAGTAAAATGTAAGTAGCTTTATCGATCACACATAACATTCATATATTAACTTGTAATTGAAAATAAAAATTCTTAATATTGCATATTAAAATATAGGACTTTAAAGCTTGCTTGATTGATAAACCATTTAAAACTTCTCGAATTTGACGTCATATACACTCCGTTTCAACTAAATACGCACAAACTTTTTTGAAAAAACTTTTCACATTTTTTCCAAATATTGATGGGTATTGTGTCATCTGTTGGTGCATACTAGTCCCTTCAGATGTTAAGAAAAAAAATATATACAACTAAAACTGCGAGTCTTGTTTTCGCCCACTTGCAAATTATTTCATACGTAAAGAAGAAGTTTTTGTACTGGATAGTTAAAATCAACAGTTTTAGTGTTTTAACTTTTGATCTAAAAATTTAAGACCAATGCCATAGCAGTATGTCAAAAGCTAAAATCAATTTGATTAGACACCTAGACCTAACCGAACTTGCAGCAGCTAATAAAATTGGGCGAAGTCTTAATGGGTTTTATTCTTACTTACAAAATAAACATTCGTATTTTTTCATTTGTGCGTATTTAGTTGATGCGGAGTGTATCTATCTCGGGCACCTGACGTATTTGCAAAGATCGATTCGTTGAATGCAATTTTGAGTCACTTTTCCATTAATTTGTAAGAAAACGGCAAACTTCGAAACGTTTTTAATTTGACTTGTAATTCACAAGTAATATTTTCGAGTACCCCACTTTTGGGAGTTCTTTCCAGATAATGACCCCTTTTTTGATTAGAGTTTCTATAAAATGTGTAACAGAGAATTTTTAAATGCGGATTCCTCTTGCAGGCGAGATAGAGAATAACTTCCATTGCTGACATGAGGCATTTTCCAGAAATTTGAGCCTTTGAACTTTCTCTTATAGTAGTACTTTCCTATAGTTAATTTTTGTACGGTTCATGCCATGCGACCCTACGATAGGTAATGAAGGTAAAAGGTTTTTTCCCTGATCTTTTGAAAACAACAACAACAATTTTGAAATGTTCTTGAAGTTTTTCTAAAATTTAAACCATAGAAAAACAGAAATTAGTATCAAATAACATTGACGAAAATCTTTTTAAAATAAAGAGAAAATATTTATTTTAAGCTTCAAGCTTCACCCATTGCGTTCAAGCGGTTAGGCGTTTTTATTTTTAAGCTCAGTGCAGAGCATAGAGGAAATATATTATCTAGAGTCCCGACTTAATGGGTTTGCTCTCTTTTTGCCTACAAACTAAATTGAGGGAATTTTGCCCATTAGCGTAAGCATGTGTTAGTTCTCCCTTGCATTTCTTATGGGAAAATGCAGATTCTATATAGTTGTTACGGGTTTTTAAGAGAGTTACCTCAAATAAAATTTGAGGGTGTTTCAGGCAAGACGGGTACCAGTCAGGACTCTAGATAATATATTTCCTCTATGGTGCAGAGCCTGAGCATATCGAGTACGCTGTGAGCAGAGTTTGATCAGAGCTCTACGACTTATTTATGGAACTCACTGGAGAAATGGAGTTTGAATAGCTTAAGAATTTCCCATCTATCTCTATTCATACCACACGAAACAAACGTGAAGTCTGCAACGCTCAGCTTTTTACTCCATTTGATCGGTCATTTTATTCAGAGCAAATGGACGCGCTCCAAAATAGCGCTTGAAAAAGAAACACAAATCGAGCGCTCTGATATTTCTGGGCAAAAAAAGAAATCGACTAAGGTGATTTTTGATAAATGTCAATCAAATTGAACGAATTTGATCTATATGTAAGGAGATAGTCACATTGATAGCTTAAAAGCTGTTACAACAAATATTTTATAGTCATTTTCCAACAAATATGAATGTCGTTTCTGAATAGAGCTACCAGACGCTTACGCTCGTTAAATCGAATTGAATTGAATCATTCTCACGCAGACGGAAAGCTTGGGCTCGGTGATTGTCAATTTGAATATAAAAAATGTGATAATGGGGGCATTCACTAAACTAGCGGCTACGTAGTCACGGCATTTTAATTGGGTTAATGCAACTACAAAATGAGTTGAAATTTCCCTTCGACGTAGTGTAAAATTTTCAACTACAAAGTTAGTGCACACTGATTTTGACGTTTCACAAACAACTGATCGGTTAAGGTGTAAGAATTCAAAATAAAATATGTATTGTAACTATATTGTTCAGTATTTAAATACAAATACATATATATCACTCACATTATTACTTATGTATATATTGTAATGTTCGGCTTGGTCCGACAGTTAAAACTTATTCAAACTTCGTAAATAAAAACACAAATTCACTTTCTTCTAAATTACTCACAAAAATTCTTTATTCAACACTTTAAATTATTACTTAAAACACAGTCTTTACTTTTCAAACACAGTCTTTTCTTTATAGCAATTCACAATCCATAATAATCCGCTTCGCTTCCAAGCGCCTATTTATATACCTCAAATCGGTTCGAGAATCTACGAGGTTGTTCTCGATGCTTAACGAAGTTCTCCACTTTATCACTAGATGCTTACCCCTTTCGAGGTTCTTGTATGCGCTGAATGAGTTCCCCTCTAAGCCACTAGATGTTTCTCGATGCTTAACGAAGTTCTCCAATTTATCACTAGATGCTTACCCCTTTCGAGGTTCTTGTATGCGCTGAATGAGTTCCCCTCTAAGCCACTAGATGTTTCTCGATGCTTAAGAAGCGAGTTCTCCTATTAGCCACTAGATGTTTCTCGATGCTTAAAGAAGCGAGTTCTCCTATTACTACCACTAGATGTTGCCCCTTATTATTGAAAGAGATAAAGACTGTATACACATTACATTGCCCCCTCCTTAGGATTGATCGTCCCGAACAAATCCATCGTTCTCATCACCACTGTAGCGATGTAACCGGTCGCGATGTACAACTTTAGGTTTTCCTCTGACTCCCTTTTGTATCCGGTACACGACATCGTTGATTTTTGTAATGACTGTATATGGACCTTCCCAGTCCCGTTGAAGTTTCGGTGACAATCCTTTTTGTCGATGGGGATTGTAAAGCCACACCCGATCTCCTGCTTGGAACTCTGTTGTTGTCGCTCGTATATCGTAGCGTGTCTTCATTCGGTCACTGAACATCTTTATTTTCAACCTGGTATTGTCGTGGATCTGAAGGAGTCTTTCTCTGAGGTCATCAATGTAGTCATCCTCGGCTTGCAGCTCCGACGTGGGACATCCAAATTTTATTTCGCTCGGCAGTCTGATGTTCCTTCCCATCAAAATCTCAGACGGTGTATGACCAGTTGAGCTATGTCTTGCACTTCGATACGCCATCAAAAACAGTGGAATGTGTCGATCCCAATCTCGCTGGTTGTCGTCCACAACTTTGCAAAGATGTTCCTTCAGGGTTCGGTTGAATCGTTCGACCATGCCATCAGATTGTGGGTGAAGTGGTGTTGTTCTTGTCTTCTTAATGTTAAGAAGCCCACAAACTTCCTGAAATATGTTTGATTCAAAATTCCTTCCCTGGTCGGAATGCAGTTCTAATGGAACGCCGAATCTGCTCACCCAGTTGAAGACAATTTGGTCTGCGACTGTTTTGGCTTCTTGGTTTGGAATGGCGTATGCTTCAGGCCACTTGCTGAAGTAATCCATGACGACCAGAATATAACGATTTCCATTATTTGTTTCCGGAAATGGACCCGCCACGTCTACTGCAATCCTTTCGAAGGGTGCTCCAACATTATACTGCTGCATTTGGCTGTGGTTCTTTTTGTTCGGACCTTTGGTGGCAGCACAGGTATCGCATTTTCGGCACCACTTCTCGACATCTTCCCTTACATGTAGCCAGTAAAATCGTTGTCGAACCTTTTCTAGCGTCTTGTTCACTCCTAGATGGCCTCCCGAAACCCCACCATGCATCTCTCGCAGAACGTCCATAACCTTCGATCTCGGTAAGACTAGCTGCATGACATAAGACTTTCCATCTGCTGATTCCCATTTACGTCGAAGGACACCCTCTTGGACATGAAACGAGTCCCACTGTGCCCAATAGGCCTTCAGAGTCGGACTTCTATCGGAGATATCAGCCCATTCTGGTTTTTCCTGGTATTCCTTCCAAGCGAGGATGGGTTCGATATCTGAGTCTTCTTGTTGAGCCTTCCTCAACTCGTCGTTGCTCCAGCCATAAATGGGATCGGCTCTGGTTCGTTGGACAATAACCACTTCTTTTTCTTCTTGTCGTCTGCAGTGCTTACAATCTTGCTTGCATGGTCTCCGAGACAGTGCATCTGCATTTGAGTGAAGCTTCCCTTTCCGATGTTGAATTTCGTAATCGTACGTCTGCAGCCTCTCAATCCACCTTGCCACTTGACCCTCTGGATTCTTGAAATTCAAAAGCCAGTTAAGTGCACCATGGTCAGTTCGGAGAAGAAACTTCTGTCCATAGAGATACTTATGGAAGTGCTTTGTTGCCAAAATCAGTGCAAGAAGTTCTCTTCTGGTCACACAATAGTTTCTTTCCGACTTCGAGAGTACCTTGCTGTAATAGGCAATTACCTTTTCTTCGCCATTATGCACCTGCGATAGTACAGCACCTATCCCGACATTGCTCGCATCAGCATCAATTATGAATGGTTTTCCTGGAGTTGGGTAGGTCAGCACTGGTGCATTACACAAGCGTTGCTTGAGCTCTTGAAAGCTGCGCTCGCATTCACCTGACCATCTAAACTGCTTTCCCTTTTCCGTTAACTGATGTAGACTCTTGGCGATTCCTGCAAAGTCCTTCACAAAGCGCCTATAGTAGGTGGCTAGACCCAGAAAGCTTCGGAGTTGGTGTTTGTCCTGTGGTGTTGGCCAATTCTTCACGGTGTCAACCTTATCAGGATCCGTCTTTACTCCTTGGGATGAGATGATATGTCCCAGATATTTCACTTCGGTTTTGAAGAGTGAACACTTTTCTGGGTTAAGCTTGAGGTGGGCTTCTCGAAGTCTTTGAAACACGGCTCTCAGATTTGTACAGTGTTCGTCAAATGTTTTCCCGTATACTATGACGTCATCCAAATAGACCAAGCAAGATTTCCATGTAAGTCCTTGCAGGACGCATTCCATTAGGCGCTCAAAAGTCGCTGGAGCATTGCAAAGTCCAAAAGGCATTACTTTGAACTGCCACAATCCGTTTCCTGTTGAGAATGCTGTCTTTTCTTTGTCTTCAGGATGGATCTCGACTTGCCAGTAGCCACTTTTCAAGTCCAAAGTTGAGAACCATTGTGCTCCTTCCATTGCGTCCAGAGTATCACTGATCCTAGGCAGAGGGTAGCTATCCTTCTTAGTCACATCATTCAACCTTCGATAGTCCACGCAAAAGCGGGTTGATCCGTCTTTCTTCTTTACCAGGACCACTGGAGACGCCCAAGGGCTTTTAGAGTTTTCGATCAGCCCTTCTTCCTTCATGGTGGTTATCAGTTCTTCAACCTCACCTTGTTTGGCTAGTGGAAGGCGTCTTGCAGGTTGACGAATCGGCCTTGCATCCCCGGTATTGATTCGATGTTGCACCAGTTGCGTTCTGCCATATTTCCCTTTCGATGACGAAAAGATGTCTGCAAATTCTTCGAGGAGACCTTCTGCAGTTCTTCGTTGTTGGTGGCCAAGATTAGATGACTTGAGAATGTTCATCTTTATGGAGTTCAGCTCTTCGGACTTCAAGGATTGCCTTGACTCTTCTTCGTTGATCCTTGTTATCGCTGATATAGGTTCGCATTGTCCGACAATCTCACCTTTTCTAAGTTTAACTTCATACGGCTTGATGTTCAGTATTCGTACCGGAACCATGTTCTTTAAAGGTCTCACAAGAGTCTTCCCAATGGTGACGTTTTGGGAGGACTTTACAGATGCTGGTTCGACCATGAGGTATCGATGGCTGCCAGGCTTACCCTTCAATTTCGTCCACACGAATACCTCTGAAGAAGCAGGCAAAGTGAGATCTTCTTTGATGGCGGCTTTCACAGATGGCGAGGTCTCATACGAGTTAGTCCCATAGATCATCGGAATCTCGATGTTTCCATATTTCAGGACTTGGTTCCCGATGTCCAATATCACTCCGTGATCTTTCATGAAATCGACGCCGACAATGCACTCATCGCATATATCTGCTACCAGGAACAGGTGAGAGAATTCCAACTCTGCCATTCGGATCTTAAGACGTACCTCACCATAAACTTTTGCGGCCTCTCCAGTTGCAGTCCTTAGACGATAACTGTTGGTGTTGTGAAGCCATGCCTTCTTAACGAGGTCTTGCCGTACGATGGACGCCGTGGCACCGGTGTCAATGGTAGCCACACATTTGTTGCCATTTATACTTGCTTCCACGGTCAGGCTCTTGTTGTCACGTTTCGTTTGAGAAACCTGGATGTTGTTTCTGGGGCCATCGATACCAGAAACCAGCTTCTGCCCCTCGAAGTTGGTTCTTATTCGTTTCCCGGGTGGGAAACAACTTCGGAAGCAACGTTGTTGGTGTTGCTTTGAACGGTTAAATTACTTCTATTTCCACAGTGTTGGCATGTGGTTCTTCTTCGTGGTAATCTGCACTGTCGCTGTAGATGCCCAGTCTTATTGCAGTTCCAGCATCGTGCTTGTCCGTCTCGCTGACTCCTTTCCACAGTAGCCTTCTGACAAGAACATTCTTGGACTTCTATTTCTCTTACGCGATGCACGTTTTGGGAAGCTTGTTCTGCAGCTTCCATCGTCAGAGCGAAAGCCAATGCTTCTGGTAATGTTCGCTTTCCGGCAGTGCGGATAGCCCTTTGGAGATTTATATCGCCCACAGCTCTCACAAAGGCTTCAACAGCAAGTTGATTTATTATTTCGTTACCAGCTGTTGGATATGCCAGGTGAACCAATCGCTCGATATCTGCCTGAAGCTGCTGCAGAGTTTCACCTCTTTTCTGTGTCCTATTGTTAAGCTGAACTCGGAAGACTTCTGTCATGTGGCTATCCCCAAACCGCTGTTCGATTGCGTTTACCAGAACTGTGAAATCGCCACTCTTCTCTGCTGGGATGGTTTGTAGCAGTTCAGCAGCAGATCCTCTTAAAGCAAGCGTAAGAGCAATGTATTTTTCGTGATCGTCCCAGACGTTTGTTAACGCTGCTGCTTCAAACTGTTTCTTGTAGATTGACCACGGAATATGCCCGTCAAAGCTTGGAGGATTCACTTCTCTCTTCCTTGAGCACTCACCAGAAGGTTCTCGAGCTTTCATCTTTCGCACTTTTTCCAGTTCATTTGTAATGGTTTCGATTCGTTCGTCCATTTTCTCGATACGTGCATTTTGTTTTTCGACGCGCTCGACGCGCTCGTCGAGAGTATTGATTTTTCCTTCAAAGACCACAAACCTGCCTTCTAAAAGGTTTCTCTGTTCGTCGAAACGCTCTAGAATATTCTGCTGTTCTTGCTTTTGGTCGCTTCTTTGGGCTTCTAGTTGTTTGAGAACATCATTCCTTTGGGCTTCTAGTTGTTTGAGAACATTCTGCTGTTCTTGCTTTTGGTCACTTCTTTGAGCTTCTAGTTGTTTGAGAACATCATTCCTTTGGGCTTCTAGTTGTTTGAGAACATTCTGCTGTTCTTTCAGGACATTCTTTTCATTCTCTTCAAATTTGGCTAACAGAAGTGACATCATGTTAGATAAGGCAACATTTGTATTTACCTCTTCCACTTTTGCTTCTAATTCGAAAGCAAACGTATTTGGGTCTTCATTTTGCTGCTCCAGATATTCCTGCAGCCGTTTAACAAGTTCGGTTTTTACGCCTGTCCCACTTAAGCCACGTTTGCTTAGTTCGGCCTTTAGCTCAGGGACAGTTAAGTCTTTTAAAACTTTACTCATATTTTTTTTATTTTTTTTTTTTTTTTTTTTATTTTTAACTTCACTACTTCACACAAAATAGTTCAATCACTGCTCACTGTTTTTATTCTCAAAAAGTTTTAATCCCTTATTCTGACACCAATGTAATGTTCGGCTTGGTCCGACAGTTAAAACTTATTCAAACTTCGTAAATAAAAACACAAATTCACTTTCTTCTAAATTACTCACAAAAATTCTTTATTCAACACTTTAAATTATTACTTAAAACACAGTCTTTACTTTTCAAACACAGTCTTTTCTTTATAGCAATTCACAATCCATAATAATCCGCTTCGCTTCCAAGCGCCTATTTATATACCTCAAATCGGTTCGAGAATCTACGAGGTTGTTCTCGATGCTTAACGAAGTTCTCCACTTTATCACTAGATGCTTACCCCTTTCGAGGTTCTTGTATGCGCTGAATGAGTTCCCCTCTAAGCCACTAGATGTTTCTCGATGCTTAACGAAGTTCTCCAATTTATCACTAGATGCTTACCCCTTTCGAGGTTCTTGTATGCGCTGAATGAGTTCCCCTCTAAGCCACTAGATGTTTCTCGATGCTTAAGAAGCGAGTTCTCCTATTAGCCACTAGATGTTTCTCGATGCTTAAAGAAGCGAGTTCTCCTATTACTACCACTAGATGTTGCCCCTTATTATTGAAAGAGATAAAGACTGTATACACATTACAATATATTTGATTTTATTTAATTTAAAAAGAAAATTAAATATTTAAATTTAATATGATATTTCCGGATTGACTAGCTTTGTAGTTCAATTTTGCATTCACAAAGCTAGTTTTGGCTACTTAGTCACTAACTTTATGAATGCGCCCAATCACTTATCACCTTAGCAGATTCCATCTATTTTTTTGACAGCTCAGTTATCTGCTTTGAGCTTAAAAAGAAATTGGCGCCATTATGCCGAATATGTATTTTTTTTCAAATCCAAATTGTCATACATCAAAAAGTATGCAATCGAAAATTAAAGGTTGAGTTTTTTTCGGTCAATATATTTGAGAAGTTAGATGAATTAAGGTGCAAGTTTATATAACTGATAATTGTACTTTTCTTAAAATCTGTAGAAATGTACTAATGAAGTGTAATTTCCTTGGATCCGTCAGGGCTGTACGCAATTTTTATTGTTTTGATTCAGAAGCATAGTTTTTGTTGTTCTTCATTTCTTAATTTTGACTCTTGATCAGAACATGTTCAAAAGCTTCACGCAGAGCATATTCACAAAGCTATTGGAATACTCTCATATGTAAGGAGTTTTAAAACTAATGGGTGATTTTTTTGAGGTTAGGATTTTCATGCATTAGTATTTGACAGATCACGCGGGATTTCAGACATGGTGTCAAAGAGAAAGATGCTCAGTATGCTTTGACATTTCATCATGAATAGACTTACTAACGAGCAACGCTTGCAAATCATTGAATTTTATTACCAAAATCAGTGTTCGGTTCGAAATGTTTTATCGACAAATTTTGTTCAGCGATGAGGCTCATTTCTGGTTGAATGGCTACGTAAATAAGCAAAATTGCCGCATTTGGAGTGAAGAGCAACCAGAAGCCGTTCAAGAACTGCCCATGCATCCCCAAAAATGCACTGTTTGGTGTGGTTTGTACGCTGGTGGAATCATTGGACCGTATTTTTTCAAAGATGCTGTTGGACGCAACGTTACGGTGAATGGCGATCGCTATCGTTCAATGCTAACAAACTTTTTGTTGCCAAAAATGGAAGAACTGAACTTGGTTGACATATGGTTTCAACAAGATGGCGCTACATGCCACACAGCTCGCGATTCTATGGCCATTTTGAGGGAAAACTTCGGAGAACAATTCATCTCAAGGAATGGACCGGTAAGTTGGCCACCAAGATCATGCGATTTGACGCCTTTAGACTATTTTTTGTGGGGCTACGTCAAGTCTAAAGTCTACACAAATAAGCCAGCAACTATTCCAGCTTTGGAAGACAACATTTCCGAAGAAATTCGGGCTATTCCGGCCGAAATGCTCGAAAAAGTTACCCAAAATTGGACTTTCCGAATGGACCACCTAAGACGCAGCCGCGGTCAACATTTAAATGAAATTATCTTCAAAAACTAAATGTCATGGACCAATCTAACGTTTCAAATAAAGAATCGATGAGATTTGACAAATTTTATGCGTTTTTTTTTTTTTAAAAGTTCTCAAGCTCTTAAAAAATCACCCGTTATTTAGACCGTGCCTTATTGAACAATAGTTATCTAAGAAAACTGTTACTATTTATAGCTTTTGAAATTTTTATATACGTATATGTATGTATGTATGTATAAGGTTGAGATAGATATTTACCTACGTGTTATTCAATTTCAATAATAGTGCCTTCGAAAGGCATTAAATAAGGAAATTTTTTGACCCTTATGTCCAAAAATTTGATTTTTTGGTAAGCGTGTGACCCCCTCTTCGGACTAAAAGTCTGGATCAGCCCTCGGCCATATTGAATGTTTATCAACCATTAGGGGTGTTTACATGGACGAGCATGCTCGATCATTAAAACGCTAAAACAATTGCTCAACCAACATGCTGGATGGATTTCAAAATTTTTTGAAAACCTCAATGCTCGTCCAACCAGCCAACTCGTGTGAACACGTGCTCGACAACTTCGTTTTTTTTTCATTCGGTAAATGATCTCGAGCAGATAACACGTTCACGGAAAGTAAAAAAAAATGGCAACAATACCCACTAATAGCGAGTTTTGGAAAGAGTTTTTTTTTGAACTATGACATTTATAAAAACAAAAATTTAAATCTAAAAGGATAGGAATTGTTGCTGAAAAAATATAAGAAAATATACCTAAATGAAAGTTTAGAGACGGTAAAAAAAAATAAACTCAATTCTAGCCTGTTATCGCCGGGAATTAACAAAAGTAAAAAGGGTCAAAAATCTAGTATTTTTTCTGTCCCTAATCCATTTTTTTACCCATAAACGTTTTTTCTTTTTTACCTTTATTTTTTTTCTTTCTCTTCCTCTTCAAGAATCTCATTCATAATTAAAGCTCCCAAAATCATTTTCGCCATCCTGCGTCTGTTTGATTCGAACATTTTAAAATACTGAGGCTCGACAACATCAGTATCAATGTAAACGCAAAGTTGTGCGTACAGTTATTTTTGCCATCGAGCCATGCTGTCGAGCATGCTCGTCCAAAAAATTAAGGCCTAAGGCGCCTTTCAAACCAAACGAATCCGAATCAATCTGGATCACTCTGAATCAAGTTGAATCTGATTCGTCATCTCCACTCTTTCACACCAGCTGAATCAACCTGAATCTATAAAAATCCTTTCATCTTCTTTTTGTTTTCCTTCTTTTAGTTGCTCTCTCTCTCGTATGGTTGTTGATTCAAGACTGACCGGACGAGGAATCTGACAGGTTGAATCAAGTGCGACCTCGAATCAAACCTGATTGAAACAGATTCGTCCGGTCTGAAGGCGGGAAAAGAATCCACTCACATTTAAACGGAGCGCTCGAAGGCGAATCTTGGTCAATCAGATTCAACTTGATTCGGAGTGATTCTGATTGATTCGGATTCGTTTGGTGTGAAAGGGGCCTTAGCTCACTTCGAATACATTTTTAGGGTGTTTCAAACAAGAGGGGTAAAGGGTCTTTCGATATAATCATGTTAACATAACTTTGGATGCACACAATCAATAATACAGTCAAAGGTAATTCTAAATTATTTTCATCCGCCAACTATCAGCTGTAATAAGCAACTTTTACCTGTATTTTAAGGGGGTGTTTTTGCAGCCCTATATAAATATAGCTTAGCGACCAAAAAAATATACCAAAAATTAGTTAGGTTATTTAACTTTTAATTTTTTAGCAAAATACTAAGTATTCAATATAAGGAGTGTACTTGGAATTGAAATCATTGACCGGCCAATCCCAAGATTTATATTTTAATATTTTTTTTTGTTTAAATTCGTATCAAACAAAGTTACATGCATGTTGTAGAATATTTGTATAGTATATTTTAGTGTTCTTTTTAAACTACTTATAGCCCAAACACAACAACTGAAACTCACATATCGACCTGCCTTAAACAATCCACTCGATCTATACTATCTTATGGACCTAACCTGGACAATGCGCGATGATAAGAAAACTTTAGTCAAATTAGGTGCAAAATTATCACAAGCATTACAAAACTTAACAGGCAATTATCGAATTGGTTTCGGAAGTTTTGCTGACAAACCAATAATGCCCATGATCATGCCTCATGCGAAAGAAAACCCTTGTGCAGCAGAAGGACACACTTGCGAACCAACTTATAGTTTCAGACATCATCTTCCGTTAACTGACGATGTTGATAAATTTGTGAAATCCGTTAAGAAAAGTCGTGTAACGGGTAACCTGGATAATTTAGAAGGTGGTCTCGACGCTCTTATGCAAGTTATTGTTTGCCCAGATAAAATAGGCTGGAAAGAAGAAGCTAGGAAGATTGTTGTACTTGCCACAGACGGATTTATGCATTTTGCTGGCGATGGAATTTTAGCTGGAATTAATTTACAAAATGATAGAAAATGTCACTTAGACGAACTTGGAGAATATACTGAAAGCTTGGTTTTTGACTATCCATCTCTGGAGGAAACTTATAGAGAGTTAGGCAGAAGAAAAATAAGTGTAATATTTGCTGTTACTGAAAATGTTCTACAAACTTATCAGCAAATGAGCAATCTAATGAATGGAATTAGCAATGTAGAAAAGCTAAGCTTAGACTCGTCTAATATTTTAGAGCTTATAAGGACAAGGTAAGGAAAATAGAGGACATTACAGGAGTTGTATACAACGAAAAATTTCTATTGTACTAAAAATTCTCCTCATGCTCAAAAGACTCAGTTTAAGGGGGAGAGTATGATAATTACGGTGCGCGCTGTAAAAATAACAGCGGATTTCTGTAGAAGGGTTCAATACAATTATTTTATCCTATTAGAGGGGTGTCTATTTCCAAAAATTAAGGGTATTTTGAAAACCAACAACTTGTTCTTTTTATATTTTAGAACTCAAAGTTTAGCAAAAAATGTTTTAAATATGTATAACACTGCACCGCCCCCCCTTATACAGAAGAAGATAGACCTCCTCCAATAGCAAACAAAAAAATTATATTACATTTCTTTACAAAAATCGTATGCGTGGACAGATGTGTAAGTTATTTAAAGCAAGAAACCAATATTCTATCTAACCCCAGAAAACAAGCTCTAATTTAATCAAAATTCAATAAAACAATTGACCAAATCAGATTTTGAATATCACTACTATTTCAGCTATGAAACATTTCTTAAAAGGGTTAAGTTCATTGATAACAGCCCACCATTCATTGAAATAATGTACGAAACAAATTGTGGTGGTCAACTTGAAAACTTAAAAAAACGTAACTATTGCACTGATTTGAAAATGGGAAAGGAAGTCGAGTTTTATATTAATATAACTCTAAAGGATTTTCCCACCGATGAAAACTATGTATGTATGTGTGTTCAATTTTTAAGATTCAGTTTTGTAATATCGAATGATATTTCTTCACTTTTCACTTTATCAAAACAAGGTCTATAATTATTTATTTATCTAAACTGGCTTCTGGAAATTGTGCTAGAAGAAATTAAGCCAGAGATTTCCTTACAAAAAGCCCTGAAAATCCTTCACATTAAATTGTGACTTTTCTAAAGCAAGAAAATCTGGCGTTATTTCTGGGAGCCATTTAAATTAATTGAACAACTCGTAAAATTGACTGGAGTTTTGATAGAAAAAGTTTAAATGGAATATTTTCGAAATAAAAAACTGGATCTTTGTGTTTATAATTTGTTTGTTTTAGATTTTAACTATTTTTTTTAATACTATAGAAAAGGACAATTCGCATTGAAGACCCTGGCTTATCTGAGCATTTGCAGTTGGAAATCGAAATTCAAAAACCATGTCCTTGTGATGAGGAAGAAGTCGATAGTGAATTAGAGCGTCAACTGTGCACGGAAAATGGAGTTTTTCACTGCGGAAAATGCAAATGTAATGAAGGGTGGTACGTTTAATTATTCATAAGTCAATTATGCAATAGTATAAAGTTAATATAAGTATTGTTACATCATTTACTAGATTTTTCTATAATTGCTTGATTTTTCTTAAGTCAAGTCAATAATAAGTTTGCTCGTATGCCCGACAAGCGATTACATCTCTTACTCCACTATTTCTCATAGTGGATTTATTCTAATTTAGGGAAAAACAGCATAAGTAAAGTACTGCTACTATTTTTAACAGACACTAACTTTGCCAAATTGCAACTGATTCTCAATAGCTTTTTTTATCGACCTTCATTATTTTTATTAAATACTACTATTTTCTAAATTTGTATAAGAAGCACGTGGATTTTCATTCGTTTATATATTCATACAGCCATTAATAATCCATTGAATTGTTTCATAGACACATTTATGGACAGTAGAAATGATATACCGGCCAATAGAGCAGTAACAGTAGGTGGGCAGCTATTGAAGCTTGCAGAGTTTCTAGAAATCTATGGCCAAAGATTTCCAAAGGTAAAACGAAATTCTTTTTGCAACTAGGTATGCCTCAGCTAATAGGTATCCTCACGGCTCACAACTCATTGGGCGTCCACATCATGAACAGAATGGTTATCGGCTCATCTCATTTATGTAGAGGATGTGATGACGAGAAGACGGAGGAAGATAGCTTCCACTTTCTATGCGAATGCTCAAGCCTAGCCAAAAAAAGAAAGACAATATTAGGAAATTACTTTTTCGACGACTTATGTCACAGTGTGACAATCCGCTCACCTAGTGGAATGAAATTAATAGCGCTGAGAGATTTTATATTTCGAGGATTGTTGAATTTATAAAATATATATAAACAATGAAATTAAACAACAATTTTGCTAATAGTTTTTCATATTTTTAGCCAAAAGAGGTTTAAAGTGGGGTATTTTAGTGCTGAAATATTAAAATTAAAAAAACAAAAGGACATTTTTTAAGCATCAAATGTCGTTTCTAAACGCTCTATTCTATTTCACTTTGTTTGGTTTTCAAAATGTACCTAAGACTTGCCAGAAAAGGGTCTGAAGAAATTAAAAGTCTATTAAAAAGATCATTCATCGTTTTGAAGTTTTTCTCGTAAAAAATGTTCGAGATTTTCTGTTTTCCTTATTTCTAGCCTCTTGTGATTCTTCCCATAATTGGCCAATAGGACGAATACAACAAGCTGCTACTTGTTTACCGTGAAACAGTATTTTGTGTAGGTACACTTATTTGGCATATAATACCAAGAATACTTTTCGAGATACACCTTTTCAAATGCATATAAATGAGTAGGAAACCCAGACGCAAAGGCTTCTAAAATAATACAAAACCCTTTTATTCGATATCGATTCTTTCATTTCATTTTTAAAACAGTATTTCCTGACAATTGTTGTTGTGTTGGCATGTCAACAAGTAAGCCAGTCTCGTTTCTAAATGTGTCCTGAATGTGTTTTTTTCTGGCTTTGACAATTTCTTTAGCTTCTTTGTCTTTTACTTAACACTTCTGCCTAATGTTAGACAAGAACATAACATAGGAACACCACTTGCTACATGCAAATATCTTCTCAAACAATATGCTCTAGAAGCAACAAATGCTAGATGGTCACAGAGTACGACCTGCCTAGCAACCAAGCAAATATGGCCAAGCATAGACTCAAATCAGTCAAAAGGCTTGATATCCTTGAGCAGACAAAATATAAGCTCTACAATTGGAGTAATAACAGGACACTGCCTCATAGGAAGACATGCTCTGAGGCTAGGGGTCTACATAAATGACTTCTGTAGAAGCTGCATGGACGAGGAGGAAGAGGAAACAGTCCAACACCTTCTATGTACATGTCCAGCACTCTCCATTAGAAGGAATAACTTTCTTGGCAATCCCTTCTTCGACAATACCAGTGAACTGGCAACGATTGACACAAAGTGTCTCTCTAACTTTATTAAAAGCACAAAATGGTTTGTTTAAATTCATTACTCTCCCATGAGTAACCTCATTAGTGGTATCACAATGGACCCTTGAGGTCTAAGTGTGTCAATGACATCTAGACAGCCACTCCAACCTAACCTAACCTTGTCTTTTACTTGCATTCTATGAAACGTATCCAGGAATGAAAAGAACTCAATCTAAAAGACATAGCTAGAAAAGCGATTTCAGGCTTTCTGGTTATGATGACAGCGTTATTCATTTCTGATACTTTCGCTCCACATATACATATAACATGTTTTCCAAGAAGATGTTATAGAAGACAACGCATTTCAAACTTTACCATCTATCATTGTCAGTAAAACAATTGGTTTGACCGGGATGGCATAATCTCCCTCCCTATGTTTACTTGATATTAAATTACATCAACTTCCCGTTTTACCAAGTTAGTTTTTTTCTTTGCGAAAAGTAATTTGATTGGGTGACAGTACCTTGTTGAAGATGGGGCAGGATTTTGCCATATTATTTCTTCGTGTTTTCTTCATAAAAATACATTTGAAGTGGAACCGGCAAAATACTAGAAAGGTTTTCGTCAGATTTAAACCTTTGCTTGCTGAGCACCATCACATTCCCTTTTGGAAATTAAGACAATTCGTTTAAATCTCGATTGAATTGTCGAGAATTGAAAACATCGACTATGCTCAGAAGATTACATAAAGCGTACGACTCTGAAACTGTTTTGCTATCAGAATAGCATTTTTACTTAGCTTCTTTAATTTTATGATATGAAGGCATTAAGTTCACAACTTCACGAATAACATCATATTGATAAGTTGATAATCGCACATTTACAATTAACACCAACGTTTCATCAGCGGAAAGTGAAATTTTATCAGACGACTCAGTTTCAAGTGATTTCTTTATTTTCTTACCTTAATTTCAGTACGGTTAATACAAATTAAATGGAATAATGTTTTACAAACACCTACCTCTTTCTTGTGAACTTTTCAACAAATGTTTTAAAATTTTAGAAGTGTCTCTTTTTCCATTTTTATTTCATATGCAGTGCTTATTTCGTCAAAGGTAAACGCATCCAAAAGACTTTGAACCATCTTCTTTTTTACTTTACTATCTTCAAAGCTCTTTCTTGGTCTTCCTATGCTTCCAGTGAGGGTTAGATCAAATCTTTCGTTAAGCCAGGAAGAATTTGCACTGTGAATCTGTTGCTTCTGTTAGAAAAAACAATTTCGCTAAAAAAGCTTAAAACAAAAGTTAAAGCTGCATCAAATCGTTTAATTTTAATTTTAGACACCCAACCATCAAAAATTACACAAGGTCACTTATAAAACCGGAGTAACCAAGGAATTACGTAGTCGTGCCATAAATTCTGTTACAAAACTTAAAGACCTTGTTGGCCAAAACATTCATTTGATATAAATTGGTTATCTAATTTTTTTTAAATATTTACATTAGTAAGCAAAGAATAAATGTTAATTTGGTTTCAGTTTCGCTATTGTTACCATAAAGTAATGCTTTAAAGAAAATAGAATCGTAGTTATTGCCTACCATAGGTAAGGATTGAGTTCTGGCGAAATTCTCTCGTTTTGAAAACCACTGGGAACAGCAATATTTTACGGGACTTGGGTTCTTCTCCAGTTTCCTATAACTTCAAAAAAAGATGACTAGCCCAAAAAGTAGTTGTCTTCGCGTTGCCCACATTTGAACGCTTATGAAAGCAGCTCGAGAACGAATACCACTAAAACAACTTAGGAAGAGAAAGATAATGTCCACAGAATTGGATAAATTCACCAGATCCATTTCAGTACCGATTAGAGATCATCTACACATAAATAACTATCGACGCTCTACAAATCATATTTTAACACCTCGACTCCAAAAAGTTATCGAGGGAAGTGTAAAAGGGCTTTTACTGTGGCACGCGAGAAATGAGCATGAAATAATTCTTTTTTTTTGTGATCAGAATTTGAGAGCGTGCCACGCAGATTTCTTACAGGAATTTTTAAACTCTTAAGATAGAGTTAACGAAAGTAGTGTCAAAAATATCAACAGAAACAGAGCGTGGCACTATAGTTTGATGGCCACAACGTTTAAAGTTTCAGTCATTTCGAGTAAAACTATTTTCTAAATTGAACTTATATTATGACCAAATAAATGAAACAACAATGAATAGAAAATATTATATAATTCTTATCTTATGGTATTTTATACTTGTAACAGAACTTATGGCACGATTACGTATTATAGAATTTAATGTTTCAAAAACTCAATGATGTCTCCTGTCGGTCATTAAAGTGTTACCCCAACCCCGATGCCGCTATCAATGAGTGGGCACTTGCATCCGGGAAACTAATCAACCTCTCAATACTCGGTATGTGTCTCACAGATCACCTCTTATGAAATGATCACATCTTCGACAATGCCAAAAATGCTGCTAAGTGCTTAGGATTTCTCCCACAAGGTGCAAGAAATTTTTCACCCCTTCTGATCTGGCTCTAATTTACAAAGCCTTCATTCGTCTAGTAGGACCCGTGGCGTTTACTGCGTAGGACTGTCATGCCAGAGGTCTTGAGTTCAATGACTGCCTGTGCCATCTAATGTTTTTTTTTCGCGAGGAATTCACAAATCCTCCAAGAGTTATTCTTGTCATGAAAATAAAGACGCTTCATTCCTGAAAACATTACTGCCACCTTATTTATATCTTTATCTTCATTCATCCAAAGCTTGAATATAACTCGCATATCTGGAAAGATGCCACATAAACAAGTTTAAATCTCTTGGTCTTGATAGGCGATAGAACTATAACCGAAACTTTTATATCGCTCATTGGAATTTTTCATGCCTTTCGTTGTCTTACCGATATTTTAACAAACAATGTTTTGATTATTTAGCCAGTTGCGTTCCACCCCTTAAGCAATTTATCCGTAATACTCTCAATTCCAGGAATGCTTATCAGTTTACCCTTGAGCTCAATTTCGGACGTATTGTCAAGTATAGAGATTTTTTTTTTAACTGCACATAGAGAATGTGGAATGCTTTAGCCAACTCTATTTTTCCTTCCCGTTTTGATATTCAAAACTTTAAAGTCAATGCGCATCGGTATCCAATATTAAATCCTTTCCTATTTTCTTAAAAAAATAAGGTAATTAATAACCCCTTCAGTGCCTGTTAATTATTCATTTACAGCTAATTGTTCGTTAACATTCTGTTGAAAATGTAAAATGCGTCTTTTGTTTATAACTTTATTAAGTATTTTTAAACAACAAATTTGGTCTGTTAATGTAAAAAAAACCTTAAATATCAAAAACATTAATTTGATAATAAATTACGAGAAACTCGTTATGTGCAGTTAAAAAATTGTCGAGGCAACTTAAACTAATGGATAATCTAGTTTAAACAAAACAAACAAAGTAATAGCACCGCAATAATCATATAATATGCTAATGCAAGAAGAGTGAATTTAGTGAAATAATTTACTTAGCAGTAATTATAACCTATTTTAGATATTGTAGAAATGTATACCATTTTAAAAGTTCAAAAACGTTGTGCCAATATTCTAAAAAGTTTGCCACTATAGGGTTGCCGTTCCTTTTTAAAATACTCAGAGATTCTTCACTTTTCCAAGTTCAAGACCTATTATGTAGATTCCTCTCTGGATTATTTTACATATACAAAATACACTGAACGAAAAAGTTCACGTATTTTCAGCACCTTGGAGTTTTTATTAACGATTTCAGAGCTGTCATAAAGAAAGAAATAATTTTGATATTTAACAAAATTTCAGGGGTGGAGCACTTTGCAATTGTGACTTAAGCACCACCAATTCAACTGCATCGATTGAAGACGAATGCCGACAACCCTTCAAGAACCCCGTTCAACTAGGCAGAATTTGCTCGGAAAGAGGTGAATGTGACTGCGGGAAATGTTATTGCTTTCCTGGTTACACCGGAAAATACTGTGAGTGTCTTGAATGCGTGAATTGCGATCCGGAGACAGCAGATTGTTTCTGTGGTAAATGTGTTTGTAAATATGGTTGGTCGGGAAAAAGATGTAACTGCAAGGCCGAAGTCGATGACAACTGCAAGACTCCCACTGGTGAAATTTGCTCGGAAAGAGGTGAATGTCAATGTGGTAAATGCATGTGCAAAGATCCGTTTGTTGGAACATTTTGTGAAATTGGATGGGAAAATGAGAACAAGCTTTGTCAATATTATGAGCCCTGCGTTAAATGCATAATACTCCAAAAACTAGGTACATACGTTTGTGAAAATATATCCGATATTTGCTCCAACTCCGATAAGCAGCAGTTTCAATACTCATTAGTTACGGAACTTAATGGTAAGGAATTATAAAATTTCATAGGTTCTCAAAGCATTTTTTAAATGACTTTCGTTTTATAGATGACGTAGCACGCTGTGTGATTCGGTTGATTAATAATGACGATGTTAAATGTGACCATATATTTTCGTATTATAGGCCAGATTCTTCAAACAACTATCTCACAATACAAGTTAACGATTGTACTCCTGTAAATCCCTTGGTTATGGGTGGATTCATTTCATTGTTCACATTCCTGCTTGGCTTGATAGTACTTATTATATATATCTGTTGCATGCGAGCAGCAGATGCTAGAGAGTATGCTAAGTTCTTAGAGGAAAGATCGCACTCAACTTTGCTTGAAAGCCCTCTTTATGAAAATCCTGTTCGAGAATATCTAGTTCCGCAACTGGAAGAGGATGACATGACTATTTGATAAGAAAAAAAACTGTATGCATGGGTATGCCATTATAAAAAAACCCAACAGAAATTTTAAAGATTTATAACGATAATATAAATAAAATAAAATTGTATTGTTTGCTTTTTTTTACAACTGCAAGACGTGAAATAGTTTAAAAGTGCATTGAAATGTCACCTTCAAATGGAACCATTGCGCAAATAAAACTTTTATCACTATCATCGGGGAGACTCTAATACTGATAGTACTGAAGAGCCCTGGAGGACATCAGCATTTATTTTATGAGTTTCAGATTTCAAACAATCCGTTGTTTTGCTCCACGGCACAGTGTTGCGAGCCCATACAAAAGTTGATCAAAAATACTTGCGATATTGTTTTTTTTAGTTTTATCTTTTATTCACATTTTTAGTAATGTTTTATAATCAAACCAACATATTTTAAGTTTAAAAACATATTCATATATATTTTTGGCCGATTTTAAAACAATAGTTACACTAAAAAAGCAATTATTAAAAATGAAAAAAAAATATTAACACATATAAAGATTTTGAATCGGTTTTTATCAATTTTCTAAATATTCCAGTATATCTTCATCTATAATTTTTGGTTGAAAGTTTCTTAATTTATTTCGAATACTTGAAATTAAAGGATCTGACGTTATAAGCATCATATTCATCAAATCTATATTTGTATTTTTCCGGGAAGACTTTCTGGTATGATTTTCCCTTAACTTTCTTGACTCCTTATGTCTTCCTTCTAAGGCATCTTCGGATAATTGTCCGATAGGTATTGAGAAGAAGTTAATAACATCTGCACCATGCATAAGAACTTTGTGTATTGACATTGGCATGTAGTACCACGAATAAGAATTTAAATATAAAAGCTTTGTCTCATTCAGTAATTTTTTAAAGTTTTCTGTATTAATTTTTATGCCACTAGACAAAACTCTATTAATCTTAAAAAAGTTGGAAATCAAATCTTCGCTTACCCCGGTTATCTCAGAGCTAAGATTTGCCTGTCGAAAAAATGTTCGTGCGGTGTTACCATCGTTCGTAGAACCGTATCCAGGCTTTGGTTGGT
This sequence comes from Eupeodes luniger, assembly GCA_951509635.1. Lineage (NCBI taxonomy): Eukaryota > Metazoa > Arthropoda > Insecta > Diptera > Syrphidae > Eupeodes > Eupeodes luniger. Next base: position 50,592,706 of record OX608075.1, on the reverse strand, counting down.
CAATCAGAAGACCCATTTTTTCTTTAAATTCCCTTTGAATCCTTTTTTTATTTTGATCAAAAATTTCCCTATTCGCAGATCCACGTACTTGCCAACACTTTAAGGGCAATCTATACCCAATATGAAGGATACACTCAAAACTTCTAATCCAATTGTGTAGGGTCGATAACCCATATTTATAAGTTTGTACACTTGGTTGAAGATCGCCAACATTTTGTTGGTTCATAAGTTTTGGTGTTGCACCACATATGTAGCAGGTTTGTGTGGAACGAGTATCAGTAAAAATGTTGCATATACTGCCATCGATCATTGTAAAAATCATTTCAAAACTAATGTCAATAAAAAAGCCGCCTTCTTTTATTGGTAATGTTATTGGTAGTAAGTTATCAATTTCATGGTTCATTCTAGTTAACTCATTATTAACAATATCTTTGGATTCTTTGATAAAATGCAAACGAATAGGTCGACAGAAAAAGGTAGAAGACGGTGCAGTGTTATTCCACTTAACTAAATCTGTATTTGATTCAACTAATTTAAGAGGGACAAAGGCGGTGATGAACAAAAACTCATCTGTTAAATTTGAATCCGAAAATCTTTGTTTATAGTTGCTATGACCCGAAGAACCATCGAAACCCCACTTACAGATAAGTTGAAGGGGAGCAGAAGGATTGAAATGTATTTCTTCGCTTGATTGAATTATAGATGAAGCAGTTTTATATAAAAGCTTTTGTAGATTTACTTCTGCATTTGTTTCATCAGTAGTGATATTCTGAGGTAGTAAATCCTTTTTGGTTTTCATCATGGAATAGTAACTAGGGAATGTATCAGGGTGAATGTTATTTATAACTTTTCTAAGCCTTTCATATGATCGATATGAAAGATCAAGATCGATGAACAAAGCTAAAGCGTCTAAGGGTGATAAAGACTTTTTCATATCATCCTTTTTACTTGATACATTTGCAGCAAATTTGATTTCATTGTGATCTCTGCCATGAAGTAAATCCGCCACTCTTCGTTTTTTCGACAAGAGATTAAGGCCTTCAAAATCTTTGCGTGGTCTACCTCGTTTGGGACTTTGAATTTCTGCTGCTCTATTTTCTAAAAATTTTAAAACATCTTCATACAACTTAAAAGGCTTATTTAAATAAACACAGTATTTTGTATTAAACTTTTTGACATTTCTTCCTGTTGACCTCCAATAACTGAACATTTTTAGGGTAAATAAATTTACGGATCTTTTTATACTTATTTTAATTGCATCTGGAGCATCATGGAGTTTATAAAAATCCAAAACAAAATCGAAAACGGGTGTACTCTTGATTTTGGAGTTAACTAACCGCCATTTCTCGAAACAAGCTCTGTTTTCGAGTACCTGAAATGCTGTACAAAAAAAGCGAATATATCACGAAAAAGCAAACAGACGCAAATAAAATTTTGCCAACATCAAGCATTAGGTTAAGGCAACAAAATATAAAAAAATTGTCCAGGTATTTTTAGGAGTTTTTTTTTTAAACCTTACTTGAATATCAGTTTCACTAATTTTTTGAAGTCGTCCGAAAAATAGCTTATAACTTACCCATTTTCTTATAAAATCTTGATTTTTTTATTATTACTTCAGTAGCTCAACACAATTAAAATAAATATAACGTTCTATAACAAAAAAAATTGATCTTTAGGAAAAGAACACTACTCAAACATCGGCATCAACTTTCTTTGTGTTTTCCATTTCTCCTTTGTGTCTAAGTTCCAGACCTTAGATCTCATCCAGCGATAAGAATTTCTTTGGAAAAATACCGTTTTAATATGACTTGACAAGTGATAATCAAGTTTATGTATCGAAAAAATTTGTACGTGACAGCTTATCTTTCGATTTATTACTAAGGGACAAAACACTGTGCACGGGCTAGGAAAGCCATACTGCCGGTCCTTAAAAACTGTTCGTTCTTCAAGATATTTCTTGAGCTTATAATTAGTCAGCTTTTCCATGACCTTAGAAAAAATGGACATGAGTGCTATTGGATAATAGTTGGAATAGGATGATGATTCGCCTTTTTAAGGGACAGGCTAGACAAATGCTGCTTTCTATCCACTCGGAAAGAGACCTGTAGAGTAGGAAAAATTGAAAAGCTTACGCTGTGGTATTGATGTTTAAAAATAAAACTGAACCTTTTACGTGCATATAACCTTAAAACGACTGTACTTTATTGTATTATTCTTCTTTTTTTGTTCGTAATTGTCAGTACAAGATTTGTATAACATAACGTAAATATGTTTAAACTTTATGATCTGAAAAATGAGAAAGAAAATGTGTCACATCGAACTGAACAAGGAATTTATAATCCGTCAAACTTGTCTAAATAGTATTTTATACGAGTAACGGTTTCCATAAGTATCAGTGTCAATTAATTCCAGGAACATAGAGTATACAATATCTTTTGAATACGGTTGATTATAACTTTATAAGCAATAATAAATGAAGCGTGTTTTTTCGCTGCAAGAGATTGTTGTTACCTATGATTTGATAGCTTAGAATGTCAAACTGTGTTGACATCTCTGTTAACCAGGCTTGTAAGAGTATATTATTATTTGGGAATCTAATTATTATAAATCATTAAACTACCTGAAGTCCTCACCTTTAGATGGATTAAGTGAATGCAATTTTTGTATTGAAATTATAAAAGATTGAATTTGGCAATTCATCATGAAGTTTTTAACGCAAGAGTTATACGCTTCGTAATTGTTGAAATTAACTTTGAAACAAATAAATCTATTCGCGAAGTTCGCAAAGCGTTTCGTATCCATTTTATTTTATGTATTGTGATAAAGCCGGTGCAGTGAAAGAAGACCAACTTTAAAAAATTGGCCATATTGCACTTTACAAAAGGGAAATAAGGCCAATTTTAAATTTTATTTAAGTAAAAAAGACCAACCTCTTTTAACGGTAAGGTATATAAGAGGGAGCATGCTGTCCCCCTGCAACCCCCTGCTTGGGCACAATATGGAATTTGGGGTAGGTGGGAGGTTTAGCGTTTGCAAAGTTTCCTTGCATTTATTTATGGCAAACCATACTATTGAAAATGAAATAAAACCAATTTGGCTTTATTTTAATTCGTTTAAGTGTAAAAGAACAACTGTTCGAAATTGCCTTTAATACACTTTACAAAAGTGAAATAAGGCCAACTCTTGAAACTTGGCCTTATTTCACTTGGCTGTATTTTACTGCACCGATAAAACTCATTTCTCTAACCGCGTTAATAAACAAAATTGCCATATTTGGAGCGAAGACAATTTTTAATTCTGTTTTGTGCGGTTAGTGCACTGGCGGCATCATTGGGAGCTATCGAGCCATTCTAACTGATTTTTTGTTTCCAAAAATTGATCACCTAAAAACCGACAATACTAGGTTCAAAGATTGCACAACTTGTCATACAGTAATTCAACCATCATTTCATTGGAAAATCAATTTATTGACAACCTTATTTTCAGATTTGATAATTTAACTCGCCCCAGCAACTCTTGAAGCATTGGAAGCTAGTATTAAAGCCACCTTTGACGCCATATGTCCAAAATGTTTGGAAAAAGTAGTGAAAATTTGGACTGATCTAATAGACAATGAAAATTATTTAAAAGATCATTATAATCCAAAAAATGATTCCAATAATATTTCTGTCTTGTGTTGTTTAATTTTCTCAAGCTCTTAAAAAACAACATACATATTCTAAATAATACATCTTAAACTTCGCCTTTAATTATTCTGGCTTCATAATTTCAAACCCATCTTTTTGTTTTTATGCAGCGTTTCCCAACCAAGGCTTTTATCGATCAAGCTCATTACGGCCTTATCATAGAACTTGACACGAAACTGTCTAAGTGAAAATGTTACACAAAACATTTAAAACTTCTTGAATGATTTGAAAAACCTTGGTTATTTGAAAAACCTTTGGCCTTGCCAGCCTATGTTCAAATCATTGCCAATTGATCTTTGACAAATATCCTTCGGCTATGAATTGCACTGTTGCAATCTTTTGACAATTCGAAGCAATTACGAAGTTTTCGAAATCGATCGAAATGTAGAACATGGAATTTCTTTTCAAAGCGCAATTAACATGTGATATCACTTCAGTCTCGATAAAATTGCAGAGCATTGCATTGGCGCAAAAATTAATAAAATGACGATCTACAAATTTAAGAAAAAAAATATTTAAATCGATTTCTTTCTTTCTTTCTTCTCGGTTATAATCTGTTATGGTTACAGATACCAACCTTATTCTAAGGCACGACTTATAATAAAGACAAAGACCTACGTCGTTTTTCGAATAATATTAAAAATATAATACCAACCTACATAGGAAGGTTTTCTCAAAAATTATATACATATATACATTTTGTAGGTATGTATTTATGTAAGTATGTATATACTGCATAGTTCATAATGATCATTAAAGAAGAAATCAAATGAAATTTTCCTTTAAAGTTTATAACATCTCAACTATACGCGGAATACATAATTAAGAAAGATAAATCGAATAATTTTTATTATTAGTACAAATTGGATAAAAGATATCATAAATTGTAGCCGAATTCATTGAATTTCTTAGGCCTGTTCCAATGATCACATTAAATAATAAAAGAACTTTTTATACACAATCATGAATGAACCATATCAAAATGATATAAATGCCTTGACTAATATTTAAGTTCATTAAATATTTAAATACGCTCACTTTTCTTTAGATCACACAAAACACAATATAAATAAGCCGACACATTAACTACACTGTTACATGCTCAGCATGGTGCTTTTGTTAATTTAACAGAGCTATGGGGGGCTCTTTGGATATGGTCCGAAGGAGTTAAATAAATCGCCCATAGCTCATAAGAAAATTAGAACAAGATAAAATATTTGATAATGCCTGAATGCTGTTGAATGAATGTTCCATATAAGATGAGAAGGTGCTTGTATTTTATGGATGGTTAGTAGAATGACTTTTTCATTGTGAAAGCTGCGGACGAAGCAAAATGTAAACAAATCTGAAGTTGGTGGGTTTTAGATGGACTTAGCTTCGTGGGCAACTTTTTTTTTTGATTACTGATCAAAAGTGCAATAATAATAACAACAAGCATCAATGTTTAAAGAATAAAATAATTGTTTAAAAATGAGTCCATCCTTGTGAAAAAAATTAAATTGTATCTAAATTAGGTGGATGAAATGTAAGCAGTGTCTAACTTGTATCTAATAGAGAGATGTCTTCAATATTTTAATTAATTTAATTTAAATTTTAAGGAAAGGGGAATGTTTATTGTTATTGGGAGCATTCTTAAAGCTACTGACTACGTAGTTAAAATTAAACTAGCTTTGTGAATGCAAAATTGCACTAAAAAGGTAGTCAACCCTGAACTGTCATTTAATGACAAATCCAAATATATAAAATAATAGAACTTATGTTTTGAGAACTTTAAATATTTAATTTTGTTTTTAAATTGAATAAAATCAAATATAAGATAGGCATAATATGAGTGATATATACATATTTGTATTTAAATTCTGAACGTTTTTTTTTCGTGAGTCTTTACCGAGCAGCTTGTGAAACGTCAAAATAAGTGTGCCCTTACTTAGTAGCTGAAAATTTTACAATACGTCGGAGGGGAAATTTCAACTAATTTTTTAATCATCAGAATGCCTTGACTACGTAGCCGCTAGCTTATTGAATGCCCCCATTTTCTGCTTAAGATGTTGGTGTTTTAATACTGGACAAATACTAATAAAATGAAGCAGTCTTCTTATGCTCGAATGTTGCAGAGGGTGCAGAATTGCTGGAAGTTTTCGCTGTATGGGCTTCCGTTTAAGAGATTTGAATATATGTAAGTGATATTTCCTTATAGTATTAAATAGGTTACGATTGAGTTGGGAGTAAATAATGCTGCTCTCTGACTACTGAACTATTGTTAAAAACGTTTCCTACACAAAGTCTTCGTGCTTTTGAATCATATAGTAAACAATTTTGCAAGTCCCATTTCTAAGTAAACTGCGTAGTTATAGGAGTTCTATTTGGTAGATTAAAAAGTTGTTTAATGAAATTTCTTTGGAGTTGTTCTACTACTCCAAATTCATCCATTCCCCAAACTTGTGCCGCATAGCAAATAATTTTTTTTAGAACGAATTCAAATAGGTATTTTGTAATTATTTAGCTGATAGCAATACATTACGGTTTGAGAAAAGATTCCTTCACGTCATATTCAAGACACTTTGGGCGCCTTTTCAATAAGATGGTATTTGAAATCCATCGATGGGTTCAACTTGACTCCTAGATAATTATAGTAAATAGTGATTTCAAGACGTAGTACCCGCGGTAACTGCGTTGGACTGTCATGACAGAGGTCTTGGGTTCGATTTTTTTCACGGGTACTGCCTCTTGCGAGAAATTGACAAATTCTCCAAGAGTAATTCTTGTCATGAAAAGTGCTTTCTCAAATTAGCCGTTCGGATTCGGCTTTAAACTGTAGGTCCCCTCCATCCCCGACAATAGTACTCTCACACAGGAATGGTTGAGAGTTGTAAGTCACTAGGCCCTAGGTCTCAACGGCCTGTTGAGCCACCCAATTTATTTATTTTATTGATTTCAAGACGGTGACCATTGAAGAACCAACTGGCTCTAACATCACTGTGAGATCTTTTGAATACCATGATTTTGGATTTTTCGGCATTTAATGTAAGCACTCATGTATTGCAGTATATGTTGACAACTGGCTTATCATGAACTGTACATTTGGTGCCTCTGAAAGAATCACAAAATCGTTTGCATGCAGAGGAACATTTATTATACAATAAGTGATCCTAATTCCACCGGGCATATACTTGCTAATATCATTTGTAAACAATGCAAACAACAAAGCACTCAGAACAAAAAAAAGTAGTTTTAAATTTTGGCAAACAAAGAAAGATATGAAATTTTAACTCACTTCATCTTATATAAAGTATTGCTTTCAACATTTGGTAAAATTTTGAATTTAAAAGTTCAACTAACACCTTGTTAACGAAAATAAATTAGTTTAATATCTTGAATAGCTCGACAGGAAAAAAGCATAAATGTCAATTTTTGATTTGATACTTTTCTGAGTTCTTTAAATGGCATTTTGGCTTACTCCAAGCACCAATGAAAAGTTGTCAGTTTGGTCGCATCCCAACCTCTTTCATCAATATTATATTTTTACAACAAAATATATATGTACATACAAATTATTTATTTATTTATGAGCAACAAAAAAGCGCAAATCTACTCCTGACATAGAATTTAACTAACATCATTCTGTTTATATTTTTGACAAAATGAAACAAATTTGAAAAATCCATATAAAGGCAAAAATTCAATTTGTTGGGTTAGTTCTTTTTAAAAATTTTAAAGACCAGGATTTTTTTTGACAGGTCAGTTATAGCTTTCATTGAAGATTTATATTTCATTGGATAAATAATATTTCCTGTTTGGAATCAAGGGTTTTTTCTGATTGAAATCAAGCATTTGAGGTTAGAGTTGATCATTAAAAGGAAAACTGGCAGGTGGGAATACATAAAGAAAATAGAATACTTTCAGTGGAACGATTGTGTTTCGAAATGTGAAATTAGCAATCAATAGTTTATTTGTTACATTATTGAGAAATTAAAAATGAACTTAAACAAAAGTTCTGAGTTAAATTATGATTTTTTTGTGCAAAAAATCAACAACACATCAGCTTTCGACACCAAACAAAATAAATTCGACTGTCTTACTCGCTTCTGAATCACGAAACAAAAATTGTTAAAGGTTTTTTATTTAAATTAATTTGTACTATATATACATATATAAAATTTTTCAATTTTAGTTTACAAATATTTTTGGTATGCTGGTATTTAGAGCTTATTAATATACGTTTTACATTTTTGATCATCAAATATTATTGACAGTACAAGAGATTGTGCAGAAAGAAAATTATTGAAATCGTTTCATGAGTTCTAGAGAAAACTTAAAAACAAAACAAAGGTTCTAAGGGGGGTATCCTTCTGGAGCACTACAAAAATATATTTATTTTATTCAAAGAAGCCAATTTAAGAAAATCAAATTTAGAGAAAATTTAAAAAATCTATCTGTTTGTTTTTGAGAAAATTCGAGTTTTAGATTTTTTAACAACAAATTTGTATGTGGCCTACTGTTATTTTAGTCTTAAAAAAAAATAAAAAAAAAATCCAATGCGGGTTGGCTTAGAACCTATATTTTCAAATTTGAAGTCAATCGACCCAATGGATTGGGGTGTAGGACGGATTCGGGGACCCACTTTTTTCGACTTCACTACCATCGTAATGTCATGTTTGATTAAAATATCGAGTTCAAAAATGTTTACGAATGCAAAACTTGCCATTTATGTACCTAACATATGAACATATTATTCCTATATGTCGTATGCAGAAAGCCGCATTTTTTTTTGGACACTCAAAACTTAGAAAGCAAATCTGCTACAATCAGATTATATAACATGTAATAAAAATATTCGCTCCAATTCCTATATCGAGCATAGCCCTCAATAAAAATCTATTACATTAAATTGTTTGTTTCGCCTAAGTTATAGCACTCGTGCCATTTTTCACAAATTGAAATAATTATCTTCTTAATAATCGAGTTAAAACTTCATCATGGACTTCATTACAAAAAACTTTAACTCATAACACGAATTTGTTTTTCATTCCATCATCCGCGCCCTTAACCATAACTCAACATAAAATAAAATCAAATTAAGAACAAATTAAATATGTAAATATATGGTCCACCGTCAATCACTATGCAGCATGTTATTAATGAAATTTGAATTATGTGCCCAAAATCTGGAGGCGTATCCACCAACTGAGCGGTCAACCGGGTTGTATCCATAGACTTACGAGTATAACAAAAATAAAAAAAGACTACACAAACGAGAAACACCTCAAACTGAAATTAAAATACAAATCATTACGATACCCATGAAGCAGATTCGATTAGGATAAATTGCCAAGGTGAGTCCCAGGTACATAAGTCCAAAAGTGACCAGCGGGAATTACTAAATTGAATAGCAAATTTATAAATATGTATGTATGTATGTACATAAACATAGGCACAGGTACGGATCTAGGATTTAATAATTTTAACGGGGTAAATTTAATAGAAATATTAAATTAAAACATCTTCATTAAGTCCCAAAGGTGAATAACACCTTTTATTTTTTTTAAATCGAGTTTAGAAATGTACAAAATAATTGTATTGTTTAAATGGCGACTCTGAATTCAATGAGGACTTAATAAATTTTTGATTGACAATTTGTATTATCGGTAAGGAAAACCTATCAACAAAATTTCACAAAGGGTTTTGATTGCCGTAATTCAAACTCGACTTCAAAATTAATGTATCACATCAGGTTTTTGAGATATTACTTTTTTAAATTCGAAAAACACGTATGTACATATATTAGGCTTTCTAAATTTAAAAAGTAGCTTTTTCAATAAAATCCGTGATGGTTTTCCAAATCAATAATTCGTTTCTTCAGTATTCAGTAAAAATATTTATATTATTTCCTATAATATTCAAAAAGTCTTAAGTTTTTAGATTTCACCTGTCTAACAAAAATCTGAAAGAAACGCTTAGCCATTTATACTAAAACGGTTTTCAACAAAAAAGGCAAAACTCTTTTCAAGTAAGTTTTGTTCTTTCTACGAATTTGTCGTCTTAACAATTCTATTATATCAACTTTTTAAAGCATATTAAAAAATATAAAAACAGTGTTGAAATCGGGTATTTTTGAAACTTGAAGAAGTAGTTAAAATTGAATTTGGGGTTCGAAATCAGCACTTAAATATATATGTAAGTTCAAAACGTATTTTTCAAAACTATGAAAGTATCAAATTCAAGTGTTCCTCAAAACTTCATTTAGAGTCAAATAAAGACTCATAACTAATTAGAATTTCCAAATTGTTAAGAGATATTTTGAGTTTTTGGATGTTTTTAACATTTTGAAGGGGATGAGACTTTATTTATAATAAAGAAAAAGGAAAAATTAAAGAGAAACGTTGAGAATTCAATTAAAATTTTTGTTGATCGGGTCTCAGTAATTTTCATAGTTGTTAACGATAACGAGAGACTGCTTATGACTTTTGACACCAAACACTCGAATAGTCTGCGCTCCTGTGCCATATGTGACAACAATTTCTAGTGTTGTATTTGAGCTATTTCTTGACAGGGTTGCCATGTCTTGTGCTAGTCAAATGTCCAACTTAAATATATTGGTAGCCCGAAATCGAAGCAGAAAAAGGAGCCCATACTTCTTCGAAATAAATGAAATTAAATAAAAACAAGAAATATAACTTGTGCTAGTCAAATGTCCAACTTAAATATATTGGTAGCCCGAAATCGAAGCAGAAAAAGGAGCCCATACTTCTTCGAAATAAATGAAATTAAATAAAAACAAGAAATATATTCAAAAATATCGTATTTAACTGTTGAAAGTCTAGAAATATCAAATCCTCATGACAATTATCGGCAATGCCTTTGTCATCCTCGCGACCCCAAAAAACTTATTTATCTAGGTTTTGTTTATATATTATATGGTTTATATGTTCAAAAGAAAAAATAAGATTATGATTTGGTTGTCATACTATTGGACATTTTGGAAGAGATAGCCCAATTTCCGATAAATAGCCCAATTTAGCTTAATCGAGAGACTTCATTATAAAATATAACGCGATTTATTTTCAGTCATGTCCGAGGTTCCTTTTTTGAATGTTCATCACATTTTATCTCTTCCTAAATTCCTTTATTACATTTATTTATATGTACATATATTATATTATTTTTTTATTTTAAATGTCAAGTGTTTTTTTTTTTGGCACTATTTTATATACATAGGTACTAAGAAACATGTATAAATAAAAATTACATATATACACATATGACTTGCTTTAACGATTGACAAAACAGTTTGACTTTGACTTCAAAGCTAAAACTTAATTTTGATATGCATTGTACATAGGTATATAAGTTTGTATGCCTTATTTCCTAGTTGCCGTTGTCGATCCCATCATTCTTAGGCTGAACTCACACATGACTAAATGTGAGTTACAGAAACAAAGAGATGAGGTGAGATTTTTCTATTTTCACAGTTCTCTTTTGTTTGTTTTCGCATATTCAAATTTAGATTGAATTTTGAAATTGTCAAACACGTTTTTCTTAAATTCACCATGAAAATACTAGAAATAATGATTTTGAATGCGTTCCTAACCTTTAGACCGAAGACATATTCATAATTCCTTGATAAGTTCAACTAACAGCAAACAAAATAAAATAGTTTAAAGGGTTTCAAAGATTTTGGCTCTCCAGCTAACGCAATTTATTTTGTTGCCCTTTGCAAGCCATTTTGTTAACCCCCAAAACCCTTACCTGCGTTCGCCCCTGCTCCTTAGGCAAGCTACAAGTCCATCTCTGCTTGCATTTTGTGTATTAAAGAAATATTAATTTCCCTTTTCCAATTTGACAAGGAACTCTTTTACATTAAACATTCATGATTAGCTGTCATTTTGACATTAATGGAATTGACTTAACAGTTAAGCAGCATTCACATGAGCGCGACCAACGAACGACGAATGAATTACAAAATGTAAGTTTATATACGTTTGAAGACATACATATTTCCACACAAATTCTTAACAAAACGATAGCAATATAGTTTCTCTTTGATTTATGATGCATACTTTTACTTTTCAATATCATATATTAATAAATTTAAGAAAACAAATTTATTCGTCGCGAAAAAAATGTTTGTTGATACGAACTGTCAAACTTTATTCGCGTTCCACATTATCCACACTCGCAACGAATAAAAAAATCGCGCGTACTTAACCTAAAAAAATTATTCTTGTTTTGGTTTCGGTGGTGAATGTCAAACTTCATTCGCGACGAATTAAAAACTCTCATGTGAAAGAAATGTCAAAATCGACGAATATTCGTCAATTCGTTGGTCGTTGGTCGTGCTCATGTGAATAGTGCTTTAGGGAGATTTTTCTTGAATAACTTTCCAGTCAACTTTCCAATAATATTGTCTTGATTGGAAGGCAAAAGTAGAAACTGGCCTCTATGTCACTTGAACCTGCCCATTAATTTTGTATTATATATATTATCTAATTTATATTTGGGACATGGAAACATTTTAGCAGACATTATAAACACTTGCCGCCTATACCTTTGTCTGAAGTCCGTCCCTGTAAAATTGTCTAAGTACCAGTTACTCCTATAGTATGTGAGTATGTATGCATAATTTATATCTATGTATATGTCTAGCATCATCGGCTGTTAATAGAACGAATGTTGTATATACAATATATGTATGTATATGTATGTACAACATGCGTTGCACTTTACGCTTATGCAGCCTGGACAGATGGGGAAAATGAGATATTTAGGCCATCAACTGGCGTTTAGGTAATTTGAAGAAAAAACAAAACCGTCTAACTTATATTCATGCCAGAAAATTGGGTAAAAATAAATCAATTTTTTCATCAGACACACGGTCCAGCAGCGCAGCGTAGCGTCCAGGACCCTTTCTAATTAATCTTATGTTATTTTTGTTTTGCAACCGTAGCGCGTAGCCATACATGGAGCGTTCATATAGTGTATAGTTTAAAAATGTATTGTGGTGGTGTGAAGCAAGATCCAGGAATCAATTTAATTTTATCGATGTTGAAGTAGCAGTTTGCTGCCCTTTTCACGTGTAGACTGTGCCAACTCCCTTGTTTGAAGTCTGATGGAGCTTTAATGTGGACTTTGTAGGAGGTGAACTTAATTTTTTGCTACCTTATACTCTGTCAGTTTAAATTGGGTATTCACTACACAAACCTATGCTCGTATACCTACGTAAAGAAGGTGCCTGTATACTTTATATACGAATAATATAACATAACGAAATAAATAAAAACTCAAAAATGTCAGAATATTGAATTTATTAGACAATTAATTAATTGGTGTGTCAGATAAAGGATCGTTTATTAGACCTTGTTTATTTGCCACTTTTTATTTGTGGTTTACATATGCATATAGGCGCATATCCACCTACAATAATAAATACAAAGGCTAAAGCATTTCACTGGAAACTCAATGACTTAATTTCCCCTTAGAAGTTATTGTAAGAGTTCCGATTTTTAGATTTGGAATTGATTTGAGTTGTGTGGCTTCTTGCCCCATTTCGATCTTGTTGGAACCACCAGCCAAAAAAATCGATTTAATTTTTCACTATTTTACAGATTGCTGAAAGATATCATCACCTAATGACTACGTTTGAGTCAACATCGTTTCCAAAGTAAGTTTTAACTTATTTTAAAGTGTAGTTCAATTGTAAAGCGTCCCATCTATCGTTAATGGCGACGATTCAAATGACAACTGAGTTTGACAGGTGTCAAATGCCAGCGCAACGAACATTGAAAAGGATGGTATGGTCCCATTAGCGCTGAAGTGCAGTTAGTTTAGAGTTGAGAATCATGGGCGCAAAATTTTAAATGATTTAGTAAAATGCTAAATCCATTGTTAGCCATTTACTAAGCATGATTGACCTAATTTTAAACGATTTTAATATCTTACTTTTTCTTAACTATTTGCTAAAGTTATAATCACGGAATGGCTACTTTAACTTTTAGCAATTTGCTATATCCATATGACATCTGTACAATTATTCTTATATCAACAGTTGGGAATTCCAATTAATAGGTCCGTTTAAGCGTAGGTATTTACTTTGTTTATCTTCAAAAACTGTCACTTTTAAGACATGTTTGGATGGTCGTTTTTTAAGAAAAGGCAATTATCAGAAAAGATAGGTTTAAAATTGTGGACTCCCTTAGTAAATTGCTGAATATGTAGCAAATTGCTAACAACTACTGTTAGGCGACAGTTATAGCTATCATTATGGTTTTCATCATTGAAAACAAACATTGGAGTTTTTTCGACAGGTCGTTTATAGCTATCATTAAAAATGTCTGTCATTGAAAACAAATTCCTGATTGAAATCCACCGAAAAACTTTTACTGACAGAAATCTGTCATTGGAATTGTGTGAAATTGGAACACAAATCAGTGGAACGATTCGTTTCAATTTTGAACATAAAAGTATCAGCTGTTCAGGAAAAATGAATTTCCGTCCGGAAAATAGAAAAAGAAAGAAAAAATAGAAAATAAATACGTAATTACACTTTTTTTCTCAAAATCAAAGGGATACACCGTCAAATATCGATTCAAAAATTTTTCCGGATCGATTTCAATGATAGCTATAACTGGCGCCTTAAACCCTTAACAATAGGTTGTTTAAAATGTTACCATATTATTTTTGTTTGTAAAAACGATTTGTAACTTCAAGCTTAAATTGAGAATATGTTAGTTAGGAGAATTTTGGTACGTCAAAAAGGACCAAGATTGTAATGACTTCTATAAATATTCACCTAATAGAAAAGAAAAGTCATTAAAAAATTGATTGTTTTAATTTGGTTTTCTTTATTATTATTATTTTATTTTTGATTGGCCTGAAATAAGGAAATAACACACTCATTATTTCAGAATTACCATTAAAAGCAAACAAGCTCATCATTTGTACAGTAGGTAGTTTTCTAGTGATGATGATCTTGTATATAGGTTTTTCAGCATTTCAAACCAAAAGACTACTTCTTCTTCTTCTACGTCGATAAAAATCAATTAACTCCTGAATCTCATTTCCTCCCATCAATTATTCTCAAACAGATTAATTAAAAAGAGTGCTGTTTGACCGATTATAAAACCTGTCAGTGCAAGGTGCAAGCCTGCCTGATTCCTCTTTTGTAGTCTGTTCGCGATTGGAGCAAGGTTGAACCATAGATACTCGTAGCTATAGCTTCTTGAAAATTGAGCTTAACGCCATTTATGGATGTTTTTGTTTTTGTATTCAGAGTGTACACCTTGGTGAATGTACGCATGCAACTCATTTGCCGGAATGAGTGTCATGAATGGATGTTATTCGTTAAGTCTTCTAATTCTCCGCTGACCTGGTTCCTTCTTCATGTGGAGGACCGTGGTTCTACTTCAGGATACAATACAACAGAACAGTTGACTGCTGGACCCGCCTCCAGATTTTCAAGTAAATAACTCAAAACTTTATAAATAGCCATATACAGTACCTTCCCACATTGATTGACGGCAGGCTATTCATTTACGTATTTAAATTGTTCATAATTTGACTGTCTATTATACAGAATGATGAAGTATGTTTATGGAATGTATACCTAAGCATGTTACGTACCATACCTTGATTTAATTTGTTTTGCGCTGAGTTATAATTCATTAAGTTAATTATAATTGTTTCTATGAAATATTAAATTAAAAATTAAATTTAAATTTATTAAAAATACCACATTTAACTTGGAGTATTGGGTTTAGGTGTTTCTGGAAATATTGTAGTGGAAATCTGGTAATGACTTAACTAATTTAAAACACTTATCTATAATAACCTATACGAAGTGTTACCTTGCAAACTTTTGGTCCTTTTTCCCCTTAAATTCAGTTTCTTAAATACCATTAAATAAATACCACTAAAGTGCAATAAAATCTCTTTTCGAGTTATAGATTTTGAAAGATTTAATTTTCTCATAAGGAATTAATTTGCATCTTTACAACCCCAGAAGTAAAAAATTTAGCTTGTTTGATAGCCTTCACAGTGATGTTTTAAAATAAGTTTGTTTAAAAAATAAAACGAATAAGTGTAAGAAAATTTACTATTTCATTGTATAGTCCCCAAAATTATAATAATAAAATAAAAAAAAATAATAATAAAATTATTATAAAAATTATGTATTATTGAAATAATTAAACCTATTAAGGCATAATATTAAATTTTTTAATTATTACGACATGAATTTCCTCCACAATTTACAACAATGATTATGTGAATGATATATGTATCATACAAAAATTGTTGTAACGGATAGAAAATGCACTACATCCAGAGTTTTTTGTGTCCTAAATGGTCTGGTAGCACCCGTGGCATGATGGTTAGTGCGTTGGACTGTCATGCCAGAGGTCTTGGGTTCAATCCCTGCCTGTGCCATCTAAAGTTTTTTTCACGGGTACTGCTTCTTGCGAGGAATTGATGAATTCTCCCAGAGTAATTCTTGTCATGAAAAGTCCTTTCTCAAATTTGACGGACGGATTCGGCTTTAACTGTAGGTCTCCTCCATCCCTGATAACAGTACTCGCACACAGGAATGGTTGAGAGTTGTAAGTCACTAGGCCCTAGTTCTCAACGGACTGTTACTCCACCTAATTTATTTATTTTTTAAATGGTCTTCTGCAGGGTATAGTAACTGCACCACACCTATTTAATGTTTATATTTCTGATATACTCAGGGATCGACTCAGTGGCATTTGCTGAAGACGACGTTACACTGTATGCATAAGATAGAAGAAATGCAAACAAAACTTCAAGGCGAATTTGATAGATTTCAGAAGTTTTGTACCGAATGGAAACATACGAAATGTTGAAACATACTGTTCAGCACCCCAATAAGACGCGGAAATTTGAGACGTAACTTAAAAAATTTAAAAAATTGCATTTAAAGACTGTTATGAAGTATTTGTATTATACCGACCACAAAAATGAAAAACACTCTAATGAAGATATAAATCCTTCGTACGTATCACCCTCCAAAACCCATTTGTTTATATTATTGTATCTGTAATGTGGACGAATTCAACAAAAAAATTGACGTGTTTTCACGCATACACAGGAGAAATGACACGCATACTTAAATGAGTTTATGAGTCCGATTTCCGGTTGAGCTTGTAGGCAAACCAATATGGCTACCGAGGATTTATATCTTTATTAGAGTGTTTTTGACAGAAATGTTCAGCTGCAGAATGCTAGAGCCGCATTTGTATGTCCCTCAGAGGCCTTTTTTACTCCAGCTATCTGAGATCCAATGTGAAGATCATTCACTACCAGGCATTTGTTCGTCCAATACAGAGCGAGTCCAGTATGGTGGAACATACAACTTAGAATGTTTGATGGAAAATGCTTTGAGCTTGTATGCAGATGCACTGCACAGGAGCGAACATTCCGACTTCCGGTATTATGTTTCGGAAAAGAAGCTATTGGATGCCGGTGTATCTAAAATGTACAATGTTTCGCTAGATCAGCTTTTGTTACTGAGAACGAATTAATATCGGGTTTAGTTTTATCCCAACCCTGGGTATTTCAGAAATATATTAGAAACTGGATACATACCTCCGGAGGCATTCTTATTTCTAGATGCAAGGTGAGCGACTGACAAGACAATTAAATATGAGCCAACTAGAATAGAAGATGGTAAAACTATCTTAAGATACCGCGTAAGCATACCTGAAAGAGATCAAAATAACTTCAAAAGATTCGATCGGGATAAATATCGGTGGCTTGATTGTGCTGGGTTTAGCAAATAATCAGGCCAAACCTGGCCCTGCTATGTAATTTCCTATTTATCGATTATTGGTTGAATTAAACTTTTGATCGATGGAGTGGAGATCACATGACAAAGCCTGATTCTTAGATTTATTGCGAGTTTTAATTAGATTTAAGTTTTTAGTTCTAATTTTATACTAAAAAAAAAGAATAATAAAATAGGTTCTCTTCTCTTTTCTAAAATCATCCCAAATATAATACTGTGTTTTAATTCAAGTTAATAATAAAAAAAAATATTAAATTTTTTTGTCAAACAACGAAAATTATTTTAATTTTGTAATTGATATCCAATAGTCATGGTCTTGACATTAAACTCTTTCTTTAAAAAGAATAAAGACATCTCCGTATAATCCAGCTAAATTGTCATTTTGGCTTAGCAACTTTCAATCTCAAAAAACGAAATGTAATTTTTGTTTATGAGTTAGTTTTTGGAAATTTTGAAGGTATGAAATTTAATGTTTCATTTTTTATAGAACATCCTTTAAAAGGGGTAGATTTAATGGTTGACCTGGAACCCAATCCACAGTAAAATCATCCTAACTAATTGACGTTTTCAAGAACTTCCCCTTGATCTTTCAAAAGGTATGTATGTATGTATATATAAACTAAACTCTTATTTAAAGAATTTCGAAAAGTATGCAGTATATTTCAAACGTTAAACCGTTTTTTTTGCAAACATCTTATAAATTCCATTACTGTTTATTAACCTTAATGTATCCAAATCAAAATAATCCAATGGAAAATTGTTTTTCTTATGTTTATCAGCACTTTTCATAGGTTTCTATTTTTTGTCAAAAAATAGTACTGATGAGCAGTGGCGTAGCGTGGGTTTTTGCCGCCCGGGGCAGATCAAATTTTGCCGCCCCAAATTTTTTTTGTCAAAGTTGGTGAACACTACCATTTCTTCCATAATGAACTATACTTACAGAGTATCCATTTATTTGTAGGTGATGAATATCGATTATAACCATATTGAAAGTAACCACATTTTAAGGAACCTAACATTCAAATTTGGTTAATGTTTTAAATTGCATACTCACTATAAAATAAAGCTCAAAAAATAAATTAAGATTAAGAAATTATATTTAATTTTTTAAATCACTTCATTTTGGTTATTACTAGTACATATAAAGCAAAAATTTAATTTTTGTATTCATTTTAATAAGGAAAGTTTCGTATATTTTTATTTTTAATGAACATTTGTTTCGATTTTTAAATTAAGCAAATTTGATTTTTTTAATTACATTGTGGCAAGCAACTCAACTGACATTGACTTATGTAGGTACGTTACCCATATTTAATAATTTATAAAACGTAGAAAATGTTTAAATTATTTGTCTTCTTTGTTTTTTACACACAAATTCTTTTATTATTCTTTCGGTGTCAATCGCATCAGTTTTTTGCATTTCTATGGCTAGAATTCCTAGGTTACTTAACCTTAGAGTACTCATTGTTGACCTGAGATAGTTTTTTATTAACTTCCCATAGGAAGTTATTGTAATGAGTCCGATTTGTCAAATTGAAAATTTTGACATTTCTCGACGTTTCAAGGTCCCTAGAGTCGAAATAAAAGATTTTTAGAAAGATGTCTGTGCGTGCGTGTGTACGTACGTCCGTATGTCCGTACGTTCGCGACTTTTTTTTCGTCGTCCATAGCTCAAGAACCAGATAAGATATCGACTTCAAATAAATTTTGTTATACAGATAATAAGGCAAAAAGATGCAGAAAGGGCTCTCAAGAAAATTGTGTGTGTGTTTTTTTTACCATAGCAGTTTAAAAAAAAGGTGAAAATTTTGGTTAACAATAAATATCTCATGAACCAATAACGCTAGAGACTTGAATTAAATTTTATATGATATATTGTAACATGATACAAAACAATTATATTTTTTGAAAAAAATCCAATTAACTGTTTTTTTTTATAAATTAAAAAAACCGAAAAAAAAATGTGTCACCTCGAAAATTTTACGACTCAAATCTGATTTCATCTCCAAAACAATTTTGTGCAACGAAGAATAATATTTTTAACATCTGATAAAATTTTGAAAAAAATCTAATTGACAGTTTTTTTTATAAAAAATAAAAACCTAAAAAAACATTACTCAAAGTTGGTAAAAATTGAATTTCGATTTAAATATCTTTTCAAAAACTTGAGATTAAGGCTTCAAACTTATTTTATCTTATAAGAAACATTGTTGTTAACATTCTGTAAAATTTTGAAAAACATCGAATTGACAGTTTTTTTTACAAAAAATACAAACCTAAAAAAAATTAATAAAAGTTGGTAAAAATTGATTTTCGACTCAAATATCTTTTCAAAACATTGAGATATTGGCTTTAAACTAATTTTATCGTTTACAAAATATTGTTGATAACATTTAGTAAAATGTTAAGAAAATCGAATTGACAGTTTTCTTACAAAAAATAAAAACTTTAAAAAAATTAATAAAAGTTGGTAAAAATTGATTTTCAACTCAAATATCTTTTCAAAACTTTGGGACATTGGCTTCAAACTAATTTTATCTTAAAAAAAAATATTGTTTTCAACATTCGATAAAATTTTGAGAAAAATCGAATTGACAGTTTTGTTTACAAAAAATAAAAACCTAAAAAAAACAATACTAAAACTTGGTAAAAATAAAAATCGACTCAAATATCTTTTCAAAAATTAAAAATATTGGCTTCAAATTTATTTTATTTCACAGAAAATATTGTTTTCGATATTCAATAACAAAAAAGTAAACATAAAATGGTATGCAAATTTGGTAAAAATTGATACATATAGACAAACTTTTAATTAAGACAAATCGACAGACGGGATGGGAAGTTATCAGTGTGGGTCGCATCCCAGACTCTCTTTAGTTTTAGTTTTGAAAAACTCCTCTCACATCCGGCATTGCTTATTGCTATTGTTAAAAAAATACGCAGCATAATGGTAATGTTTGGCAAACTTGTTTCTAACTTCGAATGTACTATGAAATTAAATATTTCAAGCGGGTTTGTTCTTTCAAGATCGTTAAGTCTTTCCAATAAAGATGCAAAGGCTCTTAATCGACCACGTTCTATTTTGAAATCATCGGGAGATACATCATGCTCTTTGAATGCAAGTTCCGAATCATAATCAAAATTTTCAGCCAGTAGCTTGGAAGCTGAAAGAAAGTCGAATTTTTTGGCCAAACTTTGCAATTAGTTAAATCTCTCCTTGATTTCGACGATGATTTTATCTAAGGAAGAAAACAATTTTCTTCTCAACTCTTCGTCATGAGACAGACCAACATCTGTGCTTCCATCACCAAAGATGTACTTCCTTTTTTTCCTTCTGGGAGGATCCAAGGAAATGCCTAAGCTCTCACACAAATTCCTTGCGTAAACAAGTGCATCATTGACTAATTTTGCTCATGTGTCTTCAAGAAAAGTCAGTAGAGCACTGATTTTAGCTGCACACTGATAAAGGTCAAGACCTTCGGTTTGTAAGTAAATTTGACATTCATTTATTTCATGAAGAACAGGTTTCCAAAAGCCCAAAAAGCAGAGAAAAGAAAAGGATTGCATTGCTATAAGCAAAGTTCCTGCATCTGTTCTCGTTTGTGGTGGTATAGGTACAGGTCGATTGGATGCCACCCCATACGAAATTCTGTTTACCGAAAATTATTTCAGGGTTCTTTTGTTTTGGTTACCTTTTTTTTTTGCCGCCCCTCAAACAAGTGCAGGGTTTTTCGTTTTGGTAACCTTTTTTTTTGCCGCCTTCCCTTTTTTGCCGCCCCTCAAACAAGTGCCACCCGGGGCATTTGCCCCCCCTGCCCCCCCCCACGCTACGCTACTGCTGATGAGTTTTTAACAAAAATTTACCACACAATTTTCTTCTTAAAATGTTAGAGCTGACAAAAATGTTCTTTCAATTTCCTTGGTTTATAAAGTGTTTAGTTGATTTCTTTAAACATTATTATTTATAATTCTTTATAACGCTATGATGTATAGAAGAATTTTTCTGCAGATTTTGATGTTATTATCTAGGTAGGTACTACCAGTCTAAATGAATCAAAAATAATCGTTGTGTATTTGAATTTAAATTTGATCACAATGAAATTGCGGAGTACCTAATCATTTAATTAAGTCGAAAAGACAAGAGCGGTAGTGAATCGAATTTAGCATTAAAGAAGGTGGTAGATTTTTAAAAAAGTGTTCTATAAAATACCGTGAAAAAAGTATAAACAAAAATAATTTTTTTAACTTGACAAATAAATCAAGTACGATATTGGGTCACATACTTAACATAAAGATGAGTTTTTGAGCACTACTTCTCTGAAGGAAACTGACAAAATTTAAATAATATTATGTGTATCTTACATTTACATATTTCAAGGACTTAAGTGCCAACTTTAATTATTAGATTATTTAAGAACACTGTTTTCCAGCAAGATATGGTCTATCAATTTAATTTTGACGACTCCCTACATATAAAGGCATTCCAAGATTCAAAAAGTTTTCTAAATATGCAATATTTAAGAGCTAAATTACAAGAGTGTTTTTGGTGCATTTCACGCAGAAATGTTAGAAATTGTGTTGAAACGAAGCTTTTTTTAAAAATAACATAATATTCTTGTTGTCATTTTTATGAATACGAAAACCGCTACAAAAATATAGGTGCAAAACCCAGAAAATGGGAAAGTTTGTAAGAAAAATGAGATCTTTTTTTCAAAGGAGAATAAAGTAGAATCTGATATTAAGAATTTTCTGGCTTTTTTTTAACGTAATTTTCCGGACTCAATTTTCGGGAGTCTTTTATTACTATCGTTATCAGTCTGCTTACTCGTAGGTTGGAGCTGATGCTAGAAGACAAATTCTAAAAAAATACTGTTTTGCGTGAACCTTTTGAAAATATTTTGATCATAAAGGAGTCAACAAAACTTTAAAATTGTATAGAGAAAACTATTTGGTTCTTGAATTTAAGGAAATATATGCACTTAAGTACATAATTTATCTTAAAATTAAATAAAAACAAATTAAGGTAAACAAATAAGTTGGGAAGAAACCTTAGTGTGTCACTCACAAATTACACGTTGCAGAACCTCTTTTTACTTCAGATCTCGAGAGATTCAAAGCTTTTATATTCAGTATACAGATATGAACCGTTCATTATATTTTTCAATTAGCCATTAGTTTAACGAAAGTGTCACTTTTCATGTTTTTGGGACATTTATATTTTTAAAATTCGTATTTAAATCTCAGTTCTAGGCAGCCAAAGCAAATTTACTTAGTCTTATACAGTTATATACTTAGAAGTTCGTCTGTTTTGATTTTAGGATTATTTTTAATATTGCAATGACTGGTAATTTTAGAGTAGATTATAGCAATGTTCGCGGGCTGAGATCGAATTTTCTGTCTGTGTACATCCACGCTAATTCTAACAGACCAGCTGTTTTGGCATTGAGTGAATGAGTGAAACCCAAGTAGGTGAAGATTCCGATCCTCCTGAATTTTTTATTGATGGGTATTGCTTGGTTGGTGCCATTATTCTTTTCACACCGTGGTCTCGCCATATATATTAGGAATAATGTTGCCCATCAACTTTTACCACAATACGGTCATTGTACCAATACCTTCTTTAATTTCATGTGGTTAAAACTTTCCGTGAATAAGCACATCATTCACTATTGTTTCCTTTATTGAAGCCCAAACCTGGACAGAGTTTCGACTTCTCAGGAATTTGATGCTCTGTCTGACTCCATTCAAAGAATTGTCTCCCTGTATCCTCACACTAAAATCGTTATTACGGGCGATTTCAATGTACACAATTCTTCATGGCTTCAACATTCGGGTCAGACAACACCAGAAGGAGTGTGTGCTGAGATCTTCGCTGAGTTGAACCACCTAACTCATCTGGTCAACGAGCCCACTCGAATATCGGACGTGGTAGGTCGAGCAGAAAACACTCTTGACTTGTTTCTTACCTCTGACCCTAGTAAGTGCACTATTA
Organism: Eupeodes luniger; assembly: GCA_951509635.1. Classification (NCBI taxonomy): domain Eukaryota; kingdom Metazoa; phylum Arthropoda; class Insecta; order Diptera; family Syrphidae; genus Eupeodes; species Eupeodes luniger. The sequence continues at coordinate 50,569,233 of OX608075.1, read as the reverse complement.
GTGTTCTATCTCCTCTAGGCTCATCTGACCATTGTGTCATATCAGCAAATTTCTCGTGTCAAAACTCTCCAGTTAAAGAAAGATCTCCTAAGAGAACCGTTTGGCAATACGAGAAAGCCAACTGGGACGGTCTCAATAATTATTTTAGGATCTTTAACTGGTCACTATGCTTCCTCGATAGTGAGATTGACGCCAGCGCTGATATGATCAAGTTTGATTCTCTTGGGAATGAGAACTTTTATCCCGAATAGGGTTAAAAGCATCAGACCTAAGGAAAACGCATGGTTCGATGCGAGCTGTAAAGAGGTTATTAGGGTCAAGAAGGTAAGTTTCCGTTGTTTTAAAGCCAATCCAACTGAGGAAACCCGGAATAAGTTCAAGCAAATTTTTACATGACCAAAAATTACGGCAAAAAATACTGCAATGACCCAAAGGCAGTAAAATTTTTTGGTCATTTGTAAAAAACATGAGGAATTCTTCCTCTTCGTCGGTTCCTACGCTCGTTGTCAATGACACTCCACTTGTTAGCTCTTTAGAGAAAGCTAATCTCTTCGCTAGGTAGTTCGCCGCCAATTCAACGCTGCCAATGAGTGTTATGACTCTGCCTGTCATCGAGCGCGTTAGTGATTCTATGGGACCAAACTTTTTTCGCACTCGTACTGTGGCGAGAGTCCTAAAAGATCTTAACATACATAAATCCGCTGGTCCCGATGGTATCCTCGCTATTGTTGTGAAGAGGTGTTCTTCAACGCTGGCAAAACCACTGCGTAAGCTTTTTCATCTGTCCTACTCCTCAGGTCTCGTTCCGAGTGGATGGAAAACCGCATTTGTGCAGCCTATTCCCAAAAAAGGCGAATCTTATTCACCCTCTAATTACCGACCGATTGCACTTACGTCCCTTCTTTCCAAGGTCATGGAAACGCTGATTAATTATCAGCTCAAGAAATATCTTGAAGAACGGAAGCTTCTTAATGACCGGCAATACGGCTTTCGTAGCAATAGGTCCACTGGTGATCTCATGGTTCATCTAACCGAACAGTGGAACAAATTTTTACATCGTTTTGGAGAAAGTAAGATTATTGCACTTGATATTTCAAAGGCATTTGACGAATCTCTTCTTCGTTGGATTAGAAATTTTCTTTCGAACCATTCAATACAAGTTGTTTTGGACGGATTCAAGTCTGAAACCCATAAAATAAATGCTGGTGTTCCCCAGGGCTCCGTTTTGTCTCCGACCCTCTTCCTCATTTTTATAAATGATCTCCTGTCTGCTACTTCTAATCCAATACATTGTTTTGCTGACGATAGCACTCTTAGTTTCCAGACTCACAACCACAACCCTCCTCTTCGGATGTGGAACTGCAACGACAAAATATGATTAGCTCATTAAATTCCGACCTACACAGCATTGTACAATGGGGAATAAAAAATCGTGTGGAATTTAATGCTTCGAAAACGCAATGCTGTCTTGCATCGTTAAAGCGAGATAAACCCTCTTTGCCACTATCTATGAGTGGCACTTGCATCAACGAAACGGAAAATCTCGACATTATCGGAATGTGCATCAGCAACCACCTTTTGTGGAGCGATCACATACGCGATGTTTCCAAAAATGCCGCAAGATGTCTAGGTTTTTTGAGACGTGTTGCAAGAAATTTTTCTCTCCGTCTGATCTGGCTACAATCTACAAAACTTATATACGTCCGAAACTTGAATATAACTCTCATCTCTGGGCTGGTGCTCCAGTAACTTATTTAAGCCTCTTGGACAGTATTCAAAGTAGAGCTTTTAAAATGATTGGCGACATTAACATCATCAACTCGTTTACGTCACTCGAACATCGACGCAAGGTTTCTTGCCTAACCCTTTTTTACCGTTATTTTAACGGACTATGCTCTAGTAAAATAGCCAGTTGCATTCCTCCCCTTAAACAATTTAACCGTAATACTCGCGCTTCTAGGAATGCCCATCAGTTTACCCTTGAGCCCAACTTCGGCCGTACTATGATGTACAGATATTAATTTTTTAGCCGTACTACGCGAATGTGGAACGCCTTGCCACGCTCTATCTTTCCCTATCATTGCAATGTTCAGGAGTTCAAAATCAATGTACACCGACACCTCCTATCCAACCCTTCCCTCTTTTCATAATGCTCACACTGTGTCTTTGGCATATTAAAGGTATAAAAAACCCTTTTAGTGTTCGCTAATTATAAAAAAAAAGTAGATTTCTTTAATTTTTTAAGATCCAAAAAGTTTTTATATTAAATAGAAAGTCATTTTTGAATGAATAAAAACACTTTAAGAAAGCCTTGCACTATTTATGTGCGTCAAACAAATACTATGGAATTCAGAAATTTAAATGCAAATTAATATCAAATTGGCGATCTCTTATTCATAGTTTCTTTCTAAGAACCTGAATGTTTTTGCTCTTTCTCTCAGAAAAGTGTTTTTCCAAATTCTAAATTAATTGCTTGATAAAAATAGAACTCAAGCCCACAATGCGATAAATTCATGTTGTCGAAGCTTAAAAGAAGTTTAATAAAAAAATTCTTGAAGATCAACCCATTTCAAGGAATAAATGAAATTTCCTTTTCTTTTGAGGAGTTTAAAACCTTTATTTCAAATGGAATAAGCATTTTAAGTACAAAAATATAATGTAATATATTTTATTTATCACAACTTTTATTATTTTAACGAAACTCGGCTATATTGTTAACAATATTGTTTAACAGGACGATCAATCAGTTCTTTGAATTAATTAATATTTTGTATTTTGTTTATTATCATTAGTTATATATTATAATTTAGTCTCACGCGCAATCACTAGCTGATCACATCACCGTCTTCATTCTGCCGCAGCATTTCCAATTTCATTTCATGTTCTCGAGCTTTTAAGCGTAACTCAGCTATTGAGGAACTTCGCCTATCTTCTGGAGGTGTGGGTCTTCGAGTTGGAAGACCCGAATTGATGGAATTAGAAATAGCGTTGGGGGAAATTGTAGGTGAATCTATTAGGTTACACGATAGCACTTCGGTATTGACTTGTTTCGAAGGAGCAGTTTGAGGGCGAGGCATTGCTGACATATTGGCTAGTAAGGACTGAAAAGACGTCGATGGAGAATACATAGAAGACATATTGTGCGCCATTATTTGTGGGGGTGCTCTGGAATTAAGGAAAGTGTTTTCTTTGTTACTCGGCTACGTATTAATGTAATAATTAATAGGCATTTGTTCACATCCTCTTATGTACTACACGAGGTAATTTAACAAACACTTTCGAACTTACCTATGAAACTGATTTAAATATCCTGCAGGAATCATCGGTCCACCGGACAAGTGTGGATATCTTAGAGCGACAAGGTTTGAAGAGGTATCAAAAGGTTTTCGTAAATTAAATCCTAAGTGAGCGAAATGACTTGGAGGTAGCGTAGATCCAACAATTGTTTGCATTTGATTTGGTCCACTTTGAATGTATGGATTATAAGGATGTGATTGTGGTCCAACTTTTTCTTGTTTTCGCCATTTTGCTCTGCGGTTTTGGAACCATACCTAAAAGAAAAACAAAATTGTTTATTATATGAACATATATATGAAATTCATAAGAAACTATTTCTTTTTCAAAAGTCTAAACTATTATTTACCGCCATTTACAAAATTAAGACAATTTAGCTTAGGGTATCCGAGTTAGAAAGACTCGTTAGTGTCAAGTTTTTGGAAGAAATGTAATACGTAAATTTGAGTTTTTGTCTACAAAAATATAATAGTTTTGTTTATATTTTCATAAATAGAGGGGTCCGACCTTTTCAATAGTATGCTCTTCTGGACGACCCGACCACCGAGGAAAACATTTTTTTTTAAATTTTGTTACTATACATGCCCAAATCGAACATTGAAATTAATTAAGGCTAAAATATCGGAACATATTTTGAGAGGCATGCTTCCAAATAATTTACAACGCGTTCCATGGGATTGGGAAGGCATATCTATATTCCAATCAAGCCATTTCATTAATACTCCAGTGAATCTTTTTTGTATTTTTCAATTCTGAAAGAATGAACTTCATTCGAAGGGCACCAAATAGTTTTTCAATACTCAAGAGTAGACCTAACATACGCGTAAAACAGATATTTCAAAGTATATGGATCACAGAACTCTTTTGAATTGAGTAAAGATAAATCCCAACATTGAGTAACCTTTTGCTGCCAAAAAAAATCTATATGTTTTAAGAAATCAAGCGTATTTAAAAACTCACCACTTTTTAAGGGAACTTTTTAATTTCCAAATAAATTGCAATTACTCTAACACACCTCTGTAGGACAGTAGGAGCGATTCCATCCATGTCAAGTCGTGTGTCAACTTTAATTTCAGATAAGGCATTGTCAATTTTCGAAGTTGAAAGGTTTAAACTTCCAATATTAAAATAGCTATCAGAGTATTTAAATTGAATTGAATAATTGAAAGTTTAGCTTAATTATATGAAAGCACTGTTGATGGTAACTGATTTAGAATTTGCGGAAGAGGAATCAAAGCTGATATAAACTAAATTAAAGGAAGAATTCCGAGAAAAATTGCGGGCTTAAAATTTGAAAAGAATTCTTTTTTAGAAAGTCAATTTTATCCTGCAGGATAAAATGCTTTGTTTGTTAGAAAAATGGATTTTCTCAATAGAAAAGAATCTGATTGAATTAATAATTGTATTTCTTTTCAAAGAAATGTCTCGATGACATGCGAGAATTTATACAGAAAATACTCTTGGTGAATTTAAGTCTACATTTTTGTAAGAGGTTTGTGAATAAGATATAAGATCTTTTTATACTTCTCTTTTGAAAACGGTATTCATTTGAGTTTATAAACTTCAGACATCAATCAGAATGATAATGAACATGATCAATACGATAAATATTGCTCTTTGCACGGCTTAATTGACGGCGGGGTGTCCCCCTTATTTATTGTTTTATAAGCAAAAAGGAAAAGGAGGCATATGAGATGTTGTATAGCAATATTGTCAGAAGATTAAGTGTTAGATTTCTAGCAGAATATTATATTATATGGAATTATATCTTTCCGGAATCAAATATTATGGCTGCCTTTTCCATTTCGGCCAAATTATTTGGAGGAACGAATTTTCCCGGAAAAATTGCTTCGATGAAATGTTTGCGATTGATGTCAAGAATCTTTAAAGTTGAAGATTAATTCGAGGAAGTCTTTTATCCTTGATAAATGTGGAGGCAATAGCACTGTTCCAATAGTTGCCCCAAAGTTGTTTTTGTTACACAAAATAGAGCAGAAGCATCGACTCTTAAAGGTTCTTCTAGGTTAATGATATGCTGGCCTATACAAGCTAATGGTTGACCTTAGTTAAGAGTCAATAAGTAGACATTAAAAGCATACAAAACTCAACGGAAGCAACTTAAAAGTATTAGTTTTTTTCCCGCGGGATTCCGAGCAACGGTTTTATATATGGCGGGATTTGTGCTCCCTATTTATTGTGAAATATTATTAATTTAGCGCCTTTCTTTATTAAATTCTAATATTTTAAGGGCAGTTTTGAGTAAAACATTATTATAAAAAAAAAATCTCTTAAGTTACGAGTACGAAAAACTTTTGGGACACCTTTGAATTTCTCACAGGGGTATACCTACATTGTTTTCGGACTTGTCGAAAACAAACATGGGCTTCTTTTTCTAATGAGGAAGCTGAATTCACAGCATTATGGTAGAGACAAAAAAATATAAATTATCAGAAACAATTATTAACGAATAATATATAAGAAATTGAACCACGAAATGAATTTCGTCACAAATATTTGGAGTCGGTTGCTGTAAACGGATATATGGGGTAAATGGAAATGGCAGTTATAGCTGTCGTTAAAATTATAACTTAAATTTAAGAAACATAGTAGTCATACATTTTGTGCATTATACCTCGGGTTTCATTCTTTCAGTTTTTAGTTGTCTTTTTCAAAGACAATGTGTCTCAAAAAGTTGTAAGTTTTTGACGTTGTCAACAAAAAAAAATGACATTCCGAGATGCTGAGGAATATTATCATATTCCAAAAACTGTTATTTTCAACAGAATAAAAGGCTGAAAAAAGGTTACAAAACCTTTTGAACTAGATGCGTTCCACAGAGAAGAACACCAAAATGTTAGTACGATTCGTAAGACTAGTAACGACATTTTTGCATTTTTGTGGGTAGATTTGGACAGATTTGTTAGTTAGTTATTTACGTAGTTTTTTTTCCCTACAATATATACTATCACCGATATATTTTGTAACGCAAGTCCTTCAACATCAAACGGTTTTCCCACAGTGGGAATCCCACTGAACCGAAAAAGCTGACACCAAGATTGAAACAATACGGGGAAGTTTTGACAACAGAAGAAGTACTTAAAGTACTGAGAGACGCCGAATAAAATAAGAATTAAAAAAAAAACTTCCTAAGACTAAGGAAAAAGAAGTCGCCAAATCAATCAAACCATTGAGAAAAAGGGATCCTCGAGTTCGAGGTTAGATGATTGCAATGGGGAAAAAAGTATCGTTTATGATGAAGATAGTCCACGGAACGAAGAATTCGAAGAAGATAATGAAATTGAAAACTTAAACCCTGTGAATCATTCTACCTACTATTAAAAAAGGTCAATTTGCTTTGACCCAGTTCAAAGGTGGATGCATATTCAAATATGTGTGCGTAATTGAAACATGTCATCAAATTGATAAAATTGGAATAGCTCTTCTTGAAAGCTTGGACACCACCCGAAAGACCTCTCCATTGGTTGTATTCGACAAACAAAAACAAGTAATTTAAAAAAAAATGATTGGTATTTTCCCAAATCCAACTATGGTTACGATGGGAATTTGAGTTCACTATAAATTTCAAAAAAGTGATAAAATAAAACTAAACATTCTTTGTAGAATACACCTAATTCATCTCCAAATAAACAAGTTTAACTTTTATAAATGTAGAAATATTGTTTTCATTACCTTTTTCACAGTTTTTCCAACAATAAAAACGCTCTTCATAAACCTTTTAACTGGAATAGTTTTGAATCATGAGGTAAATGGAAATGTAACATTAATGTTTACATTTACCCCATTCCAATGTCTATATCAAGAAAGAGAAAACAGAAAGACGATTTCATTTACAACGGATTTTAAAATAAAATGCGGTATTTTATAAAAACAGCATTTTAGAATAGGTATTCTATCTTTACAGTGTTTTGAAAGACATAAAGCATTATGTGTTATAAACAATATCGGAATTTTGAACATACAGGGTTGTTAAAAACAATATTTCGACCCGTTGCAATGTGTTAAGTTAAATTGGGTAGAGTAAACTTAATTTATAACTGTACATGAATAAATTAAAAAACAATTTGCCAACTAAACCTATTAAATTGAGTTAATACCTATTTGTTAAATAGAAAATATCTCTCAGTTTTTCAGAGCTGAGTTAACTCTGAGTTAAAACCAGAGCTAGTTAATCCTGAATTCAGAGCTAAATCACAAACAAATATTATAATTTGGTATCACTGAAAAGTTATCGATTTAGTTGTCAAAAATTATCGAAATCGATAGGTTTGACATTTTGGTTGTAAATCCCCGGTCGTTGTTTTTAATTTCATTTATTCTTGTTTCAAACTTTTTCTTCAAATAAACTAAAATGAATTGGGCAAGTCTGATAAGTCCTTTTTTTTCAAGAGAGTTAAACTTCAAATTTCATATAAACCCCCGTCGGTCGCTTAGGTAGAAGTTTGAATATAACAACAAATTATTCATTGTTCCACAAAAAAAATAAAAATAACATTTTGAATCCAATTTCAGTATCCGTCAAAAACATCTGTATTTAAACGAGAGTTAAATCATCAAATTTGAAGGGTTAACCCAGAGTTAACTATGACTCGCACTGAAAAACTGGGTCTAAGAGTTCCTTCGATAACAAATCCACCACAAGGCATACCTTTGTGAGCAATTTAAGAATCAATGATACCCGGTTTACGGTTTTTCAGTGTTTTGAAGTTCTGTAATTCAAAAACTGCACATTTAAAAATTCTATGAAATTAAAATTTGGTGAAATAGATGTCCTCGATTTGCCTTGGAGTTTGTAGCTGATTGGTTCTGAAATAAGAGAGCAGTCGAAAACAGGCTGAGTCCGTTCCTATAAAAAGCGAGTAGTGAAAGGAGTGACCGACGCGACGCTTTGAGAGGCTTCATGCGCAACATACAAATTGTTGGATAGTGGTTTTTTACTCAATTTACAGTCGTATCCAAAACTCACGGAAAAACAAGTTGAGGAGAGTTAAGGCCTTTATTTAGGACCAATCATAGGGAGCTATGATTTTCTTATATGCATGACTAACAAGCTGTATCTATACCTCTACCTTTCCCTATACCCAAAACAATTAAAGATTATTACGATTCAATTATTGTGGAAGAAACATAAAACATTTCAATTTAGACTTATCGCTATCGCATGAATGAATGAATATTTTTTTTATACGTCGGCGTCATCGGTCGTTACGTCCGTCATGTTGTCGGTTGGTCATCGTTGCCCGTTGGAATCATCATTGTGCTGTGTTCGGGTCGGAACCTTGTTTCATTATTCGGTCCCGTCCCGTATTCTCTTCATCTTATTAATCTTGTTTCTTTTTGTTTCTGCATTCCATCTCCATGAAGATATTTTTGTTGGTTTTTATATTTCAATGTCAATTAGCTTGAAGGCTTGAGATTCAACATTAAAATTGGTAGCAAGAGGTGTCTGGCGGGAAAGATCCGTAGAAAAGTGGTTTGCTGTCGTAAATTGGTCTTTGCGTCTGGCTCATTCCGTTCATCATTCGGGCTTTGTTGATACACTATGCCTCGAGAGTGTAAATTACAAACAGCTGTTGAATTGATGCCCAATTTGCCATTGGGGTTCGTTTGTTTTCGCCATTGTTCTTGTTGTTGTTGTTGTTTTTAATAAAAATAATTTTCATTCTCCTCAATTTTTAACGTTTGCATTTGTATGTTTGTGTGGTTTTCACAAACTGCAATAGTGAATCTATCTTTAACTAATGCAATGAATTTTAATTTGTTATGATTGATTTGAAGAAGGAATTAGATTTGGAAAATGGTGCAATAACCCATGCTTAAAGCCATTATTCAACTAACAATAATGACACTAGCTATAGGAAGGATTCCGGAAACTAAAAAAAAACTCATGGAATTGTCTAAATAATACGTAATTTTGAAGATTTGTTTAAGAATGGAATGAGACCGGGGAACTTCCTTCGTTTTAAGACTAGTAATATTCACAATCATAGACAAATGTAACGAACTAAATTAGTTTATTAAATTTGGTATATAAATTATTGATAGAACAATTTAAAAAATTATGCTATTCGGAAATCTACATTTTTTGCTCCAATTTATTAAGAAGTTTGCCATGAAAGTTTATATTAAATTTTTGTACACCTGAGACGCTTATTGTTATTGTGATTGTTATTAAATTTGTTTTAATTTTTTTTAAATACAAAAAATTAGTTTTTAATAAAATAAGTTATAACGAATGTTACGGGGCGTTGAAATGAAAAAATGAAGTGTACAAATTGTGAACGCTCAGTCTTAAAAATAATTTCATTTAAATGACGGCCCTGATATTCTATACATTGACGCAAACGTAACACACAGTTTTCGTAGTCTTTCGTTAACATAACTGTTGAAATGTTGGAACAGTTGGATTGAAACTTTCAGCTCTTCCAAGTCCCGCGGTTTGGTTTTAGTCTACTTTGGATTACAAATAGCCCACACCGTTTCTCCCATCCAAACGGTAATTTTCGAAGAATGAAGAGGCTTGTCTTGAATCACGTAGGGGTTCTCCTCACACGTCGCCGTTCAGGTAAAACTGAGCCTCATCTGTAATCACAAAAAAAGTACTCTACTGCAAACGTGCGCTGTTTGTGAGACCAGTTCTCCTTAGTGCTTTCTTATATAGTACTGACAAAATTGTGCACCATTCCTCTCTCCAACGCCAAACGATTGTTTCGCTAACTCAAATAGAGATCTCACTATGATTTTTTCAAATCTATTCAATTTCTCTGACGCACCCTGTAGTAAATTAAATTACAACCACTTAAAACTATAACAGCCTCGGCAAAATGTCCCTTCTTAAATCTTATTCATTTAAAACTATATGTACCTAAGTTGACCAAGATCTTGGCACCTTTATCTGTCAACTTCCAAAAGCAACTACCAAAATTGATTCTACTGTTTCACCTTATCTCTTCGGTCCCGATCGGACACAGCCCTAATTCATACTGAAAATAAATTAAAAATCAAATACATAGATGAAAACCTCGAGGTTTTAATGTTTGCGGTAATAATCTCCAAAAATAAACAATCCAAAGCAGGGTTTCAGGCTCTGCCTCTTTAACAGCTTAGTCATATGTTTAAATGCATTTGAGTTGGGACCCATAGCCAATCATCGACCGAATAAGGGCCTATGGCCTCCTGCGAGGCCGGCTGCTGTAAAACAATCGTTTTCTTAGTGCAAAAACTTCCCTGTCCCTGATGCTCAGAACAGTACTTATTTGTCTGTCAAAACACAAGTACTGATCCAGCCAGATGCTAAGCTATTTCACTACACTTTTATTCCCCGATGGTTGTTGATTAGACTCTATGATCACTTTATTTCCAACGTAAATTTTCCGATTTCTGAAAGTAAAACCGTTGATATTTTCCATTTTCATGAGTCAGACTATTTGATCGCTATTGGAAAGTATCGGTGAATTAATTAATTTAATATCAGTAGCCAGCAGTTCGAGTAAATGTTGAGAATAGAACTGACTCATAAAGGTAAACAAAGGTTCGCTCTAGAACTTTGTATTCAAATCACCGGGCAAACGATTTTCGGTGGCGTGTATTTTAAAAGTAGTTTTTGACGGATACTGCCTCTTGCGAGTAATTGACAAATCCTCCAAGAGTAATTCTTGTCATTAAAAGTGTTTCCAAATTGGACGTTCGGATTCGTGATAAGAACTGTAGGTCCCCTCCATACCTGACTGGACTCACACACAGGAATGGTTGAGAGTTGTAAGTCACTAGGCCCTGGTGGTTATCTAAGGACTGTAGCGCCACTTAATTTATTTATTTTATTTATATGTAAAAAGTTGGTCATCCTAATCTTATTTTTAACTTTTTTTGGTTTTATGGCAGGTATTCGGGTTTCTAAACCATAATATTTAAATTTATTACCTGTATCCGAGCCTCCGTTAATCCAATTTTCATAGCTAGCTCTTCCCTGAAAAAATATAAAGAATTTTGTTATTTATTTATTCGTCTTAAAAGTTACACACTCCATTTAGACTAATAATTATGATACATAACATAAAAATAAAATACATAATTTACTCATAGCATTATAACAAATTTACTAATTTATTTTTCAAAACATTTTTATTAATATTTAAATCAATTGCAAAATCATATTCATTAAAATCCATACAAGCTCTTGTGATAGGATTATATACTTAGCATAGCTAGTACTGTGGTAAGGAACATTTAAAAAATCACAGTCACGAGGGCGCAAGTTTCTATAAGGCGCATAAATAAAAAACATAGATAACAAAACTGGACAGTCAATATTAAAATTCAAGACATCAAAAGCAAAAAGTATTGAGTTTAATTTTCTTCTCTGAGCAAGAGGTTTTAGATCAATTAAAATACACCTCGTCTCATAAGATGGAACATTTGAATAACCAAATATTTTTCGTAAGGCAAACTTTGTGAACCTTTTTTGAACTCTTTCTATACGACAAATACTAGACGCAGTAAAGGGGCTCCACATAACAGTACAATATTCTAAATGTGGTTGGACGAGACTAGAATAAAGAGCTTTTAATGTATAGGGGTCTTCGAAATCTTTTGAATTTCGAAAAACAAACCCTAGCATAGAGTTTGCTTTTGAGATCGCATGGTCTATGTGATTTGAGAAATTCATTTTAGAATCGAAGATTACGCCTAGATCCTTATGGCTATCAAGTCAATTAAAATAATTAAATTAATAAATTAATTAAAATAAATTTTGTATTGATATAAATTTTATCGTTAACAAAAAAAAACCTTGATTGTGCACCAAAATTTCAAAGCGCAATATCTAATTACACAACTATAAAAAAGTCTTTTTAACTTTATTATTTACATTTTTTAGTTAATAACTAAACAAAATTTTGTATTATATGTATTGTAAATAAAGAGCAATGGCGCAAAATTTTAAACAACCTGGGGTGGAATCGGCTAAGGTGATAGTTGACTATCAAATTTTTGATAGTCAAATTGACTATCACAGAGTTTCCCGTCTGTGAAAGCTGATTCAATTCAATTCAATTCGATTAAACAATTTCAGAATATAATTGTCACAATTCATTGTTGCTATGGTGAAATTTTAAAATGATTTCTATAAAATATATAAATAAAAGTATTAAATTGTCTGTGTTTTAATAACATTCTTACTTTTCTTATGCTTTTTCGAATGTCGTAAGCTTTGTCCGTCACAATAATGTGTTTTTGTACCTAAAAAAAAGGAACTGACAAAATTTTCCATTCGTTTTTTGTAAGCGTCTGGTAGCTCTACTCAGAAACGACCTGTTTGTAGGAAAACGACTATCAAATTTTAATCAAAAAATTAATATTATATTATTTTTTTATTTTAAATGTCAAGTGTTTTTTTCTTTTTTGGCACTATTTTATACATATATGTAGGATGTAGGTACTAAGAAACATGTATGAATAAAAATTACATATACACACCTTTGACTTGCTTTCACGATTGACAAAACAGTTTGACTTTGACTTCAAAGCTAAAATTTAATTTTTATATGCATTATGCATGTTTAAGTTTGTATGCCTTATTTCCTAGTTGCCGTTGTCGATCCCATCATTCTTAGACTGAAGTCACACATGAATAAATGTGAGTTACAGAAACAATTTGACCGTAGATTAAACTCACCATGAAAATACTAGAAATAATGATTTTGAATGCGTACCGAACCTTTAGACCGAAGACATAGGGTCATATTCATAGTTCCTTGATAAGTTCTGATTTTGTCTTTGCTAAATTAAACTTCAGTTTATGTTATTCATAGACAATTTAAACCCATTTTAAAACGATAATCTAGAGTCTAAAAATAAACACGACGGAACCTATGTTTAAGCTGTTTCTTAATCTATTAAATGTCAAAAATAAACAAACTGATTGAGTAAATTAAGTAACGAGACATTTTATTTGAAAATTTTAAAACAAAAATTAAAAAGTCAAAAGACTTAAGCATATATCAAAATTTTGATATTTTGCTGGATGTTGGAATGCTACCAACTAACAGAAAACGAAAGATCTACTTAACCCTATTGGACTCCTTTGAAATAGATGAAGACGATTTGTATGAAAGGTATCGATTCGAGAAAAAAACTGTCAAGTTTATGATTGACCTTCTAAATATTATAGATCGAAATTCAATGAAATGTTTGCTAATATCTGCGTGCTTTCAAGTCTAAAACCACCAGCCCGACTTCATAAAATGTCTTAACTAAAAGCAAACAAAATAGTTTAAAGGGTTTCAAAGATTTTGGCTCTTCAGCTAACGCAATTTATTTTGTTGCGCTCTACAAGCCATTTTGTATAGGTTTAAGTGAAATTTTTCAGAATTGTAGTAGAATTTGCCTTAAACCTGTTTCTAACTAAACAGAGCTGGCAAATTCTTTATGAATAGCAGCTGTGTCTAACCTATATGTTAAATTTAGACCCCAGTTCAAATAGACTCGGGTTTAAAATATGACTATGAATTTGTTTTGTGTCTTACATTAAGGTATGTTTAAATGCAGAAAGGCATTCAAATGTTTAAAAATATTGAATTTAAGAGACATCACGTTACTTTCTTTATTAATTTGATTCTTGTTTTTGAAAAATAGGGAAAAAACGCGTTAAAGGCAAACAGGGTTGCTGTTTTTGTTTTAAAATATTCTTGTGTCACAATTTAAGAAGTGAAAAAAGTTAAGTTAAAAGATTTTTTTTTTTTACAGTTAAAACTAACATAAATGAACCGAACAATTTTTCAGTGTTTTGATATATTAATTTTTTTTTAATGTGTCATAAGTGGCCGTGAGATCGTTTCAAAAACGAGTACAACAAGGTCATTTTCTGTTTTCAATTTTTCATTTTTAGCCATAAGAAACATGGCAAAAGATAGCATATCTGTGTTAGTAATAATACTTAGTTTCATACAAAAAGTTAAAAACCCTTCATCCTACCTAAGTGTTGGAAAATAAAAATACTTAACATTTTAATTGTTAGTATGAATTAAAAGAAGAAAAATATTTGTCTTTCTTTACCAAAAAATACAGAAATAAATACAATTGTTCTGATTTAGCGTGTTTGTGTTTTGTGCACAATTTCTATCATTGTAGCAAATTTATTAAAATTTTTCGTTTAACATAGTTTGAGAATTTGAGTTGGAAATTAATTTAGTACCATTTCTGCTTTTTTTTCTTTTGAACAATAATGGATATTTGATAACTGCACTTATTCTGAAATTTGGGAGGGGGGATAGTGGTTTTAACCCCCAAAACCCCTACCTGCGTTCGCCCCTGCCTTAGCCGATTGCACCCCTGTTGTCAAGGGTTTAACAATTTATTAGTTTGCAATTTGCTTAATATTTAGCAATTTACTAAGAGAGTGCAAAATTTTAAATCTTTCTTTTCGTTTTTCTAACAAATTGATTGCTAATTGCCCCATTCTAAAAGTGACAGTTCGTGAAAATAAACAAAACAAATAGAGGCTTAAACAGACCTATTAACTGGAATTCCCAATTGTTGACTGGACTATTCCGCTAATGTGCAGATGTTATATGGATTTCGCAAATTGCTTAAAGTTAAAGTAGCCATTTCGTGATTTTAACTTTAGCAAATTGTTAAGTGATAATAAGATGTTAAAATAATTTAAGCTTAACAAATTGTTAAAAAATGGCTTTAAGATTTTACTAAATCTTTTTAAATTTTGCGCCAATATGTTTACATGTGGTGGTGGTTGAGGAAGGTAATACCTATTACGTTAGTTAATTCAAAACCCTTAAGAAATCATCATTGTTGAATTACATTGCAAATAAAATGTTGGTCCGCTGTAGAAATTGAGCTAGTAATTTACTGATATAATCAAAATGTTTAGATTAAGACAAAGCCTTAACAAAAGAAGAAGAAAAAACAAGGAGCTGTGTTATTTTTGAGGACCAAATTTCTTCCACACACACTGTATTGCTAACTCTTGCTGAAGATATTTTCTGCGAAGATCAAGCTGTGGGTTGCTGCTAACATGAATTGTAAAATTGAATTAAATGATAATTAATTAAACATTAATTTTTAAAGCAAAATATAAAGTTTTACTCCTAAACAATAAAAAGTTTTGAACAATTTTCTGGTTATCATAGATTACATTTCTAGTTACCCAAACCCACGATCAGTTAATGTGTAGTTTTGAATTTCTTCATTTTTAAACGTTTCAACATCACGCTTTTCAAATATAACTTTTTAATGTTTTATACATCTGTCAATTATTATTATTTGATTATTTTTGTATATTTTGCTTTAAGCTTGTTAAGTTAAAGTGAGATAAAAAAGAAACGTATTTAATGAAAAATCCTTTCATAAAAAAACTGAAAATATCTTAAAGAACAAAACCAAAGACAAAAAAAGGAACAATGAGATTTTGTATTTAATTTATTAAAAACTCAATATTATATTCAAGTCCTGAAGAACGCGCAGTTATTTATGACAGTTAAACAAATACTTTCAAAAAACTTGAAAAAAGAAACAGTGAATGCAAACGTGGCTTTAATTGCGATCTATAAATGACAATAAGTCTGTTCAGTGACGCTGTGCTGGACTGTTCTAGACAGAAAAGTACAGCTTTTTGCTGTTCATTGAGGTTTTTTCTGTGCTGAACTGTTCTACTTTCCTGTTCATTGACAAACCTAGAGCAGTTTAGAACAGGATTTTCTGTTCTTGCTTTTGAGTCAGATCAGGTTAGAACAGATTCGTGAGAAATGTCAAAATCGAAGTTGTCATTTTTTTTGTTTACGTTTTGATTTGGTTGTGCTTTGTGTTTTTTTTTCTCGTGATTTAAAAAAATTAAAATAAAGTTATTATGCCAATTTGTTTAATTTGTTTAATAAAATAATTATAAAATACATTGTTTTACATTTTACATAAATAAATCTTTTACATTTCATCAAAGAAAAGGTAATAACATTCGTCACACTTTCATTCTAATCATCTGAAGATGAATCCGACGAAAAATCACTATCGGTGTCTGAACCGCGAGAAACGAAAAATTCACACAATTTGCAATTTTTTTTTTTTTTTTTTTGACAACTGACGTTTAACTGACTGTTCTAACTTGATCTAACGTTTCTCACGAAACTGTGCTGTCCTGTGCTGTTCTGATCTAGAAAAATCCTCGCTGAACAGAACTAATAATAAGATGAAAAGTGACAGTTTGCAGTAAAATTATTTGTTAGATGAATTTTGTATAGTTACTACAAAGATGAGACTAGACTTTAGCAAAATAATTTAAGTTCAAATGATTGGTTTCTTCCAAATGATGAGATTTTGAAATAAGTGAACTATAATCTTTCAATAATATTATGTAGTTGAGAATCAATTGCACATTTTATATCACTCACCATCATTATAATTTTTCTGTCAAAAACAGAAACAGAAGAAAATTAATATCTAGTAGATAATCTCGCAGAATATTATATTTTTAATTTTAGTCTCAAGGTTTGTCAGTTTTATTTTGATATATTAATTTGGGACGACTAAATTAAATACGTAGTAAAAAATAGCAGATATTCAACATAAAGGTGCACATATTATATTATATGTATTTCTTTAATCAATTTAGATAAGAAATAGAATAAGTCCAATTGATTTAACCTGCAGAGAGGATCTTGAATGAATAGTGATTGTCACATTTTTGATATTTGAACATTATTCTTGCTGAAAAGCTATTGGTCTTTTAGATTGATTCAACTCAATTCAATTCAATTTCAATTTTGAAGGAGAACTATCAAAATAAAATGATATGATGTTGTTATATTTTAAAACTTCTAATTCAAATTTCAAAAGCCTAACATTATCCAACTCATACGAATATTTCAACAAAAAAATACAAGCCTTCTTTATTCGTTATTCGTTAAAACTTGGAAAGTGACAACTACAGTTTGGCTGCGGTTGCAGTTAGAGATAAAATGATCACAAGTGTCAGACTGATTGTCATTAGTCATTTATTCTTAGTCGCCGCCGCCGCGTAGACACAAAGCACAGGGATTTTGATTTCTATAATTCACATATGTATGTCGTTTTGCTACAAAATTACAGAAAAAAACAAAAATAAATTGTAAAATTCGCTTTCAAATAAACGAAACATTTATAATAAGATACCCTAAATTTCTTACTGGGTACACGGCTACATCCTACATGCCCTCTATTAAAAAGTAAACCGGATGTCTCATTCAATATAAATTTACTTAATTAACCATCGCATCGTTTTTGATTCTTGTTAGTTAAAAACCCTTTCTCTGTGGGAGGAAACCGCGCAGTATGTATTCCAAAACAAACAGAAGAATGAATGCACGCCTTTCTAAATTCTTTATTACATTTTATACCTTTTAATGTTACTTATTATTATGTTTCTGAAGTTTAAGATTCTTTGCATCATTTGATTTAATTCAAAGTAATCTTTATAAGAGTAAGTTATGTAGAATATTGGACTTAATATTTGTGGATAAGGAATTAATGATGTCAGCAAATGAATCTCTTTTTCCTATATTTTCAAATTCTATTCATCATGTATGTAGATTGAACTTTTGAATATAAAATACTAGCCGACCCGTGCTCGCGTTGCTTCGCAAATTGTAACCACGAACATTTTTTGAATATTAGTATTAGCATATGAAAAAATTTCTCAATGGGACTGAGCATATTTTCTACAATAATATTAATTTTAGTTTATATGCATATGTATAGATTTGCGGTAAAAAAAAATTAATTTGTGTTTTTAATGTTCTCATACATCTATAGGTATGCGTGTGTAAATATCCATAGACACATTTTTGTATTCATCTGCTCATGTTCAGTGCAGTGCACATAGAGGAAATATATTATCTAGAGTCCCGACTGGTACCCGTCTTGCCTGAAACACCCTCAAATTTTGTTTGAGGTAACTCTCTTAAAAGCCCGTAACAACTACATAGAATCTGGATTTTCCCATAAGAAATGCACAGGACAACTAACACATGCTTATGCTAATGGGCAAAATTCTCTCAATTTAGTTTGTAGGCAAAAAGAGAGCAAACCCATTAAGTCGGGACTCTAGATAATATATTTTCTCTATGGCAGTGCAACTGACTTAACCTACCCACATTTGTGTGCTCTTTTTATCGACGTCATTGTAAGTACCTTCTTCGAGTTATTTGTAAAGAAAATTTTAACTTAATTTCAGTTTTATTGTTTGAGGAAGTGATACAAAATTGGTAATTCAAGCTATTATAATAGAACTTTTTTAATTTTTAAATTGGAAGAATTATAATCTATTCACTTTCTTGAACCAGAAAAATAAAAAAGATCTAATTTTTCTTTAGTTCAATCGGCATTTCATGTGCACGGCACTGTAGTTAATTAAATATCCATAGTAACTTAAAAAAAAGAGCCCACACTGTTCAGCTCAGCGATGTAACGATATAATTAGAGAAACAAAAAAATAATGTGTATGTGTAGGTTAGCTGATGAACAATACATACATTACAGAAAATACAGAAAAATTGAATACGTAGGTAGGTAGGTAAGAGAAAAAACGTAACTATTAAATGGAACACATATTAAGAGAGAAAGAGCATGGGAAGAAAAGAAAATTAAAAATGTTGGAATGATAATGAAATGAAACAAAGCGGTGACCTCGCGATTGTGATGGAATCTAATTTCCTGGATAAAATAAATTCAAAAAGTTTATAATTTTATAATTTGTTTTTATTTATTTCTCAGGTTGTATGTTTAACTTAGAAGTGATTTTAGGCTTAAAATTTGCGCAACAATATTGACTTTATGAAGCAATGCTAATCTTTGTCGATTATTGTATAGGTTTTAAGATTTGAGTGGTTGTATAAGTCAACTAATGAAAAAAAATGGACAAAAAATGTAAAATTAATAATATTTAAGTTTGACAAATAATTAATGAAACAAAATTAAAGCCATAAACACTCTCATAACAATATAGAAAATAATAAAATATATTTCAAATAAATCGGTTGACTACTTTCTGAGATCGTGCGTCACAAACTTTAAAATGGTTTCGCTTTTATATAATAGTATAGATATAGATTAATTTATTTAAAAATTAATACAATTAATGTATTTAAATATAATTTTAATAAGGCAAATTTGTCTGGCATAGCGAGGCATATGAACCGTTTATGGTTACCATCTATAAATAATAATAATAATAATAATAATAATAATAATAATAATAATAATAATAATAATAATAATAATAATAATAATAATAATAATAATAATAATAATAATAATAATAATAATAATAATAATAATAATAATAATAACTTAACTCAGTTTTATAACACTTTTCGTGACACCGTTAAAAGTGCCTTTGATATTGTTGTACCAAAAATTCAAATAAAAAACTACTCTAGGCCACCATGGTATGATAAAAGATTGATTAATTTAAAAAATATAAGATTTACAAATTGTTGAGGGCATCAGGATATTTGACCAGTTTGCAGACAAAAATGTAACGAAAAATGTTTCTAAATTAGAAATAAATATTAAATTTTGTTTGGACATTCATAAAAAGAATGGTACGAGTATGGTTTGTTTTTAATAATTCGCTGGATAATGGTGCATTTTTTGACGAATAGAAAAAACAGTTAGTAAACTATCGGTTATTCCCAAATTATTAGTTTGTAATCGGTTATATTTTAAAAGAAATAATATCTCCATATCAACATGGATTTGTACCTGTCAGGTCAACTTGTACTAGTTTAACTTTATTTTAAAAATGTTGTAAGGCGTCTAAGCCAAAACATTATTGTTCTTTTTTTAAGTTCTGACAGTTTTCAGATTATTGACATAACATCGGTCCTTCACTATGTCACACAAAAGAAGTCCAAAGAAATCAAATCGGCTGATAAAAAAATTTGGGAATTTGGTGCGTAAGATTTCCGTAAAAAAAGTCGTTGACCGAAAAGTTTTTTCACAGCTCCGTTTTCGAAAACAAAAAAAAATGGTATAATGACGCCACCAGTCCACAATTTTTAATTTGCACTAAATTTTCACTCTCTGAGGATGCATTCGATGTTTCTCGACAATAACGTGGGAGTTTTCCAATATCCTGACTATGAATCACTATTTCTAGAAATAAGAACCTATTGTGGACGAGAACTACGACCTTATCCACCGCGGAATTCTATATCTCCAACTCCAGCTCCCCAGTCTCACTTCTTGTCAGCATCGCCTGGAGCGCGTCTGTACGCAGAACGAACGGTCTTTGTGGAATTTTCACGAGGACCAGAAACAGTTGGTCGTGGACGCGCAGTCTCAGACCTGGCTGGGCGTTTCAATGTTGCTGGGACAATCTCTGGGGGCAAGTGCAGGTATGTCCTAAGATATTCAATACCTTCGTTGGTCAAATACCAGTAGTAATGTCTCCAGGCGAATTGTTTCTTCACTAAACCACGGGAATGCAGTGATGGCATTGCCTTGATGACATGTAAGTTGAAAATAGTTTCCAATTCGGTATGTTTTTGGACCTGGAAATCTTTTTTGGTCACAATGACAATCTCTTTGAAGAGGTATTCATATATAGCAACTCCACGAGCCTTTGGCATAAATACTTTAGCGTCTTCGTGAGAACGGTCACCGGAAATCATCATATCAACTGTCATATATTCATATTATATGTGTTAATTCTTAAATTAGTTACATATGTTTACTATGAATTCAATATTAACGATCTAGCAAAATTTAAACTCCTTTGAACACAAAAATCTTTATAAAGGTAATTATTTGAATAACAGAAAATATATAACAACATTAACAATTCATTTCTCATTCATAAAGGTAAAACTTATTTTCATTCATAACCAGCTAAACCCAGCAATAATCAGTCTAGTTCCTTGCAATCATAACTTTCGACTGCCTTTCCTGTCCATTAAGGTGATTTTGTTGAAATATAAAAAGAAAACAGATTGGAAGAGAGACGATCGACGATCGATGATTATGATTAGGTTGAGGGTCAATAAAAAATTGTGAGGAAATATTAATGACCATGCTAGTTGGCGTTGATAATACACCTGCCGTTGATCGTGACGAAAGGAAATCACAAAAATGATCATACATAACATTTGCCACAGTCGGAGTCAGTGTGCAGTCGCCTCCATCCACCGACTGTCTCGCTGTCGCTGTCGCTGTCGCCCGACCGATCCGTTCGACAAACACAGTTCCATCGGTCTTCTTCCCCTATTAGCCAAATCAAAGTTAATGACCGACCCTTTGTTTCTCCCGCAGCCTGGGTAGATAATACAATTATCAAATTGCACCTTAGTCAATCACCTGTTGATCTACCGGTCAAAGGCGGATATATTGTATACCTTTATACGTATATGTATCTAGTGGTTTGTCATGGAGCGACGAAAGCAATCATTCTTCACGAAACAAACGATTATCTCTACGTACGAGTATCTGCGACTCGGTGGTGGTGTTCTCTTTAGGTAGATATTAAACGGTTAAGTGTACTCAATTAATACAAATTCAATTACAGAAAACATGGCAAATTGCCAAGCTAATAAGTAATTTAATGATAATTGCCCTGGTCGGCATCATCTCTTATAGGTGATGGTGTAGCAGTTTTTGAAGCATCATGCATCAACCATCATCATTATATTACAACGGAAAGCTGAAAAACTACCTTTAAGTTGCTACCACAGGTATGTCGTACAAACATATGTATTTAGAAGTTGTTGTTGCTGGGGTTGCTGATCTTCTATACAGTGTATTTATTACGTGTCCCTCCACAAATTTATATTCATCATATATTATGACGAACAGATAAACGGGGAACGGATGGAAACAATAGTTGTTGGACATTGCATTTTTAGACAAAGAAAATGACGTTGCAATTCTTTTATTATTAACAAATGGAGATGAACTGGGTCAATTTTTTGTTTTGTTAAAATGCTGAACATTTTTTGAAAATGTCAAAAAAATAATTCCCTGAAAATTTCAGCGCTACATATTAATATTTTAGTACTCTAAAGTCATTTTAAGATTTCTCGTATTAAAAACCTCAACCTCAACGGCCTTAAATATTATATTAGATAAATCTTACGTTCGATCGTGGACTCTTATGAGGCAATCTGAAGTATTACCTCAAGCAGGGCCGTCGAGAGGAATTCCGGGCCCGGGACGGAAAAATCTCGGGCCCCCCCATACCTATTTAGCATTTTTTTTAAAGTTCATGCCTACTGATATGGTACGTTCTAATTTCAATTACGAATAGCATGAAATTGTTTGGAATTAACGGAAATAATCATTTTTTGTTTGAAAAATTAACCGAAAAAAGTGTTAATCATCAAATCAATCTTACGGGTATCATCCAGTTTAGTTGAAATGGAGGATGGATAGAAAATAATTCTACATGCGATTAGATCAGAATCCGAACAGAATCATACATTCAATTCGATATTGCCAACGACATGTTAGTAACTGATAATACGGTCGATTAACTATTAAAAAAAATAGTATGAAGATCTATTACCTACTATGAAAATAAAATAGAGCGAAGTAAAAGTATCTATTTGAAATTTGTCTTTAAAAAAAAACTAAGTATTTTAAAAGTTTTACATTAAATACTCTTTATTGTTTTTCTTTATATTTAAATATTATTACAATGTTTTATTAGAGTGAGTTTGCATTCAATGAAATATTTTCTTTTGGTAAACGAGCTTTCCTTGCTTTCTGAGCAGCAAAACAACTTATAATTGCGTCGAAATTCAGTTCCCTTGCCAAAGGTGCTTCGATGCATAGTGTAGCAAGTCCAGAAACACGATCTTGTGATGAGCACGAATGATGAAAATTCTTTGTTCTGGCAAGGACGCTAAATAAACGTTCGGCACAAGCTACGGTTACAGGTATGGTGGAAAACACACGGAGAGCAACACAAATGTTGGGGAAAATCGTCTCCAAGTTCTGGGAATAAATAGCTTTGAGCAAACTCATTGGCGGAAGTTCTGCTTCAAAATTGGCTTCATAAATGTGTTTCAGATGAATTATTTCTTCTTTCAACTCTTGAGACACATGCGAGTTATACTTTTAAATAACCCATGTAGCGGAGTCTTTAATCTCAATTTTGTCCATTGTTGAAAACTGCCATAAAAATGAAAATGTAGCATTCAAATTTTTCATCGTATCGAACCGACGAGAAATTCCACATATAATTGAATCAACTATGACGTAAAAGGTGTTTCTCTTGAAATTTATTTCTTCGTCTGTTTCTATTTGCTTTCCAGCTCCTCGGTTTTCTTCAAAATGTCTCTTTAATTGCCTTTTTCGGTTCGATGGAAATGATTCTGGAACATCCCCCAATCCAATAGCAACTGCTTTGCATTCAGATAAAAATTGATCTCATCCGTTTTGAATAATGTTCAAATGAAGATCAAGTTGTCGAGATCTCGAATTTCAACGTCAATAGTACTGTTTCTGGCCCGAAGAAGGAAACTTCCTTTATTTATAGCGCTAAGAACCTTGCACCAAATCGAACACAGCAGGACGCATTCAAATTTGTGCATTTATTTTAAAATGCCATTTACATCTCTTCGAGCTTCAGCAGTTAAATTAATATCACTTAAGGCTTCTAATGATGTTCTAAGGTTTTTCAGATAATTTGCAAATGGTTTCACTGCCTCAATTCTAGCTGACCATCTTGTATTGGAAAGTTTGTGAAGGGATCCGGGCACATTTTTCTTAAGAATTTCCCAACGTTGAGCACTGCTGCTAAACAAAAAATTTCCATTATTTGACTCTCCAATAAGATTGCTATCGCCTCGTAGTCCTGGTCCCCTTTCGCCAAGGAAGAAAATGGTGTCGAATATTATTATATGTATATAGAATTCCTTGCTATTTTTGTATGGCTGGTTTAATATACACACTTTGAAGTGACTTGATATCCTTCGAATCTTCAGTAAACAATTTATTCAAAATATTAATTAATAAATATTACGGAAACCACAATTGAAAAACGTTTGCGTGGGATTTTCCGGTCCCCCGAAACCGAATCAAAAATTTCGTTCCCAGCAGAAACAAAAATAGAAGAAAAGAAACTTTATAAAACAGAAACCGAAATAAATATTTGTGTTTTGTTTTAAGTTGCCGGGCCCCTTATTTTGATTTTAAAAATTTTCAAAATAAAACAAATTTAAAATTTACGTTAAATTAAGTAAGAAAAGCGAAACAATTTATTATAACTTTCTTTCAATAGTTCGAAATTTCCCAATTTTTCATTAAATATAAACAAAAATGTACGCCAATAATAATCAGGGGCCCAGATCGGCAAGCTTGTGACTGAAAGATTGGTAGATAACATGCAAACAGGGGCCCGATTGCGAAAGCATGAATGATTTTATATTTGCGGGCCCCTAAAAATAAGTGGGAATAGGTATGTTAATGATGAATTTAGACTACCTATATTGAATAAAAACACTCTCCTCTTTTAATTTTACGGGCCCCTAGAAAATCCCGGGCCCGGGGGTTTCCCCCGTATTTTCAAGTATTTTCTTAATTAGTCAAAAAACAACTCAATTTAAAATCTATATAGGATTTATTTCTTTTAAAGTTTGCCTTATTTAAGGCGCCAGTTATAGTTATCATTGAAATCGATCCGGAAAAATTTTTGAATCGATATTTGACGGTGTTTCCCTTTGATTAGAAATGAAAGTTAAATACTGATAGATCGGAAATCACACAAAGAATTTTTTTTGAGAAAAAAAGATTAATTAAGCATTTATTTTTTTCTAAAAATGTATTTTTCTATTTTCCGGACGGAAATTCATTTTCCTGAACAGCTGATACTTTTATGTTCAAAAGTGAAACGAATCGTTCCACTGATTTGTGTTTCAATTTCATACAATTCTAATGACAGATTTCTGTCAGTAAACATTTTTCGGTGGCTTTCATTCAGGAAATTTTTGTCAATGACAGAAATTTTTAATGATAGCTATAAACGACCTGCCGAAAAAATTCCAATGTTTGTTTTCAATGATGAAAACCAATGATAGCTAAAACTGGCGTCTAATATGCATAAAATCAAATAAAGTTATATTATTTACGCTGTCAATAGCATTGTTCCATTTTCCCCGTAATCCAGATCAGATCATCTATTTATTTACACTAAAACAACAAAGCGAATTCATGCTTTATGCTGTGATCCAAAAATTAGTTTTTCTATTTCAATAAAAATGTATTTTGTATGTAATGGAAATTAAAATGAATAAGTGCTGTTGCGCCACCTAATTTATTTATTTTGAAGTCCAAACACATTTAAATTTGAAAAAAAAAAACATAGGTATCATTTTTCCCTAAAAAAAAGAAAACAAAAATTATAAAATTGAACAAAAGTTGAATAAGTTGAACAAAATGATAGAAGGGCAACTCCGCTCAAAACGTCAAATTATATAATTTAAATAATCCGAGCTCTTTTAATTTCTTGATCTGATGTGGATTGGATTATTAAGATAATAAAACGCGGATAATACTAATTTCCATTTTTTTTCAAATACAAAATATTTCAGCCTCTGAATATATCGGAATCTTGAAATAATGCACTACAAATAATTTGAAGATTATGCAAGAAATTGTTCTTATAGTAACTTAATAATAACTCAATGGACCAATAAGTATTCAAGCGGCACAGGGAAGAACCTATACAAAATAAAAGAAAAAGTTTTGATAGGAACATTTTTAAAGACGCGCAAATGTTCGGTGGATTATTAAACAAGTTAAAGAAAGTTCCATAATTAGTATGCTCCAAACTGGTTACATAAACACAAAAGTATATCACAAAGGAAAGGATGTCCAGAATTTGAATTATTTGAGAAAGAACAACTATAATTGATGAGTATACAGGAAAACGTCGTTCATCAGCTAAAGCATCTTGCACATGAGCAACGAACTGCGAACTGCGAACTGTGGATGTTCGCATATTTTGACTTTTCTTTCACATGAGCTTTTATTTCTATTCGCAGGTAGCGACGAATTATCAACCCTTTTTTCCATATTTTTCTCAGCCATCATCTTTCACACAAAAACAAAACAAGAGTGGTATAATTTTGAGGTTAAGTTGAGCGCGAACAATTTATTCGTTGCAGTGTGGATGGTATGTGGAACGCGAATAGAGTTTGACAGTTCGCAGCAACCACACTGCGATTCGTTACTACCAAATTGTTTTTACAAAATTCTCTTGTTTTAGAGAACAAAATGCAAATTTTATTATCCTAATATTAGTGTCAATTGGTTTCTTATAATTTAAATGTGTTTTTGTGTGGAATTGACTTTTTGAAATGTGTAAAATCACGTTTGTTCGTCCATTCGCAGTTCGCAGTTCGTTGCTCATGTGCAAGGCACTTAAGTCAGCCAAACGAAGAAAATTGCATTCACAAAAGAAAACAACTGCAAAGATTTTGAGTGCTGGAAGATGTTTATTTTCACAGCTGAGTACGCAAAGTATTTGTTGCAAACCCAATAGAGGGTTAAGGAAACAAAATGATGAGTAAATGTTAAGAATGGTGGTAGATCGGTAATGATTTCGAGTTGTATGCATTTCATTGATAGTGATTTGTAGAATGGATCAAACACATGTGCATACATTTTGAAAACAAATGTGCGTACAATACGCTAGTACTGATTGATATTTAACCAACTACTGTAACTGTTGTCGTTCACGAAAAATAACCATGTGAAGTAACCTACCCAGACCACGGTGTCTCTGTTAGTGAGGTCTTAACTCAGTTCTCAGAAAAACTTAATTGAATATCATTTTCTATAATAATAAAATAAAAATATTGTTATAATACGAAAAAGTATAAATTTAAGCATTTTCACATGACCGATATCGGCGGAATAAAGGCACTCATTTTACTGATTTCCTGTTAACAATAATGTTCCTGCGGAGATATACTCGTATAAGCATAAGATGGAACTTAATATTAAGTTATTAATTCAGCCATTTTACCATTAAATATGAATTAGGAAAAAGAATATGCATACTAACCTTGTAAATACATCTGGATAATGAGTTCTCGAAAATGATTTTTCCAATTCTTCCAATTGGAAACTTGTGAATGTGGTGCGATAACGACGCTGTTTTCTTTTTGGTGCGTACTCATCAAGTTCACCGTCACTGTTTGCATCGGAGATCGGACTATTTGTACCGCCACTTGCTGTAGTTGAAAGAAATGTTATCGAATGGTCAGGAGTTTTGTCCTGATGTGATAGTTTGGGTTCTTTTGGTAAGTCTTCCAGTTTGACTCTCTCCGATATGCCCATAATAGGGGGCAGTGCACATAAAAGAGGACTTATGTTTGCAGAATAATATTTCCTGGGGGAAGATTATTCTGTAACAAGATTTATTTAAATTTTAGTTGATTTTAATTAAAATGTGATTATTGATTGATTGATTGATAAATGATTGATTTCAGTTATATTGTCAGATGATAGACGCCTTTTGCTATTTTAGTGGTGAGAACTATTAAATTTGTTTTCAATAGCTGATAAAATAAAGCCATTACTTAGAAATCAAAAATAATTACTATATTCTAAGAGAACTTGCTTTTAAATTACACGGATTGAAAGCTCCCTTGAGCATTTATGTATAAATCAAAATAATTAAGGTGGCGCAACAGCTCTTAGAGAACCAGCGCCTAGTGACTTACAATTCTCAACCATTGCTGTGTGGGAGTAATGACAGAAATGAAGGGAACCTACAGTTTTCATCCCGGATCCGAAAGGTTAGTTTGAGTAAGCACTTTTTCATAACAGGAATTACTCTTGGAGGATTCGCCAATTCCGCGCATGAGGCAGAACTTTTTAGTTGGTACAGGCAGTGATTGAACCCAAGAACTCTGGCATGGCAGTCCTAGGCACTAACCATCACTCCACAGATGCACTTGTATATATAGTAAAATAAAATGCGGTTTTCACCTCGGAATGAGATAAAGTAAGCTGGTTTATACTTTATGAAATATCATAAGCCTATGAGCTGGCGCCACTATTGGGTGTTTTGTTAGATTCATTGAAACCGAGCTAAAATTGTTTTCCAGATTCCTTAAGACCTTTAGACAAAAATTAAGAAAAAGAAATTCACACTGCAAAAAGTGTCGTGACGAAAACATCCAAAACATTCCCCTTAACAAGGACTCATCTTTAGCTATAAGTTACTTAGTGAGTTAGATTGAGTTAGATGCAGCTGAGTGTCCACCATACCAACATCAAAATTAAACCAAAAAACAAGGAATAAAAGGGAAGAACTATATTTTTATAATTGTATATATTCAACATAATTTTAAGGTTCATTGGAGAATAAAATTAGAAGAAATGCAGTCTCAGGGCTAAGGGGGTTGGAAGTTCCGTTTTCGATTTTTTGTTCTATAATCACTACAACAAAAAAACTAATTAGAATTTTAACAAAAAAGAAAAACTATTTAAAATAAAAATGTTATCCTTTATAGGATATGACAATTTTTCGTTTTTTTTTGTAACTTTGGAGCACAAGCAGACCTTTTTGGCACCACTGTTCAGAGATGTTTTTTTTTATTCGATTTGAAATACCATTTCCATGTGATTTCATACTTTGTTCGTAAGATTGAAAATTGTCCAATGTCTAGAAAAATCGATTTCAATTATGCCAAGCTTAAAATCTAAAACACTAATAAATTAAGTTCAGACTCTTTCTTTAACTTTAAGATCCCACTTTTAAAGATTGATTGGAGAATTGAAAATAAAAAATGATGAAGCATCTTTCTCCATTTACTGTGCAATAACGTTCAATAACATTGATATTTTGGAGAATTTTAAAATGGTAATACTTTATAACAGAGAATATAAAGTTAGCAAGAAGTATTTATTGCATCAAAAAATAAAATCTAATTCTAAAAACTCTTTTTTGAGAGAAAAGCTCTTAAGAACGAAGAGACGATAAGGATTGTAAAAGAATGTCTTCTTTTGGGAATGCAATCATTATAAATCATTTATTGAATTTAACCTGAAGATTGCATTCATTGATTTCAACTAAATATTGAAACTTAAAAATTGCAATAATTTTTTCTCCAATCTGCAATCAATTGATTGCAATTTTTTGATACTTCATGCATTCTTTTGAAGTCTCTGCATTCCTTTGAAGATTTTTTTGCGGTATCCTATTGCAAAAGCGCTGAGTGAGTTATTGAAAAGCAATAGCTCTGAGGAGCGTCCGCGATCAAAGACACTCTATATGAAGTTATAAATCCTTCGTCCGTATCACCCTCAAGATGTGAATTATAACAGCAATAGTTTGTTTGTTTTCACGCATACAAAGAGTTTAATCAAGAGTTTTGAGCGCCAATGTTACGCCAATATCGCGCACACATTGAATCCACCTAAGAATATCAGCTGTTCGCTTTAGCTTGTAGGCAAACCAAGAAGCCTAAAGAGCCCACCACATACAATTTTTTAAAACAAAAATTTGTATGAAATGACTCTTCTTGGTAACTTCATATTCTTTGAAAATAATAATTCGTAAATCATACTCAACGTCAATGTTTTGACATTTTGAATGTAGGAAGTCGTATGTTCGTCGTATAAATATTCAAAAATTTGACCTCCAAATGTTAAACAATTATATGCCTTAAATATTTAATTTTAGAACTTATTTCGCTACTAATAAAAAACAAACAGTTTATCCAGTATATTATAAAAAAACTCTTTTCTAGCAAACTCACACCAAGCGTTTTTCCAGCTGTATCCATTACACTGGGATGTCACCACACCACTGTATAGAGGATATACCATTTCCATCACCATCGACCTCCCAATTGACGACTATCCTCTTCTAAAAAAGATATTCAAGTCAATGTTCAGTGGCTTGTTTCTTTAGACAGTCGAACTAGTGAAAACGTGTTCTGTTTTAATGAATGCCTTATTTTAAAATGCAAGATGCAAGAACAGCACCTTCGCCATGTTCTCCACACTCAATTTAGTCTCTGAATCCCATGAGGTATTGGCAAAGTGTATATGGTAGGCATAGGGCTGGACTGTGATACAGGAAAGAGGAAGATCATATAGGATTTTGGCTTCTGATTTGAAATTCATTATTTTGCACAAACAGTAAATTAATTTATTACTTTTTGCCATTGAATTCCACAACTCAAAAAACGTATTTTTTCTTCATTTGTCAGTAACATTAATTTGTAATTCGAATTATATAAAAGGGAAGATCCTACATCACGAATATTCAATTAGAGTCTTGGCTCCATCCAGTCAACCATCAGCCATGAGCCAATAGCTATAGATGGCTGGTGCTGCGCGACCTGCGCCAGCTCGTTGATAATGACAATGTTTCTTAATAATGAATGCAAATTGAACACAGTTTCGTACTCTGGGCGAATGATGGTCTTCTGTATAAACTCAGCTGCAAATCGAACGATTTAATGGTCACATCAGCCAAACTGAAGTCGTTATTTACACATTTGATTTATTTAACTCCTGAATTTAGTTTTCCCACTTTAAGCAACTGATTGAGTTGTTCGGAGTAATTGGTCTTTTTTCCAAAACTTGATCGTTGTATCGTTAATTATGCAAAAACCTATACGAATACCTTGCCAAGTAGGCGGATATTGTTACCGTATAAATTAATTTACACGCGTGCTAAGCATGTTCCTATTAAGCAATTCAGTTGATGCTGATGCATGGAGACGACCAATGACCAATTCGTGGACGTTGGACCGTGGATGGTAGACGAAGACTGCTGCCCTGAGAACTGACTGAAACGTGTATCAATGCAATTGAGTAAACTTAGTGCCTCACATTTCTGCATGTTTGCTTCTTCTGCCATTGTCACAATCGCTGTTGATGACAATTTATGTACGTAATTAATGTTGCGAAAAGTTTTTTCTCACGTGAAATGCGCGCAATGGCGAAATCATACGCATTTCTTTGTGAATTTGTGAAGTAACATGCGGGGAATTAAGTTCTTGAGCAACCTAGTCTCAAAAAAGGCATATCCATCTATATGTATTATACATTATTGTGTATGCATGTACGAAATCACTTATGTCCAAATTGGTTGAGTGTGAGATGACGATGCACATCACAAATGGGTTCTCTGAATTAATTATCAATTTGTTTAGCCAATATAGTAAGTTTTTAGTCCTTAAGTTGAGCAGATTTTCCAAATTTGGAAAATGTTTGTACATATATGTATTAAGACAAATCAGTTCTCCGAAATAGGAGAAGTATACGTTTAAAGAATATATAAATGCAGTTTCCAACTCCAATGCTTTGTAGGTAATTAAAAGAGTAAAGTAAATGATCAACAATAATTAGCACTGGATAAAGTTGTCACCGCAAGGGTTAACTTTAACACAGTTTTGTTAAGATTTATTTAATAAGAATACGATTACTTATGTATTTATATATGTATACTACAGACAAACTAAAAACATATAGAAAAATTTGTATGCATATATTTGTATCAATATTACATTAACATTTTAAGAGCGAGGAAAAAAAAAATAAAAAAGTAACCAATTGAATTAAATAACAATTTAAGAAAAACAATAAAAGACTAATTGTTTCTATTTTATTAAGGGAAAACATTAACAATCTATTTGTTTAAATTTAATCTATTTTCCATAGAAAAATATATGTATGTATATTATTATTAGTATCATCTAATCTTTTATTATTACCTTAAATTTGAAATTGGTTCCAGTTTTAATTAAACAAGTAATTGAAATTTTTTCTCATTTCGAACATACTTACAAAAATATATAAAAATTATTAGTTTAGATTTAAAAATTAAGTTTTACAATGATATTTTTTTTAGATTAGTATCTTAAATTTAGAAGTTTTTGAATAAGATTCGTTATTAGTTTTCTGGCATAAGCCTCCCCCAAGTCGGCCCATAATGTCTCATCATTGTACCAATTTTGACGTGACAACGTCTTAAATTAGGTTTATTAGGGAGTCACTTATGAAAAAGTGTAACGCCCGGTAACGTTACGATGAGTCACCGAACGAGAGAGAGGCCCGCCGAATGCCTCCGAACGAGAGAGAGGCCCGCCGAATGCCTCCGAACGAGAGAGAGGCCCGCCGAATGCCTTGCGTCTCTCTCCCACTCAACTATGATCGGTCTGCCGCGCGCGCAGCACTAGAGAATTAGGCGCATTGAATCGGCGCATGCTTGTGTCTCTGTCTTTGTCTTTCTCGAACGTTCTTGGCGTTGGAAAAACAAGAAAGCGTCATAATACAAGTTCACACGTGTGGTTAAAGTATCGTCAGCTGTGTCTGTAGTGAAAATGTGGAGTGCTTAGATTCGTCATTTACAACAACTACAACAATAAAGGTAAATAATTGTACACTGATATTTCATTATCGTAAACTATGATTGATTGATTAATTGTTAGATTGACACAAAAGTTGAGAAACTGAGTTTATAGGTTATGTCATACTATTGATAAATGTTGATAGTGTTAAGTAAATTATTAGTTTAACAATAAATATTCTACCTAGAAAAAGACGTTGTCACGTAAAATCTTCGCCCGTAAAACCGACTTTACAGGCAACCATTTTTTTGTTTTTTTGGTAAAGATCGTCACTCCATCTCTTGTTCGGTCCTTTAAAGATTATATTTGTTTTAATTATGTGTAGTCTTCCACATATTAAATTTTTTCGGCGTCCAGAATTATATCTTCTCTGGTGTCTGTCAATTTTTGTCAGTAAACTCAACATTTTCATCCACACGAGTAACGTCTGCAAATTATAAACATTTTCTAAGTTCGTAGTCGGTGACCGCAAATTTAACCGCATGAACACAAGCATGAATACAAAAACGCGTGAAGCAGAAGCTATCATTAAAACCGCTCATTTTTAAGTATAGCAAAGAATCCCTACAATAGTGAAGAGCGACAAGAATTGAACCAAGTTTTTTTTCAGCATTTTATTTATTCTGACTATTGGACGTTATTCCAGGACAAACAACACCAAACGTTTGTTAAGACACCTTTATGTTTAACCACCCACCGGGCGGCGGGCGATTGTCTCAATGGTTTAAACATTTTTAATTGTACTTAAAACTTTCTCTACTGAATTGTTTAGTTGAGATGCAATAAGTCTATAAGTTCCAGTTTTTACAGTTTTACTATCGCTATTTTTTTTTTCTGGGAGTACCCGTGGCATGTTGGTTAGTGCGTTGGACTGTCATGCGAGAGGTCTTGGGTTCGATCCCTGCCTGTGCCACCTAAAGTTTGTTTCATGGGTACTGCCTCTTGCGAGGAATTGACAAATTCTCCAAGAGTAATTCTTGTCATGAAAAGTGCTTTCTCAAATTAGCCGTTCGGATTCGGCATATAAACTGTAGGTCCCCTCCATCCCTGCAATTACTCGCACACAGGAATGGTTGAGAGTTGTAAGTCACTAGGCCCTGGTTCTCTACGAACTGTTGCGCCACCTAATTTATTTATTTTACTATCGCTTTTCTAGAATCAAGCTTATTGATTTGTCCACTTTCTTAATTATAGACAAAATTATCCTTTTAAAACCACATGTCATCTAAGTAGAATTTAACCCAGAAATAACGGTTAATCATATCGCAATAACGCTGGCCATTCACAGTATCGTGACGATGGTTATCGTCGAAGAAAATATATGTGCCAATAACGCTACCGCCGCGCCGGCATGGAAACCGCACCAAAATGTTATTTTTTGTGGACGAAGTTGTGATTCATGAAGCAAATGTAGATGCTTTTGCCATGAAATTCAGCATTTTGACGAATCTTCTCCGGAGAACGTACGTCAGTTGCTTCAAATTGTCCATCGGCTTCAATTCTCGGGTCAGATTGAGAATTCTTGAGAATGCCGTGAAATTTCCTGATTTAAATCGTTAGCTACGGACGCCTAAACGGCAGCGATATTTTCGACACTTCGACAAACCCGTTGTCTCACTGACACGTCAACATCACACAACGAATATGTAGACTTAAATTTTTTCACTAAACTTGTTCCTCGTGCTGTCAATTCCTATTGGAAAACCCGATATTATATGTTTGGATTTCACTTTTCCCTCGCCTCTGAGGACCAATCCGAATGCATAGACAGCTATAGTTCTTAAAATTTAAACAATACCAAAATAAAAAAAAGTCCTATCAGACAGATACATTTTTCAAACAGTAAATTGTTCTTACTTTTTTCCTGAAGTTTGTTTTCTGATCTGACTTTTTCAGCACTGAGCAAGAAATAGAAAAGTAATCATATTAAGCTACAATTATACGGTCAACGTAAAGGGTCATCAAAAAATCAAAATTAATTCTGTCAATGCACTATCAACGTTCACAGAGTCAATGCCTTAAACGTTGACTATCACACGAATGACCAATGCTGTCCTAAAATATTGACGCTATATGAGTCAACGTGACGTTTATTTATATCTCAAAACGCGTTGAATAGCGAAACTATGACAGAGGGCAGACCCCTCTTTACCACTGGGCCCAGGCCCAGGGCCCCGCAATCACCAGGGGCCCCCAAATTGCTGAAACATCACTTAACCTCTATTGGTCTATTTTCACGAAAAAAAAATTTCGATACAATTTTAGATGCATAAAGAATAATCAGAATTCGTACTTTCCTTGCTGAACAACAACCTTTGCTTAACAATTTAAATCACATTCCCTGCGAAATTATATTCAAATTAAAACAGAAATATGAATAACTAACTGAGTGGCAATGCAGTTTGGTTTCTGACAGAAACAAACAAAAACACACACATTTCGAATATCACTGTATCTGTATGAAAAAATAAAGATAATGGTGTTTCTATATTTGCAATGCGCATACAAGTTTGCATCAACGCAGTTACTCATACATACATAGTCGATTTAACTATCCGTCGGATGAACGGCACTCAATTTTTTAAGATTTCAAGGTAAAGAGATAAAGAGTTTTTGTTCTTGGCCATTCAATGAGATAGATGAAAGATTACACTTCTCACTATTTGTTCTATAGGTCAATAGTAATCGTTGATAGTACACCCGATCTGTCTCATGTTGATCAACTTACATTTATTATTCGTTACGTAAAAGATCACGAGCCTGTTGAAAGGTTTTTCGACTTTATTCCAATTAAAAAACATAGATCTGATTATTTAGCGGAAATCATATTGAAGGTTTTGGAGGATCATGACATTTCGATAACAGATTGCACAGGCCAAATCTACGACAACGGGCAATATGTCAGGAAGCTTTCCTGGTCTGCAGGCAAGAATAAAAGAAAAATGTAAATTTTCCACTTTTGTACCATGTGCAGGGCACTCTTTAAACTTGGTAGGAGTGCATGTCGCTGGGTGTGTTTTAGAAGCAACCAAATTCTTTCTTTTTCTTCTTCTCATCGATGGAGTATGTTGACTGCTCATTTAGGTCCAAAAAAAGTTTTAAAAAGTCTTTCTCAAACAAGATGGTCGGTGCGAGCTGATGCACTTCAAGAAATTGAAGAAGCTTTGATGTCTATCGCAAACGATTTAGGACAGGCACGAGAGGCCAGAGAGGAAGCATTTAGTCTGCAAAAAAATGTCCATGCTTGAATTTACCATACTTACAGAACTTTGGAACTCTGTATTGCAAAGAATTAATAAAACAAGTACTTTACTTCAAAAATAAAATATTACCCTGGATGTTGCAATAAATTTGCTGAGTGCAATAGATGAATTTATAATTGGGCTCAGGGACAATTTTGATAACTTTGATTCATCAGCCAGACAAAAAAAAACGGATTCCGAATATAAGGACCTTTCTGAAAGGATGATGTGTAGAAGCTCACGCCATGACAGCTCTGGACCCTTAGTAATTCTGACTGGGGAAGAAAGATTTAAAATTTAAACCTTTCTTCCCATTGTCGACACACTTAGCGTTCATTTGAAACAGCGACTAGGTTCGTATACGAAGATTGGCCAACGTTTTGACTTTTTTTTGATTAAAAAATCTGAATTCAGAAGATTAAAAGAGAACTGCAAATCTTTTGCTAAATTTTATACCGAAGATGTGAACGGAGATGAACTACATGCTGAATGCCTGAATTTAAAAGACTACTTGAAAATTAGTCGACACGAAAATGAAAAAACTGACAACATTCAAGAGCTTTATAATTTTTTAAAAACTAATAAAATTGAAGATGAATTTCCAAATGTTGAAATTGCACTAAGAATTTTCTTAAGTATGATGGTGACCAATTGCATTGGGGAACGTTCCTTCTCTTAGTTAAAAAGAATCAAAAACTAACTCAGAACTACAATGATTCAAGAAAGATTGACATGTTTGTCGCTGATATCAATCGAAAGCGACATCCTCAATCAATGATTTTACTAATCTCAAATCAAGAAAAAGACCCCTTCAATAAATATTCCTTTCTTTTACGTGAAAAAATATATAGTCTGTGTCACTATATTGTTCTTTAAATTACATTCTCAATAACTTATTTAATTGTCTGTTATTTAAATTTTGTTTATTTTTGAATTTTATATGACATACATATTTATTTTTTGTTTTTATTTTTACATTGTTTATGTGTATGTTTTGAATGCTGCAATAACTATTTATTTTTTTAATGAATTAAAAAAATTTATTTATTTAAAAAATTAAAAGAATAAATACCTATCAATTCAAAGTTATGTGATTTTTTTTGTATACCTTTATTACACAACATAACATTTCTATATAATGGGGCCCCATTTTCGAAAAGTGCCCAGGGCCCCCAAAAGGGTAAAGACGGCCTTGGATGTGGGTCAGTGTTATTTTTATAATTATTCCTTTTTTGTGTTGCGAAAGAATATTAGCACTGGTACAATAAATTCATCTGATACATAATTTGTGGGTACAGTTTTTAATTTTACGTGTAATGAAATAAAAACCTTAACATAGTTCAAAAATTAAGAGGAATTATGAAAGTTGGTTTGAATGTTTGATTATTGATTAGAATAGTTGGCTTTTGAATCAAACTTGAGTTGATAGAAGGCCCCCAAAATGTGTGGACCATCTAAGCCAAACATTTCATTTTCTGTATCAAGCATCACCCTTTCCTCGCATCCTGTTAAAATGCGCCTATACAAAAAGCTAATTGATGGATTTTAGACACACAGTGTTAGTAACGCCTCCTCGATTCTAGACATTAATATGCTTGAATTACTTATTTTGACCTTCCAGTTTTATTTTAGCTAATATACCTGAAATGTTGCGATTGCACTAACAGTTGCTCTTTCAAGACTAACGGTTCTCATAACAATTATTATCAAACCATGGGAAAACAAAATATTTTATAAATTTTATTTTATATTATCTAATATATAAAATTCTCCTGTCCTCCGAAACGGCTTAACCAATTTCAATGAAATTTTGCATATACATTCGGTAGATCTGAAAATAGGTTTTATATCTATTTTTTATATTCCTAAGTGCTATGGTTTAATTGTATCAACATCGTACACGGTGCAACGATCTTACAATAGTTTTCAGTGACGCTATGTACAATGAAGCATTGATTGCTGTTGAGGATCTTTGCATTATCATTGCCAATTTACCACTCAGTCAGTTCGGTATGCATTCAACAAATCGAAATGCATCTGATTTAATAGACACTGAATTGAATCGTGAACTACAATACAATATTGTAGAAATGGCAGCGATTGTTGCTCGCAATGTCTCACTAATGAATGAAGAACAAAGAACCATTTATTACCACATCATGCTCATTCTTTTTTTAAATGAACCAGGTGGAACTGGCAAAACATTCCTTATTTCGCTAATTCTTGCTAAACTACGATCAAATAATGCTATCGCATTGGATGTTTTATCTTCTGGTATTGCAGCAACTTTATTGGATGGAGGCAGAACAGCTCATTCAGTATGTAAACTGCCACTAAATATTCAAAATAACCCAGACGCGGTGTGCAATATAAAAAAACAATCATCCATGGCCACAGTGCTGAAACAGTGTAAAATTATCATCTGGGATGAATGCACTATGGCACACAAACATTCGCTTGAGGCGTTGAACAGGACATTGAAAGATATAAAAAACAATGACAAGACTATTTGGCGGCACTCTATTAGTCCTTTCAGGTGATTTCAGAGAAACACTTCCCGTTATCCGCGTTCAACGTACGCTGATGAGATCAACGCGTGCTTAAAATCATCGCCACTGGTGGCGTAATGTTGAAAAAGTACAACTGAAAGTAAATATGCGTGTTAAAATGCTTCAAGATCCATCCACTGGCTGAAACATTCTCAAAACAGTTGTTAGATAAAGGCGACGGAAAAGTTACTACAGATGAAATGAAACATACAATTACCGGTCGATTTCTGCACGATTATTGATTCACAAGATGCTCTCATTGACCAGATATTTCCGATGTACACAGCCAATAATATACAAATCATGAGTGGCTGGCAGAAAGAGCAATTTTAGCAGCAAAAAAAGGGGATGTCACCGAATTAAATCTCAAGATACAACATTTGTTACCAGGAGACTTGGTGTCATACAAATCTATTGATACAGTTTGTGATGACACCGAAAGGTGTAAATTATCCAACTGAGTTTTAGAACTCATTGGATTTACTAATGAAAAATGTTATCGAAATCATATTTCTATAAATGGAAAATTCCGAGGTGAAAATACATATATCAATACCGCGAATCCCTATAATTATACCCACAGATGTGCCAATTCAATTCAAACGCCTTCAATTTCCAATTAGCTTGGCATTTGCAATGACTATCAATAAGTCTCAAGGCCAAACGATGTCTGTCTGCGGCTTAGATTTGGGCACTGCATGTTTTTCACACGAACAATTATACGTAGCGTGCTCTCGAGTGGGCAAACCATCCAGTTTGTTTGTATTGGCGAAAGATGATTTATTTCCAGCAAAATATTCTCTAGAAATTATTTTTATGACAAAACAACGTTTGTCGGGTCAGCCAGTAAAATTATATAAAACAATCTGTCAATTTTTTTTTTCATATCATACGTTGTTATAAAATTACATTTAAAATATACTTTGGCTCGGTATTAAATTCTAACTGACTGTCCCAAAAATGAGTCATTATGTCCCAATAGCATTGACAAACACATTACACCGTCACAGTCAGTGGTGAACGCGTTGACTCAAAAATGTGTTTCAATGTCGTTGACGTCACTGGTTTTCTTCCTGGCATTGAAGTTGCACTTTTCTAATGGGTTTTGGTGGCCTTAATTCAAATCCGACTTCAAAATTAATGTATCACGTCAGGTTTTTGAGATGTTACTTTTTAAATTTCGAAAAACCACGTATGTATTGTATATATAAAGGCTTTTTGAAGCTTTCTAAATTTATGAAGTAGCTTTTTTTCAATATAATCTTGTTCTCCAAAATGTATATTATTGCCTTATAGCTAATGTTCGAAAAATCTTCACAAGTTGTTAGACTTAACCTGTCTTACAAAAATCCAAAAGAAACGCTAATTAATTTTTGCTAAATTAAAAAAGGAAAAACGGTTTGAAAGTAAGTTTTGTTTTTGTAACGGATCTGTTGTCTAAAAAATTCTATTATATCAAGTTTTAGAATTATTTTAAAAAATATACAAATAATGTTGAAAATTTTTGAATATTTTTAAGACTTGGACAAATAGTTAAAATTGGAGTTTGGATTCAAAATCGGCACTAAAAATTAAGTCCAAGACGTATTTTCCAAAACTATTAAAGTATCAAATTCAAGTTTCTTGAAACTTTATATGTATATAGATTAGATATATTGAAATAAAGACTCATAACTAAGATTAAGAATTTCCAGAAACTAAGTAAGGTACTAAAATGCTTTTAATTACAACTAAAAAAGAAAGATTTGTACGAAATCATAATACAATATTTATTGTTAAGAGATATTTTGAGTTTTAACTTAGGCTTAAAAAAACCGTTTTTGGGTGTTTTTAGCATTTCGAAAGGGACATCTTTTAAAAACGTAATATGATTAAAAAAGTATTCTTTTATTTGGGCAACAGAAAAAAAATGAATTTTGTCGACCAGTGCGATAACACGACATGACATCATTGGGACAGATTTTAAAATTATTTCTAGGTCAGAGAGCCAATGCGTTGATCGTCTAATAATATAGCTTAACTCATCAAAATAATTTTGTCTACGGTTTAAAGTGACAGTTCACATCAAACTGTTTTTTCTTGTGTTTTACTAGGAAACATAATGATGAAGCTGAAGCTGAAATGTATGGTGAAAACTACGAAAACAACACATAGCGCTGCAATGCGAAGTTGAAGACGAAGACGAAGCTGAAGCATAAGTTGAGTGAACTTTTACTTTTGACTTCATGCTGTACAGATTTTTGACAATTGTATGGTTTATATGGATAGTTGACAAATCAAGTTAAAAGCTTTTGACTTGATGCAGTGCAGATTCAATTCTTGTCAAACTTCACCCATTGTGTTCAGACGGTTACTTTAAGAACATTTGAACTGTCTTCACTAAATTCCAAATTAGGGAAGAGACTTATTACGCGATACGAGACAAGACCCATAACTTGTGAGCGTTAATATTACCCGTGTTTTGTTGGTAAATCTATCCATAGTATAGTAAGATTTTACACGAATAACAAAAACAATATCCTATGAATAACACCGATAAAAGTTAGAGTAGAATCTCACTATGGATAGGTTTTTGACATTTATACGAGCCTCGAATGGATCTTATGTGATTTCGTTCTCAAATGTTGGTACGATTGATATTGAATTTGTATCTCGATGGCTGTGTTCGTTTCGTTGAGTAGTTGTGCATTTGGAATCATGTGTGCTTTCCATTGGGGAAAAAACCAATCTATTACTGTTGATATTATTTAGTTTTGTTAGTGAAAATGGACTAACTGGGCGTATTTTGCAAGAGAAAACAATAGAAAAGATATTTATGTTTTGCTATGTTTCCACCAAAGGTTTATCTCAGTTTAGATTAGATAAATCTTTTTGGTGTTTCCACCGCACAAGAAGATTTAAAAATGATTAAGTTTGACAGCACTTTCTAAAATGCAAATGGTGTTTCGATGTTTCTTATGAAGTGCAAGTGAGATAATTTGATTTGTGTTAAACTATGAAAAACTGAATAGTTCAGCACCGCATATAAGAATATGCTACCTACTCAATGTGCATTTTTTTTTTCTTTTTAAATTTGATTAAAACAAAACTATATTTTTTGTACACAAACGTGCAAATAAACAGACCAAAACGCATTATCTGTAAAACCAACTCCCCACACAGGTTTTTCTTCACAAATTTTGACTCGACTCCGAACTCCGGTCCCCGCCCGGAATCGAGGCGAATTAGGCTCATTTCAACTCGATTCAGGTATATAAAGAATTTAGGCGAGCTTCAAGCTCGCTTCAACACCACATGTTAATGTAGTAGTGTACGAACAAACCACCTTCTTGAAGTTTTTATTTTATGTCAAATTGGTTGGTTAAAACTTTGAAATCGAATATCACATTACACAGACGTATTTTCTTGATTTTGATAGTCAACTATCAAAAATCAGCTTACACGATTTCACCCCTGGTCTGAATTTCGCTATTTTTCTTGGAATTTTTTGATAAATTATTCTGGCAAATGTTCAGTTGTACGAGTATCAACTTTTGTTGGCAATTTCTCACTTTACTATATATAGAATGCGAACAAAACGCACTTATTGATGAGACTAATTCAAAAGGTGATAGTTACTCTGCAGGTACAAACACCTCGTCGAGATATCGTCTACTGGTCAAATAAAATAAAACTAATAAAGTTATTATATTGTTTTACCATTTTCTGCCACAATTTAAATTGGTGCTACGTCTATTCTATTTAACAAAACTCTTATTTCTTATTTTGAATGCATAACTTAAAAAAGACAAAATCTAGCGAATCTCCAGACTAATGTATGCATTCGTAAAAACATGACAAACAGAC
Source organism: Eupeodes luniger (assembly GCA_951509635.1). Classification (NCBI taxonomy): domain Eukaryota; kingdom Metazoa; phylum Arthropoda; class Insecta; order Diptera; family Syrphidae; genus Eupeodes; species Eupeodes luniger. The sequence goes on along the minus strand of OX608075.1, from coordinate 50,526,927 downwards.
AACCGAAAGCAAACAGACAAGAAAAATATCAGAACACAAGACTAAAAACAAGAACAAAGAATATTGTAAAGCTCATTATTGTTTTGGCGCCAATGCGGTTATCAGTCGTAAATGTTTTAATATTTTACTGCTGTGCCTCTGCCTCTGCCTCTACGCCGAAAGAGACACAAAAACAAAAGTGCCTTGAGATACGAGATATACGAAACGAACGACATCAACTCAACATCATCATGACTCACATTCCCCACTAAATGAACATTCTCAAAATTGTTTAGATTTTAGGACTTGGGCTTCTTGGTTCCTTGTAGTTCCTCTTATCGATCAAATTAAATTTGTCGGTGCAAGTGGAAGTGTAAGTGGAAGTTGAAGTTGAAGTGGAAGTGGAAGTGGAAGTTCAAAAGTGTGGGTTGATCGTTGATGGTTGCAGATTTGTGTAATATCACATCACAATTCACATTCACGTCCTTTTGAGAGCAGGAAAGCACGTTTGGATTTAGACGGATACCTTACCTATACTGACAGCTTGGTATTACTTTTATCCGCGAGGTAGTCTTCAGATCGCAGATGTTGTAAGGATCTTCATGATTATAGTCTTCAGCTATATGTACGAATGTTTCCAAATCAAGTTTTACTTGTTTCTTATTCTATAGTTCTATTAGAAGGACGATTATAAAACTGCGCGCTCACCTGCTGCGTTGCGTGTTTCACATTTATAAGGTTTTTCTTTTCTTGTATTTATTTATTTTACGTTAACGTTTATTTTTGTTCGTCTTCATTCATTGGTTATTTTCTTTTTCTAATGAAAATCATCTCATAAAACAATTAAGTTGGAAAAAATTTTGTTTGAATGCATTTTGATGCCAGACAAAAGGAACGAACGAACGAAATAAAAAAAATGAATGACCAATTAAAATTAATTTAAGACCAATAACATAGGTTATTTAAGAATTCAGATTGTTTTTTTTTTTTTTGTGGCACAAGGCATCAGGGTATATAGCTCGTACCGCTCACTTTAAGCTTCTGAGTTAAGGTTTCTCTTATATAGAAAGAAAGTGGCATTTCGATAATTTTGTTTAAGCAAAAGAACATACAAACAAAAATAAAAACAACCAATTAGCAATTAGGTCGCGAAACATTGGACCGAATTCTTATGTTATTATCATTCCTGTAGAATTGCTATACAAAAGGTGTTTTACTAATTATGTTATCTGAAAGGAGTGGTTGTTTGTTTTGTTATTTTTGAATGCAGTAAATAAATGCGTTTTTCTTAAATAAAACCAGCGAATTTCAGCAATCTTGTAATTGGTCTATATGTCATGAAAGAATTTTGTATGACTGTCATATTTGTTTTTGTTTTTATTTTTTGAAGCATTTCATGAGGATTATTAAATTATAAACTTATTAACATTGAAATGTCATTATGTTCGTTTTATTTAAACTTCAAATGCATCTTACATAGGTATATGAAAATGATGTGAATCGTAGAGTTCTATCCCATAAACTTTCTTCAATTAGGTAGGATTATGAAGAACACACACAGCAAGGTTTTATATGAAGAATCCTTTGAGTTTCGGGACGTGCATTTTTACCTTCCTCGATTTTGAACTTTAACGGACAATTCCTTGAGAAAGTTCTAAATTGAATTCAAAACTCGATATAATAATTCTCAGTTTATCTTTGAAACTTTGTTTTGAAAATATTTAAAACTCGAGCATTTCTTATGAAATGAATAGGGCTAAAAATAGATGGGTTTTTCTCGGCGTGTAAGCTGAGTGTGAGCAAGTCGAAAAGGTCTCATTCGATCCTTTAGATAATGCCATTTAGTTTCTACAATGGAGCAGTTGAGTGTCCTTCACCGTGTGTTCGCGTACAACTCATTTGTCAGAATTCATGCTTTACAAAATTTATCATTCTTCCGTTCGACACTTCGTCAAGCGTGAGTTGAGCTTTCATCCTTATAAGTTGATAATTGTTCAACAGATGAAACGTTTCCCGGCCGCCTCATTTCAAGTTTTGGAGATATGCGTTGGCCTCCTAGATCATTTGACTTGACGGTGTGTGATTTTTTTTTTGGGGTTATCTAAAGTCACGTGTTTATGAGTCAAAACCACATGTTACATGTACTAGACGAACTTAAGGACTTTCTTCGTGCTACGAACAAGATGGACGTCATATGCTCCATGTTCTTATCGAAGTTCTATCCATTTGGGAGGGACGCCCGTGGAGGAATGACACTGCTCCTAAAAGGTTGGAACCAACTTTACCGATTCTTCTGATGTCAAAAAAGGCTATAGACATGGTGATGCGCTGCCATGTGATATCTGATTATTATGCTGATGACATTGACATAATCGGAAGATCTCAGCGTTATGTCAATGGGGCTTTTATGAGTATTGAAATAGAGGCATCAAAACGGGTATAGCATTTAATGAGGCCAAACAAAAGTACGAGTACATGCTGTCATCAAGAAAGGACCTATAACACGGACTTGGTCTCTATCAAAACGTCACCATCGAAAGACGTAACTTTGAGGTAGTTAGGGACTTTGTCAACCTGGGCTCCGCTATGAATGGAAAAAATAAAACCAGCGCTAAGTTAAACACACTTTGACAAAAGCTGATGAAAGTACCTACCTTGAGTGTTTTTGAACGAGAAAAGTTCTTCGTGTGATCTACGGTCCCGTATGCATAAAAGGTGATTGAAGGAGAAGATGGAACTACGAGCTGTACGGGCTGTTCACCGACGTAGACTTATCCAATAGGATAAAAGTTCAACGCCTGAGATGGCAGAATCACGTAGAGCTCATGAAAACCAATGGTCCGTCCCGGATAGTCTTCGAATCCACGCCCACCGCTGCGGATCAGGTGAAGACTTCAAAAAAACATTTTTTGTTATGTGTTGTAATGCTTTCAAAGAAGGGTACCTATTGCTTTTCTGTATCCGAACCTGTGAGTATACAATAATAGAGAGTGCTCGGCTCTCGGCCGCCGGCGCGTAAGAGATTTTTGCCAGGGTCCCTAATGTCTCACTATATTTCCGATACAGTTATTCTTAGTTTTACCCTAGTATGAAGAGAAAAGTTTTCAAGCAATTATCAAACTAATTCTTTGGATTTAAGGTCTTGAATCGATAGAACATTATAATTTACGTGTCCCCAGAGAAGAAAGTCTAAAAGTGTTAATTCACAAGATATCTGTGACACGCCAGGAAACTCTTCTTGCAAAATTGCGATTGTGTATTGTTATTACCTATCTAATGTGCGTAGTTTTTATTTGTTAGATGTCAAAAGAGGACAGCTTCAATAGTGACAGCTGCCTAAAGCGAATCGGAAAATATTTTTCAAATTATAGATTACCTCAGGCTTAATATACACTTATACCTCTGTTCACTATTCACCATTCCTACTGCCCGAAGAATATATTTATGGTACAAATAATTATTTGACTTTTTCAAACGCCTTTAAGTGAGAAGCAAATAAGCACTTGTAAGACACTCAAACTCGAAAATTTGTAAAAATTTGCTTTGTCTATTAATTTGGCAAACCGCACTACTCGAGTCGAGTATAACAAATTATTTTGCAACACAAGAAATACCAGGTACCTGCATATATCTTTAATTTATTTACATACTATTAACTTGTGAAACCTCTACTTGGTGTGGATAAATTCCAGATCCAGACAAAATGACACATTATAATTCTCATATATTACAGAAGACAAAAAACATCGTGATGACAAATAACAATGAATACAAAAATACAACAACAACAACAAAAACCAATACCTTCTATTCTACCAACAAAAATAATACAAACCAGAGGATATTAAGAGATGCCTGTTGCTTGGCGCTGTTCACCACTTTTCAGGGGCCATCACGCTATCTTAAGCCCATTAACTCAGTCACTAATGGAACTTATCACATTAGAATCCACTCCCTTCCTTTCATATTTCTCTTGATCTTTCTGGACAAGTTGTCTGAAGTATAGGCGCACACAAACATATGTTAACATCTTCGTGCATGTACTTTGTCTGCGCCGAGTGTTTTATGAATCTATAAGTGGGGCGATGACTTTATGCGTTGCCAACACAACACCACCGCACCGGCTGCTGCTGCTGTCCCAGTGGCCAGTATAGTGTGGAAGTTGTAGTTGACCAAACTAAAATTGCACCCTCTGGTCAATAAAAAAGGCAACTAAATTCACGTCGTCACGTCGTAGCTGCAGATAATGATGCATACGTATATGTATATGTCATTAGGCAAATGATCTTCAATCTTCACTTCTTCTTAGATCCCGGGTCCGGGTACCGCGGCAGGTACCACATGTGTCTTGACTTCGGCAGCACATGACTTGACTCTATAGGTGTAATTAACGAGGAATCAATTAAAATCGATGCTTTTAATAATTGGCAGTTACCAATAGTTTGACATGCGTCCTCGTTAAACCATTTATGCCAATTTTAGATTTCACTTACCATTTCCAGGACAGAAAAAACATAACATGTATTCGAAGAATTGACGAAAAACCACCGAGTGTCAAATTAATTACTCCGATCATTCAAATAAATGCCGCTTATTCAGCAGATAAAATGGGCGAACCATCAGAGTTCAGAGCCTGAAAGTCGAGACATTAAAGAGCATCAGATAAATCGGAAGTCCCGCGGCAGCTAAATCGATAGTTTTCTTTCAATTTTGTTTGTCTGTCTCTGTAGCTGTCGCTGTCGATGTTGTTGGTTGTGTCGACTAAAGAAAAAACATGTGTTTGTGTAGTCAGTTTCCGCTTTCGGTTACGACGACTTTCGGAACTTCAGGTGAGATGAAGCAAACACGACAAACAAGCAGTTTGCTGATGTTTATGGACGACACAGACACCTGAGTATAACAAAATGTTGATGGGTTCATAAATCGAGTTAAAAAACAAAAACCCAACACACTCCGACACGATGGATGCTTGGTACCGCAGTCCGCATGCAGGACGTAAGTAGCATTGTGGTTTTATTAGTTATAATGTCGAGTATTAATGAACTTTAGCAACGATAACAAAGACATGAATCATTCTTTTGTTGACTTGACATATTAATGTAGAAGCAATGTGACGTTTTTATTTTTATTTTAAAGCGAGGCAAAATGAAAAGTTTCATTCTTGTATTCTAATCTAAGATTCCAAAAAGTAATAGTTTTTAATAAATTTATTACGAACAAAATTGATCTATTCTGGAATTCTTTCCAAAAAACTTAAGTTTTAAAAGTCTGCTATCTGTGAGTGAATTGTTTTCAGAATTTTTAGGCCCATGAATATGGTTTTCAAATGTCCCGAATAAATTTACGCGTTGAGTTTTAGGTTATGAGGTTAGAAATAAGGGCAATTGTATTCACTATTTCTCAACTCTTAAGTTGACACAAACTTGAGAATTGTGATATAAGTTAAATCTTTTGTATCCTAACTATGGTAAATAAATAAATAAATAAATAAGGTGGCACAACAGTCCATGAAGAACCAGGGCCTAGTGACTTACAACTCTCAACCATTCCTGTGTGCGAGTATTGTTGTCAGGGAAGGAGGGGACCTACAGTTTATATGCCGAATCCGAACGGCAAATTTGAGAAAGCACTTTTCATGACAAGAATTACTCTTGGAGAATTTGTCAATTCCTCGCAAGAGGCAATACCCGTGAAAAAAACTTTAGATGACATAGGCAGGGATCGAACCCAAGACCTCTGGCATGACAGTCCAACGCACTAACCATCATGCCACGGGTACTACTATGGTAAATGCCCGTTGAAAATTTCCCTTATATATTTTTCACAGATACGTTTGTTTCTTCTTTTGATTTGAATTTATTCTGTGCGAAAAAATAAATTTAATAAGTCATGGCTGAAGTTGCCAAAAGTGCTATATTTCACAGTAGAGAAAGAACAAAACGTTGACCAATCTTCGTATACGAACCTAGTCGCTGTTTCAAATGAACGCTTAGTGTGTCGACAATGGGAAGAAAGGTTTCAATTTTAAATCTTTCTTTCCCAGTCAGAATTACTGAGGGTCCAGAGCTGTCATGGCGTGAGCTTCTACACCTCATCCTTTCAGAAAGGTCCTTATATTCGGAATCCGGTTTTTTTTTTGTCTGGCTGATGAATCAAAGTTATCAAAATTGTCCCTGAGCCCAATTATAAATTCATCTATTGCACTCAGCAAATTTATTGCAACATCCAGGGTAATATTTTGTTTTTGAAGTACTTGTTTTATTAATTCTTTGCAATACAGAGTTCCAAAGTTCTGTAAGTATGGTAAATTCAAGCTTGGACATTTTTTTGCAAAGACTAAATGCTTCCTTTCTGGCCTCTCGTGCCTGTCCTAAATCGTTCGCGATAGACATCAAAGCTTCTTCAATTTCTTGAAGTATCAGCTCGCGCCGACCATCTTGTTTAAGAAAGACTTTTTTAAACTTTTTTTGGACCTAAATGAGCAGTCAACACACTCCATTGATGAGAAGAAGAAAAAGAAAGAATTTGGTTGCTTCTAAAACACACCCAGCGGCATGCACTCCTACCAAGTTTAATGAGTGCCCTGCACATGGTACAAAAGTGGCAAATTTACATTTTTCTTTTATTCTTTCCTGCAGACCAGAAAAGCTTCCTGACATATTTGCCGTGTTGTCGTAGATTTGGCCACTGCAATCTGTTATCGAAATGTCATGATCCTCCAAAACCTTCAGTATGGTTTCGGCTAAATAATCAGATCTATGTTTGTTAATTGGAATAAAATCCAAAAATTTTTCAACAGGTTCGTGATCTTTTACGTAACGAATAATAAATGTTAGTTGATCAACATAAGACAGATCGGGTGTACTATCAACGCTTACTATTGACCTATAGAACAAATAGTGAGAAGTGTAATCTTTCATCTATCTTATTGAATGGCCAAAAACAAAAACTCTTTACCTTGAAATCTTAAAAAATTGAGTGCCTTTCTTGTATGCGCGTTGCAAATATAATGGGTGATTTTTTTGAGGCTAGGATTTTCATGCTTTAGTATTTGACAGATCACGCGGGATTTCAGACATGGTGTCAAAGAGAAAGATGCTCAGTATGCTTTGACATTTCATCATGAATAGACTTACTAACGAGCAACGCTTGCAAATCATTGAATTTTATTACCAAAATCAGTGTTCGGTTCGAAATGTGTTTCGCGCTTTTTTATCGACAAATTTTGTTCAGCGATGAGGCTCATTTCTGGTTGAATGGCTACGTAAATAAGCAAAATTGCCGCATTTGGAGTGAAGAGCAACCAGAAGCCGTTCAAGAACTGCCCATGCATCCCGAAAAATGCACTGTTTGGTGTGGTTTGTACGCTGGTGGAATCATTGGACCGTATTTTTTTAAAGATGCTGTTGGACGCAACGTTACGGTGAATGGCGATCGCTATCGTTCAATGCTAACAAACTTTTTGTTGCCAAAAATGGAAGAACTGAACTTGGTTGACATGTGGTTTCAACAAGATGGCGCTACATGCCACACAGCTCGCGATTCTATGGCCATTTTGAGGGAAAACTTCGGAGAACAATTCATCTCAAGGAATGGACCGGTAAGTTGGCCACCAAGATCATGCGATTTGACGCCTTTAGACTATTTTTTGTGGGGCTACGTCAAGTTTAAAGTCTACACAAATAAGCCAGCAACTATTCCAGCTTTGGAAGACAACATTTCCGAAGAAATTCGGCCGAAATGCTCGAAAAAGTTACCCAAAATTGGACTTTCCGAATGGACCACCTAAGACGCAGCCGCGGTCAACATTTAAATGAAATTATCTTCAAAAAGTAAATGTCATGGACCAATCTAACGTTTCAAATAAAGAATCGATGAGATTTTGCAAATTGTATGCGTTTTTTTTTTTAAAGTTCTCAAGCTCTTAAAAAATCACCCGATAGAAACACCATTGTCTTTATTTTTTCATACAGATACAGAGAAATTCAAAATGTGTGTGTTTTTTTTTGTTTCTGTCAGAAAGCAAAATGCATTGCCACTCAGTTAGTTATTCATATTTCTGTTTTAATTTGAATATAATTGCAGGGAATGTGATATAAATTGTTCAGCAAAGGTTGTTCAGCAAGGAAAGTACGAATTCTGATCATTCTTTATGCATCAAAAATTGTATCGAAATATTTTTTTTCTTGAAAATAGACCAATAGAGGTTAAGTGATGTTTCAGCAATTTGGGGGCCCCTGGTGATTGCGGGGCCCTGGGCCTGGGCCCAGTGGGCCCAGTGGTAAAGAGGGGTCTGGTTACCCCTTCTGATCTGGCTACAATTTAAAAAGCTTTTATTCATCTAGAACTCGAGTATAATTCTCATTTTTTGTCTGGTGCCCCAACAACGTACTTCAGTCATTTGGATAGAACTAAAAAGAGAGCTCTTAAAATAATAAGAGATCATTCTCTTACTGAGGCATTTGCTTTTTTTGAACACCGCCGCAAGGTCTCTTGCCTATCATTGTTTTAACGTTGATCTATTTAGTGAAATAACCAGTTGTATTCCTCCCCTCAAACAATTCAACCGTAATACCCGTACTTCTAGTAATGCTCATCAGTTTACCCTTGAGCCCAATTTCGGATGTACTGTTAAGTAAATATAAAAATTCTTTCTTTAGCAGCACTACACGAATGTGGTATCTTTACCAGGGTGAATATTTCCCACTCATTACAATGTGCAGCCATTAAAAACGAATGTGCATCGGTATCTCCTTTTAAATCCTGTCCTCCTTTCCTAATTGTTCGCACTCTATATAATCATTATTAAGGGTTCTCACAACCCCTTAAGTGTGTGTGATTTTACATCATATTTAAGTTATAGCTTTTTCACACCGAACCTAAGACCCGGTTTTCGCGAAATGTTTGGTTTCGGCCGAAAACCTACATCAAAAACTCAAGTTTTCCCATAAATGTTTGGTAAACCACAAGTTTTCGCAAACCAAATTCCTTACAATATAAGAGTTATTTCTTTTTGTTTTTTATTTACAGAATATGGAAGAGACAAAAAAAACAAAAAAAAGGAAAATTTGGGGGAACTGCGTGGCAACAGAAAAAATTGCGGGAAAATTTGCCAACGTCGAGAATAATAGCCCCGGTGACTTTTTGCGGCAGTGCCGATTCTTTTATGATCCTCCAGAGATTCAAACGCTCTTTGTTAAGCAAGGAACCGGAATTCACTATGGCTACTAGCGTGACGACCCCAAGGACGAGGAAGAATTGCTCATAGTTCGTAATGACGTTTCTAAGGGATGCGTCTTCGAACTCGTCGCCACAAATATGTTCGACGCTTTCGCTTACTACCTGAAGAAAGACTTTCCGATAAGTCCGTTTAATCACAAGGGTTTGGGAGATATGAGAAAGGCGATAAGTTCATTTGTGGAGGAGAATAAGCCCATCATAACAGCTTCAGTGATCGCTCTGGATGAGTGTGATTGTGGTACGAATCTGGAACTAGGAGTTGACCTTATCTGCTCCGGCCATAAGGACCTACACGAAATCGTTCAGAATCTTCTCAACCCCGACTATAAGTTGCTCGGACGGCCACAATATATGGCGATTCTGAAGGCACATTTATCCAACAGAAGCAATATTCATAAGCTCAGTATTTTGGATTGAATTTGTTGTGAAAGAAGAAGAAAATGTTTTAAATGAAATTAATTTTTGTTGTGTTTTGTTTGTTGTTGATTCTATGAGACAATTAGCTTCTCCTTCGTGAATTGTTCGGAACGTTTGAAGTAAACAAAGAGGATAGCTGCAGCCAATCGAGCTTGTAGTTCTTGTTGGTTCATGTCGTGAGCCCATTCCACCCGTCCCTAGAACTTCAGTTGAAACTCTTCTTCGAGACGAGGTAGTGCTACGGCCTTGTCTGCGCTGATATGCTGCTCTATCACTGCACAGGAAAGGATTATCGACTTAAGGGTGTCGACGGCAAAGTCAAATCCTTAGGAGAATGTTTGCACTTCAAGAATTTTTAAACAATTGAATCTTGAGAGAATACATACCATATAGAACATCTTCACTGTGTGAAAGAAAGTAACTTGGATATTTTCATTTTATCCGCATCCGAGACGGTGGGTGGTGATATACTGGGAGTTTTTTGTATGTTCATATCGAAACGTTTGTTAAACCACTCAATGACGGGATCCCATTCGTTCTTTTGGAGCTCGTATAGATCTTTGTCTTCCTGAAAATCAACTTGATAAGTACCTACACAAGGCTAAAGTTTGTTTCTTGCATTTCCAGATCCTTTAGTTCATTGCAGAGTATATCGAAAGCTCTGCGGCTCATCATCGTTTACTAACATTTCGGGTTCCCAAAAAGTGCTGGTAAGTGGTACGTACCTGCATAAAATATTTAGATATATACATAGCTTCCTATTAATTGAATTGTTATAACAATATGTCCACATATTTCTTTGTCGATTACGATTTTCAATTATATCAATTAAAGCTTTTCTTTTCTTTCGAAGTTCCAGGATTTGCAAAAGAAAACGACGTTTTTTTTATAAAGAGGCTTGAGATAATGAAAAAAAGTTTAACAAAATCTTCATATTTTGTTCAACTTTCTTTTTATGTATTAAAATCAATTTCAATTGGTTAGAATTCATTTTATTTTCACAAATAATTCGAGAAAAACAAAACTTTTTATTCACAAATTTTTTCATCAATACAAGATTTGACAGTCGGTGTTAAAGACATTTAAATGTCAAATGAAAACGTGTAAATTTTCGGTGTGAACGATTTTCGGGTTTTCGAAAACTTTTTACCGAAAACCCGGTTTTGGGTTTGGTGTGAAAAGACTATTAAGCTAACAAAGCAAAATAAATACCGGGAACGGAACTGTGATTTTGGTTTGACTACAAGCTGAAACGTCAATTTACACGCACACATCAAATATTAAAATCACATTACCGCATACATTGAAAGTTAAGATCAATTTTCTACTAATTCATCAGAAATTCATGAGACAGTGTTCAAAAAGTATGAAAATGAGAAATTGTTTAGAGAAACTCAATGTTTATGTTCAGGACAAATTGGAAGCTTTTTTTAAGAATGTTGTTAACTTTAAAAGAGGAAATAAATGGTTTGTAACTATCAAAATTAGGTAAACTTGTGTATTACATTTTACTGGAATAATTTTCAGTCGACTTAAAGCCTTTATTTCTCTGGACCTTTTATATTTTGACTAATTTTTGACTTGTCAATTTGATAGCATAAATTATATTCAAAAGAAAAATCGTAAAAAATTATTACTCAAAATGTTTAAAATGTTCGTACTGAAAAAATGAACAAAGTTTACTAGAAACAAACAAAACAACAGATTCATCAGGTGGGTACTATTTTTATGACTACGAGTTGATCGTTGATATAGTAAATCATTAACATAGAATCTAAGAACATGTAAACCATTAAGAAAATAAGGTTTGTTTGTGTTAACTCTCAACTTTGATACTACTTTTTCTTATAGCAGTCATCGAATATCAATGCTTCTCCTTTTCTTTTCTGTCAACAAAAAATGTATTTAATCGATCTTTAAATAAAGTACACGAATGGGTCGCGCTTTCTTGCTTTTTGGCAGTCGACATTTATGATTGAAATTTTTTAATTGAGATAAGAAATCGGTATCAAAATGAACTGAAGAATCGTTTTTACAAACAAAATCTTCATTTAACCAACAACTCTTCTTTTAATTTACTTTTATTTTTTCTTATTCGTCGACAAAATTGCGTTTTTTTGCCAAAAACTTGATTTGGAATTGTTTTGACATGCGTCACAAGAACCAAGCTTAATTTCAAAGTGTTTTGCATTTTCTGTTGAAAAGCGTTTTAACATAATAAATGGCTTAACGTTTCAGATTTTAGTAAGACTAATGACATCAAACAAATTATGAAGATTTTTCGAATATTATAGGAAATATTTTAACTGAATATTGAAAAAATCGATTAAAGATTTGGAAAACCATCACGAATTTTATTGAAAAAAAGCTACTTCATAAATTCAGATAGCCTCAAAAAGTCTTATACACGTGTTTTTTTCCAACTTTAAAAACGAATACTTCAAAAACCTGACGTTATACATTAATTATTGTAAAAGTGCAATTTTATTCTCAGTAATACAACCTTGCCGACCAGTGTTACCAATAGAACATTACTCAACACCAAAATTAATGTCTGAGCCATCGCGGGTGTGAAATATAAGAGGTCTGTGTTTAAATGAGCGGCATTCAAAAATATTTTTAGATAAAGGATTTCAAGAAAATTATTGTTTTCCTAGATTGCTTTTAAAAAAAAAATTCTGTTAGTTTTGATAAAATACAAACAATAAAAGATGGCGCAACAGTCCGTTGAGAACCAGGGCCTATACTCTGTCCAACAAAAATTGTCAGTACACGTCTTATGGGAGAGCTTTTTTCATAATTGAATTTATGTTACTCTTAGTTTTCACAAAGGGGTTTTTGAATTCGGGATTATGTACATAATTTTGAAATTTTCTTAAACGGAATTTATTTTTAACTTTCAATTTAAAATCAAAAGTTGGTAACCCTATTAATATTTATCAGAGCTTTTTCGAAATTTATAATGGGCACTACGGAAACCCTGTAATATTTGCTCTCTCTCACAGCTTAACGAGATTTCACTTCAGTCAGAGTGAGAGGTAAACGTCCTATCATCTCTGTACTGACAATTTTTGTTGGACAGAGTATAGTGACTAACAATTCTCAACCAATTCTGTGTACGAGTACTGATGTAAGGGATGGAGGAGACCTACAGTTTTAAACCGAATCCGAACGGCTAATTTGAGTAAGCATTAATCATGACAAGAATTATTCTTGAAGGATTTGTCAATTCCTCGCAAGAGGCAGTACCCGTAAAATAACTTCAAATGGTGCAGGTAAGCTAACCATAACGCATAATTTCAGCCTTTGGTCACAAAACCAAGTTTGTGCGATGTCTTATTCGGAGAAACTGCACATAGCCTTTAGTCTTACAATTCAGATTTATGCTTTGTTCCTATCATTTTCATATCTGCAGGTAAAGATCTGTATTTTTTAAATAACTTGTCTTCAAAATACCTTTATCAAAACATCGAAGAGAACACGGTTGCAGGCAGCGTTCATTTGTTTGCAGAAGTCAATAAAGGGAATGTTTACTTTAATTTATGGTGCTAGTTTTATGTTCAATGGCTTCCGATAACTTTTTGAAAGCAACGCAATCAAGTTGACAAGAAACAAAGTGGTTTAGTATCAGTTAATATCTATGGAATAGTAATGTTAAGTCTTATCAGCATGGAATTCTTGACAGCTTCTAAATATTTGTTTTTGTATGTTTAAGTCACAGTAGGTAATAAAATCCTATCACTATATAATGTTATACCTATACAGGTATTTGGGTTTATGTAACTTTAAAGTGATTGACTGTCAATTAATTAGTTAGAATAATCAGATTTTATTTATAATTTTTAATGCTTTTATTAAGTATAGATGAAAATGGGAGATAGGTCACAGGTATGTAGCTCTTAACAAACATTAAAGTGTTAACATTTTTGATTTATAATTTAATTAAATCTCTGATTTGATAGCAAGTATAAATATACTTTCTATAGATTTAATGAGTATAGGTACTCGTATGTAGCTTTTGGGACCTTAAATTGAGACTTTAAATTACGTCAGGATTTCTATATGTACAATTTGAAAGTCTCCCCTTCTCATCTTATCCATTGAACCAAGGGTAAGAACGATTTATCAGATTCTTAAATATTATTAGATGTTTTAATGTGGATGGTCTGCCGTTAAGCTGGTATTAGCCAGACACATTGCAATGAGCACGCTCAGGTGACATAAGGCACCGCATATGCCTTTAACTGCATTCCTTTTCCTTGAACACAAATTAAGACAGATATACCATGTAAGTTTTTTCAGATGTCATTCATTTTCAAACAGGGAATAACTTTACTTTAAAATCTTTACCCTCCGCTGATCCTAGAAGAAGTTATGAAAAAATAGAGTAGTATTCCTAACCTACTCCATTCCAATTGAAGTTAAAGCATTGAACTTCAGACACTTCAAATCGATGCAAACCATCTCTTAAGTGCCTTGCACATGAGCAACGAACTGCGAATGGACGAACAAACGTGATTTTACACATTTCAAAAAGTCAATTCTAAACAAAAACACATTTAAATTATAAGAAACCAATTGACAATAATGTTAGGATAATAAAATTTGCATTTTGTTCTCTAAAACAAGACAATTTTGTAAAAACAATTTGTTAGTAACGAATTGCAGTGTGGTTGCTACGAACTGTCAAACTCTATTCGCGTCCCACATACCATCCCCACTGCAACGAATAAATTGTTCGCGCTCAACTTAACCTCAAAATTATACCACTCTTGTTTTGTTTTTGTGTGAAAGATGATGGCTGAGGAAAATATAGAGAAAAGGGTTGACAATTCGTCGCTACCTGCGAATAGAAATAAAAGCTCATGTGAAAGAAAAGTCAAAATATGCGAACATCCACAGTTCGCAGTTCGCAGTTCGCAGTTCGTTGCTCATGTGCAAGATGCTTAAGTCAATTAAATCGTCAGAACATGCCTAGTGTTGAATTTTAAGTTCTGTCATCTATCTCTCTAAAAATCGTGTGCTTTATACAAATCAGTGGACAGAATGTTAACATAGTTGGAGTTATAAATAGAATCGGATTTTCGTGATTGTTTTTTCGATATTAAAATTATAAGAAAAAATACAAAATTTGAAATAAAGCTGATTTTTTTTCTCTTAAACGTTTGCAAAAAGCTATGCATGACCTTTTTCAGCACCTACCTAACGACTTTCTTAAAACTTGGTGCATAAGCGTTAATTCTTTTTGTTCGTGTCAGTAGATTTTTGAAGATTTAGTCAATTCCAGTCAAGATGACTTGCAATTGCAAGAAAACTTTTAGGTGCTACCTAAGATACTTTGGAAATGTGAGTACTTATTCTTTTAAGATGTAAGAGGCCGGCACTGTAAATCATTGACATTGCCATTAAAAAACTATCATTTATCCATATTTTCGATTTAATGTTTCATTTCAGTGGTATAGGTATGTTTCAAAAAATACTTATGTATTTTCAGGTTCAGATTCAGTTCGTAATAATTGGATAGACTCACTTGTAGTTTTTACTTAAACTTAGTGAAGCAAAATTTTAAACCTTTTAGTAAAATGTTAAAGCCATTTTTAGAAATTTACTAAGCTTAAAAGATGGTCTACCTAATTTTAAACGATTTTAACATCTTACTATATCTCTTAGCAATTTGTTAAATTTAAAATCAAGTAATGGCTACTTAAACTTTAAGCAATTTGCTAAATCCATTTGACATCTGTACAGTTATTCTTATATAAGAGCAGTGGATGAAATTTTTCAATCAACAGAATTCCAATTAATAGGTCTGTTCAAGCGTATTTGATTTATTTATTTTCACGAACTGTCACTTTTAGGCATGTTTGGATGCTCATTTTTTAATAAAAAGGCAACTAGCAATTTACTAGTTAGCAAAACGAACAGAAAGGTTTAAAATTTTGGAGTTTTTTAGTAATTTTCTAAATATTTGGCTAATTGCTAACTAGAAATTCTAAGGCCCTGGTAAGGTTGTTTAAAATTTTGCCCAGTGTTTTTTGTATTGTATTTGATTTGTACCATTTGTACCACTTTAATGCATTCAATGAGCTCTTATTTCATGGTGTACTTTCAATCTTCATACACCTTTTGAGTAAATCAACCCCATACATGTTCCTGGTGAGCAA
Source organism: Eupeodes luniger (assembly GCA_951509635.1). Taxonomy (NCBI): domain Eukaryota; kingdom Metazoa; phylum Arthropoda; class Insecta; order Diptera; family Syrphidae; genus Eupeodes; species Eupeodes luniger. Next base: position 50,511,127 of record OX608075.1, on the reverse strand, counting down.
GGTGGCCAGGATTGTTTTCCTATATGTTGCCAAGTTGTGAGATCTGAGAGAGTGAGAGAGCAACGATCGAGCAAGATAGACGTGTTTTTAAATTTGTCCGGGAAAATAATTTTTTTATTAGATTTAAAATTCGAAAAAGTAAAAAATGGAAGAAAATTGTAAGAAGTGTGGTGATCGATTTGCAGGAAAAACCAAAATGAAAGTTAAATGCAGTGGATTTTGTGAAGCTTTATTTCATGACAAGTGTAAGGGCTTCCCGGAATATGATTTAAATGCCATAAGATCAAAGAAAAATGTTGCATTCATTTGTGATGATTGTCTGGACAATAAAAGTGCAATTCAAAAATCGTTAGAAGATATTTTACAATCCGTAAATGCAAATAAAGAAAGTGCCGCGAAACAAGAAAAATTAGTTTATGATATAAGTCAATTGCAAAAGTGTCCACCCGACCCGTTATACTTAAGCCCAAAGTAAAACAAAGTGGAAAAAAAACAAAGGAAGACTTGAAAAGTTATGTTGATCCCTCTAACTTAATTATCAGTGATATAGCCGAAAGAAACAACGGAGTAGTTGAAATCATCTGTGATAGTGAGGGAGAAAGAGATGTCATCGTAGTACATACGATGTCAAAGTTCCAGAAATAAGAAAACCGAAACTGTTTATTACAGGCTTAAGCGATGAAATGAGTGAAGAACAAGTTGAGAAAAGTCTAAAATCACAGAACAAATCATTGAGTGAGAGTGAAATTAAATGTGTTAAAGTTATGAAAGTCAGCAAAAAGAGAAATGGGAAAAACATTGAATATTGCAACGCAGTGGTGGAATTGTACGTTAAAAGCTTTCAAGTTACCATGGGCGTAGGAAAAGTTAATATTGGTAGGGATAGGTGCAACATATTTGAGGATTTGAAAGTTAAAAGATGTTTTAATTGTTTAGGATTCAATCATGAATCAAAAGATTGTACAAATAAGTCGGTCTGTATTGAATGTGCCAACTGCAAATTGGCTAATAATAGATTGAATCTAAATTTGGATATCAGTCATAAAACCTTAGACTATAATTGCCCGGTTTATTTAAAAAAACTCGATGCCAAGAGGAGTCGTACCTTTTATGAGCAATTAAATGATAAGTGTTTTGAAGATTCAGTTTCATTTTTAAATGGGATACTTTTAAATGTACCAGGGGATAACTGGAAATTTTACATTAATTGAAGATATTGTTACCCAAAATAATCTTGACTTTATCTTACTAACTGAAACACATCTCACAGATGGTATAGCTAGTTGTGAAGTGTGCTTACCTGGTTATAGGAGATATGATTGCCTGTCGGGTTCTCGACACACTGGTGGTGTATCAATTTATGTAAAAGAAGGACTCAAATCATCTTATAAGAACATTTTAGTGATTGAAAAAAAATATGGATTTTATCGGTTACAATAACATATAAAAGTGAAGTATGGAATTTTATAACAGTTTATAGATCTGGAACTCTTAGTGTAATTGAATTTTTTGATATACTAAATGATTGGATCCCTAGAAATATTACTGAAAATGAATATGTTTTTAATGCAGGTGATTTCAATATAGATTATATTAGCGTCAACAATTATGAACTACATCATGTTAAACAATTTGAATACCTTAACGGACTTCAACAAATAGTTAAAGAACCAACAAGAATAACACCACTATTAAAAACCCTCATTGATTATGTGATGACTGACTTTACATTAAACGCCGATGTAAAAGTATGCAATGATTGGAAAATTTCTGACCATGAATCTTTGTTCATTAAAATCTATACGAAGCAGTTAGTTTCGTGTAAAGAAAAAACAATTAAATGTGTAAAATATGATCAACAGAGATTTATTAACGAGTTTAATAGCTGTTTCATTGAAAATACTGATGATAGTTTAAATGATTACGCGGTAAATTTCGAGAGTGCAATAAAAAACTCTTTGATGCTTAAATTAACAAAAAATATAACAATTAATAAGAAGTGCGCCGAGTGGTACAACAATGATTTGATTCATTATAAATCAGAAAAAAATCGTTTGAATGATAGGGCTATTTATACAAATCTTTCGGAAGATTGGAAAAGATATAGAACCGCGAGAAACGTTTACAAAAATCAGTGCGTTCAGGCGAAAAGAAACTATATTGAATCCAAAATAATTGAAAAAGCGGGCGATCAAAAGGGTATGTGGAGAACATTGAAGAATCAGATATTTAAAGAACAAAAAAGTGCTTTCAATAACTTGGAAATTAACGGGAAAACTTTAAAAAATGATCTTGAAATAGCAAATAGTTTGAATACCTTCTTTATTGAAAGTGTTTTAGAAATAAACAGTAATATCCCAATTGTTCCGTATACTGATAATTTTCCATTTTATGAGGATGAGTTTAAGTTTCAGCAAATTGATTCTCAAATACTTGAAACGACAGTAAAATCGATGAACACAAAAAATGACAGCTTCGGTTTAAATTGTAAGATATTGTAAAGACATAAATTTTCCTTCACTACTTAAAATAATTAATTTATCGCTACATGAAGGATCATTTCCCGAGAGTTGGAAGGTTGCAGATATTGTGCCAGTAGAAAAGGTAAAAACGCTAAAAATCCAGAGGATTGGAGACCAATAAATATGTTACCTACATATGAGAAGATACTGGCAGTCATAGTCTGTAAACAGCTAACCACTTTTATTGAAGAAAAGGGAATACTATGTGCGGAACAGTCTGGTTTTCGAAGGGCGCATTCATGTGAAACCTCTATTAGTTTCGTTATAGATGAATGGAAAAAGGAAATGGAAAAGGGAAATACTATCTTGGCAGTTTTCTTAGACCTCAAAAGAGTGTTTGAAACCATAGACAGAGAAATATTTATAAAAAAGCTTTACAAATATGGAATCCGTGAAAAGGAGCTTTGTTAGTTTAAGAGTTACCTATTAGACAGGATGCAAAGAGTAAGAGTGAATGATGTCTATTCCAGCACCATTATTGGTGTTCCTCAAGGATCAGTGCTGGGTGTTTTGTTATTTCTTCTTTATATCAATGATATTGGGAATGCCTTAACAAGTTCTAAAGTATGTTTATTTGCTGATGATACTTTAATTTATATTAGTGGTAGTTGTATTAGTGCTTGTGAAATTATACTTCAGCAAGAGCTTGATGCAATGTATAACTGGCTATGTATGAACAAACTTATGGTTAACACTCGAAAGACTAAATATATGTGCATTAACGGGGACAGTTTGAGTTTGAACATCCAAATAAACAATGAAGTACTAGAATGTGTAAACGAAATAAAGTATCTGGGTGTATACATCGATAACAAACTAAAATTTGATTTTCATGTAAAATTATGTTCAAAAATCTCACAAAAGATAGGCTTCCTTTCGAAGATAAGACAATATATTACAAAAAACTGTGCTTTAACAATATATAACACTACAATATTTCCGCATTTCAATAACTGTTCATCTATAATGTATATGTGCACAATTCAAAATCAAAATAAACTTTAAATCCTTCAAAATCGAGCGATGAGGGTTATTTTAAAGTGTGGCAGATTAACTGCAATTGGAGATATGCTACAGTCTTTGAGATGGTTGAATGTTACTCAACGTCTTAAATTTAATGTTTTAATAATGATTTTTAAAATAAAATTAAACCTTTATCCTGCTTATTTACAGAATAATGTTCAATATATTACCAGTGACAGATACGCACTTCGGAATCTTGGTGACTTTCGACTACCACTTTATAGGAGGAGTAATACTCAAAACAACGTATTTTTCAAAGGCCTGAAACTATTTAATCTACTTCCTAGTGAAATCAAAAATTTGACAAATTTAAATATTGTAAAATCACGTCTAAAATTAATACTGTATAATAGTTTATTATAATTAAATTTGTAAATTGTATTAAGAGTTTCTTTGAAACTAATAAATTCAAATAAAAAAAAGTTTGTATTGTTTCTGCAGTATCCTTTGGGGTCATCGAGGTTGAACAACTTTTCGTTAATCGTTAATCGTTTAAGGGACTGCTGCCATCAGTCTTCTAAGCCAAGTGTAATCTAGCAAAACCAAGTCCCTGTATCGTGCGGTTTTTTTTTTAGTTTCTGGGGCTTGCTTCAAATGTCCAGCACTCTTATTAACCCTACTTATTTTCGTTCGGCTAACTTCTTTACATTACGGTAAAATCGTGTCATGAGGTCCATTTGTACCCCAGAATGTTTTCGGGACATTTTTTTTACATCTATGGTATTTTATTAAGTTTTAATTGTTCTTACTTGTTCTTACAATTAAAGAATGATTTTCAAACATTTATCAGATAAGTAAAGTTGAAATTTTAATTTCTATTCCAATTAATCGTTCAAGTCATCCAAAAATATCCTCTTAAATTCCTTGCAGATTTAACTTTGATAGGTATTTCCGGTTTGCCCTAGTTAGAAACCTTTAAACAAAGTTCAATCCTTCCACTGGTAAATTTATGTGACAACAAAGGTCTATTATTTCTTATTTTTTATTCAATTAAAATTGAACATTTTGGCAGAAAATGTAAAATCGTGTTTTTGGCGGTACATGAAAAAAATGTACTGGAAATACATATATGTATAAATAAAGAAAAAACCCAAAATGCGAGTTATAACTCGAGTACTAAGATTTTAGAACTTTTTTACATTTGGTTCAACTAGTGATTAGTAACACTAAAGCTCTAATCAAAGAACATAACTTGGTGATGTCGTTGACGCCATCATATATTAAGACCTTACTATCGATAACTTCTTCACACATCACACCCGTGCACTTGGCCTTGAAGTTGCTCGATAAAAAATTGCACCATCTTGGGAAAAATCCGCGAAAACAAAATACAATCTAGGAATTTCTTGATGACAGGGAACAGTATCGGCCAGTCGACTAACCTATCTTTAGACTTTATGAAAGAATGCCGTTGGTGACTTATGTACATATGTTCCAAATCAAAACAAACAAATTCTTTTGTTATCGAGCGACGCAACATAAAGGTGAGGAATCACTTCCGGTACTGAAAATAAACCCCATAATTTGGGTGCCCTTCGACTTATAGGGAGAGGTCTTGCGAACAGTCCCCGAAAGACTTTGAACAAAATCACCTGTGACTGTTAAATAATGGGGTACAAATGGACCCCATGCAAGATTTAAAAATTATTTCCAGAATAAATTAGCAAACAAATCTGGAAAAGGTCAGTGATCATAAAAACCCACAAAATTAATATGCAGCAATTGAATTTCGTTCACTGATTATTAATCCAATAGATATAATATTTAAAATAAAAAAGTTATGAGTGTTCAAAAATGCTCTGGGGTACATTTGGACCCCATGAATCAAAGGAGGTTTAAAGAATGGGTTAAACTAGAAGCTAATTTTGTAACAGATGTTACGGGCTTTTAAGTTGTTTCCAAAAACAATGTCAATATAACTTTTACACTACGATCTTAGCTATAATACGAATGAAGAGGTTTTGGTCACGATAAGCTTCTATTTTAGCAATTTCTGTTGCATTTAAAGATTTTTGTCTATATAAACATTTTAACTATTAAATTGAATAGATTAGGTACTATGAAAATAAACTTTTTATTGTTCTACCTTTACTACCTTTCTATTTAGCAAAAAAGTGTAGCGATAGTTAGTTGAGGCTATTCTTAACTTTACATTTTTGTGCACCACCTGATACACAGCCTTTTTCTGCGCTGCGCTGGTGTTGTTTTCTGAGTTTATATTGGAGCAAAACATTTTTTGGAACCTCAAAGGTATTTGTTTTACTTCGATATAATTTATATTACTTTCATAGATTTTCCATGGAAAATTCACAAATTTTGGGGCGGTGTGTCCTCTATAACTTCGCGAATTCCATCTTAAAGTTCTTGAATCGACTGTGGTACATTTGCTTAAGGATCATCTTTTATGTGGTCCCAAAAAAAGTCTAACTCTCTAAAAGCAAATGTACCACAGTCGATTCAAGAACTTTAAGATGGAATTCGCGAAGTTATAGAGGACACGCCGCCCCAAAATTTGTGAATATATTATATGTGGCCAATTGCGATCTATTCTTAGAGAAATAAGAGCATTGTGGAGCACTGGAATAGACCTCATCTACCACGTGCTCACCACAAAAAATTCTAAAGGTGTTGCAGCGTGATCTTCCCCTCAGTTGATAATGTTCGCAATCTTGTAACCAAACAAAACAATCAATGCCTCAAAATATCCAAGTTGTTATTGATGCCTCGCACGTTTATGGAGCTGATTTTACCGCAGCCACAGTGATTGATTGATATATCACAAGTTCTAGTGGAAAATTAAGATCGTTCAATGCGTAGTTGAAGTGCAGACTGTTTTAATTTAAAATAATTGTTTCCCAACTGCAAGCTTGACAGTAAAAGATATAATTTTTTGTATAACTTTAATATGCTAAAGACGCAGTGTTAGAATTAGAAAAAGAGGAAAGGGTTAGAAACTAGGTGTCGGTGAACATTGATTTTGAATTCTTGAACATTGCAATGACAGGGAAAGATAGAGCGTGGCAAGGCATTCCACATTCGCGTAGTACGGTTTAAAAAAGAATCTCTGTACTTCATAGTACGCCGAAGTTGGGCTCAAAGGTAAACTGATGGGTATCCCTGGAAGTGCGAGTAAAAAAATAAATAAGGCTTCGAAACAGTCCGTAGAGAACTAGGGCCTAGTGACTTACAACTCTCAATCATTCCTGTGTGCGAGTACTGATGTTAGGATGGAGGGGACCTACAGTTTTAAACCGAATCCGAACGGCTAATTTGAGTAAGCACTAATCATGACAAGAATTACTCTTGAAGGATTTATCAATCCCTCGCAAGAGGTAGTACCCGTAAAAAAACTTCAAATGGTGCAGACAGTAATTGAACCCAAGACATCTGGCATGACAGTTCAATGCATTAACCATCACGCGACGGGTAGTACTGTTAAATTGTTTAAGGGGAGGAATGCAAGTGGCTATTTCTCTAAAGAGCATACTTTGTTAAAATAACAGTAAAAAGGGTAAGACAAAGAAACTTTACGACATTGGTCGAGTGACGTAAACGAGTTGAGGATGTTAATGTCGCCAATCATTTTAAAAAGCTCTTCTTTGAATACTGCGCAAGAGGCTCACCTGCAATACAAATCCTGTGGTGTATTTGATGAGTGTCTTCACAGGCTGAGCAACTTCTGTATTATGATAAGAACAACCTTCCACTGTTTGTGAGCAAGTTCAGTTGGATGTTAAATAATAGAGTTATTTTAGTACCAACTTTTTTTTCTTAAAAGAAAATGATTTAATAGAAATATTTGCATTCAAAATGTGGATTGTTGAAAGAAATCCAAACGTTTTTGAGAACGGTTTATACGTAATTGCATAATCACAACCAAACGACAGGGAAATATACGACACGTCACAATCTGCATTCCAGAAGTCGTTTTCATCTTTTGTCACTCGTTTCATTGTCGTGCGTAAACGTCAAGCGTCGTTGTATCGCCTTAACACTTTCATTCCGTGCGTAGGTTTGCATCGCTTATCCTATTAGAATACACAAATTCTTAATGTGTGTTTTATTATAGTTTTGGGCCGACTTGAAATTCAAAGTTAAAAAGAAGTAATCCACAATTCAAAAAAAAATCAACTGGGGCAGACTCATCAAACCAACTACTGGAAGAGGCTGTAACAGATTTGTTAAGTTATAAAAAGTGGTTGAACACAAGTGGCAATCCAAAAGGTAGGTATCCCATCCAAATTTGCCTTCAAACCTCTTGCCAACTTCATCCGGGTCCGCTTCAACAAAAATTCAGGTGGATGCAGACACTTCATTGGAGTATTAAGAAGCGATCACTTTAAATACAGATGATAGTTTCAGTGAATTAGAGGGTGAAGTTCCGGAGCAAGGACATGAAGAACAACATCAGGAACAGCAACATGAAACTGAAGAACCATATTCATCAGGAAAGAAACAACTCTAGCTTTTGGAGAAGCAGTGTGTACTACAAGGAACAACCTTATATGGTATATCATTCCTCCATCTTCATTGTCGTCAATGAATTTGGTAGAATTTGGCGCCCGTGGCAGCCATTTTGTTTTGGTGACATCTATCAAATCTTGTGTTTATTATTCAGTTTATTATTCATCATGGCAAGTTAAACGATTGTACAGCACGTTTAAATTATAAAACTTTATTATCAAAATGAGCGTGAGCAGAACCCGAGGCAGTTTATTCCTCCCCATGCACAAGAACTCGGCCTTTCGCAGACTTTAACTTGGCGAATTTTGCGTCGGGACTTGGGCCTACACATGTACAAGATCCAACTGACCCATCAGGAGCTCAATGTTCATGACCATAGACAACGCCGTTTGTTCGCTGACTAGGCCTCCAATCGTTTGGAAGAGGACCCCAATTTTGGCCAAAAAATCATCTTCAGTGACGAGGCGCATTTTTGGATGAATGGCTGTGTTAACAAGCAAAATTTCCGTATATGGGACGACACCAACCCACGCGAGCTTCACCAGGTGATAATGCATCCTCAAAAAGTTACCGTTTAGAGTGGATTTTGGACTAAGCCAAAATAATAACGTTTGTAATTTAAATGAATTCATGATTAATAAAAAAGTTGCCGAGAAATACTCGCGTGGTGATGTACGAGTACGTTTTGCTTAAGTTGATGTATTATAATTCCATTAGCATTTCTATTTCGGAAAGATATTTGGAAAGGATGATCGACTTTAGCAAACCTTAAAGTATTTAAATGATGTTGAAAAATGTACCAGTTTTAATGGCAATATTTTGCACGGCACTCTTTGGCAAAACAAAACGAAGCAATTCTTTGAAAAAGGGAAAGCTATTCTACTATTTTTCTTGTACATTGATGATTCGAAGATCAATAATCCACTTAGGCCACATACAAACCCAATATCATTTTTCGTTCCAGTTCTCAAAAATTCAGAAATATTTTTAACTGATACAATTCAAGAATATGTCTGCAAAAGATATGGTAATGCAAAATGTCTTCAAAACTTAGTTTGCGAAATTCAATGCCTTGAGGAAAATGGAATTCCTATTAAAACGTCGCCGCAAGGTGTGCTGTGGATTTGTGCTTGGAGACAATTTGATTTGGCTTTGAACAGAGTTCTTGGTTGTACTTCATCGTTTAGTAACAATTATTTGTGTTTTTGTCGAATCTTCTACACAGTCACTATATCTTGACAATCAACATTAAGTTCGGAATAGGTATAGTAAATTACGATATAGATGTTGCTGCTAAGGATGTAGGCTCAACGGGTATTAAAGAAGTCTCCATTTTTAACTCGATACTTTTATTTCAACACAAACTTTGCTGTTGATGTAATAAATTGCATTTTTGAAGGCGTTTGCCACTATAATTTGTACAACATCATAAATTATTTGATTAGCAGCAACTACTTTACCTTAGAACTGCTTAATGTAAGAAAAAAGTGTTGGTGATAATTTCTCCCAAGATATCATTCCCAAAGGAAAATCCCCAAAACCATAATCCCCAAAACGAAATCCCAATCAGCAAAATTCCCAAAGAGAGAATGCCCAGGGCAAAAATGCCCCAAGTGAATATCCCCTAAACAATTATGTTCAAGTAGTGAATCATGCGATTAAATCATTTATTAATATCACAATAAGAGAATTTCATGAGAGTTTTTCTAAAAACTGCATGCATAAATGAAGATATGCGCGGATACTGGGGATTTGGAAATTTCGTGGGGATTTTGGTAAAATAAAGTATTTAGTTGGGGATTTTGTCCATTTATCTTACGTCTCTGGGGATATTATCAAAATGGATTAAATTTGTTTGGGGATATTATCCCGTGGGGATTCTTTTTTCTGGGGATTCAATACGACACCCAAAAAATAATTGTGTTAATACCTCACGCCCAGCTTGTTTTATTCCATTTGAACATCTATACCCGCCCTTATTGAAAAACCCTTTACAAACAAAATTCTCAAGTGCTTATTTGAAGATACTCACATATAAACCGATAGTGGTGTTATTTAAGATCTTTGATTAAGGTTAATTAATCTTGTACAATTAAACCACAACTTACTACATTTTTTACATTTTTTGGATAAATACATTAAATTAAAAAAAAAAAACTTTCCAAGCATTCACTAAAAATCAGCTTCTACAAAAAATTTTACTATCGACCTTCACAATAATCTCCCTTTAACTCTACACAACGATTCCAACGTTTCTCACTTGATTGGAAGCACCCTTGGTAGTCCTCCGAAGTAAGCCCGTTTAGCACCACGGTTAGAGCTTCTTGGACCTTCTGTACGCCGCCATGATGAGTTCCCTTGAGGTGCAACTTCATCTTGGGGAATAGAAAAAAGTCGCAGGGAGCAATATCGGGGCTAAAGGCTGGGTGAGGCAACCTTGGGATGCCTTTTTTGCCAAAAACTCTTGCACAACGAACGAGGAATGGGCCGGTGCATTATCGTGATGCAAGATCCAGCCATCCTTGGCGAGTTCGGGTCGCACACGAAAAACACAAACCGTTTCTTTGTTGATGTTTAACTCGTAAGACAATGCACAAATGCTTAGGCGACGGTCAGACGTGATCAACATGCGCAAACGATCAACATTCGCGTCCGTACGAGAGCTCCTTCACGTGGATCGCCTTCCACCGATTCACGCCCTTCCTTGAACCGCTTCGCCCATTCAAACACACGCGTTTTTGACATGCTACCGTCTCCATAGACAACCTGCAATTTCCGAAGGATTTCCCAGGGTTTTTCGCCAGAATTCACTAAAAATTGAATCACAACACGTTGCTTGTAATTGTACGTCACACATTTTCACTACGCCACTAAAAAAGTTACTTGCAAAAAATACGCATAAAACGCAAACCAAACGTGCTATATACTTCAACTTTGAACTCTAACTAAAAGGAAGATCCCCCTTCTTAGACAGATGATAACAAATGAAAAAGTGTTGCCAGTTTTTAAATTATAAATAAATTCCCGGAACTTAATTGCCACACCTCGTATGCTATTTTCACGGGAAGTGCGGTCAAAACTCTAAATTTAATTTTAACCAATGGAAAATAAATTTAATAATTAAAAAAGTGATTTGTTTTAAATATCATTTCATTTTGCAAAGAATTATATCAATCAATTTAAAATTTCTTTAGACAAAGTCGATTTTTGATTTTTTTAAAAACTTATTTCGTTAGAAAGCAAAGGGTTTGAAGTCAATAGTAATCTACTCAACAAATCGGTGTTTGTTGATATCCTTGATATGTTTCTTGTGTTTTTTGAACGAAAAACTTGACATCTTTATTTTTAGCTTCAGCTGCCTCCTCCGTAAAGTGGCCTATAGGTAATATGGAATATTTCACAATTTGTTATCCATGAATTAGAACTTTGTGTACTTAAGCTGGCAATGGGTGCCAAAGGTATTCATGCACCTATTTCTCGGACTGTTTCTAGTGCGTATTCTTAAAAAGTTTTTGCATCAATTGTAAAACATCTTTCCAAAACTTTTGAAATAACAGCACATCTTTCGATAATAATCGATTGCTTTACACCAGTTATTTTGGAAGATACAGATGGGTTTGCAAGAAATATTCGGGCAGTATTTCCATAATTTGAAATCCCTCCACCTTGTATCGGCTTGTCGACTATCAACCCAATGGATACGGTTTTTTTTGTGCTTCCATAAGATGATTTCATTGCTTCCTGTGCGCCACTTTTTGAAATCCATCCGATAAGCTAAATGAATGAAGAATTCAAAAAAACTTATCCATGCATGCAGTGATGGTTCTTTCTAAGGAGCTTCGAATGTCATTCATATTACTTGGTTTTGCTCCACGAATATAGAATACTTGTTGTGAAGCCCGCATTGCATATTTTAACGTCAACCATTGTCAATTTAAAATTAGACTTTACGCTGATAAAACGATCCGATATATTAATTATTGTTTCAGTGAGTTCGTTTATTTGGCTTTGTATATATGTATATTCCTGCTCAGCTCTGCTCAAGGCTGTCGTTTCTTTTGTTTAATTGAAAACGATTGGGTCGGCAGTATCGAGTGGAGAATTTTGCCATACAATTTTCTTTTCAGATTCAGAGCCCTCTTGCGAAAAAAGTTGTTTTGGGACATTATTATTATTATTCATGCTTTATTCACTCTTAAAAGTATAAATTTTTTTTTTTTTTTTTTTTTACATTTTTATTCAATAAGTTTGATGAGTATAAGCCTCCCCCTTCGTCTTCCACAATTGTCGGTCTAAAGCTTCTCTCCAATAGTTTTGGCAAAAATGCTGTATTTCGTCTCTCCACCTTTTGAGTTGTCTTCCTACATTTCTTTTCTTGTCTCGCGGGGTCCACTCTGTTGTTATTTTGGTCCATCGATCATCTGAGGTTCGGAATATGTGTCCAGCCCAATCCCATTTAAGTCTTCTTGTTCTTTGAAGAACATCTTCAAATTTCGTTTGGTTTCTTATGTTTTTGTGGTTAAACCGTTGGGATAACCTCACTTTAAGAATCGATCTTTCCATTGCTCTTTGGCAAGATTGGAGCTTATTTTCGAGGGCTTTCGTAGATTGCCATGTTTGGCAACCATATGTCAAGACTGGAAGAACCGTCGAGTCGAAAACACATTTTCTTATTTGGGTTGAAATATTAAGATCCAGCATATTCTTCACATTCCAAAATTGTCTCCAAATGCTTGCTATTCTATGGTTAACATTTTTAACGTCTTTATCGATGAATGATATAGTTTGACCCAAATAATTGTAGTCTTAGGACATATGATGTTATAAATATATCCGAAGCGATGAATTCGCTAGATATTCTTTGCTTGTATTCGGACTGCCCACTACTTCCATCAAAGCCCCATTTGCCGCTTAGAGTTAGATTATTGGTTGCAACAAACTTATAACACTTTTCCTACTTACACAGCTAAAAAATGAAGGAGAAGAAGAATTTCACGCTGGGATATTACGATGCGTTCAGCTGTGCGAGTCCTTGGAAGTGCTGGGTAACATTCTTGTTTCGCTTTAAGAACTTTTACATAGCTTGGAAAACATCGTCTTCAGTTTTTTGGTTTACCAAAGTTCCTGATGACTTCGTATTGTTGTTTTGACAATTTTGTCCCAACCAAAAGCTTCAAAGCATTGTTTAAATAAAGGTCTTTTAGTTGACCATTTTCTTTGGGCTGACATTTTTTTTAAAGCACAAGCGATATCTTCATCGATGACGTCAACGATCTCTGCAATACGTATCCTCTTCGTTCTAGACGAACTTTCCAAAAATGGCTTTTTGGTCAAAAATATCGTGGAATTTAGTGATTAACTTTGGGTTTCAATCCCTGACTATGCCATCAACATTTTGTTCACGGGTACTGCCACTTGAGAGGAATTGAAAAATCCTTCAAAAGTAATTCTTGTCATGAAAAGTGCCTTTTCAAGTCAGCCGTTTGCATTCGGCATATAAACTGTAGGTCTCCTTCATCCCTGACATTACTCGTATAGGGTGGCGTATTGAATCCCCAGAAAAAAGAATCCCCACGTGATAATATCCCCAAACAAATTTAATCCATTTTGATAATATCCCCAGAGACGTAAGACAAATGGACAAAATCAACAACTAAATAATTTATTTTACGAAAATCCCCACGAAATCTCCAAATCCCCAGTATCCGTGAATATCTTCATTTATTCATGCAGTTTTTAGAAAAACTCTCATGAAATTCTCTTATTGTGATATTAATAAATGATTTAATCGCATGATTCACTACTTGAACATATGTAATTGTTTTGGGGATATTCACTTGGGGATTTTTGCCCTGGGTATTCTCTCTTTGGGAATTTTGCTGCTGGAAATTTCGTTTTGGGGATTATGGATTTGGGGATTTTCCTTTGGGAATTAGGTATATCTTGGGAGAAATTATCACCAACTTTTATTTGACAGGGGCATGTATGCCATTAAGTGTGGAATATGACCTCATTCAAATGCCCGCCTCGGCTTCTTACGGTGGCACGGATCCGAGTGGTTTAATTTTCAATGACTCTTCCGCATAGATCCGACCTGAATTTGAGCGAGCATATGTCGATTGTGGTTTATTTGCATAGACCTGCGACTTCAAGAATCCCCACAGGAAAAAGTCTATAGTGGGATCAAATCGCATGACCTTGGTGGACCATTCACATTACCCCTGCGAGAGATAACCTTACCCTTAAATCGTTAATGCAAAATGTCAATGGTGGCGTTTACTGTGTGGCACGTAGCATCGTGCTGTTGGAAGCACAATGTAGTCTAGGTCCATATGGTTCAATTTGGGCTATAAGAAATTAGTTATCATATAGTTATGTAGCGCTCGCTGTTGACAGTGACCGACTACGCGCGCCGCCGGCCCAAAATCCACACCAAACGGTATCTTTTTGAGGATGCATTATAACCTGGTGAACCTCGCGTGGGTTGTTGTTGTCCCATATAACGGAAATTTTGCTTGTTAACACAGCCATTCATCCAAAAATGTGCCTCGTCACTAAAGATGATTTTTCGGCTAAAACTGGGGTCCTCTTCCAAACGATTCGAAGCCCAGTCAGCGAACAAACGGGGTGTTGTCTTTGGTCATGAAGTTTAAGCTCCTGGGTCAGTTGGATCTTGTACGGGTGTAGGCCCAATACCCGACGCAAAATTCGCCAAGTTGAAGTCTGCGAAAGGCCGAGGTCTTGTGCACGGCGCGGCGGCGAGGAATAGACTGCCTCGGGTTCTACTGTATACTTTCACGGGCCGCGGCAATGTTTTCGGCCGATTGCGTTCCTTGAACGAACGGGTGTTGGCTGATTGTTTACTGAACCGGTCGTCTCAAATTTGGCCACCAAACGTTGAAGAGTGGACTGTGAAGGGCCACCACGTCTACCGTAAAATGGGTGCAATGCGCGCAACGTTTGCGTTAACGAACACTCATTTTGATGATGAAGTTTTATAATTTGAACGTTCTGTTCAATCGTGTAACTTGCCATGAGGATTTGGCATAAGCAACTGAATAATAAACAAAAGATTTGACAGATGTCACCAAATTAAAATGGCCGCCACGGGGCGCCAAAATCTACCCACGCCAATTTAAAAACCCTTTAGGTATATAAGATAACATGATTAAAGCAAAACTATAACAACCACAACATACGCTTAATTAAAACTCACCAATAATTTGAATTCAATGTTTTCCGTTCTTATTCATTTAACACCTTCAAATCTTTCATCATTATTCCGTCGGAAAGTATTAGTAAGGTAGATGTATAATAAAACTGCTTGCTTGAAAATAAATATTCTTATGTATTTTATGCAACACACACGTCAAACTAAAAATGTTTTAAAAAAAGGTAAACACGCTCTTTTTTTTGTAATTATAAGTTTTGGAAGGTTTCAATTATGAAATTAATTAAGCTGTTTTGTTGTCAAATCTTGTAACTTTTCAACTGCAAGAATATAGAGAATATACCAGTTGTATAATTTGATTAACACACCTCTTATTTATATTTGCAGAAGGTAGATAAATTAAGAAATAAAACTTAGGTATAACACGAAAAATTAATTTCCCCGTAATGAGAAATCGGAAGACGAACAGTAGTTTCAATTTCAACCCCGCGCGATAATGCACGATATCAACCAAACCAAAAAACGTCAACTAACAATAAGTGTCAAATACGTCACACAAGAAATCAATACATTTCATTTTTAGTAGAAGATATAAAACAAAAACACAAAAGAAATGTTAAATTAAATGTAAAGTAATTAAAAACACGCAATGAATATTAAAAACAGAAAACACAACCGAACGCTCTAAAGGCCGCTAGCTAACTGCATACAATAATAACGAATCAAGGTAATCAACTGCCACCTGGCTGAATTAAACCAGTTGAAACTAAAGAGGAGTACCTACCTACCTATTTAAAAGAACAGGTTCATAATACTGCCAATATTTTCAAACACAAAAATGACAACCATTTTTAATAAATGTGCAAGCGAGAAAGAATTTATTGGGAACGCCTTCTTTGTCATTTTTGTATGTTTGTATTTTTGTATTTTTGTATTTTGTTGCTCCTCCCATCAGTGGTATAAGTGAATCTTTTTTGAGAACTATATTTGACTCTTTCTACTACTATTTATAAGTTGACACTTTGCGGTGCGTGTATAGAGTATTAAGTCTTTAGAGGAATTGAATCTCAAGACTTTGTTTCGCCATTTTGGAATCACTTCAAGATTGTCACTTAATATAACTATTCACATATAAGAAGACGTGCAAGTAAGTCAGAGAGGAAAAATGTCACAAGCTCACTAATTGGTGGTGTGTTTTTATTGTGGGCGTGGGTGTGGGGTTTTATAGATTAGGCAACGTTTAAGTGGTAAACAAATTAGACGAGATTTTAAGTGAAAATGAGAGGGGTGGGAGTTTCGACGATACCTACCTATAGGTAGGTATACGTATGTATGTGCTTTTGCAACCCGGTTCCTAATAAGTAAATGGTAGTACCTAGGTAATGATGGCACTTTATTAAATTTGCACGCTCTGCTACTCGTAAGCTAGTATAAGGGAAGGTGATCTCAGACTTTTCCTTATGTTTTTCACACAAGGAAAATAAAAAACAGTTATATATAAAGGTTATATTGAGAAAATAACAGAGTTTGACAACCCTAACTTGATAGGTATTAACTTTCAAGTTTTATATAAATACATAGGTATCGAAAAAGTATAGAAAGTCCATGTTTTGAAAATACAAACTTTAAGAAACCTCTGTGGCAATTTAAAGGCGCATTTTTAACAAAGGCCAATCGAAGTGGTAGGGTAACTCCTGATTATTATTATTAATATTATTATTATTATATTAAATTCTTTATTTCTTCAATAAAATTTAAACAATTTGTATACCTAGGTATACTTAAAAATTAGGACATGGCAATCCTGCCTGATTTGACATTCCATTATGAAAACAAAAATATACAAAGTAAAATAAATAAACTTAATAATGAATTTATAATTAACAAAACTTTTTAGTTGTTGGGCAAAAATAAAATACAAAATACACTGCCGCTCATCTGAATAGGTTCACAAACATGTTCACCTCACTGTTCACTGTTGGCCTCCCTTCATATGTATTGCAATGACACATCTTTTTTATATATGTAATGAAAGAGCATCATTATGTGCTTGTTTTGGGAGAAAAAAAATTGTCTTAAAGCTTACCGTTATTCTCCCACGGTAGTTAGACTAAATGTATTCAAAAAATCAAGCATTTTTTTTGGCTCATCTGAATAGGTTCAACAGCAAAAATTGCAATTTGCATTGAGTTGCGTGTTAATTGTAGTCGAAATTTTATCTGTCAATAAAGTTAGTGTGTTTCCTATTAACGGTGAAAATGGGTCGCGAAAAATCTTTAAGCGAGAAAGAAAAAGGCAAAATAAAAGCATTTTGAGGGGTTGGGGTCAAAATTCTGCCGGGGTCAAAATTATTTTGTCAAAATTCTGCTTTTCAAAATTCTGCTTTTAAAATTCTGCTTTTGGAATTCCTGCTGCTCAGAATTCTGATTTCTTAAATTCATGCTTTTCAAAATTCTGCTTACCAGAATTCTGCGAATAATATCTACTAATGTATGCAAACAAAAAATTATCTGCTGCTAATCTCTAATGAGAGAAGGTATTCTGCTTTTTAATATATTTTCAAATCTTTCTTTTCTATATCTATGTATTATAATATGTACCTACTTTATCTCCTGTAAGCTGTAAGGTTAGTCTTATTTGTTAAGCCTTCGAGTTAGTGCTCAAAATTAACCATGAATACTTATTTCAATAGTAAAATCCAATAAGGGAAAAAACAAACTTTGTGTTGACGGCTATATGTTTTATCTTGAAAAGTTAAACAAATGTAAAACTTACAATTGGGCCTGTGCTAATCGAATTAAAGACAAGTGCAAGGGACGAATAGTGACTAAATTGAATGGTGATGTGAATGTAATTGTTAAGGAATCTGTACAACATAATCATGAGCCACGTGTTATTGAAAAATATGTTCAGCACAGCAGGCTAATAATAATGTGACAAACCTAGCTCAAACATCATTTATGCCAGCTAGCCAAATTGTTCAACAATCTGTTGTCGATTCGATCTTCCTTCAAAAAATGCCCAAAAGTTAAAAATTAAAAGAATACGAAAAGCCATAAATCTAAGGAAAGAACCAAATGAAATTTGTGAAATTAACATCCCCCTAACTGGCTGAACAGAATGGTGTAGCTGTAGCTGTAGCCTGTAGTACTGTCAAAGTTAAAAGATACGAAAATACTATACATCGCCACAATGAGAAGCTGTAGCTGTAGCTGTAGCTGTAGCTGTTGCTGCAGCGCAAGTTGACTCAACTTTAACTTTTGGCGGCGCTACAAGCTGCATTTGAGATGACAGATGGGGGAAACCCATTTCATTCTTTGACTTTTCACTTTTTTTTTGGGAACGTTCAATGCATTTGAGAATTTTTTCTGGTTTTGTAACTTTTTTATAGTATGCTATCATACAAATTCAGTTCAAATATAAATTTCATATGCGTTGAACATGCCCGATGCGCTGCACCACTGTGGGCGACCTTTGCTACATAGTGAGCGATTTTAGTGACAGCTTGTGCTACAGCGATTTTTTTAGGTACAGCTGCATTTCATTCTGTTCAAGGGGTAAGTCTTTACGTTCTCGAAGGAGAGCTATTTATTTTAAGCGAAAAATGGTTGGATCAAGATTATATAATTATTCTTGGAACAAGATCAAGTTTGATGTTTTTGGAAGAGAGCGATTGTTGGGCGATGGACGGAACATTTGATGTTGTTCCAACAATTATGCGACAATTGTTCTCTATTCATGGCAGAGTAGAGAATCAGATTGTTTTCTGCTTAATGAGTAAGAAAACACGTTGTTTTTCGCAGAGCTGCTTAGAATTGCCAACGGTTACAATATTCGGCTGGCACCAAAGAGAATCATCTGCGATTTTGAAAAAGGTATTTCTTCTGCTGCAAAAATTTTTTTCCCTGCAGCTGAGCTTAAGGGATGCCTCTTCCATTTCAGTCAAATAATTTGGCGAAGAGTACAGCATGAACAGTAAGTTCTACCTTACCCACTCGAAATTCAGACTTTTTAATTGCAATTTAATAAAACTTCTATTTCAGTTTAGTGATGAAATATGGCAACTCCGAAGAATTCGCTAGACAGGTGCGGATGCTCAAAAGTATGGCCTTTGTGCCTGCAATTGAAGTCTCTCAATACTACGAAAGCTTACGTAGTATTATTGATGACCCAGACGTTTTGAACCTCATTAACTGGTTCGAAAGGAATTATATAAGAGGAAATTGCAGGAATCCTCCACAATTCTGGTCGATTGATGACTGTACAAAACACGTTTTCCCTAGAACACAAAACAATGTTGAAGCTTGGCATCGCCGACTTAAAGTTATAGTTGGACGTAGTCATGCAGGCTTCTACAAGTTAATAGAAGACTTAAAAAAAGCTCATCACTGCAAAAACAGAAATCGAGCGTGCCAAAAATGGAGAGCGAATAAAAAAGAAACGGAACTGTATTCTCAGAAATAAAAGACTAAAGAGAATCATAAAAAAGAGAAAGAAGCTAAGTCACCTTGAGTACCTCAGGCGCATATCAAAAAATATAAATCTTTGTGGTCTTGCTTAACTTTTTTGTTTGTTTTTGGTAATTACTCTAGTTTTGTTGTTTTTCTTTCTTTTTCGTTTATTTTTTTTTTATTTTGTTTATTTTAGTAGTTTTGTTATTTTTCTATCTTTTTCAATTATTTTCAATTATTGACTATAATATTATATTATTAAAATAATATAAAAATGATTTGATGAAATTTGTTTGTGTTAATGAATAAAAAAACATACAAAAAGCAGAATTTTTTTATATTTAAAACAGCCAAAAGCAGAATGAAAAAAAAACAGAATTTTGGTGACCAGAATGCAAAAAAAAGCAGAATTTTGAAAATCAGAATTTTTCGACTAAAAAGAAGAATTTTGAAAAGCAGAATTTTGAAACCAGAATTATGACCCGCTCCCCATTTTGAGAATCAGGTCTAAGCCAACGACTTATAGCGAAGAAAATTAAAAGAAAGTCAAAATTTGGTAGGCAGTTACTTGCGAAATATCCAAAATTATGGAAAAAACATGAAAGGAGGAACTTATACGGCCACATCCATGGCTGATAGAAATGCTATCATCAGAGCAGCTTCTAAAAATAAAAATAAAAAACCGGTGTCAATTGCAGTTTAGCTACGGTAAAACTAAAGTGCTTCTCATTTGAAAAGAAAAAAAAATCAGAGAACACCACCACTTAACGAATCTAGGAAAGAAATTCGTCTCCAATTCTGTAAGAAATACATGTCGTGGAAGTCAGAGTGGCAAAGTGATTTTTTCAGATGAGAAAAAGTTCAATTTAGAGGGCCCTGACGGCTATAATTATTACTTTTCATGACCTTCGAAAAGATGAGCATTATTTAAGTCGGCTGCATAGCTGTGAAGGCAGTGTTATGGTGTGGGGAGCTATTTCCTTCTACGGAGCCTTGGAGCGGAGCTCCAATTTGTTACATTGAGAATGAATGCAAATTCTTTTAAAGGTGTCCTAGAAAAGGCCTTCCCACAGATTTCTGACCTGTTTGGACCAATATCGTGGACATTCCAACATGATAATGCCCCTATCCATACAGCGAGGACAGTAAGGCAGTGGATTGATAGTCAAAATGTGGAGATGCTATGGTGTGGCCCCCATACTCTCCTGACCTTAACATAATAGAGAATGTGTGGGGACTTCTCTCACGTAAAGTATACGAGTCAGGGAGGCAATTCGAAGACAAATAGTCATTAATCGCAGCCTGGTCAGAAATTTCGCTCCAATGCCTGGACAAATTGTATAGTTCCATTCCAAATCGAATTTACGAGGCTTTATTAAAAAGAGGTGGCAACACTCATTATTAACTTCTGTTAAATAATCATACAATACAAAAAGATAAAATAAATCTTTGAATTCAAATAATTTTTATTGTTTTATTCCATTTCATCCGTTGAACCTATTCAGATGAGCCAAAAAAATGCTTGTTTTTATGAATACATTTAGTCTAGCTACCGTGGGAGTGGGAGAATAACGGTAAGCTTTAAGACAAATTTTTTTCTCCCAAAACAAGCACATAATGATGCTCTTTTATTACATCTCAATATATATAATTCTTCTGTGAGTGTGTATGTCACTGAACTTCTCTTAAACGACTGGACCGATTTTGATGAAATTTTTTGTGTGTGGGGATCTGAGAATGGTTTAGATTCACAATTTTGTCCGCTAGGTACACCTGTTATGCTTTTAAGAAATTTAAGCCCTCCCAATATGTGTAATGGTACAAGACTATTGATCAAAGAATTAAGAGATAATGTGATTGTAGCAACTATCATTACAGGTCCCGTGGCTGGTCAGCTCGCACATGTTCTGCGGATTCCAATGATACCAACTGATTTGCCCATATCTTTTAAAAGGTTACAGATCACTTTAAAAATATCCTTTGCCCTAACAATAAATAAATCCCAGGGACAAACTTTTTCCATAATTGGTATTGACTTCAGGAAAGAGTGCTTTTCCTACGGGAAATTGTATGTGGTACTTTCTCGAGTAGGATCTCCTGAAAATTAATACATTTTGTTGCCACCTAGAAATACCACAGCCAACGTAGGGTACAGGGAGGCTTTAAGATAAGCATACAATTTTTTCTAATTTAGTGATTCGTGGTCGTTTTAATTAGCATGCTTATAACTTAAATATCTGTACCTAATTTTGTCTATCCGTGCGAAGCCGGGACGGGCCGCTAGTATGTATATAAAAAAGATGTGTAATTGCAATACATATGAAGGAAGGCCATCAGTGTTGTTAAAATATTTGTGAACCTATTCAGATGAGCGGCAGTGTAAGAGATTATTCAATTTTGTCCAATTTAAAAATGATTTGAAACATTGAAAGTCAACAATTTTCGAGTAGATACAATTTAAAACATAAAAGTAAAAAAGTTTTAAACTTCAGTAACTGGTCGAATAAATAAAGTTAAGAAACTATTTCGGAATTTAAGGCAAGTTTACAAAAATTATATAGGGTAGACTATCACACCACTCTATTTAATATTTCGTGAAGTTATAGTTTATGCAGAAATTAAGCTTTCATCAAAATGTAGTCAACGGATTTCTTGTAATATTGAACATATCGAAATGAAAATGAAGTGATGTATACATCTTCCTTTTCCCTTCTATTACATAAAGTTCAGATTCAGATTGATGGTAGTTTAGCACGATGAGGGATAAAGTTAAGTTTCAAGACTTCAACTCGTGCTCTTAAGATAAGGCTTATAGCTTCGGTCGACAATTTTGTATTGAAATAGTTTGTTTCTAATGGCATCTGGTGATTAAGGTACCTATAGGTATTCCTGGATGTTGTAAGTGTATAGCTTTTGAAAGATGATGATGAAATTTCTTACGTCAATTTCAGCAGTAACATTGGAAAACATAAGATTCCATTCATCCACATAATGTCATGGGAGATGGCTTGCTGATTTCATTCCTTGAAAGGATATAGAGGCATTAAATTGAAGTAGCCTTACCATAAACGATTTGTGAAGACTTCTTTCATCTCTTTTAATCACTTTTATTATGTAGCCGTAGTTAAATTTTAGATTGTGAGTATATATTGGCGATATGCCAGACTCCACGTACGTCGTACATAGATAGCATAGTTCGGTGTTGAGTTTGGTAATTTAAATAAGAGTTTGAAGAAATGACTTTGAAGTGCTTCAAACTCCTCGAGAGGCAAGTAACCAAAAATCTGGGTCCCATATCACAAGCGACAAGCATGTACTGCCACTTGACAGTCGCTTGAAACACGCGGTATTTTGACACTAGATCAATTTTTGGATTTCCTAAAAACTTTGCCACATCAATCTTAAAGCTATCTTAAGAGCTTGGCTCATTGCTTTTTTGTTTGGCGTGCTTCGAAAAGTTTAAATTATGCGTTAGCAAAACTCCGAGATATTTAAACTCTTGCACTACCTCAATACAGATATTGTTGAGCGATTAATTCTCTTCGGGAAGTCTTCTTCTTTGACGTGCCTGAAAAAATAATTATTTTAGTTTGTTTGTATTTACATATATGCAAGTTTCATGTCTCACAAAAGGAATTTAATTTGTTGATTTGCAGCTGCAAAATATGAACGGGAATTGTCAGCTAGTTGAACTAAGTCGTCCGCGTAAACTAAAACTTTCACTTGGACATCAGCGAAAAGTATTCCTCTTGGAAGTACATCACAAATATCATCAATAAACAAAGTAAATATTAATGGGCTTAAAATGCAGTCCTGGGGAACACCAGCTGTTTCAAACCAGTATGATTATAACTAATAATAAAGCAACCAAATAAACACCTTACTAATTTTTTTTAACGGTATTATGTTGTTTTATATGGAAAAATGGTTGGATATTCTTCATATCCTATAAGCCCTTTTCATCAATACAATAATTGTCCATTGAAGTTTCGGTCACAATTTTCAAACAGCGCTCTTATGACAAGGACAGTCCAAAATCTGGATGTGGTGTTTTAATTGAAGCTATTTTTTTATTAAAGTTCCTGATTATCCTTCTATCAGAAACAACTTGACAGATGTAGTCTGTGATTTAGTTTCGTCAGTATAAAGACTCTTTTTAAACCTCCACTGTCCAACTGTCTGTGTTTTCCTATCTGATATTATTCTTCTTAAGCCTAATGCAGGCTTCTGTCGGAGAGCATTGCTATATTAATATGTGCATGTGTGAAATATTAAATAACGGGGTCTATTACCTGTCTTATTCTAGAATTAAAACATCTTGCTAATGTTATTAAATTGAATACATGATTGTAATATTTAAAAGAATTATTCTTTTTTTTATACGGAACTAAACTGGATCATACACTTTTGAAATATATTCAGCTGATTGGGACTTATAAGACTGGATCCCTTGATTATCGCGTTTGAAACAATTATTTTTGATCCCTGATTGTTTTTTTCTTTGATTAAGTTAACATTTTCCTAGGAATGGTGTAAGCTGAGTAAAAGAAAGATCGGTATAATTTTACAGAGCTTTCTCATTGGGTCCACAATAAAGCTGAGGTCCTTTGCAACTGTAAACATACGTAAAACAATACGGCGGTGTTCGAGGGATGCAGTAAAGGTATCGATTATAATTCTATCTATAGTCTGTAGAATATGGAAAAATCTTAGGCAATGGTTTTGCCAGCGTTGAAAAACAGCTTTTCACAACAATAGGAGGAAAGGAACGGTCCGGGCCATCGGATTTGTGTAAGTCAAGGTCTTACAGAATATGGTTTATCGAATATGACCGTTATCTACAGGTCTTTCTGCCTAGAGACGGTAGTGCATGGATTGCGTATTTATTAGGGTCAGAGGTAAGAAGCAAGTCCAGGGTGTTGGCGGATTGAAATGCAACTTTAGAAATTAGAGTTGGTTCGCCGACAAGCTGAGATAACTCCAACAGATTATTAAATTTGTTAGAATTTGATTTTTTACAGCTAATTTGATAGTTTTGAAATTTCTCGACGTTTCAAAGTCCCTAGAATCTAAATCCGTACGTTCGGGATTCCATTTTTCATCGTTCAGATCTCAAGAATCCGTAGAGACATCAACTTCAAATAAATTTTGTTTTGCAGATAAAAATATCGAAAGTCCCTTCAAAAAAATTGAGTGCGAGGTTATTTTTACTGTTACAATTTAAAAAAAAGTGCAAATTTGGGTTGGCCTCAAATATCTCACGAACCAATAACGCTACCGATTTTAATTAAATTTTATATTATAAAATGTGTCGTAAATACCAAGTAACTACAATTTTGAAAAAAAAAATCAATTAAATATTTGGATTGTAAAACTGAAATAAAATATTTGTCATCTCGAATATTTTACGAACAAAAATTGATATTACTTCCGGAATAATTTTATGCAACGAAGAATAACATTTTTGAGAAAAACCGAAGTAACGATATTTTTACCAAAAATAAAAACATAAAAAAAAAACACTTCTAAAAGTTGGTAAGAATTGATTTTCATCTCAACAATTAAAGATATTACCTTCAAACTTTATTTATCTTATACAAAATATGGTTTTTAACATTTGTTAAATATTTTAGAAAAATCCAAAGGTAAGCTGCAAAATATATAATAATAAGTGCGTTTTTTTGGTATTCTATATATAGTACAGTGAGAAATTGCCAACAAAACGATCCGCAGTAGCCAGATTTTTGTATTTAAAAATTGGTACAACTGAAACAAGATCTGTCAGAATAATAATTAAAAAAAAAACACAAATAGAAGAAAGTTTTGTGAAAATCAAATGTTAAAATTAACTTAGCAAAAAAAACTAACTAAAACTAATAAAATGGACAATTTTCAAGAAGAAAATATCTGGAAATTGAGATTCTATACAAAAAAGTTCATTTAACAATTGCTTCAAGGAGGGGGTTTGTTTGTAGACTACTACATTAACATGTGGTGTTGAAGCGAGCTTCAAGATCGCCTCAATTCTGTATATACCTGAATCGAGTTGAAATGAGCTTGATTTGACTCGATTCCCGTTGGAGATCGGAGTCGAGTCAAAATTTGCATGTTTGTGTACAAAAAATATAGTGTTGTTTTAATAAAATTACAAAAAAAAAATAAATGCACATGGAGTAGGTAGCATATTCTTATATGGTGCTGAACTAATCAGTTCTTCATTGTTTAACACGAATCAAACTATCTCACTTGCACTTCACACATCGAAAACATCGAAACACCATTTGCATTTTAGAAAGTGCTGTCATACTTAATCATTTTTAAATCTTCTTGTGCGGTGGAAACACCAAAAAGATTTATTTAATCTAAACTGAGATAAACCTTTGGTGGAAACATAGCAAAACATAAATATCTTTTCTATTGTTTTCTCTTGCAAAATAAGCCCAGTTAGTCCATTTTCACAAACAAAAATAAATAATATCAACAGTAATAGATGGATTTTTTTCCCAATGGAAAACACACATGATTCCAAATGCAAAACTACTCAACGAACACAGCCATCGAGATACAAATGCAATATCAATCGTACCAACATTTGAGAACGAAATCACATAAGATCCATTCGAGACTCGTATAAATGTCAAAAACCCATCCATAGTAAGATTCTACTCTAACTTTTATCGGTGTTATTCATACCATGGATATTGTTTTTGTTATTTGTGTAAAATACTACTATACTATGGATAGATTTTCCAACAAAACACGGGTAATATACAAGTAAAAACTGTTTAATTCGAATACCTCAAGAATAATTACAAATATTGACTTATAAATAATTGTATTCTATGCAAAATTTTGTTGATAATAAAGGATAATGTTCTTAGAAAAATGCAATCGGTATTTTTTTTCATAAGAAACAAAAACTTTCAAAAAATTATGTTTAAATTGATATTGTTACTAACAATTCATAAACAATAAAAACTGACTGATTTTCGACTCAAGTATTATGCGAGAACGAAGAAAGATATTGGTTTTAAATTTTCTTATCTTATTTATCCGAGGTAAGTCAGAGCCTTTGCCGATGACCTTGGAATTGCATACTGTAGCAATAGTCCTTTGAATCTAATTTCAGATATTAACTATGATGTTCACTTGCTAAGACTTTGGTTTGCTAAACATGAGTTAATTGTGAGCAGCAAAACAAAGTTAATGTTTTTCAGCCTAAGAGGTAGTATCTCTCCGGACATACCAATAATTTTTCATTCTCACGATTGCCTCAGTCATAAGTTACTTTATGGTGAATGTAATGGTCATCATACTCAATCATACCATCACAATGTTAAATGCAGTGGAAGCTGTTTTGAAATTGAAATAGTTGAAGACTTTAAGTACCTCGGCATCTATATTGATCAAAACCTTAACTGGGACAAGCACATTGCTATTTTAAAAAACTATCTTCTATCATCCAACCGTTGTTTCTACCACCTGAACAAACATTGCTCTTCAAATTTGTTGAAGATGGTTTATTTTGGCATTTTTCATTCCAAGTTGCAATATGGAATACCCTGTTGGGGCGGTGCATATGTCAACAAACTACAACAACTCACCGTTATTCAAAAATCAGCTATACGTAACGTTTGTAAAGCCCGTCGTTTAACACCATCAATGGAACTTTTTAGGTCTTTAAAAATTCTTCCCGTTAGACATTTATATTTTTTTAAAGTTTTAAAAGTGTTTTTTAAAAGAGCTTGGAAAGTCCGATTTCCGACATACGAAGTCTTAGAATTAATTCCACCTTTATAGTAAATATCCCATATTTTCGTACGACAAGCTACAGAAACTCCTATTCCATTGCTTCCTGCAAACTTTTTAATACGCTTCCTATAGAAGTTCGTAAAATAAGAAATATTGGCGCGTTTTTGAAAGAAATAAAGTTATGGCTTCTTGCCGTAGACCACCAAGAAATAGAAACTTTGCTACGTTACACTGTCTAAAATTAAACTTATATATATATAACCAAATACGATTTGTTTGCTGAAACTTAACTTTAAAAGATATTTTTTTAATTTTCAAATTTATTTTTGCTAATACTATTTTATTTTTCTAATTCACAATTTTCAATGTATAATTTATATTTAATTTTTTTCTTCCATTATATTTTTTGTAACCCCACACAAAAATAAAATCGATGTGGCATCACCACTATTTTTTAAAAATAATTGTTGTCACTAACTATTCTTATTATATTACAATGTTATTGTTAAATATGTCTATGTATTCGAGCGCAATGTAATATATGAATTCATTAATAAGAATAAAGAACTTATCTATCTATCTATCTACATTATCTCACACAAAATAATGTTATTAGTATTCTGTTAAAGCCTTAAAAAATCAACATGACGGCACGGATGGGAAGTTATCCAGTTTGGGTCGTATCCCAGCCTTTATTTTTCAATTGGGCTGGGTTCCTTTCCTCTACGACATAAAATAGACACAAATTGCATTTCAATAACAGTTTTTGTCCATCTTGAGCTCAAAAGAAAATTTACTTTTTGAAATGGCTTAAGTCATGATATATATAATCAATTATAACTTGCAGTAATCGAAAGAATTGATATCTTATTATTTTTAATAAAACTTTATTTGTTAAGGCATTTATTTTGATGAGAAGCTAAAAATTGAAGTAGACGCTTATTCTGCAACGTACTACAAGTTCTCATTATCCTTCGCCAAGAAATTGCAAATGCAAAACAATTTGCAGTTCGTGTCTTATGTACAAAGAACTTAAGAAGGTGATGGCGGGCGCAGCGCCGCCCGGCCGCAGCTGTCGTAATAAATAATAAATTACTAAGAGCAACTGAACAGATAATTAATTATTAGCAAAAACAGTATGTAACAAAATCCATTTTTTAACATTTTTTGTATTCGAATAGTTGATAAAAAGCAAAAGATGTCAATTCCAACAAAAATTTTGTTTTTGAACTCCTCAATTCAACACTCATACATTATAGTTACTCCTCAAATGAATATTTAGCTGGATTGTAGACAAAGTAAGATGGTTACTAAGGATTGCTATCTTGATAAAAGTATTTTTGATTGTTAGTTTAGAATCAATGGTTCACGGTACGGATTTTATCAGGACGAAGGCGTGTGTAGCAAGCTTAAGAGAATTAAGCGTACATACTAGCTGAAATTTTCGTCCTTAAATTATTTAGATTTTAGAAGCAAACGTTTCCCGAATTCTGAACGAAGCAAAAGCTTTAATGGTCTGAGTAAATAAGGTATAGAGATAAATCCAATTATATCCGGTGTCTAAATTCCACACAAGAGTTTCGATCCACATACCTCGAAAGGAACGTTAAATAGATGCAAAAGAACTATCTTGTTGGTATAGCAGTGGTTTCAATTGAAGATACTGGCTGATTAATCACCACTACAGGCTGTGAATTTTATTACCAAAAATGATAAGCTGACAATTGTACTTAAAGTGGTCATTGCCTTGCAAATAATTAAGTTTCTCAAAACTATAAAGATTATACAAAATGTCCATCAGGAACACTAAGTTGGGTTAGCAATCATATCAAGAAATATTTTCAGACTTTGCTAAAGTTAAGGCAAGGAAAATAATTTCTTTTGAGTTTAGTTATAAACTTAAATGTTTTGGCAAGTATTCGTTTCGATTATAGAGCCTAAAAAGGATCTAGCTGATAGTCTAAGAGCTATTAAAAAGTGTCAACAAACTTTAAACTGTGATTTTAAAATCATTTTTCAACCTCTCATAGATTGTTGTTGTTTTTTAAAACAATCTATATTTAAATATTTGTATAGGAAAAAGCAGTTTTTTCGAGTTTGGCTTATAGGTGCTCTAAAAGGGCTATCGGATCGGCTTTATAAGTTGTACATGTTTAATCATTTAAATCATTTTTTTTAACCTGTGCATATTTAAAATTTGTAATGTTTTATCTGTGTGTTTCAGCATCACGAAGAGAAGGGAGGTAATCCAGTGAAACTATTATTGTTTTTCGTTACTCTCGCGTGGACTTGTTAATTAATATAAGGTAATGGTAAAAATTACCGCCTACAACCTCTTAGCGTTTAAGAACTCTCTTCCGAAATTCGACCAATTAATTTTTGTTTCATTTTCATTTGTCGATTCTCTTAATACGCTAAAGCTGTTTTTATGGATGAAACAGCACATTTAAAATTACGACGCACTGCGGAAACAACGAAAATAGGTATTGACACTTCTTTATTAAAACAGGCTTCAAGACTTAAACATTCGGTAGTCGTCCAACTTAATTTAAAATTTCGCTTTAATTTTAAAGGCAAAGGGGACGTCAACAACGCTATAATGTAATTTTTCGATGAAATTATTTATTATTAACAATTATTTATTAATTTTTGTTTTATTTACACCTTATATTTAGACACAAAAATTGTCTTGTTTCTTGTTGTTCGTCCAGGGTTGGTAAAGTAATTCAGTGTTGGCAAAGCTCTTCTTCAAATATATTAAGAACTTCGACACCTTTTTGTTATCCACCGCCTGAAAAAACAGCAAACAAGCGTCAAGTTTAACGATGGGTGGAATTCCGAAGGATTATACATTTAGGGGTACCTAATACGTTTTTTAAGACCTCTAGCAAATACTTAAAAGCTGACTTGTTTACTCTCTTACTCTCTATAGAGCTGTTGTAATCGGAAAATTATTTATAATTAGAAATTAAATGAAGTTGAAAATGTTATTTTATTCTTACAAAAGTTTAGGTCTCTTAACTGCCTACAAACAGTTCGACACAGTGTTGCCTCTTCTTCTTCCTCAAGCAATAGGACATTCATGGCTATGCTTAGCATTTTAATATATTTAATGTAATGTTTAGTAGATTTTTTTTAAAAACTCTAGGTTTAGATTTCAGTTTCCAACACTGCGATGGGGAAATTTATTGAGAGCTATTATTTGAACACACCTATTTTTCGAACGAACTGGAAGCTCTAAATTCGAAGTGAAATCTTATTCGGGCCAAGCTCCTGATAGCTTTTTAAAAATCGGGACAGCAAAAATATTACGGCAGACACTTCTGATAGGGCTAATTAAGTCATTTTCTAAATAGAGTATTGTCTTATAAATAATAATATAGTATGCTAATGCTATACAATTATTTATTTCCAAAAGAATATAATCTATTCCTATTTGGGAGTCATTAATTATTTAATAGGCTAAATAATAAAAGGTTTTCCAGGCCCTTCAGCATTAAGGCCTCCACTAAACTGTACGTTCATAAGTATTGGTATAAAATTCCATTATTACACTTTTTGTTTTATTCAATAAATAACTATCAAAATGTGTTAATATCCGAGTTTAATCAGCTTATATTGGTTTTGCCTGCCTATTTATTCGAAAAACAATCATGGAAAATTAAATTACCCATAAGATGTTGATTATGTAGGGACAGGTGTGTATGTTTCATTGAATTATTTTGTTTCCCCAGACCAAGCCAGACTCAAGACTCAAGAGAAATGAGACTAAGACTAAGACTGAGACTGCGACTGCGACTGCGCGAATGCGAGTAAATTTTTATTTTCAAAACTCAATCTGTCTGTATGCCGATTGCGCGATGCAGAAATCTTCAACAGTCAAGAGTGCCATTCCATGCCATATAGCCTGATGCCATAGCTACAGCCATATCCACAAAGCCATTGGATATTAGAACTTGAAAGAGGAAAAAGTTGGAGAGAAGAGGGATGAGTTTGTTTTTTTTATTGAGCCTTCGGCGCAAGCGCCATGACTTGCGCTTCGTTATTTCCTGTTCATCTTAAGTTTCTGTTTGTTTTGATTTGATCGATGCGATTCCACAGAGACTGCAGGGTCTGAGGAATAATTCATAAATTTCAATTATCAATTTTAAATTAGTTTCGGTCTTTCGGTTCATGCATTACGCAAAACGTCTTTTTTTCAGCTCTTATATATAGTGGTATCGGTGGATATTATACAGGTCGAGTATGTATAGGAACCTATAGTGAGTGGTGGGACTGGCTGCTGGCATCAAGGAAGGATGTTTAGCAAGTCCTGGCTTTACTGACGAATACACGTAATTATTTATTTAATCAATGGGATAAACAAGGTTACGTTATTGGTTTCTGCAATCGAAGTATCAACTCTTGCAGCAAAATATTGTACGTGCAATATTTTCTGCAATCTGCACAATATGTCTGTACGCTGTCGCTGTGACAAGCAGTGTTCTTATTATTCGTACAACAACTGCAACTGCATGTGCATCATGTATGTTTTGCGCGGGCATTTCATTTCTTGAGATCTCAAGACGTGAGCAAACTATTTTCGGACGTGAATTAAATTGGCTATAGTTAGCATTAGTTGCGTACGATCTAAATTATACAATATATGTACGTACCTAACCTACCTAGTTAGGTACATGTTGCTGATGGGATATTATTTACTTATGAATTTACTGCCCACTCTATATTCCGTATTCAATACAAATTATTGTAGGTGATTCGCTTGTTGCGTGTTATTCGCTGATTGTACGAGGATAAAACTGTCACGAAAAAAGATTTTTTGCTCGAAAAGAGAGGGAACTATTTTTTTATTTTCACCAACCCCAAGCTTAATCAAGGGGGGATCCAGACTTTGAATCAGGGGGGGGGGGGGCACTTAGATGAGTTTTTACTCACCGCTTAAAAATGTTCTTTAATGTTCTGTAAAGGAGGGTAACAAAATTTAAATAACATAATGTGTATCTTAACCTTACTTTTAACATTTCAATAGCTAAAGTGACAACTTTAGTAATCAAATTATTTTAGAACATTGTTGTCCAGCAAGGTATGGTCTAACTATTTAATTTGGATGACTCCCTACATATGAAAGCATTCCAAGATTCCAACAGTTTTCTAAATATGCCATATTTAATAGCTAAAACACAAAAGTTTAGAGGGTTTTTGGTGCATTTCACGCAGGAATGTAAGAAATTGTTTTGAAACGTACCTATAGCTTTTTTTCGAAAAATAAAATATGCTTTTCTTGTTTCCATTTCTATTAATGCGAAAAACGCTACAAAAATTTAAGAGAGACGATCTGATATAAAGAACTGTCGGGCTTTTTTTGACGTAGTTTTTTCGGACTCAATTTTCGGGAGTCTATTATAACTATCGCTATCAGTCTGCTTACTCGTATTTTGACCTTTAGGGAGTCAACAAAACTTAAAAAGTGTAGAGAGAAAAATGCTAGCATTAAAGTACATAATTTCTCTAAAAAAATAAATAAAAACAAATTAAGGTAAACAAAAAAGTTGGGAAGAAACGTTTGTGTGGCACTCACAAGTTACACGTTTCAGAATTTCTTTTCACTTCAAATCTCAAGAGATTCAAAGCTTTTATATCAATAAATATGAAACGTTTATTATATTTTTCAATTAGCCATTAGTTTAACAAAAGGGTCACTTTTGCTGTTTTTGGGACATTTATATTATTGAAATTCGTGTTTAAATCTTAGCTCTGGAACATCCAAAGCAAATTAACTTCAAAAGTAGATTTATTTAATTTCTTAAGATCTTTTAAGATCTTTGTATTAACGGAAAATCAATCTTGAATGAAATAAAATGCACGACTGTGTCGCTAAAACTTGCTAATGTTTTACAAAAAGTCTGTTTAGAAATATTTCCTATATTTTAAGATTTAAAAATGTAACTTATTTTTTCCGAAAATCATTTTAAATTTTAAATTTTGTCTTAAAAATATTTTTGGTAAGCACTAAATAAAGTGCTTATAGATATCTATATACATTTTACATTTAAATTTCGTTATCGAGTTGACATTTTTGATCATCAAAAATCATCATCAATTTGATCATTTGATAATCGACAAGAGCTTGAACAGAAAAAGAAGATTATTGAAATCGGTCCATTAGTTCTTGAAAAATCTTAAAAAAAATAAAGGTTTTATGAGGGGTACCCTTCTGGAGCCATTCTAAAATATGTTTTTCTTGTAGAAAGAAACCAAATTAAGAATACAACATTTAGAGACGATTTCTTATTCAAGGTTTTTTCTTAAGAACCTGAATATTTGCTCTTTTTCTTAGAAACAAATTTTATGAAAATACTTTAAGCATGACTAAAGTTTTTTCAAATTCTAAATTGAGTGAAAACAAAAATTTGAGTTGTTTTTGACAAATCCTCTCCCAGGGGGGTCATGACTCCTACGACCCCCCCCCCATGGATCTTCCATTGAGCTTAATATAGATAAAAATTGGACATCCTCAATGGCAATGTCTGTCAATTGAAGGCAAGGCGGTGAAACACCTCTAACAGTAAAATACGTTTTTAATAATAATTATTAAATTGTAAATATTATTAACTAAACTAAATTGAACGCGCCTTAACAACCCTATCTCTTTCATATAATTATTCAAAAATAAAACTATTAAATCTTTCATTGTGTTTTATTTAATCATTATAATCAACATGCTTAATTATATGAAATTAGTATCTTAAAAAATAATTTGATGGAAAAATTTACGAAATATGTATAGTTGCAAGTTGGACTCCTTTCCTATGGCTCTGGCACAATTTAATTTCCTTTTCTCATAAGCGGAAATAATTGAAACTATTCAAATCTAATGTATCTACATATCTATCGTATATACAGTACTACTTTTGTTTTAGAAATGAAACCAGCTTTTCAAAAGATTAAATTTCTACGAGCATATATGTATGTACCTTACCTACCTAATTACCCGTTTACTTTCACAAAAAGAAGGGACAAATTAGAAAAGATCAAAAACATTTAGATAAAAATTGACAGTCAAATTATACTTAATTGAAGTAGGTACGCAAGTATACCATACCTATATACCTACCTAACATTAACATAGAAGAAGTAAGTAGGAAAATTTGATCATTTGGAGGTATTTAACTATAAGGCACAATTAACTTTGTGCTTGAAAAACTATAATTATACACAATGAAAATAAAAGAATAGGGATTCTTTTGAATATAGGAACAGTTCTGCTAAGATCCTTTTGGTTACCTTATAAAAATTCATCTGAATATAAAAGTTTTTTGATTACTCAACGATAAATGTTAGTAAAAGAAGTAAAATAGATACTCTTTCAAGCTCTATTGCAATATTTACGATAACATTAACAGTCCATAATTTTACATTAGTAGGTACAGTGATGTGAAATATTTGTGTAAAATAACAATTTTGGTAATATAAGTTGAGGGAAACGTTTTATTTAAAATGTTCCATTTAGTTTCAAAGGAAGTTTACATAAAGAAGAGCAAATTCTTGGAAGCATTGACAATTGGAGTAAAGTCTAACGCCGCGAGGAGAGTGTTTTTTTTTTTCAATATAGGTAGTCTAAATTCATCATCAACATACCTATTCCCACTTATTTTTAGGGGCCGGAAAATTTAAAATCATTCATGCTTTCGCTATCGGGCCCCTGTTTGCATGTTATCTACTAATCTTTCAGTCACAAGTTTGTCGATCGGGGCCCCTTATTATTATTGGCGTATACATTTTTGTTTATATTTAATGAAAAATTGGACAACTCTGAACTATTGAAAGAAAGTTATAATAAATTGTTTCGCTTTTCTTACTTAATTTAACGTAAGTTTCAAATTTATTTTATTTTGAAAATTTTTAAAATCAAAATAGGGGGCCCGGCAGCTTAAAACAAAACACAAATATTTATTTCGGTTTCTGTTTTATAAAGTTTCTTTTCTTCTATTTTTGTTTCTGCTGGGAACGAAATTTTTGATTCGGTTTCGGGGGACCGGAAAATACCACGCAAACGTTTTTCAATTGTGGTTTCCGTAATATTAATTAATTAATATTTTGAATAAATTGTTTACTGAAGATTTGAAGGATATCAAGTCACTTCAAAGTGTGTATATTAAACCAGCCATACAAAAATAGCAAGGAATTCTATATAGAATATTGGACACCATTTTCTTCCTTGGCGAAAGGGGACTAGGACTACGAGGCGATAGCAATCTTATTGGAGAGCCAAATAATGGATATGTTTTGGGCATTTTGGAATTAATTAGTCATTATGACCCCTTACTTCAGAAGCACTTGGAAAAAGTAAGAATTTCACAACAAGAGCACAACGTTTGCAAGTCCACTACCTTTCCGTTGAGATTCAAAATGAGTTCATTAATATTTGTGCCCAATATGTGAATTCAGCTATTTTGCAGGAGATTGCAAACGCCAAATACTTCGCTATAATTGTCGATGCACTCTATTCAAGTCATGTGGAACAAAACACATTTATTTTGCGATATCTGCGATTGTAATAAAATGTGTTCACCATCTAAGAACGGTTTTTGGAATTTGTCGATTGCAACAAAAAAATTGGTACCGCAATAGCTGATTTGATCTGTGAAACATTGGCAAAGAACGAAATCCCTTTAGAAGACTGTTGTGCACAAGGCTATGAAAATGGAAGCAATATGAAAGAACAGTATAATGGTGCAGAAAGGCATATATTAAACA
Source organism: Eupeodes luniger (assembly GCA_951509635.1). Classification (NCBI taxonomy): domain Eukaryota; kingdom Metazoa; phylum Arthropoda; class Insecta; order Diptera; family Syrphidae; genus Eupeodes; species Eupeodes luniger. The sequence continues at coordinate 50,474,987 of OX608075.1, read as the reverse complement.
AAAATCCGAATGCCGTGTATTCACCATGTGCAGCTCACAGCCTTAACTTGTGTGGAGTCGATTCAGCGAAATGTTGTACCGCCGCAATAACATTTTTTGGAGTTGTTCAAAAGTGTTTCAAATTGTTTAGCAGCAGTGCCCAACGTTGGGAAATTCTTTAGAAAAATGTGCCCGGATTCCGATACTTTCCGATACAAGATGGTCAGGTCAGCTAGAATTGAAGCAGTGAAACCATCTGAAAAACCTTAGAACATCATTAGAAGCCTTAAGTGATATTAATTTAACTGAAAATGAGACTCGAAGAGATGTAAATGACGTTTTAAAATATATGCACACATTTGAATGCGTCCTGATGTCTTCGATTTGGTGCAAGGTTCTTAGCGCTTTAAATGAAAGAAGTATCATTCTTCAAGCCAGAAACGTGACTTTTGACGATGAAATTCGAAATCTTGACAACTTGATCTCCGATTTGAACTTTATTCGAAACGAATGGGATCAAATTTATCTGAATGTAAAGCAGTTGCTACTGGATTGGGGGATTTTCCAGAGTCGTTCCCATCGAACCGAAAAAGGCAATTAAAGAGACATTTTGGAGAAAATCGAGGAGCTGGAGAACAAATTGAAACAGACGAAGAAATAAATTTCAAGAGAAACACCTTTTACGTCATAGTTGATTCAATTATATCTGGAATTTCTCGTCGGTTCGATACGATGAAGAATTTGAATGCTACATTTTCATTTTTATGGCAGTTTTCAACAATGGACGAAATTGAGATAAAAAACTCCGCTACAAGGTTCATCCAAAAGTATAACTCGCATGTGTCTCAAGGGTTTAAAGAAGAAATAATTCATCTGAAACACATTTATGAAGCCAATTTTGAAGCAGAACTTCCGCCAATAAGTTTGCTCAATGCTATTTATTTCCAGAACTTGGAGACGATTTTCCCCAACATTTGTGTTGCTCTCCGTACCTGTAACCGTAGCTAGTACCGAACGTTCATTTAGCATCCTTGCCAGAACAAAGAAGTTTCATCGTTCGTGCTCATCACAAGATCGTGTTTTCAGACTTGCTACACTATGCATCGAAGCAAGGAAATTGAATTTCGATGCAATTATAAGTTGTTTTGCTGCTCACAAAGCTAGGAAAGCTCGTTTACCAAAAGAAAATATTTCATTGAATGCAAACTAACTCTAATAAAACATTGTAATAATATTTTAATATTAAGAAAACTATAAAGAGTATTTAATGTAAAACTTTTAAAAAAATACTTAGTTTTTTTTTAACGACAAATTTCAAATACTTTTACTTCGCTCTATTTTATTTCCATAGTAGGTAATAGATCTTCATGCTATTTTTTTTAATAGTTAATCGACCGTATTATCAGTTACTTACATGTCGTTGGCAATATCGAATTGAATGTACGATTCTGTTCGGATTCTGATCTAATCGCATGTAGAATTATTTTCTATCCATCCTCCATTTCAACTGAACTGGACAATACCCGTAAGATTGATTTGATGATTAACACTTTTTTCGGTTCATTTTGCAAAAAAAAATGATTATTTCCGTTAATTCCAACCAATTTCATGCTATTCGTAATTGAAATTATAGAACGTACCATATCAGTAGGCATAAACTTTAAAAAAAATGGTAAATATGGAGATTTTTCCCTCCCGGGCCCGGAATTCTCTCGACGGCCCTGCGTAAGCCTAGTAATGTTGTAGATAACTATAGACCTATAAGCCTACTTAGCAATTTGAGCAAATCTTTTAAGAAAATTATACTTTTTAAAACATTGTTGTTCCCCCAGAGCAGTTTGATTTCCGCAAGGGACATAATACGATCCATGAAATAACAACAGGTCAAACATTGATGAGCGGAAATCAACTGGCCTTGTGTTACTTGATGTGGCAAAATCAATTGACTCTGTGTGACATTTACAAATTAATCAACAACTATTTTCGGGATTACCTGATCAAAATAATTCAAAGTTTCTTAACCTTAAGAAAATTTAAAGTTGTGTTAAGTGAATTTTGTTGTTCTTTAAAGGATGTTCCCTCGGGAGTTCCTTAAGGATCTTGTCTTTCATCAACTCTCTTCAATATTTACACCTCCGATTTTCCGAGGCTTCAAAATTGTGAATTTGGAATGTACGCAGATGATATTGCTGTATATGCTTCAGGTGAATACGCTTCTTCTATTTTCAATGATAAACAAAACGCTCTTAATCTTATATTGATTGTCCACTGTATAAACAAACGTTTATAATGTTTTCTAATTAGCCATTAATTTAACGAATGTGTCACTTTTGCTGTTTTTGGGAAATTTATATTTTTGAAATTCGTGTTTAAATCTCAGTTCTAGAGCATTCAAAGTAAATTAACTTCAAAAATTTGATTTCTTCAATTTTTTAAGATTTTAAAAGTTTTTGTATTTAATAGAAAATCAATTTTGAAAAACAAAAACACTTTAAGAAAGCCTTCCACTATTTATATATTTATATGCGTCAAAATAAAATAAGATGGGATTGAAGACCAGTTTCAGGAATTTAAAGGCAACTTAAAATCAAATTGACGATCTCATATTCAAGGTTTCTTGTTAAGAACCTGAATATTTGCTCTTTCTTTCAGCAAAGATCTCATGAAAATAATTTAAATCATTACTAAAGTTGTTCCAAATTATAAATTGCATGAAAACAAAGATTTTAGTTGTTTTTGACAGAAAGCTGATATCTTGTGAATATCGGTAAATAAGCTTTATGGCCCATATGACTCCTTAGATTGTCCATTGGTCAAAAGTTGATGAATTTGTGCTGAACGATTGGAATTGGGCTGGATTTCAGATTCTTGGTTTAGTCCTTAGTTAAAAGTAGTACTTTTAGCAACAAAGTTTAAAGCAGTAAAATACAAATTTAATTTTCATATATAAAAAATAATAACTAAAAAGGGGCTGACATGTGACCCACACTTACATATAACTTCCCATCCCGTCTGTCGATTAGTCTTGCTTATAAATTTAACAAAATATTAAAAACTATATTTTGTGTAAGATACAAAACGTTAATCCAATATATTTCTTTGTTTTCCTAATACTTAAGTCGAAAACTATTTTTTATCAACTTTTTGTTGTTTTGTAGGTTTACGAGTTTTGCTAAAAAAGTTTTCAGTTGTATTTGTCTAAAAAAAATTAACTAAAAATTACCAACAATATTTTGCATAAATGATGAAATAGTTTGATGTCAAAATCTATTTTTGTTAAAGAGTTTTTTAGTCGAAAGCCAATTTTTACCAATTTTAGTATAGCATTTCTTAAAAGGTTTTACTTCTTATAAAAAAAATACAGATTGGATTTTTTTGAGAAAATTTAGCACAGTATAAAATCATTTTGAAGTCAATGCCTTCATTTATTGACTACATAGGTATCGAGAATCGAACATGAATTTTCCGTATCTTTTTTGTAGATTTTAATTTTTATAAAAAAAAAACTCACAGTTGGATAAAATTTTTTTATGAGACCAAATAAGTTTGAAGCCAATATCCTAAATTTTTGAAAAGATATTTGAGTCGAAAATAAAATTTTACCAACTTTTAGTTTTTTTTTGTTTAGGTTTATTTATCAGATGAAAAAAACGTTATTCCTCGCTGTATAAACAATTATTTTTTTTTTCATTTTTTTTTTATTTATAATATAAACCGTTAATTGAAAAAAGGAGACCCTCTATAAACTGCACCAATTATAGAGGAATCAGTCTACTTAACATCGCTTACAAAATCTTCTCTGCCGTAATATATGAACGTCTAAAGCCCATCGTCAACAACCTGATACGTCCTTATCAGTAGGGGTTTTAGACCAGGAAAGTCCACAGTCGATCAAATATTCACATTACGGCAGATCCTGGAAAAAACCCAAGAACACCAAATCGACACCCACCATCTTTTCATCGATTTCAAGGCCGCATATGACAGTATCTACAGGGACGAGCTGTTTGTGCAGGATGACCATGGAGAATTCACGCTGCTCCATAAAAGTTGGAAACAACATAAAAGAACCTTTCGATGTCAAAAAAGGTTTTAGACAAGGTGATGCGCTGTCATGTGATTTTTTTAACATCGTACTTGAAAGAATAGTGCAAAGCTCACACGTCAACACTAGAGGCACTATCTTTCAAAAGTCTGTCCAATTACTAGCATATGCTGATGACATTGACATAATCGGAAGAACTCAGCGTGATGTCAATGGGGCTTTTGTGAGTATTGAGGCAGAGGCGGCAAAAATGGGTTTAACGGTTAATGAGGGCAAAACAAAGTACATGCTGTCATCAAGAAAGGACCTACAACACCGACGTCTTGGTCAAAACGTCACCATCGACAGACGTAACCTTGAGGTAGTCAAGGACTTCGTCTACCTAGGCTCCACCGTAAACGCAGAAAACAACACCAGCGCTGAGATCAAACGAAGAATAACTCTTGCTAACCGCTGTTTCTTTGGGTTAAGAAAGCAATTGAGTGGAAAAATCCTCTCTCGAAGGACCAAAGTGTCGCTATATAAGACCCTTATCATCCCCGTCCTGCTATATGGTGCAGAAGCATGGACTATGACAAAAGCGGATGAAAGCACCTTGGGTCGTTTCGAGAGAAAGGTTCTTCGTGTGATCTACGGTCCCGTATGCATCGAAGGGGAGTGGAGGAGAAGATCGAACGACGAGCTGTACGGGCTGTACAGCGACGTAGACTTAGCCAGAAGGGTAAAAGTCCAACGACTAAGATGGCTGGGTCACGTAGAGCGCATGGAAACCAATGCTCCGGCCCGGAAAGTCTTCGAATCCACACCCACTGGACAGCGCAGTAGAGGAAGACCGCGAATCAGGTGGCGCGCACAAGTGGAAGGTGACCTCACCCAACTCGGAGCGCGAAACTGGAGACATCTAGCTAGGGACCGAGCTAGATGGAGAAGTTTGTTTGGTGAGGCCCTAGTTCACACAGGACTGTAGCGCCACCTTAAGTAAGTAAGTAAGTTAATTGAATTTGTTTCCAAAATTATACTTGTTTGGTATCACGTCACAATATATAATATAGAATTTAATTCAAGTCGCTAGCGTTATTGATTCGTGAGATATTTTAGGCTAACCAACATTTTCGCTCTTTTTTTAAATTGCTATGGTAAAAAAAAGCACATACTCAATTATCTTAAGACTCCTTTCTGCATCTTTCTGTATTATTATCTTTAAAACAAAATTTATTTGAAGTCGATATCTCTACTGGTACTTGAGTTTGGACGACGAAAAAAGCTTCCGGAACGTACGAACATAGACATATCTCTAAAAATCTTTTATTTATATTCTAGGAATCTTCAAACATCGAGAAATGTCAAAGTTTTCAATTCGACAAATCGGACCGATTACAATAAATTCCTATGGGAAGTTAATAACACAGCACGAATAAAAACAGAGACTATAGGATATGCCAATTTAAAATAACAAGAGAGGAGTTAGGTTATAAGATCCGTTTTCACAACCTTTATTTAGTTCAGTTCTGGAAGACATTGTTCAAAAACCTAACTGGAAAACAAAATATGGAATAAGGATATGTGGACAGGTTCTTACCAATTTAAGATTTGCAGACGATAAAATTCTCAATTCTACAAAAGCTATACACACATTCAATTCAAGACATGTTGACGGAACTAACTACCTTGTGTCAAATTATGGACTTCAAATAAACAAATTCAAAACTGTAGGCATGACAATTCATTCACACAAATGACGATATAACGTTGCAAAAACACTTGACCAGCTAAGGATATGTCAGACCAAAATGGAAAGCAAAATTCTGAAATTTAAGTCAAAGGGTACGAAATGAAGATATTCGCAATAGAACCGGAACGTTATAAATAGAACATGAAGGCTGCAATGGAGCTGCATAGGTCATGTACATGGCGAGCAAAATAATAGCAGTGTTGGCCCAATATACTGGATCAAAAGCATTATGAACCAGCACTCTTACGTGGATATCCTGCAAAACATCATACTGCCATATGCCGAATACGAAGTGCCGCTCAAATGGGTCTTTCAGCAGGATGACAACCTAAAGCTTACCAGCAAAGCAGCCAGGCAATGGTTCCAAGATAATAGGATTGAGGTCATGGAGTAGCCTGTACAGTCTTCTGACCTCAATCCCATCGAGAATCTTTGGGCAGATATTAAAAAAGAAGTATCCAAGGCAAAACCAAAAAATAACAGAGAGTTATGGAGCGTTGCTGAGCAGGCTTGGCAATCAATAACACCATCAAGATGCCAGGGACTTTTGGAGTCAATGAAACATCGCTGTGAAGCCGTTATAAAAAATAATGGTCATGCTACCAAAGTTTTACTTAAAAACATTTCCAACATCAAAGCTCTTTTTATGTTTTATTTACAATAATTTTCCATGCACTGCTATTTTTTGCTCGCAGCTGTATCTAGACTTCAGGTCCAAAGATGGACAAAAATGGCAACGAAATGGAGACAAGAGAACAATAGAACAGCAGGACGTCTCAATAAAAGATGGAGTGACGATCTATCGCAAATAAGTACAACGAAGCCAAAAATAGAGCTTCCTTTAGGGAAGCTTATGCCAGTAACCCAAATCAATAACTTAAACTAATTAATTATTTTCCTTTCCTTCAATCTTAATATATAAAAATCCAGTGTCATATGTATGTTCCCAGTGAACTCTTCGCCAAGTCAACCGATTTCGATGAAAGTTGGCATTTTATGTGTAATTTGGTCTAGCTTGAGATATAGGATAGTTTATATTTCGATTAATAATCTTAATAATTTATAATCTACACTAATATTATAAAGAGAAAAGATTTGTATTTTTGTATGTAACCAATAAACTCAAAAAGTACTGGACCGATTTTAATAATTCTTTTTTTCTTTTTCTTTTTTCATTAGAAAGCTACATTATCACTGAGTAACATAGGGTATATTTAGTACTAGATTACTATAGAAATCTTTAGAAATTCCTATTAAAACCAACCGAAGGTGTAAAAAAATTAGCCATAAAATGTCTTTCATCGCATACGCTGCGAAGAGTATTAATGATAGGACGAAAAAATGTTTTCTAATTTAGTGATTCATGGTCGTTTTAATTAGCATGCCTTTAACTTAAATATCTGCACCTATTTATGTCTACCCGTGCGAAGCCGGGACGGGCCGCTAGTTTAAAACTATATAATCTTATATTACAAATTTGAACTGTAACAAAAACAAACATATTTGTAAATATATGTACGTGGTAACAGTTGTTTAACATTCACCTTTGCTGGGTGCATGGGCATAGAGACATTCCAGGAAATTGTAAGGCAGATAAACTCGCCAGAATGGTACATACATAACAACTCCACGTGTCAGGTCACGAAAAACATCTGGTCTACACTAGATTTAAAGCGATCACGTGTCATAACCGGGTACTGTTTAAGAGGAAAGCACGCCACGCGGTCACTTTTGCAGAAGCTGCATGGATGAGGAAGAGGAGGAAACAGTTTTTCACCTCAAGATTCAAAGCCTCAAGCATAGAGGAAATATATTATCTAGAGTCCCGACTTAATGGGTTTGCTCTCTTTTTGCCTACAAACTAAATTGAGAGAATTTTGCCCATTAGCATAAGCATGTGTTAGTTGTCCTGTGCATTTCTTATGGGAAAATCCAGATTCTATGTAGTTGTTACGGGCTTTTAAGAGAGTTACCTCAAATAAAATTTGAGGGTGTTTTAGGCAAGACGGGTACCAGTCGGGACTCTAGATAATATATTTCCTCTATGGCCTCAAGATTCATGTGGTATCATGATTAAACTGGCCTAAGTGTGCTACTCCATCACGGAAAGGCACTTTAACCTAACCTAGTCTTGAGAGGAACGAATTTTTGGTACATAAATTTATCCGTTATTTTCTTAAATTGTCTTACTCAATCAATTTTAGTTAATTTTGTTTAGGAAAATCCCCATAAGTAAGTACATTCTTTTCAAAAGCTCCCCTCATGAAAACGAAATTAAGAAACGAATTTTTCTGGCACTTGGTATAAGGGCAATTAGATATCCATTTTAAACTAAACTTAGCCTACTTACAAATACAATGCTCTTATACTTACGTGCTAAGGAAATACGAAACGTTTTATACACAGTACTATTGAAAAATTATTTTTATTAGGCACTAGAACATAGAAATGCTACAGAATATGTCCGATGAAATTTTTAAGATAAAACCCGAACAAAATTGTTATTTGAAAACTATGATGCATATAAAGTATAATGGGGTTGCGGTTAATGTTTATAAATCGGTTTACTAATGAGACTAAATGTATTCGGGAAATTATTAGACCTAACGAAGATAAATATCGAAAAGCAGTACCTACTAACTTTCATGTTTGGAAAAGTTTTGGTTAATTGAATTGTGTATGCGTAGCATTCAAATTAAATTCTACAGATTTTTTTTTTTTTTTAAATTTGTTATTAATTTTTATGAAGGTTGTAAAGATGAATGCTATTAGGTCTGAAAATTGGTCATCGACACATAAACGAATGTTATGTTTATCTTTGTGCTTTGATAAATGCTGCTTTAATTGGGTAAACAATTAAAAATCCATAGGAAGCTTATTTGATGCTATATTCTTTTAATTTATTCTAAATTAAAAGTGGAGAGAGGTTAACAATGCAAACATTTGTATGGCCAGAAATGTTATATTTCATCTTTTAACTCATAAGTTTCGGCTTACAAAAATAATATAAAGAAACAAATTGTGCAGCAATTTGAAGAGAGTGAAATCATTACTCAATTCCTAATCTTAAGGCATGTGCGTGTGCAGTGTGCATCATCCAATTTCGTAATCCACGCTCGCTCAGTCAAAAATATTGCTGCTTTAAGTGCGATTATTGCTGATGATCCGAATAAATGGATTTCCAGGCATTCACAGAAATTGAAATTGTAGCTTGAATTCTGTTTGAATTCTGTTTTCGTCAATTTGGCTGAGGAAATTCTCAGATATCTTAGAAACATTAACCGACCAAATAGCTTAACACTACTATAATAAAGTTCGAAACTCTTAATTTGAAATTCTTTTTAAGATATTCTTAAAAAGCACAGAACAACATTGGTTTCCATCACCCCCCAATTCCAACTTCTAAAAAACTCATCTTCAGCTTCATTTTAGTTTTTTAGCGCACATACAAATTTTGGGGCTTTTTGAAATATGGAATTTTTTCCAAAATTAGTTAAATATCAAACTTTTAAAATCTTAAGGGACCATACTAGTGTACATTTTTATATTTTCAAAAATATTATGTGAAAATGTAAAGGGCGCAACTCTAATGCTGACCGAATAAAAGAAGACTAAAAAGGAATAGCTCGCAGGCTCTTTTTGGATTTTAAAGCTAATTTTGTTTCGCAGTAAGGTAACGGGTTATCCATTTTGCGGTTTCAAAAGTATAGGTCTGGAATTCGGCATCTGTCAAACTAAGTTGTTTAACCAATTTTTTTCTTTAGTTGCAAGTCTGACATTAACGAAAATGGATCGCTTAACTATCGCACAACGCATAGAAATTGTTAAAACCTCCACAAAATTGGTGATTCTGCCACAGCCACATATCGTGCTTTAAGACGAGATTATGGTTTACATAATCGTCCAACTACGCAAGCAATTGGCAAAATTGTGAAGAAATTTGAAGAGACTGGATTGGTTACAGATATTGTAGGCCTGTGCATCATCATTTCGCTCGTACCACTGAAAGTATCGCTGCTGTAAGTGAAAGTGTTGCCGAAGACCTGAATGTGTCGATTAATCGTCGGTCTCAGCAATTAGGACTGTCTTACGGCACATTATGGCGTATTTTGCATTTGGATTTATACCTTCATCCATATAAAAGTCCAGCTTACACAAGAACTGAAGCCAGCTGACCATTCACAACGTACGTCGTAGATACATACGTCGAATGGGTGCTTGAAAAACAGGCGACGAAGCATATTTCTTATTCGGTGGGTATGTTAATAAAAAAATTTTAATATTTGGGGTACTGAGAACCTTCAAGTAATTGAAGAGTGGCCATTACATTCACAAAAAGTCACTGTTTGGTGCGCTCTTTGGTCCGGAGGTGTGATTTGACCTTACTTATTCGAAAACGACGATGGATCGACTGTCACCGTCAATTTGGAGCGTTATGGTCATATGATAACCAACTTTTTTGCCTGCTATTAAAGAATACGACTTGGAGAATATGTGGTTTCAACAAGATGGTGCTACATGCGGCATGCCACACGCAACACAACTCGAGTGAATATGGCCTTATTGTAAGAGAAACTTCCTGGCGTCTTTATTTCTCGTCGTGGCGATATTAACTGGCCACCAAGATTATGCGATTTGACGCCGCTGGACTTTTTTTGTTCATATTTTATATTTGTTTTATTACGTACCCATTTACGCGAAATGGATAACCCTGACTTCAATTTAAAAAACTGAGGAAATGTGTTTAAAAAATATAGGAATACTTTCATTCATTAGGTGGCACACACAATTGGAAAGTGAAATCATCCTTTTTGAGCTCAAATATAGACATCTAGCTAGGGACCGAGCTAGATGGAGAAGTTTGTTGGGTGAGGCACCTTGTTCACACATGTCCTGTTGCGAATTTAGTATCGAGCTTATATGCGATCTGCTTAGAGATAGCAAGCACCTTGATCGCTTTAAATCTAGTGTGGGCCAGATATTTTTCGTGTTCATTATTATATGTATACATAATTATGAATTTTAGGTATTATAATTATTTTATTTGTTTTTTATTTATTTTATTATTATTCCGTCAAAGGGTAGTTTTAACGCTTATTACGTGTGAAGTTCCAATTTCTTACAATCTGATATACTTATATTTTTGTTAACAAGTTCTATTTAATAAATCGCAATACATGACTGAGCTGAATTTCTCACTAGATAATTGTGTTGCCATATATAAACAAAATTGTATATAAATATATAAAACAAATAGGGAACATATGTATAATTACAATAGGACTCGTCAATTATTGTCTTCAAAGTGTCTGATGTTCTGCCAGAATGTCAACTCATGTCAAGCAATTTTACGCCTCAGTAATATTAAACATTCCATTAACATAATAAAGGTACATATACTCAACCAGAAGAAAAGATACCTCTGCCCAATAAACCCTAAAGTAGTAAGAGTTCCGTTTAATAATGGCCCCATAATAGCATACGCGCAGTTGAAATTAGTTTCGAAGGTTTGAATTTTTATATTATTAAGTCAGGAGATGTGAGTGCACTTTACAACGAAGATAATGATAAACTCGTAACAAAGTGTGTGTGTGGTATTTTACTCACAGTCTGAATTGGATTATTATCTTTGTTAAAAGAAGTAATTTAAGTTTAATTTCATTTAACTTTTGCAAATTTTACTGTAGGAATTATGAACCCATCATCAACTTTTGACCAATGGACCAATCCAAAGGGGGTCATATGAGCCATACGCTTATACAGTTGAGTTCTATAAGTAAAGATTTCATCTAAATATTTGTTAGTAGTTTAACAATGTTCACCAAAAAGCGGTTGGCTGTCAATAACAACTATAATATTTTGTTTTTTGTTTTTTTTTTTCCAAAATGATTTTCTTTTAAATACAAAAACTTTTAAGATCTTAAGAAATTAAAGAAATCTACTTTTTGAAGTGAATTTCCTTTGGATTTCAAAACACGAACACGAATTTCTAGAATATAAACGTCCCAAAAATTGCAAAAGTGACGCTTTGGTTAAACTAATGGTTACTAATTGAAAACAATGAAAGTTTCATATCTATTAATTTAATATAAAAGCTTTAAAAAGAGATTCTGCAACGTGTAATTTGCGAGTGCTACACTCAAGTTCTTTCCAACTTATTTGCTTAATTTAATTTGTTTTTATTTAATTTTTAGAAAAAATATTTACTTAAATCCACCTCTTTCCTTAAATTCAAGAACCAAAATTATTTATCTCTATTATATTTAAGTTTTGTTGACTCCTTCAAGATCAACATATTTTCAAAAGGATCATTCAAAACAGTAATTTTTTAGAATTTGTTTTCTAGCATCAGCTCCAATCTACGAGTAAGCAGACTGATTACGATAGTAATAAAAGATTTTTGAAAATTGAGTCCGAAAAAATACGTAAAAACCAGAAACTAAATTCTTCATATCGCATTCTGTTTTATTTTCCTGGGAAAAAAGATCATCATTTTCTAATAATTTTTTTTATTTTCTGGGGTTTTGCACTTTATTTTTGTAGCGTTCTTCGCCAACAAGAACATAATATATTATTTTTTAAAAAAAGAGCTACGTTTCAACTCAATTTCTAACATTTCCACGTGAAATTCCCCAAAAACCCTCCAAACTATTGTAATTTCGCTCTTACATATGGCATATTTAGTAAATTATATTAATGATTTCATATGTGGGGAGTCGCGAGTGTTCTAACAAAAATCTTAATAGTCTAATAACAAAAATTGTCAATTTAGCCCCTGAAATATAATGTTCATTTAAAGTTAAGACATACATATATTATATTATTTTAATTTTGTCAGCCTCCTTTACAGAACATTAAAAAAAAATAATAGTGTGACAACCCTTATTAAGTCTATAGCCATTTTTGTAAGAGCCTCACGGGCGGCGAGAGGCATCGATCGGCAGGATTAGGTTCAATAACTGCCTGTGCCACCGAAGGTTTTTTTTCAAGGGAACTGCCTCTTGCGAGGAATAGACAAATCCTTCAACAATATTCATGTCATGAAAAGTGCTTTCTCAAAATTTCCGTACCTGAATATTTGCACTTTCTTCCAGAAAAAACTTTTTAAAATAATTTAAAGCATTACTAAAGTTCTTCTAAATTGTGTGAAAACAAAGATTTTAGTTGTTTTTGCCAGAAAACAACTTTTTAGTAAATATCGTTAAATTACTAACAATCCTTTAGATGAAGTCTTCACTTATACAACTTTTACTTAAACGTTGACATTAAGTATGAAACACTACATCATTAAAATGACCACCTCGCGAATTGTTGCAAGCATCGATTCTTTTGAGGTAATTTTTAACCACTTTTTGAAACATATTGGACGACTGTTAATTTTTAAGTGCTCAAGAATTAAAGGTTTATCTACATAAATACGGTCTTTCGCGTAGCCCCACAAAAAAAGTCCAGTGGTGTCAAATCGCATGGTCTTGGTGGCCAGTTGATATCGCCACGACGAGAAATTACGCGGCCAGGAAATGTCTCTTGCAATAAAGCCATTATTCGCTCGAGTTGTGTTGCTTGTGGCACCGTCTTGTTGAAACCACATATTCTCCAAGTCTTATTCTTTAATAGCAGGCAAAAAGAAGTCGGTTATCATATGACCGTAACGCTCCGAATTGCTGGTGGCAATCGTACCATCGTTGTTTTTCGAAGAAGTAATGTCCAATCATACCTCCGGACCAGAGCGCACCAATCGCTGAAGAAAATTTTGTTCGAAAAATCGCCGTCCACCGCCTGTTGTTCAAGCACCCATTCGACGTACATATCTACGACACGTTGTGAATGTTCAGCTGGCTTCAGTTCTTGTGTGAGCTGGACTTTATATGGATGAAGGTGTTAATCCAAATGCAAAATACGCCATAATGTGCAGTAAGACAGTCCTAATTTCTGAGAATGACGATTACTCGACACATTCGGGTCTTCGGCAACACTTTCACTTACAGCAGCGATACTTTCAGTGGTACGAGCGAAATGATGATGCACAGGCGCAGGCCTTACAAATTAGCGTTGCCACAATGTTACAAGTGTAACAAAAGTGTTACACTTTTCTTAATTTCTTTTGTATTTCTTACTATGTTACTTTTTTTTCTTTTTGTTACACTTTTTTCTCCAAAATTTTTTTTTCTTTAAAAATTTACTGTATGATTTTTTTAATCAGTGTGAAGTGCGCTTAAACAACACTTCCACGTTCCACCTATTTGTACACCTAAGTCCTAAATTGAGTTGAAATCACCGTCATTCGACTCGATCGAACTCGTTCAGTTACAGTTTAGTCGAAATCTTGCTATCTTTCACTTCAAATTCAAACTCGATCTCTCGATCTAGTAAATAAACTTATGTTCCTATTAAAAATAAAAAATTGAGTTCAAGAGCATTCTTTGATTTAAATCATTTTTTTCAATTTGTTACATTTTTTTCGATTTTGTTACGTTTTTTAAAAAAATGTGTTACACGTTCGTGAAGCCCAGCGGCAACGCTGCACAATATGTGTAACCAATCCAGTCTCTTCAAATATCTTCACCCTGGATCCGGCTTTGCAAACAGAATTAAAATTCGGATCATTAAAATTCTATAATCATTGCTGTAGTAAAAAGTGCAGTTTTCTTAATTTATTTTCACACTTTGACTTTGTGGATGAGAACAAAAAATGAAAGAGAAGTGTCAAAAACACGCAACCGAAAACAATCCGAGTGTAATAATGCGAGATTGACGGGATGAGTGTTCAAAAGAAAATATGTGAAACACGCAGCATACAAAAAGTCTGGGTGTAATAACACACATAGTAACAAAAGAAAAAAATGAAAAGAAAGCTCTTATTACATTTGTAACATTGTGGCAACACTGATGCTTGCCATGAAAAAGGATATTTTGACTACTGCATTTCTCGAATTTCCTATAATGCAGAAATGAATATCTTCTGAATTTTGCTCTTTTCTCTCTATCTCAATGCAAATGCATATGAACATGTAAGAGATGATTGAAGAAATTGTCGTTGCAAAACATTTTACGTTACATTTTGTTGTTTATTTTCAACTTAATATTTTTTCTGGCTAGATTTTGTAAAAATAATTTTACTGAAACACTGTAAAATAAAATTGAATTGTTTTAATCTTGCAGAAAATCCCATTTAACACAATTTGCACAACAAAACACTAAATTCCATACCATTTTGAATCAAACGCCAACATTCAATCGTGGTAGAAAATGTAACCAACATTTTAACAAAATTCACACAGAGCCCAAGTCTACTTTGGATGAGTAACTGAACGCGGCCAATTATTGGAACAAATTATTGGAAGGGCTGAGGTGAATAAAAATGGAAGCAAAAGTGTTTATGTCAATTTTCTTGACCGGTTTAAACGTCAATTGTCACGTCAAGCAAGAAGATATTATCTGTTTTTACTCTAACTAATTTTGATATTTGCGATGAAAAGTTAGTTAAAAGTTTCTAATAAATAAATTAATCATAAAGTAATCAATAACAATGAATGGAATAATACATGGCTTAAGTTGGTTTCCCAACACAGATGAGAAGTTTGTTACATGGGGACAAGAGATAAGTCTCTACAAAGTTATTCCAAAAAGCGATAGTGAACCTTTAAGAAGTAATAGTTTGTTGTCAAATAAATAAATACGCATTATTATTTATTTATGTATTTTTCTAATCAAATATAAGATCGTGATTTACAACTATCATCGAAGCATGTTGCAACATTTCTTGCCTCGGAGAGTCGTTATCAATATGTTAGATGTTTGCAGCCTTCTTATCACAAGGACACTGTTCTCGCTGTCGGATTGGCCGATGGAAAAGTTGGAATATGCAATTTTAATTCGAGTGCAGAATCAAATTCAGATTTCAGTAAGTAATTTGATAAATTGATAAAGTAGAAAGTAGTAACAGTTTGTAATGTGGTTCATTTATGTTCAGCTCCTAGGCAACAAAGATCGTGCTTGTGTCTTGCGTGGAATCATATAGAACCAAATGTTTTAGCCATAGGACATGACAGAAACAGATCCGATTGCTGCATCACAATATGGGATACTGGAAGTGGCTTCCCTAAAGAAACTCGTAAGTAAGCTTTTTTCAAAAAATTAAGTAAATTAAAAAATTCAAGTATATTACAAAATCATGGCATTATTATTTTAAGTTTATTAATTTTTTGGGTTAGAAAGTAACACATAGCGATACATGTTTGATAAAGTTTGGGCTTTTCCATTAAGTGGAAAATATTATATCATTCTAATGCCTGCCTTATGAAGATTGGCAGCGTGCGAAGCTAATTAATTTGTTGCCAAAATGTTTGTTTATAATAATTGAAAGCTATCTTGGTGAAATAATCGTTTATCTAACTTAAATAATAAAAAGAACAAAACGTACAGTGTATTAGTTTCATAAGGAGTCACATTCGAGTTGCGTTAGCCTTATGCTTTGGTTCGTTTTCCTGATAAAAAGTAAAGTTGGTTTTTAAGCCAGCACTTTAAATGTCCTCTTTTAAATTTGTCTTCAGGATCTTAAAGTAGTGATCTATAGTTCCTTCTGTGAAGTTTTCCAACTCCAGTTGCTGAAAAACACCATCAACCAGCCATGAATATTGAACTTCGATTTGTCTGAGAAAATTACGGTTTTCAAGGATTCAAAGTCATTTGATTGGAATTCTTTCGCGAACCCAAGCGGTATTAAACTGTTAATGTGGCTTTTTCCGCATTACTCTACCGTTAAACCCATTTTCTTGTATACCTTTTCTAAAGGTTTCAATGCAAAATTCTTTTTCGAAGGAAAAGAACCTAGGCCATTGGGGTCACTAAGAAAACCCACTGGTCAGAATCTTATCGGGAAACATTAGAACTCATGGTAGATACCCACTTCCTGGGCTGTTATCATGTTAATAACGAATCAGAGCTATCAACCTACTCTGAAAATATAGTCCCGATCGGTCTGATAATAGTGGATACGATTAAATGGCCATAAGCTCCGTCTTGCTATTCAAATCTCCAGGTTCCACCTCGTTGCTGAAATCTGAAGATTTGTACCTACGTTGTGGTGCAAAGTCGGAGTAGTATTCATAACTAAAGCGGGAAAACCCAGCCACACTACTGCTAAGGACTATAGACCAATAGAGACGCCATGATAAGGAGTACACACGGGCTACGTTTTTAGATATCGAAGTGGCCTTCAACAACGTACAAAACAGTACAATCGAAAGGGCTCCCACAGTTCTAGAAATAGAACAATCTGTTATAAACTGGATCATGTGTAAGCTAAGGCATAGATAGATCATTAGCGAACTAGGTGGTACAGAGACCAAATTAACAATTGGAAACCCTCGAAACTTGTGCTACAGCCAAGAAACAATGGACCAAATTCGACATAAATAGATCCCGTTCGATTATGCATCTAGACAAAAAACCTCTACGATTGCTTGCACGGGTCACAACCTGTTGGATTGCCATACAAAAAAATGCGCCTTATTGCCGATGACATGTGCAAAAGCTGCAATGACGAGGAAGAGCAGGAAGATACACCCCACTTCTTATGTCACTGCCTAGCACTATACTACTCTAGAAATAATAAACTGGAAGGCATTTCAGGAAACCGAATATTGGGCTTTCATAAAGTAAAGTTGTACACCGGATAAGGATATTTAAATCATTGAAAAACAACACATTTGATAAACAATTAACAGATATTTCAGCTTCTTAGATATTTAGAATTTAGCGAATGAATACGAAATGGACTTAGTTTACAGTAGTTTCAAGTATGAAAATTTAACAAAATATATATTAACCATTGTGCTTAAATAACGTTTTGTATTTATTATTTTATCTCATATTTTTAATAAAAAGGGTACGAATATGAAATTGATTCCCTGCAGTTTTGGTTTAACAATAACGGAAAACCCCAAACGGGTTATCTAATTGCATGCAGTATTTTTCACCGACACTGCACCCCTGCATTGAACCTCAGTAAAGATTTTAAAGCCATCTTTTCTGTCAGGAAGGGATGGGAGGATGGCATGGTTACGAAAGACTTCTATACCACTATCTTTACTGACGGTCAAGAATGGAGTGTGAAGTTGGGTCGGGAATCTTCTCTGAGTCCTTAAATGCCTTGTGAGTCTTTTCGGCTACATGATTGTGCCAGTGTATTTCAAGCTGAGCTACTAGTAATCAGAGAAGCATGCAAAATACTCAAATCAAACTTAAACCAAAATAGAAACACTGCAAGCCAGGCGGCTGTTATGGCTATCAATTCGGCCACAACATCCTCTACACTGGCCCAACAATGTCTAGATGAACTATCCAGCAGCTTCAAGATCATCCTTCGTGCCAATCTTATTAGGGTTCTAGGTCATAGTGGAATTGATGTAAATGAACGGGTTGATGACTTGGCTCGGCAAGGATCTTCCCTTCATAGCTTACTTGCGGAAAGGGTAAATAGTCCTCTTGTAGCTATGAAGGGCAAAATTTTCTCAATTTTCCTGACAGAATCCAACCACAGGTGGAACAGTCTTACGGACTATACCATATACAGCAAGATATAGCCTTCCTATAACATCAACTGTTTTATAGAAGTTTTATGCACACCCAGGCATGATATAACGAGGGTCACTGCAATATGTACCGAACATTGGCCGATAAGAGAGCATGCAGCAAAGCTGGGTATCCCTCACAATACTCACTGCCGTAGCTGCGGACGCCAACATGGAAGGGAAACTGTGATTCACTTTCTCTGTAAATAACCTGCCCTGGCCAGTTCTAGAATGTTAAGTTTCGGAAGAGATTAAAGACCTGATTTCCTTTCTGAATGCGACAAAATGGCTCTAGTATCGCTAATTTTGTCAATATAAATCCTTAGTAATATTATCTTTTATTTTTTTATTTTTGAATACATAATATGTAGGTCCAACGAATTTATAGTTATGGTACCAAAACGCGCAGCAAGGGCTGCTTGTGACTGCCATCTCTACATACCTACCGTCCTATTAAAAAAATGGTCTAACATTCTCAAATTTTTTGAAAAAATTGTATATGAAAAATGAACCTTTGCTTGGAAGATCCACTATAACAACCCTAGAAATTTTGTGTAACTTTATCACTAAAAGACTTGAATATGGCTAATTTTTTATTTACTGACTTTTCAAAGGACTTTCGATAGGCTCAAAAATTTTCCATTCATATAATATTTTGGTTTGCAGCACCTATTTTCTGAAGTGGTTCATGATATTCCTCAGGGTAGTCACTTGGGGCCCCGGCGTTTTATAAAATCTTCAAACGATTGCCTTTTACTTCAAAGTTATATATTATATTGAACGCTTATCTGAATGGTGCAATGCTAACCAGCTCTTTTTAAATATTTCCAAATGTCAATCTTTATCTCTCACTCGTAGTCTTAGGACAATTGAATGTAAATATGAAATTGACAAAAAAAAGCTTATTAAACTTATTGAAAAGAAATTCGTTTCTGTAATATTTGCTTCAAAACTAAGTTTCACGTCCCACATTGATAATGTGGTTTCTAAAGCGAATAGTATGCTGGAATTTGAGGTTCGCAACTCTATGTAATTTATTTTGAATTCTTTTTATAAAACTCACTATTTTGAGAATTGAAAAGATCCACAGGAAATTTTCGAGAATTGTAGTAGGTACATCGTTTAAACTTGCTTACTTAAAGTGGCGCTACAGTCCTGTGTGAACTAGGGCCTCACCCACCACCGCACCGGGACCGTATATCACACGAAGAACTTTCCTCTCGAAACGACCCAAGGTGCTTTCAATCGCTTTTGTCATAGTACATGCTTCTGCACCGTATAGCAGGACGGGGTTGATGAGGGTCTTATATAGCGACATTTTGGTCCCTCGAGAGAGGGCTTTGCTACTCAATTACTTTCTTAGCCCAAGAAAAACAGCGGTTAGCAAGAGTTATTCTTCGTTTGATCTCAGCGCTGGTGTTGTTTTCTGCTTTCATAGCAGAGCCTAGATAGACTAAGTCCTTAACTACCTCAAAGTTACGTCTGTCGATGGTAACGTTTTGACCGAGAAATCGGTGTTGTAAGTCCTTTCTTGACGACAGCATGTACTTTGTTTTGCCCTCATTAACCGTTAAACCCATTTTTGCCGCCTCTGCCTCAATACTCACAAAATCCCCATTGACATCACGCTGAGTTCTTCCGATTATGTCAATGTCATCAGCATATGCTAGTAATTTGACAGTCTTTTGAAAGATAGTGCCTCTAGTGTTGATGTGAGAGCTCTGCACTATTCTTTCAAGAACGATGTTAAAAAAATCGCATGACAGCGCATCACCTTGTCTAAAACCTTTTTTGACATCGAAAGGTTCTGTTAAGTTCTTTCCAACCTTTATTGAGCAGCGCGAATTCTCCATGGTCATCCTGCACAAACGGACGAGTTTGGCAGGGATGCCAAAACTAGAGATGGCTCTATCTACAGCTCGTCCCTGTAGATACTGTCATATGCGGCCTTGAAATCGATGAAAAGATGGTGGGTGTCGATTTGATGTTTTTGGGTTTTTTCCAGAATCTGCCGTAATGTGAATATTTGATCGACTGTGGACTTTTCTGGTCTAAAACCACACTGATAAGAACCTATCAGGTTGTTGAAGATGGGTCTTAGACGTCCACATATTACGGGAGAGAAGACTTTGTAAGCGATGTTAAGTAGACTGATGCCTCTATAGTTGGTGCAGTTTAGATGGTCTACTTTTTTTTTAGAATCGGGCAAACAATACTAAGGTTCCATTCATCGGGCATGCTTTCTTTCGACTATATCTTACAGATAAGTTGGTGCATGCTCCTAACCAAATTATCTGCAGCTGGTTTGAAAAGCACGGCATTCAAGCTATCTGCTACAGCGGCTTTGTTAGACTTAGATATGGCTTAGATATGGCAATCCATATCCTCAGCATTGACTACGGTTCCACTATGATGTTACCACTTTCGTCTTTGCAGCCTTCGGTTCGAGATTTATGTACTTGTGAATTTCGTTTCACCTGCTCATTAAACTTTCGAACTTCATTCCTGCTTTTGAACCTCTCAACATCTTCGACTGCACGCTTCTCATGCTCCCTCTTTTTCCTTCTGAAAAGTCGGTGTTCCTCACGCCTCTTTTGCTCATAGAGCTCGTTAGCAGCTCTCGTTCTTCTATGCAGCGCCGTTTTTTGGCTGCATTTGCCTGCCGACATTCCTCATCAAACTAGGGGTTCCTTGTTGGTGGCTGCTTAAAACCCAGTACGTCAGAGGCGGCTTCTCTGATTGCATCTTAGCAATGTTGCCACTGGTTCCTGATACATTGTGTTGGCGGCAGAGAACTTCGAGAGATGTTACTTGTAACTCGGCATCTCCCTGTTTTGCCTTTGGTTTAGAAACCCGAAGTGCTACCTTGGCTACAAAGAGGTAGTGGTCCGCGTCGATGTTTGCGCCTCGGAAAGTTCGGACATCCATGACGCTGGAAGCGTGTCTAGCGTCGATCGCAATATGGTCAAACTGGTTGACGGTAGATTGACCTGGAGAAATCCAAGTTCCTTTGTGAATGTTGAGGTGTTGAAAACGCGTACTGGTTACCATGACGTTTCGCCCCGCAGCAAAATCGATGAGCCGGAATTCGCTGTCGGAAGTGTTGTCGTGGAGGCTGTTTTTCTTGGCATTAGCATTTAGCTTGGCATTAAAATCGCCCAGGACAATTTTAATATCGTAGCTAGGAAACTGCTCATATGTTTTGAGCTCGAAGAACATATTTTGTATCCTTGGGGTTGTCATCCTTCTCTTCTGCGAGGGCGTGGGCGCATATTAGGTTAATGATGCCGAATTTAGCATTGACCTATAGCTCAAGACTTGTTGCCTAAGTCTGGCTCCAATGACAAAGCCGCATCCAAATTAGCGCTGTTGGTTTTCTCGGTAGCAGTCACCATAGTAAATATCGCAGTTTTTCATCCTCTTTTTGCCCGGCCCATCCCATCGTATTTCCTGGATGGTGGTGATGTCTGCTTTATAGAAGTCTAGGGCCGCCGCTAATTCTTCAGCTGCATGTGAAGTTCGTTCTCCTTAATTGGTTTGCGTGGGTTGTCAACAGTAAATCCGTCCGTATCCGAGGCGTGTTGGTGCTTCGGAACTGGGTTTTCTTTATGTGGTCAGGGAGTCACCCTGACGCACGACCTTCAACCTAAAGGACTAGGTCCTTAATTTAACTCCAAGAGTGAGAAGCGGGATAACCGCTCCTTACAGGCCTGGGCTTCAAATTTGTCGTAGTAGCCCTATAAGGTGTTCACTAAGTAGTTCAACCTAACTGTAACTGTAGACGCCACCGTTGATTCCATCTTGGGAATTCCTCCGAAACACCTCTCCCCCCCTCTCCTTTGCTACCCTCAACAACTTTCCACTGGGGTTGAAACCCAATCTCCAATTGTGGTACTAGGCACCCGATGTTCACCACGGGTAGGTGAGAGTAGGAATTAATAGACAGAGGTGGGTTTTGAGAAAAATTTGTGGACGGTTGTGTCCTCTTGAATGCATATGTTACCATTTGAACATCCATCGTTTAAACTGGAATATTGATAAAGCCTTCTTATGAGACCAGATGTAAACTGCTTGGTCTACTCCTGCTTGATATTCACCATCGGTTAATTTCCATTCATAATATCTCGATCTTCAAATACATTCATAATTTCTCCGATTGCGTCCATAGTCGGTCGACAATAAGGACCATAATAATCGTGTAATGCCAACGCTACCAACTTGAAACGAAATGAATGAAGCTAGATAATCGATAATCAGCGTTTATAGACAAGCGGTGTTCAAAATACCTGTTCTTCCTATTTTTGTCGATTGGTAAAACAAAAAGTGTGTTATGCAAAAAGTCCAAGACGACTCAGTTTTAGCTTACCCCGCTGGACGCCGCCGTAAAAGTAGACGAAATCACCTTTTTTTAAAGTCAAAGACATCAAAAAAGTTGGTATCCCATAAATAAGGCCAAGAAACTCAATTTGATTATAAAGTTGTATTTATTTTCTCTTTAAAAATGTCAAATGTATTACAACATTAATTTCTAACTTTTTTCAGCTCAATTTTTCGGTTTATCTGAGTCAGCACATTCATTATGCTGGGACAACAATCACCGTGCTCTCGTTGCAGGAATGAGCCAAAAAATGATAAAAATTTTTGACCTACGACGTAATTTAAATCCATATTTTTTGCCAATGTTGAATTAAATAGCTTTTCGTTTTTTATTTTTGTGCAGAAAACTCTCCAACGTGTACTTCAATAAACACAAAGGCCGTAAACGGTCTTGCTGTCTCTGCGAATGGAAACTACTTGAGTAGTTTTCTAGATTCAGTTATAGTAATTTGGGATCTACGAAGTATCGACAAACCTCTCAAACAAATTCAGTGTTCCAAAGACAATATTTCCGTAACTTGGTGCCCCAATAAGTAAGAGTTATATTTGATTGCAGCGTTTTCAAGTACATAAATCACAAATCGTATTCAAATTGATATTTTTGCAGACCTAGTCTTTTATCATCCTTACAACGTGATTCGCCATTCATATACATATATGACATTCATGCGGTAGATATAGAAAGTGCTCGAGAATTGTATCACACCAAAAATCAGTACACACCCTTCCAATCCAAGATGTATGCATCTAATAAAAATACAACAATTTCATCAGCATCCTGGCATCCAAAAGACAATGAACGGATATTAGTTTTATCTGAATCAGGTTTGACTTTTTACACCCCCAAATCACTTAGAAATGATTTATTTGTATTTTTTAATTTAAGGCAGCTTAAGCGATTTTCGAATACCTCCAAAAATTGTGATGTCATGGAACAATCAATTAAAAATGTCTACTGGTCTCACAATGCGCCCGTTGAATCCGTCGATGTCCTCACAAATAAACGTTGAATCCTCGCCTATGGCATCAGTATCTTCTTATCGTTTTGCTGACTTTACAGATGAAGATATTTCTGAGACAATTCGAATAAGAGCACAACATAATTATGGATTAAAGGTAACCGAGTTAGACAGGTTTCTAAATTTGAAGAAAGAAAATAATTTTATAATTTTAAGGCTGAATTGAGACACTTTGGAGATTTTCTAAATAGTACTTACCTTAAGAATGTTTGGAAAGCTCTTTTACATATCTATCGAGGAGACAGACTAATAGGGTTAAAAAATGTCCTAAAAATTGGTGTAACTGCCCAAAGCCAAGTTGATGAACTTGTGCCATCAACTGGTCTAGAATCGCATGTACTGCAATGGCCAGATTCTATCAAAAATACTAGCAACTTAGTGTGTTATAGGTTAGTTTGAAAGAAGCTTTAAGAAAAATTGAAATTTTAAGTCGAATATTTGTTCTTGTTTTTTCAGGAGTGAACAACGTGATGCAGCTCTCAAATTGTGCGGATGGTCGTTTGATCAAGATATGGATAGATTTATTCGATCACTTTGCGATAATAAAGTAAGTTGTATTATGTTGTAGTACCCGTGCAAGGAATTGACAAATCCTTTAAGAGTAATTCTTGTCATGAAAAAGTGCTTTCTCAAAATTAGACGTTTGGATTCGCATATAAACAGTAGGTCCCCACCATAATTATGTATTATTTTATTGGTTATGATGACACAAACCTCGAAAAAAGATTTTTGAATCTTTGAATGTATAATGCAAAAATCTGGAACGTATACAAATCTCGAAAGACAAAAAAGGCTTTCCTACTTAAACGTCTTCGCGCGCCATTAAGCTCGATCGATAAAGTCAATTTGCTTGCAGCACAGAAAGTCAATGAGTGACATGACTTCTCCTGTACTTGAGAGCGTAAGCGATTCTATAGAACGATTCTCCTTTCGCACCCGTACAGTTGCTAGAGTGCTTTAAGACTTCAATATTTACAAATCCGCAGGTCCGGATAGTATTAGCGCAATTTTTCTGAAGAGATGTTCTCTCACGCTGGCAAAACCACTTCGTAAGCTTTTCTATCTGTCCTATTCTACACGCCTCTTTCCGAGTGGATGGGAAACAGCATTTGTCCAGCCTTTCCCTAAAGAAGGCGAATACCTTCGTCCTCTAATTATCGTCCAATTGCACTTACGTTCCTTCTTTCCAAGATCATGGGAACGCTAATCAATTTTCAACCTAAGAAATATCTTGAGAAAAGGAAGATTCTTAAAGACCGGCCGGCAGTACGGCTTTAGTAGCAAAAGATTCACTGGTGATCTTCCTTATAATCCACTTGCGTGCTTCGCTGACAACAGTTCCCTAGGCTTTTCATGTTCATGTTTAGATTTTCTTTGGATGTGGATCTTTAACTGCAATGTATGATAAGGTCATTAAAGTCTTACCTAGATAGCATTGTTAAATGGGGTATTAAAAATCGAGAAGAATGTAATGCGTCGAAAACGCAATGCTGTCCACTGTCGTTAACTTTTTGCCATTATCTATGAGTGGCGCTTGCATCAAGGAGACTGAAAACCTCGAATTTCACGGTATGTCTATCTCCAATCACCTCTTGTTGATGTCTCTCGATGTCTCCAAAAATGCCGCTATATGTTTGGGTTACCAAAGGGGACACAAGAAGTTTGTTCTGGCTATTATCTATAAGAATTATATTCGGTCAATATTGAATATAACTCCCATCTCTGGGCTGGAGGTCCTGCAGCTTACTTAAGTCTTTCAGTATTGAATGAAGAACATTCAAATTGATTTGTACACCGGCGTAAAGTTTCTTGTCTCACTTTTTTTGCCATTCCGATTTTACGGAATATAGTCTGGAGAAATAGCCAGTTGCATTCATCAATTCAACCATAAATACACGCGCCTCCAGGAATACTCATCAGTAGGGCAACCAAAAATATGTCCTAAAAAACTAGTTTTAAGCGCTTATAATATTCCCTTAAAAATGAAATATATGCCCTCAAAATATGCTCAATAAATGTAAAAGGTGTTTATAAGAAGCGTTATTTGCTTTAGGAAATTAATTAATAAGAACAATACCAATCAAAAAAAGAAAAATCAAAACTCTTCTTCTTCACTCAAACTTTTTGAAGATAAATAAAACATCCAACAAATTTGTTTAATGGCGAATAGTTAAACTTCCCACACATACATTTTTTTAAGAAAGAAAAAAAAACAAAGTTAAGAAAGCAGATTCATTTTTGAATAAAAGAAATTTTTTAATGTCGGCGATCAGTAAGATAATTTATTGCAAATTTTTGTTGCAGTAAATAACTATTCCCTCAAATTTTTGAAAATTAAGCTTTGTCTGTTTGATCGAAAAACACTTTTATAAATGGAAAAGCTCCGTTCAACGTCAACAGAAGTGATCGGAGCGTATTTGAATGCTAAAACTTCAGCAATTGTATAGTCTTTAACTGCTATGGATTTCTCTCCTGACAAAGCCATTGCAATTATTTTTAGTTTTTCAAAGCCAGCATTTTTTTCTATTACATTTTCTATTTTGTTCTTCACTGATTTATGCTGTAGATTGTCTTCACAGCATCACTTATAATTTGTGTGCTAGAATTGAGCGATAAACCACGTGATTCAAGTTTTGAAATTGATGTTACTAGAAACCCATAGCTTGATGCCAAAAAAATTAAGTCGGCTTTCAATTCTGTTATTCACAAACTTTTACTGATGCAGCTTCCTCGTTGTCAAAAACATCAAAAATCCGAACAATCTTTTCAAAATGCTTGGCGTGGTAGTTCACCGCTTCGAACCATGTCCCCTATCACGTTATGATTGGTTGTGGAGGAAGCAGTCCAGGTTCCATGTCTCTAAAAGTTTTCACTCTGGATGGAGCTTTAATTTTTTTCTGAGTTTTTGTTTCGTCTTTTTGTTCTTATTAATGCTTTATTTTTATTGCTTGCCTTTACAAAAAAAGCAAAAATATGCAATAATATGCCTTTTGAAAGCAAAAATGCAAAAATATGCATTTTCAATGAAAAATGCAAAAATATGCCCTAACAGATAACGTTTAAAAGACGAAGATTTCAATGAAAAGCATTTCTATCACAGTCTCGTGATAATAGTGATGTTAACAAAAAATATGGTCGAACATCTACCCTCGAGTCCAAATTCGTTCATACATAGATTCATTCTTTAGGCTGACTACGCGAATGTGGAATGCTTTACTACACTCTGTCTTTCACAATCATTGCAATATTCAGGAATTTAAGACCAATTTGCACGGATACTTCCTTTTAAACCCTCTTTCCCTCACCTTATGCTCACACTGTGTCGTGGGTAATAAAAGTAGTGCAATAAATTAAGGAAAAAAGTTGATTGAGCTTTCGTTACAATCTTTTAAAGTAAAGTAAAGTAGTAAAAGGTTTTGATAAAGGTTTTCAGACAGACATAGTTTTCACAGATTTTGCTAAGGCCTTTGATAGGGTAAATCATGAAATTCTTGTTCATATACTTTCTTTGCTGGGATTCCATTCTCATTTTTTATTTGAGCAACCGGACCCAATTCGTCAAAATAGATAAATTCAAATCTAAAGCTATCAAAGTAACATCAGGTGTTCCACAGGGGAGTCATATTGGGCCCTTGTTTTTTATACTTTTTATAAATGATATTCCTGATACTTTTAAATTTTCTAATTGTTTATTGTATGCTGATGATGTTAAAATTGTTAAAACCATTATATCTGTTGATGATTGTCTATTATTGCAAGAGGATCTAAATGAATTGGCATTGTGGTGTAATAGAAATTTACTCTTTCTGAATGTCTCTTAGTGTCAAAGTTTTACGTGTTTTAGGAGAAAATCATACAATTAATGACATTGTTTTGGAAAAAGTTACTCAAAAGAAAAGACTTAGGAATCATATTAGATCATAAACTTTCTTTTAATTTCCACATTGATTTTGTTGTAAATAAAACTTATAAGATGCTCGGCTTTGTACGAAGGAACACAAAGGAATTTACTGATCCTTACGCGCTCAAATGCCTTTACTCAGCCTTTGTCAGATCAAATCTGGAGTATTGTAGTGTTGTTTGGAATCCGTATTATAACACTCATTCCTTAAGAATAGAAAGAGTGCAGAATACCTTCACTAGATATGCTTTTAATAAGCTAAATTGGAGTATTGATAGACCTCCATACCCTGTAAGGTGTCAGCTCTTTGGTATGCAAACGCTTGAGTTAAGTAGGAGATATTTTTCAGTAATGATGGTAAAAGATATCTTAAGTAACCGCATAAATTGTTCTTATTTGCTTGAATGTATTAATTTGTATTTTCCTTGCAGAAGTCTCCGTATGGTTTTCTACCTACGTGATGAATTTTTTAGAAGCAACTACAGTAGGAATGAACCCATATCTCGTTGCATCAAAGTGACAAATAGTGTTTTACACTCCATTGATATATTTCAACTCTGTTCAAGAGATAGTTTTAAAAGATATGTCATGCTTGTTTTGCTATCTAATCAACACATAGTTACTTAATTTCATATTTATTTATTTATTTACTAATTGTACATATTTATACATATTTATTATATTTATTATTATTAATACTATTATTTTATTATTATATTTATTATATAAGTAGTAATCTATAAGAGATTGTAAACCTCTGCTTGATGAAATAAACTAAACTAAACTAAAGATTGATCAAAACTACTTAAACAAAAATAAATGTGATGATTTTTCTTTTAGGAATATTCGAGAGCTGCCATGATTTGTACGTTTCATTTGAAAATTCTTCAGGCTTGTGAAATACTTTCTAAAGCAGAAGATCAGGTTCGTGTAAAATACTTTAAAATATACAAAAAGCGCATTTCTATTTACTCTTTAATTTTGTATTAGTCAAACGATCCAAGCATGTATAGAATAGCTGCGATTGCGTTGTATAGTTTTAATGCCGATCAAGGTAACTCCACGTGGAAGAACCAAAGGTCAAATGCCAATATGCAAATCCAGGATCCTCATCTTAGAGTTATCTTTTCATTTATAACGACAGATAATGAAAATTTTGAAGATGTTTTGGTAAGTTTACGTTTAACGCTGTTATTGTATGATATTTGCATCTTCTAAGCCTTACAGAGTTTTGATTATAGAAAGAAGAAGAGATTTTGCTATCGGACAGAATTGCATTTGGATGTAAATATCTCAGTGAAAATAAATTATCTGAATATATTAAATCCTGTATCCAAAGTTCAATTGATAAGGGAGACTTAAATGGTATTTTATTAACGGGAGAATCAGCAGAAGGAATAAATATCTTACAAAGTTATATTGATAGAACGGAGGATGTTCAAACCGTTTCGTTAATTGCCATTTGGTTCTTTCAAAATGGTCTCTTCACTGACAATCGAATTCAATATTGGACTTCTAGGTAAATTATTGTCAAAAACTATAAAACTGCTTCTTAGAACCTTTCATTTGTCTTCCTTCAAAGTTATCTAAACTTGCTTGACTCCTGGAGACTTTGGGAAAAACGAGCCGAGCTCGAAATCAATATGCAAAACATCCGTTCAGCTCCCACAACATCGCGAACTGTTTTTCTTCTTTGTAATTTCTGTGGAAAATCAGTCTCAAGTGCCTTGCAAGACGATGCACGACTACGAAATGTTAGCTCAAATGTCAATAAGGTAAGAGTAATATATAAAATATGCAAGCTTTTTGAATACTTATATTACCAAAACTTTTATTTAGCTCTCGTCATGTCCAAGCTGCCGCAAACCTTTGCCCCGTTGTTCTTTATGCCTTTTGCATATGGGTACAACTATTCATTTTCCACCTCAAAGTGGTCACGAAGCCCTTGGATGGCAATCGAAATCGTTTTCAAAATGGTTTTCCTGGTGCCAAACATGTCGTCATGGTGGGCACACTGAGCATATAATGCAGTGGTTTAGGTGTGTTTTAAAAATGTGTTTCTTTTTATTTTTGAAATCTAATTTTTAAATCTTTTAATTTTAGTCAAAATTCTGAGTGTCCTGTGGCATTGTGTTCCTGTAAATGTTTTGATATGGATGGTACAATTCCTCAAAGCTATCGTGATGTGTCGTAATTAAGTTTTTGTTTTTTATAAATTTATTTTAAAAGTAAATATATCTACTTTAAAGTATATTTAAGT
Organism: Eupeodes luniger; assembly: GCA_951509635.1. Classification (NCBI taxonomy): domain Eukaryota; kingdom Metazoa; phylum Arthropoda; class Insecta; order Diptera; family Syrphidae; genus Eupeodes; species Eupeodes luniger. Next base: position 50,445,099 of record OX608075.1, on the reverse strand, counting down.
TTTTAAGGCTTTCAAACAACAAGAGAACTATTCAAAAAAGAAACATAACAACCTTCAATTCAAGATCGAAAATTGTTGCTAAAATGAAAGTAAGTAACTTAATGTCACATTTATCCTAATTTTTAAGTATTTTCTATTTTATTTTATTTATATTCATTAAAATCTGATATCGACAGAATTGCGCATAATCTTGTGTAACTTAATTGTTTCAAATGCTTATGTCCATTTAAGCGCAAGCGACTCCGTTAGTGGAAGTTATCAACTTTTCGAATAAAGTTAACCTTTTGTAGAACATAATTAATATAACCGAAAACTGTGTTGTGTGCTTAAGTTTCTACTTTCCTGATCTGGCTATATCTATAGGTTCTAGATTTCACTTTCGCTCGAAATGAAATTGAAATCGATTCAAAACATAAATTGGAGTTCTGAAGTTCACTTTTATGATATCGATTTATTGGACAATTAGTTTGGGAAAGATAGGGTCAAAGGTCCAAATAATTAATTCAATTAATTGTATGATTGGACGCAGGGTGTTAGTAGGACATCAAAAGTCCCCAAAAATACGCATATTATTTTTTTAAAATAACATTTTAGGGGGGAGAGGGTGGTTGATGGAAAGTAATACGAGATCCGTAAAAAAGTTATTGTCGTTTTTTAAAGATGACTGTGCTTGCATTACAACTGGTGGAATGTGTCTGGTGGGGGTTTGTATTGGAATGTATGTGGTGTGCCGTGGGCTGGGTAATTATATCTGGAAAGTGGTGGGCTGATTTATTTCAGTACCATCAGAATTTTCCGCTTGGTCCAAAATGTCTGTTAAAACTTATATAAGAGGGATCCGTAGCAAAACAAGTTTTTCCATCCGATCCACTATCTTAGATATGAAACTTTTTGATCAAGCGTTCTTAATTTTCAGGAAAGATCATAACGTGGATAAAGCAAATTCAGTAGGTGGTGGAGTCTTAATAGCTATTAGAAATAATGTTGTACGACTTCCATAACATTCCCTTTAAAAAAAAAAGCACAGCCTCAGTTTTTGTTGAATTCTCCTTTGCTCTTGATCATATCATCTACGTCGCTGGTTTGGATAACAATATTCCTTTTTAGGTGACTTTAACCTCGCATATATCAACTGGGTCACATCAGAAGACGAGTTTTACTTAGGAGCTTCTATTATTTGCCTATATTGTCTCCACGGACTTACAGCAAGTTAGCTGTATTAAAAATTTTATAAATCGACAAGACCATTTAGTTTTCTATTTGACGCTATAATACCATCCCCCACTTGACGTTTTTCTTTACTTGGACGGTCATTTACTCAAAAATAGTAATTCGCATGAATGTCCATATTCTATTGACTTTCGGAAATCTATTTTTCAGCAACTTTCTGAACATCTATCTACTTGTGGTATTGAGAATATACCAATTTTCAGTGACATTGAACTTACAGTTTCATACTTTTACAATGTATTGGAATGGAATCCTATAAGTTATCGTTCCTCTTAAAATATCCAAATATTCCAGCTTTTGTCATCCATGGTATACGAAAGAGTATAAAATGCTTCGAAACAAGAGAAACAAGGTTTGGAAAAATCTTATAAATAGCATGTCAGCTAAAGATCATGATGTATTTATATGTTACCCAATTATTATTTATATTGTTATATATAATTATAAGCTTTTGGAAATTTGTGAATATAAAACGGAAATCTGATGGCTACCCAGTAAAATTTGTCCAATTGTCTTTTAAAAAAATGTAAGTCAGTAGTGGCATCTCCCCTTCTTCCAATATTTGCACTACCTCTAAGCTCAGGTCAATTCCCAACCATACTAAAGAAGGCATTTATTACACCAGTCCTTAAAAAGGGTAACAAGTCTGACATTAGTAATTATAGACCAATCTCTAAATTGTCAAAAACATGGTTTAATTAAAAAATGTTCGACAATTATTGATCTAATTGCATTTTTGCAAATTCCTCAAATACCCTAGAATTCGATCAAGAGCTCAACTGTATTTACACTGATTATTCTAAAGCGTTTGACCAACTTACTCATGATATCATCACATTTAAGCTTAAGGCACAGTATCACATGGATTTCATCTTATCTTCAAAATAGGTCGTATCAAGTTAAATTCAAAAGTTCTTTCGCTAACCCTTTCATTGTCAAATCAGGAGTTCCCCAGGGTAGTTATTTAGGACCTCCACTCTTTGTCATACATAGCTATCAATGATGTACCCCTTTGTGTACGATACATTAACATTTGTATCTATGCGGATGATAGGAAAATCTTCAAAAACATAAAATCTATAAACGATCGACTACAACTCCAAGAGGATATTAACAGTTTTGTTATTTTGTGCAAAAAGAATAGGCTTAACCTACACCCAATTAAATATAAGGAATAACTTTCTCTAAGAAACGTGCTTCTAGTTTGATTATAAAATATCACAGCACTCTATTCATCGCGTTCATAGTTTTAAAGATCTTGGACTTCTCTTTAATTCTAACCTCGATTTAACGGAGCATATTTATTCGATCTTAATCTTAAGTACGCATCCCAGGTATGGACTCCTTTTTATGTGATCCACAAAAATAGGATAGAATCTGTTCAACGCAACTTCATACGTTTCGCCTTAAGATGGCTACCATGGTCTGATCTTTATAACCCCCCTCCTTATAAACATCGCATAAAGCTTCTGAACTGAAACATTTTAAGCTAATTTTATGTTTCTGTTAAGCCATTGGAAAATGTTTTGGAAATTATGCTGCATGCACCTCTCTCTCTAAAAAAAACACCCTTTGACCTAAAATATATTTATAGAATTTGTTGACTCTTAATGCTTATGCCAAATAATACATCTAATCTACATTTCATTAAAATAACATTATTTATAAGGTGGTTTCCATTATAATTTACATGTTGTTAAAATAAAGACAAAATCATAATTTTATAAAAAGCGCTATAACTTTTTAAAGGATGAATCAATTTCTTTGGTTTAGGATTTATTAGGTTGGAAATTAAAAACTACCCTGAAATCCTATAAAAAAAAAAAAAAAAAGCCATTACACAAAAAGCCAATAGGGTGATTTTGGATGACTTTTAACGTGTTGCTTAGGATGACATCTTAAATCGATTCCAATTTTTATAATTTCCGGTTATAGTTTTGAAATGTTTGAAAATCGCGAAAATCGAAAGGTAGAACAATTTCAACTATTCGCATTTCAAGTGATTTGAATTCGATAAGATTAGGTTAGTGTGATTTGAATTAAATAAACTTTAACATTTGTATGTAGTGTCACTTGATTGGTAAGAAGTAGCAGCTTCTACTTTTCAATTTGTGGAACGAACAAAGCATTTGAAATGAGTTTTCAACATGTCTAATGTCTTCTCCATAACATTATGATTAAAACAATGCTCTTTCAAAAACTTTCTAGACACATCCAAAAACTATGCTTGGACATCAGAGTCTTTCCCAACCGATATTTTAAAACTGCTTATCGCAAAGAACAGCAGATCTTCAGCTAGATGTCAAATGAATCAATACAATGCAAATATAAGACACTAATATTTTATATTTATTTTATTGAAAAGCACAGAGCAGATAAAAAGATAAGAATTGTTTATTACGTGATGTGATATATGTATGTCAACGGCTTTAATTTATCTTTAAATGAAACTTTCGAAAAGTATTCGAAGCTTGAAATCGATCGAATGAAAGATCCTGAACGAAATTTCACTCGACTATTAATTTCGCCCTCGATTTTATTCATTTGGCTATGGGAACCTAACTGATAAATTGTTTTTGATAATTCCCTCTCTTTGAATGTCTAGGAGTTGTATTTCTGAGGACTTTCAAATCAAGTCTTTTTTTCTAAAACCTACTTCGAAAATCTCAAAATGTCAATCTTTGTTGAACTTTCTACTACGACGGACAATGGGGTCAAGTTAATTCTTTGTTGTGGGCAGGTTAATAAAGCCATGGAGCTGCATAAGCATATTTTTCCTATGGATTTCTTAGTCTTTATTAGTTAGGTCATCTTCGTTCCCAAACGTTTGCATTGAGTCGAACATTTTAGAAATAGCTATAACCTTATAATACCTACATATGTACATTAAAAAAAAAACATTTATAACGAAAAAAGTAAACATCAGATTATTATAAATAAGTTATTTTTACGTTTATTTTATTTTCAAAGTTATATAAAGCGCAGTTCCTAAAGTATGTTCTCTTCCAACATTTAACATACATAATACATTTATACGACCAAGAATATTTACAATTAGGTTTACTAAAAACTAAAAATTTAATTCAAACTTCCGTCATCTCAAAACAATAAATCCAAATTGTCTTTTTGTTGATTTAATATTTTATGAAGTAACAAACGGTGTGAGATCAGGGAATTTGAATAGATTTTGAGACCTTGATCTTTGAACACGCTGTTGTGGTTGGTTTACTGGTGGAACATTACCTGGAAATGAATTTCCACGCAAATATATACCACACTGGGAATTACAAACTTCATCACGTAAAATAGACTCGCGTGGCCACTGGCGAATAAGTTGTCCACAATCTGTTATTCTCAAAGAGGCACACTGAGGCTAAGTTTGACAAATAAAAGATAGGAGTTAGTAATTTTTTTAAAATATAATCTCTATGAACTTACCCCATCGGCGGAACAGACGCAGCTTGTACATGGTGATGGGAATGCTGATTCTCCAACCTGCACCTGACGATTACCTATTTGACAGCCTTGAATGTTCTCTCGCCAAGCGCTCAAGTCGATTTGTGGCATAGACTGACATGGAACACGTGGGTTCCTACATTAAAGCAAAAGGAAATGTTAAAGAAGGTGTTTTTTGAAAGCATATTTTCAACTTACAAGAAATTGCTTGGCAAATCCAGGGCAGCACGCTGCATGTCTCCGGGAATTTCCAAATTTTCACAAATAACTTTGGCAAGTGTTGCCTTTCGAATCTCAGCTAATTGAGCTTCGGAGAATTTAACTTCGGGGTTATCATTTTCGTACCTGAAAAATAATAATATATTTTTGAATTAATTTATTTTTAAAATAGGCACATCTTGTCAAACCAACCAAAAACGATCACACTTCCTGAGCTGTCTGAATTGAATACCAATTATACAGGCTAGTGTCGGTCCCACCAATCCACCTTGCAGTGGCCTTTCTGTCATTGAACCAGGGAATAAATCGATATCATCAACGGATGCGTAAATTTTCTTGAAACGATTGATGACTTCCGGTGGAATTTCACGGCTTAAGTCTGACCAAGTGTTGGCTCTTTTGAGATTACACAATGCTCGATAGTTATTGTAGGATGGAATACCATGATCACGAGCTAAGAAGTTTATGGCAGTGTTAAAAGAAATAAGTTTTCATCGATTTGATTTTTCTTACCTCGTTGAACATTTAGGGAAATCAAATCGATTCCAGAGAATGGAATTTTTCTATCCTCGAATAAGTGATTGGTCACTTCGCCGGTAATGAATTGATCCAATGTTTCCATTGGGGTTGCAACTAACCCTCTACTAATTTCATCAACTATTCCTGGCTAAAAAGGAAATTTTATTAAATATTTAAACTTCTACATCAACTCAATTTAGTATAAATTTCGTTCTTTTAATAAAAACAAACCTGCAACATAACGTCCATCTTAAAGAAACCATCGCGCAATAATAGAGGTGGATCGACGGGTTGATGATTAACACTCAAACGTGGAATATGTGGTCTCAAAAGCGAGTGACCAATACGGAATGCAGCAGCGGCAAACTCATTAAACACAATTGGACTGCAAGATGGATTGTAGTCCTTATAGTAACCCTGTGGTAAGAGCTTCAGCCCATAGAGATTTACAGCATTCCAACTTAAAATACGTGGCAAGAACTCATTAAATACAATGTGTTGGAATTGAGCACCGACAATACGTCTTGTATGATGATACAACTGATCGCCTGTCCAATGAGGATTAACTCCACGTAATCCCTCAACAATTCGATTATGTTCCCTTAAAAATATTGTATGAATTGCAGTAAGCCCAGGTTGTTCGGAAGCACGATCATCTCCTCCAATAAAGCATAAACGACTGCGAGATTTACATTCTGGATGCGAGTTGGTCTGTGGAAGGAGTTCTTTTCCACGGATTGGATGAACCGTTGAATTCAAACGTCCAGAAAATCCACGAAGTTTGTTTGCAATGCAGTTATTTTCACCATAGATCATAGAAGAGTCCAAGAAATGTGTGTTTTGGTTCATTTGATCACGTGGACCTAATGTTAGTTGTCCTGGCAGTGATCTCATCGAAGGGAAACAAAGACGTTCTCCACTGGTTACATTGACTTCTGGATAAAAGTAGTCACCCGCTGGTACTGGGAATGGATTACACTCTGGATGAACAGTTTGTGGTGAATCGCAACGACGACAACTTGGAATTGACTCATGGAAACCTTTGTGAATTGGTGTAAGAGTCAAATCGTGATCGACAAATTGAGCGAACTGCATGACCATGAGTGAGTAGCGAGTGTGCAAATTGGAAATGTCAGGATGAATAAGAGTCGAAATGGTTCGTGGATTTGGTAGTGGTGCTCCGGTCACGGAGGATATTCTAGGCTTTGAAACACCATCTTCATACTGAGCAGGCAGCAAACGTGAAAATGTCGATAACGATTTGCCCCAGTTGGGATTGCGTAAGTTATTACAATATCCAGTAAAAGTACGGAAAGGTGTGTTGCCATCACATGGAAGTGGAGGATCATCGCATTGCTGTTCAACATGTTGACGTGAATTCACATTTCCCGAAAGGAATGAACTAATATCGATGGTTTGGAGAGTTTCGGTTAATTCGTTGCGATTAAATGCATTAATGCTACCGTCAAAAACTTGACGTTTACGACGCGTTATTTGGTTTAAAGTATTCAAAATTTCATTAGATGTAAGCTCAAGCATCAGAGAACTATTGGCTTGAAGTAGAGCTGCTCGATTTGCCTTGCTAAATGAAGCTGCAACACCGTCTGGTGACTTAGCATCGATTCCACCCTCTAAAACAAACAAAAACATGTTTAAAATAAATATATCTGGGAAAATAACTTGTGTGTTCTTTACGTGATAACCAGGAGTCATATTCAAATCGTTTTCTCGCATAAAGTTCGTCCTTTGCTCTTTCAACAGCAGCTTCTAATAACTCTGGGCTGATTTCTCGGATGACTTCTTTAACTTCAGGTGTTTCCTCAATGCGTTCCTTCACATCTTCCTCATTTGGATCAGCTTTCCAGGCACGCAGATCAAGTTTTGGAAGTTGATCACAAGCAAGAAGAGTATTTCTAATGGATCAACATTTTAGTTAACATACGGTTTTAATTTATAAAAGTGCTTTAAACTTACAAAAAGCTATCTTCACGGATAAAAGCCTTTGGTTGTGCTTTATCAACTTGCTTAGTCGAACACAATAGTCCAGACAAAGTTGTCTGACGTATGGCCTTCAGCTGGTCAAGAGTAAACGATGATGGAGGAATCTCATTTTCATACCAAAATCGATCGGTTGTTTTCAATTGAGCGAATTGCCGTGTCAACAAGCAAGTAATAGTTGGCCCAAATAGTGAACCCACAGCAGGATTCTCCAAAAGACCTCCAACTAGCAAATCAATGTCTTCAGCGTTTCTATAATGAAAGTGAAAGATGAAAATGTATGAAATTTTGAATTCAGAAAATGTTCGTTCTAAAATATTTTACTCATAGATATCCCTTAGCATAGTTATATGTTCTTCAGGAATATTCGAAACCGATGATAAGGTTTCAAATGTTATATTTGAAACATCATTTACGGCAAAACGTTTTTCACATAAATCCAATGCGTTTCTGTATGAAGGAATTCCATGGTCGCGTCCTCGATGTATTGCCAATGCGAGTTCACTCCATCCATCAGATGTGATCCTGGGCGGTATTAGTGACTTTTGTAGGGCTGCAATATTTAACAAAGAAGTGGCTGACATCGACGTACTTATCTACAAACAAAAATTATAATGTTAATATTTGAAGAACATGACTTTAAGATGACTTATACCATTTCTGGGGGATACATGGTGAGGAACGCTGGAATTGCACTTGTTGCAAATTCATTATAAATTCCACCACGATTACTACTGGAGTAGTTAGTGAAATATTTCTCTGGAGTCAATCTAAAAATAGAATAAGGTTTATTTAGTGCTAGGCATACACAAGACAAACATTTCATAAAGAACTACTACGCTGTGGCAAGAAAAGAAGCGCTTAACCTTGTGGTCAATTATTAAATTTAAATAATAAATAATAATTTAAAAGATTTAATAAAAAATATGTAGATAATTAAATAAAAATCAATCTTACTTGAGGTCAACTTTGGCTGTGTTTTCTTGACCCAATACCAATGGCAAGAATTCATTGTAAGTTATGTGTTGAATTTGTCCAATAATAACTCTTCGAGCTTCCAAGAAAGTTGTGTCTTCTGACCACGTTGGATTTAAACGAGACAATTCTTTGGCAATATAGTTGTGTTCTTGCAACAGAGCACGATGAAGAGCACCAGTAGCACCGGAAGCTTGGCATCTTTTGCACACTTCAATATTAACTCCTCCTTGGCTAAATGTTCTTAAGGCTTGAATTTCTTGTGTAGTTCTTCCGTACAATGTAGAACCGTCAATATAGGAAGAAGCTGTATTCATCTGTTGGCGTTTATCTAAGATGAGACAAATTGAAGATTACTTTCATGTACACAGGTTATAGGTCAAATACAATGTAAAAACATACTTTTGGTACATGTTTGAATATCATATCCAGGTGTTGATCTCTGGTACTCCTTACAATCAGCACCCGTATTGACAAAGCAATTTTTAAATTGTTCCGAATTTAATTCTTCGGTTGTTTTGTCACAACAATTGTAAGTAGATGGCAGTTCGGTAAATTCGACTAGGTCATCGGAAAGTAGTTGACCCCAAGCCGGTAACATGGCAGTGATGTGTGGATGTCTTAGTTCAGGTTCAATGTGATTTTGTAAAGTTTCTATTATAGGTTCGGCATTTGGAAGCATTTTGCTTCTTTGGGAAGAACGAGGTTCACTTATGCCTAAACAAATTGAAATTGAAATTTTTAAATTAATTTACAATCAATTTTATTGTTTATTTACCATCGGCATAATCTGGTTCTAATAATCTTAAAAATATATCACCACGAGCACCCCAATTGCGGTGCACAATATTATTGCATTCCCCATCTGCTTGGCGGAATTTACTTGGAGGGCATACATCAAATTCTTCCTTGCTCAGGCATTTTATTGTGGCACCTAATTTTTCCGCACGTAGGGAATTGTGTGCATTTTTTATAAGATCTTCTGGTGTTGTAAGGGAGGAAACGTAAGCAATACTGCACCTGATGGTATAAACAAAAGAAATATATTATTGTTATTCGATATTTAATTTTAATTAAATTTTTGAAATAAAATATAAATAAAGATAACACATGAATTAATGGGACCTTGAATTTTTATTTGTGACTGCAACAACATTTGTTTTGAGCTTTGTTAAGAATTGTACTGTGCTGTAGGAATCTTGATCCCAAAGACGTTATTTTCATGAATATTATTGCATTTTAAAATTAAAATATATCTACTTTTTGATGTAATTATAAGAAACAATAAGCATTGAGGCCTTAAAGGAGGAGGGTCAGAAGCCACTAATAAAGTTTATCATTCAAAAAACTCCGGAATTTTTAAGTGTTTGCATTTTAATGTTATTAATTAACTTTAAAACTAAAAATTAATGTGAATCCTTTTTTCTGACTTCAGTAGAGCGTTTGAAAAACTCTTCCATCGAGTTTAAAATTTTTAACTAAAAAAGCTAGAATCTAGCTCATCATTTTGAAACGTGAATCCAGTCTTATTTATTTGACAATCTGTACTTTTCATTGTGTGTTGAAGCAAAAATCTTAAAGCTAATTCTGGAGTTCCGCATGGAACCATTTCGGTCCCATTTCGGTCCCATTCTTTTTATTTTTTTTATAAACGATTTGCCATCTGTGTACCTTTAGAACATATGAACATTATAAGATTATAAGTCACTTAGAAATTCTTAGTGTTGAATTGTTGAATACTCAAAAAACTAAAAACATGTAAATTTATGGAAACATGCATTTAAAAATAACACTATGGTTGCAAAATTACGTGTTTTTTCTGCTGTACAAATAAAACAACACTTTTTTAAAGAATTTAGATGTCCTGAATTCGAATCTTGTCTTTAAATTTGTCAGGTTTTTATAATATGCTTCTTTAAAAATGGTAGGGACAGCCAAAAAACCTGATTTTAGTATCTCATTAGTTATGAAATGATTTATGGGTCCTCCCATTTTAGGATAAATGCTTTAGTGCTCTTTTAGGGCTAATTTATGGCAGTTGAAGACATATAACTAATGATGATTTAAAATGAGATATTGAAGGTTTTCAAACGAACTATTAAAGTAAGGGATTGTACATTTGGAAAACCATTGAATTACCTAGCGTCAAAAACCTAATATAAGTTCTTTTTTTAGAATTAAAAAAGGTTGTTTCTCAATAACCTGATGAGATAGATTGATTTTAAAGCCATCAAAAACCTTGTACCACCTTGTTGACCAGTGTAATTTTTTAAATAATTCAACTTTGTTAATTACATAACATACAAAACGACTTCTTTCTATAACCTCCCTACACCTACTGATTTATTATTTCCGACAAATGAAAGCGTATTGCCCACAGGAATTTGTTAAGCAATTTAGGTACACGTTTTATTGATTTTCTGACCACTTGTAATGACTTGTTAATTGATTGAAAGAAATTCAATTTTAATGCAGATGAAAAAACTGGAAAACACGTAAACATTGATACTTATGTAGATGATAGCTAATTCTTCATTATAAATAATATTGTTGATTATTATTATCATTGTTAAGATATAGCCTTAGCGTTGTCTAAAAAATGTTTGCTTTTATTCTAGCACTAACCCTTTTAGCAAAGGCCGTAACCAGGGGTACGATAAAAGCGTTCCGATCCCCCTCTGTGAGGTACGCCACAAGATCACTATATAAAGAAGATTTTGTTCTTAAAGATATTTTTTAAAGCTGATCAGCGTTTTTAGGAAAGAAGAGACGCAAGTGCGATTGAACAATAGTTGGAGGAGAAAAAAAGAGATAAGCGTTTTAAGTGACATGGTGAACGAATGCAAACATCCATATAAAAAGGGACCTGTAATCACTTAAAAGTTATTAAGTGGTTTTGCCAGAACAATAGGAGGGATACTAACATGGCCAGGAGGTTGTGATTACTCTCTATCTCATCATGGCATTAACAAAAAATTGTGACTTGGCTTTATCTATCTAACTTATAATAAAGGCCATTGAAGACAAGACTTGGAAAAGAGGAAGCATAATGTCATTCAGGTTGTTGCAATCGGTTTTACCATATTGCCAAAAGATTTTCGTACCAAACCAAAGAAAAAAACCCTTCGCAAAATAAATATCAACTCAAAATAATTACCAGTTAAAAAAAAAACCCAAAACTCATAAATGCAATATGTTAAATTTCAAAGGAAGCACATAGTCTAAGAAGATGATTTGTCATCAGAGTAAAAAAAATTCTTATTAAATTTTTCGTGCATTTTTAATATTGCTGATGTTTTACCCGCTGTGAATCCGTTAACCTGCCTGAATTATTATTAAAAACAGAAAATAAATCTTAATTTTAAACATGCACAAAACCAGAAATACCCATAGTGTAATTTAAATTTAACCATTAATTATTCCTTGAGAAAACAACAAAATACAAAAACAACTCTCAACTCTTTAACTATACTTAAACTGTTTGACTCAAACTAACGCTTCCACCAGCAATAAGTAATCAACACTTTGAAGTCTATTTATTTTTAGCTACACTCGACATTAGATCAAATACCTATTTATATATGTACATACATAGCTATTCGAGGGGTGTGTTGTGCAGTATTAGCCGGATTCCCCAACAATTAATGTTATAAAATTATCCATAGATTTATAATTAAAATTCTATATGCTTGGGCTGCTGGGGTAATGATTCAATTGAATACACCGTTTATTGATTTGCTTACTTGAAGTTTTATGCATCTTCATTGTATAAGTTTTATGTTGTGTAAGATGATTGATAAAACACGTCACGACGACGATTGTGAGTCCGAACATAGAACTTAAGTTCATGTATAGCAAACGGTACAATACAATATTATACCATACTATACTATACAATACTATGCTATGCTATACTATATTATAATATACTATACTGTACTATACTATACTAAACTATACTGTACTATACTATACTATACTATACTATACTATACTATACTATACTATACTATACTATACTATACTATACTATACTATACTATACTATACTATACTATACTATACTATACTATACTATACTATACTATACTATACTATACTATACTATACTATACTATACTATACTATACTATACTATACTATACTATACTATACTATACTATACTTATACAATAAGAGTGCTATACTATTTTATTCGATACTATGCTATAATGCAACTACGTCATAAGATTCTTGAATATATGACGTAGCTCAAGATTCTTGATTTTTTCTTGTTTTAGTTATAGTTTCTCTTTGTTTAGTTAAATGGTTTTTACCTCTTCAAACTCAAATATGTCGTAAACTCGTACTCAATTTCAAAAGTTGGCCAAGTTAATTAACTATTGTGTTTTGTGTGCCTTACCCTAGGTTGGGATTTCACAAACAATATAAACAGTGCTGTGTTGAATTTTTGATAAAATGAATAATTGTTTTTCTGCTCGGATAACATTCCACAATCTTAGCACATTTTAAGACTATTCTGGTGGTAAACGATCAACCAACACTCGTTCTTTGACAACACTGAAGATCTACCGAAAAAACTCCACTGACCGTTAGAGTATCCTCTTGAGATTTCGAGGCAGCCTTTCACAGAACAGTATTTGGATTAGGCCTGCTTCAGCATTCAAAATTCACCAGACCCAAAAGGTGTAAAGACTTTGAAGCAGTTGAAAATTGACCCTAATTTTCATCGAAAAATCATATTCAAGCTACAAGGTTTATTTCTGGGTGAATGCTATTTACCTTCAATAATACTGTCAATTTTTTTGAAACACTAAGCTCCCGACCAAAATAATTGAAAATACTACTCCTCGCTACTCTGTAAATATAGATCTGTTTAAAAGAAATACAAATTAAAGCATTTTTTAACTTATTCCACAGACAAAACAACACTTTTTTAAATGATTAAGTTGTCCTTCATTCCAATCTCATTTAAATTATTGTTCTATCACATTAGGTTTTTAAAATATTCCCTTCAAATATACTTCAGTAAAAAAAGTACAAATCATTTTTTTTTTCCGGATACAATTTTAATCAATTTAGTGTCTTACTTATTAGTTTCTGGAAATTCTCATTAGATATTAATTTTTACTTGGCTCTATATAAAGTTTTGAACAAACTTTTATACTTTTATAGTTTTGGAAAATGCGTTCTAGAGTAAATTTTTGGTGTTGATTTTGAATTTGCTAAATTTTAATTATATATAATATAATTTTATAATTTATAATTTATAATTTTAGCTATTTGCTAAAGTTTTAAAAATGTTGGTTTCCAACATTATTTTTATAATTTATAATCTATTTCAAAAACTTGATATAAATAGTTTTCGATACAAGAAAAAACTTACTTCAAATCGTTGAGTTGAAAACCATTTAAGCATAAATGGTTTAATGTTTTTTTTTTTAGATTTTTGTAAGACAGGTGAAATTTAAAAATTTTTGAAGTTTTTTTCAAAAATAATGAAAAAATACTTGATCTGAATATTGAAGAAAAGGGTTATAGATTTGGAAAACCATCACGGATTTTATTGAAAAAAGCTACTTCATAAATTAAGATAGCTTCAAAAAGCTTTATATATGTATGTACGTGTTTTTTTTTGAATATTAAAAAGTAATATCTCTAATTTTGAAGTCAGATTTGAATTAAGGATTTCAAAATCCATTACAATAGTGCAATGTTATTTAGTTTTAGTTTAGTTTAGTTTATTCATTTATTGCATACACAGTAAGAAATAAATCTTATAAATTAGTGTTCTGCTAATTAAATACAATATAAAAAAAAATGGAGAAAAAGCTACATACATAGAAAGAGTTTATATTTTAATACTACATATTATTTTGAATCAAATTTAATTTTTACATACATCTCACTTATTGAAATCCCAGTTGCGTAATGATTGGAATTCAGATTTGAAATCTATGCACTTTGAAAATAACTTCGAAGATCTCTGCGAAACTTTGCTTCGGCATTTGTTCTTTTTAAATTAGTTGGAAGGAGATTCCACAGGCGAATAGCATTGACGAAGAATTGTTGTTCTGAGGTCCGACAAGAAAACCGAGGGTGTATAAGCATTAGGGATCTGCTGGAAGAGCTGAACCGTATCCTATTAAATAAACTACAAGGTTGTTGTGTTTGAATAATATTGTAAAGTAAGAGAAGTGTCCTGTACCGAAGAAGGTGGTCGAGGGAAATATTATAAATTTGAAGGAAGAAAATCTTGCCGATCAGTGCAATCAACTTTGTTTTGAATATGAATGTAATTTCTTTTTGCACAGTACAGTAATTTGTTGTAATAAACTAATGTTATCCTCACAATATGATAAATACATTGTGTTTCTTTTTTTTATTCTGTAGTTCATGGTCTTATATCTGCATTGAAGCTATAATCAGTCAATAAAAAAGATATAATTTTTTTTGTGTGACAAAGAACATTATAAAACTCAATAACAACAGCTGAGTGCGCAATATTTGACCCGATTACAACTTTTAATTGAGCCGGGTTTTATTATTGCAAGAATGCCTTATACCTTTCATATCTTTAGGCAGTATTTGTGATATGAAGATAAAATGAAGATTAATTGAAATTATTGATAATGCAAAAACAAATCAATATTAGCAGAAGTTACAGAAATTTGTTCATAGAATTTTTAATTTCTTCCTAATTTAAGAACAAGTTCCTGTGTTAGGATAGGCATATATATGTAGATAAATTCAGGAGTGACAGCATTCAAAGTTCCTTTTTTCTTCTATCTGCCATCGATTATGTGACTTTGACTTTACAGGGTGTACCATAATAAAATGTCCAAACTTACTATGTTCAAATAATTTGTATTTAATAAAATTCAATAGGCATTATAATTTCGTTAAAAATGAATGATTACTTTGAGATTTAAATAAAACTATGTTTTGAATTTTAATCCTTAGAGTAGAATTCTTACAAATATGTTTAGGGCTTAAAGTTGAGTGTTTGCCTATAGTCGTGTCAGAAGTTCTGTTTTAAGCTTTAAACACCATAAGACAAGGACAACTATAACATATTTTATATTCATTCATTTTTGGTTTATTAACTTCCCATAGGAAGTTATTGTAATGGGTCCGATTTGTCAAATTGAAAATTTTGACATTTCTCGACGTTTCAAGGTCCCTAGAGTCGAAATAAAAGATTTTTGGAAAGATGTCTGTGCGTGCGTGTGTACGTACGTTCGTACGTTCGTACGTCCGTACGTCCGTACGTCTGTACGTTCGCGACGTTTTTTCGTCGTCCATAGCTCAAGAACCAAAAGAGATATCGACTTCAAATAAATTCTGTTATACAGATAATAAGACAGAAAGATGCAGAAAGGGCTCTCAAGAAAATTGCGTGGGTGGTTTTTTTACCATAGCAGTTTAAAAAAAAGGTGAAAATTTTGGTTAAACCTTGATATTTCATGAACCAATGACGCTAGAGATTTGAATTAAATTTTATATTATATATTGTAACGTGATACAAAACAATTATACTTTTGGAAAAAAATCCAGTTAACGGTTTTTTTTATAATTCAAAAAAACTGAAAAAAAAAAAGTTGTCACCTCGAAAATTTTACGACCAAAATATGATTTCATCTCTAAAACAATTTTGTGCAACGAAGAATAATGTTTTTGACATCTGGTAAAATTTTGAGAAAAATCGAATCGACAGTTTTTTTTATAAAAAATAAAAACCTAAAAAAAACATTACTCAAAGTTGGGAAAAATTGAATTTCGACTCAATTATCCTTTCAAAAACTTGAGACTAAGGCTTCAAACTTATTTTATCTTATAAGAAATATTGTTTTCAACATTCAGTACAATTTTGAAAAAAATCGAATTGACAGTTTTTTTTACAAAAAATTAAAAACCAAAAAAAAATTAACAGAAGTTTGTAAAAATTGATTTTCGACTCAAATATCTTTTCAAAACTTTGAGATATTGGCTTTAAACTACTTTAAATTTTAAAAAAATATTGTTCTTAACATTCGATAACATTTTGCGAAAAATCGAATTGACAGTTTTTTTTTACAAAAAATAAAAACCTAACAAAAAAAATATTAAAACTTGGTAAAAATTTACTTTCAAATAGCTTTTCAAAAATTAAAAATATTGGTTTCAAACTTATTTTATTTCACAGAAAATATTATTTTCGATATTCAATAAAATAAAATCTACAAAAAATAGTACGCAAATTTGGTAAAAATTGATACATATAGACAAACTTTTAAGCAAGACAAATCGACAGAAGGGATGGGAAGTTATCAGTGTGGGTCGCATCCCAGCCTCTTTTTTTTTTTTAATTTTTATTTGGCCATAGTAATAGTTTAAATTTAGAAATAAGTTTCACTCAAAATGACCGACCTCATTTTTAATGCCAGCCCTTAAACGTTGTGGTCATCGACCTATAGAGGCACGCACAGTTTATATTGATATTTTTGATACTGCTTCAGTTAACTTTACAAATACAATTGAAAAAGGTATTTGTTAAACATTTTAACAAACCCTATAACACATCTCTATAGTATAACTTTTAACATTCGTTCCCAAAAATGACGAGATGGGACACTTTGGAGTGAGACTTTCAATCAAACCATTACAGAAGCGTGGTGATGGTTAAATTTGACCCATAAGACAACAGTTTGGAATGATGATGATGTATCGTTTTCTTTGCTATAAACTTCTTCAACAGTAACAATCTTTTCATTTGAAAAAAAAATAAAAAAAATTATTTCATGCTAAAATTTTTCGCATGCCACAGTAAAATCAATTTCGATCTTTTCACAATAACTTTTTACTTTTTTAGAGTTGAGTTGTTAAGAAATGATCTGTAGAGCGTCGATAGCCCTTAATGTGTTGATACTCCCTTACCATCACTGAAATGGATCTGGTCTACGGTGGGTATGGTGTAGTACGTTCCCGTACTACTTTCATAAGCATAAAAATGTGGGAAGCGCAAGGACGACTACTTTTTGGGCTGTCATCTATTCTTAAAGGCATAGCAAACTGGCGGAGAATCTGATTGCCGAACATTATTGCGGTTTCCAATGGTTTTTAAAACAAGACTCTTAATATTATGAGTATATTCATAAAATCGAAATAGAACTTAAATTTAATCCAAATAAGGAAGTTTTTCAACTGTAAGAAAAAAGCTTTTGGCTACCCTAACACTATGTCAAATTTAACATAGTCTAGTCATGACCCAAAAGTTATTGCAATTATGTTTGCAAGCTATTTCAAAGAAGCTTTTGATGAATCTAACACAACTTATGTTCTTCTTCTTCAGTTTTAAACTTCTTAAGAGTATTAATTTTGAAATAAGAGAACATACTGTTGCCTGTTGTCCTGATCCTGTTGGTGTGTCATCCTCAATTTGAAAAAATGCGTTTTTTTTTTGTCGTATCCTTTATGTGATTTCTTTAATACGTATTTAAAAAGCTTTGCAATTTCCTTGAAAACCCCTTTATAACTACATTGCACAAGAAAGGTTCTAAAAATGAAATTATGAAATACCGACCTATTGTTAAGCTATCTGTGAAATCTAAATAGTTTGAGTCAATCGTATGTAGTGTCCTTTCCTTTCATTGTAGTTCAATTGTTTGTGATAGCCAGCATGGTTTTGTTAAAAAACTTTCTAGTGTTACTAATTTATTTAATTTTACGTCCTTTTGTTTAGATGTTTTTGAGAAACGTGAACAAGTAGATTGTGTTTTTACTGATTTTAGTAAAGCATTTTATAAATTGTGTCATAAAACACACATTTTTAAATTGTTTCCTCAAGGTTTCAACGACAATTTCTTAAATTGTATTTCATCATACTTACAAAATAGACAATATAGTGATATATTTCGTTATGAATGTTCGAGTCCGATTGTTGTGAACCCTGATCTTCCCCAGGGCAGCCATCTCGGCGCAATCTTATTTATTTATTATAAATGCCTTGGTTCCGATCATAAAAAATGCGTCCGTCTTAACACTACATCTGACTAACTAAACTACTTTTACAAGAAGTATTATAAAAATCGTCTCGTTTTAAATGTTGATAAATGTAAAACCATCAGTTTTACACGCAAGAAAGTTCCAATTATTTTTAATTACGTGTTTGTTCCTTAAGTAGATTATCAGTTTTTTTAATGACTTGGGTGTAGTTTTAGACTCGAAATTTACATTTTCTGAGCATATTAGTTTTGTTGTTAAAGAAGCAAATAGAGTCGTTGGCTTTATTAAGAGATTTAGTCGCGATTTCCGTGATACTTATGTTCTCAAGTTAATTTTTGTTTCATTTGTGAGGCCAATTCTGGAATATGCCTGTGAAGTGTGGGCACCTTATCATTCTACACACGAAATGATAATTGATTCAGAGAAGGTTTTAGCGGTTTTGTATCCCTTCTCTTCCATTGTTTAGTGGAAATATTCATCCCCCTTATTCAGAAATGCTTATCAATTTTCCTTCGGAAAATATGTACATCTTTGTTTTGCTTCAGCAAACAGTTCTGCAGTTCTTATTCGTTTCAATATAAGTTTTAGTCGATCGAGCATACGACTCCAAAAAACCACTAAATACAAATTTTAGCAAATCGAACTACGGTGCTGATAGTGCTCTTAATCAATTATATTTAAATATTTGTAACTTTATATTTGGATGTTTGTAACTCTTATGGTCTTCGAATTATCAATGGAACCAGCTGGGCGGATAAGGAAGGCGAACTTACTTTTGTCGGCAATCAGGGTAGTTCGATAATTGATTACAGCCTTATTAGTGGTAATTGGAACGACCGAATAATTGAGTTCAAAGTGGAAAATATGCCCTTTTCGGATCACTTTCCATTAGTTGTGACTTGTGGACTTTCCATGGCAACTGAGGACTCAAACCCTATGAGACTCATACCAAAACTTAGGTGGCACCAAAAAAATAGAGTTCAATACCAAATAAATCTTAACAATTCCGTCCAAAGTTATCAGCAATATAACCTGAGTCAGTTAGAAGAGGTCATGAAAGCATCATATCCCAGAACGTTGTGCAGTATCAGGAAAGCACAGGATAGCTTTGTAGAGCCCTGGTTTGATCTAGAGTGTAAAAAGGCCAGAACATTATCATTTGGATGGTTAAGAGCTTATCGTCGCTCAAGCCATAAGCATTTTAAAAAACAATATCTTCAAGCAAACACCTATTACAAGACCTTGTGTTTCCAGAAGAAAACAAAATACTTTGAGACAGAAGCTAGACGGTTATCAAATTGTATGAACTCGAAGGACTTTTGGAAGTTGGTGAACAATTTGAATGGTAAAACCTTTAAAATCCACCCCAAGTTGAGCCCCTTGCTTTTGGCAGACCATTTTAAAAAATTGCTAAACCCAATTCATGAAGGAAACAACTTTCATTTTGCACAGCCGGGTATTTATAATGAAGTTTTGGACACAGGTATAACCAACGAAGAAGTAGATGCAGCAATGACAAAAATGAGGGATGGAAAAGCGGCAGGCTCCAATGGGATACCATCGGAATTTTTTAAGTATGGAACCGTGGAGTTATTAAGTAAGCTAACTGCAGTTTACAACGAGGTGTAAGAAACAGGTATGATTCCTCAAGAATTTAGGGAATCAATCATTTTTCCGATCCACAAAAAAGGAAGCTGGTCTGAGATGTCGAACTATCGAGGAATATCCTTTTTAAATTCGTGTTATAAAATATTTACAGCTGTTCTGCAAACACGGCTCAATAAATGGATTGAAGAAAATAAGCTGTTGAAAGAATCTCAGGCAGGCTTTAGATCCGGTTACTCAACAATCGATCATAATATCTTTGTTCTGAAAAGCATTGCGGATTCATTTATAAGAAGAAGGAAGAAGTTATACGCGTTTTTCGTGGATTTTAAGTCTGCATTTGACACGGTGAATAGGCAAGCTCTTTTCTATAAGCTCTTTGGTATGGGAATGTCGTTAAAATTTGGAAGAGTCCTGCAAAGCCTGTATATGGATACTAATGCGGCAGTTTGGAATGGTTCAGAAAGGTCGGATTGGTTTAGAACTGAATCAGGCGTTAGACAAGACTGTACGATGAGTCCAAGCCTATTCGCTTTATTTATCGAAGACTTAGTCGATTTCTTACCTGCTGGTATCGAACACGCGGGAGAATTAATTAAAGCACTCTTGTTTGCGGATGATATTGTGGTTCTCGCGTCATCTCCAGAATCACTACAGCTTATTATAAACCGGATTTTTGAGTACTGTAAAATATGGAACCTGATAGTAAACATGGAAAAGTCCAAGATCATGATTTTCAAGAACGCGGGAGTTAGAAACTGCCTTAATGAAAAATGGAACTAAAATGGTGAAAATATAGAGATTGACAAAGAGTTCAAATACCTTGGAGTGATTTTGACAACAAATTTAAATATGGAAACGCATCTGAGAGAAAAGCTTACAAGTGCAAAAGCCGCCATCAGCGCATCTTGGAGTAGGTGTTTCTCAAACAAAAATATTGCACACAGCAGTAAATACACTGTTTTTAAGGCAGTAGCAGAATCAATATTATTCTATGCAGCTCAAGTGTGGGGAGCGAAGCAATATGAAGATGTGGAAAAATTGTTACGCTTCTACGTTAAAAGGATCTTCCGGCTGCTGCCACCGAATACGCCGAACTATATAGTTATGTTGGAAACGGGTATGCAGCCACTCTTTGTACGAACACTTCGAATACAGATTGATTATGTGCTCAAAATCATGAATATGGATAATTACCGGTTACCGAAGATAGTGGCACTTCAAACTATTCCAGAGAGGTCGGGATGGTATGCATAATGGATGAAACTTGCTAGGGAGAGTGACATGGACCTTAACATAGATAACTTTGATTTCAATCAATGGAAAGAATCACTGTACCACCTAATTGCAAAAGTGGATGATATGTTATGGGAAAAATGCCTTAATGAAGCAACTGGATCTCTGCACAGAGCAATTTACAGTCAACTCAATCACAATTTGGAGGCGAAGAATTATTTCCGGGATGAATACAGCGTAGATGAGATTTCGATGATGGTAAAGCTGCGTGGTGAACTCGTACCTCTTCACTTCATTCCACATAGGGAGGATTTACCAATATTATGCTACTTATGTAATCTACAAGTGAGAGAAGATATATTTCACTTCATGGGTAAATGTCCAATTCTCAAAGACATCAGGAGAAATGTTCTTGGAACGGGGTTTTTGAACGAAAATGAAATAGTATCATTGTTGAACGAAGTCGACGTATATGTACTGCAAACTGGCTCTAAACTATAGGGGGAGAATTGTTAATGAGAGTTTCTGAAGATAATATTTAATTTCAATAGTAAACTTTTCAAAAAACTTTTTAAATCATGTAACTAATTCGTTTATTTATAAATTATATTTCATAAAAAATAAGTTTCCAATTTATGTTTTGTCAACTAGACAGACGGCAGAATGCCATGCTTTTTTTGATTTTTGTAAACAATGTTAATTATTTATAACGAGCAATAAAAATCTATCTAATCTAAAAATCTAAAATCTAATCTATTTAAATATTTAATAAATATTATTAGATTAAAATTAGATGTTTAATAGTTTTAAAGCATTTATTCATAAGCATTGTTCACGTTAGCGTTTAACGAATTGAAATAAATTAATTTAAGAAAATTTCCCTAGAACTCATTCTTAACCTATGTATGTTAGGCAAATATTTCGATT
The DNA here is from genome assembly GCA_951509635.1 of Eupeodes luniger. Taxonomy (NCBI): domain Eukaryota; kingdom Metazoa; phylum Arthropoda; class Insecta; order Diptera; family Syrphidae; genus Eupeodes; species Eupeodes luniger. The sequence continues at coordinate 50,422,950 of OX608075.1, read as the reverse complement.
CTGAAACAAAATTGGTGTTAATTCATTGCTTACTAATGTAAATATTAAGAAAAATAAGATAACCATTTTATATCAAATGGATGTTTTGAGCAACAAACTCTTAGAGTTTTGTAACAGAAAATATCGCACGACTAGGTATTTAAGAAACCTTCTTTGTTTTTAGTTTAAACTTAAAACTTACATCTATTTAACTAGTCTCAAAACCAAATAAAAAAGTAGCAATAAAATTGCCACTTCTATTTTTTGACTTAAAATAGTTTCAAGATTCAATATGGTTTTCTTTTGTGGCAAGATCAGTGGAACACCCTGCACAATCTGATCTTTGCATACATAATGTATATATGTATGTGTGTATCATTGGTTAATTTATGTATAGGGAACATAGTCATAAAAACACATTTTACATATTAAAAGTGAAAATAATGAAAATTGCATTTCCACACAAATTTCCATACTTAAAAATAATTTCTTTAAAAAAAAGATACTTATGTTTATATATATTTTTTTTTGTTAAATGACATCTAGGTCATGTTTGTATGGAATTTACAGTTTGTTTACTTATTTCACCTGTTTTACCTGTTCGAAATCGATTTTGCATATATTCCTTTTAGCAGCCCTGTAAATGCAGATTGCAGATGCAGGCAATATAACAAGTTTTCGGTAGATAGATAGGTTTATGTTGTATATGTATATATACTTTGCGTATTGCATTCGTCTTAATAACTGCCCAGGCCTGTAAGTGGTCCATATTGGAAAGTGATTGTTTGTGCGTATTAAGGTGCACACATTACAAACAGATGTAGATACAAATGTAAGTTGCATGAGATTAACAATTTACAGTTGGAGATTTAAAAGTATGTACGTTTCGGGTCTTTTAATAAGAGGATTCATTTTTAATAGCCCACTATTTGGGCACCACTTTTAAAGATATCATCTTTTGTGACACTTGACAAGTATAAAAATTACTCCATTACTTAAAATAGAACTAATATACACGTTTCAACAATTTATTGAAATTGTAAAAATTAAAATTGCATAATTAACGAAAGAACTTTGTAACCCGTGGCGAGATGGTTAGTGCGTAGGGCTGTCAGCCAGAGGTCTTGGGTTCAATCCCTGCCGGTGCCACCTAAAAGTTTTAAACGGACTGTTGCGCACAAAATGTATTTTACTTATTTTACGATAAGGTGAACACAATATTGGCCATCCGCACATCTTATAATTTAACTTTTGTCCTTAGGGCCAAGTGACATATAAAATCTAAACCAATTCTCCACAATCGATGCAATATATTTAATTACATTCGTTAAGATATCGAGGTCATAGAGTCGCAATTGCACGAATTGGCGATAGAGAATTTTATGAAAACGATTTTGTGCTGCTACCAAAGCCTGCCTTTCTCTTTACAATGAATTGAACATCCATTGATCTTTATTCAAAAATACTAACTTTTTAATAAAAAATGAAACTTCTAATTGGATTTACACTTTATTTGGTGTCATCAGCTGTGTTAATAAGCTAAGGACCGTTGCATTTTTATTTTAAAGAGTTGCACAAATCGAAAAGTATCAATGATATTGGGTCTTTGCACAATCTTATCTTCTTTAGAAAGATAGAAAGAGTCTAACACAGACATTGGTTTTGAATTCCAGAATACTGCAATGAATAGGAAAGACAGAATGTGGTAAGGCATTCCACATTCGTGTAGTACCGCTAAAGATCAAATCTCTGTATTTGACAGTACGACTGAAGTTGGGTTCGAGGGTATACTGATGTGATGAGCATTCTTAGAAGCCCGAGTATTACGGTTGAACTGTTTAAGGGTAGGAATACAGCTGGCTATTCCTCTAGAGCATAAATCTTTACAATAACGGCAAAAAAGGGTTAGACAAGAAAATTTCCGACGATGTTCAAGCGAAGTAAATGAACTAATGATGATATTATTACCAATCAATTTAAATGCTCTAATGTCCAAGAGGCTCACGTAAGTTGCAGCAGCACCAGTCCAGGGATGAGAATTATATTTAAACTTTGGACGTAAATAAATCTTGTGGATAAGGAGAGACGAACTTCTTGCATAGCCTAAGGAAACCCAAACACCTTGTTGAATTTTTAGCGACATCGCGTATTTTATCTTTCCACAAAAGGTGGTTGGTGATACACATACCGAGAATATCGAGATGTTCAATCTCCTCGATGCAAGTGCAATCCATATGGATAATGGCAAAGGGCGTATATCTCACTTTATAGATACAAGAGAGCATTGGGTTTTCAAAGCATTAAATTCGACGCGATTTTGTACTTTCAAATGAACAATGTTGTTTGGATTGGAATTAAATGAGCTTATCATATTTTGTCCTTGCGATTCCACATCCGAAGAAGACGGATGTGAGTCTGAAAATGAATATGAAAAGCTAAGTGTATTATCGTCAGCGAAACAATGTATTGGAGTAGAAGTTACAGACAGAAGATCATTAATAAAAATGAGAAAGAGTGTTTGACATAGAACAGAGCCCTGGGCACACCAGCATTTATTTTGTGGTTTTTAGACTTGAATTCATCCAATACTACTTGTATGGAACGATCCGAAATGTAATTAATAATCCAAATGAAGGAGGGATTCATCATGGAAACTAAAAGCACGCATTTTTGATAAGACATACTGATGCCCAAAACTATCAAATTCTTTTGAAAGTCTTTCAGCGGTAATCGAAGTAAAAGACCTTGGTGTCATTTTTGACACAAAGTTGTCTTCTTCGGAACAATGGAAAATGGTGTCTAAACGATTCCAGGGCCGATGTGCGTTATTTTTTGAAAATTTAGTGTGCTATATTTTTTTCAATGAATTTTTTAAAACTTTTGAATTACATTTTCTTTAGAGTTCAAAGAGAGCCAAACTAGCTAACATATACAAAATAGTACCTCTCGGTTGCAGTGATCTTCAGCTTCATAAACAAATACGTGACTTTAAAAGAAACTAGAATATTAAAAAAACTTTTATAGTCTAGTGAAAAATCTATCTGTCCATAACGCTTCCAAATTTTACTATGGAATTATTATGTAAAAATCCATTAAGTTATTAGCTTTGCTGATTATACAAATTATTACTAACCTAGATTCTAGCTAAAAAGACATAACCTAAACAAAATTATTAATATTCACCGGGCGTTGTCAATTCTATCATCGATCGCATACCTATTTACCAATATTTTACGTGACCAGCCCAACTTTATCGATTTATCTGTTTGTTTTTGTATTGCTATATAAACGACATTGCATAATATTTAAAATAAGAAAGTAAATAAAAGAAAATGAAAAAATAAAACGAACTTGAGCGTGTAAATATTTACACACGTCAATAAAACGCATATTCAAATCGAACATATGAAGCTTCATAAATACATACATACATATATACACTTTCACTGGACCAGACAGATGGACTGACAATGTCTGTATAGAATTATAAACTCTTATACAAAAATTAACACTTTTATGTAGATATTTAAAAAATAATAAATACTAACAATTCCTCCACATCTTAAGTTTCTTTGGTCTTCTTATATATTATATATTTATTATCTTATTTGCCTTGATTGCACATAGTCGTACAAATCAAATCCGAAATCTGAATATACATTTATGTATCGTGATTCGTGAATCTGATCGATTACGAAGCCAAGGAAACGAAAACAAGATGATGATGGCTTTCTCTTGGCCCTCAGTTTGCCCGTTTGGGTATGGGTAAGCTTTAAATGAGATCTATTAACAGACTCTTATTTTGTTAGATAATATGCATTTATGTATAATTCATAAATAAAAATAAAAAAAAATTAAAGTAACTGATGACAAGTGCTATGCTCTGCCTCCTTCTGCACCATATTTGAACCTAATACATAATCATATTCAATTTTATACGAAAGATTAACTCATGCCATACCATAGATAAGGTGTGGTTTTAATTATTATCAACTCTGTATCATCAAAATTGTGAGCATAATTATATTATTATGTCTACGCTACCTACACATTTATTAAAACAAAACATGAACCAGACTTTGATGTGGTTATATTCAAAAGTTAATTTGATGATCTATTTTGGTCAAAGTTTATGATAACAATAGCTAAGCTTTTATTATGTGGTTTAACTTTTATAATAACTATTGCATAAAATATGCAAATGAAATTTAAAAAAAATAATAATAATCAACTCTTGTGAATAAAATTACAAGAACGTAGTGAATAATGTATGTTAATTTTGTTATGTCTAAGTTAAACAAAAATAAATAAAATTAAAAAGAAAAGGTAAAGTTGTTAGTTTCCTGGTCTTTTCAATAACAATCAAGGTTATTCTAATACGGTCGTATTCACGCAACGTGGTAACTTTATAAATTGTGTAAAATGATAAATTTACACAAAAGTTTGCGTGAACGATCTTTTAATTCGTTTTGTTAAATGCTGTGCAACTGAATTAGCTTTTCGTTAAACGCCAGATATTAAACATTAAAATTTGTTTTTTTTTTATAAATTCGTACAAAATGTTTTAAAGCTAACATTCAAAGATGACAAAAATAAGCAAAAAAGGAAATTTGTTCAATTACATAATGGTTTTTTAATTTAATAATTATTCGGAAAAAAATATGATTTGTGTATTTTCTTTAACAAAAGTAAAACTTGCAATTAAATGTCACAATGACGTTTGGCTAAGTTTTTACAAACCATAATATCATTGTAGGATTTTAACCAAATTTTCGTAAATTATTTCTTAGTGGAAATTTGACAGTTCATTTACCAAACGGTGAACTTATCCAATGTTTTACTTCATTGTGTGAACACCCTTAATTTAAACTACACAAAAGTTCGATAAAAGAAAAACATATAGATACTGTATACAGAATTTTATGAAGTAAGACGTTCCTCATTGACTGCGGCAATTTCTCTGGCTTTATTATTGAAGAAATATGGATCAATGCTTTCCCTCTGTCTATAGACCACACCAAAAAGTTACTTTTTGAGTCGCCAACGGAACCATTGACAGCTGTCAAAAAGACCAACTCCCAAACAAATATTGCCAGGGGTGGAATCTGCTAAGGTGATTGTTGAAATATGACAGCCAAAATAATCGAATTTGGTCTATGTAAGGAAGGTGATAGTCAAATTGATACCTAAAAAGCTGTCATAAAAAAAGTTTGATAGTCATTTTCCAACAAATACATATGTCGTTTCTGAATAGAGTTAGCCGTTTTCACCCCATACATATGTTTACACAACCGAATTTAAAATTTTCTTAGTTACCTTTTTTCATTAAGAAAGAAACAATCTTGTGACAGACAAAGCTTATGACATTCGAAAAAACACAAGAAAGTAAGAATGTTATTAAAATACAGCCAATTTGATAAATTTATTTGGATATTTTATAGGAATCATTTTAAAATTTCTCCATAGTAACAATGATTGTGACAATTCTCTTCTGAAATTTTTCAATCGAATTGAATTGATTTGAATTATCATAAAAAGACGGAAAACTCGTTGATAGTCAATTTGACTATCAAAAATATGATAGTAAATTATCACCTTACCCGATTCCACCCCAGATTGAACAGACGAGACGTCTTAAAATAAACCATTAATTTTAAATTTTAATCCGATAATACATAAAAGCATAAAGCATTTCGAAGTCCCTGATTTTTGGGATGCATGTTACATATACGTTTTTAAAAAGTTTTGACAAACACGCTCTGCCATTATTTGGTTACTATGGACTAACAAAGACCTGCAGTAGACGTGTTCATTTTTATGCATTGACATAAGTAATGAGACTTACACCTTGGCCAACTAGCTTCAGTTCACAATCATAAACATCAATATGTCATTGGGCCCTATGCCTTTATTAAAGGGTTTTCCAATTATGACTTGACAAATTGTTTTTTAAATAAAACTTAAATAATTTGAGATATGTATTTCAAAAACTTTATTATGGGCTTGAAACAACATTAAAACATTTATGAATGGACCTCGATTTCGTTCATATGGCCACCGCTATCACGTTTGCAGCCGTCGATTCGTTGTACCAAATTTTCAATTACTCGGCCACGCATTTCGGCCGCTATTTCGCGTTCAATGTTGACTTTGAGCTTTTCCAACGTCCTCGGCTTGTTGGCGTTAGTCTAAGGGCTAAAGCATGATGCACCTGCAACCAACATGCTTAGGTATATTCAGGATTTGGGTTGGGTTTGAGTTTATGAGCTAAGTCCCAAATTTAATGGCATCTAGTTCATTTTTAAAACTAGTCTGGGTTTTACTATATTGTTGACGTGCGTTTTTGGGTTGATAGAAAAGCAATAACTTTAAGGCTGCAAATAGAGTGCGAGTCAAAGAACAGGCTTTAAATAATATTTTTTTGAGAGTCATGGAACTTCAACTTCAAAGGATTTGATGCTATTTTATAACATCAGTGCTTTGATAAGATCCTAAATGTATATACTATTCTACTATAAATCTATTTGCTTTCGAAATTGTCCGACCAAATATCTTGGTTTTGGTATCTATTCTAATTTTGTTTCATTGGTGGTTGTTTATTTGTTGTTAAAAAAAAACTAGACCAAAATAGATAAATAAAAATGCATTCGCAGAACTAAATAATAAATAAGTCGAATACACATAAAAGTTGTTTATAATATTGTTTATTTAGCTTTTTTTTAATAATGACATTTATGTAAAACTTATTATTTTCACAATACGATACTTATGAAGAATACACTTCAAGGGGTTCATATTGCTATTTGAAAATTAATTCTTCAGAAATAGCTTAAATATCCTAAAGGTTTGCATAAAACTCCTCCTATACGAATATTGTTTTCCAAAAAAATTGTATACTTGAATGGCTCACTTTTTGGGCAAATGTCAGTTTTGAAGCTTTTGACATTTGATAAGTAACAACGTCACCATTACTATAAAAATAAAACAAAACACGATAGCACGCATTGAAATGAAACAATAAAAGTTTCCCGAACGCGTTATTTCTGGAGTAGGTGATCAAAATTGAATATCAAAATTTTAAGATTTAACTACTTCTATGCTCTATGTTCATTCTCCCCAGTCAATACCTTAAGGATGGGATTCCTGATGTTATCGAGCACACAGTCAAAATGCTGCGAATCGGACATAAGAAATTTCACAAAAAAGAATATGTTGTTAATAGCATCCATTGATTTCCTTGAACAATTCTCGTTTTTCGAATTATTAAAATAAAACCTCTTATTGGAAAGCTCTATAATTTTACCAACTCATAGTCTCATAACCAATCGAGCACTCTTTCATTCTTACCGCGAGCTGACATTATATCTACATACCTACGTAATACATACTCGCACCTACATACATAATTATATAGAAGTCGAAACAAGGGAAATTTAAACCTGTTCATCGAATCCGACCCCCACGTGACAAAGATGGACAATTTCTATGAACATTTTAAACTGATCCTATATAGTTGATTGTGCTTTGTGTGTGCGATTGAGTAATTCAACGAATTTTTGATCACATGGTCTAACGTCGACAAAGCTCGCCTTTTTTTCGAATGCGCTAAGAATTGGTCATGTGACTCTTAGTCACCAGACAAACCATCATAAGCCTCAAGCTGGCACGGTTTTTTCTGTAACCATGCACGTTAAACTAAGAAATGTGCATTCCTCAATAAATTTGCCTTAAAAAAAAAACAAAAAGATGAAGAAGTTATGCGAATTCGCACGTAAATATACATTCATAGTTTATACAGTACGTCTTGAATACCACAAGCTTTTGATGTCCGCTGGCTGACATCATTTAAATATTTCGTTTGTTATTGTTTTTTTTGTTGTTGTTGTTGTTTTGTATTTTTTGAACACTTTGAACAATGTTTGCATTATAATTAGTTTAATTTTTAAAACTCCTTGAACTTATGCATATTAAGGCAATAAACCAATTCAAATAAGAGTCTGGGTTAGTGATGAATTTTCTTATAAAGTCTTAACACGTACCGTACATATTGATGTTAGGCAAAGTCTTCACGTTAGATACTTTAAATTATTTTTGGATTGTGGGTTATGATGAACGAATGTTTGTGGTTTTGTATGTAAACTTTACATCGATGTTTACATGCATTCATATGAGAATGTAAATGGATTTTAATAATATTAGGTGAGCCATCTAGTGATATCCTTTTATACTATAGGTTATATCAAAACAAACTTGAAGACTTATTTCAAAAGTGAGTGTGTTGGGCAAAATATCTGATACACTTTTAATCATTTTAAACTACCGTGAATTTGTTTAAACCTTTTTTCTTTGGACGATACGTTTATTATATGTATGTACAAGTTCATACATACAAATATGTATGAATGTACATTATAGTAAACTTATTAACCCAGAGGACTATAGCAATATGCTCAGCAATAATATTAAAAATAAAAAGAGTAAGTATACGACCAAGGGCACCTCACTGTATTATTGTCAATTCGATAATAGTTTTGAACTTTCTTCTGAACCACGTATTTATTGTTTATCTACATACATTTTAACATTCATTGACATGATTGTTGTAGATTTTTTTAACCTCATGTGTTGATTTATTAAGTGTAATTGTGTGTGTGAGTTCAATGGAAACTTAAATAAAACTAAGAGTTCAAAAATCAATGTTATTTAAACAGACAAATCTTTTTTATTTAACGCAAGTCGAAACTAACTAATGGACAGAAAGAAGCCTTTGTTAAAACCTATATTTATGTTTATCCAAAACCTTTTGTAATTTAGTCAAATTCAAATTCAGTCATAATGAAATGTTCGATATATTGGTTTAAAGCAGGTAGTTAACGTTTTCGAAAACTAATGAAATTTGGTTAGTAGTTAAAGTTGCTTGCAGTATTTGAGTTTAATTTTAATATATAAACCGGTTGTTGTTTGGAACTACTATTTAATCTTCATGTATAAGTGTTATGATTGTTTCTCCCCAATTTGAGTACATAAAAATGGAAAACAAGACGAGTCAAATAATTACAAATCCAGTAAGTAATATTTCGACAATTTAAAAATTGTTTTCAAAAACACTCTACAAGAACATCAAGGAAGATTTCAACAAGAAACAATTTATGGGACACGCTGGATACAGAGAAGGTTTCTCAACAACAGACCACCTACAGACGATGAATCAATTAATAGAAAATACTTTTTATTTATATAGACTCCAGTGAAGCTATTGACTCTATTGAACACAATAAAATATGGACATCCTTACAAAACCGAAATATGAATCGAAACGTTATTAAGACTATCAAAAACGTATACAAAAACAAGGTTCTTCGAAGAACAAAGAATTAAATACGAGGACCCATTTTCACTACCAACAAAAATCCTCAATAAGACCCAGTGAAAGAATGAGTCATGAAGAAATCCGCAACAATACCCAAAAAATTGACATAACAAATAGAACGAAAAGAGTTAAATGGAGTTAGGCAGGACATATTTCACGACTTCAGGATCAAAGTTGGACAAAAATAACTACAAAATGGAAACCGGAAAGTAACAAACCAATAGAACGACCGAATAAGAGATGGAGTGACTATCTTTACCAAATATACGGAACTTGATACAATGGTGACATATGGGCCGCCTTGTGGAAGGCTTATGCCAGGAAACTAATAGAAAATCTTATTCGATTTTCATTAGAAAATTCTTAATTTAAGGTTAATAATTTAAGAAAAAAAAACAACTGTAAAACATACATTTTAAATGTAAAGTCATAATTTTTATATTTAATTTAATTTATTTAAGTAAATTCAAAATAAATAAAAACTTTCGATTACTTGTATGATAAAATAATAATAATAATAATAATAATAATAATAATAATAATAATAATAATAATAATAATAATAATAATAGTAATAATAATAATAATAATAATAATAATAATAATAATAATAATAATAATAGTAATAATAATAATAATAATAAACTGCCTGACAACTTTAATGGCTGGATGGAACACGATGTTGTGCCAGAACGGTTCACTAAGCAAGAGCATCCCCATCAGATGTGGAATCTTTCAAGGTGATGCTCTGAGTCCACTCTGGTTCTGTATGGGACTCAATCCCCTCAGCAGGATCCTTACTTATTTAAAATCAGGATTCAATATCCGAACTGAAACCTACGATTTTTCCTTGAACCACTTACTATATGTCGACGACCTAAAACTCTTTGCCAAGAATAGAGAACAACTCTACCGAATGATTGAAGTTGTGAAAAGCTTCAGTAAAGACATCCAGATGGAATTCGGCTTGGAAAAGTGTAAAATGGTTCATCTAGTAAGAGGAAAACTTAATCCTAGCGAAGAGGGTTTCCCCGTCGACCAAGGAAAGATCGTTGAAGATCTGCAACACGGAGAATCATACAAATACCTTGGATTTCTCCAACTCAAAGGCATTAACCACACTACCATTAAGATAAGCCTTACTACCCAATTCAAAACAAGGCTCAACACCATCTTAAAATCAGAGCTATCCGGGGGAAACAAGTGCAAAGCCATAAACACCTGGGCTATTCCGTTATTAACATACTCTTTTGGGATTATAAAATGGTCATCAACTGACCTTGCAAACCTCGATATGATGATACGAACATCTTTCACAAGACATAACAGTCATCATCCACGGAGTGCTACTGAGAGAATGTCCCTATCGCGAAAAATAGGTGGAAGAGGGATCGTAAACATAACAAACCTGCAACATCACCAATGCCTTAACATCCGGCAATATCTACTAAGCAATACATCGCCATTAATAAGGACAATCTGTCTAGCGGATAAAAATTTCACGCCTCTTAAACTAAGCTTGTCCAACTTCCCACTCTCCGACAATGTTAAAAGCATCGATGAACTAATCCTTTCCTGGAAATCAAAATCGCTGCATGGAAGTCACCCAAATGAAATGAGCCAAGATAACATTAACCAAGAGGCATCCAACTTGTGGCTAATGCAAGGAAATCTTTTTGCTGAAACCGAAGGATTCGTGATGGCCATCCAAGATAAAGTTATAGCGACGAGAAACTACAGGAAATTTATTTTAAGAGAAGAAGTAGAGGATAAATGCAGACGTTGTGGAGAAAACGGAGAAACCATCGAACACATTATCTCAGGATGCAGCTCCTTGGCTTCACAGGACTACATACATGCGCAGACACAATAATGTGGCTAAGCTAATACACCAACAATTAGCAATTCACTGCGACCTAATCCAACAACACACTCCTTATTACAAGTACTAGCCCCTTCCCGTTTTGGAAAACTCCCACTTTAAGCTCTACTGGGATAGAACAATAATCACGGATCAACTCATCCCAGCAAACAGACCCGACATCATTCTGTTTAACAAAAGAGATAAGAGAATAGATATCTTCGATGTAGCGGTTACCCTCAATCGAAACCTACAAACAACTTTCTCAACAAAGATTTCTAAATACGCTGCCCTAGCCATCGAGCTCAAGGCCATGTACAATATGAAGAAGGTAAAAGTGACCCCAATAATAATTTCCACAACCGGGGTTGTCCCCAAAAATCTCTGTAGGAACCTCAGGCAACACAACTTGGAATGGCTACTAGGGCAGGTCCAAAAATCTATTGGACACATGCAACATAGTTAGAAAGTTCCTTCATCTGTAACAACATTATAAAATATGCAACAAACAATATATATCAGTCGATTATGGGTTGGAAGAAACATTCCCCCCCTCATCTTCACATCAGAACAACGCGCAAGGGCTAGAACATGGTCTACGCTCCAACAGGGCCTAATCCCTTTGGCATAGCCCGGGATAGGTGATTTCCAACTCCATAGGAGTTGAGAAGCTTTTACCTAAGTCGATAATAATAGTAATAATAATAATAATAATAATAATAATAATAATAATAATAATAAAAATAATAATAATAATAATAATAATAATAATAATAATAATAATAATAATAATAATAATAATAATAATAATAATAATAGTAATAATAATAAGAATAATAATAGATAATAATAAACTATTGGCGTTACCAGTTTCAAACATACATATTTAATTGTTTGTTCGTACACCCAAAACTAAATGACCAAAAATACTGCAGACTTTTTTTAAAATACAAAACCCTAAAAAAATAACTTTTTACTAGTTAAACTTTTTAATAACCATTAGATCTACCAAGACAGTTCTTTGCTAAAATTCTATGACGCTTGTGGTTGAAATCATGAATTATTTATTATTAATTAATTTGTATTGGATTACAAAAAAAAAAAAAAAAAAAAAACAGAAATATTTCAGGCCAGATTTGAAAAGCCTTATATTTTTTTTTAGGTAGGTTAGGTTAAACACTATTCAAAAATTCTTGTTCCGCTTTCGTCATATTAAATTATGTAGTTTACTTTTGTTTTCAAATAACATATAAATACAAATTAATTCTTCTGAAGCTTGTTTTATAATATTTTAACAATGAGTTTTAGGCACAAAACTGCTTTTAGTCTCCGTTTATTTAACAACATTATATGCTTTTTTATTTAATGGCCTTAAGTTTGGTTTTTTAGTAACTTAATGAACAGATCCAAATCAGAAGGATGTGTTAAAATATAGCAGTCAAAAATTGAAATTGAATATATATTTGTACCTTTACCTATACAACATTGTACACATAGTTATGTATAATATGTATAGAAAACCTGTTTAATTTAATTTAATAAAATCAAGTGTAGGTATAACTGAGTTTGTAAAATTGATTATAGTCAAATAAACCCCTAATAAGCAGGTCTATTTATTCATATGGTGGAATTTAAGGTAGTTCAATTTGAACACTATTGAATAATGTATACACTCCGTTCCACTTGAATAGAAACAAACTTTTGGGCGCGAAAAATCTGTTTTTAAAAATGTAATTAGGAAAGTGATAAAAATAACCGAATGGTATTTTTCTGAATTATTATATCATTAGATCACCCTTAAAACATTAAAACAAAAAGGTTGTCTCTATTCAATTGCAGCGTAGTGTATACATATTAACGCATAATTGTTTAATGACGTACAACTCAAAACAATGTGCTATCGAAACTTTAATTTAATGGAGCCGGTTTCTTACATTTCCTTCATTTCCTTCATTTTAGAACTTTAAGAAAAGTAAAGTTGTCGAAAAATCGTAGACTTTAAATTTTAAACCAAAACAATGTGCTAATGGAACGTTTATAATTTTAAAATAGAGCCGGTTTCTTACATTTTCTATACTTTAAAAAATAAACTTATAGAAAAATCATAGAATTTAAATTTCAAACCAAAACTAGTGATCATAATAATTTTTGTTTGGAGTGCGAAAATAGCTTTAAACAAAAAAAAAATTAAAAGAAGATAGTTAAACACATAATAAATTAGTGACAATGTTAACCAAAATCTTACTTCAAAACTGGGTAAACAGCTTTTGTATGATTTTGATGGTTATGAAAACTAGTTGTGTTTGAAAATACTTGATATATAAGTATTTAGTTTTAAAAACCGGAAAAATTTTAATAAAAATAATAATTACTGGTGCTGATTGATCAAAAACAAATGAAGGGGTTGTTAAAGGTGCGTAGTCTGATCGACTGAAATTAAGTCTCTCATTTCGCTTTCCTAATCATTGTAGCGTTTTCTAGTCTTGTCTTGGCTTGAGGAAAACGATATCACGTCAACATCTGACATCCTTATTTTCTTAGATAGCCGGGCCGGGCCGCTATCAAATATCTTGACTCTGTCTCTACAAACTCTATAACAGTCCATAACTGTCGATCTCTAATGAAGATGTCACAACAGTTTAATATTCATCTTAGCTGGGTGCATGCCGGGCCATAGAGACATTCCAGGAAATTGTAAGGCAGATGAACTCGACAGAATGATAGAGTGTATACATTCTACTACGTCTAATGGTGGCATATCAATCGCTACATGTAAACTATTGCTAATGCAAAACGATATGAAGAAGGCAAACATCAGGTGGAATAACATGACCACGTGGCAGGTTAGGTTAGGTTCAAGTGGCTGGCTGTCGATGATGGAATAGGACACACTTAGGCCAGTTTAATGGCCCATTGTGATACCACATAAATCTTGAGGCTTCCTCCTAAGCTCAATGAAACCAGTTTGAGTCCCTTACGAAACGTGAGAGGCTGATTATGCAGATATGATTTAGATCGTTTAGATCGTTATGGGAGAATTCTCCTAGGTAATTCTAGCGTTTTGAGCTAGAGCAGGGCATGTACAGAGAAAGTGAAGAACTGTTTCCTCCTACCTTCCTCGTCCGTACAGCTTCAGCTTTTCGGAATGATAGGGTGAAGCAGGCAAGCAGGAAAACCAGTTTCGGTGGATTCAATCTGCACGGCTTACATACCTCTTACTTAGTCTAGGGTTTAGTTTTAAGTAGAAATGGCATAGGCGCAAACATTTAAATGCCATTTTAATTATGAAAAAAGTCTCCATTTATTAAAATTTTGTTTGAAAATCGTTCGAGTATAGTATAGGCAATATTTTCAAAATATTTAAGTTTGTTTTAATAATGGGTGATTTTTTTGAGGTTAGGATTTTCATGCATTAGTATTTGACAGATCACGCGGGATTTCAGACATGGTGTCAAAGAGAAAGATGCTCAGTATGCTTTGACATTTTATCATGAATAGACTTACTAACGAGCAACGCTTGCAAGTCATTGAATTTTATTACCAAAATCAGTGTTCGGTTCGAAATGTGTTTATCGACAAATTTTGTTCAGCGATGAGGCTCATTTCTGGTTGAATGGCTACGTAAATAAGCGAAATTGCCGCATTTGGAGTGAAGAGCAACCAGAAGCCGTTCAAGAACTGCCCATGCATCCCGAAAAATGCACTGTTTGGTGTGGTTTGTACGCTGGTGGAATCATTGGACCGTATTTTTTCAAAGATGCTGTTGGACGCAACGTTACGGTGAATGGCGATCGCTATCGTTCAATGCTAACAAACTTTTTGTTGCCAAAAATGGAAGAACTGAACTTGGTTGACATGTGGTTTCAACAAGATGGCGCTACATGCCACACAGCTCGCGATTCTATGGCCATTTTGAGGGAAAACTTCGGAGAACAATTCATCTCAAGGAATGGACCGGTAAGTTGGCCACCAAGATCATGCGATTTGACGCCTTTAGACTATTTTTTGTGGGGCTACGTCAAGTCTAAAGTCTACACAAATAAGCCAGCAGCTATTCCAGCTTTGGAAGACAACATTTCCGAAGAAATTCGGGCTATTCCGGCCGAAATGCTCGAAAAAGTTACCCAAAATTGGACTTTCCGAATGGACCACCTAAGACGCAGCCGCGGTCAACATTTAAATGAAATTATCTTCAAAAAGTAAATGTCATGAACCAATCTAACGTTTCAAATAAAGAATCGATGAGATTTTGCAAATTTTATGCGTTTTTTTTTTAAAAAAAGTTCTCAAGCTCTTAAAAAATCACCCGATATAATAAGTGATAATAATAATATCCGTATATTAACTTTCACTATCAGTATCGAGACATCATACAAATAAATTTCATAATAATATGCGGTAAATTTTACATCTTAGCTTTAACACCAATTATAGCAACAAAACTTTCGGTGCACTCAGAGCGCGAGCGGAGCTTGAAAAACATTTACTTTTGTTGTATTTGTCTTCATTTCCCAATCATCGCACATTTTTCCTTGGCACGAGTCCAAGTCAATCAATTAACATTTTGTGTTGTTGTTGTTGTTGTTGTGTCTTCTTTAGTTTCTTACAAAGATCTTCATCGCAACAAAGAAGTAAAAGAAAAAAGAACGAACGAAGATCGAAAGGTCATGTGTGTCCCACTTAAAATAAAATATTACAAAACACATCCGTCTTCACAAAGTGTTTGTATTGTTGTATTTTAAGTTAAATACTCGTTCATTATTGAGAGTTTTTTAAACCATAGACAATGTTTTTTGTTTTAAAGACATTTAGATTAAGGGAAAAAACATACATTTCTACTCGTAGTTACCTATAGGAGAGTTAATAATATGACTCTCAAGGTGTTGTAATAGTTTTACAAACAAAATTCCAAAAAGATGAGTGATCATCTTGTTTTGGTAATAAATATGTATCTACAACATGTCTTCGCCATCGTCCATCGTTTTCGTGATCAAGTTTAAATGAAGTTGAGATTTGAATTTTTAAATTTTTTAATTGAAAGTTTGTGTGGGTTTCTGATGAAAGTGAAAACAACGATGTATGTACATTGTACATATTTCAATCATGGTTTTGTATACTAGTGTAGGTGTGATCGATAAAAATAAGCTTAAGATATTTGAATATATACAGAACGGTCTCTTATAGTACATATTATGTATATTCAAAGTGATGGTAATGAAACGCACGAAATTACTCTTTGGTTCAAGGCTATATAACGTAGCATGGCTTAGCATTGAAGATGTTACGATTAAAAAAAATACAAGGACATTGCTGAGGAAGAGGAATGGACACAAGAAGAGAATCCATTTATAAGGTAACTGAAAAGTTTTGTTTTTATTTTTCGTCAAAAATCGTGAACATATTATTTTATAGTGAAATGAAAAGAAAACAAACAATGTACTTCAATAAAATGATCACGATTGTAAATCCAACAGCAATTAATTTCTTTCAAGCTTAACTAATTGGTAGAGATAATATCTTGTCTTAATATATATCTTTCGGTTATAACATCGCTAATACATACCTTAATGTATAGGGTTTTTCAACGAAAGGTTTCATTTTGAAGTTGTCATCTTTTAAAGCTTGAGGAGTAAAAACTACGACTACTTATGGAACGATACACGCTTAAATAACGCATTAAACTTGTTAAGATTCACTATAAAATAGCAGAACATTTAGCAGTCAAAGTTTGTTATTCACAGTTCTGCAAGGAAAGTTTCCTGCCTGTGTTATTTCTCAAAAAAGAGGTGATCCCATTGACCAGCGATATCTTATAATTGTACACCAAAAGACTTTTCTTTGAAACCACGTTGAATATAAGGGCTATGCCAATGCTCCACAATTCATGAAGAATTGGTCGTGAAAATTTTAGGATAAGTATCAGCAACCATAACTGTGTCGGGAGATCAAGTACTATTGTTTTCCATTATTATTGGCTTAATGTCATTTTTACAATACTGGCGACATCCATTGATATCTTTTAAAAAATGAAACCCTTAAATGCTACTTAGCTTATTTAACCTTCTTCCAGCACGTACCACGTACAGGGTGGCACAGAAGAAGATCGAATATTTTAAGATTTCTATAAGTATTTTGTTTTGTCAGTAAATTTGTTAAATCTTAAAATTGATTGCTCTTATTTCTCAAAATAGTTTGGCCTTATTTCACTTTGTCAGAATGCAATATGAACAATTGCTGAAAATTGACCTTATTTCAATTACTTTTGTAAAGTGTGGTAAGGGCAAGTTTTGAAAGTTGGTCTTATTTAACTTGGCCTTATTTCACGGCACTACAATTCAGACCAACAACAGGAACAGAATTTTTAACAGTCATTTAACTAAGACACACATTTTAAAACATCGGCACCGTCTATCGGAAATCTATACCTTTACTTATTTTAATATTATTCATTTAAATTCTGAAGAAAAAATAAATTAAAACGTGATAACGTGTTTATTGAGTCATGACATTCTTAGAATAGAAAAGTCTTAAAAATAAACTGTAAAATTTCCCAAAGAAGATGCATTCATTGCAGAATTAATTTGTACTGTAGTCATCATACATTGCAACTTTATAACTTTTTATTTGTCCTATGGCTTTGCCTCTTGAAACGATCAAGTCATTTAAAAATATTTACCGCGTGTGTGATGTCTCGCATTGATTATCCAGCAGTTCAAAAGATCCTGAACAACTAGTTTACTAGTTTTCCAGTTTTTATAAAGTTAATTTAATTTAAAACAACTTAACTTAAAAATAAAACAGATCTGTTATCTGTTTTGTAATTTTTGAAATGGGAGATGTATTTCCACAACAGTATAATCTTTTTTTTTCAAAAATATATTCAGACTTCAATATATAAAATAAAGTCTTTTTTTCAGAGTCTTTTTTGAACAACTAATAAATAAAATTTTAATATTTAAAAAAAGTCCAAGTATCCTTTGTACATTTGTGAGAAATAGGGTGTGGATAGGATTTCATTTTGGTAGAGGTTCTACAACGAACCAAGTTCTTTTATTTTATTTAAAACGTCTTGATTGATTCTACTAATTTTTTATAATTACGTAGCTATTAATTTTCTTTAAACTTAATACAATTTGCATGCTTCAAACGCTTCCTTATCTATGCATAATCCGATAGTGAATCTGATTACACCACATTGTGACACGTACCTCCTGACATGTAAACATTTTTCGCACCATTTACCACAAATTTTATCCCATATGGTTTTTGAAAAAAAATAAAGAAGATATTTTTACATCGAAAAATTAATGTTCCTTACCATAAAAGTAACAGCAGCATTTCAGAACGATGCCTTATCATTCCGGTCTCCGAATAAAATTTAACGGTGCGGCGCGGCGGTTTTTTAAATAAAAGACAAAATTAATAAAAACGATCCACTTTTCACTTAACCGTTCAAATCCTTAATATTTAGGATATTCGAAACAGTTTATTATCAACGGAACAAAAATTGTATTAACGAATTCATATGGGGAACTTCGAATAATGTGACTAATTTTTTAATTCATATACAAAAAAAATAATTAATTATCTAATCACAACAACAACAAAAATAAAAAAAAAAAAACTTTTGGCTGATTCACTTTGCTTGGACCCACATCTGAACCGATTTAAGATAAAATGCTTACTGCAGCACATACAAACCAGGCACCAACAATATAATGTCAGAGTCGCAACTTTGGGGTCATGAAACCAGCGAGGCTCTTTTTGTTTTTTTAGATATATTTGTTGTTTGCTGGTGTTTGTAGTTGTAGAGAACTAAAGGTGCAAGCAAGCCTGTGCTTTGTTTTATTTAAACAAAATTATAAACAAAGTAGTATAGTACAGTAAGCTTTAAAATGTGTCTTGTCTTCATAAAGCAGTATCTGACAGTGTATGTAGTTTCCCGGCGCAGCAGCAGCAGAGAAAAAGTAACGAATATTTACCAAAGGTACAATACCGAAGTCGCACCACCGACAAAAAGAGAAGACACAAAACGGTCGGGATTGAAGCCAGCGACTAACTGAATGTCTCATCAGACACCAACTAGTAAATCTATGAAATTGTGAGAGATTTTTAAAGTTTCAGGTATTCAGCATATAAGCGAATTTGTAATGTTTAATTTAACATTTTTACCATACCATCAATGCAATCAGGGCCGGATTAGAAAGATTATAGAAATAAGCACTGAATGCAATGGAAAGGAGATTTAAGCTAAAGAAAAATAGGGTTGCACAATAAGAGGTTTTATTTTTAAAAGTGCACTTTTTGTCAATTTTGAAGTTATTATCTTTGATATTTGACAAGTAATAACTATGCCATTACTGAAAATTGAACGACACACAACGCATTGACATTTTAAAAATGAACTATAAAAATGAAAAAAAAAGACAGTGATATTTACCGAAAAGATGATCACAATTGGACACCACGATCTTTTGGTTTGAGACTTTTAGACTCTTTTTCCTTGAGGCAACTTCCTTGCCAAAACTCCACAATCAATTTAAAACTTAAAAAAGAGACTGGGATGCAGTCTGTCAATTTGTTTACAACTTTAACAAATTATTAATAACAATATTTTGTCTGAGATACAAAATTTGAAGACAATATCTTTTATTGTTCTTCTAATACTTGAGTCGAAAACCATTTTTTTTGTTTTTGTAGGTTTTCATGTTTGGTAAAAAAGTTGTCAATTGAATTTTTGCAAAAAAAAATAACTAAAAGTTACTTTGCATATGATAAAAAAAGTTAGATTTTATTCCCGAGATTTTTTCCAACTGCGATGAAGCTTTGAGGCAAATAGCAGAGCTTGGGAATATTTGTTTGCTGAGTGTATCAAGAGGTGTTAAGTAGATAAGGATATTCAGTGACGCAGATGAAATCCTGCGAAGCGATCCGCTTATGAATAGGCAAGCGGAACGTTAAACTTTTTTTTAGTTTGCGGCGGTTTATATCTTTTTTTCAAAGCAATCCAACATACTGCCAACTTGTAAATTAAAATCTGATTACCGATGTGTATAACCAATGCGTAATTCGGTGTTGTAAGACCCATTAGCTTTTTTGACAGAAAAGAGAGCTACAGTAGCTTTTTTGACTCTTTCTTGTACATTGCGTTTCCAATTTAGTAATAGGCCTCGTCTGAGAACTTTAATTGAAATCCTTTAATATATGGTTAACAAAGGGAATTTTGTTTCCTCGAAAATAGGACTAATTCGGTTTTGTGTGATTCAACACCCAGTCCACACCCACAGCCCAAAGTATTAGTTTGTCAAGGTAAGGCATTTTTTAAGAGTTCTTTTAGGGTGTAAAGATGCTTTCCTGAAACCGCTATAGCAACGTCATGCGTATAGGCAATCACACTGAAACCCTCAGCATTAAGACCAGTTAGGATTTCATTTACCACCAGGTTCCAGAGGAGAGGGGATAGAACACCACCTTGCGATGTCCCTCTACTAACGAATGTTCTAGCAGAAGAGTAGAGTTGCCCAGTTTTGAGTTAATTATTCTGCTAGTCAGCATTAAATGAATTAACTCCTCAAGCGAACTTTCTACGTTCAGAGATGTTAATGCAGATGTGTCCACGTTGTTGAAAGTACCTTCGATGTCTAGGAAAGCAACCATAGTGAACACTCTTTGATGAAGCGAGTAAGGCCGTTTCCACAGATTTACCTTTACAGTGTATCAATACATGCCCTTGAATGGATATCAACCAATCTTTCTAAGGTCTTAAGAAGGAATGATGATAGACTTATAGGTCGTAGATCTTTAGGGTTGACTTTCGAGCATTTACCTGCTTTGGGTTTAAAAACACCTTTAACTTCTTTCCATGCTAAGGGAATGTGGAGTAGATATAAATAGCTGTTAAAAATTGTCTCAAGGATTGGTGCAATTATGTCTTAAGCTTTTTATAGTTCGGCTGGTATTATGCCATCTTGTCTTGCAGTATTAAATGGTTCGAAGCTGTTGAGTTTGTTGTAGCTTGTCTCTTGTGATCAGACCTTGTGGATATATTATATCAAAACTTGAAGGAATATGATTGTTGCAAGTTGCGGTTAGAGAACTACCAGGAAAGTGAGTATCCAGTAGTAAGTTTAAGTATTCTTCACTTGAAGTTGTCCAGAAGACATCTGCATTTTTCAGACAACTTGGTATCGCTGGATTAGTTGAACGAATTTTCCATAGCCTGGAAGTCTCGGAAGGTTGAAGATAAAATATGACATTAATTAATTTATTTTCTAAGTAATTCAACTGCCTACGAGTTATTTTGAACTCGGGAGTACCACCATAAACAATATGAAAAAATAAATAAATATATATATAAAAATACGTTGTCCTTATTTTCTTCCTGTAACACTCCAAAATCCAATCCAAAAAAAAATGTATTCATCTAAAAATAATTTTTTATTGAATGGTTTTGACTGAGTTACTGTACGTCTATAAAGTTTTTCTCCGAATCTATCAACTGCATGAAATAAGTGTCACAATTCCTTTTGTGTAAAATTATATTTTACTAGCCCAGGAATTTTGTGTTCGTAGAATTAGCTTGCATACTTCTCCAAGGTCCTATCTATGTATCTACGAAATTTCATCAACATTCATCTGTAGTTTAATCTCCAAGATGATCTTGCTAATGAAGGTTTAATAAACGAGATAGTTTGTGGGCAGAAAAGTACGATAAATCATTCAAAATCGTTATTCAAGTTCTAAGCGCGAACATTGGGATTTTGATGCCCATCATCATATTACCGTGAGCTATAACAAAAAATTAGTTGCACCAGGCGGCTAAAATCTCCAATCTGACCCTGATCGCGCTCTACTAACACTCTCACTTGTAAATCCAGCATAGTTGTTTTGAGTTTAAACTTCTCCAATACTTCTTCAAAATTCAATACTTCTTAGGGGGTATTTGTGGCTTTTCCTTTTTTTCACTTTTTCTTGAATATTATGTCTTTTTTTTTGCTTTGCTTTGCTAATGTGCTTCGGTGGAGAAAGTTATCGTTTATTTTTGTTTTTCATCATCATTTTCGGACTGACTTGTGTATGAGAGAGATTGAATTGAAGTGATATAGTATAGCGGTAGAGTATAGAGTTGAAGCAACACAACATCAACAAGCTGTCTGTAAAGACAAAACTGATATAAGTTTGATGCGGGAGCATCAGATATAATAAATTTATTTCTGTGAACTTCAAGCCCGACCAGAAACATGAAACATATTGGGCTGAATTTTTGCTTGGATTTTATTGGATAAACCGTAATAGTTAGATGTTTATAAAAGAAGAGTGACCGGTATGACTGGTATATAGTAACGAAACGATGGTGTGGTCAATGAGTTTTGATCGAGACATGTGAAAGGAGTCACGCGGAAAAAATCAATTTGATGACGTGGGAAGCGCTTCACCATACGAATGTATGTATGTGAATATTGCGCATCTTCATATCGTCATATAAAAAACCACATATATGTATAAATGCTTAGCTATAAAATACAACGAGTTTTCCTTGGAATTCATTGCAACCATGTGACCAGATGTTTTAATAATGTGAAGTTCGCTTCCATCCTTTTTTATTTATTTTGTATTTATTAAGCTACGCCATTATGATGAACCTACCTACTAACACAAATACTTTTCAATTAAATTACTGAAAAGTTAACAAATAAATTCATCGCTATTATCACTTACAAAGTTATGTATTTAAAAACGGTCTGTATGAAATAAATACAAACAATTCCATCCAACCAACCGACATAAACACACACCCGGATGTTATGTTTCGGTCGGGTGTATATTCGAGAGTCGTCTTCGAACATTTTTCGATTCGAATAGGTAACTTGCATGTTTGGCGTTCGTACTTCAGCTCTTTTGTTTTTGGCATAGAGTGGGTGGACTATGAAATAAGCGACTTATTTTTATTTTACTGTATTATTACCCTTGGTAATACCAACGACGACGATGACGACGACGACGACGACAAGACGTGGTAAAATGTTCGCAGAAATACAGATTATAGAGATTATATTTCAATGTTCAAGAGTTAGCACTTATTTCAGAGAATCCGTGTCTATGCGATAATTTTGGAGATATTTATGGCACGTAGAGTGATATAGATCTATGTAGTTAGATAGTTTCGCGATGACAGATTTAGTTGTAATTATATTATATCATACAGAATGGTTCTATTTTAATTTTTAAAAGCTATAAACCATCGAAATAGGCGGTAAGTAAGGTAAACATGTTTTGCGAACAAGTTTGGTACGCTTGTTGATCTTTCTTCTATATTATTTTATGTGTTTGTTTAATGTATTGTCATAAGAATAAAGGAGTCTATGTGAATTCTTAGAACAAACAAATATAATACGTAAACAATATAGAACTTGCGCACCTCTCCCTCTTTCAAAAATGCTTACTTAACTTAGAAACAGATGTTATACAACTTTATTTACTATATTTACATATACATATATACAATCATTAATGTCCGTCCCTTAACCTACTTTAATAAAACTAGATCAATAGAAAGTGAAATCGTCGAATATTTAGTTTGTTATGCTAAGGTATTGTTAACTGCTAATTAATGTATAAATTAAAAAGGAGATAAATTATTTAGAGATAAGAATATAAATTAGAGTAGTTAAAATAGAGTAGACAAATTTGATTTGGAGTTTAGTTATTACATCATTTTAAAAAAGCATTTGTATGGAAATAATTTTTTGAAGGGCAGGTTTAGCATTGGAATTAAAATTATAGTGTTTTGATTGTTTTTCGTATTTAAAAACAAATATTATGTAAATGTTTTTGTGGAATAATTCTATTTTGTTTTTTTTAAGATGAAGTGTTGTAATGTTCGTTTAAGGAAATAAATATAAAAGTATAATTTAAACATCATTAAAATGTACCGTTGTTTTTGTAAAGATATTTGAGATGGATGGTTTATTGATGAAAAAATATATAAACTTGGTT
This sequence comes from Eupeodes luniger, assembly GCA_951509635.1. Lineage (NCBI taxonomy): Eukaryota > Metazoa > Arthropoda > Insecta > Diptera > Syrphidae > Eupeodes > Eupeodes luniger. The sequence continues at coordinate 50,398,744 of OX608075.1, read as the reverse complement.
GAATAGTGGGATAAAAAAAAGGTTGTTTTACTATAATATATACAGTGGTGGCCAACATATTTAGATGGAATTTCTGTAACTACAATTTTATCACAAAAGTCTTTTTTTTTTTAATAAATATTCAAAATGATCACATGTTTGTAAATTAATATCGATTATTTCCAATTGCTAATGTGAAATTTAATAGAAAAAATCGAAATAACCTAAGCTATAGATAAACTATTTTCATGTGTCTTTTTCTTGGCAAAAAAAAATAAGACTGAATCAGATCTTTCCTAAGGATAAGGCAAAAAATCAGTTAAAACTCAAATTTTTAAGGAAAATGATTAAATGGGTAACCTCAAGACGTCATTATTTGGTGGGGTGGCCTTTGTTCTTAAGAACAGATTTACACCTTCTTGGCTTAGATTCAATTAGTTTGTGACATGTTTCCACAGGTGTTGGGTTCCATTTTTCTTGGATTTATTGCATAGTGCCTCCGTTTGCACGATATTTTTAATTATTTTATTTTTAAATATTTCCAAAGATTGTCTATGGGGCTTAGATCTAGCGATTGTGAAGGATGTTATAAAACTGACACATTCTATAGTTTAAATCGCCTTGTCAAGACTTTAGCAGTGTGTTTTGGGTCATTATCCTGACTTACGTTTCTTTGGTTAATATTTTTGACCCAAAGGATAGGGCCTACTCCATTATAAGAAAAACAACCCCAAATTTGTAATTTACCGCCACCATGCTTTACCGTCTTGTTAGTGTTTATAGGATTTAGTTCTTCATTGTTTTTCCTTCTTACATAAATCCAGCCATCAGATCCAAACTAATTTATGTTGGTTTCTTCGCTGGCCACCACTGTATATATATATTTACATATGTATGTAGGCTATCGTCGCGTATTGTTCTACAATTATTTTAAGAAATACAACAACTTATCATTTAGAATACATTACTCAGATTTGTATCTAACCTTGTCCTACTCAGTTATTGCATTTAAAAAAATCTAAAGTGAAATATTTTCGTATTTCAAATTTTAGAGCTTTTCGACTGAAGGCGGTTTTAAATTCCCGTTTTTTATTATCCTGCTTTTCATAATCCCGAATTTTTAAAACCCCGGTTTTTGTAATCCCGTTTTTTAGAATCCAGTTTTTTATTATCCCGATTTTCTAATCAAAACTAGTTCGATCAAAATCGCGCGATTTTTTTAAATTAAACAACTAGTTTTAATTGCAAAATCAAAATTAGAAAAAAATTAAAACAAAATAAAATATGAGATATTTTTCTAGATTCATTAAATTGTAACCTTTAACAAATACAACATATCAAAAAATACAAATTTAAAGTAAAGTAGTATTCTTTTAAAACAAACTCAAATCAAATAACAAGGTCAACGATAGCGGTAAACGATAGGCTTAAAACTGTAGGTCCCTTCCATCCCTGACAACAGTACTCGCACACAGGAATGGTTGAGAGTTGTAAGTCACTAGTCCCTAGTTCTCAACGGACTGTTGCGCCACCCAATTTATTTTTATGTCAGAGAAAATATGTAATTTGCCTTTCCCTTTTTCAGCGTTTCCTATAGCACCTACGAGTATGATAGCTGCTGATTTGGGAGTAAAGATGTTGTGTGTTCATGAAGGCTGTATTAAGGAATTTCTATTGAAGTTTAGATAGGTTATTGTACATTTCATTAAACAGTTGTCTAAAATTGGTGGAATCAAGATTTGTTTTTTTTTTTTAAAGATGCGAGTTGAGTTTCAAAGCTGTTTGTCTTTAATGTCCAAGGGGGAAAAACACCTGGTTTTGTTTTTATAGGTTTAAGTGAAATGTCTAGATGGCTTACTCTTTAGATAACGTGTTCACATTTGGGTTGGGTTTTACGTTTCATTGTGAGTGAAAAATAATTTTGTATAGGTGATCCATATGGCAGTAAGAAGGTTTCTTCGTTCCTTAAGTGAAAGGAATTCAGCTTCGGCTAGAAAATATTGGATCGGTGTTGATCGAGAAGCGCCTAGGGTAATTATGAGTGCTGAATGATATGGGGCTTTAAGTTTACAGAACTGAGTTTTTGGGCAGTTCCCTAAAAGTGGGAGACCGTAATTGATTTTTGCTAAAATTATTGCACGTACAATGTTTAAAATTGAATTGGGATGAAACCTACTTTTTCTGTTACAGAAGTATTTTATTATATTTAAACGTGATATGAGAGTTATTTTTAATTGTTCAATATGTGAAGACAATAAGCGATAAGTTTTGTTAATGGTTAGGCCAAGAATTTTTAATGTATTGATGGCATTTAACGTGTAGCTACCAAGATCTAATGAAAAGTCTTTACAGCTGGTTTTGCATCAAAGATCAAGTTTTTGGCGTTTTTCCGTTGAGATGTTTTCACCCGATGTTTAAGCCCATGCTGTTAATTTTCGTTCTGACTGTGTTAAATGCTGTTATGAACAGTATTACCGATAATGGAGATCCATGAAGGATTCCATTATTAAGTGTCCAAAAATTTGAATACTCATTGTTGGTACGGAATTTACGATTTGTTAAAAAAATGATTGATGATTCTTATAATTTTCGGGACAAGCTGCCAGTCTTTAAATTAATTAAGTATAAAAGAACAGTGATTACGAGTTAACAATATTTTGGAAACGATAAAATCTATGTGTATTAAGGCATCCATTGTAACCTAATATAAGGTCTGAAACCTACTTGTGATTTGTCTATTAGGTTTTCATTCAAAGACTGTTGAAAAGTATGCATTCAATAAAATACGTTTAAGATGTTTTCTCTCGAGATATTGGAGACGTCGAACCAATTTGGAAGTATTTTGGGATAATACACATTTTTTGGAAAAATTATTGGTATTATTTCCTTAAGCAAAATTATCTATTGGATTTTTTCTAAAAATTTAGTCGAATGTCAAGAACTTTATTTTTTAAAGTATACAAAATTCGAGAAATTCTCGATTAAGTTAAGTTCTTAAAAATCATAGCAATCGTTTATGATGTCGTTGTCTATAAAATGTAATTAATATTATCTAGTTAAATTCTAAGAAAAATTTAAGAGACAGTTGTTTAAAAAAAAAATTAAAATCTAAATCGATTAAGTGTTTTGAGACCAAACAAAGATATCAATTTCAAACTTTTAACATTTGGTCAAATTTGAAGAAAATTCAATTGAAAGTTTTTTTTTTACTAAGAATAAAAATTCAACCAAAAATAATAACAAATTAATTGCATAATTGTCAAGGTTCTTTAAATGACAATAATTGAGCTTCTTACATAAATATATCAGTTTAAAATTTTAAAGAAGATGGGAAGTTATCATTGAGTGTCGAACCCAGTTTCTTTTATTTATTATTTATCTGTTATTTATATTTATTTAATTGTCTGTCCAGCTAATTATTGCCGTTGAAAAAATCTACACACAAATTGTTAAATGCAGTCGATAAAGTAAGTGTTTGGACGCAAAATGTTAACTAAATTAAATAAAATCTTTCAAACATTTTGGATTGAATTGGGAAACAAAGCTTGAAAAATGAAAGTACAGAAGAATTTACAGGTTAATAGTAAAGAACTCTGACCTATCTATCCAGAACGAACAAATGTTATATAAGAATGTACAGATTCCCGTTTGGACTAATGACATCTAACTTATTATCTAAGGTTTTATTGCCTTATCTTTGAATTGAAAGATGTTTCATTTTGAATTTACTCAAATAAATTAAATTAAATTTAATATAAAAATTATAAGTTTAAAATGTAGGTATGTTTTACAGATGTATTTTTTTAGATTAGTTTCTTAAATTTATAATGTTAGAATAAAAATTGAATATGATTTGTATTAGTTGCTGGCATAAGCCTCCCTAAAGCATGTCCAACTGTCTCGATTTCTTGCATCGTTGTTCAAATGTCACACACTCCATCTCTTGTTCGGCCGTCCTCTTGGTCTTTTGACCAAGGTCCCCATTTAACTCCATTTAAGTCTTTTCGTTCTATCTATTATGTACGTCAATTATTCGTTTATTGTTCCGGTTTTCTTCCTTTCTTATCTAGTTCCTTATCTGGGCCTTATTATATTCCATTTTCTTCCGATACTCGTAGACCCTTAGCTGGTCAAGTGATATTGTAGTTAAGCCAGGGTTTGTAATGCATATGTGAGCACCGGTAGAATAGCGGAGTCAAAGATATATTTTCGTGTTTCTTTACTTTGGTTCAGCTCTAAAATCTGTTTGTGATGCATCTGTTGATCTAACTAGAGCTGTACAAAAATCCCAAAACAAAGTCCTTCGTGGAATAATAAATTCCATTTGGGTTATAAGAAATACCGATCTACAACTTGACATTCAAATTGAAAAGGTTACAGAAGTGGTGTCACATAATCAGCGACTGCAAAATCATAGCAACTAAGTTGTGGAGATCATCTTAAAGGTACGAAACAGTGTTCGGCGATTAAAAAGAACCAAGCCTATAATGTGCTGATGGTGATGGTGAAGCTATGTGAAAGTATCACAACAACTATAAACTTCTCTTAAAGTGAATTTCAAATTAAGAAAGGAAATGTTAAACCGGCGGTGGTTTTAGTGCGGTAAAAGTCCCACACTATTCAGTACCGATTCCTGCCGAGTTGCTCAATGCTCATGTCATCTTAAAAAAAAAGGAATAAATTCTAATTTTTAGCTTCCGAATTTAGGCTACTTTCACATGAACTTTTTTCTTATCTATGTATCTTACCATCTACTTCATTGGATCATGAGCTTTGCGTTTAAATCAATTCAAAAAATATTTACTCTAGTTAAGATTATTTATTACTGTAACATAACAAATAGAAATATAATATCAAATTGTGATTGTCCCTTTTACCTTTTACATTATCATTGTTTCAGTTTATACAAAATGTTTGAGTATATTTTTAAATTGTTTAGAAAAATTTGATTTGCGACATCTTTTACAAAAAAAAATTAAATCCTAACAAATGGAATGTCATCAGTGTGGTTCGCTTCCCAGCCTATTTGTTGTTGTCAATTATCTAATCAACCTGTTTAAATACGTGTTTTTGTACTTTTTATTCATAATTTAAAACCGAAATTGTATCTAAACAATATTTTGTTTATTTCAATTAGAATATAACTTTGTTTATTTTAGATTCATTTTATCTCTCACCAGACCCGTTTTTATGCGATCAGTTAGTTATTTGTTTCTCTTATTGTATTCTAAGTGATGCAATAATTACTTTCAAAAATGAAAAAAATTTCCATATTTGGTTACATATTCTAAAAATAAGACAAATTCAAAAAATACGAAACCAGCATATAAGACAACAAACAAAAATCATTAATGTAGTTGAATGAACAAGAAGGCTTAAATGGAGCTGGGCAGGACACATCTCAAGGCTTCAAGAACAAAGATGGACTAAAGTAATCACAAAATGGACTCCAGCTGACAAAAGACGACCTGGAAGACCCAAGAAAAGATGGGCTGATGATTTATCGGACTACAGACAAAATTGGTATAATGAAGCTAAGGACAGAGAATTATGGGCAACATTGGGGGAGGCTTATGCCAGAAATATATCTTCATGAAAAGAACAATCCAAAGGTTTATATACTTACTTACTAAATTTTCAATATAATTAATTAAAATTTTCAAAATAATTAATAAGTTAATACCATCCTTTGTTTGTAATTTAAATTTATTATTAAAAAAAAAAAAAAAAACCATTGTTAAAACGAAAATTGTATATATACATTTAAGAAATTCAAATGGCAAATAAGAAGCTTATATAATAATAATTCAAAAAAGGGCTAAAGTAATTACATATTGTACATAATATACATGTGAGACAGTTTAAAAAATGTGAACTATATATACCCGTGTTTTGTTGGCAAATCTATCCATAGTATAGTAGGATTTTACACGAATAACAAAAACAATATCCATAGTATGAATAACACCGATAAAAATTAGGGTAGAATCTCACTATGGATAGGTTTTTGACATTTATACGAGTCTCGAATGGATCTTATGTGATTTTGTTCTCAAATGTTGGTACGATTGATATTACATTTGTATCTCGATGGCTGTGTTCGTTGAGTAGTTGTGCATTTGGAATCATGTGTGTTTTCCATTGGGGAAAAAACCACTCTATTACTGTTGATATTATTTAGTTTTGTTAGTGAAAATGGACTAACTGGGCGTATTTTGCAAGAGAAAACAATAGAAAAGATATTTATGTTTTGCTATGTTCCCACCAAAGGTTTATCTCAGTTTAGATTAGATAAATTTGTTTGGTGTTTCCACCGCACAAGAAGATTTAAAAATGATTAAGTTTGACAGCACTTTCTAAAATGCAAATGGTGTTTCGATGTTTCTTATGAAGTGCAAGTGAGATAGTTTGATTCGTGTTAAACAATGAAAAGTTCAGCACCATATAGGAATATGCTACCTACACCATGAGCAATTTTTTTTTAATTTGATTAAAACAAAACTATATTTTTTGTACACAAATATGCAAATAAACAGACCATAACGCATTATCTGTAAAACTCCTCCACACAAGTTTTTCTTAACAACTTTCCGATCCCCGATCGGAATCGTGCAAATCAAGCTCATTTCAACTCGATTCAGGTATATATAAAGAATTTAGGCGAGCTTCAAGCTCGCTTCAACACCACATGTTAATGTAGTAGTCTACGAACAAACCCCTTTCTTGGAGTTTTTATTTTATGTCAAATTGTTTGGTTAAAACTTTTAAATCGGCTTTCACATTACACAGACGTATTTTCATGATTTTGATAGTCAACTATCAAAAATCAGCTTACACGATTTCACCCCTGGTCTGAATTTCGCTATTTTTTTTTGGAATTTTTTGATAAATTTTTCTGGCAAATATTCAGTTGTATCTACTTTCAAATATAAAAACCGGACTACTGCGGATCGTTTTGTTGGCAATTTCTCACTTTACTATATATGGAATGCGAACAAAACGCACGTATGACAACTTTGCAAAAATAGTTACCTTCTACACAAATTTTTTAGTTGGTTTCTGTTTTTTTTTTTAAATTTAAATTATAGAAACATGAAATGAAATTTAATACACAAAGGGTGTTTTTTAGACGTGTGGTTTTCAAGGAGAAAAAAACGTATATTGTTTAGTATTATGACCAAGAATTAAGCTTCATTATAAAGACAAGGGTTTGCCATTATTTTTTAAAAATGATTTCGGGCAAGTCGCGCTCAAATAAATTCCAGCCGAGAGACTCGATTTTCGACCACTTTTGGCAGCAATTGGGAGTGTATGTCAGCATAATAACGCTCCGAATAATCTCTTATGAGGCATCAATCGTCTAGGACTTATCTGCATAGACAAAGGACTTCACATAACCCCGGAAAATTGTAGAGTGGTGTTGAATCACGATCTTGGAGGCCAACCAAAAGTTTCCTTCAATATATTTATTGTTTTCTTGCGCAGTGCAAACCGATCCATTATTTTAGTAAAAAATCAGTACGATTTGAAACGTTGTTCAGGAATAATGGCCAACCCTTACGATCTAAAGCGAGCACAAAACTTAAGGTAATATTTCAGATTGCCAAATAAAAGTCCATTGTTTTTATTCAATATGTCAAAGTCGGCACCATCGAACGTGTGATTAGGGCTTAGCTATAAGTCTATTCATTATGAAATAACAAACCAAATTGAGCATTAACTCAAGTGACAGCTGTCAAAAAGACCAACTCTGAAAAAAGTATTGACAGACTGAAAACCACACGCACAAAAAAACACTCGTTGATTAAGTTAGTTAGTTAGTTGTTCGGGCAGCTCCAGATTTGAAGCTGTTATCTTTTGATATTTGACAAGTTAAATCTATAATATTACTAAGAACGAACATAATTTACTGATTGAGTCCTTGAAATGCTTTCAAGTGATCTGGATTTTCATGGGGAAATAATGTTTAATGATGAGGCTCATTTTGTCGTATTTATGGGGTTCGGAAAATCAAAAAATGATTGTTGAACAGCACAACTTGGTGCGATTTTTGGGCTGGCGATCCGTGTGATATGACATTACTTATTCGAAAATGAGACTGGGGCAACTGCTGAAGTTAAAGGATTGTGTTAACGAGCTATTATTAATAATTATTGTGATAAATATTTTGAAAATGTTTGACGACGTTAATTTTCAAACAGACGCTGACGATGGGGTTTTGTGCTACGCAACAACGAAACTATCGTTTCCGAACAACCATGTTACAAGTCAGAATTCTTTTCGCCAAAAACAAACAACGCTAAAACAACGTCAAAGCAACTTAATAAAAATTAATATATTATTAAAATATAAATGGATTTCGGACAAAGACTTATGTGGTTATTAGACGTGATCGTCACCACACTGATACCTCCAAGACTGTAGGAGGTGGATATTGAAGTTTTATGCATGAAGATTAAACTGGAGTCTGCAGATCTATTTATTACCTCGGCTTAGATACCTCCGAGTTCTAATAACGACGTTTTCGAAAAATTGAATGACTGCATAAAGAGTAGAACCTAAAGATGAAATTTTTATCGTAGGTGACTTTAACCTACCATACCTGAATTCGGTTAAAATTGATGACGATAACTTCTAGTTAAGTAATTTTGAGCTTTCATTAATTGATGGTATTTCTTAATGTGGATTGAGCTAGTTCAATGGAGTAATAAATCGTTTATTACAAACAATGGATCTCGTATTCTTTTCCGATATCATGAGTGCTGAAACTGTAGCATTAGCATCAGCTGTAAAACTAATATCTATCTACACTTTCCATATTATAACGCTCAAAAGCGTGGAAAAGTCGATTGTGTATTTAATGATTTTAGTAAACCCTTTGACAAGTTGTGTCAATACATTAATTTTAAAGCTAAACAATCATGCTTTTAACAACAACTTCCTTAATATTTAAAAAATAGAATTTCTAGTGTTGTATTTCGTAATTAGTTGTTGTCAATTCTGTGGTCCCTAAGAAAAGTCATTTAGGTCCAATTTTCTTTATTTCATTTATAAATGATTTGGTTCCGATCATACATAATGTGTCGCTCATTATTTATTCTGATGACATTAAGCTTTTCAAAAGTATAAAATCAACCTCTGATAGTTTACTTTTGCAAGAAGACGTGTTAATATTTAGAGAATGGTGAAATAAATATGGTGTTGTTTCAAATGTTGACATATGTAAAACCATGAGTTTTACACGCAAAATGTTCACTTTGATTTCAATTATACGTTTGATACATGTCATTTAAGTAAAGTCTCTGTGTTTTCGGATTTAGTTGTTATTCTTGACCCCAAGTTAAATTTTAATGACCATTTAAACTACATAGTTGAAAACTAATAGGATTGTAGAATTCATAAAGAGATTTCAGTGACCCTTAAGTTCTTAAGCTTTTCTTTGTTAAATTTGTAAGACCTATGGTTAGGTTAGGTTAAAGTGGCTGTTGGTTTGGGACGTCCAACACACTTAGACCAAAGTATGGTCCGTTGTGATACCACATGGATCAGTTAATCAGCTTAACTCGTTGAACCAATTGGAGCTTCGAATGAAGCGTAGGAGACAAGTAATGTCTGAATTTTTTAGATCACTGGTATCGTTAAAGTAGTAGTCTCCAAGGTGGATTCTACGTCTTTGTGATAAGGCAGGGCATGTGCACAGAAGATGAGAGATTGTCTCCTCTTCTTCTTCGTCCATGCAACTCCTACAAAAATCATTCGCAGGGGCTCCAAGTCGAATAGCATGCCTTCGTATTAAGCAGTGCCCAGTCAGGACACCTATAACGTAGCTAATGTGCAATCTACTCAGAGAGATTAATTGTTTTGAGCGCTTGGTGCTAAGATTAGGCCAAATTCGTTTAGTCGCTACACAGGTGGTGGTGTTATTCCACCTGAAGTTTGTTTTCTCTATGGTATCTTGCTTTAGCATGAGTTTACATGTAGCTAAGGGGATACCTACGCTAGCATTATGAGCCAGCAGAGGTAAAGTTGTTCCGCTTTTAGCAAGTTCGTCAGCTTTGCAATTTCCTGGAATGTCTCTATGGCCCGGCACCCAGAAAAGGTGAATGTTGAACTGTGTAGCCATCTCCGTAAGAGATGATCGACAATTTAGGGCTGTTAGTGAATTTGTAGAGACAGAGTCTAAGGATTTTAACGCAGCTTGGCTATCCGAGAAGATGCGTATATCATTAGTTGATATAACGTTTTCTCTAAGCCAGGATAGGACTTCTTTTATAGCCAGGATTTCAGCTTGGAACACGCTACAATGATCGGGTAGACGAAAGGAGAGACTTAAGTTAAGTCTATCTGAGTATACGCCACCACCAACCCCATCCTCCGTTTTTGATCCGTCTGTATAAAAGTTTATAGGACCATCGTTCAAAAATGATGTATTCTCCCAAGAAGACCTGGGAGGTATAGTCACCTTGAAGCTATAGTTATTAAACTGAGGATGGGGTATGGTGTAGTCAATATTACTATTTATAGTTCTGAACGAGTTCAAAATAGCGGCCGTTTGCTTGCTGAAAAAGTCCAGCGGTATTAGATGGAACAGAACATCTAGTGAAGCGGAGGGGGTGGAGCGAAGTGCTCCTCCCATACACAGGCAGGCTGTTCGTTGGACTTTGCTGAGTTTATCGCGGTTTGTCGCTGTATTTAGCGCTGTCCACCATACCACTACTCCATAAGTAAGGATCGGTCTTATGACCGAGATGTATAGCCAGTGTGTAATGCGGGGCTGTAGGCCCCATTTATTACCAATGGCCTTTTTACAGGAGAACAGGGCTACTGTGGCCTTGTTTATTCTCTCTTGAATATTAGGTTTCCAACTTAATTCCTTATCTAAAATGAGACCCAAGTATTTTGCTTGATCAGAGAATTTAAGTGGTACACCGTTTATGAGGGGAGGGTCAATGTATGGAACTTTGTATTTCGTTGTGAAGAGGACAAGGTCGGTTTTTTGTGGGTTAACACCTAGTCCACACCGATTAGCCCATCTGGTGAGCTTATTTAAAGCGTTTTGTAAGAGTTCTTTTAGTATATTGGGATGTTTACCCGTTACTGCAATAGCAACATCGTCCGCATAGGCAAACACTCTGTATCCCTCTCTTTCTAGAGTAGTTAGTAATTCATTTATTACTAAGTTCCAGAGGAGAGGGGATAGGACACCACCTTGTGGCGTACCTCTGCTGACACCCCTTTGTGTAGTAAAATCGCCCAGTTTTGAATTGATAATCCTGCTTATCAGCATCTGATTAATCAATTCGCTGATCGACTTATCTACCTTCAGAGATGTCAATACACGTGCAATTGCAGATGTGTCGACATTGTTAAATGCACCTTCTATGTCTAAGAAGGCAACTAAGGTGTACTCTTTATGATGGAAGGAATATTCGATTGTACGTACTACATATACTGTGTAGAGCCGTTTCAACTGATTTCCCTTTGTTGTAGGCATGTTGAGCCTTTGAAAGGAGGGACTTATCAATACTTGCCCTTAAGTGAATATGTATGCCAAATTAAGGCAACCCTTGAAGATGTTTTCTAGGATGGGTATTAGAAAACTTGCATTTTCTTGCAGTTCGGCTGGAATTACACCATCCGGACCAGCAGATTTGTATGGTTTAAAGCTGTAAAGACCTATACCTGAATATAATTGTGAAGTGTGGTCACCTTACTACTCCGTTTATATAACAAGAGTTGTAGAAATTCAGAGAAGATTTATACGTTCTTGCCTTCGTTTTCTTCCATGGTGACATGAACATACACTACTCCTTTAATGTCGAAATCCCGCTTTAATAAACCATCCAACACTCACCAGCCATAGAAAGTATTTACAGTTTTGTTTCATGGTTGGAATTATCAATGGGTCAATACCATCTTCACCAGTTCTAAGATAATTAAATTTTAGTTTTAGTCGTACAAGTATAAGACTACGGCAACAATTATGCCATATAATTTATGAGATCAAACTATGGTTCAAAAGACTCCTCAATCAATCGATTTCAATATTTAATAAATTTTACTTTTGTATAGAGTGTATAAATGATTATCTAAAATACATTAAATTTAAATCTATGTTCTTTAATAATTAATTCGAATAATTAGTTTTGATTATAAGTATTATGCACAAGTGTTGTTCCCGTTTAATATCTAACTAATTGAAATAAATCTTGTAAGTTCTCGAAAAAGTGATCACAATTGTCCACCAAGATCTTGAGATACACCTTTGAATCCATTTCAATGGCATATCTTTCTCTTTGAAATTAAGTAAACACACATTGTTTTTTCTTAAAAAATACTCTTTTTATTTAATATCAAAATCAAACCTCTTATTGGAAAACCATGCAATATGACTTTATTTTAAAAACCTTTTAAGTGGTATCATGTTAATAATTATCGCTTACGCAGTGACTGTTTTGTGCCACCCCGAACGAGTTCAACTTTATACAGTAAAGCATTTCTAGCTTTGTATTTTAACTTCAACCATAATGATATAAGATACTGATAGAAGTGTTCTAGACTTGAATGTGTAATGGATTGAAAATGAAATAGCTTATGCCTTGGCTAACAAATGAAAGTGCTTGAAATATCTTAAATCTTTTTAAATATTAAGTCGATAAACTGATAAAATATTCATTGTGTCTACTAAAAACCGTTTATTTACACATCTAATCGCTTCCTCGCTCTAGTTTCTAGCTTGATTTATATGTGAGAAAAATAGCACGACGCAACTTAAATCCCATCTTCAACTATGAATGTGTGTTTGAAATAAAAGTAAAACCAAACCTTCCTTTCAAATTTAGTTTCAAACAAATCTATGCGGCCTTGAATCCTCATCTTCATCACCATCAAAGTACCTACCGCTTAAAAGATGTTGGCACCGACAATCGATAACCCTGCTACAGAAATGTCGAATTTCAAAAAATTATGTATCTTATTCATCGGCCTAATGAAAATAAAAAAAAATATTGATTTGGAAACAATGCTTATAACTCGTGACTTGAGAAGGTTTTGTATTTTTAATTTGATTTCTGTTTTTTAACTGGTTGCTGACCACATGACCAACTGAATTGTTGTTTTTATATTTTTCTTTAATGTTTATTGTTCAGCTCAACATCAGATGACTAAATTGATGAAACCAGAAGATGGCACATAATGAAAGGCAAGGCGAAACCCTGTAGGTTCCATCTTTTGCGATCACCATTGGTATTTCATGCAAATGAAACACAACTCAACAAAAATCAACTTTTTATTCACTTTTGATTACAGAAAGTTTTATTTTGTGTGTGGAAGGTGTATGGTATAAAATGTTGGATTTTAATTTGACAGGCTCTGATGTATACATTTATACAAACTTGAAAGAGTCATGTGATATTGCGATAGTAAAATAGGTACTAACAAAAATATGCGGGTAGGGTATATGACATAAAATACTATGGTGTGTTCATTAATATTCTTCTTTCACTTTGTAATTAAATTTGATTTGATTAAATTATTTCGAGACAATATTATTTTTTTCATGTTGCATATAATATTGAAATACCTTTTGACATTGCTCTATGTATTTTATTTACTCTTTGATTCATTCAAAACCACTGATAAAACTCATTAATAAGTTTTTAAAAATTAAATTGTATTTGTTATTATTGTTTAACAAATAAAATGCTCTCATATTTGTAAATATATACATACATTTTCCTCATTATTTGTGTTTAATGTTTATATGTATGTATGTAAGTGATGCTTATTTATTACTAAACTTTAAGTACCTATCATATTAATGGAGGTTGTTGTAGTGAATAAGATAGGTATTTATTTATGAGATATTGTTGACCTATGTATATCAATTTGTTATACTGTCAATTTTTGTGTTTTATTGGTATAATAATAATCTACCCAAGTGCGGATCCAGACTTTTAAATCGGGGCGGGGGGAGGGATGTCAAACACTTAACATTAAGACGAGTTTTTGAAAACCACTTACAAATGTTCTTTAATATTTTGTAAAGGAGGCTAACAAAATTAAAATCATACAAAATGTGTATCTTAACCTCACGTTAACATATTTCAAAGGTTAAAGTGAAAACTTGAATTATTAGAATATTTTATAAATTTGGACCTCTTCTTACATATTAAAGCATCACAGGATTCCAACAGTTTTCTAAATATGCCATATTTAAGAGATAAGTTACAAAAGTTTAGAGGGTCTTTGTTGCATTTCAAGCATAAATGTTAAAATTTGTTTTAAAACGTAGCTTTTTTCAAAAATAATACATTCCAGAAAATGAGAAAATTAACCGGAATAATGTGATCTTAGGAAAATAAAACAGAATCTGATTTGAAGAATTTCATACGTACGTATTTTTTTCGGACTCAATTTTCGGGAGTCTATTATTATTATCGTTATCAGTCGTTTACTTAAAACAAATTCTAAGAAAATACTGTTTTGCGTGAACCGTTTGAAAATTTTTTGAACAAAAAGGAATCAACAAAACCTTAAAAATTGTAATTTTTTTTTTTTTTTTTTTTTTTTTTTTTCCGCAGGAAGGTGAGAAATCTTCAGAGACACTATAAGCCCGATGCTTATAGTAGTGTCAGATTTTTACTGACTAAAACTCACCTCCCTTATCTTCTATATTATTACTACAACTAAGTCCAGCTTAACAAGTAGTTTTAGCGTCATTTTGTTCGCGTTTTGTCAGGAAGCTCCCCAACGAGAGGACCTGAAGATTCCACAAAATTCGAGTGGAGAGATTAATTTGTTTGCGCTAGATCAGAAGGTCTTGTTCGGTGCAGACGCCGAAAAACGAACGCCTCGCTAACAGATTGTTGGATTAAGTTATTACTATGATTTCTAAGTCGTGATCTTAGCTCTGTAGCAATTTTTTAATTTCGTTTTCTACATATTTTATATTTAAATCTCTATGTAAGTCGCTATTTCTTACATACCATGGAGCATTTACTATTATTTTAAGTACTTTGTTTTGGTATGTTTGCAAAATTTGTATATTTCTTTCGTTGGTACAACCCCAAAGTTGTATACCGTACGTCCAAACTGGTTTCAGTACTTGCTTATAAATAAGAAGCTTGTTATAAACGCTTAGATTGGAATATCTTCCAATAAGCCATGTCAATTCGCGGAGTTTATTTTCGAGTTCATCGCGTTTCTTTTTTACATGAACTTTCCATTTAAGTTTCGCGTCTAGAGTCATGCCTAGATACTTCGCTTCATTAGCGTATGGAATTTGCACAGAATTTATATAAATAGGTAAGTTATATACTTTTTTATACGTAAAATTTGTGTGCGTCGATTTCGTTTCATTAAGACCAATTCGCCATTTCTTTGTCCAATCTGAAATGCTATTTAATGCCTTTTGAAGCTTAGAGGTTGCCGTTTCTATTGAATCCGATATTGCAAGTACAGCTGTATCATCGGCAAAAGTGCCTAAAGTTGTGCCTTCTGTTTGGGGTATATCTCGGGTATAAAGAACAAACAAAATCGGTCCAAGGACGCTACCCTGGGGAACCCCAGCGTTTATTTCTTTAAACTCCGAATACTCCGTTCCTTGCTTAACTCGAAAGAATCTATTTTCTAGGTACGATTCAAGAATGTTATATATTTGCTCTGGAAAGACTTTTAATTTATATTTTAGCCCGTCATGCCAAACTTTGTCAAAAGCTTGAGAAACGTCAAGAAATGCAGTTGAGCAAATCTTTTTTTCTTCAAACGCTTTTTCAATTTCGTTAGTTATTCGGTAAACCTGATCAATTGTCGAGTGATTATTCCGGAAACCGAATTGGTGGTCGGGAATTAAACGTTTTTCTTCAATAATTGGTAGCATTCGTTTAAGAAGCAATTTTTCAAATATTTTAGATATAATTGGTAAGAGAGAAATTGGTCTATACGATTTTTTCTCATTCGGTGGCTTACCCGGTTTGGGGATCATTATTACTTCGGCGACTTTCCATTGCGTGGGTACGTAAGCAAGTCTTAAAGCAGCGTTAGTGAGCTGTAAGAGCTTAACCATTGCTTTTTTAGGCAACTCTTTGAGGACACGACCGTTAATCAGGTCGTAGCCCGGAGCTTTATTATTTGTCTGCCGTTTTATTTCCTGGACAAGTTCAGTCAAAGTAATATTCCTGATAGAAAAATTTTCCGGCGCTGGTTGGAGCTCTCCGTCATTAGTCAGAAACTCTTGACCATCGAAAGGTTTGAACGTTTCCTCAAGCTGCTTAGCAAATAAATCCGCCTTTTCCTTATCAGTTTTTGCCCATTCAGAATTATTTTTTCGAATAGGTGCCGACATTATTTGAGGCTTTTTAATACCTTTTATCGTCTTCCAAAGAGAATAATTCGTTTTTTTGTCTGCTGTTAGGCTTTCAAGATAGGCAGAATTCTCGCTGTTTTTAAAATCTCGTAACAAATTTTTAATCTTGTTTGATAAAAAATCTCTTTTCTCTTCAGTTCTCGAGAGATAACAATAGCTTTTTATGTTTTTCAATTAGCCATAAGTGTCAGGAAAGTGTCACTGTTGCTGTTTTTGGGAAATTTATATTCTTGAAATTCGTGTTTAAATCTAATACAAACAAATTCACTTCAAAAAGTAGATTTCTTTAATTTTGTACGATCCTAAAAGTTTTTGTATTTGATAGAAAATAAATGTTGAAGAACCTGAATATTTGCACTTTATCTCAAAAATTATTTAAAGCATTACTAAAATTATTCAAAATTCTAAATTGTGTGAATACAAGGTTAGGTTAGGTTGAGGGACTGACAGTTGATGTCTTTTCCGTCACACTTAGATCAATACAGATCCATTGTGATACCCGTGAGTAATTGCTACTCAAGCTAATAAGAAAAACCTATGTGTTCATTCAGTCAAGCCATTTAGAGGCTTTGACGAAGTTCAGAATGCTAGTACCTGGCGTACTAGAGAGTTCTTTTAAATCCCCGAAGAAAAAGTTGCCAAGCAGTTTCTTCCTTTGATGGGAGAGAACGGGACACCGCATCCTCTGCATAGATCATCTGAACTGATTCTCATCTTTTTCATATGATAACCTAACAGATTATGACCGGTGATTATGCTTACAAGAGATCGAAGTGATCCCTTTTGTAGCTGCATAATTCTTTCCGTTCTTTGTTTGTTAAGACAGGGCCAGATCTTTCTTGTAGTGCCGCAGGTGTCAAGAAGGTTCCACCTTTCATCGGCCTTAATTGTTATTCTTTTTGAGATTTCCTGTTTTAAATAACAGGTAGGGATGCTAACTAGCTGAGCTTGGCTTACGTCAAGCATTGAACCTAATCTTGCTAATTCATCGGCTTTCTCGTTGCCTACTATATCGCTGTGGCCTGGGACCCAGCAGAGTCTAATGTTGTGCTGTGCGCCAAGAACCTTAAGCTCTTCGCGGCAGCATGAAACAAGCTTTGATTTTACCTCAGTTGCAGTAATCGCTTTTATTGCCACTTGGCTATCAATGTAAAAGGTGATATCAGCTCGTGGTATCGCCATCATTGATACCTTTTTAGCAGCTGTTGTCACTGCCAGGACCTCCGCTTGGAAGACGCTGCTGTGGTTTGGAAGCCTAAAGCTAGGCATACACGATGAACATGCTCAGCGAACATGTTAGTTTGTGTTAGCCCACACACGACGAACATTCATTTCGGGACGATTGTTCAAAAAAGAAGGATGTCTGAAAGATAAGCGCAAGTAGTTGCCCTTATGGCAATTTACTTGTTAGAAAAAATAAAAATAAATAAATAAAATTAGTTTAATTTTTGAAAAGTTATTTGAGTCGAAAATCAATTTTTACTAACTTTTTGTTTTAGGTTTTCATTTTTTGTAAAAAAAAACTGTCAATTCGATTTTTCTCAAAATTTTACCGAATATTGAAAACAATATTTCTTATAAGATAAAATTAGTTGGAGGCCATAATCTAAAATTTTCGAAAAGATATTTAAGTCGAAATTCAATTTTTACCAACTTTTAGCAATTTTTTTTTTAGGTTTTTATTTTTTATAAAAAAAACTGTCAATTTGATTTTTCTCAACATTTTACCAGATGTTGAAAACGTTATTCTTCGTTGCACAAAATTGTTTTGGAGATAAAATCATTTTTTATTCATACAATTTTCGAGGTGATAAATATTTTTTTTCAGTTTTTTTGATTTATAAAAAAAACCTTTAATTAGATTTTCTTCCAAAAATATATGTACTTGTTTGGTAGGTATTACGTTACAATATATAATATAAAATTTAATTCAAGTCTCTAGCGTTATTGGTTCATGAGATATTTAGGGTTAACAAAAATGTTCCCTTTTTTTAAAACTGCTATGGTAAAAAAAACCACCCACGCAATTTTCTTGAGAGCCCTTTCTGCATCTTTCTGCATTGTTATCTCTATAACAAAATTTATTTGAAGTCGATATCTCTTCTGGTTCTTGAGCTGTGGACGACGAAAAAAACGTCGCGAACGTACGGACGTACGAACGTACTTACACACGCACGCACAGACATCTTTCTAAAAATCTTTTATTTCGACTCGAGGGGCCTTAAAACGTCGTCGAGAAATGTCAAAATTTTCAATTTGACAAATCGGACCGATTACAATAACTTCCTATGGGAAGTTAAAAAGCTTGTGTATGAAAGACTGGCTTCCAAAACCTTATATTCGTTCTCATGTTAATTTATTGTGATAATATCACACGAAGATTCAAAAAAATCTATAAAAGTATGACTTACAGTTGTCATCTTCCGCAATGCTCACTCGACGACATTCATATGAGAAATGAGAATTTGTTCGCGAACAATGCCATACACGACGAACATGACAGCTAACGAACATGAAAAAATCAAAAATTTTCGCCAACGGCGAGCGGCTCGCATACAAGCCCATACACGAGAAAACAAACAGCGAACACGAGCAGGTTCGCCGAACATGCTCATCGTGTATGCCTAGCTTAAGCGAGGCGGTCAACTTGAGAGATTCAGAATAGAAGCCTGCCCCTACACCAGTGTCCATTTTAGAGCCATCAGTATAGGTAGCTATTGACGACTCACTGGAATATGGTATATTATCTATCCATTCCTCTCTGCTTGGGATGGCAGCTTGGAATGGTTTATGAAAATCAAGTTGGGGTATTTTATAGTCTGCTGTATTACTATGACCCATAATTTTATGAAGGATCTGGACGTGTCCTATGGAACTGTTTATCCAGACTTTAGTTTGACTAAGTCTCAGGGCACTTTTGGCCGCAGATTCTTGAACAAAGAGGTCTAGGGGAATCAAATTGAGTATAACTACCAGTCCCGCAGTTGGAGTGGATCTCATTGCTCTCGTAATGCCAGTGCACGCAAGTCTTTGAACTTTTGTCAAAGTTTTCAGGTTCGTGCTCTTTTCTAAAGCTTTCCACCATACTAAATTACCATAGGTTAGTATTGGTCTAATTATTGCCGAATAAATCCATCTGATAATTTTAGGGTTTGGTCCCCAGGTTTTCCCGAAAATTCTATTGCAGGAGTAAAAGGCAATCGATGCTTTTTTGAATCTATCTTTAGTGTTCAGGCCCCAATTTAGTTTTTTATCTAAGATCACACCGAGGTACTTTGCGTGATCAGAGATTTTAAGAGGGCAGCCTTCGATTGAAGGAATTTTAA
The DNA here is from genome assembly GCA_951509635.1 of Eupeodes luniger. NCBI lineage: Eukaryota > Metazoa > Arthropoda > Insecta > Diptera > Syrphidae > Eupeodes > Eupeodes luniger. The sequence goes on along the minus strand of OX608075.1, from coordinate 50,379,073 downwards.
AATCAGGTATTTTACGCTTGTTAGTAAATAGCACTAGTTCTGTTTTAGCTGGATTAACTGTCAGCCCACAGTTCCTAGTCCATTTGCTTACCAACGAGAGGGCGTATTCGGTTTGTTCACTGATAGTGGGTAGGAACTTGCCAGTCGCTAGCAATGCAAGATCATCAGCGTAGGCTATTATCTTTACTCCACTTGATTTCAATTTAGAGAGTATACTGTTCATGACAAGAACCCAAAGTAGCGGTGAGAGAACTCCACCCTAAGGGGTGCCTCTGGATGTGGTTACTCTCACCCTTTCTTCCGCTAGCTCAGAGTTAATTTGTCTCTTTCGGAGCATACTCATTATCCACTGTGTTATTACTTTTTCGACTTTGTGGTCGTCCAAGGCTTGCTTCACTGTTTCGTTCTTCACGTTATTCAAGGCTCCCTCAATATCTAAGAACGTTGCAAGGGTGTATTCCTTGTCATTCAGTGATTTTTCTATGACGCTGACAACATTGTGCAATGCTGTTTCAACGCTTTTTCCTTAAATGTAGTCATGTTGAAATTCCGATATACAGTCCGGTTTCAGGGTGCTTCGGATGTGTATATCAATTAGCCTTTCAAAAGTGTGAATACAAAGATTTTAGTCATTTTTGACAGCAAACCGCTTTTTGGTGATATCTTTAAATTACTAACAAATCTTTAGAAGAAATCTTTACTTATACATTTAAATTTAAAGACCCCCCCTGGATCGTCCATTGGTCTTGGCTAAAACCACCCATACAACTCTTTTGAAAGTCCTTTTTGTATCTTTTGATGTTATTATCTGTAAATTAAAATCTATTTGAAGTCGATATATCTGCCGGTTCTTAAAATATGGACGACGAAAAAAGTATCCATATCGTACGTACTTACGGACGCACGCATATACAAAATATCCCTCTAAAAACTTTTGATTTAGATTTTAGACCACCTTGAAACGTCGAGAAATGTCAATATTTAACTTTCTATTGGAAGTTAAAAATAAAGAGATTTAACAAAAAAAAGACAAATACTGATAATCAGATAATCAAAACAAATAAAGTGCACATTTTATCATCCGTCCTCCCTATTAAACGCTAAAATTTAGGTCCAAATATAAATCCCAATTGTATTAATTGAATAATTGTTGCTGCATACGACTTATAGTTTGTTAAGAGACCCTTTAGTATGGAATTGAAGAAGATGTCTTCCCACATTAAAGCCAGAAAAAGATTCTCATAGGAATAACCAAGATACATATCCTAAGTATTCCCACAAATGTGCATTCTGCTGTTTCAAAATTTTATTTCATTTAAAAATTTGTCATTAAGTGTGAGTAACAATGGCTTAGCCTGTAATTGTAAAACTTCCGTAGTACTGCCAGAATTTTGTTCATTAAAGTAAGCAAACAGCAATGAGACATCCGTGCGCAGGCAAACAGTTGTATACATTAGCGTAAAATGACTTTTTATTTGGGGTAAAGTTAGCAGTTTTGTTTTTATTATGTTGCTGAATTTCCAGGAAAATGACATTAATTAAACTTATCTACAATCGTAATACTATTTTGTTTTTTTTTGGCTTTTTGGCTAGTCGCGTGGCGTGCTTTCCTATTAGATAGTGTCCGGTTATGGCACCTATTATCGAGCTTATCCTTATATGCGATCTGCTTAGAGATAGCAAGCACCTAGATCGCTTTAAATCTAGTGTTGGCCAGATGTTTTTTGTGACCTGACACGTGGTGATGTTGTTCCACCTGGTGTTTGCCTTCTTCATATAGCGTCTTGCATTACCAACAGTTTACAAGTAGCGATTGGTATGCCAGTATGTGCCAAACATGGTAGGATGGGCTGCACTGTACCGTTCCTGTCGAGTTCATCTGCCTTACAGTTACCTGGAATGTCTCTATGGCCCGGCACCCAGCAAAGGTGTGTAAGATAATTAAAGGGCAAAATAAAAGACAAGAGTTCTTATCGCTTCTTAATGTTTATTACAACTGAACTCTTTCTATAAACTTAAAAGGTAACATTGTCAATATTTTAGTGTACATACTTTAATCTTGTTTAACATACGATAAATCATTCGATTAATGATGTAATTCTTTGAAATAAATGTATATAAACCAAATTGCAAATGTAAGAAGTTAGAGATGGGATTCATTAAAAATCGATACAGTGATGGGTGGACACAATGTCCCTTACAGAATCGACCATCCTGACAATAAATCGTCCTCGATTTGCGTATGCATAAATATAATAAACAAATATAACATACATTTAACATCTTTGGAACATTAAGATAAACGAAAAATACATTCTTTAGGAAATTACAAAAAAACGATTAACTTAACAAGATACGTTAACATGCGAAAGCATGCGATATATTTTAAGAAATCTATAGTCTATAGTATATTATAAAGATATAAAATAATATGCTCTCGAAATTATTATTTTTTTTTTTTTTTTTTTTTTTTTTTTTTTTTTTTTTTTACACATAGATAATCAAACAACAATTTGAAACTATTCTGAAATAAGATATCTTAAATTAGTCAATAAAAATTATAAAAACTGATACATGCGAAAAAGCTTTATTTATTTCATATACATATGAATGTATGTAATCAAATCATTCAAAATTGATGTAGGGTTTCATGTTTTCAGGAGAGGCTACACCTTCGTAGGGAATCCTTGAAATCTGAAGATTTTCTAGATCTTTCAAAACGTATCTGTCATTACTCAAACATTTCACAATTTGGTATGGCCCTTTATACTTAGGTATGAGCTTTTTGTTAACACCGGGAGTATTAAAGAAATTTCTAATCATGACAAAATCACCTTCCTTGTAAGGGTATGGTGTTTTGTGCCGTTTGTCAAAGTATTCTTTATTGGATTGCTGGCTTTGAATAATTTTCTTTTGCGCTTCTTGTCTCACCGCCTGTAAATCCCTTGGCCCATCCGTAATTATGTTGCTTACAAGATGATCTCGGATTTTATCACAAACCACACCCTTCTGACTAACACCAAATAATAAGACACTAGGACACGAGCCAGTACTCTTATTTTCAACATTATTAAGAGCAAATTCAACTTTTGCTAAATGCTTGGTCCATTCACCTGGCTCGATTTCGCTCTCCTTAACAAGCATAGGAGTGACGCTTCTGTTGATTCTCTCCACTTGCCCATTGGATTGAGGTGAGTTTGTGGCGACTTTTATGTGTTGTATGTTGTTAGTACTACAAAAATTCAAAAATTCCTCGGACGTAAAACAACTTCCCCTGTCTGAAACTATACGAGTCGGCTTGCTGTAGGTTACAAAATAAGCTTCTAGGCATTTTAAAACTTCCCTCGTACTAGTGTTTCTAACAGGATAAAGCTTTGTAAATTTTGTAAATCCATCAACGATTAAGAAGATGTATTTTTTAAGATTTCTGACCGATGATGGTAAAGGACCGTAGTGGTCGATATGAACAGTCTCAAATGGTTTATCACCCTTAGGAATGTTATATAATGTGCCTTCTTTTTTACCTGAATGCGTTGAGAAATGAATGCACCGTAAGCAGTTGCTTATGTAATCCTTAATTTTGGATTTCATATAAGGAAACCAATAGGTTTTTTTTAAGAAATCATAACATTTCTCTACACCAATGTGGCATAGGGCATCGTGGTGAGTTTGTATCACATTTCTCTCCATTTGTGTCGGCACATAAAATAAAACTTTGTTTTGAATTTTACGGTAAACTAAACCATATATATATGAATTAATACATAAGATGGACTTTCTCTTTCCTCCAACATTTTGACTAATCGCCTAAGGACCACATCTTTCTGCTGTGAAGCTGCTAGTGCAAACTCAAACGTTTCCGGTTCAATTGTGAAAATATTGTGACACCTGCTAAGAGCATCTACATGACCCATACATTTTTCATCTCGATGTTCAATGGAATATTCAAAATCTTGGAGCTCAAGTGCCCACCGCGATATTCTGGGATTTAAAAGTATTTTGCTCAAAGTTAAAGTGAGAGATTTGCAGTCCGTTATTATTTTAAATTTAATGCCGATTAAATAAATACGGAATCGTCTAAGTGCAGAAATTATGGCAAGTGTTTCAAGTTCATAGGAATGAAACTTTGATTCTGAAGCTGTAGCCCTTTTTGAAAAGAAAAATATCGGGTGAAGGTGTTTGTCCTCTTGACGCTGCAGTAAAACTGCGCCGAAGCCCAAACTGCTTGCATCGCAATGCAATTCGGTTTCAGCGTTTGGGTTGAAAATTCTTAGCAGTGGTGCATTGAGTAACATTTTCTTTAACATTTCAAATATGGATAAATGTTTATCATCGAAAATAAATTTTGAATCTTTTTTTAAAAGATCATAAAGGGGTTTGGAAATCATCGAAAAATCTTTAATGAATTTACGGAAATAAGAACACAATCCTAAAAAGGAGTGCAAAGATTTCAAATTTGTTGGTGTCGGAAATTCTCTAACTGAACGAAGTCCATCCGCATTAGGAGCTATTCCTTCGGCTGAAATTTCATAACCTAAGTATGTTATTTTTTCTAACATAAAGGAACATTTGTCTAAGCGTAATTCTAGGTTATGAAATTTCACAATCCGCAAAACCTCTTTCAAAATTTCAAAATGCTCCTCCTTTGTTTTTGACGCTATGAAAAGATCATCAATATAAATCAAAAGCTTCTCAGATTTGATGAGGTCTTTGAAAATCATGTTAATATACCTTTGAAATACTGCAGACGCATTTTTAAGCCCAAAAGGCATACGCAAATACTCAAATTGACCTAGTGGCGTAACGAATGCAGTATATTTTATCGACTCTGGGGACATCTTCACATGATGAAACGCGTTCTTGAAATCAAGAAGAGAAAAGAATTTTTTGCTGCGTAGAGTATCCAAATGATCCTCTATTAATGGGAGTGGAAAATTGTCTTTTAAAGTCATCTTATTCAATTCACGAAAGTCGATACATAACCTCAACTCCCCGGATTTCTTTTTAACAAGAACAATAGGGGATGCGAAAGGGGAGTTACTTTCACGAATAATATTATGTTTTAGCAAATTATCCAAAATAGTTTCTAATTCTTGCTTGTGGGCATAAGGTAGCCGTCTAGGAGCGCAGTTGAAAATTTTATTCATATTCGATAAAATAATTTTCATTGAAAAATCTTCAAAACCGGTTTTTAACAAATTAGGACTATCATGAGATTCATTGAGATTATAAGTTTCTGAAACACTCCCGAGAACAATGTTCGTAATTTTAGTTTTCTCTTGAAAGTTCAAGTTTTCATTAATATTTAAGCTTTTTTCGTTCGCGTCACTGCATGTCTCAATGTTTAAAATTTCGTTAATTTCTTCATCATAATTGTTTTCATCTTCACAGTAATTATTTTGTTTCTCATTTTCTAACGTTAATTTTATATTACATTTCTGCAAAAAATCTCTACCTAAGATAATCACATTTTTCATTGTGTCGTCCTTAACAACAAATAGTTTTAAATTTACATGCATGCTATCATTTTTAATTTTACATAAAACCTTACCATAAATAACTAGTTTGCTATTATTTATACCATGGAATTCAAGTTCTGGGTTCTCTAAGGCTGTCATCAAATATGCTGGAACATATTTTTGTTGGATCAGACTAATAGGGCTTCCTGTGTCTATGATTGTCATGGCTTTCATCACTGAACTGGCTGCTCCAAAATCGTTGTTAATGAATTCATATTCAAAGATTCCATGAAAGTCTTTGAGAAAAGACGGTTGTTTGTGAGATGATTCATTCTTCTCCACCAAATGCACGGCTGTTGATTGTTGACATTCTCTAACAACGTGACCAGTTTTGCCACAGCGAAAGCATGTCCCTCTTTCTCTGCGTGGCTTAGGGCAATTGGTGACGATGTGCCCCTCGTCGTTACAATTGAAGCATCTAATGGACTGATTGCTTCTTGTCTGAGGTGTTGTTTTTGCATTTTCGAAAACCTTGGTGAAGCTTGATGATCCCTGCAACTCTCTTCTGATCTTCTCATATTTTCTGAGAGCAACTTTTAACTCGCACAGGGTGTTCGCTGTAAGCAGAAGTTGTTTATTTACCATTGAATCAGGTATACCTTTGATAACATAGTTGATTAGATCCTGCTCTTCGATGTTGATTGCACTGGCGATTTCTTGCATGCTTAAAACATACTGCTGGTAATTCTCGTCCTTCTGTTTTTTGCGATTACGTAATGCGTTGTGAACATCAGATGCTGTAGAATGATGATCGAATTCTCTGAGTAAAGCTGATTTTAGCTCGATCCAGGATTTGCATTGCGTTGACCTCAGGAATAATTTGGCGGTTCCTCTAAGTAATCTTTGGGCGTAGATAAAACATTTTGACTCTTCAAATTTGTATATGTTTTTTGAGTCTTCAAACGCTTTTATCCACCTTGTGATTGAATAATTATCATCACCTGAAAAGATTGGCAAAGATTCTTCTATTTCTCTAAAACTCACACTCTCGGTTCTCAATGCTTCGGGTTCCAATGGGCCATTCAGTTCGGCAAGTTTTCTTTGAAGTTCTCGAATTTCTTGCTTTCTCTGCACGACCATTCGTAGGGTCTCCAGTTGCTGCATCACGAGCCTGTTTTCCTCTTCTAATTCTGATGAGTCGTCGTCATTGCTAATTTCATCGAGCACAGTTGATGGAAAGTAAAGCTCAAGTTGATCGTTGTCCAGTTCCCCGACTGCATGCTCCAATCGGGTTTTTAGTACTTGTTTCAGGCCACTTGTAGGTAAATTCATCTCGCTGAGCTTGTCTCTTAGCTGAGCGACAGTAGCCATCAGCAAAAATCTCATTGCACGCTCTAACATTTTTATTTTAAGTTCTATTTATTTTTCGTAATTGTTTATTGGTTCAGTTTTCAAATTTTAATTAAAACATGCAAACACTTAACACATAACATAAAGTTAAACGTAAAGATTTATAAAATTGTCATAAACATAAACTTTTTGGTACAGTCACCACTTCTGATTTTGTTGTAAGATAATTAAAGGGCAAAATAAAAGACAAGAGTTCTTATCGCTTCTTAATGTTTATTACAACTGAACTCTTTCTATAAACTTAAAAGGTAACATTGTCAATATTTTAGTGTACATACTTTAATCTTGTTTAACATACGATAAATCATTCGATTAATGATGTAATTCTTTGAAATAAATGTATATAAACCAAATTGCAAATGTAAGAAGTTAGAGATGGGATTCATTAAAAATCGATACAGTGATGGGTGGACACAATGTCCCTTACAGGTGAATATTAAACTGGAGTGCCATCTCCATTATAGAGATGATCGACAGTTATGGACTGTTATAGAGTTTGTAGAGACAGAGTCCAGAGATTTGATAGCGGCCTGACTATCTGAGAAAATACGGATATCAGATGTTGATATCACGTTTTCTTTAAGCCAGGACAAGACTCCCTTTATCGACTCCCTGTTCCGCCTGGAACATGCTACAATGATTGGGAAGGCGGAATGAGAGACTTAATTTCAGTCGTTCAGAGTACACACCTCCACCAACCCCTTCTTTTGTTTTTGACCCATCTGTATAAAAATGGATTGACTCATCTTCTAGGAATGTCCTTTCTTCCCAAAAAGATCTGGGAGGTATAGAAATCTGGAAATTTCTGTCGATTTAAGACTAAATCGGTTTTGTGTGGGTTAACACACAGTCCACACCGAGCAGCCCAAAGTATTAGTCTGTCTAAGGCATTTTGTAAGAGTTCTTTTAAGGTGTTAAGATTCTTTCCTGAAACTGCTACAGCAACGTGCGTCGTCCGCATAGGCGATCACTCTGAAACCCTCCGCATCCAGACTAGTTAGGATTTCATTAACCACTAGGTTCCCGAGGACAGAGGATAGAACAACACCTTGCGGTGTCCCTCGTGTGCCAGAAGAGTTGCCCAGTTTTGAGTTAATTATTCTGCTAGTCAGCATTAAATGAATTAACTCCCCAAGCGAACTCTCTACGTTTAGAGTTGTTAGTGCAGATGTGTCCACGTTGTTAAAGGCACCTTCGATGTCAAGGAAAGTAACCATAGTGAACTCTTTATAATGGAGGGAATATTCAATGGTGCGTACTAAGGTGTTTAACGCTGTTTCCACCGATTTACCTTTACAGTAGGCATGTTGCGACGAAGACAGAAGTCTTGTACCAATACTTGCCCTTAAATGGATATCAATCAATCTTTCCAAGGTCTTAAGAAGGAATGATGATAGACTTATAGGTCGTAGATCTTTAGGATTGACTTGCGAGCATTTACCTGTTTAGGTATAAAAACAACTTTAACTTCTCTCCATGCCGAGGGAATATGGACCAGGTAAAGACAGCTGGTAAAAATTGACTCAAGGATTGGTGCAATTATGTAAGAAGTTTGTAGCTTGTCCCTTGTGTTCAGAATTGGTGGATATGTTGTATTGGAACTTGAACGTATATAATTGTTGCAAGTTTCGGTAAGAGAACTACTAGAAAAGTGAGTGTCCAGTAGTAACTTCAGCGATTCATTACTTGAATTTGTCCAGAAGCCGTCTGCATTTTTCAGGCACAGAAGGATCGCCAGGAAGGTCGCTTAGATTTTCTTAGTGCCTTCTTGTAAATTCTTAGGGATTCTGGGTATTGTACCATCTGTTGGTGCTAACTAATTCCTTAAGAAACGATTTTAAAAATAAACATCCGAAACTAACCACTAGTTTTTCTTTGTCTAAGCTCTTATTAACCGCACCGAGTAAATAGGCGCGTTATCATGTTGGTTTGGCCATGTTTATGGGTCAGAAAATGTTAGATTATTTAGGAAAATTTCTTTCCAAGATTCCTATACCCAGCTGCTGTAGTTTTTGATGTAACGACCTCAATTTTAACTGTTCCATAAGCTTCCACAGCTTTCAATACAACAACAACTTCTTCACAATTAAAATGAGACACCTTTTTATTTTCTAAAATCGTGAAAATAAAAGGTTGGCTCATTAGGACCACCGAAGTTAAATAGTTTTATCGTCTGAAAAAACGACGTCATACCATTCTTTATTCAGATTATCTTAGTTTTGAAAAACTCTAATAGCATAACTTTCCATTGTTCGTTAAGTAGCTGTTTTTTTCTTAAGTTTAATTCGTTTTGAGATGACTTAAATTTTAAAACTGTTGAGAGACTTGCGTTTACTCCAATTTTTAACTTCCCATTGGAAGTTTTTGTACGACGCGACGTTTCAAGGTCCCTAAAGGCGAAATAAAAGATTTTTAGAGAGATGTCTGTGCGTGTGTTCGTATGTTCGCGACGTTTTTTTCGTCGTCCATAGCTCAAGAACATGTAGAGATATCGACTTCAAATAAATTTTGTTTTACAGATAATAATGCAGAAAGATGCAGAAAGGACTCTCAAAAAAATTGAATGTGTAGGTTTTTTTACCATAGCAATTTAAAAAAAAGGTGAAAATTTTGGTTAACCCTAAATATCTCACGAACCAATAACGCTAGAGACTTGAATTAAATTTTATATTATATGCTGTAACGCGATACCAAACAAATATATTTTTGGAAACAATTCCAATTAACTGTTTTTTTATAAATCAAAAAAACTGAAAAAAAAAAATATTTGTCACCTCGAAAATTTTATGAAAAAAAAAATGATTTTATCTCCAAAACAATTGTGTATGGCTTCCAACTAATTTCATTCATTCGGAAAAATTTTGAGAAAAATCGAATTGACAATTTGTTTAAAAAAATAAAAACCTAAAAAATAAATTAATAAAAGTGGGTAAAAATTGAATTTCGACTCAAATATCTTTTCAAAACTTTGAGATATTGGCTTGAAACCAATTTTATCTTTTAAAAAATATTGTTGTCAACATTCAGTAATATTTTGTGAAAAATCGAATTGACATTTTTTTTTACAAAAAATAAAAACCTAAGAAAAGCATTACTTAAAGTTCGTAAAAGGTGATTTTCGACTCAAATATCTTTTCAAAAATTTGAGATATATGATTCAAATTAATTTACTTTTATAAAAAATATTATTTTCAACATTCGATACATTTTTGAGAAAAATTGAATTGACAGTTTATTTTCTCACAGAAAATATTGTTTTTGACATTCAACAATTTTTTTTTTAATCCAACAGTCCGTTTTTTCATAAAAAAATAAAATCTTCAAAAAATAGTACTCAAATTTGGTTAAAATTGATGTTCGGTTCTCGATGTCTCGTGAATAATAGAAGATATTGACTTCAAACAATTTCTCATTCATCCAATTTCTATTTGTAAAGAAATAAAAACTTTTAAGAAATGCTACTAAAATTGGTAAAAATTGTTTTTCTACAAAAAATCTCGTTAACAAATCGTCCCCTCAGAAGCAAACTGTCGTAACTCAAAATTCTTCGTTTTCCAGAAAAGCGATTTGAATAATTTTGAATCTTAAAAAATGATTTTTTATCTGGATTTTATCTGAGGAGCCTAAAGTGGTAGAACAAAAAAAATTTAATTTTTTGTCCTCTATCAAATGGTATAGTTAAATTTTTAAAAATCTTTAACGTTTGGATTAAAAATAATTACGGTTTTGGTGTGAGAAATGACGTATAACGAAAAGTGTCACTTTTCCTAAAACTTAATATTCATACTTCAATAATATTTTTTTAGATAAGTGTCACAAATAACAAAGTGTCACTTTTCCTAAAAATTAATTATATCATACTTCAATAATATTCTTTAAGATAAGTGCCACAAATAAAAAAGTGTCGAAAATAAAACTTACCTCTTCGTTTCAGCGTAGTCCAACATTTTCCGATAAAAACTTTTTCTGCAACAAACGACACAACAACTCACTATGACGGCTGACATAGTGACATGAAACTGAAAATGTCATTTTACTGATGAATAGTTCAGGGACGTTATTAAAAATGCACAACGACACTTTCGCCCTCACGCCTTCAGTTTAAGAAGTATTATTATGACAGTTTGACCAAAAGGTAGCATTTTTTTTACTGATTTTTTCTGTATACTTAACTCAAAATCGCAAATTTTTGAGTTACGACAGTTTGCTTCTGAGGGGACGAAATGTAGATTTCGAAATCAAACTATTTCATTATATTCAAAATATTGTTGGTAATTTTTAAATTTTTAAGAATAATTCAACTGACAACTTTTTTTAACAAAACACGAAAATCTACAAACTTTTAAAAGACAAATCGACAGACGGGATGGGAATTTAACAGTGTGGGTCGCATCCCAGATTCTTTTTGGTTCTATTTTTGCCCCAGAATCACGACAATCAGATGCACATCTTAAAAAACAGCTTCTAGATGCTGTTTTGCAGTTCTGTTTACCTCCCTTTAAATCTTATCTGTAGGCCTTGGTGTCTAATTAAGTCCATTTTAGCTTTTGAAAAACTGCTAAGGTGTGTAGATCTACCCATTGGTCTTAAAATTTTAGATCAGAAATTGAAATTCACTTAAAATACTAAAATAGTTGAAAACGCTCTTAAACATTGATAAAATTGTTGTTGTACCTCAGTTGACTCAAAAAAACTTCTTCTTAACGCGTGATATACTTTGCAAGTGGGTGAAAACAAGGCCCGCAGTTTTATTTGGATATTTTTTGATTTTTTTTTTTAATCCTCAATATTTGGACAAAATTCAAAAAGCATTTTTAAAAATGCTTGTGCGTATTGAGATGAAGCGGAGTGAAAGAAGATGTCTCAAATAAAACAAAGAAAGGGAACTGTGCACTACCCTAATACTCTACCCCTATATTTTAATTTTAAAAATAAAGTTCTGCAATTTTAAAATTCCTCGTTTGCTTCGACAGAATTCTTATCATTTCCAATACTATGTAATCGTATATTGTTGAAGTTGCAACAAATTTAATGATTTATGGTTCTTCAACTATTTAAATGTAGCTTTTTGACACACAATGTACATAATTTGTTGTCTTTTCACTTTTTTCAAATATGTATTTGACAGAACCAATTATTATTTTTACTGAAAAAAGTTGGTAATTAAATAGAACATTAACCATGGTAATTATTTCTGAACCCACTTGATTTATATGAACATTTATGATTTTTTCCGCATACCTACATTTTATACTGTATCTATATACAATAAACATACACATAAACCCAGGCTTCGGTTTTTGTTGAAACATCGCTAGATTTAATATTGGTATTTTTCTTTTAAGCGATCGTCACCTGGCATTAATTGATTGGGTTACATCAGAAGAAGAGTCTTACTTAAAAGTATTATTGGAGATATCTCGACAGAAGATCATTTTATCGACACGGACTTACAAGTAGCTTTATTAAAAGTTCGGCCATATATACCCTAAATAATAGAAAATACAATAATCGAATCCATCCTATCAACTTTACTTTTAATAAGGATAACGTGGTTGATATACCCCAGAAATGTGTAATGCGTCTGCAAACAACGTTCAACCGCTTTTTATCGACACTATACAGAAATTTCTTTTCCAAGCCTTCTATTGCCAAATCAGGAGTTTCCCAAAGTAGTCAATTTCCCAATTAAATATATGGCAATGACAATGTGGCTTCAGACCAGGAAAGTCCACTATCGACCAAATATTCACACTACGGCAGATCTTGGAAAAAACCCAGGAACTTCAAATCGATACCCACCATCTCTTTATCGATTTTAAAGCCGCGTATGACAGCATCTATAGGGAAGAGCTCTACAGAGCAATGTGTAGTTTTGGCATCCCTGTCAAACTTATCCGTTTGTGCAGAATGACGATGGAGAATGCACGCTGCTCTATCAAGGTCGGAAAAGATCTCACCGATGCATTTGATGTCAAAAAAGGTTTTAGACAAGGCGATGCACTGTCATGCGACTTCTTCAACATCGTTCTGGAAAGAATTGTGCAAAACTCAACCGTCAACACTAGAGGCACAATTTTCCAAAGGTCCACCCAATTACTCGGATACGCAGATGATATTAACATAATTCAGAGACCAAAGCGTGATGTCATTGGAGCGTTTTTGAGCATTGTGACGGAAGCGAAGAAGATGGCAGTAGCGTAGCGTGGGGGGCAGGGGGGGCAAATGCCCCGGGCGGCACTTGTTTGAGGGGCGGCAAAAAAAAAGGTTACCAAAACAAAAAACCCTGCACTTGTTTGAGGGGCGGCAATAAAAAAGGTAACCAAAACAAAAGAACCCTGAAATAATTTCCGGTAAACAGAATTTTGTATGGGGTGGCATCCAATCGACCTGTACCTATACCACCACAAACGATATTTGAGTCGAAAATCAATTTTTACCAACTTTTATTAATTTTTTTTTAGGTTTGTATTTTTTGTAAAAAAAACTGCCAATTCGATTTTTTCAAAATTTTACAGAATGTTAACAACAATGTTTCTTATAAGATAAAATAAGTTTGAAGCCTTAATCTCAAGTTATTGAAAAGATATTTAAATCGAAATTCAATTTTTACCAACTTTGAGTAATGTTTTTTTTAGGTTTTTATTTTTTATAAAAAAAACTGTCAATTAGATTTTTTTCAAAATTTTATCAGATGTCAAAAACATTATTCTTCGTTTCACAAAATTGTTTTGGAGATGAAATCATATTTTGGTCGTAAAATTTTCGAGGTGACAAATTTTTTTTTTCAGTTTTTTTGATTTATAAAAAAAACAGTTAATTGGATTTTTTTCCAAAAATATACTTGTTTTGTATTACGTTACAATATATAATATAAAATTTAATTCAAGTCTCTAGCGTCATTGGTTCATGAGATATTTAGGGTTAACCAAAATTTTTTAAACTGCTATGGTAAAAAAACCACCCACGCAATTTTCTTGAGAGCCCTTTCTGCATCTTTCTGCCTTATTACCTGTATAACAAAATTTATTTGAAGTCGATATCTCTTCTGGTTCTTGAGCTATGGAAGACGAAAAAAACGTCGCGGACGTACGGACGTACGAACGTACGTACACACGCACGCACAGACATCTTTCTAAAAATCTTTTATTTCGACTGTAGGGACCTTGAAACGTCGAGAAATGTCAAAATTTTCAATTTGACAAATCGGACCCATTACAATAACTTCCTATGGGAAGTTAATAAAAAACTATCTCAGGTCAACAATGAGTACTCTAAGGTTAAGTAACCTAGGAATTCTAGCCATAGAAATGCAAAAAACTGATGCGATTGACACCGAAAGAATAATAAAAGAATTTGTGTGTAAAAAACAAAGAAGACAAATAATTTAAACATTTTCTACGTTTTATAAATTATTAAATATGGGTAACGTACATAAGTCAATGTCAGTTGAGTTGCTTGCCACAATGTAATTAAAAAAATCAAATTTGCTTAATTTAAAAATCGAAGCAAATGTTCATTAAAAATAAAAATATACGAAACTTTCCTTATTAAAATGAATACAAAAATTAAATTTTTGCTTTGTACTAGTAATAACCAAAATGAAGTGATTTAAAAAATTAAATATAATTTCTTAATCTTAATTTATTTTTTGAGCTTTATTTTATAGTGAGTATGCAATTTAAAACATGAACCAAATTTGAATGTTAGGTTCCTTAAAATGTGGTTACTTTCAATATGGTTATAATCGATATACATCACCTACAAATAAATGGATACTCTGTAAGTATAGTTCATTATGGAAGAAATGGTAGTGTTCACCAACTTTGACAAAAAAATGTGGGGCGGCAAAATTTGATCTGCCCCGGGCGACAAAAACCCACGCTACGCCACTGGAAGATGGGTTTAGTGGTCAATGAGGGCAAGACCAAGTATATGCTGTCATAGAAAAAGGACATTGAACAACGACGTCAAGAATAACTCTTGCAAATCGCTGCTTCTTTGGACTTAGAAGGCAATTGAGAAGTAAAGTCCTCTCTCGAACATCTAAAATCACCATCTATAAGACACTCATTATCCCGGTTCTCATTTATGGCGCTGAGGCCTGGACCCTGTCAAAGAAAGATGAGAGCGTCTTAGGATGCTTAGAGAGAAAAATTCTTCGGGTGATTTTTTGGTCCCGTACGCATAGATGGAGAATGGAGGAGAAGATATAACGACGAACTGTACGGGCTGTACAGCGACACTGACCTAGTTAACAGAATTAAAGTCCAACGGCTTAGATGGCTAGGTCATGTAGAGCGGACATCAACGCTTCAGCCCGGAAGGTCCGATTCTAATCCCGAGGGACGGCGCAGTAGAGGAAGACCGCGACTCAGGTGGCGCACGCAGGTGGGTGAGGACCTCAATCAACTTGGCGTGCGAAACTGGAGACAGCTAGCTAGGGACCGAGCTGGCTGGAGACGCATGTTGGTTGAGGTCCAGGTCCGCCCAGGACTGTAGCGCCACCTTAAGTAAGTAAGTAAGTAATGACAATTTTTAAAAAACGTACCCCTAGTACCATTGATTATATTTTTTATTTAAAAATGATTTCGGGCAAGTGGCCGTTCGCGGCTGGCTAAAATAAATTCCAGCCAAGAGATCTTTCGAATATTTGTTGCTGTATGGGGCCACTTTGGAGATTATGTCAGCAATAACGCGCCGTATATTCTCCTTCGAAGGCATCAATGGTCTCGAGCTTATTTGCATAGACAAGCGACTTCGCGTAACTCCACAAAAAATAGTCCAGTGCTGTTAAATCGCAGATTATAATGAGTTGTCCCTTTCAGGTACGACAGCACCCGTTATAGCAATAATTGTTATATTGGCTAAGAGCACACGTGTTGCTATTGCGAGATACACAAGATCACCAGTTTGCTCTCGATAAGGAACGTTACAGGATTGGTCCTTAGATTCATCGCATTCTTTGGAGAGTTTCCAGTCTGGTTCCATAGGATTTGCTACAAACTTGCAATCTTCCCTACTAAACCACTTTAATATGTCATCGATGTATCCGCTTTACAATAACAAAATTTTGTTGTGATATCTTTTGATTTGTATTCCTAAATTTCACCTAAATCTCGGGTGTTGGATATGGCAGCTTTCTGTCGTAAATTTGTATCGTTTTCGTTATTCGACATCTTCTTCAACATTTCTTCCAACAGCACAGATTTTTCCATATTAATGTCGTCGTTGTCTATCCGTTCAGGCGTGCTGAAGTAATATCCATCTGGTCGATTTTCAACTCAGTCTCAACGAGCTAAGCCTGGCCACAGGAGCTAACGTTTCATGAAAATCTATTCCAGACTTTTGTGTAAAGCCTTCAGCCACTAATCTTGCTTTCCGCCTCTCGAGTGTAATACAATTTTACAGCCTACAGTTCAATTTTCGACTTAGCTTTGATTGTCCAGGTGTCATTTGTAATTAGGTTTCGAATTTCCGTGTGGATAGCGTCTTCATAGTCCGATTTTTCATCTCCTAATAACGCCATTCATTCATTGTATTTCCTTAGGACGTCCTAGTTTTACAGTTCTAAGTTAACCTGGTCTGTACTTTGGTTTGAAAGTAAACAATCTTAAGCATATGAGAGAGAAATAAAGAACGTCAATTCTCTAAACAAATAAAATTGAGACAGAAGCAGGTTTTTCTGGCAAAGAAGGCAAATTTGTTAATAAATAAATAATAAGAAAATTACAAATGCGAATTCCTGAATTTGCCCAAATGCATTTCAATATGAAATCTTAAGTTTTAGAAAATGTTCAGAGTAGACTGGGATCGGGCTTATTCAGTATGCTCTGAAAACTGAATTCATATTTCTGAACTCAAAAGAAAAAACCTGTTCCCGCCAGAACCAACCTTTTTCCTATATATGATGTATATATTATTAATTTAGTCTTATTAATTTAGTCTAGTACGAACTTCACAACGAATCGGTTGTTCCAGTTTCAATAAATAAAGTTCATATTGTAGTTTATAAAATTAACGCTTGTTTTTCATTTTTATTGAAAATATTAATTTTCAGCGTAAACATGGTCCTTCGAACAAAATAATAATTTTTACATAAAATTCGTACTTATAGACTCAATCCGCAAAATAATTAAAAGCAGTAAAAAAAAACTAATATCATGATTCCTCTCTATAAATTGTTCAATTCCGCAATCGCATTGCAATTTGCAAAGCATTTGTATACGAGTATATAAAACCCGCAATATCATATCTACTCGTACATAGCTGCTGTCAAGTACATACAATTATTCTCCCGCGACGCGCAAAAAATAATCTTCTGTTTCACAAACGCATAACACATCATATACCACCTACCAAAAAATAAATACATTGCATAAACACATCAAGTTTATATGCGCAAACCTTTTTTGTTTTCTGTCACATTCTTTCATATCAACCTTTCATGTAACCGTACCAACGTCTACATACAATATACATGAAAACAGTTGTTGAGTGCACAACAGTAAACTCTCAATGGAATGATTTCACATTTTACAAAAAAAAAAAAAACTATCAAAAGGTCCCATTTTTAATATTCAGTACAGTTTCGGTAAGCGGCGTGATCTAAAATTGTTTAAATTAAAATCGCAGTAAGAATTCGCGAAATATATGTATTTAAATAATAATAATTAATTAAGCTAAAATACCTACGCAAGCAATCATCATGACCGGTCGAAACAACTTAATAAAACGAGACACGGCTCGCAATGCCATAAAAAGGTGTCTTATCGCGAGTAAAAAATCTGAATCCATGGACCAAGCTGAGTTGGAATCATATTTCATTCTCTTGGCAGACCATTGGAGTAATTTTTTAATAAATCAAGAAGCAGTGGAGTTATCATGTGGTGAAGATACGCTTAGTGAACAAGAAGCAGAAAGGGAGCAGGGTGAAGAGTGGTATCGCGAAGCTTTTGCGAATTTAAGCCGAGCAAAGCTCAAGGTAACAAATCCCAACAATACTAGCAGCGACGTTGCGCCTGTGCTAGTTCGTGCAAATGTTAAGCTTCCACCAATGAGCCTCCCAAAGTTTTCCGGAGACCCAAAAGACTGGATGCCTTTCTATGATGCGTTTGTTTCGATGGTGCACAATGTAGAGTCGTTGTCAGGTGCACAAAAATTACAGTACTTACGCTCTTGCTTGGCAGACAGTCCACGAGCTCTACAAGTGCTTAATGGCTTTCCAGTCACTAACAAAAACTATGATGAAGCCTGGAGCCTTTTGAAAAAGCGCTACAATGTCCAAAGAGTTATTATCGACTCGCACTTCCGAGCTTTGTTCTCTTTGAAAAAGCTAAGCAATGAATCATCCACAGCATTGCGAGATTTGTTGGACTCAACTCAGGAGCATTTTCAGTCCCTCAAAGCATTAGGTAGGCCGGTCGCTAACTGGGATGACTGGTTAGTCCATTTGACTGTGAGCAAATTAGACGTCGAAACCCATCGGCAATGGGAGCTATCCCTTACAGAAGATATTGTACCGATGTTTGATGTCCTGGTATCATTCTTGGAGAAAAGATGTCGTTCGCTGGATGCTGTAGACTCCAAACAACAACAAGGCCCCTCCAAGGTGGTACAAACACAAGGCCCATCCAAGGTGGTACAATCAAAAGGTAAGCCAAAAACAACTTTTTCCTCTTTTCTTGCCTCTACTACACCAAACCAAAACGCATCGTCGAAGTCTGTTTTGGATACATGCTCATTCTGTTCAGCTAACCATAAAATCTATAGTTGTGATAAGTTCCGAGCTCTAGATATTAAAGAGAGAATAGCATGTACTAAAGAAAAGAAACTCTGTTCGAATTGCCTTGGACCTGGTCACGTGGATGAAAAATGTCGCAGCTCAAATACTTGCCGCACGTGTCAAGTGCGCCATCACACATTGCTACATCAGTCATCGCCTACAACATCCAAAGCATCTTTAAGTAATGTTATGAATTCATATCTCGCACACACCGAACAGCACGTTCTTCTGGGAACTGCAATCGTCAACATCGTCGATCAAACTGGACGATACCAACCAGCTCGAGTGCTTTTCGATAATGGTTCACAACTAACATTCGTTAGTGAAAATTGTATCCAGAGACTGAAACTGAAAAGGTCACCCAAATCAACAGTAATTCAGGGCATTGGTGCCACAGAGGCTGGAAGTTCCAAAGGAGAAGTTAAGCTCACGCTTTCCTCATCTGACCACAGCTTCACAACAACTATAAGAGCTCAAATTCTACCAAGGCTAACAAATAAACTTCCATCCACTCAGCTTTGTCAAAATAGTTGGTCCCATTTGAAAACGCTGAAGCTAGCTGATCCACAATTTCATACCCCAGCTGACATCGACATTTTGATGGGAGCAGACGAACTAGGACAGTTCCTACAAACTGGTTTGGTCAAAGGTCCTATCGGTACACCTATCGCACAACAATCTAGTCTAGGGTGGCTTCTTTTCGGAAAAATTATCGCTACAACCACAACTACCGCTACAACCGCAACTACCGCCACAACAACTGCTTCTGCTTCTACAACCGCAACTACCGCTACAACAACAACAACAAATACTTCTACAACCGCTGCAACTGCAACTACCGCTACAACCACAACTAGCGCTACAACCGCAACTACCGCCACAACAACTGCTTCTGCTTCTACAACCGCAACTACCGCTACAACAACAACAAATACTCCTACAACCGCTATTAACGCAACTACTGCAACCGTCACATCTATCGCAACCGCAACAAACAGTGCAACAATTTTCCAAACATGTGGAATTTCTACCACCGATTCAAACCCCACCGTATGCTTATTCACCGATAATACACTTACAAAAGCGGTTTCAAAGTTCTGGCAAATCGAAGCGTTACCCGATGTCAAACACTTAACAATCGAAGAAAAGATGTGCGAGAAGATTTACGATGACACACATTATCGCCAAGCAGATGGCCGATACGTGGTCAGCCTTCCATTCAAGCCCGACTGTCCACTCGGTAACTCACGTCATGCTGCTGTTCGATCTCTTCTCCGCATGGAAGCTCTTTTTGCAAAGGACGAATGCCTCAGAACGCAATACAAAGACTTCATTAAGGAGTTTATTGATTTGGGCCATATGGAGAAGGTAACTCAACCTCCTGTTGCCGGAAAACACTTCTACATGCCCCACAGAGCCGTCGTTAAAAATACTAGCACTACAACTAAGCTAAGAGTTGTCTTTAATGCTTCTTGCCGCACAACCAGTGGATTTTCTCTTAACGACACTCAAATGATCGGACCTCAGCTTCAACCAGACCTGTTCTTGGCGCTTATACGAATGCGAACTTACCGTTTTGCATTGAGCGGTGACGTGGCCAAAATGTATCGGCAAGTACGAATAAAAAAAGAACATGTCGACTACCAAAGGATCGTTTGGCGAAATTCGCCTCAAGACGACATCGATGAATACCGCATTTTGACTGTCACGTATGGTGTTGCTTCATCTTCTCATCTTGCTGTTAAGTCAGTGCAACAGGCTGCATTCGACGAAGGTAAAAACTTTCCTGAAGCAAAGGAAATTATTTTGAATCACTTCTACATGGATGATCTACTTACGGGATGTTATGACGAAGATGACTTGCAGCGGATTCAAATCGAAGTGTCTTCCATACTGAGACTGGGTGGCTTCTTTCTTCGAAAATGGTCTTCGAATTCTTCTCTCGTTATAAACTCCGTACCAGAAGATCAACGAGAGGCCCTCCAGCGTCTGGATTTTTCGGAAGCAGATGGGGTTAGAACCTTAGGGCTCCAGTGGGATCCATCTTCAGATAGCCTATCCTTTGCTGTCCAAATTTCAGAGGTAAGAACAACAAATTTTACTAAGCGATTACTTCTTGCAGAAGCATCCAAGCTATTTGATCCACTGGGCCTTTTGTCCCCGAGCACCATCATCCCGAAAATGCTTTTCCAGCGCCTTTGGCAACCAAAGGTGGATTGGGACGAAGCAGTGCCAGACGAAATAAATAGACAGTGGCTCCTTTATAGACAACACATTTCAAAACTCGCTGAAATCAGAGTGCCAAGGTGGGTTGGATCGGGAATTCCAAATGCTGTATCAGATCTTCATGGGTTTGCTGATGCTTCGCAAAATGCATACGCTGCTGCAGTGTTTATTCGCACAATTTCACCAAATGGCGAAATATCAGTTCAACTACTTACCGCTAAAACTAGAGTTGCTCCACTTAAAACGACCACACTATCTTTACCCCGCTTGGAACTTTGCGGAGCAGCTCTACTAGCTCAAATAATAAAGACGATTAAGCCAATGTTACAAACCCATATTCGTCACGTTTTTGGATGGACAGACTCAAGTATTGCTTTGGCATGGATCCGCCAATTTCCTGGAAAGTGGTGCACTTTCGTTGCAAACCGGGTATCGCTGATTCAAGAAACCATAGATTCTGCGAATTGGTACCATGTCCCTTCAGCTCAGAACCCCGCTGATTGCGCTACTCGAGGTGTACCTCCGGAACAGCTGTCCGAACATGATATTTGGTGGAATGGTCCATTTTGGTTGCGACTGCCAGAATCCTCTTGGCCCCCTCAGCAGATCTTCACAACCAATCTAGATCAACGCTCCGAATCTGCAAACGTTACAAGTGCTTCCCATGAATGTTCTATTTGGGAATTAGTCGATCGGTACTCATCACTTCGAAAACTAAAGCGTGTTACAGCGTACATACTTAGATTCATTTTCAATATCCGCCAAGCTGTACTAATCCGCAAAGAAAAAGAAGCAAAACCTTTTCGAATTCACCCACATCTCCAGCTTTTTGAATTGACCGAATCTCTACATCTCTGGGTGAAACAGACGCAACATTTCTTTTTCGATGACGACATCCAACGCCTTACTCTGAAAAAGCATGTTAAGCTTCAAAGCAAACTTCTAAAGCTCCACCCCTTTTTGGACGACAACAAATTGCTAAGAGTAGGAGGAAGGTTACGGAATGCGTCGCTAAGTCCCGACAAGAAATATCCGCTTTTACTACCTGGATCCGCCAAACTTACAACGCTTATTTGTGAAGACATACATCGAATAACACTTCACGCTGGACCACAATCTATGCAGGCAATGTTACAAAATCGCTATTGGGTGATCGGTGGTCGAAGAATCCTCAGAAAAATTTGTATTGATTGTATAGATTGCCACAAGCAGACACATCTTCGACGTCAACAACTCATGGGCGATTTACCTAGACCACGCGTAGTGGCATGCCGGCCTTTCCTCAACAGTGGTGTTGATTTTGCAGGCCCAGTCCAGCTCCGATTTTCAAAAGGACGTGGTTCGAAAGCTGTAAAGGGATACATTTCGGTGTTCATCTGCATGGCAACTGGCGCAATGCATCTGGAGCTAGCTAGCGATCTGACTTCAGGAACTTTCATAGCCGTCTTTAAACGCTTCGTTTCACGTCGAGGTCATTGTAAGAATTTATACAGTGATAATGGCACAAATTTTACTGGGGCTGAAAAAGAACTGAAGTCATTACTCTCGGAAGCTATGAAGAACGAAAAACTGGCCAACTATCTCTCAGATGACGGAACAACTTGGCATTTCAACCCCCCGGCATCTCCTCATATGGGCGGCTACTGGGAGACAGCTGTTAAGCGCGTAAAGTATCACTTGCGGCGAACACTTGGAGATAACCTCTTAACATATGAAGAATTCACAACCCTATTGGCTGAAGTTGAAGCTTGTGTAAATTCAAGGCCCCTATGTGCCATATCATCAGATGTCAACGATCTCTCGGTACTTACTCCTGGACATTTCCTGATCGGGGAACCTCTGAAAAGCATTCCAGAACCCGAAACTGAATATTTTCAAGGTAATCTAGTCAACAGATGGAATCGATTAGCAAGTCTCCGTCAACACTTTTGGAGAAGATGGAGCTCTGAGTACCTCGTCCAGCTACAGCAACGCTCAAAGTGGGTGCGAACTTGCCCTAATCTCAAAACGGGTGACCTGGTCATTATACGAGATGAAAAGCTTCCCCCTACCAAATGGAAGCTTGGAAGACTAAACAAAGTTCATCCTGGCTCCGATGGCAAAGTACGAGTTGTCACTGTCAAGACAGCTGATGGGGAGCTCATTCGCCCAATTGTAAAAATTTCACCACTTCTTCCCGTTACTGATGACTATTAAACTTTCAATGTTCTATTTTATTTCATAGATCATTACGTAAAGTAAAAACATTTGTTTATTTTCTCATCAATTTGTCGTTTTTCAGTTAAACTTTCAATTTTGAATTCAAATTTATCTTTTTTTTTGAAATAATGTATAATTATCTATATGTATATAACTTTTCAATGGTTCTCAATCTATCATATTATGATCTTAACATTTATTTTCGAATTAATCTGAAATTTGAACTAATTTATCAATTGTTCCAAGGCGGGCGGAATGTTCCCGCCAGAACCAACCTTTTTCCTATATATGATGTATATATTATTAATTTAGTCTTATTAATTTAGTCTAGTACGAACTTCACAAAACCTCTTATTAATCAAAACGCACTGCGGAATTCGGTTGTATTTAAAAAGACGGTACTTTTAAAGATATGGTAAATATTATCAATACCAATGGTTTGCATTATTAATTTTTGACGATAGTAGTAGTAGTAGAAATGGTGGCCACGAGCAGTCTAGCTCGGTGACACAATTAGCGCTGCGTTGCGCCGTTTTGATACCATAAAATACTCGCTTGACCTATAAAGATAAAAGGGGGATTATAAAGAGAAAAATACGCCTTAAATCCACTTTGTTGCGTTTAGAAAGGAGATCAAATCTTTGATCTCCAGTTCTGAGAGCTCATTGAGGTCGTTGAAAAAGGACTTTCCCAATGTTTTGGCTCTCGTTTTGGCTAAGGCGGGACACTTGCATAAGAAGTGAAGAACAGTTTCTTTTTCTCGCTGGTCCTCACAACTACGACAGAAAGTATTGTGGGGGATGCCCAGCTTAGATGCGTGTTCTCCAACAGGCCAGTGTCCGGTGCATGTAGCAACGACCCTGGCTATGTCTTGCCTGGGTCTGCAAATGAGATTATTAGTACGGGATTTGTTGTAGGTGGGCCATATCCTTCTAGATATGATACAGTTGGTTAGGCTGTTCCACCTGTGGTTTGATTCAGCGAGGAAAATAGAGAAGATCTTGCCCTTCATAGCACCAAGAGGAATGTTGACTCTTTCCGCGAGTGAGCTATGAAGGGCTGATCCTTGCCTAGCCAGCTCGTCGGCTCGTTCATTGCCCTCAAAGCCTCTATGACCCGGAATCCAGATGAGAGTGACCCTGAGTCCAATGTTCATGCTCGCTAACTCACTTCGGCATTGTTGAACCAGTTTGGAGGATGAAGTGGACGAGCCAATCGCTTGAATAGCCGCCTGACTGTCCGAAAAAATAGCTGTATTGCGGTTTTGATTTTGATCTAGTTTTAGTAACTTGCATGCTTCCTTGATCGCGAGTAGTTCAGCCTGAAAAACACTAGCAAAGTCAGGAAGTCGCAAAGACCTGGAGACATTTAAAGACTCGGAAAAAATTCCTGCACCGACCCCACACTCCATCTTTGAGCCGTCAGTGAAAATAGTTGTGTCGAAGCCTCTCGTCACTAAGTCATCATCCCATTCATTACGAGATGGGATGATAATTTTAAAATCCGCACTGAGGTCCACAGTAGGGGTGCAGTAGTCGGTTTCTGTCGAAAAGATGTCCGCTGGGATGAGATTAGTAATATTACTATGACCAAAGGGCCTAGAATACCAACTATTCGATTCCCTAAGTCTTAACGCGCTGCAAGATACTAAGTATTTGATATGCAAGTCTATTGGTAAGAGGTAGATAAAAACGTTTAGGGCGTCCGACGGACATGAGCGCAAAGCTCCCGTGGAGCCAACACTAGCTGTTCTCTGAACCTTTTTTAATTTAGTTATATTGTAGGCTTTGCTAAGCGCGGGCCACCAAACAATCGAACCATAGGACAAGATTGGACGTACCACGGCTGTATACGTCCACAAAATCATCTTCGATTGCAAACCCCACTTTTTGCCAAAGGTTTTATTGCAGGCATAGAAAGCTATGCTGGCTTTCTTGACCCTTTCTTCGATATTAAGTTTCCAGTTTAACTTTGGGTCAAGTATTACTCCCAAATATCTAGCGCTGGAAGACAAGGAAAGAGTTTCACCATTAAGGCGGGGAAGGGTGAAGGGTGGTACTTTTGTTTTCGTGGTAAAGAGCATCAGTTCAGTTTTGCTTTTATTGACACCCAGGCCACAGCTTGTAGCCCAGTTGCTTACTTTTAGCAATGCCATCTCCGTAATACGATACTTACACCGATTGCAAGAGAGATTGGGGAATATACTGGGTCGAAGGATCGAATTCATATCGAATTTAAATGGCACCAAAAACCAGCTGCAATCTTAATTTATTAATTCGCCGATTCAGTTATACAAAAATATTTTCCATTCAATTAAGCTAAATCCTGATTCAATTCCGATTTGTAGAAACTATTTAATTAGATATTAATGGTTAAACTGTTAAAATAAAATTATTTACAAATAAACTTATACTATACGTTTTCTACATCTATATAGACTAGTCTACATCTACACTATATATATATATATATATATATAATATTATAAAGAGGAAAGATTTGTATTTTTGTATGTAACGAATAAACAAAAAAAAGTACTAAACCGATTTTAATAATTCTTTTTTCATTAGAAAGCTACATTATCACTGAGTAACATAGGGTATATTTAGTACTAGATTACTATAGAAATCTTTAGAAACTCCTATTAAAACCAACCGAAGGTGTATAGAAATTAGCCATAAAATGTCTTTCATCGCATACGATGCGAAGAGTATTAATGATAGGACAAAAAATGTTTTCTAATTTAGTGATTCATGGTCGTTTTAATTAGCATGCTTATAACTTAAATATCTGTACCTATTTATGTCTACCCGTGCGAAGCCGGGACGAGCCGCTAGTTTGTTATATTTGTGTATTCATGCGAACACAGTTTAAAATTAAACCTTACAGAAACATTTTTGAAACGCATTATCGCATCCATCCATAGGCTTTTTTTTAAATATTTAATTTTTTTTTAAATTAAAATGACTTGCTTATAAATATAAAAATAATAATGATAACACGATCAAGTAAAATAAAATGATGATAACAATCGAAAACATTGCTTCTTTTAAGCTTAATAAACTGTAAAGATTAAAACAACCTTTTTGATTATACTATTATTATAATATAAGGGTTTGAACAGTTTGAGGAACTGTTTACATTTTTCTGATATGATATGTTATGTATATTCAAATCCAAAACTATGCAACGCTGTTAGATACTTAATTCTGCGATACAATTGAAGCATACTTAGGGGAGTAGTATGAGTTATCTGAATTAAATGAACTGTTGAGCTGTCAAAAACAGATCTTTGTTTCTTTGGCTGTAAATAAGTTTTATTAAATTAAAAACCCCGTTTAAAATACTCTATTAATTATTACGAGCACTTATCAATCAAAGATAAGTTCGATCTTCTTACTCTGGTGGTTTGGCTTGAAGTGTTGTACGTTCTTGCATCCCGATAACATCTTGCCATCTTGGCATCGTATCTGGGATGTGAAGTGGAATGGATAACAGGTGACGCTTATCAGCATTATAGACGTCGCCATATTTCTGGAAATTTTCCTATGTTGTTGATCATCGTCGTCATCTTGCTGTTTTTCCTTGGCTTTCTGTTTATTTTTAGAACTTTAGGCGTCGTATCTTGTGTAGGCTCAAGTGGTTCCTCGAATATATGTACCAACGTTTTGGTCTTCGTTTGGATTCAACAATGCACATGTGACTTTGGTCGCAGTGATTTAATTTTAATCCATATCCAAAAATTATGCAATGTTATCAAAAAGTATAGTACTTCTTCTAAGAACAGTTCATAAGTACATTTACATACTACGATATATTTTTATAAAGTATCGTAAATAACAGGTCGATTTTCACAGTGACGCAACGGACGAACGAGTACATCGATTTACCGCAATGTAAAGGTTTGTGCAACTGTTCGGTGGGATAAACCATGAGGTCATTACTGGACATTGAGAAGCTTTCGGTCGTCAAGGACAGAATAGGATAGATAGAAAAGCTTACGCAGTGGTTTTGCCAGCGTTGAAAAACACCTCTTCACAACAATAGCAGTGATACTATCCGGGCCAACGGATTTGTGAATGTCAAAGTCTTTAAGTACTATATCATAGAATCGTTTATGCTTTCAAGTACAGGAGAAGTCATGTCACTCATTGGCAGCATCGAATTAACTGAAAACTGTGCTGCAAGCAAATTGGCTTTATCAATCGAGTTTACAAAAGAAAATGACTGTCGGAACCGACGTAGTGATACGCACATGTTTAACAGATGTCCAGAAATATCCATTACTTTTGGGACATTGTAGTATTTTTTCCCGTATATGTTGGACATGCAAAAATTTTATGCATTGAAGATGCCCATTTGTAAATCCAGAAACTTACATCTTTGATCTTAATAACCTGTTTACAACTCGATTTAAACCATGAGTTTTTTTTTTTGGGGTTTGATAGATTCCACAAAGAATGACGTTTGTAACCCTGCGTTTGAATCCACGTCACTATATTCAGGAAGCATAGTAACCAGTTTAAGTTCCTAAAGATGTTGATGAGACCGTCCCAGTTGGCTGTCTCACATTGCCAAACGGTTCTTGTATGGAGATTTTTGCTTTAACCTTTTTTTTGCAAGAAAGTTATCTTTGCAGCAAATTAAATTTGTGCACCAAAACTTCACAGTTGCAATTCACCATTAGTATACGTAGTCGTGCCATAAATTCTGTTACAAAACTTTAAGACCTTGTTGGCAAAAACATTCGTTTGATATAAAATGGTTATCTTATTTTTCTAAATATTTACATTTAGTTAGCAAGAAAATAAATATTAATTTGGTTTCAGTTTCGCTAATGTTACCATAAAGTGAGGCTCTAAAGAAAATAGAATCTCAATAATTGCCTACCAAAGGTAAGCAATAAGTTCTGGCGAAATTGTCTCGTTTCAAAAACCACTGGGAACCACTATATTGTTCGGAAATCGGGATCTTCTCCAGTTTCCCATATCTTCAAAAGAAGACGACTAGGTCGAGAACGAATACCACTGAAACCACTTCGGAAGAAAAAGATAATGTCCACAGAATGGGATATATTCATCAGATCTATTTCAATACTGATTTGAGAGTATCTGCACATAAAGGACTATCCACGCTCTACAGATCATGTGTTAACACCTCGATTCCAAAAAGTTATCTTGGGTAGATTCAAAAGGCTTTTTCTGTGGCACGCGGAAATAAGCATGAAATAATTTTTTTTCGAATGGAAAGATTTTTAACGTTGAAGGAGTTTAAGACAAAGAAAATTATACAATTTATGCGACATCGTCATATCAAACCAAAACTATCATTCTAAGGGTTAAAATTAACCATAACCCTTCTGTAATTATTCGATTGAAAGTCTCACTCCAAAGTGTCACATAACGCAAGTTTTGGGAACAAATGTGAAAACGGTTGACAAGTTATGCTATACAGAAGTGGTAGAGAGGGTTTGATAAATTGTTTCACAAACACCCTTTTCAATGGAGATCGATGAATTCTTCTTCAAGATTCTGGTGAGACAAACAAAGCCAAGACAACACAAAATTGCCTTAGGATCAAAATAATAGGTTTTAAAGAAGCTTAAGATTGGCTCTTGGGAAGTCCATATTTTAATTTCTAAGTTTATTTTTTGTGGTCAGAATTTGAGAGCGTGCCTCAAAGATTTCTTACATGAATTTTTAAACTCTTAAGATAGAGTTAACGAAAGCGGTGTTAAAAATATCAACAGAAGCAGAGCGTGCCACTATAGTTTGATGGGCACAACGTTTAAGGGTTTTTATTAAAGCTAAGGTCAGTCATTTCGAGTGAAACTATTTTCTTAATTGAACTAATATTAGACGAAATAAATGTAACAACAAAGAATTGAAAAGATTATACTATAATTCTTATCTTATAGTATTGTATGCTTGTAACAGAACTTATGGTACGACTACGTATTATGCCTTAATAGTAAAATCAAACTGATCTGCTCCTGAACCCCAACAAAAATATAACCGCAATTTATCAAGTTATTATTTCGCATAGTCCATTCCAGCACTGTATGTAAAATATACATATGTATATCATAATGACAACACTAAGTTTTGAGGTTTTGAAATTAACCCAGATACACAAAAATTATATTGCAAAAAATGTCGCATGGTTGAAAATCGAGAATTTCAATATCGGTTGATTTCCAAGTTAGTAAAGTTAAAATGCATGGCAATGGTAGCTATGGGCGGAAAATATGTTAAGCTATCTTTAATTAACAACTCATCAAATCATAAATGGACACACAGTAAATTAGAAGGCGAATCGAATTTTGTTAGCGTTCCATGCAAAACATTTCTCACCGTATTTAAAGTCTTAGGGGCCTAAGGGTTTACAGTTATCAGTAAAATCCATTAGTACAAATTGAAACAACAGAAATTGAGAAATCCGAAATATTTTAATGATGACCATTTATAGCAATCAGTAAATTTTTTCTTTAAATTAAATGTCACTTCGTAGTTTCTATTTGAAGAAAGTTTATTCTACCATGGCTCGTGCAAAAAATGAAAAGACTTTATTGATTGCAGCAGCATTAAGTGTAATAAAAAAAAGAGTTTCTCAAAGAATACGACGACGCTTTCAAGTACATCCGCTGTATCATGCTCAAAAAAAATACTTGGCGAATATTTTTCACTGATTGAGAAACTGGAGTGTTCCCGATTAAGGTTTTTGAGTACTTTCGGATGAGCCGTCAGCAATTCCAATGTTTCGTTTTACAAATACATAGTGATATCCAGCCTAAATTTAATTTATTTCAAAATGATACCATAAGTGCTAAGGAAAAACTTTGGTACAAAATTCGGTATTAATTGATGATTTTCATGACACTGATCGTTTCAGATTCATCGCGACGGAAACTTGTTTCACGGACCTATTTTTAGATTTTGATGAAAAAAACACGTTCAGGTGGTGTATCATGCGATTCAGGCGATCAACAAGCATTTTAAAGATTTGGTTTTGCCAATCCCTATAAGCCCCAGTTTTTGGAAAGCTTGGCTAAATAATCCAAAGTCATTATTTCTTCCTGCTGACCAAAAATTACCAAGCACAGAAATTTTTCTACCCTTCGTTCTTGTTGGAGACGAAACATTTGGCCTCGGATATATTTTGATGACGCTCTTCTGAGGTTTTCATTTGAACTACTCAGTGAACATCTTATAGGGGCTTCTACGACATATTCGAAGCCCAGGCCTGTAACGAGCGGTTATGCCGGCTCTCACCCTTGGAGTTAAAAAGGACATTCATTTATATTTTGCTGAAAATAAAGCTCTTACATGTTCAAAAATGTTTAACACAAATTTTACTGATAGCTTTAACTGGCCCCTAAGCCGCTTTTTTGAGTAACGGTTATTATGTTTAAGTGATTAAATGAAGGTTTTAATCATAGTTTTCCTTCAAATGTAATCTCCAATCCAAAATATCTTTAAAATATTATAAAATTTTTCAGTTGTAAGATATGAATTAAATATCAAATCCTTGAGCAAGCTGGCTATTATTAAAACAAAAACAAAATTTATAAAAAGCATTTATCTATGAAATCTATCTATCTTATGTTTAAGCGAGGGCAGTGGTTTTAAATTCAATAAAATATCTAAAAACTAGTCCTTAAAATAATTAAAATATGTCAGTACTTAGTTTTTAAGTTTTTAATTTAATGAAAGAAAGATAATAATATGCCTTAAAATATGACTTCCATATAAAATTCTGTTCGACCGTATCGAAAGCTTTTGTAAAATCGATAAAAGCAAAGTAGATAGTAATATTGTACTCTTTGCATTATTCTATTATTTGGTTTACAGTTTGTAAATGGCCCATTGTTTAAAAACCTGATCGGAAACCACCATCATATGGCTGGTTAATATTAAAATTGGCTTCCATCCTCTCAAAAATACACTTCGCAAAACCTTAAAAATTTGATTTTTTTCTTTTCATAATGTTTAACATTTTTATATGAAACGTATGGGATCGTAACGAAATCCCGCAAAACAAAATCCCGCGTAACGAAATCCCGCCGATTAAATTTGATATTTATGGTGTGACACACTCACAGAAAATGGTCCGAGTAACGAAATCCCGCCGATCACCGCTGGATTTGTCTACTCTTTTTTGGCAGGATTTCTAGTACGGCATAAGATAGTACTTTGGAAAAAATATTTTCTGGAAAAGTAGTGAAAAATATTTTGCTCTGAAAAAATAATTTTCCTTCTTCTCGCTTATTATTTTCATTGAAAATTTGGTTCGATGGAGTAATCTTTTTTTTGCGAGGCTATCTGTATGGCAAATTTGATTTTAAAACTTATTCCGGCTAACTTAGCCTTCTTCAGGGTAATTGTATGGGAAAAATTGATTTTTAACACGCTTAGAGTCGTATTTAAGCTAAAACCGATTTTTTTGAAAAAAGAAATAATTTTTAGCACGCTTAGTCGTATTTAAGCTAAACTTTTTTTTGGAAAAAACGCTCCAAAAGCTAGAAATCTTGTTTTCATCTCTTTGAATATTTTTTGTAGCTCCAAAAAGAACTTTCAAAACGGTTAAATAGCGTTTTAAGCTAGTAAACGTCTAGCTTCAATTTTCAAGCGCTTAAAAACATTCCCATAATGAACGTTCTAAAACGCTTAAAAAATAAAAGCGCCTATTAATGGGTAGCGAACTCAACACGCTTAAAATGCTTTTTAAGCGTAAAGGAAGATTCACATATTGAATCAACCAAAACGCCAAAAAGCACTCTGAGCGCTGTCGCCACTCTAAATAGAGCGCTGGTTGAACATCAAGTCCATATCTCTGGTGAGGTGTTTACCTCACGGAGTTCTAAGAGGAACTGAAAATAATGCGAAATGAGCACTACTTTTATACTCTTTTCAAAGGATGCATGTGCATGGCTATTTTTTCAATTGGCTTTGGATACGCCTCCTTTGTACGTGTTGAATCTCATGATTGAGAGTGAGGTAGGAAATTTTGGGATAGCAATCATATAGGATTACAGTCAATTACTTTTGTTTAAGAAAGTTGTTGACATAGGCGCCTGTCTGGCGCCTTTACATACCCTAAGCGGAGCAACGGAGTTGCGTGAGCGGGTGTGGACCCCGAAAAGTGGAGTTTAAATCCTGAGAATCCGCGAAGCGGGCCACCCACAGGTGCTTTTATTGAAAAAAGTTGATGATATAGGCGCCTGCCTGGCGACTTTATATTTTAAGCGTTTTCGGGCCACCCACAGGTGCTTTTATTCAAAAAAGCTGTTGATACTGGCGCCTGCCTGGCGACTTTACATACCCTAAGCGGAGCAACGGAGTTGCTTGAGCGGGAGTGAACCCCGAAAAGTGGAGTTTAAATCCTGAGAACCCGCGAAGCGGGCCACCCACAGGTGCTTTTATTGAAAAAAGTTGTTGATATAGGCGCCTGCCTGGCGACTTTATATTTTAAGCGTTTTCAACCTCAAAACCTAGCGAAGAGAAAATTTGATCTCCGGAAGTTCTTAAACGCTTAAACACCATTTTAAGCGTTCTCAACCCCAAACCCAATCTCCCCAAAACGCTTAAAATGATATCCAAGCGAAAAGGATAATTCCATTTCCATCCCACGGAACTCTAAAACGCTTAAACACCATTTTAAGCGTCCCTAACCCAACCCCTAGGCATGCTTAAAATGTCCTTTACGCATACAAGGAATCTTGCTATTCCTGAATGCTGAGAACATCCTAAGCAATGCGTTACTTACCATAAACCCTACTTAGACGTACCAAACAACCAACCAAACACAACTCACTCCATACCTACCTGTTGCGCGAGCATCCATGTCCGACCAACCAGTTTTGATGGAATTAGAATCCCGCTGTCTAGTGTCTACTAAATAATTTCCGAAAATATTCTTGCTTAAGTACAATTTTGAAACGACAAATTTTTTCCTTCGTTCCACAGATTTTCACGATTTGATACACAAAAACCAATACAGTGCTGTCTTCCAAACAATCTAAAAAGTATCCATGATTCTCATCGAAAAGTGTCTCCTGTCTTTTCCTTTGAAAACAGCGGTGTCGAAATAATTTGAAAAGGGAGCGAAATGGCGGGATTTCGTTACGCGGGATTTTGTTATGCGGGATTTCGTTTTGCTGGATTTCGTTACGCGGGATTTCGTGATGCGGGATATCGTATCCAACCCGAAACGGATGTTATCCATTCTTTGTAGTCTTGGACTACGTTTTTAGCTTTTTTAATTGATTTATTCTCTTCAATTATTGATTTTATAAGATTATAACCGATTTTTTCTGCAACCACAGCCTGGAACATATCTATTTTTAACCATTACTGGAGGTTCTTAAACATGCCTTTTCTTAGTGAACTTAATAGTACGTTTCCACCAACAAATAATCTGAGATTTAAGGCAAGTGATTTAAAATAAATCATGAGGTGTTTCCACCAAAGAAAAGGAGATTAATTTGACGTTTGGTTTATGTCATAACAACCAAACTTCAAATTATTCTTCTTTCGAAAAGAAAAAAAATATGTATTTGTTCACTCATCATCTGTAAGTAATTAGTTTTATTATATTCTTGTACATATTTATTATTTTTGTATACTTACATTTTATTTCGCCTGTGATTTCTTGAATGTTGTTTATTGTTTTGAATTTGAGTCATATGGAAGTGAGACAGATAGTTTTTGTTGACATCTCTATCTGTCAATAAACGAAATTGGCGTTTAAATGGGTCGGTTCAACAATTATTGTCCGAAAAAAAAGTTTGTTTGATTTGACAAACTAATGTTTCCAACTAGATTTCAATGAGTTTTATTTGAAATCTTCATTTGAGGAGATTAAAATTTGTATGGTAAATCTTCGAGATTTCAAGGAGATTTGTGACAAATCTAGCTAAATCTCGGTTAAGTGCCCGGTGGAAACGTAGTATAACACATTTTAAAGAAAAGGCACATTGTTTTATTAAATGGTTTTCACTATTAATTTAGTCTACAATTGTTAAATGTGTTAAAACCATCACCACGAAAAAATGATTTTTGCAAACTTTGGCGGTTCAAATCTTACGACGCAGATACGAGATCATATAAGACTTTTTACTCAGCGTTGGAAACATAAAATAGTAAGTACTATCGACTTTCCAGCCTTTCTTTCTGGACTAATGCATTTATTGGTAAATCTGATAATTCAGTAAAATCAACCTTTATAGCAAAAACCAAAAAAACGACGAAAATTCTTTTTATTATTTATTATAATATTGAAGTTATTTTTAATTAAAAAATGAAATAAATAAAAGATGGAGCCTCTAACACAATAATGTTTTATACAAAATATTGGAGTAAGCTGGTTTAGGAACCAAAGTTATTGATATGTAAGTCTTGCAAATAGTAGTGTTTGCCAAATAAACATTGCAATCAGTGTTGCTTTATAAAGCTATATTGTTAACCACAAAAAAATGCCATAAAGGTGCTTTTGAATTTGAATATCTATTTAAAAAGTATTTATATACTTTATGTTTTTATTTGTACAATATAGGCGAAACCATCAAGTGATTATTCAATTGGCGCACATTTGTATCTAGACTAAAAAGTTCATAAATATTATAAAAATAATGTATTCTTGATTTTTGAAGCAAAAAAATTAAAAGACAATGAAAAGTAACAAAACGACGTACCTACTTCTATTATACTTTAGATATTGTCGCACAATAAATAAATAAAAGAAGACTTATTGCCATTTCAAGACAGACAAATGTTTAAAAAGGTACAAAAGAAAATGCTTCAACAAGTCGCATGAATTTGCTTTCAATAAGCCTTAATCTTAAATTAATCATTTTAAAATTAATTTACCAAAACGATTTAAATAGATAGATAGATACATTAATTAATATTTATACTAATTATTTTTATCGTACTTATGAAGAAAAATGTTTCAGATTTCCCTTTCAATAGAAATTAAACTATTTGCTTGTTTTATGATAATTTTAAAAGCAAACACGTGTATTAAAGGGTGATTTTTTTGAGGTTAGGATTTTCATGCATTAGTATTTGACAGATCACGCGGGATTTCAGACATGGTGTCAAAGAGAAAGATGCTCAGTATGCTTTGACATTTCATCATGAATAGACTTACTAACGAGCAACGCTTGCAAATCATTGAATTTTATTACCAAAATCAGTGTTCGGTTCGAAATGTGTTTCGCGACAAATTTTGTTCAGCGATGAGGCTCATTTCTGGTTGAATGGCTACGTAAATAAGCAAAATTGCCGCATTTGGAGTGAAGAGCAACCAGAAGCCGTTCAAGAACTGCCCATGCATCCCGAAAAATGCACTGTTTGGTGTGGTTTGTACGCTGGTGGAATCATTGGACCGTATTTTTTCAAAGATGCTGTTGGACGCAACGTTACGGTGAATGGCGATCGCTATCGTTCAATGCTAACAAACTTTTTGTTGCCAAAAATGGAAGAACTGAACTTGGTTGACATGTGGTTTCAACAAGATGGTGCTACATGCCACACAGCTCGCGATTCTATGGCCATTTTGAGGGAAACAATTCCTCTCAAGGAATGGACCGGTAAGTTGGCCACCAAGATCATGCGATTTGACGCCTTTAGACTATTTTTTGTGGGGCTACGTCAAGTTTAAAGTCTACACAAATAAGCCAGCAACTATTCCAGCTTTGGAAGACAACATTTCCGAAGAAATTCGGGCTATTCCGGCCGAAATGCTCGAAAAAGTTACCCAAAATTGGACTTTCCGAATGGACCACCTAAGACGCAGCCGCGGTCAACATTTAAATGAAATTATCTTCAAAAAGTAAATGTCATGGACCAATCTAACGTTTCAAATAAAGAATCGATGAGATTTTGCAAATTTTATGCGTTTTTTTTTTAAAAAAAGTTCTCAAACTCTTAAAAAATCACCCGATATTTTCTGAATTTTTAAGTTATTACCAACTCATCGGGAGATCCACTCCACAATAGGACTTGAAAGAAAACACTGGTTAATGCCTTTTAATGACATAATTTCTTTTTAGTTCTATAAAACAATTTTATATGAAATTAGGAAAAATTTGGGAATTAATTATGTAACTTTAGACAGTTAAATGTATTATTATTAGATACTTTAACATTGAGATACAAAATTATGTTAAAGAATAACTTGTGGGGCTTAAAGTTATTCAAAGCAAACAATATAAGAGATACCTACATACATCTATTTAATAAATAGCTGTTACTCAAATACTGTGTCTTAAGGTCTTTTAAAAATATCTTCCTGTCACAAATATTCTTTAATCTTGTGGGAGAGAGTTTCAGATTCGATCGGCACAACGAGCAGACGGCATATAAAAGCCGCAATCGTTTGCAAGTCTGACGTTATTTTTACATCATCATTTGCGACTATCGACGCATATCATCTGAACACCCTTTGCGACAGTCTCCACATGCATGCAAATGGTTTGCGGACGATGTGCGACGGCGAGACCGCATATGAAGCATCTTGCACATGAGCTACGAACTGCGAACTGTGGATGTTCGCATATTTTGACATTTCTTTCACATGAGCTTTATTGCTATTCGCAGACATCAGCGGCGAATTGTAAATGTATAATAACCCTTTTCAACAAACAAAACATGAGTGGTATAATTTTGAGGTTAAGTTGAGCGCGAACAATTTATTCGTTGCAGTGTGGATGGTATGTGGAACGCGAATAGAGTTTGACAATTCGTAGCAACCACACTGCAATTCGTTACTACCAAATTGTTTTTACAAAATTTTCTTGTTTTAGAGAAAAAAATGCAAATTTTATTATCCTAACATTAGTGTCAATTGGTTTCTTATAATTTAAATGTGTTTTTGTTCGAAATTGACTTTTTGAAATCTGTAAAATCACGTTTGTTCGTCCATTCGTTCATTCGTTGTTCGCTCTCATGTGCAAGGCCCTTAAGTGTGCGGCTTTTTTGCATATCGTCTGAACTGCTTTGTATATATTCATTTGCGGTGACACAAAAGCATATCAGTAGTGGTTGTGACGCAGTTCTAATATCCAAGAAACGAAGAGTCAATATTAGTCGGTGCGAAGAGGGAATGCTTGGCCACATATTCGTGTTAGTTTTTTTTGATTCTGGGCTTTATTAAGCTAGGTAGATCATCAAATTGATTCGTACGAAATCGTTATATAATTCTGGTTCTCCCATGCGTAACAATTTCGAGCAGAATCCTTCGGTCTCGCTATGCAGAAGCCAATCTTTTGTCCACACACTTAGCACCCGTAAATTCTTCACACCAGATTCCTCGCGACTTTCATGTTCTTCCTTCTTCAATCAAAACTAATGCTAAAACAGCAATAGCAGCCTACTTTCTTTTCGACATTTTCATTTAATTTCAGCACTTTAATAATTAATACGTTTTAAACTTCATCAACAATCACAAACCTTGAACAAAGGGCAATGTCAAACAATCTATTATAATATCGCAAATACATACATAATGTGCGGATTTTTCCGCATATCGTTTGTACACCCTTATATGCGAATTTGTGTACAGTGATTTACGTGTAGCATTTGCGTTGCTTTTTAAACTTTTTACGTTGCGTCAGAATTGCAAATATATGCGGCTGTTTCAATGCCGTCTGCTCGTAGCTTAACAACTAACGACGTTCAGACGCCAACCATGAAGAACGTTGTTGAAGAATCAGCGCTCTTCTATAGTTGAAGCACAAGAGGAATGAGTCTTCATTTTAAAGGTTTTTCACATACATAAATTTTGTTCCAAAACATTTTTTTTTTATTTTTTCACATTTCATTTGAAGCACACATACTCTTTAAAAAAATATTAATTAACTTCGGGTAAACTCACAGGAGAACAAAATTAAGCTTAAATATTTGTTTTCATGATCCAAATACTTGAACCATAATTTGAAAAAAAATAAAGCTACTAAAAGCTTCAATGTTTGAGAATTTTTTTAATATTGTCACTTGGCGGTACAATAATCACTTTCATACGTTTTTAGATACGCAGCGAAACGGTTGATTTGTAATTTACTTGATCGAAAATAAGAAAACAAATGTCTTTCTATGGAAAGTAAATAATTAAAAAGTCTTATTCTTCAAATACAATATAAGTTTGTTCTGGATGGTTGTTTAAAAAAGAAAAATTAATACATTTTTCTTAAGTGCCTCGAGACCTTACAAAGCAGTTTGACAATAATTTAAAAAATCAAAAATCAAAAATCAAAAATATATGAAAGTAAGACAATTTACTAAAACATTTCTAAAAAATAATTTTGTGGACAAATTACTTCTTTATTGCGTGATATTTCTTTTGTTTTCAAAATGTGGAAATACTAAATTTGTTTGTTCAGCCAATTGATGTCTATAAATAGCAATTTGTTTGAATTTGTTTTATTTCACTTTAAAAAAATTTAGCTTTTTGTTTGTTTGAATCCATATTCGGTGCCAAAAAAAACAAAATAAGAGCAATTATTTTGGACACATTATCTGATAATAAAGATAAGAGTTTATATACTATTCGTATATTAACTCCGTATCGGTCGGTTTTGGTTGCACAGGTTTTCGACAATATTAATATTGATAAAGTATTAAACTGAACAATTAAGGTTATCTGCTCAAATAGACTTAATCAAATATTTTAAAATAATAGAAAACCTCCGTGAGATGTGCTTATATTGATAAGACTAACTAATGCTCTAACCTTAAGTGTAATATTTAAATGTTAAGAATAAATTAACAGCTTCCAAATAAGATCATAAATCAATTGGGGATTGCGTGATGCTTTTATATTTTGAGTAAAGAATTTTGAATGAATCTAACGCTTTCTTTAACCGATAGTATTGTTGTTTAACATTAATTTGCTAATTCTTCATTAGGAAAATAATTGTGTTTTAAATTCTTAACTCATAGGCTTCTTTTTCATTTGAAGAAAAGAACAAGTTAATGCGACCTGATTGTGAGTTTTGTATTCCATTAAAATCTAAAGAAAGTATATATATTTAGTATGCCAGTGAAGTTTTAAAAAAATATTATCTTCAATTAAAAATGTTTGCTAAGTTTATGATAGTATACAAATACAAACACACATACAAGCTTTTCAAACAATTAGAAGGATTGTAAATCAGTAAAATGATACAAAATTGTCGTCGAAATCTTTCTCCTGGTTTTATTTTTCCATAATTATGTAACTTTTGTTTATTAAACATTTGTATAATAACAATAGTCGGCATTGCAAATAATTCAGTTTTTATTTAAGTTATTCCAACTTATTTTTATACGAATTTCAAGTTAGAAAAGCACCCTTCGAAATCGGTGAATAATTTTGCGTTAATTAATTAACAATACTTCTTCGGTTACACAAAAATATATGTACGCTTTTAAGAGACGTAAGATACAAACCTTAATAACGGTGGCCTGCAGTAAGCGTATAACTTTTTTTTCAACATTTAGTTTTTACTTGTGACATAAAAGTACCATAATGGCAAGTATTACATTGCTAAAAAAAATTCGAACTCGAGATTTTAATCAAACATGACATTACGATGGTATAGAGAAGTCGAAAAAAGTGGGTAACCCGATTTCATTCGTCTGTCTGACCGTCTTTCTCGTCTCGCCCCTACGGCAAAACCATTGATTGATTGAATTCAAACTTTAAAGTTAAGGATTTAAGCAGATTCGCGTTCGGAGTTTTTCTAATTTGTTTAAGGCTACAAATTCCAGTAGTCAACATACAATTTTTTTTTTTTAAATCGAAAATTCGAATTTTATAATAAACAAAACGATAGCATTTTATTAAATTTTCTTCTTTCAATATACAAAAAATTGTATTGCTCCACAAGGGTACCCACTATAAAACCGTTATTTTGTTTCATAGATTTCTCAAGAAATAATCAACCGATTTCAATATTGTCTTAAATTTCAAAATACTGTCTTGATATTATTAAATGATCAAAATCTAAATTGTTTTTAAAAATACATATTTAATTATTTTCAAAAATGGGTCAACATTTTTTAAAGAAATTGAAATGTATTTCAAAACTACATACCAAAAATATTTAAAAAAAAAAACAAATTGAAACATTTTATACATACAAAATTATTTTAAAAAAATACCGCTATAACGATTTTCCAAAGAAAAATTTAATAAATAAAGTTTTTTTTGATAAATGAAATGGCATTTACATTTTTAAAGACCAACTTATTTTAAAGGTAAATTTTAAAACATGAGTAGGTACTACGACTATTTTTAAACAGGCGAGTCTTTAGATACACGAGCAAGTTCGTGCGACCCAATCGTGCATTTTATTTTTATAGCTGCCTAATTTCTAATCCAATATAACTAAAAAAAAGAATTTAATTTTCCATTAGTTAACACAAAATATTCGTGGAATATATGCACATAAGGTGAACCCTTGATTGGTACCTTTAAATTTTCATCACGTTTCGGAAAATTTAACAACTACTTTCTCGTTACCCAAAGCACCTTAGAGTTTTTTTTATATATATAAATTATTTCTTATTGTTCAATAATTAAAAGTCGATAAATCTATAATCTATTATTATTTGTATTCCAATTGCAAATCCTTACTCTTTTTTTTATGGGACGTTGTTGCTTACAGGGCCGTCTTTACCCTTTCGGAGGCCCTGGGCACTTTTCGAAAATGGGGCCCCTGTATGATTGTATACAAAAGTTATGTTGTGTAATAAAGGTATACAGAAAAAATCACATAACTTTGAATTGATATTTATTCTTTAAGTTTTTTAAATAAATACATTTTTTTTTAATTCATTAGAAAAATAAATAGTTATTGCAGCATTTAAAACATACACATAAACAATGTAAAAATAAAAACAAAAAACAAATATGTCATATAAAATTCAAAAATAAACAAAATTTAAATAACAGACAATTAAATAAGTTATTGAGAATGTAATTTAAAGAACAATATAGTGACACAGACTATATTTTTTCAGGTAAAAGAAAGGAATATTTATTGAAGGGGTCTTTTTCTTGATTTGAGATTAGTAAAATTATTGATCACATATTCAAAATCGATGCCTCTGAGGATGTCCCTTTCGATTGACATCAGCGACAAATCAAATCAATCTTTCTTGAATCATTGTATCGGGTGAGAACTTTAAAAAAAAAAAAAACGCATAAAATTTGCAAAATCTCATCGATTCTTTATTTGAAACGTTAGATTGGTCCATGACATTTACTTTTTGAAGATAATTTCATTTAAATGTTGACCGCGGCTGCGTCTTAGGTGGTCCATTCGGAAAGTCCAATTTTGGGTAACTTTTTCGAGCATTTCGGCCGAAATAGCCCAAATGTTGTCTTCCAAAGCTGGAATAGTTGCTGGCTTATTTGTGTAGACTTTAGACTTGACGTAGCCCCACAAAAAATAGTCTAAAGGCGTCAAATCGCATGATCTTGGTGGCCAACTTACCGGTCCATTCCTTGAGATGAATTGTTCTCCGAAGTTTTCCCTCAAAATGGCCATAGAATCGCGAGCTGTGTGGCATGTAGCGCCATCTTGTTGAAACCACATGTCAACCAAGTTCAGTTCTTCCATTTTTGGCAACAAAAAGTTTGTTAGCATTGAACGATAGCGATCGCCATTCACCGTAACGTTGCGTCCAACAGCATCTTTGAAAAAATACGGGCCAATGATTCCACCAGCGTACAAACCACACCAAACAGTGCATTTTTCGGGATGCATGGGCAGTTCTTGAACGGCTTCTGGTTGCTCTTCACTCCAAATGCGGCAATTTTGCTTATTTACGTAGCCATTCAACCAGAAATGAGCCTCATCGCTGAACAAAACACACGCGCGAAACACATTTCGAACCGAACACTGATT
This sequence comes from Eupeodes luniger, assembly GCA_951509635.1. Classification (NCBI taxonomy): domain Eukaryota; kingdom Metazoa; phylum Arthropoda; class Insecta; order Diptera; family Syrphidae; genus Eupeodes; species Eupeodes luniger. The sequence continues at coordinate 50,337,099 of OX608075.1, read as the reverse complement.
TTGGTAATAAAATTCAATGATTTGCAAGCGTTGCTCGTTAGTAAGTCTATTCATGATGAAATGTCAAAGCATACTGAGCATCTTTCTCTTTGACACCATGTCTGAAATCCCGCGTGATCTGTCAAATACTAATGCATGAAAATCCTAACCTCAAAAAAATCACCCATTAGTTCTGAGTTCGTTTTTGATTCTTTTTAACTTAGAGAAGGAACCACCACTGCAATTGGTCACCACCATACTTAAGAAAATTCTTAGTGCAATTTCAACATTTGGAAATTCATCTTCAATTTTATTAGTATTTAAAAAAATATAAAGCTCTAGAAAGTTGTCAGCTTTTTCATTTTCGTCTCGACTAATTTTCAAGTAGTCTTTTAAATTCAGGCATTCAGCATGTAGTTCATCTCCATTCACATCTTCGGTGTAAAATTTAGCAAAAGATTTGTAGTTCTCTTTTAAGCCTTCTGAATTCAGATTTTTTAATCGAAAAAAAAGTCAAAACGTTGGCCAATCTTCGTATACGAACCTAGTCGCTGTTTCAAATGGACGCTTAGTGTGTCGACAATGGGAAGAAAGGTTTTAATTTTAAATCTTTCTTTCCCAGCCGTCAAAAAAAAGTCTGGCGTGAGCTTCTACACCTCATCCTTTCAGAAAGGTCCTTATATTCGGAATCCGGGTTTTTTTTGTCTCACTGACGAATCAAAGTTATCAAAATTGTCCCTGAGCCCAATTATAAATTCAATTATTGCACGCAGCAAATTTATTGCAACATCCAGGGTAATATTTAGTTTTTGAAGTAAAGTACTTGTTTTATTAATTCTTTGCAATACATTTTTTTGCAAAGACTAAATGCTTTCTTTCTGGCCTCTTGTGCCTGTCCTAAATCGTTCGCGATAGACATCAAAGCTTCTTTAATTTCTTGAAGTGCATCAGCTCGCGCCGACCATCTCGTTTGAGAAAGACTTTTTAAAACTTTTTTTGGACCTAAATGAGCAGTCAACACACTCCATCGATGAGAAGATACCGAAAAAAAGTTATACAATTTTTGAATAATGTCAAAGAATTTGGTTGCTTCTAAAATACACCCAGCGGCATGCACTCCTACCAAGTTTAATGAGTGCCCTGCAGTGCACAGCACATGGTACAAAAGTGGCAAATTTACATTTTTCTTTTATTCTTGCCTGCAGACCAGAAAACCTTCCTGACATATTTGCCGCGTTGTCGTAGCTGTGGCATATGCAATCTGTTATCGAAATGTCATGATCCTCCAAAACCTTCAGTATGGTTTCCGCTAAATAATCAGAACTATGTTTGTTAGTTGGAATAACGTCCAAAAACCTTTCAAAAGGCTTGTAATCTTTTACGTAACGAATAATAAATTTTAGTTGATCAACAGTGTACTATCAACGCTTACTATTGACCTATAATAGAACAAATAGTGAGAAGTGTAATCTTTCATCTATCTCATTGAATGGCCAAAAACAAAAACTCTTTACCTCTTTACCTTGAAATCTTAAAAAATTGAGTGCCGTTCATCCGACGGATAGTTAAATCGGCTATGTATGAGTTACTGCGTTGATGCAAACTTGTATGCGCGTTGCAAATAAAGAAACACCATTATCTTTATTTTTTCATACAGATATAGTGATATTCAAAATGTGTGTGTTTTTTTTGTTTCTGTCAGAAAGCAAACTGCATTGCCACTCAGTTAGTTATTCATATTTCTGTTTTAATTTGAATATAATTTCGCAGGGAATGTGATTTAAATTAAATTGTTCAGCAAAGGTTGTTGTTCAGCAAGGAAAGTACGAATTCTGATCATTCTTTATGCATCTAAAATTGTATCAAAATATTTGTTTTTCTTGAAAATAGACCAATAGAGGTTAAGTGATGTTTCATTTGGGGGCCCCTGGTGATAGCGGGGCCCTGGGCCTGGGCCCAGTGGGCCCTGTGGTAAAGAGGGGTCTGGTTGCTTATATCCTTAGCTAAAGCATCTTCTTTGGCGTTTTAAAAAAAAGTAAATTAAAATGTTAATACTTGCCTTAACATGGACAAGCTATAAAGCTTCATTAACTCATAAGTCTAAAGTGTAAGGATTTATAAGATAACTTAAACTTTATTCTATATATTTGTAAGTGTATTTTTTAAGGTCATTCGTTTTTCGGTTTCGAAAGTAAAGCTTTATTTCACCGGTATCTCAGCCATAACCTGAATAAAGTTGGTTTTGAATGTGCCAAGAGTTCAGGGTTATATAACTCGAGTAAACACATGTTTTTTGCTTAGTCTCGGAAAAATTAAATCTAAAGGTGCAATTCAAATGGTTTAAGTGGCCATAAAATCTCTTGTTGCCCCGCCATGTTAGAACCACATATCGTTTAAGTCATGATTTTCAATTGCTGCGAACACCGAGAAATCGATAAATTAGAATCATCGGCCACTCTTGCATCCTGCAGCAGCAGAATTTATGAATTTAAAAAGAAAGGAAGTATCATTACAATTATCACGTCTTTGTTTTTGTTGGTACAATTAGTTGAGCAAGTATACAGCAATTTTCAATTGATGCCAATGATAGTTTTTAAATTAAACTAATATCACAATTTAGCAAAGCGTACAAGTAAAATAACTAAATCGTACGCTTTATTAGCCTAAATATTTTAGTCAGTTTATATTTCTAAGAATTATGACAACTAGCCCATTCATAAATAAATATATGTGCACAGAATTAACCACCGATTAATCAAATGAGCTTACCGTATTTATTATTTTGCCCAATATACACTATACAGGGAAAAAACTGTTTTTGGGTCTACATTTACATTAAATAACACGTTTTCTTTATGCATATAAAAAAAACATCGATTTTTGCTAAGGTTAAAAGTAACTTTAATTTACTTGCAAAAAATTACTGTTTTCAAGTTCTTTTAAATTGTATCTATTTTGATTGATGTTTTATTGTAATGAGAAAAATTATATGTTGTTTTACAGCATTCAACAATTTTGGTTTTGTTTGATTCGAGTTTCACGTAGAAAAGGGGCAATGTGATTCCACATACACATTATACTTACAGTGAATCTAAAAACATTTTAACCCCTGTAACGCCAAATTCAAATAAGTTATCGTCGGCAGTAAAATTACATATTATAACTTAACATGTATTTTATAACTATACCACTTTACAAATACATCGTTTGCATTTTACAATAGTTGCCTCGCTTTTACTAAGAGTTAACAACTTCAAAATTTACGTTTATTCGTCAACAAATTGACGAATTAAAATTTTGTTTAAGCCTTTTCGGCATTGATTCCACCAGTTTTTGAGTTATCTTGTTCCACTTATCCAGAAAAGCTTTCTTAGGGTAATTAATATTGGAAATTTGGTGTTTTCGTATGTTCCTGTCTAGCAGTGCCCACAGATTTTCGATGACATTCATACATATCCGACTGTGCTGGCGGTTTCACTAAATGAGGGCAGTTCCATATGAACCATGATTGTAATATACCTGCTTTTTACTTCTGATAGTTGTCTTGGTAGTATCGAAAAGAACTTCGACCAACTTCTTCGCCCTTTGGATCAATTTTTTCTTAAAAATGATCAAGTACAGAGTTTTGTCCATGATCCCATCGATAAAGTCTATATTACCAAATCCTCCATTAAGCTGCCGGCCTTTAGGCTTTATTGTAGACTCAGTGTGTTTTTAGCTCTGTATTAGTTTAAACCACACTTAAGAAATCCCATCCAAAAATATTAAATTTGTCTCATCTGAAAAAATAACAGAAATCCAGAAGCTAGGGTCCTTAGAAAGATGTCCCTTGCCGAAGCTAAGATAACTGTTTAGTTTTCTTATTTATAAACGGTTTTTTTTTAGCTACTCTACCATGAAGATCATGGTTTTGAAGCACTCGGCGTATTGTTTGGACATGACTTACACAATTACACAAGCACATGAGAAGCTATCTTTGGAGCGATGTAGTGAATACTTTATTCGGCGCACTTCTCCCTTTCCAAAGTATTTTCATGCACAAATCTATTTATGATATGATGCGCTGTTGAAGGATTCACGTTAACTGCGCAATTTTCCGCCGCGAAAGACTTTTTATGGCTAGTTTCGCTGATCAATCAATAAGTCCAATCCTTGGACTTATATCAACATTTTATATTTAAGCAAGGGAATTTCGTTCTTTTATTAACAAGAAAACTTATCTCAAAAACAGTGAGGCAAACTATTTTAAAAACTGTTACCTTAAGAAGCTTTACCTTCTACCGTTAATGCTTATAAATTCATCTGGATCAAATAGGTTGTAATATTAATTTTTTGCTGTTAAACAGCTTTATTTACTCTAAGTTTATTTGCGTAACATTCTTAAGTAGCATACGTGTTCAAGATACTATAACTTATGAAATGTATGTAGGTTTAACTGAGTCGGTATCTCACTTAGGTTCGAAGACACTGAGCTTTAAATTTTCCAAAATTAATTGGGTATTTTAAGCTGTTATCCATTGTACATAGGGAGCGGTACGATTGACCGCAAACTAAAATCTCTTGTAACGAAATCTCGCATTTTCAAAATCTTTTATTTAAAAATCTCGCATTATTAAAACATCGCATAACAAAATCTAGCTTTAGACAAAAATCTCGCTAGTGCATTAAATTCTCGCTGTATAAAAATCTCGCAGCAGATTACGCAAAAGCAATATGTATAAGACAGATCATACATTTCGAAATTTTAATATTGCGGGTAATATCATAATATGACATAATCTGCTCACGTTTTATTTTTATTTTTAGATGAAGTTATCAATTATTGGTGCCATACTTTTACTGGTTCTTACTCAGTTCTCATCTGCATACAAAATACTTTTTATGGGACCATTTCCTGCACCAAGTCATTGGTTATGGCTTGAGCACTTCGTAAATGAACTAATTAGTAGAGGACATCAGGTCACTACAATTACAAATTTTCCTTCAAAACAACCCAACGAAAATCTGACTGAAATAATATTGAATCCTAAATTCGATATTCCTAAGTATTGTAAGTAAAATAGTGTTTTTCCGATAACTATTTCATTTTTACATCTTATACTTTAAATCTTATCCTTAAATATACAATTACCTATTGTATTTTTTCTTGCAGATCCAAAAAGTACAATTTTTAACATGCGCTTTAGCAGCGATTTCCAGAACCTACAAATGTGGTGGGAATTAGGTGTTCGGACATCCGAATACGCTCTTAACAATGCCAAAGTGAAAAAATTTATTCAGAGCGACGAAAAGTTTGATTTAATTATCTTGGAGCAGTTCTTCCATGAAAGTTTTCTTATGTTCGCTCACAAATTCAATGCACCAATTGTAACAATAGGTTTGAAAATATAAACAAACACAAAATATACATATATACTTAAATTATAATGCAAGGTTTTAATTTTAGGAACCATGGGCTATGCTGATAATATGGATCACACTATGGGTCTTCTGACGCCACTTTCTATTGTTCCGCATTTGTTGTTATCCTATACTGATAATATGTCATTCAAAGAAAGGGCTTACAACACATATTTGTCGCTATACGATTACGTGTTTCGTAGATGGCATTATATGCCACAGATGCAGGATATGGCTGAACGTCATTTCAAGGACTCTATAAAGGGTAAATTAAAAAACATTAAAAAATAATGAAATTATTGATTTTTTTTTTGTACTTTAGGACCTTTACCATCGGTTAGAGATTTGGAGAAAAATATTTCCTTAATGTTGGTAAACAGTCACCGTAGTCTTGATTTGCCAAGACCAAGTATGCCGGGATTGGTTAATATTGGAGGTATTCACATAAAGCCAGCCAAGCCGCTTCCCAAGGATCTCCTGGTAAGCTTTGAACTCCTTGAAACGATGACCATTTATCTTTGTAGAAAGTAAAACCTGATATAAGAAAAATGCATGAAATTTTTAATGTTTGAAGATTATTTCATACTTCATCAGCTTAGTCCAATGTTGGCATACTCTTTGGTACGGACTTGTCGCTATAGACATGAGCCTCAACATAGCCCCACAAAAACCAATCTAGGAGCATTAAATCGCACTATCTAGGCGACCAATAGACCGGCCGGCCACAAACGTGAAATGAACTGTAAACCGAACTCGCCGTTGCACAGAGGAGTATTCGACCCCAAAATCCGGTCATAAGTGAACGGAAAAAAAATCGCGTTTGAACCGTTAATTTTCGCTTTTCTCATTCCTCAATACCCATTCTAACTAAAACCGGTTTTAAATGATAACTTTTGACCCCCTTGTCACCAAAATCTTAGTCTAAATCTAGTCTATTTTATAAGCTCACGCTACATAAGTCTATTTTGTGTTCTAATCACTACCACTGCAGTCTGTTTTTTTTATTATGATTTGTGATATTTGTGAAAAAATTCTAATGGATGTCCAAGTTTAACGTATGTACTTTACTTTAGTACAGAAATTTCCATATATTTTTTTGATAAAGTATTAAAAATCGAGATGACAAGAATGCATAGAAAAACATAAAAATTTATGTAATTTTCCGCATAAAAAAGGTGTTTTTGTTATAGTTCCGGGTAAGATCGGGCAAAATTTTGTCTTCTATATTTAACTGTAAATCTTTGCCATCCTATGCACATAAAAAAAAGTCACCCAACTTGTCACATTTTTTTAATGGATTTTTTTTAGTATTGAGGTATTTTCAGTCTATTTGCCCTTTGATTTTTAAAAAAATATGATTATTACTATGTTTGTTTTGTTTGACCTGAAATATTAACAATTTTTATTAATTTCATGCATAAATTAATAAAATGAATTAAGTTAAATTGACAAAAAAAAATTAATTATTTTTTTTTTATTTAACCCGAAAATTTTTTTCAGTGTAACTTTTTAATGCATCATAAGCTATAGAATAATTTTTTAGGCCGATTCCAATGAGAAAAACATAAAAAATATTTTTGACCAGATTTTGAGGTCAAATACTCCTCTGTGCGTTGTTCCATTGTTACGGGTGCTATGTGACATGTGGCAGCTCTTCCATTTTGCTTTGACTTTTTTGCAGTGACATTTTCTAGATTTCTAGCTTTTTATTACAAATATGGCAGTTTTGCTTGTTCACGTAACCATTGAACCAGAAATGAGATTCTTAGCTAAACACAATTTTTCGAAATTCGGCCAACTTTCCAAGAGCTCATTTACCAAAAATTCGGCGTTATGGTAGGTAAATCCTTCCGCAAAAATTTCCACGTAGCGGAGTAACAGAAATAATTCACGGTCATCACTAACACTAGCCGTTATAGCTGCTTTATTTTCCTCACTTCGCAGTCTACTTAAGAATAAGCCTAAGTAGGCGGCAGCTCTTTGTAAAGTTTGCCTTTATATTGACCATTATTTGCACGTACATGTATTTACATATAAGAACATCTGATAGTAATGTATACAATTATTCCTAATTGTAAACAAGTATAATATTAAATCAGGAAGGGTCTTCTCTTCAAGGACACTCTTGAATTCAGTCTCGCGCCTTCTCTGCTGTTACAAACCAAAACATTTCTGTTGGCTTAATCAAGGGCGGATTCAAAAGGGGGGTCACACACTTTACATAAAGATGAGTTTTTGAGCACCTCTTAAATATTTTCTTTAATGTTCTCTAAAGGAGGCTGTGTATCTTAGCCTTACACTTACATATTTCAACGGCTAAAGTGACAACATTAATTATTAAATTATTTTAGAACACTCTTGTCCAGCAAGATATGGTCTAACTATTTGATTTGGATGACATATGAAAACATTCCAAGATTTCAATAGTTTTCTAATTATTATTCTAAATTATAATAGTTTAGAGAGTTTTGGTGAATTTCACGCTGAAATATTAGATATTCAAAAATAATATATTCTGTTCTTGTTGGCATTTCTATAGAACGCTACACAAATATAGATGCAGAAACCCAGAAAATAAATCATAACGTAATAAAGTTCAGCTTTCTGTTGAATGAAAAACCATGATTGATTGTCCTTTTGACATAATTTGACTTGACTTGATAGTAAGGGAGATGTTTCTTGACTAACTCACCAGTCGACTTTCCAATAAAGTTGCCTTAATTGGAAGACAATTTTTTGACAGCTGGCCAATCAGATATATATTAGAAACTTGCCTTACTTTCAAGTCCCTTATGTCCCCTGCACTTGCCCATTAGCTTAACGCAAGTGTCACTGTTGTCATTTTTGGGACAGAGCGTCAAAAGTAAATTCACTTAAAAATTTCTTTAATTTTTTAAGATCTTAAAAGTTTTTGTATTTAATAGAAAACCAATTTTGAAAAAACACTTAGAGAAAGCCTTTCATAATTTATGTGCGTAAAAAAAAAATAAGACGCAATTGAAGATGAGTTTCAGGAATTTAAAGGCAACCTAATATCAAATTGGCGATTTCTTATTGAAGGTCTCTTTTAAGAACCTGAATATTTGCTCTTTTTCTCAGAAAATATCATATGAAAATAATCTAAAGCATTAAAGATTTTAATTGTTTTTGTCATCAAACCGCTTTTTGGTAAACATCTTTAAATTACTAACAAATCTTTAGATGAAATTTTTACTTTCACAACTTAAATGTATAAAGCTTACGAAACCCCCCCCCTGCCCCTGGATTGTCCATTGGTGAAAACTTGATGAATTTGTGCTGAGCGATTATGTTCTTGGTCCATGCCTCAGTTAAAAGTAGTGGCGCAAAATTTTAAACAACCTATTTTTAAGGGTTTAACAATTTACGATTATTATTTAAGAGTATTTTTATAAAAGAAATCCATTAATATTTATTTTATTGTAAAGAGTAGGTATGCAATAATTAATGGAAATCTGAATCAGTCAAATGGCCGCCAATATCTTTCTCATGAAGCTTAAAACGACTCAAATTCTTCACAAATTCCTCGAATAGATTGTGAAGAATTTATCTTCCACTCTAAAAGTCGATATTCTTTTAAGGAGCATCTCGAAAAAAAAAACTATTTTAAAATGCTAGGTATTGAAACTCATACTATATCATAAAAGTTTTTTTAAAATAATATCGTTGTAGACTATTTGTTGATAGGTATTTTCAATTAATGTTTTGCGTATTATAAGTCGTGTAATAAACGCTGCAGAGTGGCTGCGTAAAGTGGCAATGTCTCTAAACGCCAAAAAATTTATTTATAAAGGCTACGTTGAATAGAGGAATTATAAACTAAACGCGTTTAGAGACTGATCGAAACATCATTTTTAAAAATAGAATTATAGATGGTTTAATTAAAAGTTGTTTCAGGGAATTTTAATTAAATTCAAATGTAAAAATTAAAATTTTGCTTAATGTTCGTTATTTTTTTTTTTATTCCAGGAGTTCATTGACAATTCAAAGAACGGTGTGATATATTTTAGCCTTGGTTCCTATATGAAGAGTACGGATATGCCTCCAGAAAAAATTCAAATAATTCTTAAGGCCTTCAGCAAAGTTAAACAGAATGTTCTTTGGAAATATGAAGATGACAGCATAAAGAACCTCCCTAAAAACGTGATGATCAAAAAATGGATGCCTCAAAATGACATTTTGGCTCATAAGAATGTTATTCTATTCATAACTCATGGTGGTCTATTTGGAACACAAGAAGGAACACACTGGGGCAAACCAATGTTATGCATTCCCCTATATGGAGATCAACATCGAAATACAATAAAGGCAGTTCGTGAGGGTTATGCATTATCGTTAGTATTTTCGGCTTTGACAGAAACCAAATTAATCACTATGATCGAGGAACTTACCGAGAATTCACACTACACACATAAAGCAAAAGAACTATCAGCGCTTTTTAGGGATAATCCAATTCATCCCAAGGACGAAGCAATGTTTTGGATTGAATATGTGATAAGGAACAAAGGTGCACCAAAGCTTAAATCTTACGGAGTTCATGTGCCATTTTACAAATATCTTTTACTAGATGTGTTCTTTGTGTTCTTGGGTTTCGTGTGTATTATATTTATTTTAACGTTTAAAATTTTAAAATTTGTCATTTCAATTTTCAAGAAAACTCAGCCATCAAAAGCTAAAAATGAGTAAGCGCGAGTAATAATAAATAAATGTTTAGCGAATTTATTTTTGATAACAGTGTTTATAGTTTTAAATATAATAAAGACATTTCTCATAAAATTTCTGTTGAAGTTTACTTTGATTTCGGCAGAATTTACAACTGATGTTTTTGTTTAAAAAATACGTTTTAAAATATGTATCTTTATTTTTATAATGTATAATCTAGATTACTTTATTAATAAGTAAAATTAACACGTGTAGGTTAGAAATAGTAAGTAAACCTATAAGACTTAATTTATTTAAGCATTCATGCGAAACATTAAGTATCTCGGTATCTATTTCACCTAAAGCTTCTGTGAAGAAACCATTTGGTACCGAGTATAGTAACAAGATTCTAGCTTATTTCCAGAGTAGGAACGAGTCCTATCTTATACTAATATGCTTGGTTCCAAATTTATGGAGAAATGAGTTGATACATATTTGAGTACTAATTCTAAGACTAATAACGGTCCAAACGTTAAGACTCTGTGAAGAAATTGGCTGTGTACAAATTGAACCATACAGTTTAATTGATCTTTTAATTCTGCGCTTTTTGGAAAATTTTGAAATGCGTGCATAGAATAAGGTAATCGAAATCCAGCATTGTTTTAATATCTTGCAGAATTATTATATTTATTAGACATTTTAGCATAATTTCTGAAGTATTTTATTTCTTTTTCACTGAATTTCTTAGAAGTGTATACAATTTCACATTGAGTGTTGCAATGTTCAGACATGGACCTTAAAATAGAGACAGTTGTAATTTATAAAAGTTAGGTCAAATAAAAACAACAACGTCCATGAGGACAATTTGAACTGATATTAATAATATATGTAGTAACGGCCAATTCCTTGACAAAGTTCTAGTCTTAGAACTTGATTGAGTTCTAACTCATTTCTTCATCAAGTTTTCAAGCGTAAGAACTCGGATTTACATCTCAGTTTGAAATAGAACTTCGATTTATTAGACTCTCAAATTAAGGCCTAATTTTTAAATTCATTTAGGTATCGGATTAAATTTCAGACCACAAGGACATTAAATACGTACAATAATAAAATATTTTTTAAAAATATATGAACATGGAAGGTTTGCCAAAAAGTCATGAATAGGAGCAGCATAATGTAAAATGTTTCATACTCTAAAAGTTACATTTGCATTTAAACACATTAATGTCTTAACTTTTCGGGCGGTTTATTTTAGTTTTACTTATTTTTTTAATCAAAGGGTGGAAGGAAATTATAAAAATGATTAAAAAAGAATAATTTCAATTAACTCCAATCTTAATCGAAATGCAATAAAACAAGAAAACTCAATTAAATGCTAAAATAAATGTCCGTTCCCCTGAAAACTGATATGATTAGATGTGATTAAAATGCTCGAGTTCTTAATATTTTGAAAATAAAGTTGCAAAGATAAACCGAGAATTACTAGATCGATTTTTTAATTTATTTTAGAACTCCGTCAAGAAATTGGCCATTAGACTTGTGAAAAATAACAAGGCCGCTAATTTGTACTTGCCTGTTCACTAATTAAAAATTAACTGTTGTTTTCATAAAATGAGTTTTTCTGTGGCCATTAAAATAAATTTTGCGTCGAAAATATCAATTACCTCTTAAAGATTTTAATTTTATAAGACAGTAAGTTTATTTTGGAATATTGAGTTTAAATTAAATTAATATAAATTAATGTTTAGAAAAGTATGTGCCGAGGTAAACACTGCACTGCTATTTTAGCTTACCGTAAAAATGGACAATCACTTGTAGATCTCTCAAGTTAATTTCAAACATAATTAAGCCATCGAAAGTCAAAAAACAACTTGGCCCAACAAAAAAAAAAACACGTTTAAGAGAAGATCGCAAGACCATTCGGGCCTTTCAAGTCTTCGAAAGATATTAGAGTTGAACAACATCTGAATATTTCTAAAAGAACAGAAGATTTGTTGAAAATAATTTGCACGGAAGGAACGCAAGAAAAGTGCCTTTTCTTAGAAACAAAACATTGCATCTCGTCTTAAATTCGCTAACGATCATATAAACTGGATTGCACAAGTGGAGAAATGTTTTGTTGACTGACGAAACGAAGATCAACTTGTTTGGAATTGATGGCAGACAAACCATTCGAAGTCCACAATACACCTATTCGTCTTTGGGGTTCTTTTCTTGGTAAAGCTTAGGCAAAAGTTATCTGATAGAAGGCAACATCATGAAGAAAACGATGATGCCTTTAAGCAAATATGCCTTTTAGATGGGTCCTGCAACAGGATAACGATCCAAACATTTATCCAAACTTGCTAAAACCTACTTTAAAAATAATAAAAATGAATTTTATGGAGTGGCATTTCCAATCGTCCGATTTAAATCCAATAGAACATTTTGTAGGGTGATTTAAAGAGGGAGGTTGAGAAGCCGAAATGTGGAGGATTGTTCAACATGAGAGGTCCCAAATTTCAGTCGATGTCCAACAAGACATTATTAAAAGTAAAGGTCGAACAACAAAATATTAATATGTTTTTGAAATTATACATTGCTAAATATTCAATGTAAATGTTTAAAACAAATTGTTTCTAATTTAATATCCAAGAAATACACTCCGCTTCAACTGAATATGCACAAAAATGTTTGAAAATACTTTTTACATTTTTTCCAAATATTGATGGCTATTGTGCTCGGTGCTAACTACTTCCTTAAGATGTTAAGAAAAGAATTTAAAAAAAAATTATCCAAAATCAACCACTAGTTTTTCTTTCGCCCACTTGCAAATATTTCTACTATAAGAAAAATTAAATATTTTTTTGAGTCAACTTAATAGGTACAAAAATTAAAATTGTTATTGGATTGGAATAAAACAAGTTTCTGTTAAATTTGGTAGATGGTACTTCAACCTTTACTATCAATCAAATCGCAAGTGCAAATTTTGATCCTCTGTCCAAGCTTTTAATACACGCACCGATTGAAAAGGTGCGTTATCATCATGTTTATGGATCAAACAATGTTAGATTATTTAGGAAAATTTCTTTCCAGGATTCCCTTCCACCAAGCAGCAGTAATTTTTGATGTTACGACCTCGACCTTAACTGTTTCATAATTAATGACATTTTTCAATATAACAAAAACCTACTTCTCAGTTTCGATATTCGATGAGGCTTTTTAACACCTTTTTATTTTCTCAAATCGTGAAAATACTCGTAAAAGGTTGACCCATAAGGATCATCGAAATCAAATAGTTTTTCGTCTGAAAATCCAAGAAAATACCATTCCTTTTCCAGCTTATTTGAGCTATAAAAAACTATAATCGCTTAAGTTTCCGTCGTTCGTCAAGTAGCGGCTGTTTCTTATGTTTAGTTAGTTTAAGATGGTCCGAATTTTAATTTAAAACTGTTGAGAGACTTGCTTTTTTTGTTTTATGCTTGCCCCAGAATCACAAGAATCAGATGCGCACCTTAAAATTGCTCGTCTTCAAGCTGCTGTTTTTGCAGTTATTTTCACCTCCCTTTATGTTTTATCCGTACGAATCTTTATTTTTTAAGTAAAAATAAAAGCAATTAATACTTCTGCCGTTTTTATCAGCTGCTGTACCTCCGTTTAGGTCTTGGTTTTCTAATCAAGTCGATTTTAGCTTTTGAAGCACTGCTAAGGCATAAATGTAGATCTACCCATTGGACTTAACAATTTAGATCAGAAATTGAATTTCACTTAAAATACTAAAATTGTTGATTTAAACTATCCAGTACTTGAAAGTGCTCATAAACAACGGTTAAATTGTCGTTGTACCTGTTCAGTTGACTCGAAAAAAAACTTCTTCTTTACTTATGAAATACTTTACAAGCAAGACTCGCAGTCTTAACATAAGTAACAAGCATCGACAGATGTCACAAAAACCCTCAACATTTGGGAAAAATGTTAAAAGCATTCTCGAAAATGTTTGTGCGTATTCAGTAGAAGCGGAGTGTATGTTACGTTTTTTCATTTATTTCTCTAAATCTTCATTATATTATTATTATTATTATTATTATTTCTTTCAATAAATTAAGGTATACAAATCAAATACAAAAAAAAACTCAAACCCAAATTTAAGATTCTTTTTCCTTTTTAGTTTATGAAAAATTGAATGAGTCTCTTCCCAAAAAAACCAAAAACGACAAGGACAACTTTTCTTCCACATTATATCTTAAATTTAATCAAGCAAAGAAATAGATTAAGAAGCCAGTGGCAAAGATATAGACAGGTATATGACTTCAATGAAATGAACGCATACACAAGACAAATTGCTTTTGAAATTTCAAACTTCAGAAACAAAGCATGGAGTGATAAACTTAACTCTCTTGAACCGAATTCCAAACCCTTTTGGAAAATAGCCAAGGTTCTTAAAGCAAAAAACAAATTTATTCCTCACTTAGAACACAATGATTCCTTGTTGATAACCTGTGAAGAAAAAGCTGACATTTTTGCGGGATTGTTTGAAAAAATTTTAACAATCCGTTAGTAAATGAAACCAGCTCAGTTCTTAGAATTTGCAAACATGTTAAAGACAAAATGAATGCAAAAGAATCAACGGGTCTTGTCTTTCTGGATGTTGAAAAGGCTTTTGATAGCATATGGCATGATGGTCTACTTTATAAACTAAAATTATTCGGTTGTCCTTTATATATAATAAAACTAATACAAAGCTTCCTTAGAAAAAGGCAATTTCAAGTTAATTTAAATAGAATACACTCTTCCGTTAAAAATATAACGTCGGGAGTACCTCAAAAGTCAGTATTAGGTCCATTATTATACATTACGTATGTTGCTGATTTTCCAGAAATATGGAACTGTGAAATAGCAATGTTTGCCGATGATACCGCCATTTACAGTTCAAGTAAAATTGGGTATGAAATTGAAAATGACTTGCAACATAAAAAAAATAAATTTGGTGGCGCAACAGTCCGTTGAGAACTAGGGCCTAGTGACTTACAACTCTCAACCATTCCTGTGTGCGAGTACTGTTGTCAGGGATGGAGGGGACCTACAGTTTAAAGCCGAATCCGAACGGCCAATTTGAGAAAGCACTTTTCATGACAAGAATTACTCTTGGAGAATTTGTCAATTCCTCGCAAGAGGCAGTACCCGTGAAAAAAACTTTAGATGGCATAGGCAGGGATCAAACCCAAGACCTCTAGCATGACAGTCCAACGCACTAACCATCATGCCACGGGTACTACTTGCAACATGCTCTAAATAAAATTCATGATTATTTCATAACATGGAAAGTAAGTCTAAATGCTGAAAAAACACAGGCAATCTTTTTCACCAGGAAAAGAAAAGCCTGTGCTTTACCACTTAATCAGCTAAAGATAAATAACTGTGATATCCCGTGGGTTGATTCTGTCAAATATCTTGGTTTATATTTAGACAAGACATTAACTTTTCGGGACCATATTACAAATACCCTTAGCAAAATAAGTATTGCCACTAAAATGCTATACCCACTTATAGGTATGTAGAAAATCACCCCTGAGTAAGTTAAATAAGATTATTATATGTAAAGTAATTTTCCAAGCAATTATTGTTTATGCATGCCAAGTATGGGGAACTTGTGCAAAAACGCACTTAAAAAAATTACAAGTTTCTCAGAACAAAACATTAAAAATGATGGCAAATTTACCTTGGCATTATTCCACCCAACTTTTACACTATCAAGCTGGAGTTCATCTAGTTGCAAGAAAAATTGAAGCTCTCAACCAAAGATTTTATCTAAGATGTAGTGATTCAAATAATATCTTAATACAAAATTTAGTAAGTCAGTAATATCAATGTTTGTAAAATCGAAACTATAATTATTTATTTGTTTATTTATTTATCTATGTACTTACTCCTTTATTTATTTGTTTATTTATTTACTTATTTATTTATTCATTTATTTATTTATTTATTTATTTAGTTATTTATTTATTTATTTATTTATTTATTTATTTATTTATTTATTTATTTATTTATTTATTTATTTATTCATTTATTTATTTATTTATTTATTTATTTATTTATTTATTTATTTACTTATTTATTTATTTATTTATTTATTTATTTATTTATTTATTTATTTATTTATTTACTTATTTATTTATTTATTTATTTATCTATTTATTAAATTAATATCAATTATAATAACTTGTTTTTGTTTGACCATTTTTTCTAAGTATTATTATTGTACATATTATTCAATTATAAAATACCTATATACCAACTCGGCAATTCCTTTAGTTTGTAAGTTTAATCTATTCATTTTTGTTTTTATTATAAAATATATTGAATGAAGGTTTTTATCATAGTTTTCCTTCAAATGTATTTATTAAATTGAATAACATTTTTCAGTTGTAAGATATATTTCAAATATCAAATATAAAAATAAGGGGAAGTGGGGGAACAAATTAACTAAAGGAATAAATCAATTTTGTAGAAATAATTTAAAATTGTATTAATATGTCAAAGATGTACTTTAATACTGAGAAAATCAATTGTACCGAATTAAGTACACAACAGTAATACAAGTATAAGTGTTAAAAAGATGAATGAAAAATAAGAAAATTAAGAATATGAGAAAGAATAAGAAAAAGAAGAAGAAGAAAAAAGAAAACACCCAAGCAAATAATGATACACCAGCTAAAATTAACTTTTAAAATTTTCTTAAAACAACACCATATTTTTCTTAGAATATTTTGCACAATTCATCAATATCAGTCACATCTTCTATTCTTGTAGATAAAATTCAAGATAACATTTTATAAGTTATTACTCGTATCATCAACAACAACAATACAAATCAGGTAAATAAACACTTACAATGAAATTAGATATTCTAGCTTTGGAGTCTTGAGTGTACCTCTTAACCCTATAACTGATTAGCGATCGATCGATAGAAAGAAATACGTCAACTTACTGCCTTTGGCTTCGCTCGAACAATCCCAACGATCAAAACAGGTAGAGAGGGTATATCTTGAACACCTACATTAAACACAAATAAAATGCCTTGAGTAAAACCAGTTTCATGGTTAATACGTGTTCGGTTAGAAGTCTACAACAGCTCTCACCTGAGCAGAGCTCGTATCTAAATTCTGGAGATGTTGACTAGCTACGAGTATACCTGTCGGTTACAATACCAGTTAACGATGCGTGTCTCAAGAGAAAACGTGCATTTTTGATCGCAACAAATTTGTTCAGTAAAAATTTGTTAACAATAATAATAAAAATAATATTTAATCTACTGGTTTAGTGTTAATAATAATATTATATCGGTTCATACAAAATTATTCTTTAAGATTCGCTAACTCTATAAAATATTTAAATATATTTACCCACCTATGTATATTTTTCTCATACAACTTATGTGAAAGCGGGCGTTCAAGTAT
Organism: Eupeodes luniger; assembly: GCA_951509635.1. Taxonomy (NCBI): domain Eukaryota; kingdom Metazoa; phylum Arthropoda; class Insecta; order Diptera; family Syrphidae; genus Eupeodes; species Eupeodes luniger. The sequence continues at coordinate 50,319,622 of OX608075.1, read as the reverse complement.
GAGTATGAGTCATCGTTAGCATCATCAAATAAGTTAATATTTTTTGTCGCAAATTAAAACAAACAAAAAAGTATTTTACACACCATAAATAGTTTAAGTGAAAAACATAATAATAATTCTAAGATATGAATGGTGCCTTAAGTGTCGCAGTAATCCTGATGCCAGCCATACACGGATCGTTATCCTTAGAACTGGCTCAGGTTTGTAAGAATGAAAAAGTATGCTCTTCAGAAGAGTATTGCTCTCCGTTTAGTGAACGATGTGAAAACTGTGAAGGAATTTGCGATACGACTTCTCATAACTACCATGAGAGTGACTGTAATAAATATTGTGCAGGTGAGACTAACTTCTCATTTATTTACATTTTTAATAATAGAATCAAACTCTCATCTTTTCTAAACTAAAAATAGTCATAAATATTTTACTTTTCTGCAGATATTAAGTACGTGTTGGTAAACGTAAACAAATGCATGAGTCATGAATTTTTTTAAATTGTTTAGTTGATAATAGATATGATAAAAACAAAGTCGACTCATAACCGGCAAATTAATAAATGAAAAATAAAACAGTGATAGTTAGTAGGTATTGTCAAATGAATATAATTTTACAAATTTAACTTCGATAAAAGATCATATATATTATAAAGACTGTTGTTTTTATTAGTAATTGGTCGAATACCCTTTATTTGATTTTGCATAGAGGAAATTAGCGACATGCATCGTTTAATATAAACGGAATACCAACCTTTTTTATTGGTATATAATTTCTTCATATATACTTATTTACTTTAGGTGGCGTTTCAATCCTGCGTGAACTAGGGCCTCACTCCAAAAAAATTCTCCATCTAGTTCCTAACTAAATGCCTCCAGTTGCGCACTCCAAGTTGAGTGAGGTCACTTTCTTCTTGTGAGCGCCATCTGATCCGCGGGCCTTCCTCTACTGCTCTATCCTGTAAGCATGGATTTGAAGATTTTCTGGCCCGGTCCATTGGTTTCTATGCGTTCTACATGACTCAGCCATCTCAGTCGTTGGACTTTTATCCTTCTCACTAAGTCTAACGTCGCTGTATAGGCTGTACGGCTCGTCGTTCCATTTTCTCCTGCACTCACTATCTATGCATACGAGACCGAAGATCACGCTAAGAAATTTTCTATCGAGACTGGGCTTCCTTAGCCCCAAGGAAACAACTGTTAGAAAGAGTAATTCTTCGTTCGATCTCAGCGCTGGTGTTGTTTCCTGTGTTCAAAGTTGTTAACTACCTCAAAGTTACGTCTATCGATTGTGATTGTGATGTTTTGACCGAGACGTCGGTGGTGTAGGTCCTATTAATTGGACAGACTTTTGAAAAATAGTGTCTTTAGTTTTGACGTGGGAGCTCTTCATTATTCTTTCAAGGACGATGTTTAGGAAATCGCATTGAAGCGAATCACCTTATCAAAAGCTTTTTTAGACATCGAAAGGCTCGGTTAAATTGTTTCAAACCTTTAGCAGATCGAGTTCTCCATAATCATCCTGCACAAAGGGATGAATTTGGCAGGGTTGCCAAAACTAGACATGACTCTATACAGCTCGTCCCTACAGATACTGTCATCTGTAGGGACGACTTAACATCGATGAAGAGATGATGGGTGTCGATTTGATGTTCTTGGGGTTTTTCCAGGATCTGCCGTAATGTGAATATCTGATCAACTGTGGACTTTCATATACTTCGGCAGAGAAGATTTTGTAAGCGATGTTAAGTAAACCGATGCCTGTATAGTATAGCTGGTGCAGTTAAGAGGGTCTCCTTTATGTAGCATCGGACAAAAACATTTTAAGGTTCCATTCATCGGGCATGCTTGCTTTATTGCAAATTATCTTCAGCTGTTTTGAAGATCTCGGCAGTCAAGCCATTTGCTCCAGCGGCTTTGTTAGACTTCAGCTTAGATATGACAATCCTCACTTCTTCTCAGTCGGGAAGACCGGCTACCCCTATCTATATTAAATGGATCATCCTGCCTGACAGCGGAATTTCTTCATTCAATGCATCCATATTTGATATTTTCAGCGAAATTATTTTGGTTTTTTTTCGGCACCCCAAGGGTACACGACTAGCTTTAAATCAACATTTGACGATGACTTGGAATTTGTTGAAAACATTTTCGGGGTAGTGTGGCGGTAAGCTTTGGATCATTGGTCGGTTGGAACTTCCTCTGCCAAAGGTAACATAACCATATTTAGAATATCAAAATATATATTTATTTTGTGACGATGCTATATCATTTCTATAAATTGGCCCAACTTCATTCCAGGAGAAGCATCCACCCGTGTTGATGGAGCTTTGACAAACTTTAACAACAGGTGACATGACGTGAACCTGAAATTGAATTTCTTCCTTTTTGACTTCCATGCCATACAGACTTTCTTCCATCAGAAACAATCCGACTTACTTCAGTTTCTTCCAGTTAGACCAGAGAATACATTTGTATTGTTTTTCTATCCAGGATGAGTGAAGCCGAGCGTTTTTTTTCTTGCGACTGTTGTCTTGTTTAATACGGCGATTGAGTCGACCAGTCGCAATTCTTATCGACCAAATTTAGAGGTCCTGTCTATTTGTTTGTCATCATGAATAGTTGTTTTTGTAGCTTTTTTGTAGGTTCTATAGATACCAACATGTCTCAGTGTATTAAAATTACCTATTTTGAACAATTTGTTTGATGAAAGTTTGATTCTAGATTTGATTTTGGTCGTACAACTGGAGTACAACTGTATTTATAAAGGATACCAAACTGCTGAAATACTAGTTAAAGTATATAGTTTTATCTAATAAAGGGTTTTCCATAATGCACTATCAATAACAATTTACCCAACTATTTCACCATGGTTAAGTATACGCCAACTTTAAGAGTCTTAACTTCATTCTTCAATCATAACGCTAGCGCGTGTTTGTCAATAAGCTTAATATACGCCACTGATCGGGTGAAGAATCAAAAGTTGCTTCATAATTTACCACTTGTTCCACAAAAAATAAGTGTATGGTGGGGTTTGCATGCCGGCACAGTTATTGGGCAATATTTTTTCTTCTACGTTAACTATCGTCACGTTAATATGAGCGCGCAATGATTACCGATAATTTTTGGTCCGAATTGGAAGATATAGACTTAAACGACATGTAGTTTTAACAGGATGGTCACACAAGCTACACATCACAACTTACAATCGATTTATTGACAAGTAAGTTTGATACGAGTGGTTATCTCAAGAAATGGGCCAGCCGATTGGCACTCTCATTTGCGCGAGTTGACGCCTCTAGACTATTTGGCTAAAATGCATTAATGGCAATGTCCTTATGGTACGGAGATAGACATATTTTTCGCGTTAATACCTACTAACTTCTTTCCTATAATAGTTTGGGGCTATTAAATCGATACTGCAAGTATACCAAATTTTGGACAGACAATAAGCACCTTTTTTTCAAACACCATTTTATTCATTAAAAATGCAAATTTTTCACTAAGTGATCAAAGAGGAGCTGCATCGAGACAAAGTGACTGTTGGGTGTGCTCTATTCTCGAAAGGTGTGATTGGTCCGTATTACATTTACATTTTACAGTTAATTCGGAGAGATATGGATAAATGATTACAGATATTTTTAGGTCTGCGATTGAAAATCATGGCTTTTAGGTACTATATGTGGTTCCAACAAGACGGGCCACATTCCACACACAACCAATTAAGGCTTTTTATTGCTGGTGGAGTTCCACGTTGTGAAGACCGTCAATAATTAGTCACTAAGATTATTCGATTTGCCACCGTTATACATATTTTTGTTTGTAGGGCTATGAAAGACTCTAGAAAGATTAGAAACTACCATACACCAAATTATGACCGAAATACTTCCCGAAATGTTCGATAAGTGGTTATAAATTGGCTGCGTACAATCTCGAGTTGGATAGGCTATCCTGGATGTGTGGGCTTTTAGAAACCTTATTGAACAAGTTGGATTCCTAAATTGAGATAATTCGCAAAATAAAAATAATCTCAATTAAAGCCACGAAATAACATTTGATAAAAAAAAACTTGCAAATCTTTTCCTTGCAACACCTGTTCAACATTACCATCCATTTTAAAGAGTAAAAATTGTTGGACATACCGTCACGCTTCGCATGAAATTATATGCCTTATTACCCCTAGTTTGAAGGCATGCATTGCATTGCACTAGTTTGACATTTTCAGCGCACAAAAAAAAAAAAAAAAAAAAAAAAAAAACTTCAATAGGAGTGATTTTGATTTCGAGGTTCAAAATGATCGTAAAAGAAAATTTTCAATTTTAATAATTCACCGGATTTTTCACAAACATTCAGTACGCACCTACCTTAAGACCAATTAATCATTACTCATTTAAACGTCAGAAATTATATTCTTTAGAGAAAATTTAAATAAAGATATAATAACTATTTCTTTCACAGCTACATATGTACATATATCTACATGTATAAAGTTTGATTGATAAATTAATATAAATACCTAAATTATTTTCAGGATATAGCAAAGATGATAACCTACCTGCGCAGGTTCGTGCAATGAAGGAACAACAAGATGTTATCTTTATTATCCTTATTATTCTTCTGATTATTGTGATATTTTCAAATGGAATAAAAATCATACGATGGCTTAGAAGAAGGCAAAGTATAAGAAAATTTCTTAAAAAACTAACATCGAGAAAAGAGAAAAATTCTAAAGAACAAAATGCCGGAACTATAGCGAATGTCATGAATATGCACGAACCAGAAAGGCCACCATCTCAAATCTTTAGCGTGACAGGTAAATAATTAAATAATTTTTTGTTTTATTTAAACAAAAGATATCTTTTATGTTAACTTATAGGAATGGAAGGATCAACAGTACTTACAGTTACAACTCCAGTCAGCACACGTTACCCTGCTGAAGATAGCACAACGACAACTGAATACTCTTATGATAATGCTGGGCTACAGGTTACGCCTTCATCGAATAAAACTCATCCTTTCCCACAAAATTCATATTAGTTTCGGAATCAATATATATTTCAAAACCAATAATTCGTCCATTGACAGTGATATATTATTATATATGTATTTTTTTTGTAAAATAACATTACCTTTAAAAAAAAAAAATTTATCAGTATTCAATTCTTTGCTAAAGCTTATAGTGAGGAACACTTTCAAAAAGTGTTCGAAGGAAATTTGTTGGTCTTATATGTAAGAAAGGACGATTTCGGAGACTTAGTAGACTTTGATTGGCACTTCCCCTAGCTCATATTATAATACAAAAAGAACCCCCTCGGAAAGTTTAAGGTAATTTATCAAAGGACATATCTAGGAGCATCAGGGTAGCAAAATTGGATACACTGTCATAACTTCGTAGGCCAAAAACATAGCGAACAATATTATTATTAGAAGCAACATTAAGTTAACGTTTACTTTCATACCTACAGTCTTAAAATAATTCACAACCATAATTATATTATGATTGGTATTAGAAAAGTCTTGGCAAAGCAAAATATGTATGTTTATTGGTGTAAAATACTGGGTTACCATAAAGTATGCAGGGCACTATAAACTTTGCTTTTAATTCCGTCGAAATGGTTGTCTTATGTTAGAGAGCGGTTAAAGTTAACGCCGAGATTTTTAGCAATTTCTACATAATTATTTAATAATAACAAAATCGAGGGAAAATAAGAGAGATCAAGAATATTTGTAGAAATCACTACGCATTTTGATTTTTTAGGGTTGAAGAAAAGACCATTTAAGTAAGACCAATTTAAAATTTAGTCAAAGTCTTCATTAATACACCCACCGTAGTAATTAGAAAGGCAAGCTGATTTTATTATCTTTAATATGAAAGCAGTTATTTTTCCGAAAGCAAATTAAACATTATTTTGGGTACTTGGCAACCCTCAATTTTTATGTATTTAAAAATATGTACATGTATTTAATATTTTAACATAAAAAAGTCATTTTAACCGTTTTTCATGTGAAATAAATATAAAGACATGTATGATTTACACATTAATTTGACCTTCAAAAAGAGCCAAGTGAGTAAAACTAATTATTATTGTTTGAACAGTAGTTTCTTATTTAATTTTAAATTTTTTATTTAATTTAAAAACTTGTTGGTGGTTTCTTAACAATGCCACGTGGAAAGTAGTTGACCGACGAAGAAAAAGGAAAAATCAAGGTATGAGATAGGCCTGTCTAAGTGTCTAATCGAGAAAGGAAGGACGCCGTTCGTCAACAATCGTGCCAAAAGAGAGATGAAAAGACTCCTCATTAGAGACAAATTATGTTCTAAAGAAGTAATGGACTTAGGAATAGGAGTACGACGAGTCTAACAAATAATAAAAAAAGGATTTGCAGCTTTCCTACGAAAACAATGTGCCAAACCTGCGCTTTTGCCACGACACGAGCTACGACTCGAGAGTGGAGAACAGTGATTTTTACATACGAGAAGAATTTAATTTGGATGGTCCAGACGATGGACACAAGAGCGAGCTCTAAAAACGACCCCAAAATAGTGCGCAAACGGCGAAGTTGTGGGGGAGGATCCCTTATGGTTTTGGGGGGTATAGGGTACAATGGAACTACTACCATTTGCTTCGTGAGCACAAGAATGGATTCTGTTTATTGCATTCAATTGCTCGATGATGTCTTAATCAAATTTGAAGAGGAAATAGCCACACCAGAATTCATTTTCCAGCAAGACAACGCTGCAATCCACCGATCAAGAGCAACAAAGGAATTCCTGAAGTCTCGAAATATCACCACACTCGGTTGGCCATCATTAAGTCCCGACTTAAACCCGGTCAATTTAATCATCAAAAATTTTACATCATAGCCGCCAGTTTAAGTATGTAAAGGAATTGAAACAATTAATCCAAGAAGAGTGGAAGGACATTGAAATTTCATATGTTCAAACCCTTATTAACTCAATGCCTAGACGACTAGAAGTAGTATGGACACTCAATTGTCGTTTGATTGGTTTCAAAAACCAACAGCATCAGGACGTCTGATCAACTTCCGGTCCAACCAAGCCAAACACATAATCTTCAACACAGCTTCCAATTTAATTAACAAAGTTTTCACGTTAAGTGACGAAAGATTCCACCATTCAAATACCATCAAAGTGACCAAAATTTTAAGCGACAACGGTTTCCCGACAGCAATTATTCGCGGCTTAATTTTACAACAACAATGCAGACGCACTAAACAACAAAGTGAGGATAACAACAAAGGATACTTCAAAAGCATTGTTAACGTTCCAAAACTGGCTGAGAGTTTTAAGCAAGTTGTCACCAAAAACATCCAAGATGTCCGATTGGCTTTCAAATCTAACCAGACAATTAGACACCTTTTCACCAAACTAAAGACCAAAATAGACAGAGATAAACGCACTGACGTCATTTATAAAATAAACTGCAAAGATAAACCTGACGAAACATGTAACCTTTGCTACATAGGAACCACCAAACAATTCTTGCGCCAAAGATTGTCCAACCACAAATCTGACATCAAAAGCAATAACCTGGCTAAAACCGCATTGGCGGCCCATTCAATAGACAAAGGTCATTCTCCGGATTTCGATGGTGTTAAAGTTCTTCAAACGGAAAAACACACCTCTAAGCGATATACGCTCGAAACGCTCCACATCCTGAACAACAAAAACAATATGAATCGCAAGCAAGACACACAGAGTATATCATCTGTATACTGCTCCCTTGTTTCCTCATAAAAGTTTTCTCTTTCTTTTTGTAGTTATAGACTGAACTTCTTAATTAGAAGTGTTTTTCGTACACTGTTTTAAAATTTAATTGTTAAATTGTAAGTTTTTTCTAATTCTTGTTGTCCACAATATTGTACTATGTGTTTTGTATTTCATGTGCAATAAAGTTCCCCTGAGGAAGGCAGCAACCCTTGCCGAAACGTGGGGAAAAGCGAATGTAACAACCTTGTTTCATTGCAACGATCAAAGTGACCAAAAAAGCCGAAGGAAACCCTAATTTTTCCAATACACATAAATAGAAGTAGTTAAAGCTAAAAAACGCAAATGTTTAAAAACGGAAAAAGATAAGTGCCTTTATAATATTATTTTGTAGTGAATTTTTAATTTTAAGTTAATTTTAAGACAAAGAAATCAAAAGTGTTCATTTAGTTAGAATAAGTATTTTTAAAATGTTTTTCATTAAAGTTTTTCTTTTTTATTTTAAAAATACTGCCTTTATAATTATTTCGGTTGGTGTAGTAGAGGCGCCATCCATGCTAATTGAGTTCAAGAGGACAACTGAAGTAAATTTGATGGTCGTCGGCATACAGTTGGCAGGAAGAATTTTTGATCAATTTTGGAAGTTCATTGATATGGATTTAGAATAGCAGAGGACCCAATATCGACCCTTGAGGAGCACCGGACGAAGTAGGTACAAAACTGGACAAACAGTAACCAGTTTGATTTGCTTTTTGCTGTAAAGGCGACTTCTGCTTTCATTAAAACGAAAACTTTTCTTAATTCAAAGATAAAACGAACAATTAATATCCCAGTCAACCAATCATCGTTTTGCAAAATCATTTTTAGTCGTAACACAAAAACCCCAAGCGAATGCAATTTAATTTTAAAAAAATGTTTTATTTGGAATTCTGAAATAAATTGTTTATTTTTTGATACCAACAAATTTGTAAGCCTATTTTTGATTAAAGAATATTAAACAAGAAATAACTTTTAATAAAGTGGCATAGCATGATTACCACAACCAATAAAAAACTTAATTATGTATATTAAATTAAAATGTTATTAAAAAATTGGTCTTGAAAAATGAAATTTTATTTGTATAGTTATTCTTTTGTCATTATTTAAAACTCTTCACTCATCAAGTACATAAACCTTAAAATACATATTGTATATAAACATTATACATATTTTGCATTTGTCTTATAATTCACTATTAAATGTGAATAATAAAGAATAATAAATTACAAACTTATGAAATAGTGCTTACATTTATTTTTGTGCTTATTAGTAATATACCTAGCTGCATTTTATAGAGTATAGATAGCAATTTTACATGCGTAACTTGGAAACCGAAAAATCCGTTTTTATAAGAAGAAATATGTTTTAATAGTCTTTTTTTTGTATAATAACTTCAATTATATTAACTTAAACATTTTCGATATATAAATTATTTAAGTTCGTTTTCACACGAGGAAAGGTTTTTATTAAAATTCATTGGCGATTCTCGAATTTTGTAACTGTTAAACAGAGTAAGTAACATTATATGAATTAGTCAAGGATATCCAAAAAGGAGGAAAACATTATACGTAAAAAGTGTCTCAAAACTTTAAGGGACATTTTTTGATAGATCGGTTACAGCGATCATTGAAAATTTCTATCATTGAATCAACATTTTCTGATTGGAATCAAGCATTCAAAGTTAGAGTTGGTTAATGAAAGCAAAACTGATAGGTTTATACAAAGAAAATGGAAGGCCTGAAGTGGAACGCGCTGTACAGAACAATGTCTGGTTTTGGCATCCCTGTCAAACTTATCCGTTTGTGCAGAATGATGATGGAAAATGCACGCTGCTCTATCAAGGTTGGACAACATTTCACCGATGCATTTGATGTCAAAAAAGGTTTTAGGCAAGGCTATGCTATGCAGTGTCATGCGACTTCTTCAACATCGTGCTTAAAAGTATTGTGCAAAACTCAGCCGTCAACACTAGGGGCATAACCTTCCAAAAGTCCATCCAATTACTCGGATACGAAGACGATATTGACATAATTAGAAGATCAAAGCATGATGTCAGTGGAAAGTTTTTGAGTATTGTGACGGAAGCATAAAAGATGGTATACACCACTATAAATTCAGACAACGACACCAGCGCCAGTCCTCTCTCGAGCATCTAAAATCATCATAAGATACTAATCATCCTGGTTCTCATTTTTATGGCGCTGAGGCCTGGACTCTGTCAAAGAAAGGTGAGAGCGTCTTCGGATGCTGCGAGAGAAAAATTCTTCGGGTGATTTTTAGTCCCGTTTATATAAATGGAGAGTGTAGGAGAAGATACAACGACGAACTGTACGGGCTGTACAGCGACACTGACCTGGTTGAAGGAATAAAGTTGGTTGAGGACAAGGTCCGTTTCGGACTGTAGAGCCACCTTAAATAAGTAGGCAAGTCTAAGTTTCAATGACCAACTCTTATCTTAAATGAATGATTCCAATCAGAAAATGACGAACTCTTATCTCAAATGAATGATTCCAATCAGAAAATGTTGTTGCAATGGAAGAAATTTTCAATTATATGTAGGTATAACCAGCCTGTCAAAAAATTCAATGATAGAATTAATACGAAAATAAATGAAGGAAACACCACGGAACATTGTAAAAAACTTATCATATTACTCTTTGCACAATTATTGAATTTTTAAAAGTTTTTAGGACAAAGAATTGTAGAGAAATATTTTAGAATTTTTGTCGACTTAAAGCCAAATGCCAAAAATATATCAGAATTTAAAAAAAACTACAGTCATATACTCATCATAATCAGTCAAAACCAATAATAGATACATAGGTATATATTTTTAAAAATTAAAATGTCTTCAAATATGCTGTATACATACAATTTAAAAACCAAATGTTCTTACATATATTCTGAATTGATCAGTCACTTTCTCTTCCTATAAATATGTACTCCAACTATACCCAATATTGGTTCCGCCTTAGAAGTGGATTACTGGACGGCTGATTTGACTTAACTGTTGAGTATCCTAAATCATTAGTCATATCACAAGAAGAACTCCACGTATCATTATCTCCATACGAATGCTGATACGGATTCGGTACCATGTGCTGAATTTCCCTCTGATCGTCCTTAAGGTCGTAATCATTGTCATTATCATATTCATCATAATCAGTGCCACTAACTTTATAACTTTCTACACGCATCACTTTGCAGTGTGGTATATTGCTGAAACATGGCAAGGGTGTCGATGCAGCTGTAGCAGGTATCGAGTCAACTTCCGAATTGTTGTAATTGTGAGTTGGGCTGACTGATGTTAGATCCGGAGGACATGGTAAGGCTGGAGGTTGTTCCTTACATAGATTCATTTGGTTCTTCTTCAGGCAACGAAGTTTAAATGCAAGCAAGGCTATTAGAACTATTATTAGAACAAGTATACAAATATAAACAATAGCCATGTAGTTCACGGAATATTGGTCACTTTCAACAGTAGCCAAGTTTGTGTTCCCTATTTTCTTGTAATAATCTATCTTCACAACTCCTTGAGCGGGTTGAACGGTTTTAATTATCAAACTGTATTCAAACATATCTGGAAGCTTCTTATTGTTGCTTTCATGTGGAACGAAGAAAATAACCCCACTTTTGACTTCCTTGTAAGAAAATGTATTTGTGTTTCTCTCGTTTTGGCTTTCAAAATCTCCAGAACTTCTTATGATCTTCGTAATTTGCCCTGAGTTGGGGGTGCGTGTGATTATGAACTTTGCATTTAATTTATTCATTTTAGCTAAGAGTGGATTATCAGCAATTAATGAAGTCTCAAGTCTAACCCTTTCACCATTTTGCAAGCATATGTCATTGATCTTAATAGCAGGTTCTACAAAAACCACAACATCAACAACAGTCCCATAGTTCGTATTTGGAACATAAGCATATACTTGAAAAGTGTCATTTGATCTGCTCAAGTCCGTCTGCATGTAACTAATTTGTGAATCCTCTAGAAGATCTTGGCTAAATCTAAGAGTTGGCTGGTGCCTTAGCACTATTATACCGTACAAAGGTGAGTTTGTAACATTGTACAAAAGGCGGTTCTGCTTCACATTGGTTTTCAAAGCAATATTGATCACTTGTAGTGTAGCTGTTGTTCCACCTTGCGGAACTAAGATTGGAGTTTGTTTTTCAGTTGGTAGAATTTTAATGGGATCTACTTTAATTGTAAATATTTCATATGCCGGATCAAAATGTCCATCGGATACGGTAAAGTGAAATTTAGTTACTTGTGGGTTTCCAAAGTGAACATATGTTATTCGATTATTGTTTATATCGGCTTGAGTAAATTGATTTGAATGAACTATCAATTCGTGAGCTTCGCCATCGGGAGAGGTCTTTTTGAGAACCCCAAGCGTAGGACCGCTCATAACTTCGTAGAGTATTCCTTCGGGAGGAGTGTCCTTGTCTTCAGTGAGCAACATATTTCTGGTTATCGTCCTATTTTCACTCTCGACAACAATCATGTGTGGTGCATGTGTGACTAGTGTAAATGGTTGATCGTTGATGGGAGTAATGGAGACTGGGATTGACAGGTTGCACAGAAAAATTACCCTGAAAATAAATAAAGCAATTTTACCCATTTACTTAATTTAGTTTTAACTTTTATTTATGAATTAAATTAAGATAATCAATGGTTTTAGTTGTATCATTTGTATTCTGTTGAGATCGAAATATTGGTGATCGATAGTCTTGAAGAATTTTTCAACTTCTCACAATAAAGACTGAAATTATTCCTAAAGCTATGTCATAACATGACTTTCGTGCGGACTAGTAGTGATTGAACCCAAGACCTGTGGCATGACATTCCTACACACTTACAATCACGCCACGGGTACTATACTTAACTTCATCAAATCGAAATTACTTAGAACTTAACAGGTTAACTTTATAATTCCATACATTTGAAGAATTTGAATTTGTTAGCAAGGCAGTAGTTGATTTAAAAACTTACCCTTGAGATAGATATACCGACATCAAAATAGCATCTTCTAAAGTATCTGTATGATCATGTTCGTAGAAGACGTTTTTCTTAGAAAAATCAGTTGTACTTATTCGATTTTCTATCTTCATATCATTTCCAACTCCAATACGGCCATGACTAGGCTTCTTCGGTACCTCGATATACAATTCTGGATTATTTATACCTGCCCTTGTCTTCAAGTACTCATAAATTTTGCTAAAATCCAATCTAATTGGTGCAGTTCCACCTTCGTCGACTGTTATTTGAGGAATGGGTAAGAACCGTAAAAGTCCTCCAGACGATACTGATATTTCTATGCTGAACTTTTGATTCAGCAATCGATCAGATTCCGCTGCAACAACGTCAAAGTAAAATGAATCGTTAACTCGAAATTCGTAAATCACGGCAGTATGTTCGTAAAAAATTCTTCCATTATCGATGTCGTCTTGAGTAAATTCCGTTACTTGCGTTGTGTGACCATTTTCCAACGATTCATAAAGAATCCTTCCGAGATTAGGGGGCATAGTTATGTTTAGTTGAATCTTTCGTTCCTCATCCGAGCATTTGAATTCCAAATGGTCTCTTAAGATTTGCTTTCTTGTTAGCGGAAAGACGTGTAGATTTTCGTTATGCTCTTCAATGATCACTACAGGCTTTATGGCTATATTTAAAAGTTGTTCCGTTGTATTGAATAAACCATCGTTTACTATAAAGGAGATTTCAGTCTTCCTAGCATTTGTATCGTGCACAAATTGAACAACTTCTTTATTTATATCCTCTTGAGTAAATTGATGTATTTTTCTATTAACATCAGTCTTGAGTGCCAAAAATCCACCATAAATATGATTAACAATGAATGTTAGGTTTTCCGGAGGCGTGTCATGGTCCTGTGCCGCTGTGAAATGTTTTTTGAAATGTTTAGTTATTAATTTTTATAAGTTTTGTTTGTATCTTACATAAATCACTGCTTTTGATAATGTACTTTCCACCTTGCCATACTTGCAAACCCGTGTTAACAGCAATATAAGGAACTTCATCGTTTACCGGACTTACGGAAATGTTAAGAACGAATGGAACACTTTCCTTGCTTCTCGCTAAGGCGATCAGCGTAATTGCATCTGAAGAATTTTCATTTCCGTTGTGAACATATTGAATAGATCCTATTTCGAGTTGTTTTTGAGTGAAGCGCTTGACTTTTGAGTTCCCCGCCATGACAAATCCAGATGATGGACTTTCTATGATCTTATATTCTAATATCTTATTTTTATAATACTCAGAAAATGGTTGAATATCTGTTGCATAAAGTTGAACAGTTTTTCCTGTACGAAAAAAATAAAACACAATAATTACTAAACAATATTTCAATTATGTAGGTGGTTTAGAAAAAAGCTTACCTTCAACAACAACTACAGTACTTGTTATCATATACAGTCTTTCCGGAATGATAATTATTTTGAGCATGAGATTTCTTAACCAGGTTATTCCATTAGTTACGTCGAAAACAAAAAAGTCAGTTGACTGATTGACTCCAGCTTGGATGTAGAACATTTTGTTGGTATTTATAGCAGATTGATCAAATACTTTGCAGTTATATTCGTCATCGAAGCTCATTGATTGCATTTCCAAATATCCGTGCATAGGTGAAGAAGTTACTAGAAATGTGATATCACCAGGTGATATATTGGGGTGAGAAACCTGAAAAGGAAGAATTATTGAAATACGCCCGAGTGTACAATTTCCATCCTATCTTTATTATTTTAATTGACTTAAGGTTAAAACTAATAAAGTTATTAATTACTTTGTTAAATGTAAGTTTTACTAAATAACAATTTATTGGAATATTTTATTTTATTAGACAAACCTCTAGAATATCTCTCGACAGCAACACACTAGTAGATTCTTCAACGTATAAGGTTTCATTTTTTTTAATAAGTAGATTTTCCCAATAAGCCGATGGATATATTCGAAAAATGACTTCACCTTCAGCAACAGTATTTTTTATTAAGACTCGGTACCTACAAAGTAGACAAAATAAAATAAAGAGTGTTATAAAATAAACATAATTAGTAAAAATGTCTGTTTCTGGTTGTCTTTAAAATTTTAAATTTAAATCTTAAATAAAAAATATACTTATTTATCAACTTCCCCTAGTACCGACTAGTCGAATTGAAAATGATGACATTTCTCGATCGTTTCAAGGTTTCTAGAATCCACATACAAATTTTTTTAGACAGATGTCTGTATGTGCGTGTTTAAGTAGGTTCATGCGTTCGGCATACCACTTTTGCTCTCCCATATCTCAAGAACCAATAAAGATTCCGACTTCAAATTAATTTTATTTTACAGATGATAACACAGAAAAATGCAAAAAGGACTTTCCAAAAATTGAAAGGGTTTTTTTACTGTAGCAATTTTAAAAAAAGTAAAAATTTAGTTTGACCCAAAATATCTCACGAACCAATAACACTACCGACTTCAATTAAATTTTATATATTGTGACGTGAAACGAAAGTACTACAATTTTTTATTAATCAATAAAAATGAAAAAAAAAAATATTCGTCCCGTAGAATTCTTTGCTTAGACAAAATCGATCTGTATTTTATTTTGTATATATGAAATTAAAACTTTCAAAAAATGTTACTAACATATTTTCCGACTAAGAATTTTGGTTTTGGTCGCATCCCAGTATCTTTTTTTAATATAATTGTTGGTTGGGGCAAACTGACACTTGTTTATTATTTATTATTTAACACCTGAGGAACAATCAAGGTCTAGTTAAATAAGATAAGAATCATTAATTGAAGCAATATTCTTTAAAAATTCGGTGTCGTCAGTGTAAAGTAAGAGTTGGGAACATTTTGTAATAAATTTCATATCGATGATGGTATGGATAAAAATGAGAGCACCTAAGTGGCTACCTTGGGGGTACGCTAGAGGATGAAAAAGTGGGTATAGAATAGAGCTTATATTACTCGCCGTTTTCTAAGTAAGAAGAAATCCATTCAAACCAAATGGGTTTAAAGGCAACAATATTTTGTCAAAATAAGTCGAGATAACGTCAACTTCTTTTCCTTTTTCCACAAATTCCACAAAAAAGAAAATGAGTTGTAGGCCAAATTTAAAATATCGTACAAGATGCTCTCCAATAATTTTAGAATTTGGGACAGTTTGGCAAAGTGAGCGGTTTTTATGGGTGCTGTGAACTGGTTTGGCAAATGAGTATTTTCTTTACCTAGGTATAGCCTTTAACATATTTTACAATTGGACCAAAGTGCAAACACTATGAAATATATCTTACACTCTGCTATTCTACCGATCCTTACTTACGGGCTACAAACAATGAGCTTGACTACAAAAAAAACATGGCCAGCTAAGGATATGTCAGACAGAAATTGAAAGAAAAATTCTGAACATACGACCAAGTCAAAGGGTACAAAATGAAGATATTCGCAATAGAACCAGAATTATTGACGTCATAAATAGAACTAGAAGGCTGAAATGGAGCTGGGCAGGACATGTATCTAGACTTCAGGACCAAAGATGGGCAAAAATGTTAACGAAATGGAGACCAAAGAACAAAAGACCAGCAGGACGACCCAATAAGTGCCGGAGTGATGATCTATCACAAATTGGTACAACGAAGCGAAAAATAGAGACACATGGATAGCCTTGGGGGAGGCTTATGTCAATAACAAATTTAATTAATTTTAAAATTGTACCTAATTATTTTATTTTAAAATTCAATATTTTAGATTCATAATTGCATAATTTTAATATTAATAATATTTAATTTTAATAAAATTTTAAATATCAATAAATGTAATGATTAAACTGAGGCAATTAAAGCTTATAATAATAGTAATTAAGGAAGTAATGGACATCAGGACAGGCAGGTATTCAAAACATGCAGAATATGGAACTGAAAAAATCGGTAAAAATTGTTTAAATAGGTAGCAAACATGTTTAAGAAGGTTTGTGGATAATTTGAAGTTTTATTATTAAGCGTGAGGAAGGGTTGGACCCGTTTGATTTATTTTGTAGTTGAAAAACTGATAAAAGGACGTTGGATCCTTAATAACTTTGCCATTAAAGGGTCTTATAGAGTTCTGTAAAATTCCGTTATATGCCTAGGTAACAAGAATAGTGAGGTGGCGCAACAGTCCGTTGGGAACTAGGGCCAAGTGACACAACTCTCAACCACACCTGTGTGCGAGTAATGTTGTCAAATTAATGTCCAGCTTAAGTTTTTGTTACATTTTATTTAAAAACAAAACTTGACTAAAACGAATTTAAATTATTTTTTAAATTTTCTGTGCAAAAACGAAAAAGAAAAAAAAAATGTTTATGAAATTTGCCAACTTAAATGTATAATATTGAGCTTACTTTCTATCCGTAAAAAAAGTATCCAAGTGTTTCTACTGATTGTTGATGAAAAACTTACCGAACCTTATCCATTGAAGCAACTTCAGTATTCCAATAAACCAATCGATCTCTTTCTACATCCAAATGGGTGAAGTTAGTTAGCGATGTTAGATTCGAAGATTTAATATGAACAGAATCATTTGTCCTTCTTCCCAAATACATAAGAATACCATACGAAGGTGGAGTTATTACTTCATAATGAATTCCATCGAGTTTTATGTCCAGGTTTGTTTCCAAAACAAAATCTCTATTTCGAAGGATGACAAATTTTCCCTCTTGCACAGTAGTAGCATTTGTAGGAAGCATTGAGACAAATGGATCAGACGCATGAATCTCCAGAACACCAGTTGATTCATATTGACCATCACTAACGATAAACGAAGCCGTCCCAATATCGGGTCCTGAATGTTGGAAAACAATTCGTCTATTGTCTATGTCATCCTGACTGAAATGATCCATATACACCCCCGATTTATAGAACCCCCCGTTCGTACTAGACACATGAATGAAATGAATATCTGACAGATTGGTGTTGACATCAGAATCCATGTATTGTAGTTCGTCTTGATTTATGGTCCGAACCGACCCACGAACCACATGGAAAATTCGATCGACCGTGCGGTATGGTGGATTGTCATTTAAAAGCTTGATTTGAATATCAATCTGACACACAAACTGCATGTCAGCTTCTTTATTTGAGAGTATCAGCAAGCTGAAGGTATCTTCTTGGGATTCCGTGTCATCGTGGCAATAATAGATTTCATTTAGAAACAATTGCTCAAGGGTGAAAACTGTCATTGTCTCAAGCTTCGAAGTGTTTGTATCTTGATGGCAAAGGCTTCCATGGTGTGGAGGATTGGAAATTGAAAAATTCAGGCTTTCGTAAATATTGAAAGCTATTTCGAAGTTATTTTTACTTATGAGGGCTCGATCACCTTCTTGAACTCGCAAAAGTTGTTTGCTTTGGAAGGACAACTTTTTCTCCAAATCTTTCTGAGGAGTGAAAATTATCTTCAGCTTCCCTATGACATTTTCACACTCCATTACAGAGACCATAAAGTCAAGATAGTCAACAAAGTACGAATACGACGTGCGATGCAAAGCATAACGAATTCGATTTTTATCCACATCCTGCTGAGTGAATGAATCCATTTCCTATAAACATAAAATTCAATAAAATTGGAATTTTTTGAAATTTAACAGTAAATGCACAGGTAACTTTGTATACTAACAAAACGGAACTGACCTTCGCAAACTTACGTGAGCCTTCTACGAAAATTGATCCATATTTAGTCGGTTGAATTATTTTATAGATGATGTTCCGTGGAAATGTTGGCAGAGGTACAGTTTCGAAAAGGAGCACATCGTTGTTAAATATGAACTCCTTGGAACCGTTTATTGATATAACAGATTGTTTGTTCGAAGTTATACGAAGACTGGTAAAAGTAATACGAAAGTCAAAGATTTGTGTGGTAACCAGTCCATGTGATGCAACAAACTGTTCCAATATAAAAATACATAATATTCAATTGGGAACACATAGGACGCATGCATCATAAATATAATCTGCTTAAAAATTACCTTGAAGACATCCTGCCACGGAGTACCAATATTATGAACATATCGTACATGGCTCAGCAGCAATTGACTATCGCTAAACCATTCCACATTCACCCATGAAGAATCGACTTGTCGCAACCGTTGAATAGCTCCATATTGTGGTCTTTTAACAATATCGTATCTGATATCAATATTATCTTCCCCGGAATTAGTGACGATTGAGAGATTGTATGGAGTCAAAAAAAGAAACGATTTATGAATCATTATAAGTCCCGTATTGTTAACAAGTCTCAATTCCAATGGATGGACAGAAACAGGAAGATTAACAGTGTCGCTAGTCTCAATTCCATCAGACACTTGAAGCTTGATATTGTAAGAAAACGTTTCTATTGTTGTTGTATTATATAAGTAAGTCACTCTTCCCATATCAATATCTTTTTGTGAGAAAGTTTCAGTAGGTTTCCCATCAACCTCGAAACGTCCTTCATTTTCTTTTGGAACTTTTGTTGGTATGATAGAGTAAATCAAAGCATTTGGGGGACTGTCTGGATCTTCAATAGAAAATAAATCAGCATCCAACACTCTTTCAATGCCCTCAATTAGTCGTAGAATTTTATTTCTTGGAATTCGTAATTGTGGGGGATCATTGACAGGTGTAACGTTAGCATGCAAGAGGAAACGATGTTTTCCTAAAATGTAATCTGGTACTTTATGTGGTGGACCATCGATTTGCATATCGATTGTTGCATGATCGTTGAAGTTTTCTGCCCCATTGTGAACGTATTTCAATTTATCAGTGCTCAAATCGTCTAGACCAAAAGAAACAACAGGCACGAAATTATTTTTGTCTCTGGAGAAATGTAAGATCGTGCCATATTTAGGTTGATGTACAATTATGAATCTGACGGTTAAGTCAGGAATATCTTGTCTCTTAAGTTCGAAGAGGAGATCAATATTTAGCGATGTTATGAATATTGTTCCTCCTTCTAGAAGTTGTAATGGTGAAATATTGAGAAGTTCAGTTTCAATGCTGGATTCTGCGAAAATCTAGAAAAATTTAGTAATAATAATTATTTAAAATTATGTTAAGTTCCAGTGTTTGCATTTAGTATATTATTTAATATTTTTCAATTCAGTTTCCACCTAGATCCATTAAAAAGGTGACAGTAGAACTCCCCTAATTAAAACTGTGCTGATTTGGAACGATCATAGATTTAACATAAAAACATAGTGATTTATGTACATATAATAAACTTAAAGGTCTATATTCGTAGTTCGTTGATAAGTTCTGATTTTCTCTTTGCTAAACTAAATTCCAGTTTATGTTATTCATAGACAATTTAAACCCATTTTTAAAAGATGGCCTGAAGTCTAAAAATAAACACGACAGAACCTATGTTTAAGAAGTTTTTAACTCTATAAAACGTCAAACATAAACAAACTAATTACAAAAAATATGTTGCGAGACGTTTTATTTGAAATTATAAAAACAAAAATGTATGTATCAATAGACTTAACTAACAGAAAACGAAAGCTTTATTTAAGCCGAACCGACTCCTTTAAAAACAATGACTTGTATAAAAGGAATCAATGCAATACAAAAACCTGTCAAGTTTACGATTATGACCTTCTAAATATTGAAGATCGAAATTCATTGAAAAGATTGCTAATATCAGTGTGTTTCCAAGTCTTAACAGTGCCAGCCCCAAGATTTTGCGTCACCAAAGTGACATAGGCAATGTGATGTTTACTACTGTCATTTTTACAACTTTTATTTTGTTACAGACGACTTACATGAAATTTCGTAACTAACAGCAAGCAGAATAATTTCAAGAATTTCAAAGACCTTGGCTTTCCAGCTAACGCATTTTATTTTTTTTTCCCTCTACAAGCCGTTTTTTATAGGTTTTAGTAAAATTGTACTAGAATTGTAGTAGAACATACCTTAAACCTGTTTCTTACTAAACAAAGCTGCCAAATTCTCTATGAATAGCAGCAGTGTCAGTGTCTAACCTACATAGATTTTAAATTTATACTCCACTTCAAATAGACTCAGGTTTAAAATATGACTATGAATATGCCCCAAAGAGTTTACGAATAATACATAACCTAACAATAGGTCCGCCATTTTTAACTTCGCCTTTTTTTGTATGGGTATTTAAAAGGAACTTTTTCAAATCAATGCAAACACACAAGAAAATATTGAGAAATTAAAAAGAATGGACAGAGGGAACGACATAATTATGTCTTACACATTTCTCGAAAATAGTTGATGGTATACTTTGAGGACCTGGTCTTTGCAATCTTAAAAAGATATTTTTAATATTGCTTACTACTTATATATGGTCATATTAACAGATCAGGCTTTTTTGATAACAAATATTTCACTTTCTCTTTACATTTTGACACCTTGAAAACATAAATGATATCATATACATACATAATTCCTTAAGGGCTTATGTTTAGCTTAATTTATGACCTTTGAAATCAGCACTTTAGTATTAAATAAATTATTCTAGCAATATTAACTAAAGCATGGATCATAATATTTTTGTATACACTATAAGATCTTGGTATAGAACAACTTTCAATTCAAGCTAAATCTTACGACCGAAGAATCGTCATTGGTATATTTTTAAAAATATTCTTACTCATGCTGAAATCAAATAGGTTTGATTTATATTTCAAAGTTTAGACTTCTGAGTTAATGGTTCATGCATGCCATAATTATTGCGGTGTTGAGACACGCATTAATTGAAAACTACGGGTATTTTAGTTACTTCCATGGTAGTTTAAATTTTTACAATTTAAAAAATCAGGTGCATTGATTACACCACTTAAAAGTTGATCAATACCATTATTATCCCTCTTTTGTGATAGAGTCGTGATAGAGTCTACATTTGGGTATGCTTTAACAGATTCTATCCTTTTCTTGTGGATGTGTTAAAAAGGAATTCATACCTGGGATGCGAACTCAAGATGGGGCCGACCAAAGTGTTATAGAGAGCTAGAGTAACATAGGGATCCTCAAATTCTTTAGACCAACGTTTAACAAATCATAACATAAAGTTGGCTTACTCACGATCGAATCCCTATCCTCCATTAAATCGAGATTTTATAATCAATCAAACTAGTAGTATGTTTTTTAGAGAAAGTCATTCCTGATATTTATTTTGGTTAAGGTTAAGCTTATTCTTTTTCCACCAAATAACAAAACTGTTAATACCCTCTTTGAGTTGTAAACAATCGTTTTGAAGACTTTCGTATCATCCGCATAGATTAAAATGTTACTGTATCGTACACATCATTGATAGCTAAGATAAAGAGTAGAGGTCCTGAATAACTACCCTGGGAAACTCCTGATTTAGCTATGAAATGGTTAGAATAAGAACGTCTGAATTTAACTTGATAAGATCTATTTCATGTGATAAACCCCATTGCCTTAAGCTTAAATTTGATGATATGATGACAAAGTTGGCCAAAAGCTTTAGAATAATCAGTGTAAATACAGTCGAGCTCTTGACTGAGTTGTAGGGTATTTCAGCAATTTTGTTAAAATGCAAGTTCATTAGTAGTTATCGAACGTTTTTGCATAAAACCATGTTGTTGATAACATACAACATTCTTGCAGTTAAAATTTAAACTATCACAAACAACTTGTTCAAAAAGTTTGTGAATACAGGGCAGTTTAGAGATTGGTCTGTAATTATTAATGTCAGACTTGTTACCCTTTTTAAAGACTGGTGTAATAAATGTTTTCTTGCAAATGGTTGGGAATTTTTCTGAGCTTAGGGATGGTATAAATATGTCTAGAAGAGGCCAATATTAACAAGACAATTGGAGTAATTCCATCTGGACCATTTTATTCTTTTTCTAGTATCTTACTACGTAAAACCAAATACAATATGACTATAGAAGATAGCAAATGTCTTAACGATATATAAATTTAACAATTAAAAACCTTACCTTGAAAGGACCTTGATAATCAGCCTTGATGCAATACGCCTGATCGCAGTAACAAATAAATTCATCAACACTCCACTGATTACATACGCCACTAAGTAAACAAGGTTGTTCTTCTATACAAGGATACTTCCAAACACAATCCACTGACAATTTATTACTGGCTCGCATTTGAGGAAATCCCAATGTATAGTCATTCACCACAATAGCTCGTAGACATCCCTTCAAACTTTGGTCGTTGACTTTAAGGCCTTCACTCGAAAGTTTCCGACGCATTTTTTCCGGAACACCTCCAACAAAGAAACTTTTTTCCAATTGTATTGTGCTATTAGAAAGGTTCGCAATGTTCTCCATGGAAGCAATTTTATCAACCACAAATTTAACTTCAACGTCATCATAAAGTATTTCAACTTGATGCCATTCACCATCCGATACCTTGTTATTGGAAGTTAGTTTGAGTATTGTCCCGCCCTTGTTGAAAATTAGATGAAGAACACCATCTTGAATTTCAACGAGGATAAAATCATAGCCTCCGTTGAAGAATACCAAACCTGATGGTTCTATGGTGCGAAGTTCAAAAAGAATCCTTAAATAGAATAATTGTATATATGGTTATTAAAGTTTTGAGAGTTTTTAATGACACTTTCTCACGATTCTGCAGTTGGGTTGTTTTCCTTTACTAGAAGTCCAAACGAATCATCATTTAAAAAGCTTATGGGTTCAATGGCACCCGCGTCGAACTCACTACTGCAAGTCCATGATACCCCAATACTTGTTGTATGACTAATACGTTCTTTTGCTCGTTTTATTATATTTATGTTATTATAGAAGACCTTAATTAAATAAAAATAAATTAATCGGATTTTAAATTTTTCTTAACTTAAACATAAAACTTACTCACATCAGATATACAACCCCGAAAATTGTTAACATCCTTAACATATTCAGCTCTGAACTCGCCAACTCCGCCCAAATATGTTCCGTAGTGGACATTGAAAGCCGATAGCCCGTTTTTTAAAGATTTTCGAATAATACTTGCATCTACTTGAAGAGTTATGTTGCTATCGTATCTTTGAATAGCTATGTCATGCCACTCCAAATCGTTTAGTTTTTGTTTTTTTGGTGAAATCAACTATACATTTATTAATGAGAAAGAAAATTAAAACAAAATATTGTAACCATTATAAAACAAATAATTGTGTACCTGTATGACATCTCTATCAATTTTAAAAGTAAAATTTATGATGCCTCCATCGAGCCGTATAAGACAATAGTCAGTTCTTCCGTCAGCTAAAAAGAGGAATGCATTCTCTTGTTGAGTTCGGAATTTTATGCGAATGTTGGTGGACATTTTTGCTTCCTGCAGCGGCATGGTAATATATCCATCTCCATAAAATGAAACTGCAAAATGTAAAACTGCATTAAGGACCAATTTAAAAAAAGTCAATTGAACATCTACATATGTAATAAAAAACTGATTGTGTAATTGATGATTTAAAAAATAACAGCCACGTTTAAAATTTTAGATATGTTTTCTATACAAAGTGAAAATCAATCTAACCCAGCCTGAATACTGTTTAAGGTTTTAAAAATTAATGTTTCCCGTAACTCATATGAAAATCTATTCATATTCAAAAGAAGGATGCAAACATTTTTGCTTTTAAGCAATCTTCAATTTATTTTGAACTTGCAGCCTTACCAAGGGCGGATCCAGACTTTGAATCAGGGGGAAGTTACACACTTAGATGAGTTTTTACTCATCGCTTATAAAAATGTTCTTTAATGTTCTGTAAAGGAGGCTAACAAAATTTAAATAACATAATGTGTATCTTAACCTTACATTTACAGATTTCAATTGCTAAAATGGCAACTTTAGTTATCAAATTATTTTAGAACACTGTTGTCCACTAAGGTATAATCTAACTATTTAATTTGGATGACTCCCTACATATGAAAGCATTCCAAGATTCCAAAAGTTTTCTAAATATGCCATATTTAAGAGCTAAAACACAATAGTTTAGAAAGTTTTTGGTGCATTTCACGCAGAAATGTAAGGAATTGTTTTGAAACGTAGCTTTTTTCGAAAAATATTTCCTGTTTCCATTTCTATTAATGCGAAGAACGCTACAAAAATTCAAGAGAAACGATCTGATATGAAGAACTGTCCGTCTTTTTTTGACGTAGTTTTTTTCGGATTAAATTTTTGGGAGTCTATTATTACTATCGCTATCAGTCTGCTTACTCGTATTTTGACCTTAAAGGAGTCCATAAAACTTAAAAATTGTAGAGAGACAAATGCTTGGTTCTTGAATTTGAGGTGCATTTGAATCATAGGTGCATTTAAGTACATAATTTCTCTAAAAAATTAAATTAAAACAAATAAGTTGGGAAGAAACGTTTGTGTGGCACTCATAAATTACACGTTTCAAAATCTCTTTTCACAGCTTTTATATCAATAAATATGAAACGTTTATTATGTTTTTCAATTAGCCATTAGTTTAACAAAAGTGTCACTTTTGCTGTTTTTGGGACATTTATGTTATTGAAATTCGTGTTTAAATATCAGTTCTAGAGCATCCAAAGCAAATTCACTTCAAAAGTAGATTTATTTAATTTTTTAAGATCTTTTGTATTCAACAAGAAATCAATTTTGAAAGAAATAAAATGCACGACTGGGTCGCTAGAACTTGCTAATATCTTCCAAAAAGTCTGTTTAAAAATATTTCCTATATTTTAAGATTTAAAAATGTAACTTATTTTTTTTTTTTTGAAAATCATTTTAAATTTTGTCTTAAAAAAAACTTTTTGGTAAGCACTAAATAAAGTGCTTATAGATATACATTTTACATTTAAATTTTGTTATCGATTTTTGTAAACAAAATTAATATTTTTTTTAAAATAAAAAAAAGACATTTTTGATCATCAAAAATCATCATCAATTTTATCATCGAGCTGGCACAGAAAAAGAAGATTATTGAAATCGGTCCATTAGTTCTTGAGAAACTTTAAAAAAAAAATGAAGGTTTTATGAGGGGTGCCCTTCTGGAGCAATACCAAATTATGTTTTTCTTGTAAAAAGAAGCCAAATTAAAAATACAAAATTTAGAGAAAGTTTTAAAAAAACACATATTTTTAAATTGACGATTTCTTATTCAAGGCTTCTTCTTAAGAACCTGAGTATTTGCTCTTTATATTAGAAACAAATTTTATGAAAATAATTTAAAGCATGACTAAAGTTTTTTAAATTCTAAATTGAGTGAAAACAAAAATTTGAGTTGTTTTTGACAGCAAACCGGTTTTTGGTGAATGTCGTTAAAAATTGCTAACAAATCTTTAGCTGAAATCTTTACTTAAACAACTTCACTGTATAAGCTTTATGGCTCATATGACCCCCCCCCCCTTGATCATCCATTGGTCAAAAGGGCTGAATATCTGATTCATATTATGTTCTTGGTCTAGTCTTCAGTTAAAAATAGTACTTTTAGCCACAAAGTTTAAGGAAGTAAAATAAAAATTTTGTTCTCATATACAAACAATTAATAATTCAGAATATAATGGGGGTCATGTCCATCAACGCAATATGAACAGTTTTGATTTAAAGGGAATTCCTTAAAAAACAAACAAATTATCTCCCAGGGAGGGGTCATGACTCCTACGATTTTATTATTTATTGATGGTTCATTTTCGTATGTCAACATTCAATTTTAATAATAAAAAACATAAGAAACACGATCTTTTCATTATTTAACCCGGACACATAAAACTTCTTCAAAAAAGATTTAATTTTGAGTGAAACAAAGTTACAATAATGAAAGGATCGTGTTTCTTATGTTTTTTTATTATTAAAATTGAATGTTGACATACGAAAATGAACCATCAATAAAAAATAAAATCTGCTTCAAAAAAAAAACTTTTGGTTTGTTCGAAGAAAGAGCCGAATGACGAATTATCAAGAAAATAGCCAATCCCTTCTGTCAAAAATATTGATCTGAACATCATTCTATTTTGTATGAAAACAAAAATGCAATAGCAACGCTCTGACCATTCATGTCCCCAAGAGCACCCTAAAGGACAGATATACACCGGTTCTCAACAAATATAAAAACCTTTCCAACTGTGCAAACAAGGGCCTTGTACGTCGTTTCAAGACTGTTTTTACCGCAAAGCAGCAAACAAAAATCATCAGAACATATCCTTTTATTGGTAAGCACCTCTGAGCCAATATTGTTCATCGAAGGTTAAAAGTTGTATGCGTGATAATTCAACATCAATGGTTACGGATTATCAAATCCCCTGAGCTCTTTGGTATTGCATATATGAATTCCAGTGTCATCCAAACCGCAGTAAACGGTTTAAAAAAAGACTGGAATTTATCCCCTTAACAGCGATGCTTTTGAAGAAAGGTTGTTCGAGCTATCTTAAACAACAAACAGGACGTTATTTGAAAAGCAAGTTTAAGCAAGGGAAACCTTTCCATTGAAACAGTAACTGTAAACAGTAACCAATCATTTACAACAACTTCCAACTTCATTTACAGATCAACGTCCACTCTTTTATCTTATCTGCACCAAAAGATCTTGACTCAGAGAAAAACAAGACGAGGAAAATTTACAATTTTAAAAAACTTCATTGTACAAAAAATCAGTGCTGGAAGCTCTCCCAACTCCTAAAACGTCGAAGCGAACAAACAAGAGTTAAGTAGCACCTAGAAGAATTGAAACCGAAAGAGTGGATGAGGATGAATGCAATGCCGATGACGATTGTAAGTGCATCTTCTGACAAGAACTTTTTTTTTAATCCAGAATAACTGATTGTTTGATTAGGTTAAATTAGGTTAAATTGGCTGTCCGTGATAGAGTAGATCATAGTTTAATTACCCATTGCAATACAACATGAATTTTGAGGCTTTCTTATAAGGACAATGAAACCAGTTTCCGGCCCTTACGAAACATGGAAGACTGATTATGTTAATATGATTGAGATCGTTTAGATCGGTATGGAAGAATTCTCCTAGGAAGGTCTTGTGTTTTTAGGCTAGATCAGGGCGGGAGTTAAAGAACTGTACCTCCTCTTCCTTAAACTGTTGTGCCATCTCCATTAGAGATGATTGACAGTTATGGACTGTTATAAAGATTGTAAAACAAATTCCAGAGATTTGATAGCGACCTGACTATCTGAGAAAATACGGATATCAGATGTTGATGGAGTATGTGTCAATTCCTCGCAAGAGGCAGTAGCACTTAAGATGGCACAGACAGGGATCGAACCCAAGACCTCTCGCATAACCAATGGCATTTTTGTAAGTAACAGGAGCTTTTTTGACTCTTTCTTGTATAATTATAACGTTTACAATTAAGATTTTTGTCTTAAATAAGACCCAGATACTTAGCCTCCACTGAGAACCTTAATTGGATGCCTTTGATGTAGGGAGGGTTAATATAATGAATTTTGTATTTCCTCGAAAATAGGACTAAATCGGTTTTGTGTGGGTTGAAACCCAGTCCCAGCCGAAAGTATTAGTTTATCTAGGGCGTTTGTAAGAGTTCTTTTAGGGTGTTAGGATGCTTTCCTGAAACCGCTATAGCAACTTCATCCACATAGTCAATCACTCTGAAACCCTCCACATCCAGAATTTTTGTTTACTACCAGGTTGCAGGGGAGAGGGGATAGAACACCACCTTGCGATGTCGCTCTGTTGACGAATCTTCTAGCAGAAGAGACGCCCAGTTTTGAGTTAATTATTCTGGTGAATTAACTCCCCAGGCGAACTCTCTACATTCAGAGATGTCAGTGCAGATGTGATCGCAAATATGTCCACGTTATTTAACGCATCTTCGATATTAAGGAAAGCAACCATCACCAACCAACTCTCTATGATGGAGGGAGGATTCGATGGCTGTTCTAATGTGTGTATGATGAAACATAGACAGAAGTATTGTACCAATACTTGCTCTTAAATGAATATCATTCAATCTTTCTAAGGTCTTGAGAAGGAATGATGATAGAATATTTGGATTAAGTGTTCTAAATGTATCCGGGATGGGCTCAAGAAACTTTTGTAGGAATTGGAAGCAATGATGACGTCACATATGCTTGTGATTTCTTATTTATTTAGTAGGACTGTGTTTAAGTGAACTTTTCTTAAAAGTTATTAAAACTTTTCGTCTATTTATTCATAACATTGCTCAAAGTACCTTAATGACTTGCAAAATAAATTCTGTTTTTCCTTAAACAACTCGTTTTAACTGTTTAAAAAGCAGGCAAACACTAAATATTCAATTTTGCCCTCACTTCCTCGAATTATGTACATTCAAAAATTATATTATTTAGAATTATAATGTCACTGCTAACTAAAAAAAAATCAGTGATTTTCTATCTGGAATACAAGTTTCATCAAAAAATATCTGGTAATATCTGAACATCAACATGCGGCAAAACATCCAATGAACTGTGGCAGTATTTTCCTTGATAAATTCTTGGTTCAATATACTAACACACTTTCTTAATCTCATGTTATATTTATGCGACTTAAAAATAAATCTGATCTCAATAACTTACATTGAAATAATGCAATAATAAAGCGGGCACCCGCATCTTCCTATAGACAATAGGTATACCGTACGTCAATCAATGTATTCCCTTTTATACAAAACTAATTAAATCATACATCAATCAATCATCTAAAAACTCAAAACCTACTTAATTATGTATTTATAATAAAGGTACGTTGCCAAAATAAAAGAAAGATATGTACGAGTGTATTTAATTGAAAAACAAAAGTAAAATATAGAAAAAAAAACTCACCTTTCATTGGATTTATTGAGCTGATATTCAATATGATGACCAATAACATACAAATTATTATTTGATTCCCAACGTTGATGTTCATGATGTTGATGATGATGTCTTATTCATAGCCCTATACGATTACGCACCCTTCTATGCAACATGCGCCAACTGCATAAATAAATGAAACATCAAAATAAATATTTTTTTATTTTTACAAATTGTGTGTATAGTGTGTGGGAGGAGGCATTCGTTGTAGGTAAAGATAATAATTGGTTTTAGTTTTAAAAAGAGCAAGTAATTGTGCTTAAAATATTTTCTTGACAAACAGAATCTTTTTAAAACTACTCTTTCATTTAATAAGCTATTTTCTGGAAAATAACAAATTAAAACATGTTCTGCATATAAATACATAAATTACATAACATTTCGAAGTTTAAGGCTCATTTGCTGCTACAAAACATAAATCTGATGCATAGCTACATAAGTTCAAAAAAGTTTCATGTGATGCTTAAATGTACATATGTATGTAGATTGCACGAATAAATTTATATTTAACTTATCTAACATCTAGCTTCAAGTCAGTTTTTTGAAATGCAAAATTATTATGCGTAAAAGTTAATTTTAGTATTTTAACGTATTTTGTGTTTGAAAAATGACGGTTTTGACCCAAAAACTGTGTATTTTGATGGTGACAACGAGGTTGTAATTGCACAGACCGAAAAGGTGGTTAAAAAATAAACACTTAAACAATAGTATAGAATGCTTACTAACTATTGTATCATATTTATTTTATAGTGGAATGGAAATTCAATCAACGACTGGAGTTCCTACACACCATCAATGCTTAAAGAAAAGTAAACCCCCAAAATTAAAAACTTAAGCTCAAGAACTCAAAGAAACAATTGAGAACGACCAGAAAATTCTTCATTATGGACTTCTAAAAGAAGGCCAGTCGCCTCAACATTGCCAAGCACCAACGTTTCAGAACAATATTGTGAAATGGCAAAAATCAAAATTTAATTCGACAAGTTTCAATATCAATTTTCAGAACATAAAATAAAACAAAATTATATTCTTAGTTAAATCCAAATTTGTACCTATTTAAAAGGAAAAATTCTTTGTTTGCCTTTGCATATTTATCTACATTTTCAAAGTGATTTGTATCCTGCATTTATTGAAAACATGAAATGAAAACTTTCAATCTTAAATTATAAGCCCGGGGACTGAATTTTGATGTGAGTGCCGTCAATGAATCCAATAACGTTTAGATTTTGCTATTTCAAAAAAATCTCGTTTTGTTCTTGAAATATCAGCTAAGGTTTCAGAAAATTGTGTGCGTTTGCAATTCTGTTAATTGCTTTCGATACTTTCAACATTGTTCTTGAAACTGTCAACTGACTGCATTCAACCAAAATCAGTTTTAGTCCAATTCTACGTCATCTTACAACACCATTTTTAGATCCATTTTTTCACAATTCTTGGCATATAATTCAATTAATATCACGTAAATTATGTTTATGTTGACGTTTGTTGCAAATCATTATGTGTTACTTAAGGCTTTATGTTGAACATAAATATTTATGTTTCGTATCAGCAAACGGGCCTAAGTTTCTGAAATTTAGTTCACATTTTAGTGTTCCTTATTGAAAGCAATTCGTTAATTTTGTAATGTGGTTTGCCGTTCCGTCACTGATCATAAGAACCTTTGTCACTAAAGAGATATTAGCAGAAAAATAAGAATTGTATGAAACAAATATTTTAACTGACCCGTACTACCGTAATGGTGCTGGTTAAGTATACACCGCAATGAACACTTTTTTTTTTTTTTTTTTTATATTATGCTTGGGCCCGAAGTTTTTAATGAACAAATTACTTAAAATAGAAACTTAAAACGAGTTGTAGAAATTGTTTCCAAAGGAGTAAAGTAAGGACTGATATGGAAGTTAAAGGTGATATGCACGTTGTAAGCTAAGTGCAGCATTATTGTTATAGATTCAAAAAAGCCATAATTTGTATGGTGATGAGGAAGGCGAAAGAGAAGGGTCTGCCTGACGTTCCTTGGATTAATATAGGATTTTTTTAGAAGAAATAATGAGTATATGGTATCTGTTTAAACCTGGTGTAGAAAGAGAACATTAGCGACTTCGTCAAGATCATTTTGGAGTAGGACAGCATCAGATAAGGTAGAAATAACCTTCGTTGTATTCATGTCATCGGCATAAATAGAGACAGTTGAATTATCAATGACATTAATAACAACGTTGATAGTTAAGACAAATAACAAAGGACCAAAGTGGCTCCCTTGAGGGACTTGTGAGTATGCATAAATGGGATCGGAAATAGACCTGAAAACAACTTTATATCCTGAAGTTATCTATTTTCTATTTTATAGTTTATGCTTTAGGTGGTGTTTTAAAATAATTGCAAAGGAGATTTTATGGACAAAAAATATGAGCCAATTTTCAAAGTGGTTGCTCATGTTGTAAGACATGTTTTAACTTGCAAAATACAAAATATGTACAATCACCAACAAAAACACAACATGGATTTGCAGGAATTTTTTTTTTCAAAATGACCCAAAAGAACTAATTATTAAATTTTGAGTTTGACCAAAACAAATTGTCGATTAGCTTGGAAAAATAATTAGAAACGATTTTTTGTTAACCTGAAATGTTTAAGTTCATTGTGCAGATGTACTATTCACGAAAACCTTCTACGGAAGCTATGGCAAGCCTACAAAGAAAATGGTACATAATGCTATAAAGCTTTATAAAGTGTCTGGAAACCTTGAAAACCGAAAAAGGAAAGAAAGAAAAACAAGAAAACATTTGGAAAATGTCTCTCATGTTGGAAAAAAGTAAACATATTTAAATCAGATGGTCAATGATATGTGCAACGTCCAATTAACCAGGAGCTAAATCGAAAGTACACAATTCGTCATTTAACAAAAATCACCTTAGCTGATACCACCTCTGTTTAAACAAAAATTTTAAAATAGTTTTTTTTCATTATTTTCAACAACTGTATGTTATCTAAACATTAATTCTGCAAAATCTTAAATAATGATATTTAGGCACAAAACTCGGTCTGACAGAAACTCGAGGACATGGATATTAGATGGCACCAGCATCGAAGTTGTCAGTGAATCAGTGCTCGCATATAAAAGAAAAACTCGCTGTACCCAATTCAACAGCTAATTCAATGTGGTCACGATTTTTTGGAAGTCTTTTGTGGAAGAAACGTGAAAATTCAAAGTGTT
The DNA here is from genome assembly GCA_951509635.1 of Eupeodes luniger. NCBI lineage: Eukaryota > Metazoa > Arthropoda > Insecta > Diptera > Syrphidae > Eupeodes > Eupeodes luniger. Next base: position 50,286,871 of record OX608075.1, on the reverse strand, counting down.
CAACGCTACAATTAAAACCTGTTTCTGCTATAATAATGAAGTCTACGGCTGTCAATGCCACAATTACCACATGTTTCTGCTATGGTTACGAAGTCTACGGCTATCAATGGATGAAGAATATTGAAAAATTCCAAAAAAATGTGTTCAAAAGAATATTCAAATTACCCTCGAATATTCTTAACTATGCTATCTAAGTTGAGTCCGGTTTACCGCTAATTTTTACACAAAACCTGAAGGCTAATGCTAACTTTTTAACCAAAGTTATAAAAAGGACTGACAACAACTTACACAAAAGAATGCTCCTTGTTTCTTTTCGATGCGGTTATACTCCTTTTAAGAATTGGCAAGAACTTGCTTTGGAACATGGTGTCCCTTTCAATCAATGTAGCAGAATGTCAAAATATTTTGTATATGTACATTTCAAAAGTTGACGAACAGAGGTATCTGATGCATATTGATAAGGCAAGGGAGTCTCTGAGGCTATATATAAAACATTAAATTTAAATCTAGATGAAAACAATATTATTTTAGAAGGGACCTTTCTGCCTCTGATATGAGCCTTTTATTTAAAGTCAGAGCAGAAATATTTGAACTTAATTTAAGACAATATCAAAGTGGTATTTACACTATTTGTAGGTTGTGTAACTTAAATCAAAATGACGTCTATCATTTCTTAGCGATATGTCACATTTTGCAAGAAATTCGCAGACTTTATTCGAATAAAAGTTATCTTTTGTATGACGAAATTGTCAAAATTTAAATAAATTTTCAAATTTTTTTGTTTTAGCTAAACTAAAAGCCATGTATTGAAGATTTTGCATTTTTACAGTTTAACCATAATTTTCAAAATTGTAACAAATAATGTAAATCAGTCAAACTTTTAATATTTCTTTCACATAAAAGGAATAAGTAGAAGATTGAAATTGTCCTTTTTTTCTCTTTTTACATTATAATTTATAATTCCATTGTTTATGTATTTAAACTATACTTTTTACTTAATTTCTATTTTTAATTGTTCATTTTAGATAGAACTTTAATGTATTAGACCCTCAAATTTGGGGTTCTAGGATATTAGAACTCGGTTTAGCGATGCTTTTACTTCTTCTAAAGGCATAATTTTTAGATTCATTTCGGTTTTGGGTTAAATTTCAAACCACAAGGATTTTTATGTTCGATAACAAAATATTTTTAGAGAATATTTAAACATCGACGGTTTGCTAAAAAGTCATAAATAGGAGCCGCATAATGTTAAATATTGTAGTCACTGACAGTTTCATAGAGTGTAAAATTTACTCAAGCATTTAAGCCAATTAAACTATTTACTTTTCGTGTGCTTTCTTCAGTCTTGCATACCTATATTTTGCGCATCAAAGTATACATATTAGTGTTTAAAATGACCACGACTATTAAGTCTGCGCAAATAGACATAAGAGGTATTTAAATACCTAATGTATGTTCGAGAAATAACTTCCAATCTCAAAAAATCAATATTCCCATGGACAACATCACCAGATAAAAGTGTAGACAAATCTCTTTATAGAAAACAAAATGTCCGTTTTGACATTATGTGCATCTGAACAGATATTAAAGAATGCTAAACTTTTTTTCAATATTGTTGCATTTTTCATCTCGATGTTCAGTGCAACCCGAATTGTATGTATACATATGTACACAAAAAGAATAATTTTAAATAACATAAATCTTAAAACCGTTCCAACGAAAACTGACAGATTTATTTTAATTCTTATTTTATTTATATTTTATTATTTATTTTAATTCTTAATTCTTTAGGAAATTTATTAATAACAAAAAAAGTTCCACTGGAATTCCAAATTCAGTCCGATATATGGGACAAACTTCTAGCGACCTGTCTAGTATCTGTAATTTCTTTGCTGACTTTTTTCGTTCTGTCTTTAAATCGGGATTTGATGGTATTGCACCAATAATTATAAAAAAATTGTGCTTTATCTTTGACAACCCCTCTCGAAATTATCTTTAATCGCTCTCTCCATGAAGGTTTCTTCTTAAAGCAATGGAAAAGCTCTTACGTCTACCCTATATTTAAATCTGGATCAAAAAATGAAGTCATTAATTATCGTCCTATCTGTAAATTACCTGTTATCCCAAAAGTATTTGAAAAAATTGTTTACAATAAGCTTATTTTTTTATTGAAAGAAATAATCTCGCCTCTGCAACATGGTTTCGTTGGTGGAAGATCTACCTCCACTAATCTCGCGATTTTTAGTAATTATGTATTGAGTGTTCTTGAACAGGGATATCAATGTGATGTCATATACACTGATTTCTCAAAAGCGTTTGGCAGGGTCGATCACTCAATATTAATTGCTAAACTTCATAAGTTAGGCTTTCGCTCTAACTTATTAAATTGGTTCGATTCATATCTTACTGGTAGAGTTCAATACGTTCGTATTAACAACGTCACCTCGAACCCGATTGTTGTAACTTCCGGTGTTCCCCAAGGGAGTCATTTAGGACCCCTTCTCTTTCTCTTATTTATAAATGATATTCCAAATGTTTTGAGCAATAGTCTATGTTTAATGTACGCAGAAGACCTTAAGCTGTTCTTACGTGTTAAATCTATGGCGGATTGTATAAAACTTCAAAACGATCTTAATAATTTAGTTCCTTGGTGTACCAATAACGATCTACATTTGAACGTTTCTAAATGTCATAGTATGATGTTTTACCGTGGGTATGTCTCCAATATTGTTTTCCTACGAAATAAATAGATTTGCTCTGTCCAAGGTTATAGAAAAAAAAGATTTGGGTGTGATCTTTGATTTAAAACTCACGTTTTGCAACCATATCGACTACATCATTTCTAAGGCCAGTATAGGAATAACAGCGGCTCAAAGATCCACACCACAAGCTGGATTGGAAATGATCTTGGACCTCCCGGCTCTGGATGAGTTCATAAAGTGCACGGCAGCCAAAACTGCAATTCGTTTAAGAGAACTGTGTTTTTGGAGGCAGAGCACTTATGGCCACGGGTCAATCTTACAAAGATATGACACGATTCCAGGACTGAGGGAGACCACCGATTATATCCCCCCTTTACTAGATTTCGACAGGAAATTTTCTATTTTCATACCAGACAGACAGAGTTGGGATCCTAATTCACTTATAAGTAAACAGGGTATCCCTTTCTACACTGACGGTTCAAAAATGGAATCAGGAATAGGTGCTGGAGTGTTTTGCCAATCTCTCAACATCAGAGCGTCATATACACTCCCGGATGACTGTAGTGTCTTTCAGGCCAAGATCTTTGCCATTGGAAAAGCAGCTGAATTGGCACATCAAGAAAATCTAAGCTCTTCGGAGATTACTTTTTTCGTGGACAGCCAGGCTGCTATCAAAGCCTTAGCCAGTGAGACCATAAGATCAAAAGCAGTTTTAAACTGTAGGAAGGAATTAAACAAAATCTGCCACACTAACCAGGTAAAGCTCTGCTGGGTTCCCGGACATAGCAATATAGAAGGGAATGAGATAGTAGATGAACTAGCCAGGAAAGGGTCAGAAGAATTAATTGTACAAAATACATATATTATTAAATTAGAAATAAGATATCTAAAAATTGTTAGGAGAATATGATATTAATAAAAAAAAAAAAAAGCAGACACAAGTAGTAGCGACCATTCAGTTAGGGGACCACTCGTCCCGATTGGGGTACTCAAGAGGAAGATAGACCTTAAACTAAAAGAGAAAATCAATATCTCTTGGAAATCCAGGGACGATTGTGTAATCTCTAGAAGTTTATGGCCTAACACAAATGAAAAGGAAACTCGGTATATTCTATCGCTGAGTAAAAAGAACATTAAAATCCTGATAGGTGTACTAACAGGTCATTGCGCCATTGGCACAATGGCTAACAGAATAGGGGCATTTGCACCCGATTTTTGTAGGAGCTGTCAGGATGAGGAAGAAATGGAAACCATTAAACACCTGCTCTGCGACTGTCCGAACCTCCAAACCAGCCGACTCCATCATTTCGGAAACAGGTTTGTTGGAGAACTGGATGATCTAGCACAGGTCTCAATGGCAAGCATGAGGAAATTTATAGATAGCACAGGCTGGTTCGTTAACGAGCCAGTCTACGCTAATCGACAGAATTGAGGAACATCGTTGCTAAATCTTTATTTTTACAGGGGATCGCAATGGACCAGTAGGCCCCCGTGTACGCAACAGCTTCATGCTGTGCACACCCCTTGCAACCTAACCTAAGGCCAGTTCAATGCTCGGTTTTATTTCAAGGAATGCTAAAGACTTCTCAGATCCTTTTACTTTAAGATCTCTATATTTTTGTTATGTACGATCAATATTAGAATACTGCTCTCCTATATGGAATCCTTTGTATGCTGCTCATGCTATTAGAATTGAAAGAATACAGAAACGCTTCACTAGAACAGCAATCCGGATCTTACGATGGAATGTCGACATGCCATCAAATAAAACGAGGTGTCTGTTATTAGGCATTCAATCCTTGGAAACACGCCGTAAATATTTTGATGTCATGTTTGTAAGCGATTTAATTAATTATAAAATCAATTGCCCTGATTTACTTTCGTTAGTGGGTTTTCACGTTCCAAATCGTACCTTACGAAATAATCGTTTATTTTATGTTCCTTTTCATAGGGTTAACTATGGAACCAATGAACCCTCAACTCGCTGTTTAAGACAAGCTAACTCTTTATGTAATGTCATTGATTTTAATTTATATATGAGTAGAGATTGTTTAAGAAAATATTGTTACTAAGTCTTAATCTCGGTGGTTAGTATTTATGTAAGTATTTATTTTGTTATATTTTTACCTATATCGTCCCCTCAGAAGCAAACTGTCAAAAATTTGCGATTTTGAGTTAAGTATACAGAAACAATCTGTAAAAAAATGCTATCTTTTGGTCAAACTGTCATAAAAATACTTCTTAAACTGAAGGCGTGAGGGCGAAAGTGTCGTTGTGCATTTTTAATAACTTCCCTGAACTATTCATCAGTAAAATGACATTTTCGTTTCATGTCAGCCGTCATAGTGAGTTGTTGTGTCGTTTTTTGCAGAAAAAGTTTTTATCGGAAAATGTCGGACAATACTGAATCGAAGAGGTAAGTTTTATTTTCGACACTTTTTTATTTGTGGCACTTATCTTAAAAAATATTATTGAAGTATGATAATTAATTTTTAGGAAAAGTGACACTTTGTTATTTGTGACACTTATCTAAAAAATATTATTGAAGTATGAAAATTAATGTGGTTTTCCATTGAACCAAAACATTGATGTGCCGTCGACGGGCCGGCAATATTTTTTTCTTAAACGTTTTCCAATGGGAAAAGTATTGATGTTTTTTCCCGACGAATTGATTCGTTTTGAATTCGTCTTTTGAGACGAATCTACACAGATTTTCACACTCATTTTAACACATACTAAAAACTTGACAATTTTGCAAATGTCAAATGAAATTATTGTTTGTGGAAAAAATAATTGAAGAGAATTCGGCTTCGTTCTGTTGTAATTATAAATAATTAATTTTCTGTGAAAACAATACAAAATTTGATTAATTTCTTGGCAATATTATTGTTGTGCTTCCAGGATCAGGTAATTATAAATGTAATATTGAATACTTGAGATGGTTGAAGCATAATTATTTCATTTTCAGGGCATGGACTACAGAATGCTGGATCTGCTCCTAGATTCGTCTTCGTCCGAGGACGAAGATATCCTGGCAATTATCAATTGGACGACTTCGACTATTGTTCAAGCTAATGCATTTTTATCCAGGAATGAAAGAAATTCCATTAAAAATTTTGTAAATATTTTATTATGCTTCTGACAGCTGCTACACTAATACACTTACAAAAAGATATTGCTACGTTTTTTCTTTCCATTGGAACCAAAAAATATTGATTTTTAGTAGCGACGGGCCGTCTATTTCTGTTAGAAATAACAACTTAATACAATTTATACTTTGAATATTTTCACTTTACTTAATTCTTACATATCTTCATTTCTTTCCTAATTACTCAATTTATTATTTTTTCAAACTAATTTTCTTATTCTTATTCAAATTGTTCAACTGTTTAGTTCAAATAAACTATTTACATATATATAATTTAACAGAACTTGGTTTCAATTGAAAATTAACAATTTCATGTGGTTCAATGGAAATCGACATTAGTTTTAGGAAAAGTGACACCTTTCGTTATACGTCATTTCTCACACCAAAACCGTAATTATTTTTAATCCAAATGTCATAAGTCTTGCAATTTTTTGTTTTTTTTTAAGATTTTTAAAAATTTAATTATACCATTTGATAGAGGACAAAATATTATATTTTTTTAAGCTCCTCAGATAAAATCCAGATAAAAAATCATTTTTTAAGATTCAAAATTATTCAAATCGCTTTTCTGGAAAACTAAGAATTTTGAGTTACGACAGTTTGCTTCTGAGGGAACGATATTGTTAAATATTTTTAAGTAGTCTTTAAGAGCTGTGTCTCTGCTTGATGAATAAATAATAAATAAATAAAGGATTTTGAATCAGAATTATCTGCTACAAAAATAGCAAAAACCACGTTAGAAGTCAGTTCCATTCAACCGAGATCTAAAATTCCTAAAACCCAAAAATAATTTTAAACCGAGTTCTACAGTTATGATTAGATGTGAAGAAATGCTCGAGTTCTAAATATTTTTAAAATGAAGTTCCATAGGTAAACCGAGAATTACTAGATCGTGTTTTTATTTCATTTTAGAAGTTAAATGAAAAAACATGATCAGCTGTCATTTTGACATAAGTGGACTTGACTTGACAGTTAGGGAGATCTTTCTTCACTAGCTTTCCAGTCCTATTTTAAAAAAGTAACTTTAGTTGGAAGGCAATTTTTTGGCAACTGTACAATCAGGTACTAGAAACTGGCCTTATCTTCAAGTCCAGGTACTAGAAACTGGCCTTATCTTCAAGTCCAACAATTTAAATAATCTTAATGTATTATTCGTAGGAATTTAGAAAAAAGTATTTTGATATATGAAGGAATCGTGCAATGTCTTATTTATCCATATACACTTTTGTCAATTAAAATGTTTGTTGTATACCTAAAAGTTTCAAAACAAAATAAATTTAATTCATATTAAACATCGAGAAAATCATATTGTGGAAGCATTTCAGTTACCCACTTAGTCACACATTTCAATTAATGAGGGGTCTTTGTACAATACAATGTACATACACGCTAGTATGCATCACTATTAATCCCTTTTTTAAACTTCGTACCATATGTTTTATGTTTTTATGCTCTTAACAAAAGAAACTAACCATTTGGGTCAATGAAAACAAAAACAAAAATAAGAAACAAATGCCGCACCATATACATAGAAGACAGACCAATCCAATAGTAAGCAATGAAGCGGCAATCGTATCTGTACAATAAATATTATTATTCGATCTCGTTTTAAAATTGTTTCGCGGATGTACCTTACTCACAGAATTGTATAGATATATCAAAGAGATGACTGGAAACCAAATTATAAATAATTTTACACCAAAGTGTGTTTATATTTAAAAATAGATCCCCTTATGAAGGGCTACCGACCGAGAACCGCCGCGCCGTGAACACAAAGAACACTTCTTTTGACATGAGTTATATTTTTGTCATTTTTACTAAGAAAACCGAAATTAATTGGAAAATCCACTTTCATTAAAAAATATTCATATTTTCGATTTGCAATAGAATTTTTTTTCAAAGCAAGTTTCAAAAACTCAATTCACTCAAATATTGATTTTGTATAACAAAAAGTACAAGCTTATTTTTCAACAGACGGCATACACATTATACTGCAGCTCAAACACTAATTCCCGAACAATTTACTCGAGTTTGTAACCTCGTGAAGATTTCTGAAGTACTGATGATCAAATGCCGATCTTCAATTCGAAACGCTCCCAAAAGAACACGGAAGAAACGAGGCACAGGCACGGCTTGTGAGTTGCGTTGCGTTGCGACTATACGAGTCATCTTCATTACCCTCCCCTGAGCGCATACATTTTACATTAAATGCACATGCGCACTTCCGTTTCTTCCTAACATCAGTAACAGTATTTGAGAGAAAATCAGAAAACTCATCTTTTTAATGTCCATGCGACCTGCGACCAACCATCTAGATCGGCTCGTTGCTCGCAAGCCTCGCAAACGACGATTCTTGTATTGCCGGAATAATTTTTTGAATGAGGTATTGAGGTATGAAACGCATGATTCATTGCGGGGTAATGATTTTGAGTTAAAAAGAATTTAGTTTCCCTATTTCCTTTCTTGTTTGAATGTTTGAACAACAGAAACACAAATGTTTTAGTACGGGAAATGTAGTGTATTGTAATTTATTATTGCAGTTTAATGTTTAAGTAGCAAAAGTTAAAATAATTGTTTGCTCTGTTTGAGGGAAATCTACATATTTGTTTTTGTTGATAGTGGATAAATATTTCTTTTTAATTTTAAAAATTGGACTTCAATAGACTTTAGATATATGTACTTATATTTTAAGATTTTGTCTTAATAAATTAGCCCTATTGGCAATAAGCTAGGAACCGAAATTCTCAAACTCGGAGAAAAATGAAATTGATTGCTAGATGACAAGTTGGGCATGTTGCTGACATATTGTGCCCTAATGGGTTCTTCAAAATTTGTATACTATTTGTTGGGATAGATACATATGTAGATAGATTCTTTATTTTACAGGGTTATCCATTTTGAGGTTTCAAGAGTAAATAAAACACATGTCAAATAATAATACAAAGTTTAAATGTTGACATTATGTGTGAAACACTACATCCTTTAAATAACCACAACGCGAATTGTTGCGAGCATCTATTCTTTTGAGGTAATTTTCGACCACTTTTTCACACATATTGGGGGTATCTCAGCCTTTACTTGACGAATGTTTGTTTTTAAGTGCTCAAGAGTTAAAGGTTTATCTGCAAAAACACGCTTAGCCGCACAAAAAAAAGTCCAGAGAAATTACGCGGCCAGGAAATGTCTCTTGCAATAAAGCCATATTCGCTCGAGTTGTGTGGCATGTGGCACCGTCTTGTTCAAACCACATATTCTCTAAGTCGTATTCTCTAACGTCGTACGTCGTTTTCGAAGAAGTAATGTCCAATCATACCTCCGGACCAAAGAGCGAACCAATCAGTGACTTTTTTTGGATGTAATGGCCTCTCTTCAATTACTTGAGGATTCTCAGAACCCCAAATACAACATTTTTGTTTATTAACATACCCACCGAGTGAGAAATGTGCTTCGTCGCTGAAGAAAATTTTGTTCGAAAAATCGCCGTCCACCGCCCGCCTGTTGTTCAAGGACCCATTCGACGTATCTACGACGCGACGTTGTGAATGGTCAGTTGGCTTCAGTAGTTGTGTGAGCTGGACTTTATATGGATGAAGGTGTAGATCCAAATGCAAAATACGCCATAATGTGCCGTAAGACAGTCCTAATTCCTGAGAACGACGAGGAATCGACACATTCGGATCTCCGGCAACACTTTCACTTACAGCAGCGATATTTTCAGTGGTACGAGCGAATCGATAATTCACAGGACTATAATCTCCTCTTAAAGCACGATATGTGTCTGTGGCAGAATAACCATTTTTGTAGTAGTTTTTAACGATTTGTATGCGTTGTGCGATAGTTTAGCGATCAATTTTCGTAAATGTCATACTTTCAACTTTAAAAAAAAATGGTTTAATAACTTAGTTTGACAGATGTCGAATTCCAGCCATATACTTTTAAAACCGCAAAATGGATAACCAGTTATAATATAAAATTTAATTCAAGTCGCTAGTGTTATGAGATATTTTGGGTTAACCTTTTGGGTTTATTGCTATGGTAAAAAAAGTCCTGTCCGCATTTTTCTGCAAAATTTATTTGAAGTCGTTATCTCTACTGGTTCTTGAGCTATGGATGACGAAAATACTTCCCGATCGTACGAACGTACGTACACAACATGCACGCATAGACATCTCTCTAAAAAAAATGTATTTAGACTCTAGGGTCCTTGAAACGTTGAGAAAAATCAAAATTTTCATTTCGACAAATCGAATCGATTACAATAACTTTATTTAAGAAGTTAATAGGGTTTTTGAACTATAATAACTGGATGAACTAAATGTTTGCAATACTTATATAAAGTAGATCATCCAAGTGCACCGTTTAATATTTCATAAAGTCGATTTGAAGAAAGAGAACTTTCATCAAAATACAACCGACGGATTTCTTGCAGTATAGGACAATTGGCAATAAAATGGCTTACGTCTTCATTTTACCGTCTATTACAAATTTGAGGTAAATCAGCTCGATGGGGCATAAAGTTTCAGTTAAAAACTTGAACACTTGCTCTAAAAATAAAATATTATAGCTTGTACAGAGCATTCGTTACTTAAATAGGTTCCTGAAGACAACTGGTGATTAAGGTTCCTGTATGTATTCCTGGACGATGTTGAAGTTGCTCTCGATAGATGCTGGGGGCAAAGATTCTCATCTATTTTTGCCGTGACATCTGTAAACATGTCCTGCCATTCATCAATGTTTGACTCCATAAGTGATAGATAAACTTCATGGGAATGGGATAGATAAACTTCATGGGATATTCCATTCCATAGATGGCATAGTTTGCCGTTGAATTAGGCAGTCTGAATAAGCGTTTGAAGAAATATCTCTGCACCTTTTCAAAGACCTCAAAGAACACATAACCAAACCCCTGGTTACATGCATGTGTTGACCGTTGCATGGAAAACACGGTTAGCAAAGAACTTAGACACATTACGTTAAAAGCCAATTAATGTGTAATTAAAACACCCAGGTGCTTACATTTTTGCACAACTTCAATTTTTACATTAATTAGTAACCAATATTCTTCGGGTTGTCAGCCAGTAATACTAAGTCATCAGCTTAAATTAGATTGGGATTGGGACATTACGAACTATTATGCCACGAGGATAAGTGCAAAATAAAATGTTGTTTGTAATGACTAACTAGTAGGTTTGATACATTTTTTTCAAATCTTCATTCTTGTCTTCAAGTATAGGTACAAAGTTTGTTTCTGAAAAACGTATTTATTTGATGATTCTTCTGGCATAATGTTTTTGGGATTCATAACTTCTCTATGTAAATTTCTTCAGTTTTTGTAAGTTTCCTCATAAAACTTGCATGTCCAGAAAAAATCCAATGGCCTGATGTTTGTTCTCAGTCCACTCTTAGCCAAGTCAACGGATTATTCTAAAAATTGGCATTTACATGTAATTTGCTCCAAATTTTGAAATCTTTCCTTTCTGGCGTTTCAAATGACTAAAAATTATATTTGCTTAAGACACGAACATTTAATTTTTGTTTACAAATGACGTAGTTTTGTAATCTGTCATCGGATGGTCGTAATTTTGAAACAACATTCAAAATTCTAAATAGTATGCATAAGCATATTCACATTAAAGGCATCTGCTGATTAACTTTAAATTGTCTAGTAATTATATTGAAAAAAGGAGACCCTATAAACTTCACAACTATAGAGGAATCAGTCTACTTAAGATCGCTTACAAAATTTTCTCTGCCGTAATATGTGAACGTCTAAAACTCATCGTTAAAAACCTGATAGGCCTTATCAGTGTGGTTTTGGACCAGAAAAGTCCACCTTCGATCAAACACTCACATTACGGCAGATCCTGGAAAGAAACAACTTAACCCAACCTTTCGATGTCTTTAACATTGTCCTTAAAAGAATAGTGCAGAGAATACACGTCAACACTAGAGACACTATCTTTCAAAAGTCTGCCCAAAAACTGGCATATGCTGATAACAACATAATCGGCAGAACTCAGCGAGGCCCTTGCTCACACAGGACAGTTGGGCCACCTTAAGTAATTAAGAATAGGTTCGAAAGAAAAAAAATGATTTAAAAAAACAAGACAAATTTCCGTATTTAAATAATATATCGAGCCCTTCCCGCCATTTTATCGTAAGCGACATTTTCATTTAAAAAAAGACAACTTAATTATTAAAATTTGCTAGTAACACATAGAGCCTAGAAGGCTTACGCTAAATTGGGGGGAAGGGTTCGATATTTCGCACAAAAAGTAGGTATAGGGACATACGTATGTAAATATGTACACTGCCAACCACTAGGATGAGGCCACAAATTTTGCAATCGATTTTGATTTTTAAATCTGGTGGAAGTTTTGTAGATGGAAACGTTTACTTCCTGTGCATAGGTACGTATTTTTCCATTACAAATTTACAAATTGGAAACGAGCGTTGGAATTCCCCAAAATCAAAAAATTAACTAACTTACCCTGGGAGTGTGGATGGGAGCAGAGACTTGTTGAAAAATCCAAATCAGAGGTTTGAAAATGTTTTTCATTTTTGGAAATGACCGTTCCAGCAAACATTTATAGTTGTTATTGTTAGCTCGAAGTCGACTGTGCCATAGTAGGTTATAGTTCCCCACACAATTACACCTGATGTACGGCTATGATGCCTTGTCAAAATAATCCAATCATTTCTCAGAATATTGAAATAAAAGTTGTAATTTTCGGGGCCAACGAGGTTAACCTGAACCAAGGATCTGAAAAGACAACGCGTTTGCATTCACTGCTCCAAGCAACATAAATGAATTCCAAAAATTATCAAAATCTAAAGTTTTTCTTCGGCAACAGCAGCTTGTGGCAAAAATAAAACAAACAGTCTCGGTGTAAACTCAAGTCGGTTAAGAGTTTTAAAAGTCATCACTATTCACTCGGCACGCATAATAAAACCTTCAATGTCTACCATGCTCACTTGATCTAAATATCATTGGAAATATTCATGGAAGGAGAGTAAGCACATTTTGTGAGTGAACCTTAAGTTTTGCAGTTAAGTTAGCTTGGCGCGAAATTTCCATATCGCAACGAATTTAAAAGTATAAATGGTGGAAGTGTCCACTACTAAACTTAACAAAAAATTGTTAATAACAATTTAAATAATTATACCGACTTTAAAAAAAGATTTTTCCTAGTAGAAATCTTCGGAGAAAGAAAAAATAATGGTTGTTTTCGGATAATTCTTTTGTGATTCTTTTTTTTAACATCTTAAGTGCCTTGCACATGAGCAACGAACTGCGAATGGACGAACAAACGTGATTTTACACATTTCAAAAAGTCAATTCCACACAAAAACACATTTAAATTATAAGAAACCAATTGACACTAATATTAGGATAATAAAATTTGCATTTTGTTCTCTAAAACAAGAGAATTTTGTAAAAACAATTTGGTAGTAACGAATCGCAGTGTGGTTGCTGCGAACTGTCAAACTCTATTCGCGTTCCACATACATCCACACTGCAACGAATAAATTGTTCGCGCTCAACTTAACCTCAAAATTATACCACTCTTGTTTTGTTTTTGTGTGAAAGATGATGGCTGAGGAAAATATGGAGAAAAGGGTTGACAATTCGTCGCTACCTGCGAATAGAAATAAAAGCTCATGTGAAAGAAAAGTCAAAATATGCGAACATCCACAGTTCGCAGTTCGCAGTTCGTTGCTCATGTGCAAGATGCTTTAAGGGAATAATAGGCATCAATAGATGCCACAATATTATAGTACCCGTATAATTGATGGTTAGTGCGTTGGACTGTCATGCAAGGGGTCTTGGGTTCAATCCCTGCCTGTGCCACCTTACTTTTTTCACGGGTACTTCCTCTTGCGAGGAATTGACAAATCCTCCAAGAGTAATTCTTGTCATGAAAAGTGCTTTCTCAAATTAGCCGTTCGGATTCGGCATGTAAACTGTAGGTCCCTTCCATCTCTGACAACATTACTCGCACACAGGAATGGTTGAGAGTTGTAAGTCACTAGGCCCTGTTTCTTCATGGACTATTGCGCCACCTAATTTATTATTTTAGATGCCACAATAATTATCAAGTATCTTGAAAAATGTTTGTTTGTTTAAATGGCTCCCTGAAATTACGCCATAGGAAATTACGCCAAAAACTGTTTTGGAAAAAAAGCCCAAAAAATTTTGGCGTAAAAAAATAGGAAAAAGCGCCCAAAAACAAAAAGGAAAATACGCCAAAAAGTGTGGAAATTACGCCAAACTTTTGGAAAAAGAGCCAAAATACTAAAATGGAAAAAACGCCAAAAAAATAAGAACTTTTTGGTGTAATTTCCAAATAAGTTTTGGAAATTAAGCCTTAAAAGAATAAACAGAGCTTTTTCTGGCTTAATTTCCAAAATTAATTTGTTGATATTGGCGCCTGCCTGGCGACTTTACATACCCTAAGCGGAGCAACGGAGTTGCGTGAGCGGGTGTGAACCCCGAAAATTGGAGTTTAAATCCTGAGATCCCGCAAAGCGGGCCACCCACAGGTGCTTTTATTCAAAAAAGCTGTTAATATTGGCGCCTGCCTGGCGACTTTACATACCCAAAGCGGAGCAACGGAGTTGCGTGAGCGGGTGTGAACCGCGAAAAAGGGAGTTTAAATCCTGAGATCCCGCGAAGCGGGCCACCCACAGGTGCTTTTATTCAAAAAAGCTGTTGATATTGGCGCCTGCCTGGCGACTTTACATACCCTAAGCGGAGCAACGGAGTTGCGTGAGCGGGTGTGACCCCGAAAAAGGGAGTTTAAATCCTGAGATCCCGCGAAGCGGGCCACCCACAGGTGCTTTTATTCAAAAAAGCTGTTGATATTGGCGCCTGCCTGGCGACTTTACATACCCTAAGCGGAGCAACGGAGTTGCGTGAGCGGGTGTGACCCCGAAAAAGGGAGTTAAAATCCTGAGAACCCGCGAAGCGGGCCACCCACAGGTGCTTTTATTCAAAAAAGCTGTTGATATTGGCGCCTGCCTGGTGACTTTACATACCCTAAGCGGAGCAACGGAGTTGCGTGAGCGGGTGTGAACCCCGAAAAGTGGAGTTTAAATCCTGAGATCCCGCGAAGCGGGCCACCCACAGGTGCTTTTATTGAAAGAAGTTGTTGATATAGGCGCCTGCCTGACGACTTTACATACAGCACCTGTGGGTGGCCCGCTTCGCGGGATCTCAGGATTTAAACTCTACTTTTCGGGGTTCACACCCGCTCACGCAACTCCGTTGCTCCGCTTAGGGTATGTAAAGTCGCCAGGCAGGCGCCAATATCAACAGCTTTTTTGAATAAAAGCACCTGTGGGTGGCCCGCTTCGCGGGTTCTCACCCATAAAATATGCTCTTCAAAATTCGTGAAAAACATGTAAAATACTGTTATTTGCCGTTATTTATTTCTGTATACCATATGAATACATTCGACAAACATGTACTTTTTTGTTTTTGATTTGGAAGAACGAACGGTTAATTTTCTGGCTTTTTTTCCTTATTCGATTAGGAAAAAAAGCCAAAAAGTTTGTTTTGTGGCGTTTTTTCCCTTAAGATTTGGAAAAAAAACCAAAAAGTTTATTTTTGGGCGTTTTTTCTTTTTTTTGGCCTTTTTTCATTATTCTAAAAGGAAAAAGCGCCAAGAAATTTTCGGAAAAAATAGCCAAAAAATCCGGAATTAACACCAAACTCTTTGGATCCTTTTTCCTAGGAAAAAAAGCCAAAAAAATTGTATGGAGAATTTTTGGCGTTTTTTCCATTTTATTTTTTTGACGTAATTTCCTATGGCGTAATTTCAGGGAGCCGTTTAAATTAATATCATTAAATGTTTCCTTACTAACTACTAAAATTAATTCAACCGTTGTTTAAGTTTCTCTTTGTTAATTGTTCTTTCAGTAAGAAAGTAGTAAAGTAGATTTCGTCTAATTCTTGAAAGTTAAAGTTGCTGCAAATAGTTTCCTTTTTACATTTAATGTTCAAATCCAATCTTTTGATAACCTTTAATTTTTAGATATGTGTACATACATATCATCTTTGCATATAAAATCTTCTGTACTATAATCCATCGCAAGTTTTTGAGGGGCGGCACCTAGTGGATACTGCAACATTAGCTCTTGCAGTTTTTTTGCTCCACCTTTTGCATATAAAACTTCCAACTCCAACCTGTATCTACATGGAACGTAGAGAATAACGACTCCATGATAATACAATAGATTTAATTTACAAATATATCATATGACCAGTCTTGTTAAAAAAACGCAATCTTTTAAGAAATCAATTAAAAGATTATATTCACTAAGACACTTGGACTTCAAACTTTGCAATTAGTCATTATACTTAAAAGTCCAACAAAGCTGCTGGAGCTTACGAATTATTCAAAGCAGCAGGCGATGTCTTAGTAAGAGAGTATGACCAGGAAAGTCCACCATCGATCTAATACGGCAGATCTTGGAAAAAACCCAGGAACTTCAAATCAATACCCCGCATCTCTTTATCGATTTTAAAGCCACGTATGACAGCATCTATAGGAAAGAGCTTTACTGAGCAATGTCTAGTTTTGAAATCCCTGTCTTATGAATGCACTCTTCTCTATCATGTCATATAAGGTTTTAGACAAGGCGATACACTTTCATGCGAATTTTTCAACATTGTTCTGGAAAAAATTGTGCAAAACTGAACCATCAACACTATATGCACAATCTTCCAAATGTACATCCAATTACTCGAATATGCCGATTATATTCACATAATTGGAAGATCAAATTGTGATATCAATGGAGCGTTTTTGAGCATTATGACGGAAGCGGAGAAGATGGGTTTAGTGGTCAATGAAGGCAAGACCAAATATATGCCGTCATCAAAAGAGGGCATTGAGCGACGCGAAGTGCCCGATTACACGAGATGTTTTTTCGGTTGTTTCCTCTTTCGTCTTTTTGACAGATCGGGTGAGGGGTGTAGAAACGTAGGGGGAAATAAGTCGTGAAAAGAGTCCTAAAAATGTATGGACTTTTTTTTGGTTGAATTTTGACGTTTATGCTTTGACAACCAATAAAAAAAAAAACAAAATGCATAATTTACAGCTATAAGTTCAGTTTTCCAGAGAACGGTGTAGTAAAGGCAAATATAAACTTGAAATAATGTAAATTTAATTATTTATTTAAAAGATTTAAGAAATGTGGACAAAAACTCAAACGGAAGTATTATTAACGCTGTTTCAAAGTTGGCCCAATTTGTATAACAAGCTGAACAAAAATTATAAAAATAGAAATAAAAGAATTGAGGCACTTGAAATTATTCGAAAAGAGCTTTTAAAAATCAAACCAGGTGTTACAATTTCGGATATAAAAAGTAAAATAAAAACAATTCGGTCACAACGTCAAAAAGAGGAATAACGAAAGGAACGAAAAAAGGAAAGGTGTAATCACGAGGGTAGGTACCTGTCAAAAAGACGAAAGACGAAAACGAACGAAAAAACATCCCGTGTAATCAGGGTCGCAGTCTTGAATATAACGTCACCATGGAGAGCTATAACGTTGAGGCAGTTAAGGACTTTGTCTACCTAGGCACCGCTATAAATTCAGACAACGACACCAACACTGAAATCAAACGAAGAATAACTCTTGGAAATCGCTGCTTCTTTGGACTTAGAAGGCAATTGAGTAGTAAAGTCCTCTGTCGAGCATCTAAAATCACCATCTAAAAGACACTCATCATCCCGGTTCTCATTTATGGCGCTGAGGCTTGGACCCTTTCAAAGAAAGATTAGAGCATCTTAGGATGCCCTTCGAGAGAAAAATTCTTCAGGTGATTTTTGGTCCTGTCTGCATAGATGGAGAGTGAAGAAGAAGATACAACGACGAACTGTACGGAATGTACAGTGACACTAACCTGGTTAAAAGAATAAAAGTACAACGACTTAGATGGCTGGGTGATGTAGAGCGAATGGACATCAGCGCTCCAGCCCGGAAGGTCTTCGAATTCAATCCCGTGGGACAGTGCAGTAGAGGAAAACCGTGACTCAGGTGGCGCACGCAGGTGGGTGAAGACCTCAACCAACTTGGCGAAACTGGAGACAGCTAGCTAGGGACCGAGGTGGCCGGAGACGCATGTAGCGCAACCTTAATTAAGTAAGAGCTTAAAGAGACTTATGTATGTGGTTTTCCATTGAACCAAAACATTGATGTGCCGTCGACACGGGCCGGCAATATTTTTTTCTTAAACGTTTTCCAATGGGAAAAATATTGATGTTTTTTCCCGACGAATTGAGTCGTTTTGAATTCGACTTTTGAGACGAATCTAAACAGATTTTCACACTCATTTTAACACAAACAAAAAACTTGACAGTTTTGCAAACGTCAAATGAAATTATTGTTTGTGGAAAAAATAATTGAAGGGAATTCGGCTTCGTTCTGTTGTAATTATAAATAATTAATTTTCTGTGAAAACAATACAAAATTTGATTGATTTCTTGGCAATATTATTGTTGTGCTTTCAGGATCAGGTAATTATAAATGTAATATTGAATACTTGAGATGGTTGAAGCATAATTATTTCATTTTCAGGGCATGGACTACAGAATGCTGGATTTGCTCCTAAATTCGTCTTCGTCCGAGGACGAAGATATCCTGACAATTTTCAATTGGACGACTTCGACTATTGTTCAAGCTAATGCATTTTTATCCAGGAATGAAAGAAATTCCATTAAAAATTTTGTAAATATTTTAATATGCTTCTGACAGCTGCTACACTAATACACTTACAAAAAGATATTGCTACGTTTTTTCTTTCCATTGGAACCAAAAAATATTGATTTTTAGTAGCGACGGGCCGTCTATTTCATGTGGTTCAATGGAAATCGACATTAATTAATGTGCTAAGCTTTCAAATGCATGCATAAAGTCACCAAGGATTGTAATCTATTCTTTGCAGCCTAATGATTGCAGTATTTTTAAGGCCAAATGTTGATGATTGCAAAATTTGATGTTTCAGTTTGTAGGTGAATGTAAACTTTAACTTTGATTCAAGAAATTAATGATTGCATTCACAGGAATGCAATCTTTTAAAATCCTGTTGGAAACTGGTGAATAGGTCGAGTTATACAATGTAATATCATTACTTCCCAATAGTCACGTAAAGTAAAACAAACATTTACAAAAAAGTGTCCTATTATTTAAATTTAAATCCTTATACATTTTGGATAATGATGTTATTTCTGATAGCAATGTAACGTAGTATTCAAGCAGCTGTATACCGCGCGGCTATTGTGTTTCGCTAATGAAATTGAGTGGTCTCTGTTTTGGTGCGCATTACATTTATGCTGTAACCTGGAACGATGTTCATGTGTCAAGAATTTTGTTGAATTGTCATTTTGACTTTGACAGCCATCTATCTCTTGTTTTTCTTTGAATTACATTTATTTTGTTATTTCTGCTGCATCAGAAACAAAGGAAATTGCTTTTTGTATTTTTGTTGTGTGGTCTCAGTTCTCTTCAGTTATGTGTTTATTTTTATTTTTCTTTGAAGGCAGAGAGCATGAATTATTCTAAATTCTAGGCAAGGGTGTCGCTGTCGTTTCGTTCAGCAGTTCAAGAATTAATTTAACTGGACAGTGGAGAAGCTAAAAGTGAAATTGTTACAGAAAACTTAGCACCTGCATATTACACATCTGAGTTTTATAAGAATAATAAATTATATTAACATAAAATCCAATCGATTGGTGATTCGTTTAGTGCTTATGAATTGTATTTTTTTATTCATAACAACATAAGTTGAGTGGAATTCAAAGTGGAAGCTAGGTAACAAAATGTCCAAAGCCAATTTAAGTGACTATTGAAAGGGAACTAAGTATTTTACAAATAAAAAAAATTATAATGAGTGGATCCAAGACCGATGCATTGCCCAAGAGAGGCCACGTCAATGAAGGTAAGTCAATTATCCTAAATAAATTTCAATTCTTCATCATAAATATCAATCAAATGAAAAAGATAAATCTAGTTGAGTTAAAAAAATAATAAAACTTTCACTTTGGTATAAATATATGTAAATAAATAAGCGCTAAAACTGATAATACAGGTATTTTAATTAAGATTTGAGATGAGGAGAAAGTGCATGATTATAGAAAATAAAGCTACGCTAAAACATTCATCCGCCAGTCTATTGTTAAAGTGCAATGATCTTGACTGAAACCGAAAGAAAAGGCTGCAAACTTTTTTGTTTTTTTTTTTAACATGAGTACATTGTTATTGACAAGATGAGAAATCTTCAGATACCACCAACAGGTATATTTTCTTTACTTTGAATGGAAGATGTTAATTTTTTAATAGGTTAGTTACATATGTATGTAACTATTTTAAGTAGATACTCACAATATTTATGTATGCCGGTGTTTTTTTTGTTTGACATTCTTTTTCGTGTCAATAAAGAATTTGTTATACCTACCGATACATTTCTTGTTCCGGCTTCAACATATTTTATTCAATAAAACAAAGGTATAAATACCGTAACGCATATGAATGTCGATATTTAATATAAATAATATTTTCTGCCTTATGTCTTTTTTTAAAATTGTTTTTGATGTTTTTGGATTTAAAACTTAGTTTAACATAAGAATCGTCTTCAAGTGTTTGGACCTCGATGTTATTGTTCTTGGCCTAATTTAAAGGTCCAAGTTGCAATAAAAATGTTTTTAACACCTGCCTGACTGCAAATTAATTGTTAAAACTTAAACATTATTTAAGTAATGCTTACACTTGTTAATATTAAATAGATTGACCCTTACTTAGGTCTCTGTTATTTTAGCGGATGGTGCTTGAAAAAAAAACGGAAACGTATAGATTAAGTTATGACTCAAGGTGAAAAAATGTGTTGAGTTATTATCAGTATAGCTATATATCCCATTTAGGAATATTTATATACATTATTAAACAACGATAATACTTTAATTGTATATCTTTAAAAAAAAATATGAAAAACCACAAAATAAATTAATCATTTGCTTTTCTAACACACATAAATCCACTGGTCCGGATGGTATCCCCGCTCTGAAGAGGTGTTCTTCAACGCTGGCAAAACCACTGCGTAAGCTTTCTTATCTCGTTCCCCGGGTCTCGTTATGAACGGATTTAAACAGCATTTGTCCAGCTCATGCCCTCACTCTCGATTTACACTTAGATCCGTTCTTTTCAAGGTCATGGATACGCTGATTAATTATCTCAAGGTTCATCTCACGGAACTGTGGACCAAATCTTTACATCGTTTTAGAGAAAGTAATAGTATTACGCTTAATATTTTAAAAACATTTCATAGAGTTTGGTATTAGGTTTTTTTTTTATAGAAAATGCGTGCTTTCGGTTTTCATGAATCCCTCCTTCATTGGATTAGTAAACTTTCGGATCGTTCAGTACAAGTAGTATAAGATGGGTTCAATTCTGAAAACCACATGTGTGTCACCAATCACCTCTTGTGGAACAAGCACATACGCGATGATGCCAACAATTCCGCAATATTTTTGAGTTTCCTAAGGCGATGCAAGAAATTTGTCTCCCCTTTAGATCTAGCTCTTATCTACGTCCAAAGCTTGAGTATAAGTCCCATCTCTGGGCTAATGCTCCTGCAACTTACTTAATCCTCTTGGACAGTATTGAACGTATAGCATTTAAATTGATTGGTAATAATAACATCATTAGTTCATTTACTTTTCTTTAACATCGTCGTAAGGTTTCTTGTCTACCGTTCCTTTTTTACCGTTAGAGAAATATCCAGCTGCAATCATCCGCTTGATGCTTAAGATGATGTTAAATAGACGTAAATGAATTAATGACGTTATTATTACCAATCAATTTAAATGCTCTACGTTAAAAAAATATTTAAGGCCTTGTCTGTAGTTAAATATTTTTAATTCCTTAAACTGTTACAAAGACAGTAATAAACAGAGTCATCAAGAAAAAATGAATGGCTTTCACGATGCAATTTCTCTAAGAAAATGTATGAAAGTAGTAAAACTTAACCATCATTTTAAAACATATTTAAGCTCAAATTAAATTTATATAAAAAAGAACTGAATTTTAAAAACAATTCCTTAATTTAACCTCTCACGCATAATTAGACCCTCACTAATTTTGCAGTGCAGTCACTCTGTAACGGTACTTTTGCCGTCAATTTAAAATATTATTATTAACCTTGTATTACAGAAGACTTTTACTGACATTTAAGATAGTTTCCTGCTACACGTCGAAATGACAACAAAAGGAAAACAAACGTCGGTAAATTAGTACGAGGAAGAAAAAAGGAAAGAATCGGGAGAAGTACGAAGTAAGAAGCTACTTTTTAGGCTAATCAACTAAAATCCCTTTTTATCTTCGGAATCTCCAAGGATTTTTTTAAAAGAGACCACGAGTAAGGGATTCAGCAACGAAACCATCAAAAGAAGGAGCATCACCATCGAAGCAAGGACCGAAATGACTCTGCAGCCATGGACAAAAAAAAAATTAAACCTTTGTTTCAAAAATTGACAATTACATTTTGCACAAATAGATATGATTTTTGTTATGTAAACTCTAGGAACATATCAAAAAAGTATCAATTTTGTGGTCCCACAGAAAAACCACTAGGAAACAAATGGTTAAGTTTGCTAATGCCGTCGTAACACAGCATACGTCTTCTAGGATTGGAATAGGGTGGAACTACATATTTTTGTATTGTAAGTTCACTGTTAGACAATGATAATATTAGAAATTATGTTTTTCCACTGACGGAAACCAATTTAACCTTAAAGGTTCAGATGGAAGAATGTTTTGCTGTTTAATAACTTGAATTGTAATTTGGGCTTATTTAAAATAAAAACGTTTTTAAATGTCATATAAAATGGTTATAAAGTTTTCTTGACAATTTTTCAGAAGATTGGACAGATCACAGACTAACCTCTTGAGCTATAAGGGTTGTTTGATAGCTGCCACACTAAGGTCAGAAAAACTACAGACTAACCTCTTGAGCTATAAGGGTTGTTTGATAGCTGCCACACTAAGGTCAGAAAAACTACTAAACTGAAATTAATACCTCAGGTAGGAGAAAGCTTCCATGAAAAATTAAACCTTCATGTTGGGTCATTGTAACCTCCAAGCTATTTTGCTATTGACCAAATAGGAGAAACAATAAGCTAAATTGTTAGATCATCTTTATTAGTAGTCACAAGCTGCTGCAACCCGTATGTAAATTGTTTAATTCCGAATATAAGAGATTATGATTAGATTATTTAGAAGATAAAATTTAGAAAACTTTATGTCTATATTTGGAAGCAAACAAAATACAAACAGTTCCGCGAACTTAAAAAGTTAAATTACGCAACAAATTTAGTGATCAGTTTAGACAAATGTAGGAATTCTAAGACTTTCTGGAATATTATACGGGAGTTGGGTGGAAACAATCGTACCCACTTCTGATCCTTATTGACAGGTCAAGATGAATTGCATTGGCTTCTACAAGCACATCCGATGATGCGCTTGACCTTATAATTGTCTTTGATGAATTGGAACATGCTCTTTTTAAGATGAAAAATAATAAGTTCCCATTAGTATCGGGTGATTTTTTAAGAGCTTGAGAACTTTTTTTTAAAAAAAAACGCATAAAATTTGCAAAATCTCATCGATTCTTTATTTGAAACGTTAGATTGGTCCATGAAATTTACTTTTTGAAGATAATTTCATTTAAATGTTGACCGCGGCTGCGTCTTAGGTGGTCCATTCGGAAAGTCCAATTTTGGGTAACTTTTTCGAGCATTTCGGCCGGAATAGCCCGAATTTCTTCGGAAATGTTGTCTTCCAAAGCTGGAATAGTTGCTGGCTTATTTGTGTAGACTTTAGACTTGACGTAGCCCCACAAAAAATAGTCTAAAGGCGTCAAATCGCATGATCTTGGTGGCCAACTTACCGGTCCATTCCTTGAGATGAATTGTTCTCCGAAGTTTTCCCTCAAAATGGCCATAGAGCGAGCTGTGTGGCATGTAGCGCCATCTTGTTGAAACCACATGTCAACCAAGTTCAGTTCTTCCATTTTTGGCAACAAAAAGTTTGTTAGCATTGAACGATAGCGATCGCCATTCACCGTAACGTTGCGTCCAACAGCATCTTTGAAAAAATACGGTCCAATGATTCCACCAGCGTACAAACCACACCAAACAGTGCATTTTTCGGGATGCATGGGCAGTTCTTGAACGGCTTCTGGTTGCTCTTCACTCCAAATGCGGCAATTTTGCTTATTTACGTAGCCATTCAACCAGAAATGAGCCTCATCGCTGAACAAACGTAAAGCGCGAAACACATTTCGAACCGAACACTGATTTTGGTAATAAAATTCAATGATTTGCAAGCGTTGCTCGTTAGTAAGTCTATTCATGATGAAATGTCAAAGCATACTGAGCATCTTTCTCTTTGACACCATGTCTGAAATCCCGCGTGATCTGTCAAATACTAATGCATGAAAATCCTAACCTCAAAAAAATCACCCATTATTAATTTGATTACTATATTTATTTTGTCTAGTTTGCAAGGAATGGCTTGTGCGGGAAGATGGTGCTTTAGCGTATAAACTGCAATCTCAAGAAAGTAAGTTCCAAGTTTTATTCTTTATAAAATACTCTTTTAACAGTTATTTTTTATTCTAGTCAACGATTTTTATAAAGGCAACAGATATCGCAATGAAGTAGTTCGAACAGATTTTCCAACCGCACTTGAAGAACAAATCAAAGAGAAAGAAAATGCTGAAAAGCAAAAAGAGTGTTATAAGAAATATTTATCAGAACAGTAATAATAACTTAAAATTAAAAATGTATCACTCAGAACTTTAATATTTGTATGGTCATTTATAGAGAAGAACACGATAAGCAAGTGGCGCTGGAAATAGCTGAGAAATTGGAGAAGGACCTTCTCGAACAACGGAAACGAGAATTTGAAGAAAGCGAAGAAATGGCTGATCAACTACAGGTGTGTTATAAAATAAATAAAATAATTATAATCAACAATTAATTACAATTTTATTATAATTTAGAACATCTATGTTAATTTGCCCGCACCTGGAATGCAAGATTTTTTGGTTAACCCTTTTCAAGATAAAGCAAGTATATCGCACAAGAATCGAGATTTTTCACAAGTTCATCATTCACAAGAAGTTGGGCTGCCTTTTCCAAGCTTTAACTCTTCAAGTTCACATTCAGAAGATTTCAACCCATTAATGATGGATCACCATCAAAAAAATTATAAATCAAAATCAGCACATAATTCGCTACATGACACAGAAGATGCAGCTCGAATCTCTAATATTTCATCCAAGAACATAAGTCGTTCCAAATACCACACACAACAATCTTTACCACTTGATACTATTACTCAGTATATAGAGCCTTCCGACACGGTAGTTTCATCCATAAATAATTCAATCACAAAGCCAATTCCCCAAAGTCACTCATCTAAAAATAAGCGTTCACCTTCAACTGATATCGCTGACGACAGCAAAATAAGAGGCGATTTTAATTTTCAGAGACAAACCTCGCAAACAAATTTTGACCCGTTCTTGGAGAGTAATTCACGTAATAAGCATCATCATCATGTCCAGCAGAATATTGATGATATTGAACTTTATGTTGAACCGGGTCTGCAAGAAATTGGTCTGCCTATAGAGGAAATCAAAGAAATTAATAAAAAAATTAAACAAGAAAAGAAGGACGAGGTAAGATATTATTTAAGGGCATGCATAAGATGATTAACGGACAAATTTTTTTTGATTTCTATAGGAACTAGCCAGGAAACTTCAAGAAATGGAAAAGCTAAATGGCATGACATTAGAAGATCGCGACCGTCTTCTGGCTATCGAAGCACAAGACAAGGAACTGGCAAAGATGTTACAAGAAAGGGTAAACATTTTTAATCTTTCTTTTTAAATAAATTATCTAAATAAGTGTGTATATTTTTGGCGATAGGAAAAGGCCAAAGCTAAAAGAGCAAAAGAAAAGGCGCGTCTTCGAAAACATCAATATCAGAAGGAGCCTACCGGCCTTCACAATGGTCCCTTATTACCACTGCCACAAGAATGTACAGAGCTGACAGTCAGCTCAAAATCCGAAGAAGTAGACCAAATTGATATGGAAGCCTATTCAAATCCAAAAGATCTAATTCCACACCAAAGAACGGAGAATGAATGTTTCAGAGAAAATAGCATACATTCTACCTCAGATGTTGTTGACAACAATAAAGATGATGACATCTACACTTTGCCTTTTGACAGTTGCGGCCCTAATCGTACGGTTTCAAACAGTCTTCAATCATCAGTGATTGGACAAAACCATGTACTTATAAGATCAGAACAGTATTCTTCGTCCGAAATACAAAACGAATCGCATGATTCTCTTAGATTGAATAACTCGCTATCGAGTTCTTATGGTACGTTATGAAACAAAATAAAGTAGTCTTTATAAATTAAATAATTTGAATGTTTTTTTTTTTTTCATTTTAGAACAAAACTCAGGTCCTGCGCCACCTTATATGCCAATTCAAGGAACTCGCAGATCTAATTCGAATGATGAACGCAAGAAAAGAAAAGATAAATGTACTCATCAATGAAATACAAAAGTTATATCATATAAATTGTATCTCGAATATAATTTTAGTATTTATTTTCAATGGTTTATAATTTAAATACAACTAAAAATGTATTAATTATTTCGTCCCCTTAGCAAATAAGTTTTAAAGAAAAAATAATATTTGCATTTATAATTTTTTAACACTTCAATGTTAATCTTTTTTTTTCGAAGATTCCTGAGATCACTTATAAGACCTTATATTTCATATAAGCATATCAAAATAACAACAATGTAAATGTGGCAGTAGAAAATATAAAATTCAAATTGAATCAAATAAGCAGAGCAAAAGAAAATGGAAATGTTATTGATACAGTTAAATTATCTAAAACCGAAATTGGTCAAAAAGCGTCCGGGTTGGAAATATACAAAATATTAAACCAATTCTTTATCAACCATTATAAAATTTAATACACAAATATATGTAGATGTAAATCAGAACATGGTAATTTTTTTTTTTTAATTTAATATGATTTTAATTTCTGTTGCAAGGGGCGATTTAAATTTTAGTTAGATACTAAAAAACCGAATTC
The DNA here is from genome assembly GCA_951509635.1 of Eupeodes luniger. Taxonomy (NCBI): domain Eukaryota; kingdom Metazoa; phylum Arthropoda; class Insecta; order Diptera; family Syrphidae; genus Eupeodes; species Eupeodes luniger. The sequence continues at coordinate 50,259,837 of OX608075.1, read as the reverse complement.
GAATATTATACAAACTGGTTTCAAATTTATATAATTGTTAAAATATATTGTTAGAAATAAAGCTTCTTATAAAAAAAATAATTTTAAAATTAGTTTTTCTATTGATATCTTTATTTATTTTAATTTTTTTTTTTTTTTCAAAAAATGACACACAACTCTCAACTAATCCTGAGGTCTGTTCTTTGTTTAAACAATTATTAACTATTATTGTTATGTCAAACAAAATTGTTCAAGTGTCGTTACGAATTGTTAGAATTGTTAGGAATTATTGGTCTGTCAAATTACTAATATCAAAAATTAAAACAATTGTTTTTATAACCTTAAATCGCAAATTCAATAACCAAAGAAAAATTGAAGCAGGGGTGGAATCGGCTAAAGTGATAATTTGACTATCAAATTTTTGATAGTCAAATTAACTATCACCTACTTTTCCGTCTGTGTAAGCTGATTCAATTCAATTCAATTGAACGATTTCAGAATTAATTGTCATAATTCATTGTTGCATGGTGAAATTTTATAATGATTTCTATAAAATATTTTAATAAAAGTATCAAATTGGCTCTGTTTAAATAACATTCTTACTTTTCTTGTGTTTTTTCGAATGTCGTAAGCTTTGTCGGTCACAAGAATGTGTTTTTGTACCTAAAAAAGGTAACTGAACAAATTTTCCATTCGTTTTTTGTAAGCTTCTGGTAGCTCTATTCAGAAACGACGTATTTGTAGGAAAATGACGTATCACATTTTTGTTTTGACAGATTTTTAGGTATCAATTTGACTCCTTAATAGATCAAATTCGATTATTTTGACTGTCATTTATCAACAATCACCTTAGCCGATTCCACCCCAGACCTCTGGAGGCGGCGAAGGTGATTTTTGATAAATGATACAAAAAATGAACGAATTCGATCTACATATGTAATGTATAATAGTCAAATTGATAGCTGAAAAGTTGTCATAACAAAAATATAATAGTGGGCAGGAATAGACGACATAAGGGACTTAAAGGTAAGGCAAATTTCTAGTATCTGATTGGCCAGCTGCCAAAAAATTGATTTCCAAATAAGGTAACAGTAAAGTTGATGGGAAAGTTAGTCAAGAAAAATTTCATTTTACTATGAAAAATATTATAGTCGCTTATTAGGTACCTTAGCCGATTCCACCCCAGGAGAATAAAATTTAAAGATAATTCACTATTAACGTAGTCGTGCCTTATGTTCTGTTACAAGCATAAAACGCTTCAATATAAGAATTATATAATATTTTCTATTCATTGTTGTTTCATATATTTGGTCATAATATTAGTTTCATTAAAATAACAGTTTCACTGAAAATGACCGAACTCAGCTTTAATGCCAGCCTTTAAACGTTGTGATCATCGACCTATAGTGACACGCTCTGCTTCCGTTAAGTCTATCTTAAGAGTCTAAAAACTCCCGTAATAAGTCTTTCATGCACGCTCTCCAATGCTGACCACAAAAAATAATCCTAGGGATTAAAATATGGACACCCGAGAGCCAATCTTAAGCGTCTTTAAAAATTGCTATATTGACCCTAAAGGCACTAGCGTTGTCTTGGCTTTGTTTGTCTCACCACAATCTTGTAGAAGAATAACTGCAGACGTTTTAGCATGTTGCAGACCAAGTTTTTAAGACTGTCAGCTGGAATTCTCTCACATTCGTTTTGAAGACATTTCCAAAAAGATGGTAAATTGTGACGCTCATTAAATGGAATCCTTTCATCTAAAATGCACTAAAGGTGTTTAATTTATTTCAGGTTTTCAGATTGAGGTGGCCATTCTAGTACGTCAATATTATTTTGGGCAAAATACTGCTAAGCTACTCTGTGTGTATGCTTTGGGTGGTTATCTTGTTAGAAAACATAATTTTCCAAAGACATTCTACAGGCAGAAGAAGCAAAGTTCTCTCTTTCTGACCAAATGACGCTTTCCCAAAATGCTTGCTGCTTTGCCGTTTTCGAATGTTAACCGGAAGAAACAATGGCTGTTTTTTTTTTGCAAAAAAGTTTTGTAAACCGCTTTCATTTAGTATTAGTTGCCTTTGTGCCGTCCTTGGCGTTATATTGATATTAATATGTTTTACCTTTGAGTATTTCTTAAGTTTGTTCTGGTGATGGTTAAGTTGGACCCTTAAGAACGATAGTTTTAGTTCGATGTGATAAAATTATTTCATATTCATTTCTTGTGTGCAACAGTAAAAGCCCTTTGACTCTTTCAACGATAACTTTTTGGAGACAAGGTGTTAACAAGTGATCTGTAGAGAGTCGATAGCCCTTTATGTGTAAATGCTCCCTAATCAGCATTGAAATGGATCTGGTGAATATATCCAATTCTGTGGAAATTATCTATCTCTTTTAGCGGTATTCGTTCAGGTAATGTTTTCATAAGCGTACAAATGTTTACAACTCGAGGACAACTACTTTTTGGGCTGGTCATCTTCTCTTGAAGATATGGGGAACTGAAAAATAACCCGATTCCTGAAGAATATTGCGGTTCCCATTGGTTTTTAAAATGACGCGCGAACTTTGATTTCTGACAGAAAAAGTAAACATTTTGGATGATAAACTTTGTTTATATATCTGAGAATACCAACATTTTTAAGATCTTAAAATATAAACTGGCTAATATACATATATTATTATACAAGGTGACGCACAAAAATAAAACGTATGTACATAATAACTTTTTTTTTTGTGAGTAATCGGCTTATTTTTTTTTGATTTTGCAGGTTACTATTTGGATTTATCAAAATGAATGCTTGGGATACTGAGTGCAACGGTGCCATGCTTTGCAGTCCTTCATTTCCGTACAAAAGGAATTTAGGCAGGAGTCATTACAGACAGTCATTACAGTGGATACTTCAAGATTGCTTAAACATGTTTCCGTACAAAGTCCAAACTACAAGCAAGTTAAACCCTCAGGATTTTCCCCCTCGCAATTTCTGAAGAGGCCCATTTTGACCTAAACGGCAATGTAAACAAGTTAAATTGCCTTATTTGGAGTGAATCAAATCCAGAAAGGCTCCATAACTGTGTGGTGCGCAATTTCATCAAGGTGTATTGTTGGGCCATACTTCTTTGAAGAAAACGGTGTAGCAGTAACTGTCAATGGGAACCGTTATTAAAAGATTTTAAATTAGTTTTTTTACCCAAGCTGCCCCAAAGACGTATCCCATTGCACAGCATTTGGTTTAACCAAGATGGGGCATTTGCAGATATAGCCAGACCAGTTATGGCGGAGCTCCAACGAAAATTCCCCAATAAATGTATTTCCAGAAACTCCATTTGTCGCTGGCCCCCAAGGTCACCTGACCTGACTGCACCAGACTTTTGTATGGGGTTGAAAAAAATTAACTATTTAAAATAAAATTGAATTTTCTATCCAATACAAAAATAAATGAAATACACTGATTAAAAAAAAAGTTTTTTAAATTTCTTATTGTAGCACAATTGGTGCGCCACCCTGTATTAGTATGTCAGAATATAATGTCAAAAAATACTACCGGGTGCTATGAAAGTAGTAAATACTTCTTTAGAACTTTGTTTTATAAAACCGCGATTTAACTCCGATTTAAAACTCAATAATAAATGTACATCTAGGAAGGGAAGAAATGCTTGAGTTCTTAATATTTTAAAAAACAAAGTTTCCAAGATAAACTGAGAGTAATTAGATCGAGTTTTAAATTGATTTAAGAAATTTTTCAAGGTATTGGCAGTAAGTTTCTCAAACTTTTGATTTAGATATCAATCGAATCAACAACATATTTTGCCGTAAAACTAGTTTTAAAGAAACTCATGTGGTTTTCCATGGGTAAATTCAAGGTTCCTTCAAAAATTGATTTTTTTTTGTGGCACATGGAACACGATTATAATTGTTTTTTTGTCATTGTATTAGTGAAACTTCGTGTATGTGTTAGCAAGTGCGGTAGAGTTTTCAAACTCCCAGCTAAAATTTATTTAAAAACTGTATTGGTATTGGCGCAAAGAGGATAAATCTGCCGAAAAATCGAGATCTTCAGATTTGATCTTAAATTAAAAATAAATCAATTTATTTTGCCCCAGGGAATGTAAAAACAGGTCAAATTTGTGTTTTGACAGATCTAAAGCAAGAATAAATTAATTTCTTTAATGGAAAAACCCATCAGTAACACGGAAATTAAGGTCCAAGGTTTGAAAAAAAAAAATCCTTCCAACCTGTCAACCGGAAGACTGAATTGTATTAGTTAATTTAAAAAGTAATCGTTAACAGTATCTAATAGTTTTATCTACACATATTACTAATGACGTGCACAAATTCATTTGAAGTTCTCTGCTATATAAGAATTGAATACTTCTCACTGCGTGATTGTTCAAATATTGATAACTTTTTCAAAACTAAGAACCTTAAAGAATTTACAATTATTATTTAAAACCATTTACTTGGAACTTCAAAACACACGTGTTTTTTTTACTTTTTTTTTAATATGTAACATTGAGTTTAAATGTATGTATATATTTTTGTTTCCACGACATTGACTATTGTTTTTAAACCAACCACACGTAAAGGTTAAAACCTTTTTATACATCACTTAATCATAGAACAAAAAACAAAGTCTTGTCAACTACTTAAAGACATTTAACGTAACACTTTCACCGCATTGAAAACACAATATATTAAAACTACCCTTAAAAAAATTAAAATCAATGGAAATATAAAGTAAAACCAAGGAAAACAACAAATCAATTATATACGAAAACTTATATTGAAGAAAAACCATTAAATCTAATTATTGGAATTAGCTAAATGTCATTGTTTGTTCGAAGATACAAAGGTATAAAATTCAATACAATTCAAGGGATTTCTTTTAGTTTGCTTTTTGTTATAGACGGGACAAAAATCAGTTGGACAAATATACTACATTCATATTTGCATACAAAACGGTTAATTTGCAAATTTATAAATATTGATTTCTGATTTTTGAGATAAAATTTTCTAAATAAGTATCTCCATTTTGAATGAATTTAGCGAATGGATTTTCTTTTGAATAATTCATAGTTTAAAAAATATTCTCGTTTTTGACCAAGTAATAGAAAAGTGGAATAGGAACTAATTATATCAAAATGAGTTAAGTTTAATTTTTTAACTTTTCTGTCATCGATTTAGTTTGTGGAAAAGAAATTCAAGTGACATTGAACACTTTTCTTAACAAAACACTATTTTGGAATTTTGCCTTTGTGTTAAAAATACAAATTATTGGTACAGATGTGATGTAAATATGATAAAAAGATGTATACAAATGAAATTCCTGGAAGACTGAATGTTGAAAATATCCACTTGGATAATAAACACTGTGCTGCAGTACCAACATTGTTATCATTCTATTCCCTGGTCAGTGCTAAGTTATACTTAACATATTTAGAAAGCATATTTTTAAAACTGTGAATTATCAAAAAAAAAGTAACCGATAACTTATATTATTTCGCTGTTAATTCAAAAAGACTTTATCAGTGCTCAAAATGTAAAGGCTCTAAAGTCGACCTAAGCTGTTTATCCTTTATTTATATATTCTCTCTACAAACTAGAAAACAAGAAAGTTATAAGCTTTTATAAGATAGCTAAAGTTTAATTCGTAGGGTTTTGCAAAAGGAATAACAAGTTACAAAATCACTCAAAACTGTATCTTCATATACTTCTTTATTAAAAAAAAACACACACTTTCTAGACATAAGAGCTTTTACCTTTTGAAAACAGATATAAATGAAATTTTAAAAAATAACATGTAAAATTCTTAAAGACAAAGGAAATCGATAGAATTTCTATCCCAATTATTTCACATTGGAAAATTAACCTCTAAATAAAACCAACAACACTTTTTTGCTTCTAGCTTTGATCAATTTATCAACACATTATTTATTACAAAATGGTTCAAGGATTCTGTGTGCGCGGTCAAAAATGGGTTTGCAGTGAAGTCGAACGGATATCGCTTAAACTGGAAAAGTACAAAACAGGATACAATGGCTACAATCGCATCCAACCAATTCTCATTTCAAAGAGTGTCACCTCAATGCTGAATAATTCAATACCACCTCCGAATACAATCAGAAATTCCAGTGGCACAATAATAACAACAACAACAGTAACAAAAACAGAAGAACCTGAAATTCCATCAACCAGGTTTCGTCGTCATTGTTCAACCCGCATTACATAATAATAGAAAGGCAAAATATTTAGTTATATGAAAGTAAATATACATATGTAATTTTTTATATATTTATAATCTTATTGAAATATTGTTTTTCATAAGAAAAATATATTTAACATTATTCCAATTCAAAAAATGTATTCTATTTGTTATGGAAACAGAAAACTAAAAATTAAAAAAAAATATATTTAGTACATATATAATTTTTTATTCAAAAATACAAACGATTTGTTCCTCTTACATGTATTATTTAGTTAAGTTGTTTTTTATTTATTTATAAAAATGGATTTTTAATATTTTTTTACCAGATATACATAATTATCTGTTTAGTATACATTTCCATATAAAGCGTTCAACATTCGTTTAAAATTAAAAACTTTTATGGGTAATATTGTTTTAAATAGTTTTCTGCATTGAAAATAACTTATGATAGTTATCGCAAAAACATAAAATAAAGCACACGGTTTAACTGACAATGAATTTTTTAATGCAAATTAAAGATATACTTTTTTTTTTAAATACCTTTGAAAACATGTTAAAATAGTTTACTATAAAATTGAATCAAAAACAAAGTAAATATTTTTTAAAGATTATTGAGATTAATTGAACAAAAATATATTGATTATTATTTGTGCCTTTATTACTTTAAACATTAAACATACATAATATTAATTTTTTATTGCATAAATAAATTAAATAGAGAGCAATTTGTTGATACTAGCAACTAATTAATAGGAAAAGCTTGATTTTTTATATTTAATTAATTTATATTAATTGGATACTTGTATTTAAAATTTTGTTTAACTCTTTCTTAAATCTTTTTGATTCGCTCTCAGTACAATGTTGTTTTTAATATTTATCTTAAAATACAATTGATTAAATACTGAAATCTAGCACTGAAGAAGTTAATCGTGATTGAAATAAATTTTGCTGAATTTTCTATAATACCTATTTTATTCATCTGGGTTGTTAAAAGACAAATTTAATTCTGATATTGAATTTGAAATGAAATCGTTTTGAAAGGGATTATTATTTTTGTAAAAGGTAAACTGTTATACACATTCAATAAAAGAGGCATTTTAAGACATAAGCTTATTAAGTAGCACCGTTTTAATTCGTTAAAAGTATCAATGGATGTAGATTGTCGGGAGAATTAATCGAACTTGAACATGAGAAATTAAATAAAATTGCGATTTTCCAGATGCAGGTTACTTGTACCTAGAGGATATTCTCATTATTAAGGTGAGAGTATCTAACTCTCTTAAGCGGCTAAGTTAGTTAGAGTTAAGTTTGACATCTAGTCACTGAGATTCTGAGAGATGTTTTAAGGTTGCGAATTATAGTTAAAACACGGGCAAACAATTCAACAATCAGCAATATTTGAATTGCCTTAATCTCGGCTCTAGTCAATAAAGGTAATAAGAAAAGCTTTATTTAAGCTCTGCATAGTGGGTATTTAAAGTAAAGGGGCGACTTTCGATTACCGCAGCACGAATTTCGTTCTGATTTTTTTTGTACAGTTAGGTAGGGGTCTCAATAGAACATGTTTTAAATTTTAAGGCGAGGAAACACCGTTAAGTCATAAAAAAAATATTTTCTTTTTCGGACTTAACCCTACTTTTCTTGTATTGCGTTTTTGAGCTTAAAACAAGTTTTTTTTTAATTGATACTACGGTATACTAAGAGCTAGGTATGTAAGGGGGGGCATGCTGCCCCCCTGCAACCCCCCTGCCTGGGCTCACTATAGGATTTGGGGTGGGTGCGAGTTTGGGTATTGCAAAGTACTTTTCGCATTTGAGCACTAAAAACAAAGAAATTTCCAACGAAAAAAAAAAACAAGTATGGCAACACTGAACAAAAAACAGGGAAGAAATGTCAAAATCAACCATTTTTGCGTGTTTTGTATGTAAAAAAGTGAACTTTGAAAATTAATTTAAAATAGAAATAAATGTTTCCTCGCTCTAAAATTGCTATAATTATTATTTATTTGTGCATATCTATCAAATAAAAAAAACCGCGTGTCGAAATTCGTGCTGCGGTAATGGAAAGTTGAGCCAAAGTAAATTCCCATAAGAAAAATTATGCTCGACTTCAAGTCGATCAGCTCATTTTATTGTAAATTTGGAAATTCTACGTGACTGTCACTAATATCCGGTTTTTTTGAAATTATTTTATTATTTGCAATAACTTGTCTGAAAACAGTGGATTTCATCCATTATTTTTAGCTTCGTATCTATTTTGTATTTAACAAAATTTCTGTCTTGAATCTAAAAAAATCTGTACACGCCTTACCCCAAAACATTGCAATACACGAAAAACTATGAAAATAAACACTCATTAATATTCGGGTTTCTTCACTTGAATTATTTTCGATACTCAATTCAATCGATTCTTAATTCTAATGTCAGTTTAAAATTACACAGCAGCCCAATTTTAGTGTTGTTTCTGAAAAAAAAGTACTAGGAATAAATGTAAAAACCAAAGTGGTAACATTGAAAAAAGTTAGTTTCAACCTTTTTACCAAATTTAAAAAATTGTGATTGTGATTTTCAAAAACTTGTTTTAAATATATTGTTATAGTAAATATTTTATTTCGAATCAACAAAAAGAAAGCTGCTGTACGGAGACTTTTTGGACTATGTGTATATCCTTAGAATATTATTTTAATTTTTTTTCGCCAAACTTAAAAACGCAATGGGCCGTAAGGGACAACATTTTTCTTTAGAAAAGAGAAAATTGGTAATTAACCACTATTTGAAACGATCAACCTACAAACCAAAAACACTCTATATGAAGATATAAATCCTTCGTACGTATCACCCTCCAAAACCCATTTGTTTACATTGTTGTATTTATAATGTGGACGGATTCAACGAGAAAAATTGACGTGTTTTCACGCATACATAGAATCAACTACTGATTTTTTGGGGGAAATTTCATAAATTAGAGGAGAAATTACACGCACACTAAGAATAACTTTATGAGGCTGATTTCCGGTTTAGCTTGTAGGCAAACCAAGATGTCTACCGAGGATTTATATCTTCATATAGAGTGTTTTTGCTACAAACAAATAGCCTAAATGTTAAAGATAAAGGCTAGTACTGTTGGTGATGTTGTAAGAAGGTATCGGGATGAGAAACACGAAGAACAGTTAATTGTAAGAAAAATAAAAGTTATCACCCGTTTAAGTGCACCAAAAATTGTCAATGAAGTTTTAATTGAATGCGGGAAGCATGTGTCGGCAACAACGGTTCGGCGCACTGTTCACACCAAAGGTTTGAAAGGCGGGGTAGCCATTTGTCAAAAATTTGCCAAAGAGTACCAAAAAAGGATCCAATTTAGTGGAAAGATGTTATTTTTGCAGATGAAAAGAAATTTAAACTTTTTTGATCCGATGGCAGAGTCATGGTATGGCATAAGAAGAACGAAGAGCTGAAAACAAAAAATTTAAAGCCAACTGTATAGCATGGGGGTGGTCATGTTTTGGTGTGGGGTTGCATATAAGCGAAAGGTGGTGTGGGTAATTTGGTATTTATTGATGGGATCATGAACAAGGAGCATTAAGAATCCTAAGAGAAAATCTTTAAAAAAAAGCAGAGAAACTGGGAATTTCACGATCCTTTACATTTTACCAAGACAATGATCTGTTACAAATTACATCCGCGATTATTTATTAAGTATATAAATGACGACCAAATAAAAATTAAAGAGAACCGACGACGACAACCAACGATAACGAAAACAAACAAAAAAAATGTTTCTGATTTTGATTCTTGACTTGTCAAAATGACATAAGTGAGATCAAGATTTACGATATTGCGAATCGGTAGTGTAGGTCAATATTTGTGCAAAGGATAGGTTCGGAGAATAGGGACTTGGGACATTGAAAGCAAGTGAGAAATCTTAAAGAGAAAAGTGAGCAAGAGGATTGGATACGATTTGATTGTTAAAATTTTGAATTTTAAAACCGCATAGTTGCCACCAGAGCATTTGTTTGTTTTTAATCGTAAATTTAATAAAATAAAATTTGTCATTTAAAATGTACAAATGAAGTTATGTAAAATTGTTTTCGAAGTTGATTATTTTTGAAATAAATAATAACAATACAATGGAGAACTAAATTTTGTTTAATAAGAAGAGGATGGGAAGGGTGAGGCAAGGAGGATGAAACAACGATGACGTTTTGAAGAAACCAGGTAAAGGGGTTGTCCTAGCGAGGGAGACAACCATGACAGGGTGGGTCGAGGCGACATTTTCGCGCGTCAAACAAAATCATTGACGCTTAGGCTGGAAAATAGATTTGTTTGTAATTGATTTAGGTTCAAGAACCCATGGCAGAGCTAGCCAAAGGGGTATCTTTCCGGCACCTTGAACCGATGACAAATTAGTCAGTTATATCATGTTTTGGTATAAGCGAAAGGTGTGGGCAATTTGGTATTTATTGATGGGATCATGAATAAGGAGCATTATTTAAGAATCTTAAGAGAAAATCTTTAAAAAAAGTGCAGAGAAACTGGGAATTTCACGATCCTTTACATTTTACCAAGACAATGATCCCAAACATAAAACCCATATTGTCAGCGAATGGTTGTTGTATAACTGCCCCAAAGTTGTTGCAGCCCCAGCACAATCTTTTGACCTAAACCCCATAGAAAATCTGTGGGATGAGCTTGACCGGCGGCGGCGTGTATGGGAGAGGCCTGCTACTTCCATAAGCGCACTAAAAGCGCGTTTGCAGAAACATTTAATACAAAACCGAATATTAATGAAGCTCACTGTATTTAGTTTGCTTCTTCTGTGTGACTTATGAACAAACAAAATTTAACAAACACTACAGTAGATATTTCATCGCAACATTATGTCTCCCTATTTTTGAAATAAGTCTCTAAAATTCGTTTTTGAGTATGGAGGCCAACTATAATTTTAAGAGTTGGAACTTTAATTGTTTGTACAAATTACAAAAAAGAAGTTCCATAATTTTCGAAGTTCAAATCTTGTTATAAGCAAAATAATTGTTTTTCAACATTTCGTTGAAGTATATTTGCAAATATTACTAACAGCAAAAATATTAGTTTCAAAAAATGATGTATTTTTCATAACTAAATATGTAACGAAAGAAGATATTTTACTATCCCCAACTAATGCTTTTGATATGAAATATTCTTTTACACTGGAAAAATATATTTTAATAGAAATAAATACAAGAAGAGGATCCAAGAATTATAAATATAATTATTACATAAATAAGTCTGATAAAAAAAATACCGGACGGTAAAAGCGGGATATTGCACATAATAAAATATACCTAATTTTATTTAATTGTTTTTCATTCATTCATTCATTGACATTCTTGGGTAAAATGACAAAACTAAATGAATGCACATTTTAAAAATATACTAGAACCTTTTGAGAGATTAATATTGATATAATATTTTTGAGACTTAACCAACTTAAATGATGTAGCATTCAGTATATACGCATACATAATATAAGCTTTATACAACCAGTAGTGATGTTATTATATATTATTATTATTATTTTGTTAAAATAAATTAATGAATCTCTTAGTATTAAACAGTTTTTGCTAAGTAACTTTTTTAACAAATATACACAATTATTAAAATGTAAATACATAAATGTATTTATGTTTTCAAAGGTACATATAACTGACTTTATCTTGTGAGTCACAAAATTAAATTATCTGCTAAGTATTTTAAAAAAATATAAACTTTATAATAGAGCGCAACATTTAATTAAAAAAAATAACTAAAAATGCTAAGAATCCCTGAACTTGAGTTTTGGTTTCGAATTATATTTTATAGCTACCATTTTCTTGTTACTTTAAGAATAACTATTTTCGGAGTTATTTTCGATTTAGTCCATTCGTCGATGACTATTTCTACTTCGTACGCTTTCGGTATCTGTTTCATCGTCGTTGGTATCTTCTTTAGGCCGCGTCCATTTAATCATTGTTTCCGGTGAACGATAAAGGAATAGTAGTTTGGCGAATAAATCTTCTTCGAGGGCAAGCTCCAAGGCTTCTCTTACCTTTTTTTTAATGGGAAATGAACAAGTGTAAATAAATTTACATTTTTACTTTTTATTTTAAACATACCAAATAAATATCAAGGCACAATTGGAGAACTCTATCAACGTATGGAAGATCTTCGTACATTATTCTTCTACTTTGTCCGGCAATAGATGATTTGAGTACTCTTGACGCCAATAATACAAAAGTAGTGTAGAGTCCAATGATTCTATTATGAAACAACAAAAAAAAGAAAATAGTGATCAGAGATTTTTATATTTGTTGTGGTGCCTATTGGAACTATCGAAAATACAAAATGATAACCTTGTCAATATTTACTAGCACGGGATATAAAAGGTCATTCATTTCGTAGTTTAAAGTTGGTTTGCAGTTTTTTAATACCTAATATTAGTTTAGTATTTGCAATTTACTATAATGGATTGCTTAACAATCAAACGTAGCCATTTTTCGCGTACTACACAATGGTTAGGGTCATTATAATCGACCGACTCAAGTAATTAGCATAATTGTGAATACATTCAAGAGAAGAATGCATGATCAGTCGAAAATATTGTTGCTGCAATTTCTTCTTCTGGGGACAGGCAATAAACAACGATTCTCTTACTGCATAAAGGGCTAAAAAAAACCAGACAAAATGACTGATCGGTATACTCTATGGTCGAAAGATTTTATTGGTGCTTAATTCTTCTAAGATGCCAATATGCAGGCTCTTACAGTCAATGCGGAGCGATATGTTCGATATGCCGATATAACACATCACATTTTTAAGTTTTACATTTTACTAATGTCAATTGGCCACTAACATCAATGGATAGCATGCTGTGAATCTTCCCGAGGCGATTATTGAATGATATTGTTATTCACACTTAATGGCAAAGTACTTTTTATTAAAATAAAAGTTTCAAAATGTCTGACCTACCAGACGCTTACACAAACGAATTCAAATTTTTGTCAGTTACATTTTTTAGTTAAAAACATACTTGTGACCGAAAAATCTTTCGACATTCGAACAAAAAAAACACAAGAAAAATAAGACTGTTATTAAAACACAACCAATTTGATACTTTTATTTAGATATTTTATAGGAATCATTTTAAAATTTCACCAAAGCTACAAATTATTGTAGTAATTCTAATCTAAAATTGTTCAATCGACTTCAATTGATTTGAATCATCTTACACACGTATAAACACCCCATCTTGTGAACTTAAACAGATCATTGGTAACAAGATACTTAAAAAAAAACAATGAAAGGTGGGAAAGCCAGGAAATTATGGCCCAAATTCGACAAAAAATAGATCCCAGTTGTAAAAAGAAAATGCGGTTTACCACCGATGACATGTGTAAAGGGTACAATGGTCAGGAAGATACAGCTTACTTCTTATGCCACTGCCTAGCACTATGCCACACTATACTCTGTCCAACAAAAATAGTCAGTACACGTCTTATGGGAGAGCTTTTCTTGCAAATGGTGCCAGTCAGTGGTTTTATTCCCTTTTTACCTACTGAAAAAGAAAATTCAACCACTGACTTACACATAAATTGTTGTTGTAATTACGCTTCGACGAGCGTACATCCCCACAACCTTTACCATGCGCAGCCAAAGCCACACTGACACTGATAAATAATGTGTTCACAAACAACCCTCTTCGTATGTATTGAAAATAAGCAGATTGTTATTAGAGTTACCATTTCCACGTTAATGCAAATCATGGTGGATTTTTCTTTGGATTTTGTTTGGGAGCTTTCAGAATGTGTGCTTTTTTAAAAGCTTTTCAGAACAAATATGGGAATGGTGTTGTCGCTTGCTGTTTTTCGGTAAGTGAAGTTTATTTATTATTCTTCGTAAATTAACCCTTTGTTCCCGGAGATGTCAACTTTTTCAAATATTTGTATAAAAACTTAAAATTTATATAGAATGTGTATAATGAATAATGCATTTAAATAAAAAAAAATAATATTCACTAAAAATTAAAAAAAAACCAGTAGGAATATAAAGAAAAAATATAGAGTATTTGGTTTAATTGCGAAACCACTAGGAAGCAAAGGGTTGAGTTTAAGCGAAAATTATTTGTAATACATGGTGTAATTATAGATGGTGAAAAATAGTGATTTTGTTCATAAAAAAATATTCTTTGAAAAAGTGTTTATTTATACGGTGTTTTATAATCAGTGCCAAAAAAAGAACTGCTTTTATTTTATTATAAATCTGTGCTGTGTTGTTTATAAATTGTGTATTTGTGAATATTGTGTGATACAGAATCGAAAATTTTCATTATTTTGTCATAATTGAATTTATGTTACTCTTAGTTTTCACAAAGGGGTTTTTGAATTCGGGATTATGTACATAATTTATAAATTTTCTTAAACGGAATTTATTTTTAACTTTCAATTTAAAATCAAAAGTTGGTATCCCTACTAATATTTATCAGAGCTTTTTCGAAATTTATAATGGGCACTTCGGAAACCCTGTAATATTTGCTCTCTCTCACAACTTAACGAGATTTCACTTCAGTCAGAGTGAGGGGTAAACGTCCTATCTTCTCTGTACTGTACTATTTTTGTTGGACAGAGTATAGAAACAAACTCTTAGGCAGACACTTCTTCAATAATCTTGAAGAGCTGGTAGGAATTTCAGGAAACCGCCTTTTGGCTAGAACAAGAGTGTCCCTAGACATAGAATTTTATATTTTATTTTCAAGGAAGTTAAATACTTCGGGGTATCACAATGGATCTACATAGATCTAAGTGTAGCGATGACGTCATCAATCGTCAGTCCATTTACCTAACCTAACCTAAGGGGCCAGTTATAGCTATCATTGAAATATTTGACGGTGTTTCCCTTTGATTGAAAATGAAAATTATATACTGATCGATTGGAAATGACACAAAGAATTTTTTTTGAGGAAAAAAAGTGTAATTGCGCATTTATTGTTCTCTTAAAATGTATTTTTCTATTTTCCGGACGGAAATTCATTTTTCTGAATAGCTTATACTTTTATGTTGAAAAGTAAAACGAATCGTTCCACTGATTTGTGTTCCGATTTCACACAATTCCAATAACAGATTTCTGTCAGTAAAAATTTTTCGGTGGATTTCAATCAGGAAATTTTTGACAATTACAGACATTTTTATAAACGATCTGTCAAACAAATTCCAATGTTTGTTTTCAATGGGCAGGTTCAGCCGACATAAGGGACTTGAAAGTAAGGCAAGTTTCTTGCATCTGATTGGCCAGCTGCCAAAAAATTGCCTTCCAATTAAGGCAACTTTATTGGAAAGTTAGGCAAGAAAAATCTCCCTTACTATCAAGTCAAGTCAACTTATGTCAAAATGACAATTGATCATGTTTTTTAATTCAACTAAAAGCTCAACTTTATTACTCAATGATTTATTTATTTTCTGCACAACTTCATTTAATGCTTTCTGTAAAAAGGTTCCTTATAAATTTGGAAAAGAAATAAGTAATATTTCTTTAAAATACAAAATACAAATCATGATAGACTAGCTTGCCTGAGGAGTGTTTTGTAGAAAATAATGATTTTGGTAATTTTTGTATTATGAACTTGAAGTAGAGGTTTGTGAAGTAAAGTTCTGAATTTGAAATTCATGACACTTGAAAAACTAACTAGTTGCCTTGGTCAAAATGTACGTTCAAAGAATGAAGTTGACTGCAAATGAAGTCCCTTATGTTGTCTGAACCTGCCCAATGATGAAAAGCAATGTTAGCTATAACTGGCGCCTAACACCTCTTGTGTCTGGTTAAAACTCGCAGCGATGTGAGCGGAGAATCAAAACATGTTTGAAATTGACGCTCTCTCTGTGCTCTGGTTGCTGCTTCGCTTTTGCTCACTCTCCGCTCCACTCTGTTTATACATTTAATTTTAAACTTTTGATCTGTTGTAAGACCCATTTAGGATAGTCTAAATTCTAGTTAATAGTTTAAAGGCTGTACACCTTTCATGTTTTTCATTTAATCTAGGTACAAATAAATAATTACAAAAAAATATATTTACCCTCCGGCTGTCAGAAAACTGAAGGTTGATGGAAACTTTTTATCGTTGAATGTATACATAACCACACCAGAGTCACAATTCGAATATGGCAGCAGCCTTAAGGTATTTGTGTAGAAACTGTCATCGCAAGATTCTTGTATCTCCCACCATACTCCTTTCGAAGAGTCGTTGTTGGTATGTAATCTTATTTCTAACGAACGGTATGCTGAAGTAACTTGAAAAGAATTATAATTATTAGTATAAATATTTGCTGTTAAACAAAAGCATTTAAATGCTTGAAGCAAGAGTGAAAGAAAAATATGTCTTCAAGATTTGATAAAACCTTGAATGTTTACCTTTATCACCTGTCATAAGTTGATTTACGACATTAAGGTCTCCCGAATTATGTACCTGGAAGTATGGACTCCTTTTTATATGGCAATTAATATTTTCATTTAAGAACAAACCTTTATAAACTTTGGTAGTATGTTCGGTAAAATGACCGTACTGTTTTGTGTGGAGTTGCCCTGAAGCATTGCTATCATAGCGTCACGTCCAGAGAAATTATTACCTAATTCATAGGTTATTTCATCAGAAACCGTTCCTATAGCCCCCTTATTAGGGGGTGTACGGGTAAATGAGTATGTGAAACGGCACGTTAGAGATTTATCTAAAATAATAAAAATTTATGATACTCGGATAAAATTAAATCAAAAACAAGCTTCTTACTTTTAATTAAATCGTCCAATAATCGTTCTTTGTCTGGAGGGGCTATTGCCCACAGCGAAGGAGAATTCGATTTTAATATTATCGCTGCAATATCACCTTCATCGTAATTACTCAAGAACGTTAATGCAGGTTTGTTTGTTTTATAGGCATTGGTTAAATTCATAAACATTGAACTATTGAAAGGATATATACTCTCCCTGTTGTTCGTTTCATAGATGGGGTCATAGGGTCCGATACGAATAAAAGCCGATACTTCATAGGGTATATTTGATTGGCCTACAGCATTACCCAATGCAAACAAACAAAGAGGACCCCAAATGGAAACTACAATAAGCAAAATTATTGTTCCGCCTAAAGTAATCTTTGACATCATAGCCTTTTTCTGTGCTCGCATTGCTGGAAAGTCCGTTTCCATTTGCCTACCGCATTTAATGAAATAGATTTCTGAAAAAATATCCTCCATTTTAAGCCAGTCGAAGAGTGTCATTGTTGTATCCGTGCAAACCCAGTCAAGAATTGTTCTTAGCTCAAACAAAAATGGAACTTGCATATAGCTACACGAAAATATATATTAAAAACTTAAATTATATACATATTAATTTTAACAAGTAAATACTCACAATTTAAACGAAATCATATTCACCAAAGTAAATCCTTTGGTAAGGAAATTGCCTAAAATTCTCTTTGGATATCCACATTTTATTTGGAATGATGATAGTAATAGGTAGAAACATTTGATAATATAGAATATTATTGGAGGTGCTAAAGAGTAAAATCTGCGTTCAGTTACTGCTGGAATTACGAAAAACATCCATATGTGTATGCCAATAACGGAGAAGAAATGAAAAACTATTTTATGAACTAAAGCTTTTCGTAAATAAAGTGCTCGGTCGATGACAATTAAAATAAATTGAACGAGCAACATAATCAGGAATGGTATAGGCACTTTGTTCTCCACTAAATATGTTTGCACACCACCTTCGCCTTGTTGAGACTAAAATTAAAAAACAAGACAAAATATTGAGTTCCAATTTAATGATTTATTATATATAATGTAATATTGACAGTGATTCCAAAAAGGTAAATATCTAAATGAAGAATTTTATGTTGTTGTTTCGAAAAGAGAATAACTTTTAACTGTTTCTGTTAGTGATTATTAAAGTTATATGATTGATAATGAATAATGATAATTTAATTATTGTAAATGTGTATAATTTAACTTTTATATATTTTCATTAAGTTTGTATTGATCAAAATTTTGTTTATCAAATATTTTCATTCTTTTTTTCAAATGCTCGTTTCTTTTAATAAATATTTATTTTTAAATTAAATTCAATATTTAATTCATTATAAATAATACTGATATGAGTGTCAATCGCATTAAGTGTTAATATTAAAATGAGAAAATTGTATATTCTTTTCAAATTGAAGTATAGAATTCAGTGCCATTTTTGTATTGTTTTTATTTCTATTATTTAATCCGTCCATTTGATACATACAGTAAATCAAAGTAAACTTCTAACATACAGTATTTATTATAAGAAATATAAATTGTACCGGAGGTGCACCGACCCAAACGATCTGGAGATAAGGACAAAGTCGTCTATCAAAAACGTAAACAAATTGATCATAGATAAATATAGATTAAATATTAATTTGTACTGAGAAAAGAAATTCGTGCCGTTCATTCTAGCGACCCGAGTATGTTTCCGCAGATTATTAAGATCTTTAGAAGGAATGATCAGAACTACCTCCCTTGTCTTAAGATTGAGAGGATGACGGAATAGATTCGGAGGAGGACGATGACTTTTTTGCTGTCGAAGATCCGGAAGAGAAGGTGGAGGAGGTGGGGGCTGCTTCCTAGGAAGTGTACAAGGTGAATGCTAGTATTCACCCAATCACGACCTGGAGAACAGAGCCCTGCTTCCCCGCTTTGTAACGACATTTAAGTGGATTTGTTCATGAAGTATTTACAATGAACAATTAATCCCCAGAACAGTTTTTGAAAATTTTTATTTTAACCGTTAAACCCATTTGCCGCCTTTGCCTCAATACTCACCTCAGCCTCATTGACATCACGCTGAGCTCTTCTGATTATGTCAATGTCATCAGCATATGCTAGTAATTAGACAGACTTTCAAGTAAGATGTTAAAAAAATCGCATGACAGTCATAAGCCTTTTATTTATCGAAAGGTTCTGTTAAGTTATTTCCAACGTTTATGGAGCAGCGTGAATTCTTCATGGTCATCCTGCACAAACGGACGAGTTTGGCAGAGATGCCAAAACTAGAAATGGCTCTATACATCTCGTTCCTGTAGATGCTGTCATATGCGGCCTTGCGCACATTCTCTTTGGCAAATTTTGTTTGCTTTGCTAATAAACGATTGCTTCCTGGCAACTCGTCCAGGCTATTGGTGGTTACTCAAGACTATCTAAATTGTTTCTAAGCATCCTTTTTTTTTCAAGATAAATTTCGGCCTCTTGATGAAGTTTGGGAAAATAATTCATGGGTTAGACTTGACTTGTCGTGTAACCCACCTTTAACATCCACATCATTAAGAAACATTTTGTTCCGCTTGTTTTCTTATTTTCAACTGCTTCTTCTTGCCTCTAACGTTTTTTAATGAATTGCACCTCGGAGTGACTGCGATTTCCTAATTGTCCAATTTATATCAAGGTTTTGCCATTCTTAAAGTGCATGATTACCAAATTTTGTTTGATATATATTTTTTACTTTTGAAGGAAACTCTTGTAATCTTTGGAGCCGTTCTGTAGACTGAAGACCATTTTTAATATCAAAGATTTTAGTAGAAGTTACATTGCCAATTTTGACAACAAACCGCCTACCATTAAGCATATAAAATAGTGGTTTACTTATGCCAAGTCTGGTCAGCTTTATATACAGGCCCTCTAACGATACGGTGTCTAATACCTTCTCTAAGTCAACTGATGACTTTGTTGTTCTCAGCCCACTTGGACAGAGCTCTATTTATAACTTTATCGAATACATTACTGATACTCGGAGGAAGACGTATCGACCGGAGATTTGCCGGATTAGAGTTGTCCTTTCATTTTTCGGGAGAGAATGTACCACAGTAGTCTTCCAACTCACCGGATAATATGCATTATTCAGTGCTTTGTTAAACAGAGTGCCATAAATGTCCACACCTTCCTGAGGTAAATTGTGGTAGTAGAGCAATATCACGTCAAGTGGACCCCACTTTTCCACTTGATTATTAAATTCAGGTATGAATATTTGTTCATGAAGTATTTACAATGAACAATTAATCCCCAGAACAGTTTTTGAAAATTTTTATTTTAACAACATTTTTTTGTTTAATGAAAAACGCGTGGCAGCGCGTTATTCCGACATCGCTCACCGTCCGTCATAAATACATTTTTTTTGTTCAATCTAATCGTGAGCAGTTAAATTTTTTTGCGGATTCCATTACTTGCATAATATCGAGAAACACAAATTTTGTTTTTTGAGGGAGAAGTCATTGAAATTTTCATTTGTTAACTAAAAAGTTAATTAACAATATAAAAATCAATAAATAATTTAAATTTTTATAAATCTTATCAAACTAAAAGTATTAAACTATAAATCCTGGAAGTTTCATTAAAATACCTTTAATAACTTTTTTTTTATTGTCTTTTTAATTAAAAGTCATACAAATTTTCATTTAACAAAAAAATGTTGTTAAAATAAAAATTTTCAAAAAACAGTTCTGGGGATTAATTGTTCATTGTAAATACTTCATGAACAAATATTCATACCTGAATTTAATAATCAAGTGGAAAAGTGGGGTCCACTTGACGTGATATTGCGCTACTACCACAATTTACCTCAGGAAGGTGTGGACATTTATGGCACTCTGTTTAACAAAGCACTGAATAATGCATATTATCCGGTGAGTTGGAAGACTACTGTGGTACATTCTCTCCCGAAAAATGAAAGGACAACTCTAATCCGGCAAATCTCCGGTCGATACGTCTTCCTCCGAGTATCAGTAATGTATTCGATAAAGTTATAAATAGAGCTCTGTCCAAGTGGGCTGAGAACAACAAAGTCATCAGTTGACTTAGAGAAGGTATTAGACACCGTATCGTTAGAGGGCCTGTATATAAAGCTGACCAGACTTGGCATAAGTAAACCACTATTTTATATGCTTAATGGTAGGCGGTTTGTTGTCAAAATTGGCAATGTAACTTCTACTAAAATCTTTGATATTAAAAATGGTCTTCAGTCTACAGAACGGCTCCAAAGATTACAAGAGTTTCCTTCAAAAGTAAAAAATATATATCAAACAAAATTTGGTAATCATGTACTTTAAGAATGGCAAAACCTTTATATAAATTGGACAGTTAGAAAATCGCAGTCACTCCGAGGTGCAATTCATTAAAAAACGTTAGAGGGAAGAAGAAGCAGTTGAAAATAAGAAAACAAAAAAACAAGCGGAACAAAATTTTTCTTAATGATGTGGATGTTAAAGGTGGGTTACACGACAAGTCAAGTCTAACCCATGAATTATTTTCCCAAACTTCCTCAAGAGGCCGAAATTTATCTTGGAAAAAAAGCATGTTTAGAAACAATTTAGATAGTCTTGAGGAACCACCAATAGCCTGGACGATTTGCCAGGAAGAAACCGTTTATTAGCAAAGCAAACAAAATTTGCAAAAGAGAATGTGCACAGGGCCGCATATGACAGCATCTACAGGAACGAGATGTATAGAGCCATTTCTAGTTTTCGCATCCCTGCCAAACTCGTCCGTTTGTGCAGGATGACCATGAAGAATTCACGCTGCTCCATAAACGTTGGAAACAACTTAACAGAACCTTTCGATAAATAAAAGGCTTATGACAAGGTGATGTGCTGTCATGCGATTTTTTTAACATCGTACTTGAAAGTCTGTCTAATTACTAGCATATGCTGATGACATTGACATAATCAGTAGAGCTCAGCGTGATGTCAATGAGGCTTTTGTGAGTATTGAGGCAAAGGCGGCAAAATGGGTTTAACGGTTAATGAGGGAAAAACAAAATACATGCTGTCGTCAAGAAAGGACTTACAACACCGACTTCTCAGTCAAAACGTCACCATGGACAGACTTAACTTTGAGTAGTTAAGGACTTCGTCTACCTAGGCTCCGCTATGACCGCAGAAAACAGCTACAGCGCTGAGATCAAACGAAGAATAACTCTTGCAAACCGCTTTTTCTTTGGGCTAAGAAAGCAATTGAGTAGCAAAGCCCTTTCGCTACAGAAGTTATATTCAAAACTATTAATTGCAAAATTTACGAGTTTAATTTTGAGGTGAATTTTGGAGGTTGCTTTTAAATTTATTTTGTTTATACATTGCATTTATTATCTTCAAATAGGAAGTTATTTTAATCGGTCCGATTTTTATTTTTGGTTTAATTACAATGATTTATGAGCCTTGTATTAACATCAAATGAATTCAAGATATGTGTAATAAGTTTGGTGTTCAAAATAAAGGTTTAAGAATAAAAAAGAAACTTATAACAGTTTGTGCAACTTCTACTTTGTTACACTGTATTTCTCTTATGTATTCCGTTAATTTGATACATAATCTAAAATATTAAGTCTTACCCCAAACGCTGTAAATCCAAACAGCAGAACGAAAAAGTTAATAAAGTCGCATAAAAACATCAGCGCATAAACATCAGCAGGCAGTCGAGTTTTTTTAATTAAATTAATAAAAAATTTCCTATATGATGACAAATATTTGTGTTTCCTGAATAAAAATAAATTTATTAAACAAAAAATGAATTATTCTAAGTATTTGACTATTATTTCAAAAGCGCTCACGTCAATTTAGAAATTCCAGCAATGTACTCTCCAGAGTTTTGAAGAGAGTTCGATTCTTGAGTGTTATGGTCGTATGCAACTTCAGCTACTTGTGTTTGCATTGCGGTCGCAGGTTGTTCCTCATTTGCATCAACTCTGTGATTTGTAAAATAAATAAAAAATATAGAAAGTAAGATTAAATTGCGAAAAATTGCAGAAAACTGATTAAAGAACATACGAAGCGTTTTTACTCTGTACATCTTCTTTTAAAATTAATGCATGTTCCTGCATTACTTCTCCTTTGTATTCAGATTTCCATAATCCCTGAGACTTCAACACGAATCTAAAAGAAAATGACTCAATTATTACTGTGATTTTGTAATTATTTTCGTATAGGTACCGGTGGAAAAATAGCACCAACAGCAGAAGTAAATCATAATTTGCATAGTGCTGATTTGATGAGATTCCTATTATGTTGACTGCTGCCAATGGTTGGTTTGGCAATGGAGTAGAAATGTTATTTGACAAAAGCAATTGACACAGACATTTAATCAGAACCAATGATTGAGTATAGGCAATCAATGTAATCCAAAAAGTTTTTGTCGGTCGGGGTAGTGAGAGTGTACCCCAGAGGAAAACCATCAATGGCAAAGGAAGTGATATTATGCTAGCGTTGATGACCTTTAGTTAGTTAGTTTAAAAAATGTGTTAATTATTTTATTTTATTTATTTATTATATATATAAGGTATTGTTTTTATTTAGTTAATAAAATTACCTGATTTATGAAAACAACAATATAGCAAATTAAATCGGTATTTGAAAGAATTGCATACCAAGCCGAAATAAGAGCTTCAATAATAATGTGGTGGTCTCTGGTGGCGAAATCTTCTTCATAGGTGAATTCACCAGCTCTGGAAAATTATAATTCAATTTAAATGTCCTCATTTTTTAAGCTTATTAAATAAAACAATCTAATTGTGCAGTTAAAATATGATAGTTTGTTTGTTTATATAATTATTTACAATTTTACTTTTTACATTACAATATACCGAACAGAATTATTTTCAACAAGCATGTATTTTAAGATATTTTATATAATTAAGGCTAAACCTTACCAACATATAGTTAGGGGATTTTTATGGATGCATGTATGAATGGGAGTCATCATTTTATATAGGTTTATATATTAAATAAACAATTAAATAAAATTATAATAATTTGTATTGCCTTACGAGTTAAACATAAGTTCCTATTATTTGTGTTCAAACACAATATACAAAATTTGTAAATTCGAGACCTTGGCGCAAAATTTTAAACAACCTATTGTTAAGGATTTAACAATTTAACAGTTAGCAATTTGCATATTTTTAGCAATTTACTAAGGGGCCGGTTATAGCTATCAGTAAAATCTATCAGAAAAATTTTAGTTTTTAGTTTTTGAACATGTTACAGATTTATTTCTAGCAAAAGATTGATGCAATAAGATGAATCCTATATTCAAGTATTTTTTTTTTCAAAAAGAAACAATGCATTTAAAGTTTTATTTAATTTATAAATCCATTTTAATTTTTTTAATGATGAAATTTCATTTTACTGAACAGCTGACTGCCAAAAACCAAAAAAAAATTCGTTTTACTGTTGGTGTTCCAATTTTTTACTGTTCCGATCACATCATTAAAAAATTTACTGATAAAAGCAACAGTAAAAAAATTGTCTGAGGCGTGAAGCTCGATGTTATGGTCGAAAGAAAACAACATTAATGACGTTAATTTACTGATTGCTCTAAACGCTCATCAGTAAAACATTTCAGATTCCTCCTGTTTCAAATTTTACTGATGGATTTTACTTATAGCTATAACCGGCCCCTTAAAGAAAGGAAACACGCTAAAACAGACCATTTCATCCACTGCTCTTAAAAGAATAATTGTACAGATGTCATATTGATTTAGAAACTTGCTAAAAGTTAAATTAGCCATTCCGTGATTTTAACTTTAGCAAATTGTTGAGCGATATTAAGATCTTAAAATCGTTTAAAATTAAGTAAATTATCTTTTAATCTTAGTAAATTGCTAAATGGCTTTAACATTTTATTAAATCGTTTAAAATTTTGGGCCTCTGTTTTTTAAATTTTAAGAGTTTAAACTCAAGAAATATTTATTTTAGATTATTATAATGTTTATATTTCGAGATTTCTGCTTTCCAGATTACTGTTTTTCAGATGTCATGTAAGACACACATTTCTAATGTACATATGTACAAATAAAATCACATCTTATTTGTTGATATATCGGGTGTTTTTTTTAGACACGTGGTTTTTAATCAAGCAATACTTTTTTTTCGGAGTTGGTTTTGATTTTACTCAGTTTGGTTTGCCATTTCATAACCCACAAGCCATTGTTGAGACGCCGCCGCGCCGCCGTTACATCTTCTAAAAGTCATACTGTTTGGTGTGCTCTATGGGCAGAGGGAATTATTGGTCCATATTTTTCAAAAATAAAGGCGGCCATAATGTTACAGAGCTATGACTAATGATAATTTCGCGCATGAATCGGAGGATGTTGATGTGGACGACCTTTGGTTCCAACAAGACGGCATGCCATACAGCCAACGAAACAATCTATTTACTTTTGGTTAGCACATTATCTAGCGCCGTGGGCTTGTGGCGGGAGTGGTTTTCAGGATTGTGCGATTTAACACCGCTGGACTATTTTTTTGGGGCTGTAAGTCGCTTGTCTTGACTTTTTTTTATATTGTGCGCGCACTCAAGAAGATATAAATACCCTTATATTAATTAAACACAAGCGAGGATAGGTATAGAAAGAAGATACCGATGCACATTGGTTTTGAATGTCTGCACTTTGTAATGAGTGGGAAATATTGAGTCTGGTTAAGAATTACACATTCGTGTAGTACGACTTAAAAAAGAATCTCTGTACTTTACAGTACGTCCAAAATTGGGCTCAAGGGTAAACTGATGAGCAATCCTAGAAGAACGGGTACTTCGGTTGAATTGTTTGAGGGAAGGAATGCAACTGGCTATTTCACTAGAGCATTGTTTATGGAAATAGCAATAAAATAATGACAGACATGAAACCTTACGACGGTGCTCAAGAGATAAAAAGGTTTCAGTTAGACAGCAGCCACCTATCATTTTTAGAGCTCTCTTTAGAAATTTGTCCAAGAGACTCCAGTGGGTTATTGGAGCACCTGCCCAGACATAGGAATTGTACTCGAGTTTCTGACGAATATAGGCTTTATAAATTATGCCCAGATCAGAAGGAGTAAAATACTTCCTGCATCGTCGGAGAAAACCTAAAAATTTAACAGCATTTTTGGCTTTGTTGAAAATGTGATCACTACACAGGATATGGTTTGTGATGTACACAACTAGAACTGAAAGCAGTTCAGTCTCCTCGATGCAAGTACCACCCATGGATAGTGGCATTGGGGGAGGATTAAGCTTTTGCGGCAGAAGACAGCATTGAGTTTTCGAAGCATTAAATTCAACATGGTTTTTAATTGCCCATTGGACAATTTAATGAGCTTATCATACGCTGCAGTTGGTAGTCTACATCTCAAGAACTGGGATGGGAATCTAAAAACGAACTTGAAAAGCTGAGGGTACTGTCATCAGCGAAACAATTTAGTGGGTAAAAATTTTCAGACAAAAGATCATTTATTAGAATCACACTAACCGCATATTTATTAGGATCAGAGGTAAGAAACAAGTCTAGAGTGTTGGCGGATCGACCTGCAACGTCAGGGATCCGAGTTGGCTCGTTTGAAAAAGAATATTTGGAGGGTTATATTGCTAACATACGGCCCAATGTTTGCTTAAAGTGGTCTCTAGGC
This sequence comes from Eupeodes luniger, assembly GCA_951509635.1. Classification (NCBI taxonomy): domain Eukaryota; kingdom Metazoa; phylum Arthropoda; class Insecta; order Diptera; family Syrphidae; genus Eupeodes; species Eupeodes luniger. Next base: position 50,233,204 of record OX608075.1, on the reverse strand, counting down.
TGGAATTCATTCGAGCCAGCCGCGGCATCTACTTGACTAAACTTATTTTTAAAACATAATGGTAAACTCTTTATAAACATAACATTAAATTATATGCGTTTTATTTATTCTTGAAAACCACACGTCTAAATAAAACAACCGTTATTTCAATGCCCAGACATTTGGAAAATTAATTTACTGTATTTTATGGATGCTAAATCTTGTATAAGCAAAATAAAAACTCAATGAGAATAACAGAACTAGCTTTTGAAACAAAATCAGTCAAAAACTTCTGCATTCCACTTTATTGTGATTTCAAATCGTGTATGTGCATTGGAATTTTAAAATTGATAATTGATGTGCTTAATAAAATTAATTTACTAGAATATTATTTATTATAATTTATTTCACTTCAAAACTTTAAACATGGAATTTCAATTCATGTGAAACGAAATACAGAATACTTGATATTGTTTTGCTTTTTTAAATTTGTTAACCGACGACGATACATTATTATTTAGACAAAAACTGTATTAGTTTTGTAAATTGTTAAAAATGTATTTATATTCCTTAATAAATTAGAGCAAAATTAAATTTGCATTAAAGTTTAAATGCGTGTTAATGAAAGATGAGATAAAATGTGTGTGTTTAAATTGTAATGCAAATTTAAAATTATGGAAAACCTAAGTAAACAGAAAGGATATTTTCTAGAGAAAGCACTAAAACTAAATTTTGTATGAATATTATAATAGAAGCTTGTTAATTATATTACACTGCCAAATATTATGATTGAGCTGTAAAATTTCGAGCAAAAAATACATAACTATGTATTTATGGTATGTATGTATATATTATGTTATTTAAAATGCGTGTCGATAAATAATGATATAGATGTGGGTTAAAAGTCGATGCCAAAGAGATAATAAATCATGAAAGGCTTAAATTGATGCGGGCGTGCACGAAACTAGCCAATTTTAATTTTTGTATACCTGTCTACTTTTTCATATGACCATTCGTCACTAAGAGTGCCTGTTTCATCCAGTCCCATCTCTACTGAGGGAGGCATCACTCTAATACCAGGCACTCCACTTGATCTTCGCCTAAAAACACACATTCGACCATTATTTAAACGAGACTTTAATAAGAATACTTTTTCATATCATCAATTTTTATATTCAGTATTCGTACTATGAATCCACAACAAAAACAAAATAGCGGTGCAATCGTGATAGTTCGTTGAAAAATCTACCACAAAAATGTTAAGTCAAAAACAAAAACTTATAATCTAATGGCCATTTCGATTATTGACCTTGACATCGTATTCCTAAAATATTACGTGAAAAGATTGTACACCTTTTTGGATGAGGCAGAATCACCTATACATGAATGCATTTTATAAAATTGTATTAATTAACATTGACCGGAACAATTTTTCCAGATTTAAGTTTAACTTTGGAATAATTTCATACGATCAGTACATATATTAATAGTACCATTAATCACTGCGACTTTTTTTTAGCATTTTAAACTACCTATACTTTTTACTTATCCTTTAAAATAGAGAAGAAGAACCTTAAAATTATTTTAAATATCAGTCATTTTTTGGAAAATTATATAAATAGAGAGAAGAATTTGTTAAATGCATTTTCAGTACCAAATAAACCAGCGGAATTATAGTTAGTTAATATCAAAAAACACTTACACAAGAGGCCTTGATAGAGATCCTTGACTTCCAGACTCTTTTCTGTAAAACAAGTTTAATATATATTATAATTGAACTTTGAAGAATGCATACATTGATTTGAAATTAGATTGTTTCATTGTGTAGCTCAGTAAAACAAAAAACATAAAAATTCAAAAGGGATATTAACGCTGAAAATATTTGAAGTGAATAATAATAATAATAACGACTTTTTTTACCTAGGGTGCGCATCAATGGTATCTAATTCAATGTCATTGATTTCAATGAGTGGTTGATGTAATGCAGCTGTGCTTGTTGTGGTGTTGGTATCATGTATTTCTGTATTTGATTGAGTTTTTAGTGCAATTGTATCATCATTTCTAAAAGCAAAATTTAAATAATAAAAACAAAACAAATAAAAAGTCAAAAAAACAAACAAATGGGATATCTCAAATCAAGTGAGTAATAAAATAAAAATAATAAAGGGAAATTAATATTTGCGTGACGTTTATAACAATGCTTTAAGTATCAAGGTCCTGTCCAACCAAAACATATCGTGGGCAAAATATCATAAATAGTGGATTCTAAATTCGGCCATTCAAAATGAACAAAGTGAAGACAGCAGTATTTTACCACGTCTCATAAAACAGCTGGATCAGTTTTCTCAAAAAAAATAAGATGTCGTTTATATTAAACGGATGATTAATTATTATAATATTATTTAGTGTCATAACGAGGTAGTATGATTTTCCTAGAAAAGTCTTCTATTAAAATATTATAAAAGTTAATGAGTTTTACTTCACTCTAAAAGTTGTCTATCACATTAAGCGTAAGCGACTTAATAAACAATGGGTAACAAAAATGTGTGGTGTGGGATAGTTTCAAAAATAGTTGGTCAATTTTTAAAGTTACATTAAATGCTACTCAGCACATAAATGTACAGAGTAGAGACACAGCACCTTGAGCGACTAAGACTATATAAGGTGATAACAACACAAGACATTAATACAACATCGACATCATCGGCTTTAAGGTTTACCGACAGGATATGGATGAGATAGGTAGAGGCACAGCCATTTACGTGAGGGCGAGTATCGCGCCAAACACCATCGAAACCAAAATTGCAGGCCTCCAGACCAGTGAAGCTACTGCAGTTACCATTAAACTCGGTAGCAATGAGACCCTTACCATCGTCAGTGTTTACTTCAAATGCAATTCCAGCATGAGAAGTATTCATAATGATCTTCACGTCCTCAACGGCATCCTGGAGAAAAGCACATACGGACTCATTGGCGGCGACTTTAATGCAAGGAATCACCTGTGGCTAGATACCTCCATTTCACCCGAAGGAAAATCGATCAAGGACTGGCTGGATAACAACAGTCAACAGCATTCACTAGTGGTTATCTCACAGCCAAAACCAACCTTCCCCAGAACTCCATCAACGCTTGATTTTTTCCTTTGTACATCTAACCTTGTTCATTTACTTCCAGAGATCTGCAATTACATCTGCACAATAGTACCCAGTGACTTGGACCACGAAGCTGTCCAGCTTAGCATCAGACTCCAGCAACCCATCCTTTTAGCAAGGGAGCCAGCTGAACACCATATCAACTACAAAAAATTGGACATAAGCCGACTCCACAGAGACGTCGAAAGCAGCTTAACGCCCCCACCCGAAAATAGGAACTTATCCAACAGTGACATTGACACGGCCATAGACAATCTCGAACTGGCCATTAGTAACGCAGTGGACAACCAAAAACAGCCGATAAAACCCAGGGACAGATACCAGAATCTTCCGGAGTATGTGCAAAAGCTGTACGCACATAGGCAGCGCCTAAGGAAATGTCTCCAAAGAATACACCAGCGAGAGTTGAATACAATTAACAACAACTACCAGACCGTCTGGAGCGAGGTACAGTGCGTCAACGTAATGCTGAAAAATTCGATCCAGCTACACAACAACAACCAGTTCGAAAAGAGACTGCGCACCATCAAACCTGGACCAGACGCCTTCAAAAGTATCAACAGACTGATTGGGAGAAAAGCACCGATGCCAGAAACAATGATCACCAACGATGGAGAAGCTAAAACCGCACAGGACAAAGCTGAAGCATTTGCTGACCATTTCGAAGGTAACTTCATCCCTTGTCCACCAGCTGATTCTGTCTTCCTAGAGGAGGTGGAGGAATCTATCCATCACACTTTGGCACCGAGCCTGGATATTACCACATTCAGTGACACCAACCCTGCAAGTGATCCAGTTGACTGCCCGAATCTTAGCACCCCAGAGGAGATAGCCGAGGTTATCAGCTACTGTAAACCGAAGAAATCAGCTGGACTGGATGGAGTATCCAACTTCATCATTAAAAGGCTTCCACACGTAGTTATTATCATTCTGACGATCATCTTCAATAACTGTGCCAACAACAGCTACTTCCCGCAAAAATGGAAAACTGCCAAAATTGTTGCAATTCCCAAGAAAGGTGCCAGGAACAACATCTCCAACTACAGGCCAATATCTCTCCTCAGCAACATTAGTAAACTATTGGTAGAAATAGCATTCGACACCGTATGGATTGAAGGCCTAATCCATAAACTTCACTTACTAGGTTTTCCTATAAATCTAATCAAAATATTTTTTTCTTTTCTTTCTTCCAGGAAATTCTTTGTCCAAGTGGAGAAATATAAGTCGTCAATGAAGAGCATCAGAGCTGGAGTAGCCCAAGGATCGAAGCTTGGACCGTTCCTGTACAACATCATGACCTCTGACCAGCCAATCCCAGTCAATTGCGAAAACCTGCTCTTTGCCGATGACTCATTGACCTACGTGTCATCGATGTCACCAGTGATAGCAGTGAAGAAAGTAGAAGTCCACATGCATAGGCTGTTTGAGTTCTACCAAATGTGGGGAATTAAAATCAACTCATCCAAATCGGAACTCATCTGCTTCAGAAGACCAGCAACCAACCGTGGAGGCAGCCAGCAAGCAAAGAAATGCTGGAACTTAGCCCTCAAACTCCCAGATGGTTCATCACTGATGACAAAACGAAGCGTGAAGTACCTGGGTATCCACTTTCAGGAGTTGTTGAAATTTAACCCCCACTCGCGGAATGTTCTCAAAAAAGCCAGCCTTGCCTTCCATCGGCTCTATCCGCTGATGAAGAGAAAAACCGGCCTAAGCCAGCAGACAAAGATCCTGATCTACAAAACTCTTTTGAGACCAGTCATCGGCTACAGCTTCCCTGTATGGTACACCATATCCAAAACAGCCATGAGTCAACTCAAAGTATTTGAAAGAAAAATGTTAAGGATCTGCACCGGACTCTTCTTCGACCAAAGACGCAAGAAGTATTGTAAGAACGAGCATCTCTACTCCGAAGCAAAAATAATGCCACTGGACAAATACCTTCTACTCTCGGCAAAGAAGCTAGTTGGAAACACAACCAACCACCCGAACCAACTCATAAGAAGGATGACGACCCAACAGCGACTACCTCAGCCGAGGTATCTGAGCGTAATGGACACCCTAGATGAAGAAGTAATACCAATCGACAACGAGGAAGCTATTGCATTCTACGCTGACCAAGGGTCAGCACCACACCACTGGACAACCGGGACGGAACACCCCGAGTACACCCAAGTCAGCCGACTTCTAATTTAAGATTGACAAATGCAATGTAAACAACAATGTATTATAATTTTAAGCCAAAATGTGTAAGATTAGGCCCCCTAAGTGCCAACAAATTTATAATTTATCATAGTATCTTAAATAGTTTATAAGTCAAATTGTATATACATATTATTGTTCAATAAAAAAACTTGAAACTTGAAGACATTAATACAAGACAGAAGGACAGAGGAAAAAGAACAACAGACGGAAAGAACACATGACAACAGCACGCGGTAGGTTTCGAGACGGTCATCCATCTGTCTACTAACCGCGCTCACTGATGTTTGATTTCGGTGATTTATTTTTAAAGTTATTACAAGTTAAATGTACGTTAGTAAGAAGGGTCCAGAACTCCAGATAAACTAGGGCGACTCAAACTAAGAAAATGGGAATAAGAATATATGTACATATTTCGTGATCAGGATAAATAATAAGTGAAAATTTAATCAATACAAAATTTAAAAAAGAATCAGACTTAGTAAACATTTTGATTTCTATTTCATGACTTGCGTCTACCAGATTATTGCATTTTCCACATCATTCCGGGGGATAAGGCATTCCTTACTTACATAAGGGGCCGGTTATAGCTATCAGTAAAATCCATCAGTAAAATTTGAAACAGGAGGAATCTGAATTGTTTTACTGATGAGCGTTTATAGCAATCAGTAAATTTACGTCATTAAATAAAATGCCACTTTGAGGCTTCGCGCTCAGACAATTTTGTTTGCTGTTGCTTTCGTCAGTAAAATTTTTAATGATGTGATCGGAACAGTAAAAAATTGGAACACCAACAGTAAAACGAAATGGAATTTTTTTTGGGCTTTTGGCAGTCAGCTGTTCAGTAAAATAAAATTTCATCATTAAAAAATTAAAATGGATTTATAAATTAAATAAAACTTTAAATGCCTTATTTCTTTTTGAAAAAAATACTTGAATATAGGATTCATCTTATTGCATCAATCTTTTGCTAGAAATAAATCTGTAACATGTTCAAAAACTAAAAACAAAAATTTTACTGATGGATTTTACTGATAGCTATAACCGGCCCCTAACATGTCGATCTACTTTTATACTGAAGGATCAAAGACTAATGGGGTTGGCGGAGGCGTGTATTCCTAACACCTAAAACTAAGCATCTCCATCCGCTTTCTTTTTGGAGAAAAAAGAAGTACAAAATTCTATATGTTAACTCTCCCTATATTACAGGTTTCCAATTAAAGTTCTCAGGCTAAGTACATGAGACCTTATTTTAGATAATTATTGAAACGTAATATACAAAAAAGACTCAACAAAGCTACTGTAGCTCTCTTTTCTTGCAAAAAAGCTATTGGTAATAAATGGGGCTTACAGTCCCGAGTTACGAATTGGTTAAACACATCGGTAACCAGACCAATTTTAATGTACGGTGTAGCAGTATGGTTGACTGCTTAGAAAAAGCTATAAGCCGCGACAAACTAAAGTAAGCAAATCGCTTCTTACGACCCCATCCGCAGATGGACACCCTACTCTACCTAACACCTCTTGATATATATATGTAGCTATTTAACAAATAGTTCCAAGATGTGCTATTCGCGTAATTCTTAAATCTCTGAACTCTGTCTCTAAAAATTCTATAAGAGTCCATAACTGTCGATTATCTCTAATGGAGATGGCACAACAGTTTAATATTCACCTTTGATGGGTGCCGGGTCATAGAGAAATTCCAGGAAATTGTAAGGCAGATCAACTCGCCAGGAATGGTACAGTACAACCCATTCTACCACGTTTGGCTAATGGTAGCATACCAATCGCTACACATAAACTATTGGTAATGCAGGTAGCTATGAAGAAGGCAAACATCAGGTGGAATTATATCACCACGTTTCAGGTCACGAAAAACATATGGCCTACACTTTAAATTGATCAAGGTGCTTGCTATCTTTAAAATGGCTTTTGCAGAAGCTTTATGGATGAGGAAGAGGAGGAAACACTTCATCACCTCCTCTGTACATGCCCTGCTTTAGCTCAACAACGCAATTATGCTATAACGACCTCAATCATATAAACATAATCAGTATTTCACGTTTCGTAAGGGACTCAAACTGGTTTCATTGAGCTTAGAAGAAAGCTTCAAGATTCATGTGGTATCACAATGAATGATAATGGAACAGCAGTTCAATATTCACCTTTGCTATGTGAAGGCTACATGAACTTTTCAGGAAATTAGCATATAAAGCATATGGACTCTTCAAAAACTGTACAACATACCAAATTAGTGAAATTCTATTATATTGATCCAAATGATCGCAAGCAGACAAGCTCAAAAATCAAGATTCGTGAGGAACTTCAATTGGTTTCATTGAGCTTAGAAAAAAGTTTCAAGAATCATATGGTATCAAAATGGGTCGACAATTGCCCACGATCTAAAAGTTAAATTTGTTAGCTATTTTTATAATATTACAAAAAAAATACTTTTTTCTAAATTTGTCTTGTTAAAAATAAAAAAAAAAAAACATCTAATTTAAAATTCTTTGGCCGAAAGGCATTAGCATTGAGTTGAATAGTTTAACTTTGAGTACGTTATTGATAAGCAGCCTAATTTGTATGATTGTTTCTTTAGTCTAAAGGATTTCATTTAAATTTAATTGGATTTAAAAAAATGGCCCTTGCTGTTTTTTCTCTGGACCTTTCATGATAAACATTTTATTTTACACAGAATTGTTTATGAGCAGATAAGGGATAATGATCGAACTCTGAATTAAACTAAAGTTAGTTAACATTTCATACAATATGCGAATTATTTTTGAGGCGTTAGGTCGTTTCGCGCAAAATCAAATGGCCAAATTATAAAATGTCATACAGCCCAAAATTAGTCAAAAAGCCCAAAAAGTTGCCAAAACCCGAAAGCGCATGCCGTAACGCCCAAACAAATTTTGTAATAAAAGAACGCCCCAATTGATATAGTTGTCATTTTGCCGAAAGGAATTTTTAACTTCCCATAGGAAGTTATTGTAATGGGTCCGATTTGTCAAATTGAAAATTTTGACATTTCTCGACGTTTCAAGGTCCCTAGAGTCGAAATAAAAGATTTTTAGAAAGATGTCTGTGCGTGCGTGTGTACGTACGTCCGTACGTCCGTACGTTCGCGACGTTTTTTTCGTCGTCCATAGCTCAAGAACCAGAAGAGATATCGACTTCAAATAAATTTTGTTATACAGATAATAAGGCAGAAAGATGCAGAAAGGGCTCTCAAGAAAATTGCGTGGGTGTTTTTTTTACCATACCAGTTTAAAAAAAAGGTGAAAATTTTGGTTAACCCTAAGTATCTCATGAACCAATAACGCTAGAGACTTGAATTAAATTTTATATTATGTATTGTAACGTGATACAAAACAATTATATTTTTGGAAAAAAATTCAATTAACGGTTTTTTTTATAAATCAAAAAAACTGAAAAAAAAAATTTGTCACTTCGAAAATTTTACGACTAAAATATGATTTAATCTCCAAAACAATTTTGTGCAACGAAGAATAATGTTTTTGACATCTGATAAAATTTTGAGAAAAATCGAATTGACAATTTTTTTACAAAAAATAAAAACCTAAAAAAAAAGTTAATAAAAGTTGGTAAAAATTGATTTTTGACTCAAATATCTTTTCAAGACTTTGAGATATTGGCTTTAAACTACTTTTATCTTTCAAAAAATATTTTGAGAAAAATCGAATTGACAGTTTTTTTACAAAAAATTAAAAACTGAAAAAAAAATTAACAAAAGTTGGTAAAAATTGGTTTTCGACTCAAATATCTTTTCAAAAATTTGAGATAATGGCCTCTAACTAATTTAAACTTATAAGAAATATTGTTTTCAACATTAGGAACAATTTTGAGAAAAATCGAATTGACAGTTTTTTTACAAAAAATAAAAACCTAAAAAAAAATTAATAAAAGTTGGTAAAAATTGATTTTCGACTCAAATATCTTTTCATTACATTGAGATATTGGCTTTAAACTACTTTTATCTTTCAAAAAATATTGTTTTCAACATTCAGTAAAATTTTGAGAAAAATCGAACTGACAGTTTTCTAACAAAAAATTAAAAACTGAAAAAAAAATTTTACAAAAGTTGGTAAAAATTGGTTTTCGACTCAAATATCTTTTCAAAAATTTGTGATTATGGCTTCCAACTAATTTTATATTATAGGAAATATTGTTTTCAACTTTAGGAAAAATTTTGAGAGAAATCGAATTGACAGTTTTCTTACAAAAAATAAAAACCTAAAAAAAAAAACAATACTAAAACCTGGTAAAAATTTACTTTCGACTCAAATAGCTTTTCAAAAATTAAAAATATTGGCTTCAAACTTATTTTATTTCACAGAAAATATTGTTTTTGATATTCAGCAATTTTTTTATAAATATACAATAGTCCGTTTTTTCATAAAAAAAATAAAATCTCCAAAAAATAGAACGCAAATTTGGTAAGAATTGATACATTTAGACAAACTATTAAGCAAGACAAATCGATAGACGGGATGGGAAGTTATCAGTGTGGGTCGCATCCCAGCCTCTTTTTAAATTTGTATTTGGATATTATGACATGGGCGTTGAGCTTTGTGATATTTATTTTGGCCATCGCGACGATTATGATTTCTTCCGTTTCTTATGTCTTGTAACCCAACCACATATAACCCAAATCATAAAATGGCATAAATACCAAAATGAGAAAAGTCGTAAAAAATATCAGTAAGAAAACGTCACAAAGACCAAATAAAATGTCATATCACCCAAGCCAATGTCGTAACGCCCAATTTTAGAAATTTCATAACACCCAAAAGATTTTTTGGAGGGGGATTAGCATGATAATATTTCAGTGTGGGTCTGAGTCCTTGCACTGTTAAGAAGAAAACCAAATTGACTTCATTTCGATTTCTGAAAGTAAAATAAAGGTAAATAATATTTGTTACGCTTTCTTGATGTTCCGAGTTTTAGGGTGATATAACATGTATTTCGTTTAATGTATGCGTTCGGGCGATAAAATTAAAAACTCAAAATGTCGTAGTGCCCAAAATAAACAGAACTTTTGTCAGAAAGCCCGAATGTTGAAACACATGACATATTTTGGGCGACATGTCAATTAGTAATTTGGGCGATATAATATTTTAAAATTGATTTGGGCAATATCACATTGATTTTAGGCTTTTGGTGCATTTTCTTCTGAAAAGGTTTTTAAGCGATATAGCCATTTTTGGGCGATATAAAATGTTTAATATCTTGGCGTTATTTCAAGGTTCAATAACATTGCCAAAATTGTACAAGTACAAAATGTTAATAAAATTGTTTTTGGGCGCTATGACATTTTTAATTTGGGCGATATGGTTTTGGGCGAAAAGACCTAAGGCCCTTTTTTAAATTTACGGAACATTGGGACACAATCACTAAAAAAACAAAAACATGTTTGTTGTTAACTCTAGTTTGACAACGAAACACACATATCTCTCACTGAAAAACAAAACTTTTATAATATATTCACAAAGCAAAAGCAAATAATATGCATAATAATTAAAAAACTATTTTATATAACAAAATAAATGCAACATAAAAATTAAAAAATCGAAATAACGCGAAAAATACCTTAACAACTGTTTCTTTAAGTTTGCGAAGGGCGTCGATACATCGTTTACATTCACAGTACCTGCACTTCCATATCGATCAAATGCTTTAGATTCCTTCAAATAATTTTAAACATTATAATGCTTTTAATTTTAATTTTTGTTTTTTTAATAATAAATACCTTTAGCATTTTCTTTTCCTCGGCTAAAATTTTCATTACGTATCTATAATTTCTGGAGAATCTATTCAAACGAATCACAACTGAAACCATGAACGCCTCGAGGAGACGAATGATTGGGTTTGGAGGGTCCATTCCTAAAAGAAAATATTATACAGAATTGTAGTATTTTTTAAATCTTCATTTCACTGCCACCCAAAATTAGATTGACAAAATAATTATGTTTTACTTACCATCAGAATCTTTATCAGTTGCATCTGGACTGTCCGATTCAGTACCCTTTTTATGTTCTGTTTGTTCTTCTACAGATGCATCTTTACTCGTTGATGGTAAATCTGCTTTTGGTTTTTCCGATTTAGGTTTCTCTGTTCTTTCGTTCTAAAAGACAAAATATAAAAATTAATCTAAAATGTTGAATGTTTCTATTTTTTACTTAAAAATGTACATATTTTACATTTTTCTTATAGTTTGAAAAGATTTGAAAGTACTATAAGCGGATATTCGATTGTCAAATCACTTTGTTCATGAGGTTAGCTATGGTTTTTAAAACTTATTGCTTTGTAGTTTTAGTTTTAAGATAAACTATACTCAAAAATTAACACACAAACATATTCTCATCAACTAAGTAATTCAACACTCTCCGCTTTTTAGATTTGTTAGCTTTTCAACATTTTTTGTTCAACACAAACTTTGTTGTTGTAGAAGCTGTGAGTTAACTTCATGTGTACTGTGTAGTGTATTTCAAAAAATGTTGCAGTTTGTGCGCATCTACATTATAAACAATGGAGAAATAATGTAATTAAACATTTATGTATACGATTATTATTATTTAAAGAAATGTGCACCATCAGAAAAATGATTATTTTTGTGTCTAGTGAAATTAGTTCTATTTGTATTTAGTATTTTACTTTCAGTGTTCATTTTACTCAAGGACATCTATTTTTTCTAAAGAAGAGACTAATAGACCGAGAATAATAGTTCCATTGCAAATGTTTTTTGATATTATAGTGCTCCACTATCAAATCCAGATATCTGAATCCGATCCACGGCTGAATATTTGAACTATCCGGATAATTACGTATAACTAGAAAGTTAAATAAAACAGTTGAGATATGAAACTACGGAATAGTTTTGGATTCCTGGAAAAAGATTCAGATCCATATTCAGTACATGTAAAACTGCTGGCCCAGATGTATGTGACTATCAGTATAGTCAACTTTCTCTTTTCAATTTTCATCAAAATAAAATAAGTTAGTTTGCATGAGCTTGAATATGTACATTTGAAAAATATTCGGCCCTATCACATGCCCCATCAAAGACGCTTCGAGTTACTAATGAAAAAAAATAAGAAGTCACTAGCACGTCTCTCAGCACAAACATTTGACCTTAAATTGAGAATTCGTGAACAGAAGAATAGTTTCGAATACATAAACTATGATTTTACTCCTCTACGGGGTCTGTGATAAGACCTATTATAATTTAAAGTAAAGTTGGTTTAATTAAGTTTCTCAACAATGTATCTATTTGTTTTTGTACGTTAGCAAATAAAGAATTAAATATTCTATATATTGTAAGGGGTTATCCATTTTGCGGTTTCAAAAGTATAGGACTGGAATTTGACATCTGTCAAACTAAGTTGTTAAACCAATGGGCGGGTTCAGACAACATAAATGACTTCATTTGCAGTCAACTTCATTCTTTGAACGTACATTTTGACCAAGGCAACTATCGGGTGATTTTTTAAGAGCTTGAGAACTTTTTTTAAAAAAAAAACGCATAAAATTTGCAAAATCTCATCGATTCTTTATTTGAAACGTTAGATTGGTCCATGACATTTACTTTTTAAAGATAATTTTATTTAAATGTTGACCGCGGCTGCGTCTTAGGTGGTCCATTCGGAAAGTCCAATTTTGGGTAACTTTTTCGAGCATTTCGGCCGGAATAGCCCGAATTTCTTCGGAAATGTTGTCTTCCAAAGCTGGAATAGTTGCTGGCCTATTTGTGTAGACTTTAGACTTGACGTAGCCCCACAAAAAATAGTCTAAAGGCGTCAAATCGCATGATCTTGGTGGCCAACTTACCGGTCCATTCCTTGAGATGAATTGTTCTCCGAAGTTTTCCCTCAAAATGGCCATAGAATCGCGAGCTGTGTGGCATGTAGCGCCATCTTGTTGAAACCACATGTCAACCAAGTTCAGTTCTTCCATTTTTGGCAACAAAAAGTTTGTTAGCATTGAACGATAGCGATCGCCATTCACCGTAACGTTGCGTCCAACAGCATCTTTGAAAAAATACGGTCCAATGATTCCACCAGCGTACAAACCACACCAAACAGTGCATTTTTCGGGATGCATGGGCAGTTCTTGAACGGCTTCTGGTTGCTCTTCACTCCAAATGCGGCAATTTTGCTTATTTACGTAGCCATTCAACCAGAAATGAGCCTCATCGCTGAACAAAATTTGTCGATAAAAAAGCGGATTTTCTGCCAACTTTTCTAGGGCCCATTCACTGAAAATTCGACGTTGTGGCAGATCGTTCGGTTTCAGTTCTTGCACGAGCTGTATTTTATATGGTTTTACACCAAGATCTTTGCGTAAAATCTTCCATGTGGTCGAATAACACAAACCCAATTGCTGCGAACGGCGACGAATCGACATTTCACGGTCTTCAGCAACACTCTCAGAAACAGACGCAATATTCTCTTCTGTACGCACTGTACGCATTCGTGTGGTTGGTTTAATGTCCAATAAAGTAAACTGAGTGCGAAACTTGGTCACAATCGCATTAATTGTTTGCTCACTTGGTCGATTATGTAGACCATAAATCGGACGTAAAGCGCGAAACACATTTCGAACCGAACACTGATTTTGATAATAAAATTCAATGATTTGCAAGCGTTGCTCGTTAATAAATCTATTCATGATGAAATGTCAAAGCATACTGAGCATCTTTCTCTTTGACACCATGTCTGAAATCCCGCGTGATCTGTCAAATACTAATGCATGAAAATCCTAACCTCAAAAAAATCACCCATTAGTTAGTTTTTCAAGTGTCATGAAATTAAAATTCAGAACTTTACTTTACAAACCTCTACTTCAAGTTCATAGTACAAAAATTACCAAAATCATTATTTTCTACAAAACACTCCTCAGGCAAGCTACAAGTCCATCATGATTTGTATTTTGTATTTTAAAGAAATATTACTTATTTCTTTTCCAAATTTACAAGAAATATTTTAAAGAAATATAACTTATTTCTTTTCCAAATTTACAAGGAACCTTTTTACAGAAAGCATTAAATGAAGTTGTGCAGAAAATAAATAGTTCATGGAGTAATAAAGTTCAGCTTTCAGTTGAATTAAAAAACATTATCAATTGTCATTGTGACATAAGTTCACTTGACTTGTTAGGGAGATTTTTCTTGCCTAACTTTCCAGTCAACTTTCCAATAAAGTTGCCTTAATTGGAAGGCAATTTTTTGGCAGCTGGCCAATCAGATGCAAGAAACTTGCCTTACTTTCAAGTCCCTTATGTCGGCTGAACCTGCCCAATTTTATTTTTCAGTTGAAAGTCTGACATTTACGAAAATGGGTCGCTTAACTATCGCATGACGCATACAAATTATTAAAACCTACTACAAAAATGGTGATTCTGCCACATCCACATATCGTGCTTTAAGAGGAGATTATGGTTTACATAATCGTCCAACTACGCAAGCAATTAGCAAAATTGTGAAGAAATTTGAAGAGACTGGATTGGTTACACATATTGTAAGGCCTTCGCATCGTCGTTTCGCTCGTACCACTGAAAATATACATAGCTGCTGTGAGTGAAAGTGTTGTCGAAGACCCGAATATGCTGATTCCTCGTCATTCTCAGGAATTAGGACTGTCTTACGGCACATTATGGCGTATTTTGCATTTGGATCTACACCTACATCTATATAAAGTCCAGCTCACACAACAACTGAAGCCAGCTCACTATTCACAACGTCGTAGATACGTCGAATGGTTGCTTGAACAACAGAAGATGGACGGCGATTTTTCGAACAAAATTTTCTTCAGCGACCAAGCACATTTCTCACTCGTTGGGTTAAAAAACAAAACTGTCGTACTCGGGGTTTTGAGAATCCTAAAGTAATTGAAGAAAGGCCATTACATCCACAAAAAGTCACTGCGATATGGTCATATAATAACCGACTTTTGTTTGCCTGCGATTGAAGAATACGACTTGGAGAATATGTGGTTTCAACAAGACGGTGTTACACAACTCGAGCGAATGTGCATTTATTGCAAGACACATTTTCTGGCTGCGTTATTCTCGTCGTGGCGATATTAACTGGCTACCAAAATTATGCGATCAGACACCGCTGTCATCTTTTTTGTGTGGGGCTACGCGAAAGCTCGTGTTTATGCAAATAAACCTTTAGCTCTTGAGCACTTAAAATACAACATTCGTCAAGTTATGGCTGAGATACCGCCCAATATGTGTCAAAAAGTGGGCGAAAATTACCTCAAAAGAATCGATGCTTAAATGATGTAGTATTTTACACATAATTTCAACGTTCAAACTTTATAATAAAAAAGAAATACCATGAACAAAATATTTTATATTTGTTTTTTTTTACGTGTACCGCAAAATGGATAGCCCTTATAAAGAATTAAATATTCTATTTATTGTACTATTAACTTAAAGCCAGTTTATGAGGGCTAGGAGGTTTTGAAGCGCAAACCTCCGAAATCATTTTATTTTTTTTAAGCGGATTTGGAAAACCTAATGAGAGCATTTTGAAAGATTGCATTGTTGATAATTTATTAATAATGCAAGTCAATTTATGAACTATTTACATTTAATATAAACTTAACTCTATCTTTCTTGATCTATAAAGAAGTTTAGGTATTATTATTCCAATAAAATTAATATAGTGCCAAAGATAGAAACATATTATTTTCGAAATTATTGTATTAAATAAAAAATTGTATAGTAAAAAGTATACGAAGTCAGATGACACAACATATAGAATCTCTATTTAACGTATTCTTGACAAACTCACGTCATCTCCATCACAGCTATCAGGATATACTAGGGGATCGGATATCACAGATGATCGTGGTATATCTGGCTCCATGCCTTTTATGCCGATCCTTGAACCCGGTGCTGAGGCATAAGACCGTTGTCGCGTAAATGGTTTTTTTCCATTGTTGGTAATTTCTTTACAAACCTTTTTTAAATATTTTTGTATTTCAAATTTATAAAAATTCATAAGAGTATGTACTATATTGAATTTAATTGTGTGAATTTGTACTTAAAGAGTTTTGGTGAGAAAGAAATTACAACTCCCCACAGAAATGCTTGATTATTTGATCAAACAAATTTAAACAAATATAAACTAAGAAACACAAGAAATAACATTATACCATAAATAAGGAGGGTGTCGAACCCACAACACTTTCACCTCAAAAGATATTAATGCATAAAAACATAAAAAGTCTTCTAGATAAAAATAAAACTTACTTCGAATAGATTTTTTCGTCTCGTCATTTTTTTCTCACTTTCATCAATTTTTCCTTGATCCTCAAGAAAATCTACTTCATCTTCGATTAAGTCCAGTTCAAATTTCTCATCCATGTCATCGAACATATAATAATCACCAGCTCGAATAGCTGCAGAAAAATAAATCAAAAAACGAGTATAATTTCCAACACAAAACTATACTTTTCGATTACATTTAAATAATTTTTATTTTTCTACACATACAAAATATTATTTTCCTAGAGGAATATCTAAATACATAAGTTTATAAATGTTAACAAAACAAAAACACATTAACTAAAGCAATATTGAGTTTCTTAACTGCACACACATGTTATATTATTATTATTCGAACAAAAATAAATTATCCATTGATATGAATCTGATGTTGAATGAACGAACAGTTGTTATTTAATAAAGAAACCAACAAATTAAAAAAAACATACATTTTTACCTCATTACAAAATAGCACTTACTAATTAGATATCGTAGTTTGGAAATATTTACATATTCGTAGTTTATTTGATAAAAATGAAACGGTATAAAAAGGATGTAATTTATTGTATTTCTAAAAACAAAATATGAATTCAAAGAAGAAATAAGTAAATTATGATTAACAGTGTTGGCCTAAACATTAGCAACTAAAACTACCTCCATCTTTATGTCATTCAAAAATTAATAACTTAAACAAATTATGTCAATTTCCAAAATTGAATACATTATGTATGTTCAGACAACATAAGGGACTTCATTTCAAGTCAATTTCATTATTTGAACGTAAATTTTGACTAAGACAACTAGTTAGTTTTTCAAATGTTATAAACTTCAAACTCGGAACTTTACTTCATTAACCTCTACATTCAATTGATCGTGCAAAAACTACCAATAACATAATTTTATTATCTTCAAAACACCCCTCAGGCAAGCTACAAGTCCATCTTGACTTATATTTTGTATTTTAAAGACATTTTACTTATTCCTTTTCCAATTTTACAAGGAACCCTTTTACATAAAACATCAAATAGAATTACACAGAAAATAAATTAATCATAGAGTAATTAAGTTCAGCTTTCTGTTGAATGAAAAATTATGATTAGCCGTCATTTTGACATAATTAACATAATTGACTTGATAGTTAGGGAGATTTTTCTTGACTAACTTTCTAGTCAACTTTCCAATTAAGTTACCTAAATTTTAAAGCAATTTTTTGGCACCTGGCCAATCATATACTAGAAACTTGCCTTACTTTCAAGTCCCTTATGTCCTGCCCAATATAATTTTCATAACGGTCCATTTAAATATGACATAAGTATGACAGTTTTGTTATTGCTATCTCTTTTTTTTAATCGAGAAAAGTTAGTCCATTAACTACAAAATCTATTGCTTATATTAAAGATGTTTGCAAACAAGTGCAGTTGAATCTATTTATTACGTGCTATTCAGTTCTCCGGCAAGTTAATCAGTGTTCTTAGCTATCTTTCGTAAAATGGCCGGAAACAAATACTTTAACGAAATAAAAGAAAAAATTATCAAAGTATATAAGAGTGGAATGATTCTTATTAAAATATCGGGAAAATATCCCATTCCAAAATCAGTGATTTGCCGATTAATAAAATTTTTCAAATCCAAAAAGTCCATCTAAACGGTTCATCGAGGTGGCAGACAAAGAAAAATAACAAAACGAGAGGATTTTGCAATAATAAAATAAATTAAAAAATAACCTTTTTATATACTCAAGAGAAATACGAACCCAACTCGACCTGAACGTAAGTTCGAGAACAATTCGGAGACGAGCTGTTGATGGTGGACTAAGATCATTCAAAGCTGTAAAAACGCCTTTTATTTCCATCAGAAACAAGATGGCGAGATTAAAATTACCTCATGACCACATCAACTGGTCCGTTAGAAAATGGAGGAACGTACTCTTTTCAGACGAGTCCAAATTCAATTTCAATGCTTTCGATGGTTTCCATCGTGTTCGTAGACCAGCCAAAAAGTCACTAGATCCACGTTACACAAAAGCTACGGTAAAAACGTAGGAGGTAACGTAATGGTGTGGGAAGTTTTTCAGGGCATGGACTGGGACCGATTCGCCAAAAAGATGGTATAATGGATCGTTTTATGTACCGTGACATTTTGCAAAATGTAATGCTGCCACATGCTGAGAATCAGTTGACTCTGACGTGAATATTTCAGCAGAACAACGACCTTTTTGTTACGGTTAAGACGATTGACGTGTTACAATGGCCAGCACAGTCCCCAGATCTCAACTCCATAGAAAATCTATAGGAAATAATTGTAGATCGACGGATTGTAAGGATTAATTGCAAAAATAAAAACGATCTGTTTGATCAAATTAAATTGGCTTGGGAAAGTATCCCAAACAGCATTTTAAGCAATTTAATTGACTCCAAGCTTCGAACATGTGCTGAAGTGATTAAAAACAAGAGCTTTGCTATCAATATTTTAGTAAGACTAAAAAAATATATGTACATATTTTTAAAAGATGCTTTTGTTTTGACAAGCCTAGTATTGAACTAATTTTTTTTTCCATTAGAAACTGTAAATATTTATTTTAATTTTAAAAACAAACATATACAATAATTGAATCCTAAATTTGTTTTTTAATTATTTAATAATCTAAGGCAATTAAAGTTGATATTGTTTTGGCTAACACTGTAGGTTTAAAAAAAAAGTTACAGTTTTTAAATTTTTTGTATGAGGAGTAATTTTCTTCTTACATTCACAAATCCCAAATAATAAACAAAAAGGCAAAGTTAAAGGAATATATTATTATTTTATAATACAACTGCAAGTATTCCGATTTAATAACATGTATGTGCGTAGGTTTGTTTTTCTATTATCAATGTCTAAATAAAAAGTAGATATTTTCATTCTATATGAAGACAAGAGTTGCCACTTTTATAAAATTAATGTATTAATATTATTATAAGAAGATTCGGAAATTTACTATGTATGTTTAAACAAGTATTAGGAGGTTTACCTAGATTTGATTTTTTCAAAAGTGCCAAAGTAACTTACTTGAAAGATCAGTTAACTCATTCTCAGACGAAAAATAAATTAGTGCAAATTGAGGTGAATATTGCTTTCGACGCCTACACTACGTGAAATTATAATAAAAACAAAGCTGATTGTGCGGTATCATAGTAAAAAAAGCAGACTTACAGAAATTAAACTATTTGTTTTTAATTATACATACATAAAATAAAATAAATACAAAATATTTGTATAAAAATTAGAGATAATTAAATAAAAATATTCAAGATGCACCTTTTCTTAAAAAATAAATAAGAAAACAAATTAAATTGTTTGCACCACAGTTTCCCTTTCACTAGCAATAATTTATTTTTAATATCAAAAGGCAATTTTGTTTTTATCAAGTTTTAAGAGTTATTTATATTTTTATCTAAATTATTAATTTTTATTTGCTATAGAATACGTATGTTTATAGAAAGCAAGAAAATATTGATTTTACCCTGTGGATGATATTTAATCTCTTTCCGTTTTTGAACTCTTGGGCCAGGAAGAGGAAAACCATGTTCTTCTATAAGTAGGATATGAGGAAAAATAATTATGATAAGCCGAAATTAAAGAAAAAAGAAACAATAAGAAATAATTGTCAAAAAAAAAAAAATAAAAAAAAAAACAATTATAGTATAAAAGTATTCATTTTTGAATATGATTTTGTTCCAGTACTTTTTCTTTTTGCATCAGATTGTGGTGAAGGAAGGTAAAAATTGAAAGAAATGTGGATGAAAATAAATAAATATATGCAAATTAAATAAATACAATATAACTGAGTGAGGGATATCAATTGCTTTGTTCTTTACTTTTAAAACTACGTTATTGTAGGAAAGGTGAAGAAGTACACAGATGACAAAAGTTCAGTTTTCATTTTAATAAAAAGAAAAGAAGATCGTCTTGTAAATCTCCAGTACAATTTGCTCTTAAACAAAGATATAATAAAAACTCATCTAAATACATAATGTAGTATGCCTTATTTGTAGATGGAGTTGTCTTAACGTTTAACAAATTATAAGAATTTTAAACTGCTTTTAAGACAGTCTTACATTTCCTATGTTCATCTTTATCGTGAAGTAGGCCTTGTTGAGATTATTATATTTTAATAAAAGAGTAAATGGAAAGACAATTTTGTTTGTATTTTCTTTGTTTGACCACATTTTGTTTTTATATACAATATAATAATTTTATGTACACATTTGATTAAAACAAAATTACACTCTGCGTGTGAAGTTGCACGAGAAACGTCTATAGTTATCGATTCCGAATACAAAAAGTCAACTGGACCCCAGCTGTTTGGACGTTGAGATAATGGTTCATCAGGGGCTGATAAATTGCTGTATCTATGACGGTTTGTATTTTCTTCCATTGAATATGTAGCATTGCCCATGCTTAGATGACGGCGATGAAGAGATTTTTGACGAAGAGTTACTGGAACATCTTCTGTGCCCTGCAAATTTCCATAAGAACTCAAAAAAAGCCAATTCCAATTATTAAAAAATTAGTCGGGTTATGATTCAATAGTAAAATTAATGTACACGAGTATAGGATTATTTTCGACGTCAAAATTCTATTTTCATTTTCTTTTATATATATTATATATATATGAACATATTAAAAAAAACAGAAAAAATGATACAAACTTCTTTGGTACAATCGAAAGGACAATTGGCATTTTGGTCCCCGCTCCAATAGAGTTAAGTGTGGTATAATTAAAAAGTGTTTATATATAGGAACCGGCTTACACTAGATTTAAAGCTTCAAATTCATGCGGTATCACAATGGGCCATTAAACTGGTCTAAGTGTGTCCTACTCCATCACGGACAGCCACTTTAGCCTAACCTATGTATATAGAAACATGTTTCACTATTGACACCAGTCTAAAATCTTAGTATTTTCGGAAATATCACTATAGAACAATCACAATATTATCGTAGAAGAACAAATGATTCCTGTGTTTTCGTGTTTTATCACTTATATTTTTTCAAACGTTACGACTTTGTACGCCTCAAGGACAAAACGAACCGCCCACACACCCCCGGTAGGCGAGGGCACAGTCATCCGTTCCGTCAGTCTCTCATTCCTGTTGCGCTCGTGACGACGTTTCGCCCCTGTTCAAATTTTCTCTGTGCTATCTCCTTAATTTTCATCTCTGATCCCTGTCACCCTACTGGATTCTGTTACCCGCTTTAAACGTTCACATCTTTAAGGTTTTGAATAATTCATTTGAGTTTTATTGCGTCGAGATAAGTCTATTTTTTATTCGAAACTAAAAAAAAAAATACAGTCAAAAAGTGCTTGAGTAGCCAGCTGTCATCTTACATAAACCCTAATGCAACATAACCCGTTTTGGACCTTATCTCGCACAGAACTACCTGAGCGTCATCAGAGTGAGCTTGTTTCATTGTTCTATCAGACCTCTCACGCGTACACAGATTTATAGAGAAAATGCTCTCGAGGACCTGAATCCATAATGACTATGGCATCCATAATGAGGTATGGCTTTTACGTGGGCGAATTCATTGGTCGCATTCAGAAATACGTAGTCAAGGGATTCTGATTGGCTAAATCTAACTACAAAAGTAGTTGAAATTTCCCCTCCGACGTAGTGTAAAATTTTCGGCTACAAAGTTAGTGCACACTGGTTTTGACGTTTCACAATCAGCTGCTCGGTAAGGACACAAGAATTCAAAATGAAATAAATCATTTAGTATTTAAATACAAATAAAAATCACTCATATTATATCTTATATTCGGTTTTATTGAATTTAAAAACAAAAAAAAACTATTTAAAGTACTGAAAACACAAATGTTTCCTGTATTATATATTTGCATTTGTCATTGATATGACAGTTCCGGATTGACTAGCTTTGTAGTGAAGTTTTGCATTCACAAATCTAGTTGAAATTCGACTACGTAGTCACTAGCTTTATGAATGCGCCCATTCTCTTCATGTTAGGTCCAAAATATATTATTGCTGAAGATAGTAATATAAAACAATATTACTGTTCTTGTTTGACAGGTCTAAGTACAATGGGTACGTGTGCTCATATTGTCTCGATTGTGTGGTACCTATGATACATTGGACATAACGGCTTCGCAGCCTTAGCTGGCTTCAACTTAAGTATTTTTTTTTTCTTTTTGTATTTAACATTGTAATGTTTTAATGTATAATGCATAAATGTACAAATGTATTTCTAAAAAAAAACAATTATAACCAAATCTTAAAAATGTAGGTATAGGTACAAGCATAGTGCTCATAAAACCTAACCAGAAAAGATAAACTAGTGTATTAATACTATAACTCTTAAACATATATTGCTTCTTAATTGTCAGTTTGCCGGCTTCAGTAAGTAAGTTATAAGGAGGAATTACTCCTTAACATACAGCTAATCGAGACAAGCTCCATATTAGACGTGAATGTTCGTCAAAAGGTCGTTCTAATGATGTGCGACTCATCACTATTGGAACGGGTACCACGGCCCATACCAAAATGTCCATTCTCCCCTATACACGGAAAAAAAACTCAAACCTATAAATTATGTTCTATAGAAGGTATATTCAAATATTAAATTAAAAAAGGGAACTTCAATACTTAAATTGCCAGCAGCATTGGAAAAATTCAATCAAATTTGAATGATATAACGCTTGAGTATACATTTAAAAATTTTGTTTTTTAAATATTTTTCAACCACCCCAAAAATGGAAAAAGAAAAATGAACCAAGGTATGAAATACAGTTTAATCAATAAATTTTTCACTGAGGTTCTAATTAGAAAACGAATGCAATATTTATATAATAAAATAGGGCCTAGTGACTTACAACTCTCAACTATTCCTGTGTGCGAGTAATGTTTTTAGGGATGGAGGGGACCTACAGTTTTAAGCCGAATCCGAACGGCTAATTTGAGAAAGCACTTTTCATGACAAGAATTACTCTTGGAGAATTTGTCAATTCCTTGCAAGGGGCAGTACCCGTGAAAAAAACTTTAGATGGCACAGTCAGGGATTGAACCCAAGACCTTGACAGTTCAACGCACTAACTATCATGCCAGGGGTACTACAATATTTATTTATTTATATTTATATAAACTTATTTATAATAAAATAAAATATGTGTCAAAACTGTCTGACTAATATTTACTTTTGAATCATATCCCTTAAAAAATTTAGATATTTAAATTTTGAAGAAAAAAAAGTATCTCATACATCAATAACTGCTTCGGAAGTATCAATATCCTTTCCTTTGCATGTTTCCGACACCGGTTCGTTCCATGAAACTGCATTTACACTCGATTGTCGTCGAGTTTCACGAATTCTACTATTTTGTATACTAGACACCACTGAGCTTGCTCCACTAACATTAACAATCAAACTAGTTTGCACGGCTGTTGGTGGCGGAAGTAAATTGCTCATGGGCAAACAACTATCTGCAATTCCTCCTTCTTTTGTTTCAGTTGCTTTTGAATTAGCTTCTTTGTCCACAGTGAGCGGTGGTGAAAATACTCCATATGATCCATCGGAACTTGCGGATGGCTTTGGTAAAAATTCTGATCCCACAGTTGAATCGAATGACAAGCGTTTGCTATCAAGGAATCCATCAAAGGAAATAGTCATCCCAGCAGAGCTTGCCGAAGGTAGCTAATCAAAATCAGGGCAGGTATGGTATGTATTCAGTTGTTGACAAGATTGAAAAAAATAACAAATACTTGATGATTATTGCGTCCTGGCATATAGGGCATTAATCCGCCAACAGTTGGACCCATATTAAGATTCTTGTCCGTTTGGCCATTGTCCTGTATTCCTTTATCATCTTCAATAGGAGTATGATACCCTGATCCATGACACGATGAAAAACTTCCGCTGTGCAGCAACGGAGGAGCTCCTTCTGTGTTTACAGTGAATTGATAACATAATCTCAATACATACATGAAACTATCAAATTAGTAAATAACACTTTCGTAACACTGTCTCACATAACCGGTTTAATAATAATAGTAAGTTAGGGACAACTGAATAAAATATGCAGTTAACAAAAAACAAATATAACAAGAACCAAAACATCAGTCATTCAAATAATCAGTTAGATCAAGATCAAGATAAAAGGAAATGCAAGTATGAAAATAAAGGATTTTAAGGTCACTCTTGAATGGACGGGCAGGAACAAAATCGACGTCTCAAAGTACAATAATCTGAAATTTTTTTAAATCGGACAAACAATCAACTTACCATCGAAATGAGTAGGTTTATCAATGGGACGCAACATTTTTTGTTGTGTGGCTCGAATTTTTTCCATTTTTCGTTTTATCTTCCGCAAAACTTCTTGTTCATGTTGTTTTCTATGTTCAATTTGCTTCTGCCGAAGATCTTCGATAATCTCCGCACCTCTTAACAAATTTAAATTATTTTATTAACTTTAAATTTTTAAAATATGCAAATAGAAGGTGAATATACCTGTCAGCCAAAATAGTATTGGCTTTGGTGTCATTGATTATATGACAGAAGTAATGGCTCTTGAATATTCTTAGCTGTAAAATAAGAAAGGCAAAACAGACCGCATCCCAAACTAGATAAGATTGACTCTTTAATGAAGGACACGTGCTACTGGAGTCTTCTGTTTCCGTTATTGTAATATCGCCACCATCCGCGCACTCAATTCCCAACATATGAATTAACCAACAAGCATTAGCTTGGAAGATGGTGGGAAAGAGGCAGCCTCCACTTTGCAAAAACGTTTTCACGGTTATATTTATAACATTATACACTAAAAGTATATTCCATCTGAAAATTGAAATTGTTAATGACTTAAACTTTAAGAATTTCTTTAACCCTTTCGGTACGAGAGTGGGACAGAACAAAGAATATTTATATGTAAACGTACCATTCCCGTCCCGAAAGGATTAAACATCACACTAAGAAATTAAAATAAGACTAAACAGAGTTTCCTTTTCTAAATAAAGATTCAACAAGTGAAATAACACACCTTTTTAAAATAATTCTAATAGGACGAAGATAAAAATCTGATCCTTGCCATAGGAATATAAATGACCCAATAAGATATCCAATTGCTAGAAGATCTGATATATTAGTTCCAGCTAGAAACACAACTGCAAGGGTTATCCAATAGAAACCACATAAAATGGCATTTTTAATAATATCTAAATAGTTTCGTATTGTCGATAGGAAATCTCTGGTAGGATTCTCAAACTCCACGTGGCCCAGGTTTTCAATGTCATTAACAACTGATTTGTTTGTGCCACCAGGATAAGTATTGTCGTTGTCGTATTTTTTCTCCGTAGCAAAAACTCTCTTCTGTCGGTTAATGAAAAGTAGCATAATAAAATCGAAAATTAGCTTGTTAATATGGTTGTAGTTGAGTTTTCCCGGCAGCATCGCCCATTTTTGCAATGCATCTGAATGAGGTGATTTCGTCCAAGGATATTCTAAAATTCAATATATTAACAGTTATTCTTATCAAAATGTATTATTATTTTTAAATTATTTTACCAGAGCAGAGTCCTGGTGGTAGTCCAACAAGTAATAAATACTCTATAAATATAATTGTGGCAGTGAAACATTGGAAGACACTCCATACTTTAGCACAAGAAGATCTCTCAAACCACAGCAAAGCGCACAGCCAGACAACATAGAATATAGCAACAACATCTTGCCGATATGTTATCAACGAAACCAATGTTATTAATGTGCATTCCATGCCAAATTTATAGAAACCATAGTTAAACAAGTATTTAATCATTCCTTCGAGATTCTTTTCAGCGTCAGAACGAGTTATTCCTGGGAAGAGAACCTTTGGTGGTCGTTGATCGGTTTCACCCTGAAGAGTTCGCATTTGGCTTTGGCGAAGAGTCACTACTGCATGCAATGTTACCATTACCATGAAAATAATGTATTTTTTGATAAGGTACATAAGACCACCGTTGAAGTTTGCTTTTTGCAATCCAAACCATTGGGCGTTGTTTTGTGGAGTAGTTTCGTTTAAATTACAAGTTACGTTATACTTTTCATGAGAGATATATTGCACTTGATATATCATTTTCGTGAGAATAATAATTGAAACAACTAGTGATATTATGCGGCTGATGAAAATTTGAACTTTGCTTTTGGAGATAAGGCCGATAATGCAGAGTGCACAGAAAGCAATATGAAGCACACATACCTAGATATTTAGAAAGTATTTTTTTTGTTTAATAAATTCAAAAACTTATGCTAAAGGTATTTTTATAAAAACAAATAATTCAATATTTTAAATAATATAAATTCAAAATGTTTAAAAGAAAATATTACTTAAGAAAATTGATATTTAAATTTATGCGTGCAGCTTGATCAAGATAGTAAAACTAAGGTAAATTAAATTATTATGACTCATAGCTACATCTTTTTCTGTGTAAGTTTTAAATAAATTAATTAGTTATATGACTCATAAATATCAACTTTTCCTGCGTGAGTTTTAAATTAAGTTATGTGTTTTATACCAGAAATGGAAGGTACCCCAAATTTTAAACCATATACTTTTTAAACCATATACTTTTTTCAACTTAGGTGATGCAGTACAACAATTCCGCCTTTACTCGACCTTAAGAAAAGGTAGCTATATCTCATCTGAAGCCTAACAAAGCAGCTGGAAAACGTGGCATTGCAACCAAATTATTCAAAACAACAAACGATAATTTGGTAAGGAGTATGCACCAACTCATCTGCAAACTACGAGCGGAAGAAAGAATGTCCGATGTGTTGAATCTTAGCATAGCTTGCTCAATACTCAAGAAAGGAGGCCCTCTAAACTGCGCCAACTACAGAGATAACAGTCTCCTGAACATCGCGTATAAGTTCCTTTCTGCTGTTTTATGTAAACGTCTAAAGTCGTTCGCAACAATCTGATAGGTCCATATCAGTGTGGCTAAAGACCAAAAAACATTCTCTCAACTCAATCGTCAACTCTGATGCGCCGATGATATTGACATAATTGGAAGATCCAAGCGTGATATCAGTGGCGCATTGCGACGGAAGCGGAGGATATGGGTTTAGTGGTTAATGAGGGCAAGACCAAGTAAGTACTGTCATCAAGAAAGGACATTTAACGACGAGCGACGTCTTGGAGAAAACATCACCATGGGTAGTTATAACTTTGATGTAGTTGAGGAGTTTGTCTACCTGGACTGAAAGGGTAATTGTGTAGTAAAGTCCTCTCTGGAGCATCTAAAGTTATGTAGATCCAATCCCGAGGGACAGCGCGTGCAATTTGCTGCCAGAAAAGAATGCAGAGCAGTACGTAAACCGAAAATGTAGGTGGAATCCTGAAACGCGTATGAACTTAATAAAATTATATCACAAAAGTTGCGAATTGTATTTAAATTCAATAATATTTTACATACTAATCAATTTTATTTGTGTTATTATTTTCAACTATTATTAACATCAAGTTGTTTTCATAGGTCGGAAAAATGTTCCGATTAAATTTTTAGGGACACTCCGTCAGCCATATGATAGAAATTAATTTTGAATTTCTTATTTATTATATGAAATCAAAACAAAAAGTTTAAGAGAATTTTTATGAAGAAGTCTTATATAATTGAGATCGTAAATTTCTACCGGACGAGCGTTTTATTGGATATTAGTAATAAACAAATGAAAAGCTACATATTTTATTATATATAAATAATTCCTGCTTTCTCTCTTAATTTAAAAAAAAAAGAAGATATTGTAATACAAGCAGGATGCCTTCTTTAATTTAAATGCGAGAATAATAATTTTTAAACATAAATAAAAAGGGAACTTTTCTAATTGCTATATGTTACTCATTTACTATCTGACCATGTTTTTTTAATTGTGTAAAGTTAATAAAAATGTTTAAAAAGTGCTCGAATTCTCCAAAAAGCTTAAGCAATTTAAACTCAAAATAGACAACAAAATAAAATAAATAAATACAAAAATAAAATAAATTAAATACTTACCTCACTGACACAACAAACAAAAGCACTAATATAAACTGCTTTAATTAAATGTAGCTCCAAAAATCTCCAACAAACTCCTTTGAAGTTTTTAGCAAAGTTTCTCGTTCTACTTTTGAACTCAGACAAAAATCGGAGTATTAAGACTTTTATCGATGCTTGGATTCGACTTTTTTGAATTGAAATTCCACTTGAGTCTTTTGCTTTATCAGCACCATTTGCTTCTATTGGTTCAATCATTTCTTGATTATTAGAATTGGTTCTTATTCTCTCTTGTGAAACTTCAAGTGACTGATGTTGTAAGGCCGCAATGAATCGCTTATGGAAATAATGTACCTGAATCACAGTTAGGATAACAATAATTGTCGGCGAAACAAGATGCAGGAACAAATCTTTTGTTTCGTATTTTTTTAAACCAATGTCTTCTTGCCTATTCAATTATTAAAAAGTTTTGTTTTAAATATATTTATATATGAATTACATATTCATATAACATGCAAACTTACAATGTTTTTGATATGTTTAAATAGTCATTCCAATATTCATCGAATTTATCAAACTGATAAGTATAAATTAGGGTAAGAATGGACATCGCATAAAATATAAGGAACAGCCAAAATCCATACATGACCTTGACCCATGCTTTTGATGATGACTGAAAAACTAATAAGAAAAACAAAAACATTGCCATATAGCAAATACGAAATCCCGTCATCTTGACACCAGTAATTGCACATAAAAATATCACAAGAATTAACAGCCAAATCCATAGTCTAACTAAAAGGTTCTTGATAATATCGCCAGCTTTTTTAAGGAATTTTGAAGTTTTTTTATTATCCTGCATTGAACCTCCATCTGAAGAAAAAAAAAATACAATTTGAATTAAATTCAAAAATCAAAATAAAATTATGTAACTATTTTCTTACCAGCGGCGGTTGCAGCACTAACGCTAACTTGTAATGGCGCTACCATATCAGCTAAAGTATTATGAGTTTTTCTTTCATTCTTTTCTTTGAAAAATTGTCTCAGTGTTACCCAAAACATGAGCAGAAAAGAAGTCTTTACTATTAAGGGAATACATGGTTGTACTTGGTTTTCAGAAGGGCGTTCTAATCCGATTTGTTGCAAATTAATTCCAGTGGTCTATATGATAAGGAAAGTAAGTTATATAATGAATAGGTTCTAAAACTAATGCACAAAACAAATATTATACTCTATGGCTTATTATAATACACTCAAATATTACGCCTGAAACTTACTACATTTTACTACAAAGCAATACAACAATGGCTGCTAATAAAAATAAATCTGAGCTTTTTGACCGAATTGCTCGAACACCATCTTATCTTACAGAAAGACTTAGGTTTCGAGAATATGTTAACTAGACAGCAGATGAATAGAGGGACCTTCTTTTATCAGACGTAATCAGAACAGGTAAACAAGGTCAGAGCGTCTACACGCGAAAAAAAAAAAACAAAAGGTTTTCTCCATGTACGAACCGAAGCAGTTGGGTACTTCGTAATGTCTTAAATGGTTTGAGGAGCATACGCTATAAGGCTCGCAAGGATTTTGTTGTGTTCGATAGAGACAGTGTGAACGTTCACATTTCGCATACCGAAATTACTAAATACCTTAATGAGGTCGAAATTCTTGTTTTTCTATGGCCGTTATGCAATCCAGAACCAGACGTATCCGATCGAGAACACGTAGTTCTATCTCCCTAGGGGGGCTGCTTTCCCGAATTTTAGCTTTCCATGACTTAAGTCGTGGGACTTTTTACACAATGTTTAGAACCCGTGGCATGATGGTTAGTGCGTTGGACTGTCATGCGAGAGGTCTTGGGTTCAATCCCTGCCTGTGCCACCTTAATTAAAAAAAGAGTTTTCACGGGTACTGCCTCTTGCGAGGAATTGACAAAAATTCTCCAAGAGTAATTCTTGTCATGAAAAAGTGCTTTCTCAAATTAGCCGTTCGGATTCGGCATATAAACTGTAGGTCCCCTCCATCCCTGCAATTACTCGCACACAGGAATGGTTGAGAGTTGTAAGTCACTAGGCCCTGGTTCTCTACGGACTGTTGCGCCACCTAATTTATTTATTCATTTAGAACACCAAAACGAAGGTGTAAACAAATTTCCCAGCTTACTTTTTTCGCCTGGACTATTTTTGGACATACAGCAAAAATGTTTTCATTTATTATACGTAGTCCCTCCTCTGGGGTTTCCACCTTGCAGTGGTGGGGA
Organism: Eupeodes luniger; assembly: GCA_951509635.1. Lineage (NCBI taxonomy): Eukaryota > Metazoa > Arthropoda > Insecta > Diptera > Syrphidae > Eupeodes > Eupeodes luniger. Next base: position 50,202,317 of record OX608075.1, on the reverse strand, counting down.
GGCTTACGCTTAAAATTCTCAGCTGATCAGCTGTAGACTTTTATTTCTTAAGTCCTCAGCTGGCCAGTTGAGATCTTTTAGGCTGCCGGCGCGGGCTTTGCCTCTCTAACAGTAAGAGGGGAGAAGTCGCCAGTGACAGACAAGCACGTACACAAGGACAAAACTACAGAGACGACAGTAACGAACATTACACAGGAGGAAGAAGACCTTCTTCTCACTCCTTTTTCCAACCTCGGTGTAGAGGATGGAGCTAGCATCGGAACACTAGACGACGACGACACATGTTCAAATGCTAGTTCTACCCTCTCACGATTGTCTTCCACTTCAGTTCGGAGTAGAATCTCCAACTGTAAGAAGACAATCAAACGACTTGGGAAAAGGAAATGGGAGGAATTGACGACAAACGAACAGATAAGACTTTTCAACGCTCGTGCTTTCCTAAAGAACGAACCTCTTATGATGGGGGGGCCACATGCCCAAACATCGGGGGAGGCGAATTCCAAAGGGAACACTGACATGGGTGCGCTGATGGGACCGCCCAATCCGCCGATTGATATAATTCAATCCAGGAAAGGAACGACCCCTTCAGTTGCACCCCCGACTAGGGAACAGACGCCGTTGCAACCTTCGAGGCCGTCTACACCCACCAGACCCAGTAAGGGGCCATGTGCAACAACGGGCTTGGAGGATGGTAAGACGGTCTCGAAGGAGAAGAATCTGGAGGTTGCTTGTGAAAGCAGTACAAGGGGCCATGTCCCCGAATGCAGCTCTAGCATAACCCCTTCACCTTCGTCAAGCAGCGGTGTCATGGACGTAACTTCACTAAGTACTAGGACGACAAAAACGGTGATCGAGAAAAAGACAACCAAAACTCTCACCGTAGACAGAATACTACATAGGAGAATACGCAACACTGAACGGACAATTCGACGCCTATCCAACAAAGATCCGGACTCCTTAACGGCAAGGGATAAGATAGTGCTCGAAAACGCTACACGTAACCTTAAGACACTGACAGCGACGAACAAAGACAAAAATATAGGGACTAAGAACCTGATGAAGGAGAAGGAGATGGTGGGCCATGTGCCTCCCCTGGACCCTGATTCAGTGGCAAAAACGTCCAAAAGAACAAGGCAGGATGATACACTTTCGCCTACGAAAAGATCACCCCTGCAGAAAAGAAAAAAGACCTTGGCTACAGATGAGACGTTGGAGGCGCGCAAATTCGCCATTGCGGATTTCGGCAATCCCTCAAGAAAACTCTCAGAAGACCAATGGCAATTATTGGAAATGAGAATCCTGGATGAGGTTAACGATGCTATCGTTAATAGCAGGCCACCACCACTCTTTGGGAACCTCAAAACCATCCATGGGTTCAAAGTTCTGACGTGCGAGGACGACAATACCCTCGTTTTCCTGCAGGACTTCGTCAAGAGAACGATAGCTCCCTGGCCCAACGCTGATCTCCGCTTGGTCGGTCCGAACGAAATCAGCGACTTCGTCAAACCTAAGGCCAGAATGACGATCAAAGGTCCCGCGATACCCCGAGATCGCGTAGAACGATATCTCCAATCTCTTAATACGGAACAGCTAAGTCAGAGCTGGAAAGTAATAGAGATGGGAGAAAGAACGGAAGAAGGTACAGAAGTGGTGGTGCAACTTAGCCACAAATCTATACCCCTTTTGCGGAAAATAGGATTCAAGGTACGCATCGGCATAAACCGGTGCAAACTGCGGCTAATAACAAACAAACCAAAACAAGTAAGTAACAAAATATGAGCATGAAATTGATTCAAATTAATCTTCATCATAGTAAAGCCGCCAGCTCCAATCTTGTCTACATTTTGGGAAGTAGACAAATTGACATTGCCCTAATTCAAGAACCCTGGATTTCAGGTGGCAGAATTAGAGGACTACACACATCAGACTTTACACTATACAAAGCCACACAAGTAGCTAATAGTAATATAAGATCTTGTATTTTAGCCAGGAAGAAGTTTAATCTCTTTCTTTTAGCAAATTACAGTGATCCAGACCAATGTGCTGTAAAAATAGAGAGGAAGGGACTCCCACCACTGATCCTGGCATCGTGCTATATGCCGCATGACGGACAAGAAGGGCCTCCCGCTAATATCACAAGCCAGCTTGTAGAGAAAGCTGCCTCTGAGGGATGGGACGTGGTACTAGGCTGTGATACAAACTCACATTATACTCAATGGGGTAGTACCGACATCAACAACAGAGGTGAGTCTCTTTTTGAATTTATACTAGACCATAATCTTTTAGTAGCAAACAGAGGTAACGAACCCACTTTTGTAACTAAAAATAGAAAAGAAGTGCTTGACGCTACCCTAACCAATAACTCAAGCACACTAGTAATAGATCAATGGAATGTTCTTAAAGAGGAATCATTCTCAGACCATAAACTGATAGGGTTCTTGATACACAATGAAGTAGCAACTCCAAAACCCTTTAGGAACTTCAGGAAAACCAACTGGAATATATTCTGCAGGGAAGTAGGACAGGGGATTCAAAACCCGGACACACTTCTAATTCAAGAACCCTCTGACATAGATATTGCGTCAGAAAAACTCAGAGTTGTTCTGAATAGCGCTTTAGAAAAAAGCTGTCCCATTAATCATATGGGAAAAGGTAGGAAAAAACCACCCTGGTGGACCACTGAAATAGGCAACTTAAGAAAAGAAACTAGAAGACTTTTCAACGTCGCCAAAAGAACTAGGAAAGAAGCTGATTGGGAACATTATAAGGCCAGTCAACGTATTTTTAAGGTCGAAACTCAACGGGCAAAACGTAGCTCATGGATGACCTTCTGCGACGAAATAGAAAGTACAAATGTATCAGCAAGACTCAGGAAAATTCTGACCAAGGATTCAGTCGCTCTAGGATCCCTCAAAAAATCTACAGGCAGCTGGACTGAATCCGGTGGCGAAACGCTTGAGCTCCTTGTGAATACTCACTTTCCTGGCTGCGTAGCTGATATCCGCAGTCCAGAAACAGAGTCTCATACAGAAACCCTAGTACCATCGGATATTATAACGGAAGAAAGGATAAAATGGGCCATTCACTCCTTTTCCCCGTACAAATCCCCTGGTCTAGACGGAATCTTCCCTATGATGCTTCAGAAATGCATAAACCTTATCATCCCACACCTAATTAACATCTTCAATAATAGCCTTAAATGGGGGTATGTTCCCTTATCGTGGCGTGAGGTAAAGGTAGTTTTCATCCCTAAGGCTGGTAAACCTAGCCATACGGAGGCCAAAGACTATAGACCCATTAGTCTAACATCTTTTATTTTGAAAACTTTTGAAAGGCTAATTGATATACACATCCGAAGCACACTGAAACCGGACTGTATATCGGAATTTCAACATGCCTACATTAAAGGAAGAAGCGTTGAAACAGCATTGCACAGTGTTGTCAGCGTCATAGAAAAATCACTGCATGACAAGGAATACACCCTTGCAACGTTCTTGGATATTGAGGGAGCCTTCAATAATGTGAAGAACGAAGCAGTGAAACAAGCCTTGGACGACCACAAAGTCGAAAAAGTAATTACACAGTGGATAATGAGTATGCTCCGAAAGAGACAAATTAACTCTGAGATAGCGGAAGAAAGGATAAGAGTAACCACATCCAGAGGCACCCCTCAGGGTGGGGTTCTCTCACCGCTACTTTGGGTTCTTGTCATGAACGGCATACTCTCTAAATTGAAATCAAGTGGAGTAAGGATAATAGCCTACGCTGATGATCTTGCATTACTAGCGACTGGCAAGTTCCTACCCATTATCAGTGAACAAACCGAATACGCCTTCTCGTTGGTAAGCAAATGGACTAGGAGCTGTGGGCTGACAGTCAATCCAGCTAAAACAGAACTAGTGCTATTTACTAACAAGCGCAAAATACCTGATTTTAAAATTCCTTCGATTGAAGGATGCCCTCTTAAAATCTCTGATCACGCAAAGTATCTCGGCGTGATCTTAGATAAAAAACTAAATTGGGGCCTGAACATAAAAGATAGATTCAAAAAGGCATCGATTGCCTTTTACTCCTGCAATAGAATTTTCGGGAAAACCTGGGGACCAAACCCTAAAATTATCAGATGGATGTATTCGGCAATAATTAGACCAATACTAACCTATGGTAATTTGGTATGGTGGAAAGCTTTAGAAAAGAGCACGAACCTGAAAACTTTGACAAAAATTCAAAGACTTGCGTGCACTGGCATTACGGGAGCAATGAGATCCACTCCAACTGCGGGACTGGAAGTTATACTCAATTTGATTCCCCTAGACCTCTTTGTTCAAGAATCTGCGGCCAAAAGTGCCCTGAGACTTAGTCAAACTAAAGTCTGGATAAACAGTTCCATAGGACACGCCCAGATCCTTCATAAAATTATGGGTCATAGTAATACAGCAGACTATAAAATACCCGTACTTGATTTTCATAAACCATTCCAAACTGCCATCCCAAGCAGAGAGGAATGGATAGATAATATACCATACTCCAGTGAGTCGTCAATAGCTATCTATACTGATGGCTCTAAAATGGACACTGGTGTAGGGGCAGGCTTCTATTCTGAATCTCTCAAGTTGACCGCCTCGCTTAGGCTTCCAAACTACAGCAGCGTCTTCCAAGCGGAGGTCCTGGCAGTGACAACAGCTGCTAAAAAGGTATCAATGATGGCGATACCACGAGCTGATATCACCTTTTACATTGATAGCCAAGCGGCAATAAAAGCGATTACTGCAACTGAGGTTAAATCAAAGCTTGTTTCATGCTGCCGCGAAGAGCTTAAGGTTCTTGGCGCACAGCACAATATTAGACTCTGCTGGGTGCCAGGCCACAGCGATATACTAGGCAACGAGAAAGCCGATGAATTAGCAAGATTAGGGTCAATGCTTGACGAAAGCCAAGCTCAGCTAGTTAGCACCCCTACCTGTTATTTAAAACAGGAAATCTCAAAAAGAACAACTATTAAGGCCGATGAAAGGTGGAACCTTCTTGACACCTGCGGTACTACAAGAAAGATTTGGCCCTGTTTTAACAAACAAAGAACGGAAAAAATTATGCAGCTACAAAAGGGATCACTTCGATCTCTTGTAAGCATAATCACCGGACATAATCTGTTAGGTTATCATATGAAAAAGATGAGAATCAGTTCAGATGAGAATCAGTTCAGATGATCTATGCAGAGGATGCGGTGACGAGGAGGTGCATGAAGATACTTCGCACTTTCTGTGTCACTGTCCCGCACTCTCCCATCAAAGGAAGAAACTGCTTGGCAACTATTTCTTCGAGGATTTAAAAGAACTCTCTAGTACGCCAGGTACTAACATTCTGAACTTCGTCAAAGCCTCTAAATGGCTTGACTCACTGAACACATAGGTTTTTCTTATTAGCTTGAGTAGCAATATTCATGGGTATCACAATGGATCTGTATTGATCTAAGTGTGACGGTAAAGACATCAACTGTCAGCCCCTCAACCTAACCTAACCTATTATACCTAGTCGTATCATAAATTCTGTTACAAAACTTCAAAACATTATCTTATCGTATCTTATTTTCGAAATATTTAAATTAGTAAGAAATGAATAGTAGTACCCGTGACCTGCCAGAGGTCTTGGCTTCAATCCCTGTCTCTACCATCTCCAACTTAAGTTTTTTTTTTCACGGGTTCTGCCTTTTGCGAGGAATTGACAAATCCTCCAAGAGTAATTCTTTTCATGAAAATTGCTTTCTCAAATTAGCCGTACGTGTTCGGCTTAAAACTGTAGCCCCCCTATCATTGAAATTACTCGCACACAGGAACGGTTCAGAGTTATAAGTCACTAGGCCCTAGTTCCCTACGGACAGCAATGAATAAACGCCAATTTGGTTTCAGTTTACTTCTATTACCATGGAGTGATGCGCTAAAGAAAATAGAATCACAATAATTGGCTAATCATAATAATTGCCTAACATAGGTAAGGAATGAGTTCTTGTTTTAACTCATAATGTTTAGGAATCGGATTCTCCGTCAGTTTTCTATGTCTTTGAGAATAGGTGACAGCCCAAAAACTAGTAAATAAATCAAATGCGCTGTCTATCAAGGCTTATGAAAACAGTGCTGGAACGAATACCAATAATCCAATTCTACATCTACACATAAAGTGTTATTGACGCTTTACAGATCATTTGCTGTTGTTGTGTAAAGAGTCAAATGTGAAATGACTGTTCTTGTGGCACGCGAGATTTAAGAGTGAAATAATCTTTTTTTCAAATGAAAAGATTTTCACCGTTAAAGAAGTTTATAATAAAGAAAACGATACAATTTAAGCCGCATCATTATATCAAACTAAAACTGTTGTTTTAAGGGTCAAACGTATCCATCAACAAGCTTCTGTAACGGTTTAACGGGGCCGTTTACCTTCGCGGTTTGAAAAACTCGACTTTTTTTGTGTCCATATTTCTAATGTAGTACCCGTGGCATGATGGTTAGTGCGTTGGACTGTCATGCGAGAGGTCTTGGGTTCGATCCCTGCCTGTGCCATCTTAATTTAAAAAATAAACGGGTACTGCCTCTTGCGAGGAATTGACAAATTCTCCAAGAGTAATGCTTGTCATGAAAAAGTGCTTTCTCAAATTAGCCGTTCGGATTCGGCTTAAAACTGTAGGTCCCTTCCATCCCTGACAACAGTACTCGCACACAGGAATGGTTGAGAGTTGTAAGTCACTAGGCCCTGGTTCTCTACGGACTGTTGCGCCACCTAATTTATTTTATTATTTTTATATTTCTAATGTAGACATAACTGAAAACATGCTCTGTGAAGGATTTGATCGAAAGCATGCTAGTATACGAGATATTGAGCCTCAAACCCGGCCCGCCCTGCCTATTTACATTGTAACATTTATCTTTAAACGCGTTTTCCCAAAAGTAGTGTTTTTCAAAACTGTTGGCAGGATTTTGAGGAAACTATAGAAGATATAATAAATCTGTAAAGCGTTACTTATTCACAGTGTGGATTCTAAAATCCGCAGCCACTTTAACCTAACCTACTTATTCACAAAACATCTCGCTAGGTCTAGACACAAGCTTTTTTTAAAAAAAAAATTGTTTTCGATTTTTTTAGATTGAAAAACAAAAAATGCAATTTTTTTTTCGAATCGCTACTATTTTGTGAAATTTTCAAAAAAAACTCGTGCCTAGACCTAATTAACGTTCTAAAAATTAAGTTAAAAACATTTTTTTTCTGTTTTAAGGTTCTGAAGCTGAGATATCGTGCCAGCCGTTCTACTCCGTCGCACCGGCAGTAGTGCATTCAACGATTCGTCAAAGGTAAGTTTTACTAAAAAAATCATCCTTTTTTTTTGTTTTTCATTAATATTCAAGAATTTTGTTGTGTAGTTTTTTGCAATCCATCCTTGATTGAAAGTCTCACTCCAAAGTGTCCCATATCGCCATTTTTGAGAACGAATGTGAAAAGTTGTACCATAGAAATAGTAAAGGTTTAACAAAAACCGTTTTCAATGAATAATTTTGATGAGAAAAACAAAGCCAAGAGAATAAAAAAGTGTCTTAGGCTCAACAGTCAACATAGAAGGTTCTAGGGAAGCTTAATATTAGCTCTCGAGGACTGCATATTTTAGTCCTTAAGATTATTTTTTGAAATAACTGAAGCAGTGTCAAAAATATCAATAGTAACAGTGCTTGCCTCTATTGATCGATTGTCACAACCAGTGTTGCCGATTAAAAAAAAATGTATCATGATTTTTTATCATGAGATCCAAAAAAAAATCATGAGATTGCTTAGTCTTCATTGGGCCCTTAATAATCAATATATTAACTTATAATTCAACACAAACATTTTAAATAAAAAAATACATATGAGATTTCATTTTATTAAGTTTTAAAATAACATTTAGTGATTTTTAGAAAAAAAAAAAAAGATTCCACATCTATGAAAACACTGTTGTTGAAGTTGAATCTGTAATATATTTGCTTAGTAAATTCAACTAAGAAGGACAAACAAAACAACGGCATTGAAAGCCTTGGATTGCATGCATTTGTTTAGTTTAGTAAAAAACGGTAGCACACAACTAAGAAAACATAAACACATGCAATGAACAGTGTCATTGAGCATATTTAAAATAGTTTTACTTGACAGTAAGTTGTCACTTTTTGTTACGTCGTTAAAATATGCTTTTAAAGCATCATATTGCACAAGAAATAAATTTACTACTTCTAACCTCGAAAACCACCGTGTCTGTGAATAATGTAAAATTTGATTTGGCTTTATCTCCAAAATAGCTTGAAAAGTTTTAAATGCTGCAATTCTCTTAGGACTGTTCTGAATATAATTATAAACATCTCGACATAAGTCTTCAATACTTGAGGGCAAATTCGAACAAATTGTAAAATGAAGCGCAGAGATGAAAGGAGTGACAAATACACTTCATTATAAATAAGTTTGGGACATCAGCTTGTAAATAAGTGCGAACTGATGAGTTCACTCCCATCATCACTGCAGCGGCACCCAAACCTATTAAATTGGATTTATAATCAATTTTGTTTTTATTGAAACTAGTTACTAAAATATCATAAATTGTTTTAGCATCAGATTTATCCAGTGTAAATAGACTATAAAAGAAATCTTGAATCTTAAAATTGTTACACATTCTAACAACAACACATAAATATTTTGTGCAACTTATGTCCGTAGAGGCTAGATGGGTCATTTTCTAAATCTTTTAAAATTATAACAAGAAAGTTGCATGTGCTGATTATAATGGCCGAATAGGAATGTTTTCTTATTTTTTTTTTGAAGGAAGATTTGAAAAATCATGAGATTTTCCATAAATTCATGAGATCATGAGATGGGGGTGAAAAATCATGAGAATCATGATAAATCATGAGATTCGGCAACACTGGTCACAACGTTTAAGGACTGTCATTAAAGCTGAGGCCGGTCATTTTGAGTTTTTTAATTAAACCAATATTATGGCAAAAATAAATTAAAAACAACAATGAATACAATTGAAAATTTAGAATGAAACAACAACAACTTGTGTGTGCTACCACCAAGTTCATAGGCTGGAGTTATAGCTATTTCACGGGGGCCAACCCGATCATCAGGCTCCTTTAGTGGTGCTTAATCGCTTTTTTGTTCAATTTAATTATTGAAGAACTTTTGCCCGAGCTGGGCTTGAACAAGCGACCTAGCGTGTGAATACAAAAATATTATATTGTCATTGTCTTATGGTATATTATGCTTGTAACAGGTCTTATGGCACGACTAGGTACACTTATCTATGGTAATAAGTAATATCGTTACAGCAGATAAAATCTACGATTTCAAGGAATGTATGCCAATGAAACTTATATTTGGTATAACACATGTTTTCTCTAGTGTTTTCTGATTTCAAAAGAGTTCTTAATTGTTTAGATTGTCAAGATCTTCCAGCCCAGCATTCAAATGTTTAATATAGTCATATCGAAAACAAGACCCTCCGATTTTGTTCTTAATATACTTTAATGGTCCTGCAAGTTGCATTTCTTCTAAAATAAGTTTTGTAAAAACTTTGCGATATCATTAACTGTTCCACTACTCTCAAGATATTGCTGTCGTTCAATAGGTTCAAATGACATTTGTTTTATTTTTATTCACAACTCTCAAGTCCTAAATCATTCATTTAAAGCATTGATCGTTCTCGTTTTTGTTTTTAAAGTACAATTTTTTTTTAAATTTTAACTTCAATATAATTTATTACGAACAAAATATACTTACATTTACACTTGAAGGCAATTCATCGTTGGTTAAATTCATTCCATAAATGTATTGTGCAATTAACAACACTTCTGCATAAAAAACTATAAACGGACTCGAGCGCATCATTGCTTTCCGTTGATTTGGAATCATCCATAGCACATTCGCCCAAAGTAAGAACACAAATGTTAACCAACTGTGATATACTATACTCCAGGCCTTAATAAAGAAAAATAATTGTTTAATTCATAGTCATTAATAATAAAGTAGTAGAAGGAAAACTTACCATCATCAGAATATTTGTGAAAATATAGCTATTCTGATAAATAAATCCTCCAACACTGACGATACCATAACATATTTGATCAAACAATGATGGACCTTTCTCTCCTTCAACTCCTCGGTCCAATGAATCCATTGGTATGTCGTTTTCCACCTTTCGAGCTTCAACACTGGATTCGATACCGCGTACGATTTTCTTATGACGCACCAACTAAATTCAAAAATTCGTATATACATTCAATTAATAATAATTTTATTTTTAAGGAAACAACAAACATAATGAAACTCACTCCAAGCCATAACTAACATAAATACAAATAAAATATTTTAAAGCAAATAAATTGTGTTAAACAAGAAAAAGACGGACAAGAGTTTTTGTTTTCTATAAACACTCAAGTTCTATTCTAGGTGATTTTTTTTTTTTTTTAGTTACAACCATTTACCATTTTTCCTTTTTCCATTTTAGAAAAGTTCAAATTGAAATGGAATAATTTTAGAATGCATCTTATCATGAATTTAATACATTTTTGTACAATGTACATCACTTTTAGAAGAGTCCTTCAAGAATGCATTCCAAAATAATTTATAGTTATTAATGAGTGTCGAGCGAAATGTGTTATGAATAAAAATTATGGGATCTAGAACGATATATTACACAGAGACCATTTAACAAGGATTTATTAGATTTCGAGTTTAGTGAAACAAAGAACCCCAACAAACTACCATTTATGAAAATTACTATAAGTTTTCTATATATGGATAGGTACGAACGATAAATACAAAAGCATGAAGTTTTAATAGGTTGGTTATATCGGTTGAGGTTGAGACATAATTTACAGGTGAACAGATTTGACTAATCTTATCTGAAACAGTTCGAATTTTTCGTTTTACTTATTTTACGTACAGGTGTAGTTTCGGTGGGTTCGGCTGATCTTTCATTTTGTTGACTTGACATCTAGAGTAAAAGCAAATGGCAAAACATCAATATTGAAGAATACATTTTAAAACAAAACATAAAAATAACATTTCAAAAAAATATAAATTGTAATAATTTGGTTCGGCACAAAAATGTGCACTTGTGAATTACACCTATTGATTAGCAATTAAAAGTTATTTTTAATTGGTTTGTCATCCGAAGACCTAGGAACTAGCAAATACTATCAAACTTAGGCTCCTTTCTTAAGCACTTATTAGTATCTTTGTGTGCCAAACATATAAAAAATATTTTTTTTTCTTTTGCATTCCTTATTTACCTGTATTCCTGTGTTATTTGTAAGATTTAATCGTGTTTAGAATTTTTGAATTATATTAAGTCGTGTCTATCTATTTTTGAGTAGCTCATTAGTAGTGTAATTTAATGTAGAATCCAAACTGCCCTTTTCTTTACAGGCAACCAAGCTTTGGTTTATGTTTAGTGGAGTTATCTTTTAATTCAAATTAACTTTAAAATCAATCTTTTATCTGACCTAAGTGGTTGTTCTCGCCCTACAAACTGAATTAAAACAATTTTCTCCATTATATATATTTTGGTCTAATGTATTCTTATGGAAACGATATAGCACCATCGTCTTGTAGTTGTTATGCTCAGTGTCCCGAAAAAGTTTAAGCCAAAAAGGGTACCAATTGATTGTCTAGCAATAAATGTGCTAAGATTATTTAAGAATACTCAGATCTTTAAAGGTTTATGTATGCGTAATTAACTCACATTTTATTATTCCTGTTACTGTTGAAGATAATTTGATTTTAAGTGATCAAGAAAAAGCAATGTATACTCAAAAAATAAGACATTCGAAAATAAAATTGGGGACAAAACAATAGGACCACCTTAAATAAAATTGTGAATATATAACCAGGCCCCAGGGGTGTTAGTTGAAAAAAAACAAAAAAATTGGGTGGCGCAACAGTCCATTGAGAACTATACTCTGTCCAACAAAAATAGTCAGTACAGAGAAGATAGAACGTTTACCTCTCACTCTGACTGAAGTGAAATCTCGTTAACCTGTGAGAGAGAGCAAATATTACAGGGTTTCCGTAGTGCCCATTATACACCATTCCCATATTTGTTCTCAAAAGCTTTTAAAAAAGCACACATTCTGAAAGCTCCCAAATAAAATCCAAAGAAAAATCCACCATGATTTGCATTAACGTGGAAATGGTAACTCTAATAACGATCTGCTTATTTTCAATACATACGAAGAGGGTTGTTTGTGAACACATTATTTATCAGTGTCAGTGTGGCTTTGGCTGCGCATGGTAAAGGTTGTGGGGATGTACGCTCGTCGAAGCGTAATTACAACAACAATTCATGTGTAAGTCAGTGGTTGAATTTTCTTTTTCAGTAGGTAAAAAGGGAATAAAACCACTGACTGGCACCATTTGCAAGAAAAAAGCTCTCCCATAAGACGTGTACTGACTATTTTTGTTGGACAGAGTATAGGGCCTTATAACTCTCAACGATTCCTGCGTGCGAGTACTGTTGTCAGGGATGGGGGGGGGGGGCCTACAGTACCCGTGAAAAAAACGTTCACCATGTTTCACATGTTCTTAGCACTGGAGAATATTCCCCATAAGTCTTAGAAACCGGCGACCTCTAGCTGGTCTTTTTTTATGGAATTAAAAAACAACGAATTCCACAAATACGATTTAGTTGAAACAAAACAAGACACAGTCACTGAGGTAAACAACTATGTCGCTAATATTTTGGTAACTTGTGTGTTTTTGAAGGGCTAATGACAAAAGAAAAATATGACATAGATGTTAAATCATAGAAATGGATATTTTATCTATTGATAAAACAGGCAAATATCAAGTAACACACCTGGTATGATGCGCATAATAATGAAGTTTTATAATGGACCCCATGTATTGTGTTATTTAAAGCATTTCTGCAAGAATTGGGTTACACAGTTATTGGGCAGGTTCAGACAACATAAGGAACTTGAAGGTAAGGCAAGTTTCTAGTATCTGATTGGCCAGCTGCCAAAAAATTACCTACGAATTAAGGCAACTTTATTGGAAAGTTGACTGAAAAGTTGGTCAAGAAAAATCTCCCTGACTATCAAGTCAAGTCTACTTACATATGTCAAAATTACAGTTGATCATGTTTTTTCATTCAACTGAAAGCTGAAATTTATTACTCAATGATTTATTTATTTTCTGCATAATTTTATTTAGGTAATATTTTCTGTTACAGGGTTTCTTGTCAAATTGGAAAAGTAATAATAATAAGTTAATATTTCTTTTACAATACAAAACATAAGTTGTGATGGACTTGTAGCTAGGTCCGTAAAGCTGGAAACACCACAATCGAATTTCGAAATTCTTATGATGCAGACATTTAGGGCTCTTTTTGTGCTAATTTAAAGCTCTAATTCCGACTTGGTTCCCTTCCCCCTCAAACTTGTGGTGTTCCCAGCTTGACGTCAAACTAAAAACACCACACCTTTAGGTTCATAATTTCAAAAAACTGATGATAAGGGAATTTAGGGCTCTTTTTGGGCTCCTAAATTAGCGAAACTCCAAATTAGTATCTCCAGCCCTTATCCCCTAAATTGAGTCGCAAAGTTGAAATTTTTGGAGACTTTCTAAACCAAATTTTTTTGTTTAAACTAATGATGGGGTCATAAAGTGCTATTTTTGGGCTCCTTAGTTCGCGGAACTACAAATTGTTTTTTTAAGCCCATATCTCCAAACTTATGTCGTAAAGCTAAGAATTTTGGAGACTTTCTCAACCAAACACAATTTTAAAAATCCAATGATTAGATGATGTGATGTGGGTGATTTAGGGCTCTTTTTGTGCTAATTTAGTGCTCTAATCCCGACTTGGTTCAAAAATCCCTTCCCCCTTAAACTTGTGGTGTTCCCAGCTTGACGTCAAGCTGGAAACACCACACCTTTAATTTCAAAAAACTAATGATGAGGGAATTTAGGCCTCTTATTGGGCTCCTAAGTTAGTGAAACCCAATTTGGTATCTCAAGCCCTTACCCCCTAATCACGTCGCAAAGTTGAAATTTTTGGAGACTTTTTAAACCAAACAAAATTTTAAAAAACTAATGATGGGATAATTTGAAGCTCATTTTATGCTCGTATCCCGGTTTGGTTCAAAAATCCCTTCCCCCTAAAAATTAATTTCAAACATTTTTTTATTGCATTACCCTGACGAAATTTGAACAATTTTTAAATTTGAAACTCAAAATAATATTTCTGTGAAGAAATTCTGTACCCGACGTTTTGAAAAAAAAAATACCATTCCATTAAAAATAAGATAATTTGCAAACAAAAATACCAGTTCCGTGTTTTTATTCCCACTGTTCAACTCAAGAATTTCAGATCAAGAATTTCTTTTTTGAAATCAAAGTAACCTTCATCGGAAATCAAAATTTAACTAAACAAATTTGAATTTACGCATATTGAGATGAGATACGAAATGTGCACACATTTCAAATTTATCCCCGCTTCCTGAAAACACAGCGGGGTTTGTGTATGTTAGTAAGAGGAAAGTAATTGTTTTGTTAGTAGGTTTCTGACCTCTCAGCCGAAAGTGTATGCATGCGGAAGCTCTTTTTCAACTTTGCGACGTGATTAAGGGGATAAGGGCTTTAGGTGTTTTCAGCTTGACGTCAAGCTGGGAATACCACAAGGGGGAAGGGATTTTTGGACCAAGTCGGGTCGGGATTAGAGCACTAAATTAGCACAAAAAGAGCCCTAAATTTCTGCATCATTAGAATTTCGAAATTCGATTGTGGTGTTTCGAGCTTTACGGACCTTTGATAATGGATGATGTTCTTTTCAAACAATATCATCCAATTTTCAATTGACAAACAGTTTCTGGGCAGGAAACAACAACAAAAGTTTACAGGATTTGGAAGAATTTGAAAACTACGAAAATCGAAAGAAATAAGAAGTCGCCGTTTGGCAAATTAACGAAAAAGAAGTTATGTACGAGGTGTGTTCAAAAAGTACCCGGAATTTTTAAATTTCGCGGGTCTTTTTTTGTATTGTGTTGATATACATGTCCCTAAAGTATGATGCAATTTTCAGCTATATTCACTGTTTACTTTGTCTGTGGTAGTTGCTAAGGTTCGCGTGTTTTTATGAGCTCGGCGATTTTTGCTGAAACTGCTGAATTTTGACCAAAAAAACAATCGCATGAACATCGCTCAAGAGCTGTTTAATGACGTCAACGACGATCCAAGTTTGATTGAAAGGGTCATAACTGGTTATGAAACATGGGTGTACGGTTATGATGTCGAAAACAAAGCACAATCGTCCACCTGGAAGCATCCAACGTCAAGAGCCAAAAAAGCACGTCAAGTTTGATCAAAAGTGAAGGTTTTGGTTACTGTTTTCTTCGATTATAATGGCATAGCGCATCTAGAGTTTTTACCACAAGGTTGTACGGTTAATAAGGGGTATTACCTTGAAGTTATGCGACGTTTGCGTGAAGCAATCCGAAAAAACGCTCAGATTTATGGAAAAACAATTCATAGCTTTTGCACCACGATAACGCACCTGCTCACTCGTCGTTGCTTGTTTGTAATTTTTTGGCCAAACAATACCGTAGTCATGCCCCAACCTCCATATTCACCAGATATGGCTCTGTGTGACTTTTTAATGTTTCCAAAGTTGAAGAGACCCATGAAAGGACGGCGTTTTTCCTCGATTGAAGAAATAGAGGCCGAATCGCTGAGAATGCTCAAGGACATATCAAAAAGTGAATATCAAGAGTCCTTCCAAGATTGGAAAAAACGCTGGCATAGGTGTATTATATCTGGGGGGGACTACTTTGAAGAGAACCACATTGATGTAAACGAATAAATAATTATTTGTTTGAAAAAACGAAAATTCCGGGTACTTTTTGAACACACCTCGTATACAGAAAAAAAAATGAAATGGATTAGACGAATGAACAAATTCTACAAGATAGTCGTTAATGCCCGCTTAATTATTGTTTCACTTTTCTTTATATTTTATATTTTTTTAAATGTTTTTGCACGAACTATTGTTTTCACTTCTAAACTCAATGTTCATATTCCCTATTATCTGTCGAGAAAATTGTCTTCCAATGAGTCTACCAATTTTTGTTGTTTTCTAAAGTCTTCCAACCGTGTCGGCAATTCTCAGGCGATTTTCTTCCAAAAAATTGGGTAGATTCAGGCGATATAAGGGAATTGAAAGTAAGACAAGTTTCTATCATCTGATTGGCCAGCTGTCAAAAAATTGCCTCCAATCAAGGGAACTTTGTTGGAAAATTGACTGGAAAGTTAGTGAAGAAAAATGGGCAGGTTCAGACAACATAAGGGACTTCATTTGCAGTCAACTTCATTCTTTGAACGTAAATTTTGACCAAGGCAACTAGTTAATTTTTCAAGTGTAATGAATTTAAAATTCAGAACTTTACTTCACAAACCTCTACTTCAAGTTCATAGTACAAAAACTACCAAAATCATTATTTTCTACAAAACACTCTTTAGGCAAGCTACAAGTCCATCACGATTTGTATTTTGTATTTCAAAGAAATATTACTTATTTCTTTTCCAAATTTACAAGGAACCTTTTTACAGAAAGCATTAAATGAAGTTGTGCAGAAAATAAATAAATCATTGAGTAATAAAGTTCAGTTGAATTAAAAAACATGATCAATTGTCATTTTTGACATAAGTTGACTTGACTTGATAGTTAGGGAGATTTTTCTTGACTAACTTTCCAGTCAACTTTCCAATAAAGTTGCCTTAATTGGAAGGCAATTTTTTGGCAGCTGGCCAATCAGGTGCTAGAAACTTGCCTTACTTTCAAGTCTTTTATGTCGGCTGAACCTGCCCAATCTCCCTAACTATCAAGCCAAGTCAACTTATGTCAAAAAGAAAATTGATCATGTTTTTTCATTTCACTGAAAACTGAACTTTATTACTCTGTGGTTTATTTATTTTCTAAACAATTCCATTTAACGTTTTGTGAAAAAGGTTTCCTTGTATAATTAGAAAAGAAATACATAAGTAACATTTCTATACATTACAAAATACAAATCAGGATGGACTTGTATTTTGCCTGAGGACTGTTTTGTAGACAATTATGTCTTTGGTAGTTCTTGCACAACCAACTGAAGGCAGAGGCTAGAGAAGTAAAGTTCCGAGTTCGAAATTTATGACACTTGAAAAAGTAACTACTTGCTTTGTTCAACAGTAAAGTAAAGTTCCGAGTCCGAAGTTTATGACACTTGAAAAAGTAACTATTTGCTTAGTTCAAAATGTACGTTCAAAGAATGCAGTTGAATGCAAATGAAGTCAATTGTGTCGTCTGAACCTACCCATTATCTAATACTTAAATAAAAGCAAGCAACCGTATAAACGGACATTTTTCACTTGATAATAAAATTGGCAATTGGCACCTAATTGAATGCTATTGGAAGACTTTTGACAATTCGGCAAATATTTTAAGATCTTCCAACCGCGTATACTTAGCTTTACTAACAACATTTGGGATATTGGACTTAACAGCAATAAAAAAAACATGCTTGTAAGTTTGTATTATTGCAACAGAATTTGTATATAACTTTACAGATGATTATATAAAATAAAAATTAATTCCAAAATTAAGAGTGAGTATAAGAAGAAGCTTTGGAAGGAAAGTACCCCAAATGTTGTTTGTTAGCTTTAGACTTTGATAAAATAGTAGCTCAAACTTCAGAACGTGTTTGTTATGACTCGATCGTTGTTTTATTTTGAAATTGATGTAATTTTATTATATTTCCAGCCATGTGATTTCATGATATTCGTTCGTTTTTAAAAAGTGGGATAAAAATATTTAAAAAAAAAAATACATACTAAAGTTTCAAAAAAAGCATTGTGCAAATTTTAAGAATTTAAAAAATGTAAGTTCAAGAAGAAATAGAAAAAAAACATGTGTAAGTTGTATCTTACATTTAATCGCTGCGATTTAGACCAACTATCCTTTTTACTGGCATTGGTTGTGCGTGTGTTTATTGACAGTTGTCGATTATTCATGGTACCGTTCTCGAGTGTTCCAAAAGCACTTAACGGTTTACTTACACTCTATGTTATTTATATATATATATGTAGTTTATTATTACAGAATAAAATGTTTCGATTTGTTTTTTAATTGTTTTTGGTGTAGTGTATTATTTTTCAAATTTTGTGTGATTTGTTTTGTTTTTTGCGAAGTAAGACGTAAAGCAGCAATAAGAATGAAAAGCAATTGAACTTTTGTTAGTTAAAATAATTTAAAAATATTTTAACAAAGAAAATCAAAACTAGTGTAAAAGGAAGATGTAGTTAGGTTACATTTCAAATTAATGGAACAATAATATTGTATTAGTATTTGATTATATTTATATATAGTTTTTTGTATCTTTTTTTATTTTGTTTGTTTGAAGAAAGTTGTTTTGGAAAATATGAGACAAAGAAAAAGAAAAACTTTACATACAAAATATTGAACATTTGACTTACCCTCCTTTCTATGAGATTTTTTGAAGTTAGCGCCAAGACATAGTAAGAGAAAAGCATTGAAAATGGACTTAAAAATGAGTCCAACTTAAACCATGTATCGTAAAATATAAGTCGAATATCTTTGCTGCAACTGGACGTAATGAGAGGTTCCAGTCCAACTAGCCTATAAGTTAACAAAATAATACAGAACAGATTATACATAAATATTTTCAATGAAAATCTTGTAAGGTGTAAATCGTACAGTGTATCAAAATAAAACTCGTACAAAACATTCGTTTTTATGAAAACAAAGAAAAAAAGTAATATCGAACCATTATACATATTTTAAAACAGATTCTCTAGAAAAACTAAAGAAAATCAAGTGTTAAATTACCATAAGCAAGGGTAAACAAAACGGCCAAACGTCTATAGATGTGCGAAATCTAGCTACAATGCGTTTTAAGAACGGAAGGACCATGCAAGAAATCGGTGTTTTAGTAAATCGCCATCACTCAACGGTACAATACATTATTAAGCGGTACAGGGAGATGAAGCAATACAAAATAAAAGAAAAAATAGCAGTAGACAATTTTTTAATTTTAAAGTTAAGGAATATCCCAAAATAAGTGCTCCAAAGCTTTAGCCAGCTTTAGAGGCCAAAAAAATGTCTGAAGAAGAAAGCCTGCCCAGAGTATGTAAAATCAACAAGTTGAAGAGATTTGCATTCGCTAAAGCGAACCTTTGCAAAGATTTTAACCATTGAAAACATGTACATATTTTCAACGATGAAATTTAACCTTTTTGGCTCAGATGGCAAAGTTAATGCTTCACGTAAGCATAATGAAGAGCTCAAAAAAATGTAAGACCGACGGTTAAGCATGACGACGGATAAGTCATGGTTTGGGGTTCGCACAGTAGGTTCGCAACGCTCTTTTGAACCAAAACTGAATTTTATTGCAACAAATTATACTTAGCCATTAACTTCATTAAGTTTAATCATTCAATATAGGATAAATAATTTTTAAACAACATTATGGTTTATCTAAAAATGATTTTCTATTAAATATGATCAAATTTTATCTTCATACAGTTTTTTTATTCGCAAAATTAATAACAAGTAACGGTTAAAATAGTAGTACCCGTGGCATGATGGTTAGTACGTAGGGCTATTGGCGATCTGAGAACCGCGGTTTTATGCGGTTCGATGACGATTCCTTGGCAAATGCCATAATCGCCGAGCAAACGGGACCAAGTCCCTTGTTAGTGACGAAGGTTGAGCTTCAGCTCATCTTCAACTCAATACAAAATAAAAAGTCAGCAGGTGTCGATGGTATATCCAACGTTGTACTAAGACATTTACCGATGGAGGCAATTGACATTTATACCACACTCTTCAATAATGCACTGAATAATGCATATTATCCAGTGCTGTGGTTCATCCTCTCCCGAAAAAGGGAAAGGACAACTCCAACCCGTCAAATCTTCGGTCGATAAGTCTTCTTCCGAGCATCAGCAAAGTTTTCGAAAAAATAATCAATAGTGCTCTGACTAAGTGGGCTGCGGACAACAAAATAATTCCGGATAAACAGTTCGGGTTCAAGGCGGGTCATGACACAATTCATGCTGCGTCTAAACTCGTTTCTGATATCCAATGGAATATCTCAAAACAACAATGCACAGGTGCTGTTCTGGTTGATTTGGAAAAGGCCCTTGACACCGTATGGTTAGAGGGTCTTTACCTAAAACTGAGCAGGCTTGGCATAAGCAAGCCATTGTTGTATATGCTTTATGATATGCTTAACGGTAGAAAGTTTGTTGTCAAAAGTGGCAATGTAACTTCTACCACAACATTCTTAATTAAAAATGGTCTTCAACAGCGAGCGGTGAATTCGTCGATTCTCTTCAGCATTTACACCAGCGATCTGATAGGTAGTCTTACAAAGGCAATTGCGTACGCCGACGATCTTATTGCGTACAGAACGGCCCGAAAGGTTGAGGTTATTAGAATTCTCTTGCAGCGTGATTTCGACAAGATTCAGCGATATTGCGACGACTGGAAACTGAAAATAAATGTCCAGAAGTCGGAGACAATTCTGTTCCGGACTCCGTTGGCTAGGGCCACGAGGGATACGTGCAAGAATTGGCGCAAGATGGTTATCGTTGATCTTCACGGGCAGCCATTGGCGAACAAAAGTGTAGTGAAGTACCTCGGTATCTGGTTAGATCAGTATTTATATTTCGACAGACACATAAATGCTGCTCTGACCAGGGCCAGAGGAGCCTTCGCTCTGACGAAACGGCTGTTTTTTAGCAGTCGGCTTGACCCCAGAGTGAAGGTAATTTGCTACATGGCCCTCATACGGCCGATGATCGTTTATGGTTCAACGGCCGATGTGTGGTTCAACGTTGCCCCTTCACAGATGGAGAAGTTTCGGGTGTTCGAGCGGCAGTGTTTACGACGCTGTACCGGCTTATATAGAACAGCCGAATCTTCTTATGTGCATTACTATTCCAACGAAGTCCTATACAACAGGGCTCGAATCAACAGAATTGACAATTTCGTGATAAAACTCGTCCGAGGTCACATTGCAAGAGCTATGTCTTCAACCAACAATTTAATTTTCGGGGCGTTCTATCCGAACGACGAGTATTTTTAAAGTGCACGCTTGAGCGGCTTCATTCCACCAGAGGCATTCCTCTTCTTAGACAGATGCGGTCTGATACAGGACAGATTGGCAGTTCCGTTAATCTACCACGTCAGACGACGAATCGGGGATAGGCGACTCCTGTACAATCGGGACGTAATGGCACAAGGCGGAGCAGAGCTCCTTCCGTTCAGTAGGGCTGTGTCCGAACGGGACCGAACTGATAGGGTGAAGCAGGAGAACCAGTTTTGGTGGATTCAATCGGCACTTGATAGTAAGTAGTCGGGATGGGGTTTAAAGCCTTGGCCGGCTTACATACTTGTTTCATAGTTTTAGGGTTTAGTTTTAAGTAGAATAGGCATGGTGGCACAAAAAAAAATTAAAAAAAAAAAAACAAAATAAAAAATTAAAAAAAAAAACAAAATAGGAAAATACAAAAAATACAAAAAAAAAAATTTAAAAAAAACATGGAATAAAAAAAAAAAAGACAACAAAATATGAAAAACAAAAACGTTAGATAGTTAGATTTGCTGCTGTGGTTGTTCTAGTTTTAAGTAGTTTATAGGTAGAATAGGTAGTTTTAGTTAGCTTTAAGTTTTATATTAAGGACCTTATTTTAAGTAGTTTTTAAGTAAAAATAAAAAAGGATATTGACATTAGTTTTTTCTAAATTTTCTAATGAATACAAAAATAAATAAAATGAATTGAATTTAAATATATCTTAGGGCCGAAAGGCATTAGCATTAAGTATTATTGTTTAGCTTAGAGTGTCCGTATGGGACCAGTAAGTTAGTTGTAAGTCAGTTTTATGAATTTTTGTCTAGCTTTAAGATAGTCTTAAGAATGAATTAATAAAAATGAATTTAATAAAAAAAAAAGTACGTAGGGCTATCGTGCCAGAGGTCTTGGGTTCAATCTTTGCCTGTGCCACATAAAGTTTTTTTTTTCACGGGTACTGCCTCTTGCGAGGAATTGACAAATTCTACAAGAGTAATTCTTGTCATGTAAGTCACTAGGCCATAGTTCTCAAACTGTTGCGCCACCTAATTTATTTATTTAACCGTTAAAAATAATGCCAAATACATTTCTATCATTTAAACGTCTGCATATTTCAGTATTGCGTGAGATTTGAAACAAAAAATACAAAAAAATGGAAGAAAATAATTTAAAACGTCGATTGAGCTAAGAAAAATGATTGTTAAGTACCACAACGTTGATAAGTCATTTAAACAAGTATATGTCCTGGTTGGCAGACCAAGTTCAACTGCGCAATCTGTAGTTAAAAGCTTTCAAAATGAAAATCGCATCGAAAATAAGCCGAGAAACACCACACGCGAAATTTTCAACTCTCATGATAAGTGTGATATCTACGTGAAACAACCAAAAATCCCAGAAGTAGTGCACCAAATTGGTTGAAAGGTTTCTTCTGGTACTCAAGAAGGAATGTTCATTAGTGCTGTAAACTACTCAACTTGGCGAAAGAGCATCAATCCAAGAATTTTAAACGCTGGAAAAAATAATTTTTGCAGATGGCAAATGTAAGATATACGAATATGAATTTTTGTATCTGTTAATTAATTTTAGAGTTTTTGTGATTAAATGTTCTGTTTTTGTTGAAGGATTTATTTTTCTGCGTTTAAACATAGGTGATCATAAGATCCATGATTTTACAACCAAATAACACTCAAAGCTAATGTGGTGCGTGAATAAACCGGAAAAAAGTTACTATTTTTGTACTGTACGCATTTGAGTTTGATTGACTGTATAAATCACTCATATCATTTCTTATATTTGATTTTATTGAATTTAAAAACAAAAAAGATTATTTAGAGTTATCAAAACAAAAATGTTTCTTATTTTATATAAAGAAAAAGAATGCAAATCTTTTCAGACACTTTCGGATAAACTTGCTTTGTAGTGCAATTTTGCATACACAAAGCTAATTGAATTTAAGGTTAAAGGCTGCCAAAGACTATAAGGCTCTTCCATCTCAGTGTTAAATAATTTTTTTGATTCATTTTATTTTATTTTATTTTATTTTTTCTAACCGAATGCATTTTGTACGAATTTAACTTTGATTTGAATTTTCAATTGTTTTTAATAAAAGTTAATTAAAACTATTAAAACTAACTAAATAAAATTAAAATGATTGCAATAGACTTGGTAACAAATAAAATAAGTTATTAGTGAAAATCCAAACTTAGGGGTGTTGTACGAGTTTTACTTTAATACACTGTAGGTATTTTCAACGAAAATTTGTTAAGTGTAAATTGTCCTCGTGTGGACGTTGAGAATCTGTACGCACAAACTCTAAAACGCGCTATGTCAAAAATTACCCAAGTTTCCTTTTTGAGTTGTACATAAACATAAATACACAATTTTGTTTTAAAATTTCCCAATTTGAAATTTATACATATGTAGCTTCACGGTGAGATGAAGCTAGCATAGGTGTTTTGTCAACTTGAATACCTTTTACACATGAATAAACTTTGACATATCGTGTTTTTCCTTATTACCAAAAAAATAAAATATACCTTGCAACTAGTGTGCTATTGTCAATGTGTCCTTGCATCCAAGGTGTTTGATATGAAACAACAGCTATTGTGTGTAACACCAGAACTACCATAACAAAGCGTATTAATATCGCAAAACCCCTGTAAAGAAAATAGATTATTTAAATTAATTTAACTTATTTTTATTTGTATTTCTACTAAGTTTACCTTTGTAATGACTTAAATGTTGCCCAATATGAACCTGACAACAGGAAAAATAAAAAGTAAAATCCACCTGGGACTGATGGTCGAAGGACTGCAGCAAAGAATATAGTTGCTAAACAGAACATTGGTGCTAGAAAATAAATTATAGTTTTTTTTATTAAAAAAAAGTTTGATTTAAAATGAAAATGAGTTTTATTATGTTTATTTCAAATTTACCCATTTCTACGAGCGGTTCGAAGTTTATTTTTATAATACGACGATTGATTTTTTTCGCTCGTTGCGTTAATGAGCCTTCTAGACTTGTTGAGGCATCTTCTATAGCCATGCCTTCTCCATTTTCTGCTTGTCCAGCACTGCTTTCAAATGATATTTTTTTTGTGACTAAATAAATAGCAATTGATGTTATAAAGACAGCTACTTCAGGTAAAAGCCATTCTATGATCGCTAATGGTCTAAGGTTTAAAAATTCGAATTTGAATTAAATATGTTTTTTTCTTTAATCTATTTTTTTTTTTAAAGATCGCTTACTTTAATTTTAAGTCAACAAAACCAATATGTCGCAGAAGTTGTTCTGGTACAGTGCATTGACCAAAAATATTTTGAATGTCAAATGCAATGATCGCAACTTGCAATGCTACATGACAAAGTAGTAGAATTGTACTTAATGCTATTAAAATGATTAAATATGCTGTGACGGATCCTAAAAAAATTACAGAAGAATTAATTAAAAAAATATTTTAATAAAGTAATGATTTTTTATAATATGTACCTTTAAAATTTTGTGCTGTTGCGACCGGAATAAATGGTGATATAAAAAACATTAACAGGTACACAAAGGATATTCCAACTGGGCGAAACAATGCGGCTGCAAAACAAAAAATGAAAAATTAAGAAACATACATATTTGAAGACTATAACATGTACATGACTGTCTGAAATTACTTTTTCTGAATGAGTTTTAAAATTGGTTAGATTTCTTTATCGTTTAAAACTTAAGAAAGAATTTTAGAGGAGACACGATATGGCGAAAGTTCGAAATGGGAGGGAAAACAGTGTTGGTTAAAGAATTTTACATTCTTGATGTGTGATACTTCACAATACGTCCGCTCATAAGTAAAACGACGGGCATTAATAGAACTTTGAGTATTACTACTAAAGTATTTGATGGATAACTTTTAAATGGCTATTTAAATAGAGTAATGCATATGAAAATATCTATAACATAACGAAAGACACACAGATGGTGGTATTCAAGTGATTTAATAAGAGTTTGAATTATAATTCTGTCGCAAATTCTTTACAAAGTTTTTATGGTTTATGTTCAACAGACTTAAGATCTTTTTAGGAGCACCTGCTTTAAGTTTTGGACGAATGGAAGCCCTGTAGATTACAGTCAGATCGGAAAGAGTGAAAAAATTCTTGAATTGTCGGAGAAATATTCCACATAAATGCGTCGAGATCTAAATTTAGTGAGATTAGCATACGATGCCGTTCAAATTCCCAATGAGAAGGATAAGGATATTTATATATTGACAGACTTTACCCTATTTGGGATAAAATTTCTCATTCCTCAAAGAATTAAGTTTGCAAACATATCTGGCTGAGGTCCACATTATTATTGAGAAAAAATAATGAAATAATTTCTGTTCCTAAAACAGTCATTGAGTTGTTTTTTTTTCATTTTGCTTAACGGGGCTAGTAGGAGTTTTTTTTCAGTTTATTTTTGATGTTCAAATATTAGACATGTGGGTTTAAGAGGACACAAGCATCCACAAGTTTTTGTCACGTGGTGACTTCCTGACCACGTAAAAATATCCTAGGTGCGAAGCACCAAGAAGCCTGGTATACGGGCGGATTTACCAATGACGAACAAAGCAAACAAAATAAGGACAACGAACTTCAGATCTGTACGTGAAATGTTAGGTCCCTTAATAGACCACGTGCAACCGAACAGTTAGCGGAATCCCTAAACTGCTGCAATGTAGATATTACCGCCACCCAAGAAGTGCAATGGGATGGACCAGGTAAATGCAATCTAAAAGACTGCGATGTATACTACACCGACTGCTACCGAGACCAAAGGCAGCGTCTATTTGGGTGTGGATTTGTTGTTGGAATTAGACTCAGGAAAAAAGTCTTGAGTTTCAACAGTGTGAGCGAGCGCTTCACGACAATCCGAATCAAAGCTGAGCAGTGCCCTGGCTATGACATTAAAATTGTCCTAGGAGATTTAAACGCCAAGAGAAGAGAAGAGGCCTGGGCCCTGTCAAACAAAGATGAGAGTGTTTTAGGATGCTTCGAGAGAAAAATTCTTCGGGTGATTTTGGTCCCTTTTACATACATATAGAGTGGAGGAAAAAATACAACGACGAACTACACAAGCTGTACAGCGAAACTGACCTAGTTAAAAGAATAAAAGTTCAACGATTCAGATGGCTGGGTCAAGAAGAGCGAAGGGACATCAAGGCTCCAGCCCGGAAGGTCTTCGAATCCAATTCCGACGGACGGCAAAGTAGAGGAAGACCAAGACTCAGGTGGCGCACGCAGGTGGAAGAGCACCTCAACTAACTTGGAGTGGGAAATTGAAGACAGCTAGCTAGGGACCGAGCTGGTTGGAGACGCATGTTGGTTGAGGCCCAGGTCCACCCCGGACTTTAGCGCCATCTTAAGTAAGCAAATATTTTGTTTGGATAGACTTTGAAACGTCAGAATTTCGAGTTGGGTGGTACAAAAGCTGAGTTAATTTATTTAATTCATCAACATAATTACGGATATATGATTTTCCAATAACAGATTTTATTTTTAATGGCTCATTATTTGGGCTGCTGTAACTTTTGAAGTTTTCATCTTCTCAAAATTTGAGAAGTAAAATTACTAAAAGTTTAATCTTTAAAAGTCAGTAGAAAAATAGGGAGCATTTTGCAGTGAAAGTTTTTTTACAAAAAAAATTTCCTGAGCTTTTTATTTCTACAAGAGGTAATCCCACTTGGCAGCCAAATTTTTGTGATTTGACAAGGTTATGTCAATGCTTTATAATCGATTTAAAACTTTGAAGATGGCATTCGTGAAGTTTTCGAGGACATACAACCGCCTGTGTGCGAATTAGTCATGGAAATTTTCATGAAAAGGATTTGTGACGATTTTTAAATATCAAAATAAAACCTCTTATTGAAAAGTCCTGTAGAGATAGCCAAACAAAGGTGGAGAAAAGAATATTGACACTAAGTTATACCCACTTTGATTGATGTTAAGTGAAAAGCTTAAATGTGTGAATTTTCATTCAGTTACTTTTGTTTAAATGATGAACGATCAGTGACATAACTTTTATTACTGCTTTACAACAAACTAGAGACATTGGTTTACAAAATCTCTGGTTTTATATACTCATGGTTTGTATGGCTCATCCAAGTTATTTGATTTTAAAATAATGGAATATCTGTGAGTTGAACTTAAAAGTATCTCCAATACCAAAAACAAGGACAACTTATGGTAAGAAATAAAAAAATGAATAGTATGGCTTCCAAGACATGGGTCAAAATGGCCAGTTCTATGATGCAAGGAGTGATTTTCTTACCAAAAATAGAGGTGTAATGGCCATGTATTAATAATGGATTAACAACAATTTTTACTTTAAATAACTCTTTTAGAAAAATATATTCATAATTCTATAAATTATTTTTTCCAGGGCAAAATGGAGAAAAAAACTTCTAAAATTGTTTTTTAATTATTTCTTTTTGTTTTAGTTTAATAATTTTATATAGTATTTTTACCTTAAGGCGTTAATAAATATTTGTTTTTTTCATTTTTGTATGCTCTTCCCAAAACACTTCCCACACACACACTTAATGCAAGACGCTGTGAGGAGGGTAGGCAAGAGGTGGAACAACATCACCACGTGTCAAGTCACAAAAAACATCTGGCCAACACTGGATTTAAAACGTTCAAGGTTCTTGCTCTCTCTAAACAGATCGCATATAAGCTCGATAATAGGTGTCATAACCGGACACTGTCTAATAGGAAAGCATGCCACGAGATTAGGCGTATTCTCAAATGATTTCTGCAGAAGCTGTATGGACGAGGAAGAGGAAGAAACAGTTCTTCATCTTCTCTGCACATGCCCTGCTCTGGCTCGAAAACGCAAGAATTACCTAGGAGAATTCTTCTTTAACGATCTAAACGATCTAAATCGTATCGGCATAATCAGCCTCTCACGTTTCGTAAGAGACTCAAACTGGTTCCATTTAGCTTAGGAAGAAACCTCAAGATTCATGTGGTATCACAATGGGCCATTAAACTGGCCTAAGTGTGCCCGTTTCCATCTTGGACAGCCACTATAACCTAACCTAACCTAACCAAAACACTTTGAATTGTAATAGAAGTTGCATGTTATTATTTTTTTCCATCACTATGTGACTACGATACATAACTGTAGACACTAGAAATGAACAAAATTGAACTTGTGAAATTTGTTTTAATTTGTTTGTTAGATCAAGCCCCAAAATCAACAGTTATTATCTTGATGCCATAAACGTTTAACATTTTGAAATCGGTTATCACTCTTGTGATAACACCTTGAGAGATTTCTTTTATTTATTTTTTATTGTTCGAAAAAAAAACATGACGAAAGGAAAAGAATTCACATACAAAGTTTACTTTCATAAAATAAACATTTTTGTCTTCCTGTAAGGAGCAACTGGTTTTATTGTTATACTCACATGTAGCCTTATTTTCTTAAATTGCCGCTCCTTACAAAAAAGCATAACATTATTCCATGAATTGCGCAAATAACTAGAGCGCATCTTTATCATAAATTTTAAGTCCGCTCCCCTTTATATAGAAAATAACAAACGAACATCGTGTTCAAGTGACATTAATTAATGTGCAAATTATTTTCTTTTTTAACCTTTTGTAAAATAAAAAACATTCAACTATAGTTCTTTAATTATGAAGTAAATGACAACGAAGCGTTCTTAGTACACAAAATTGTGTGTTTTGCTAGATACTAGCGTACAGAATTTTTCATTCATGTCATCCCATATTAGAATAGTTCACGGTTTTTATATCCGTAAGACAATTTGTGGATGCCATTATATTTAGAAGTGTAACTTTTTGTGTACATTAAACTTGATTAAATTTGGAAAGGGCGAGTATAATGTTATTTTTAATGAAGTTTTTTTTTCTATTAAGGATAATATTTTTGTTTTATAAAAATGGAATTCAAAAGGAAATGCAGAAATTAAGGTTAACTTTAATGCAGGTTCGGTGTTTTTATACATACATAGACATAATTTATTAAGAAATAGTTTAACCTACACTGCCGCTCATCTGAATAGGTTCACAAATATTTTCACAACTCTGTTGGCCGCAAAAATTGCAATTTGCGTTGAGTTGCGTGTTAAATGTAATCGAATTTTTATCTGTCAATAAAGTTAGGGTGTTTTTCCAATTAACTGAGAAAATGGGTCGCGAAAAATCTTTAAGCGAGGAAGAAAAAGGCAAAATAAAAGCATTTCGGGAATCAGGCCTAAACCAACGACTTATAGCAAAGAAAATTAAAAGAAGTCAAAATTTGGTAGGTAGTTACTTGCGAAATATCCAAAATTATGGAAGAAACATGAAAAGAGGAACTTATACGGCCACATCAATGGCTGATAGAAGTGCTATCATCAGAGCAGCTTCTAATTCTCATGATTTCGCGTCAAAAATAAAAATAAAAACCGGTGTCAATTGCAGTTTAGCTGCGGTAAAACGCGTGATTAAAAGTGCTTCTCATTTGAAAAGAAAAAAAATCAGAGAAAACCACCACTTAACGAATCTAGGAAAGAAATTCGTCTCGAATTCTGTAAGAAATACATGTGGTGGAAGTCAGAGTGGCAAAGTGATTTTTTCAGATGAGAAAAAGGCCAATTTAGAGGGCCCTGACGGCTATAATTATTACTTCCATGACCTTCGAAAAGAGCAGTATTATTTAAGTCGGCTGCATAGCTGTGAAGGCAGTGTTATGGTGTGGGGAGCTATTTTCTTCTACAGAGCCTTGGAGCTCCAATTTGTTACATCGAGAATGAATGCAAATTCTTTTAAAGGTGTGCTAGAAAAGGCCTTCCCACAGATTTCTGACCTATTTGGACCAATATCGTGGACATTCCAACATAGTAATACCCCTATCCATACAGCGAGAACAGTAAGGCAGTGAATTGATAGTCAACATTTGGAGATGCTGGTGTGGCCCCCATACTCCCCTGACCTTAACATAATAGAGAATGTGTGGGGACTTCTCTCACGTAAAGTATACGAGTCAGGGAGACAATTCGAAGACAAAAAGTCATTAATCGCAGCCATTTAAAAAGCCTGGTCAGAAATTTCGCTTCAATACCTGGAAAAATAGTATAGTTCCATTCCAAATCGAATTTACGAGACTATATTAAAAAGAGGTGGCAACATTCATTATTAACTTCTGTTAAATAATCATACAATACAAAAAGGTAAAATAAATCTTTGAATTCAAATAATTTGTATTGTTTTATTCCATTTCATCCGTTGAACCTATTCAGATGAGCCAAAAAAAATGCTTGTTTTTATGAATACATTTAGTCTAGCTACCGTGGGAGAATAACGGTAAACTTGAAGACATTTTTTTTTCTCCCAAAACAAGCACATAATGATGCTCTTTCATTACATATATAAAAAAGATGTGTCATTGCAATACATATGAAGGGAGGCCATCAGAGTTGTGAAAATATTTGTGAACCTATTCAGATGAGCGGCAGTGTATATTATGTTTGCATAGAAAAAGTATTTCTTTTGTATTTAGACAAAAAAGTAGGAATAAATCAGAGTCAACAAAGTTATGACGTCTTTTTTTCTCTTTAATTTTGATAGATTTACTCAAATGTTGGGGTGCAATCATAAGCAGATAAAGCTTTATTTCAGACTGTTATTTTAATAAGATTTATTTCAACTATTTGAACTTTTGTGTACTTTACTTACCCAATACCAAAACAAGTGGTAATACACCACGCTGCAGGATAAGACACCCGTAACTGAATGCCATTCTGAATATTTAAAGCTGCGTCTGCTTTAAATAACCACTTTAATCTGAAACATTGTAAGAAATAAATTAGTAACAAATTAAATATTATAAATTATTATATGTACATAGAACAAAAATAAAACTAAACAATTTAACAATGACATGATCCATTTTTGTTCTTGAAGATATTCATGTTAGTATGAGAACAGTGTTTATTCAATTGTATTAAAACAATACAAACTATTGTAGTTCCATTAGATTGGCCATACATTTTCCACTTTTTTTTTAAGTGAAGCTTGGGAAAATATATACAGTATATACATATGTAGGAAATATGTTTATATTTTGTATTTGATTGTAAATTTCATTTAAAAATAGAAATAAAGATTTTCAAATCCCACGTTACTGGTATGTCAGGGATTTTGTTTTTGTCTTTTTGTTTTTTCGACTCCTATAGAAATTTAAATCTTTTAATATGACGAGTTTGGAATTGGATGAGCGGCAATTTTTATTCGTAAATAACAATTATTTGTTTTTAATATCGAAATGAAAGTGGGTCATCAATTTTTGGTTGTTTTCTAATTCTAATTTGTATGCGTCTTTCAAAGACATACTAATGTAAACTAATAATTGTATTTAAACATAAAACATATAGCTGCAAATGCAACACTCCATCCTAGATATTAAACTATAATATTGACTTTACAATCATTATAATAGTAATTTTTAATTGAATTCATATCTTTTCCAATTTTTTTTACAGAATCATAGTAATTATGGTAGATTGGCTCCTACAGTATTTCCTTAAACAGCATCTGATGTTGTTGAAATCAGGTTCTAACGATTGTAGAGCATTATTTAGAATGGGGATGATATTTGCCCGTACACAAAGCACTTATAATGGAAGAAGCTGGAAATTTAGTGATACGCAACTGGAGGTAAGAAAAGAGATCAAATATCTAGGTTTTACACTAAATCCAACTTGATAAATTTAACATGGAAAAATATCTTCTTCCACAAACAAATTAATTTATCTACATAATAAAAAATATTTAATTCAGTAGTGCAATTAACTGTCTTGTGTGCTGCTCAGGTTTGGGGATCAGTGGAATATGAAAAAATCGAATTTTGATAGAAATTTCAGAAAGAAATTTTTCAACCTACATCTGAATACACCTAGTTATGCCATATATTTTAAAACAGGACTTTCAAAACATCTGACAAGCACCTTAAAGTTTCAAGCTGATTACATCATCAAAGTCCGCAGCAACAATCAGAACACAAGACTTTCGAAAAAACTTCTTTTATGAGTTAAAAAACAAGGACTGGTGGTTTGCATGCCAATCTGTTGGAGTGGGATTGTATGATGATTTCAGCAATACAAACAATGGGAAAGGACAAATGTACAGCATCATAGAGAAAAGTGAGGACAAAATGAGGCATTCAATGATAAAAGAAACTCAATCTACAGTCAGCTCAACTATAATCTTGGTTCTACAAACAATTTCAAGGATTCACTGAGCTACGAAGAGATATCCCTTATCTTTAAAGCAAGATTTGAAGTTCTCAACTTAAATGTAAATCCCTATAATGGTAGTCTTAACCAATTCTGTATGCTGTGCAACTTAAAATCAAAAATATTCAAAACTCAAAGACGCTACTTTTTCGGGAAAAATACTCTTACCTTACAAGAGACTATAAATATCCTTAACGATCATGATTGGAAAACATTAAGTACATTTTTGGGATATACATATCTACAAGTATAGATTGTTATTAATAACAGAATTCTATTAAATTCAAAAACATACATAAATATAAATATTCTTATTTATTTTTGTCAACCTGGCTGATTCAAAATATTGCATAAAATTCTTGTAAATTAATGAAAATAAATGAATTAACTACTAATTACATACTTTTACTAATTTAGGATGGCTAAATCTTTTTTTTTTCTGAAATTAAGTTTGATATATTCAATCTTTTCATATTGTCTAAGATTAATTCTAAGTTCTTCTCCAAAAAGAAACAGTTATATATATATATTATATATTTCTGTATTTACATATCAAAAACGAATTTGTATTGTTGAATTCTGAATAAAACCTGGACAACTTTAAGTTTTTTGAAACTGAAGTATAATCCTTCACTGATTGATAGGACTTTTTCTTTTATTCATTCACATAACCCTCAAGCGGGCGCGCAGTCATTTGTAACGGGAGTGGGCGCGCGTAATCGAAAAGACCTATCGGATGAATAAGAGAAATAAAGCACTAATTATTCCATAATTATTTATTGATTTGTACTCAGATACATTATCATTGTCTTTAAAGTCTAATTTGTCAAAAAAGTACTTAAAATTATGAAAAAGGCTACTAGAAATGAGAATTCCATAATATGATAGGTAAAAATAATAATATGAACGAAAATGTACTAAGCGCGGTCGATTCGACTACGCGCGCCCGCTTGAAGGATAAAAATACATTTCTATAAGATAGTTTCTTAACTTTTCACATGCTTAATAGATCGCAAAATTTCAATATTTGCATAGTATTTTTTCGAGCCCTTCAAAGTTTTTGAAATAAAAGAAATTGGATATAAATGACCCCCACACTTCTGTATTAGTGCAGTTTTTAATTTTAGCTTTTTATTGTCGGAATGGTCTTGAAAACGTCGTAAGGCCGTGCGATTTTTTAGAAAGATTTCGCACAAAACTATGTCGGATAAAATTCTGTACAAAAACTTTTTTCCTTCTAATTGCGAAAAAGAGTTGTTTATATCATAAATCTGATAAATATGTTTCCTAACCATCTTCCCTAGCATGATTAAATCCATGGAAATGCGTATGACATTTTTGACTATGACCTTCTTCACACTCCATATTTTGTTTCCTCTTGCATTTGCTTCCTTTAATTTAAAGGGTTTTAAAATAAGGACTTGATAACATTTTTTCAACCGCTATTTCAGTCCGAAAGAAAATAGTCTAAAGGCGTTAAATCGCACGAACAAGGCGACCAATAGACTGGCCTATTTCTTGAGCTAACACGCTCATCAATTTAACTCGATTGTAGTGTATGCTGTGTAGCTTTCAGCACCATTCTTTGAAAATCACATGTCATTAAGAAATAATCGGTAATTATTTACAATAAAATGACGATCGTTATCATCGAACAAGAAATATGGCCCAATAATGCCGCCGGAATGCAAACCGCATTTGAAGAAGTAGTGACTTATGAAGCAAATGTGGATATTCAACCGACCAATAATTCATAACGCATATTTTGCTTTTTGAATGAACCCATTGAGCCATTGAGACATTGACAACGACAATTCGATGATAAGTGAATGAGTGAATTCTAAGTTGAAAAGCCCCTATTGGAAAACCCGATACCAGTATTATTTTTTTTTCTTTTATTTTAAGCATTCAAAACTGCTTTAAATTAATTCCTTGAATATATTAATGCTTCCTCTCTTACATCTCGTATCCATATAATTTTTGTTCTCTTCTTTAAATCTGTATTTTCCTTATTTCTTCTGTCCATCAGTAATTTTTCGTTTTTGGTCTACAGAGCGATCGACTGGGCTTTTTTCTGGTCGCGAAACTCTTCTACCTTACTGAGTGGAATAATGGCATTTTCTAAGCTAAGATCTAACTAAACTATTACTTTGCACGCCCATTACTAACGTCTGGCACAGCTTTTTAAACTCAATGCTTCGCGAGAGTAGATTCCGCAGCAATTTCGTTAAGTTTTTTTTTTTTCTACAATTATAATAATATTTCTAATATCTCTTATAGACCTAGACTTGGTAACAAATTTTGGGAGTGGAGTTTGAATGTGAAATTCAACAGTCTGGCAGGCTTTTTTTTAACCATAGTTGAGGCTGCCACTTCGAAAATGGTAGTTTTTCGATTTTGTGGTTAATTACATTAATGATACAACAACAAATCAGAAAACTTCTTTGATTACAAAAATGAGTGTCCAAGACGTTTTGATTGCAACCTTCAGCTTATCAGACGCATTTCAATAGTTTTCCAAATGCATTTTTCAATTTTAAACCCTCATAACTTTTTTCCTATAATATTTAATTAAAATAATGATACATCAAACATTCAAAAAACTTCCCTTGATTACAAAATTGTGAGTTCAAGACATTTTACATCCAGTCTTTTGCTTGCCAGATGCATATTAAGCTTTTTCTAATGCATTTTTCGACACATAACCATAAGATTGGTCCTACTATCAAAATGCCATGATAGCTTAAGAAGGAAAAACACATTAAGGTTTGAAAACACATTAATTTTTTTAGGAAAAAAGTTTCTAGTGTTTTAAGTTGAAAATGCATTTCAAAAAGCTTAAAATGCGTCTGGCAAGCAGAAACTGAAAGTAAAACGTCTTGGATACACATAATTGCATCAGGGGATTTCGTCTGACTTTTTTTGATGTATCACTCATGTGGTTATCATTTAAACCTCAAATCGGAAAAATTACCATTTTCTAACGCTCCGACACGACTGAAAACCTACCAGACGGTTGAAATTGGTGTAACAGTGCGTATACCTACACATAAATGTAAATGAATTTTGGCTATCACTCCACTCCCAAAATTTGCTGCCGGCTCTTAGACTTATTAATTTAAATTCTAAATTTAAATTTGATTGGGGTCATTCACAGTAATTTATAAAATTTGAATTTCGGACTTCCCACGTGGAGAAATGTCTATACGAGTCTTTATGATTAATTAATTTAAGATTTTTTAATTTAAGCCTTTTGCGCGAATCAGTTTAAGTTCCATAAAAACTGTCAATCAATACATTTCATAAAGCTTAACTTATTGAGGCAAATTTTTACAAAAAACCTTAATTATATTTTAAATACAAGCGCAGCTCTTGTATTTTTTGAAGAAACAAATTAACTCATGCTCATAAAATCTAACAAATTTAATTTTTTTTTAGAATTACTTTAGAGTTTTTCAAAAATAAACTGAACAATTTATCTGCGGAGCTTAGTTCCTGCAACTTTTATTCCTGAAAATATTTGTTTTTAAATTAATTTGTATCTACAATGGCCTATGACTTAAGTGGTAAATGGTTAACGGCACAAGAAACTGGGATATTGTGCAGTGTAAAGCATAATGTGGATTTTGTATATTCTCTTATCAATAATTTAATATTGTACATTTTTGGAAAACAAAGTTTTCTAGAATTATCAACTAAATTAACTGATGAGGTTACAGCTTTATCGTCTATTTTTAGAGTATGTACTAAGAAAATTAAATGCCTTTTGCCTCTTTTTTGTCTCAACAACATGCAGCACTATTAATTTTTAAGATAACTATAACTATACATATTATACCTACAGCTTACAGCTAGCTACATAATTATGTTTGTGAGAATCAAATCAGCCAATAAACACTAGAACGATTTTTTAATATTACCTACTGTCTGTACAAATATCATCAAGTTCATCACTACTTCTAACTCTCTATTACCATATTTTTTTTTAATTTGGCTTAAAACTGGATACGTATTCTTCTAAACTTATAATGTTCCCATAGAAGAATATATTAAATTATAACGAATTATAAGAACCGTGTTGAATGAAAAATTAAAAGGCAACAACTTGTGTGACCAGATAAAAAGAATACACGAGCAATGATTGGCCGTCCCCTCGACTTCGACTTCGACGCTATCGAACTATGCTGTCATCAACGGGCCAAAATCACTAGTTTACCTCGTATCATATTCATACAAAAACGAAGAAACAAATTAACTGACCCACCCAATGTAGCTATCAAGACAGAGAATTTAATTGAATTTACTCATAAAAAAATGGTGAGTTAGTCATAACAAAAAAATGTCTTGCCCGAGTTTATCAGGGAACTCCAAAACTCTCTAATACAAAAAGAAAATAACAGAAATCAACAGCATAAAGCTCCAAAAATAGAAACAGACTAATACTTGCCTTATCCCACGAAATCACAGCGGCATGGTCCAAATAGCATGCATTAAGTATTTATTATTTTTGTGCGAGGGCCAGGGATAGTGAAGAGCGAATTGAACAACCAAAATTGATAAAATATGGTTTTAACTGTTGCCGGTGGTGGATTGGATTATTATTTCGCAGCAACCATTAAGTAACCAATAGGTGCTTCTTGTTTGATTTTGGTTTCCAATCCCAATACAATTTCTATGAATTTATTTCATTTCGTTTTTGTTCACTTTTTTGATTTTCAAGAACAAATTCTTGGTAAGGCATAGAAACTTCACTATTTTTGTTTATTGCGTTTGTTTCTTTTTGTTTTGCGAATAACACACGTCTTGGCAAAGAAGTCCCAGAAATAAAAGCAAATATAATATAAACACAATCCTTATCTAATAATTTACCCGATAGTTTGTCTTAAGAAAAACGAACATTCTCTATTCGAATGCAGAAATCTAAATAGGACAAATAAGGAGAAGCCAAATTAGATTAGGGTTTTGTGTTATAAAGTAAAATATACGAAAGTAAAATGTTTATTTTATTTGGGTCTTAATTTGTCTTCGCTTGTTTTTGATCGCGAACCTTACTTTATCAAATCTCGATGACAACTGCGAATGCGAAAACGAAAAGAAAGAACGATAAGCAAAGAGAAAGTAATATTGGAAGTGGTTGTCATTTTCCAGTTTCCAATAATGCGTGACCAAGAGGGGTGTGTTCATGGTTCGAGATCGATCAGCGTTGCCACTTTAGTTTTTTTCAAAGCTGATTTATAAAAAACTTTGAAAACCTATTAAGGGTCTTTTTCACAATGGGTGCATTCATAAAGCTAGTAGCTATGTAGTCTAAATGCAACTACAAAGCTAGCCAATCCGAAGCTGTCATATTACTGACAAATTTTTGATTTGATAACTAAATAATCGTTTTTGTTTGACATAATTTGAGTGATTTATAATGTTTATTTAAGCCAACGTTGTTTTTATTTTTTTCTTATTAGGGTGTGAAAGAATGTTAAAATTGGTACAATAGGCGTTTTTTATTGGTAAATTTATACCCAGCGCAGCAAAATCTTACACACTAAACAACAACAAAGAAATAGTGCGAATAAATAAGGCAGCAAAAATAGTGCATATAAATAGTTCAGATAAAGTTTTGGAATGCTTGGAATAGAATGACACTTCATCCAGTTCCAGAAATATTTTTTACTTAAAGGTTGGCAGGATTTTATTATTTGGGGATGCGTTCGTATTTTTCTTATGCTCTGTTTTCACTAGAATAAAAATAAATTGGTTTGAAATATTAATCTACAATTTGACTGTCAACGTAAATATTCAATGCGTTGACTTGACATCACCCAAAAATAATCAATAATCACAGTGCTATCTCTAAATTTATTGACGTGTGATGTGTGTTAGGACTCGGCCAAAACCAAAGCGAAACATTTGATGCGAAAACAAAACTTTCGTCATTGGTCGGGCGAAAGTGGCACATTCGCCGACGCGGAATTGTTTATTTGTCATTTTTGTTATCATTGTGAAGGATTCGACCTGATTCGCTTTGCGTCAGTTATCGCAGTGTAAGTTTATTTTGAGAAGAGAAAGTTTAATTGTGGCGCTGAATGTTTCGCGTTGATTTGTCCCCTTTCACCCAGGAAAACTGAGTTGCCAGCAACTGGGAGCTTGTAGGCAAGACGGGCTTACGTGGAAGGACAAAATCTCCCCTCACACCCCCTTCTTTTGGCTTTTAGTGCCTGTCTACATTGGATTTTTAATGATGGGTTTTATTATGTTCGTTGTGTCCATACGATGAAGAGAAAATCAATCTGCACATCCATATCTCACACCCTTGAAATCTATCTATCTCGCATTCATACAATACAAAATCTTTCATGTTGAATCCAAAAATATTGTTTGCATTTGGACTGTAATCTACCCATCTCTCTCTTTTTCACTCACATATAATCTACCTGTCTCACTGCTTGCACCTAACATTAAAAATTAAATGTGGACAGGCACTCTTATGTCATTTCAATCTTTCAATTCATACTCAACTCTATTCTGACTGGACCTGCATGTACACATTAACTTGAACTCTTATTCAACTTTACATAAAAACAATAATAGTTTTTCAACACATCCCTTGAGTACGTATTTTCAAAACTGTTATTTGGTGGCTCCGACTCTGAGTGAAAACAAACAAAACAAAACAAATAATTCGTGGACAATGGAGAAAAGGTAAACAAACATTTTATAAACAAAAAGTATAAATATATTTTCGTATTAATAATAAAGTACATTTTTATTCTCAGATCTAAACGTTGGACCACTGATGAAACGAAAGCGTTTTTGCATTTTTACACTGCAGGAAGGAGCAATTTAGCCACCCAAGAAAAAAACGTTCGGCGTATGGAAGCGTTGTTGAAGACATGATTGCGGCTGGCTTTGTAAGAATAGGATTATGAACTTAATTTGATTAACTATTAAATTTTTAAAATATTTTTTAGGACTCGGGCTTCACATCGCGACATCTTGAGGTGAAGATGCAGACGCTGCTGAGGGCGTACAGAGAAGCTAAGGATAATAATGGCAGAACTGGTGCATCTCTTTGCATTGCACCGTTCTTAGAACAAATGGACGAGCTATTTGCTAAAAAGTAAAATTATTCAAAAAGCGATTCTTATGATTTATGTAGGTGCCGAAAGTGTTTTGGTAAGAGGGTAATTTTGAATGTGAAAATAGTTTAATTATTCTGTTTTCTTTCAGAGTTCAAGTGCAACAGTTTCATCACCGGATACGTCCTCAGCAGCACCATTATTCAGCTCCCCAGAAACGTTTGAGTTAGATGGTTTCTCAGCGTCCTTAGAAGCAACTCCTGTCTCAAATGATTCCGATTTTTTTGATGTGGATGTCGAATTTTTTTTGGAAGAAGCTGCTGCCTATTCATCTTCATTAACAACAACAACACCACCACCACCAACACCAACAACAACACTACCAACAACAACAACACCACCAACAAGAACACCAGCAACATTAAGGCCAGTCGCAATCAAAAAAAGGGCTATGTCACGCTCCGACTATTAGAAAGAAAAATAAATACAGAGGCAGCGCGAAGCGGAAAGAGTAGAAGAACGCTTCCAAGAGCGTCAACAGGCCAGGGCACAGCTACAGCTAAAAAAAGCGGAGGACCGTTAAAAGAAATACGAGTTGATAGAAAAAATATTATCAAAATAAAAAACTCGTTACTAAAATTGAATTGTAGTTGTTACTTTCATGTTTTTTTCTTGAAGTTTTGAATGTTTGAAGTTTGCGGTCGTTAGTATCATTTGATGGAAGTTTGCTCAAGTGAACTCAAAAAGTGATGATGGGTTGATGCATTTATGAATGATTGCCGAAATTGATGGTGCGATGTAAATCATTTCTGCAAAGACATTTTTGTGATTTAACGCAAAAAAATATGTATGTAAATAGGTCGTCGAGTCTCGCCAAAAAAAAAAGAAATCGATCTTTGGTGGCTTATAATTTTAATTATAACTAAATTATATTTGTTTGACACAGATATGTAAACAATGTTTCCCGACGAATCCGGGATGTATTCATTTCGGGATTTGTGTTGTGCCCCAAGTTATTTTCCTGTAGTGTTACTTCTTCATCCAATGTGATGTTATCGTCATTGGATATGCATAAATTATGTAAAATGCACGCACTAACCACGATTTTTTTAATCGAATTCATAGTTAGTTGTTCAGTGAACTTGTTTATTCTTCTGAATCTTCCTTTCAGCAAACCAAAAGCATTTTCAACCACCATCCGTGTAGATGAGTGTATAAAATTGAAAGATTTATGGTGATGGAAGCGTAGACCAACACCTATTAACTGGAGAGCATTCACTGTAGCCCGTAATCAAGCGACAACTATAATCCGATCATCCAAAATCAACTATTATGCATCCAAACTCAATACCTCTTTACCACCTAAAAAGCTATGAAGCAACCTAAGTAAGATTGGTGTCTGCAAAGATATAGGAGCTCAATGTTCTCTGGACCCGGATGAGCTCAATGATTATTTCCTTGGAGAGTCGGTTTCTGTCGTTGATTTTGAAGCAAATACTACATTTAACTCCTTGAACAATGTGCCTAGGCTGGAGGATTTTGATGTTGTTAGTGAAGATGATATTCTAAAATGTGTAAAGGCTATCAAGTCTGACTCTGTTGGTGA
This sequence comes from Eupeodes luniger, assembly GCA_951509635.1. Lineage (NCBI taxonomy): Eukaryota > Metazoa > Arthropoda > Insecta > Diptera > Syrphidae > Eupeodes > Eupeodes luniger. The sequence goes on along the minus strand of OX608075.1, from coordinate 50,161,235 downwards.
TGATGGAGTGCCTATTCGTTTCGTTAAACTCATACTTCCACTAATTATAACCCATCTAACTCATATTATAAACTGGTGCATTGTCACTTCTACTTTCCCTCGCTCTTGGAAAATTGCAAGAGTTCTTCCAACGGTTAAGAAGCGTGACTCTAATTCTCCAACTGATTTTAGACCGATAAGCATCCTACCCTGCCTCTCTAAGATCTTTGAGAAGATAATTGAGCAGCAGATCTCAAGTCATATTTCTCTTAACAATTTGCTGTTTGAAAAACAATCGGGTTTCAGAGCAAATCATAGCTGCTCTACTGCAATGGTTAATCTTCTTGAAGATTTTAGGGTTGACTATGATAAGGGTCAAATAAATCTCCTCTGCTTACTAGACTTTACAAAGGCCTTTGACAAAGTGAATCACAGTATTCTAAAGTGGAAACTTGTAAACTTCTTCAGCTTCAGTGAGCGGGCATGCTCGCTAATTGGTGACTACCTATCTGACAGATCACAAAGGGTTTTTTCTGGGGGGAAATGCTCAGCTCTCAGACCTGTTACGCAAGGAGTCCCACAGGGTTCGATTCTTGGTCCAATACTCTTTTGTATGTTCATCAATGATCTGCCTGCGTGTTGTTTGCACTCTTCGGTTCACCTGTATGCTGACGATGTTCAACTCAATCTTGCCAGGCCTTTTCATCAACTCAATGAGCTGTCCCTCTCCATCAACGAGGATCTTAACCAAATTAATGCGTGGTCCATTGCAAATGGCCTATTCTTAAATCCTTCCAAGACCCTAGTCATTCCAATTTCGAAGAAAAAGTTTGATCTCTACTCTACCTAATATTTGGCTAAGTGATCGTTTAATTAAAGTAGTGGATCATTGCACCAGCCTTGGATATACTATTGACCGTCATCTGTCAGGCTATAGACACACTAAATATTTCATTGGTCGCATTTATGGATGCTTACGTAAACTTTGGCCTTCAGCATACCTTACCCCTGTTAAAACTCGGCGTAAACTAATAATTGCTTTAATAGTTCCCCTCATATCATATGCTGAATGATCTTGATTCACTATCCAAACAAAAACTGCAAGTTGCTTTCAATTATGCTATCCGTTACGTCTATGGATTACGTAGATATGACCATGTTTCTGAATTTTCTAAAAATATATTGGGTTGCACACTGCAGCAATACATAAACGCAAGAAACTGTTTATTTTTCCATAAATTAATTCATATCATATTAAGGCTCCGTCTTATCTGTTTACCAAACTCTCATTTAACCGTTCCGCTAGAAGTATCAATATTACCCCTCAACTCGCCAATTATCTGAACTCGTCCCGTTCATTTTTCATACGTGCTGTTAAACTCTGGAACTCGCTCCCATCTCCAATTAAATTAATTGTTAACTATTCAAGATTTAAAACTGCAATATTTCTTCATTTTTCGTCTCTCCCAATTCAACCATAATCCTCTCCCTTTTCCCTTCAATCACAAAGAATTGCTTTTAACATTAATAAAATCTCGATCTCTTAAATTGTATTTAATTAAATGTAAATTTGTAAACATATTATTATATCTAAGTACTATAAAAGATGTAATTTTACTGTACGTACCATTATTGCCAAATAAATGAAATGAAATGATCAGTTAATTGCCCATAGTCCTTGAAAGGCGGCACTATCCAGTTTGAGGAAGCATATGCCGAATCACCCAAAAGAAATGTATTTGATGGAAATAGCCGGGTATAATTGGTTTCCGCTTGATTGTACAAAGCATACCTTCTAAGAACCCTACTATCATGCAGAGAACCAGGTTCTCCAACACATATGTCGATGAATTTCTTGTCAGCGTCAACGACGGCCTGCAACACGATAGTGAAGTTTTGCTTTCGGTTATAGTAAGCCTCTTTGTTGCTTTTGGGAGCTGCAATTGTGATCTGCGTACAATCGATGGCCCCGATTATACCCCGTATTTTCTTTTTGGTTTCAAATTTTCGAGAAATTTGGTCAATGACATCTCCTTGTGGCCACTTAATATGTTCATTTCCTATAGAAAACAACCAGCTGCTCACACGGCCAACTACAGATCATGCTGACGACGTTGCAATTCCAAATAGGTTTCCCAATTGCCGAAATGTCAGAGTGTTGCTAACGTACCATACATATACATACACTTCTTTTCTGGGTTCAATTTTTGTTTTGCCTACATGATTCGGTCTTGATGGAAAAAAATCGGATTGAGAGTATTTTTCTGAAAATAAATAGAAAACGCTTTTATATTTTTAAATAAATAGTTAGATGAACGAACAAGTTGTTCACCTATCAATTTCTCTACAGTTGAGCGATTCAACCTGAAGTAGGATTTAAAATCGAGCTCACTATAATCCTCGATAGTTTTCATAAAATTCGAAACGCTTGCGTGCTTCTCATCAGATGAAGAATCATCAGAGCTCATTAAGCGATCAAGTTCTGATGATGAACTGCTTTTTTCACTGCTTGATGATGAGTCCAATAAATACTCTAATAGGATCTGAAATAAAAAACATATAATTTTTGGCAAGAAGTTTAAAATTTAATAACTTCTACCTTTTTTTGTTTCGTTATCCATTTTAATTTTTTTCTTTCAAGTAATTATTCTTTTTGTTGACAGCTAATTTTGACATAAGTATGATTGCATAGATACCAACTTGGAGATTTAAAATAAGAGTTTTATTCACACTTTCCATTACCGCACTTACTTTCCATTACTGCACTAGCTAATAATTTACCAATAAAATACGCCTAATGTTAGCATATAACATAATTATTGTGTAGTTTTTAATTGTAGGTCTACAAATTACCTCATTTTTATGTCAAAGAGTCAACGCGTTGACCGTTTACGTTAACCTTCTAATAGTAGCTTCAGACTTTTTTCTTTAATATTTTGCAGTGCAAAACAACTGTGTTAAAATTGAAAAAATTGAGAATTTATGCATAGGTACCTATTTACAAACATATTTTCCTATATTTATCCTTTTGGAAGCAGATAGGTCCAGGGTTTAAATAGATAGGTACATGAATAAGTGTGATAGTATCTGTTTAGGTTGGCAGGTTGTTGCGTAGATAAAAATGTAAGGCAGTTTCTAGAGAATAAATTAATTAATTAATTAAATTAATGTATTGAACCAAAAAAGTAACAACATTAATTTAAGAACCTACAATCCTCCTCACCTTCATTTTGTTTTTTTTCAAAAAACGGACAAATGGCTAAAGATAGTGTAATAGCTTTTTGCATTCTTAGAAAAAGGGCATTACACAAAAAATCAACTTTAATTAAAAAATTTTAAAATTATTGCCTCCTTCTAGACTTAACTTGAAGTAATGAAAAAATGGTAGTTAAATTCAAAATTAAGATTTTCTCCCAATTTGAAATTAAATTTTCATTTATTTCTGTTTTTTCACTATTTTAAACTATTGATTTTCACGTGCATTTCAATGTTCGCTTGAACTAAAATGACACTTTTATTTATAAATATGTAAATTAAAATGAAATATTATTGTTTACACGGCTTTTTTAAAATGGGCTTGTATGTTTGTCAGGTGTAATTAATTATTTAAGTAATCACGTTACAAAAAATTCCATTCTAATTTTAGGGAATTTAATTTAGGAATTAAGATCAACAAACCTTAACATTGATGAAATGCACTTCAAATTTCAAATTAAAATTAACTTATTTTTTTTATATCTAATTAAATCTTTGTCAATTTTAATTTTCACCTCAATTATTATTGATTTATTTGTATGGTGCAAACATCACATCAACTAAAAAGAGTTTTTAAATAAGTGACCATAAAAGCTGTTATTTGAACATGAACATATTTTCAATATATATTAAAAAAAGATGGTGGGATGCGACCCATTCCGATTAATTATTCTAAAAATTTTAAACATTAAAAAAAAATATTTTGCATATGATTAAATACTTTGATTTCAAAATCTATTTTTTAAACGCGATTTTAGTCAAAAAACAATTTTTACCAATTTTAGTACTATTTGCGTACTATTTTTTGTAGATTTTGATTTTTTATAAGAAAACTGACTGTTGGATTTTTATCAAAATTACCTAAATGTTGAAAACAATATTTTCTATAAGATAAAATTAGTTTGAAGCCAATGTTTTTTAATTTTTGAAAAGATATTTCAGTTGAAAGTAAATTTTTACCAAGTTTTAGTATTGTTTTTTATTTTTTTGTACAAAAACTGTTTTTTTCCAAAAATATACTAGTTTGGTATCACGTTTCAATATATAATATAAAATTTAACTCAAGTCGCTAGCGTCATTGGTTCACCTTATTTTTTAAATTGCTATGGTAAAAAACCATCCACTCTAGACTCTAGGGACCTTCGAACGTCGAGAAATGTCAAAATTTTCAATTCGGCAAATCGGACCAATTACAATACATGTATACATTCTTCTCTATCTTCTGTTTTTTTAATAATCTGGAAATTTATTATTTTATATTGGAATCCTCGCTCATTTTTACCCCCACCCCAATACATTCCACACGCAAAACATGTGATACGAACTGTTTAGGAAGTCGATGAAAAGATGTCAGGCCGAGCGTTCCTCTTCATGATAGTACTATTCAAATACAGTTCAAATACAAAGTTAATTTGTTTTTGAATTTGTGTTTCCTTCCGATCAGGTGATTGTGAAACGCCAAAATGAGTGTCCACTAACTAAGTAGCCCACATTTTTACTTCAACTTATTTTGTAGTTGAATTTAGCATTGACTATGTAGCCGCTAGCTTATTTAATGCCCCCAATGTAAAAGTAAAGTTCTGAGTAGTTACCCACTAAGGTTAAATAAAATCAAAATTAAACAGGTGGCACAACAGTCCGTTGAGAACTAGAGCCTAGTGACTTACAACTCTCAACTGTTCGAGTAATGTTGTCAGGAATGGACTGTCAGTTGACCTACAGTTTTAAGCCTAATACGAACGGCTAATTTGAGAAAGCACTTTTCATGACAAGAATTACTCTTGGAGGATTTTGTACCCGTGAAAAAAAAACTTAGATGGCACAGACAGGCACAGGGATTGAACCCAAGGCCTCTGGCATGACAGTCCAACACAATTTTTTTTTTTTTAATTCATTTTTTATTAATTCAATCTTAAAACTATCTTAAAGCTAGACAAAAATTCATAAAACTAGCCTAACTAACCACTAACCAACACGCCACGGGTAATTGCCACCACCACTTAAGTTACCAGTTAAATCTTCCTGTTAGCGAATTGTGCGTTTCACATCCATTCTTCACATAAATTTATGTATTGGGTAACTACTGGTTAGTTATTCCAACATTCCAGTTGGAAAGCTTTTGACAAATGGAAACTAAGGAAAAAAACTGTTAAATCGTTCATTGTGTTTTAATATCGAATTTTAATTTTTCAAAATATAAAATAAAAAAGGCAAATAAAAGAAAACGGAGTTTGAACTTTTCGATATATAAAATGGTTCTTCTCACTGATTAGCCTTGTCGACGAGAGGAATATTATCATAGAAAATAAAAATAATTACCTATTTACATAGAATGAAGAGGAAAAGTGCTGGGGGCATTTTATCTTATCTATCTTATCTATCAAGTCTATCCCTATAATGTCACCAGCTCAGGAAAAGGTTAAATCAATGACTTTACTATCGCTAGAGGGGCTTCCGAGATGCTATGATTGTGAAAATATCCTAGACAAAACTGGTAAGCTTAGAAATATTTCCCAGATTCCATAAAGTCCGTTCTAATTCGGAATACACGATTTTGTGAAGGTTCCATAACGCGAAAAAAGAATTCAACAAATTCATCATCTAAGGTGTCGAAAAGAATATCCATTTTGATTGTATTAACTGTCAGCTATCTGCTTTAATGGGTACTTCATTCACCCAATAAGTTACTTGACACATTAACTTCTAGCTAAACCTACCTAGCAATTATGAAACACTATTGTGATTATTATCTGCTAGTTACCTTTCAAGCAGCTTAACTGTGACTTTACTTTTACATTGTGAAACAGACCCTTACTGTAATCACTTCGCACTCGTAATTTAAGGTGAAATGGGAGTTATCATATATAAATAAGAATAAAAGTATACAAAATGTGAAAAAACGTCAATTGCATAATGAATGTATTATGTTTATATTATAAAAACAAAATTTGAATTAAGTTGATGAATTTTTCATCTGGCATTTGAACTTTTCCAAAATGCTTATAAAATCACATAATAACAGGTGAAAAGGCCGTTTTGAAATCTTCAATGGCCTAAACAAATCGGAAATGACATAAAAAATGATCGGATGGGTATAACAAACAACTATAAAAGTTGCTTAAAGTTGCCGACAACTTAGTTGCTTAGTACAGTAGAGTAGATTTGTAAAATAACTTCTCTTCGGTCAGAATTTCAGATTTATAAACAGTATGATATAATGATAAGGAATTCGTATGGAAAAGTCTTTTTCCGATTTACACACATATTTAAGAAAAAATATTAATGCGAAGCCTACATTAAAATAACAAAACGAGTTATTATTTATTATTATAAAGTTTGACAAAATAAGCATAGTACAAAAATTAATTTAAAAAGTTTCTCCGTATTTCCACTGAACCTAAAAAAGCTAGTAGCGTAAGCGTTAAGGAATAGATGACACCAACTCGAAGCAAGGGCGAATCCAAATTTTAAATTTAAAGTAAGGCTTACAAAATTAAAATAACATAATGTTCATGTTAACCCTACATTTACATATTGGGGAGAGTACGATAACTTTGGCGACAAAGTTTAATGACGGATTTGTATAGAACAGTTAAAAATAAGCATTTTTTACTATGGGAGGGGGGTCTATCTCCCCCCGTTTAGGCGGTACAATAAATGGAAAAAAAAAATAATTACAAAAATAACGGTAATACTTACAGTTAAGTATTATACCTTTTTTTAAGCCAACACTTTTGTCTATTAGCTTGTTTTTAAATCAAGTCAAAACTATGCATAGTTTTTGAAAAAAATTGTTTTAAACTAAAAATTTGGTCAAAAAAAAAAGTTAAAAATATGGTTTAAAGTGTAATTTTTCAAAACTTTTAGATTATCTACTATTTTTTTTTAGAATTAATTGCTCTTATTTGTTTTTGATCAAAAACTGAAAACTAGATGACTTTATGTCTTCTAGTTCTTGAGAAAATTGAAAATTACCAAAAAAAATATTTTAATTAAATTACTTTTTCCTTGCTTAAGTATTAACGTAGTCTTATTTTGATAGTAATAATCGAATATGGATTAAGATATACCAAGGATAAATTAATTTTTCTTAAATCCAGCTTATATAAATGCAAAAGAAACTTTGCATGCACCCCATATTGCACCCACCGCACCTTTCACCCTCCCCACCTTGCACCCACTCCACCTCGCACTCACCCCAAATCCTATAGTGTGCCCAAGCAGGGGGGTTGCAGATGCCTTACAGATGCCACTGTTGCATACACCCAAACACGCATTACGCATACGCAAATACCATTTTTGCTATCAAAATAAGACCACTCAGGCAAAAAAAAATAATTAAATTAAAATAGTAGTTGTGGTTATTTTCAATTTTCTCAAAACTAAAACACATAAAATCATCTAGTTTTCAGTTTCTGATCAAAAACAAATAAGAGCAATAAATTTTGAAATAAAAACAATGGTAGATATTTTTAAAGTATTGAAAAATTACACTTTAAACCTTTTTTTTAACTTTTGTTACTCAAATTTTGAGTTTAAAATTAAATTTTTCAAAAACTACGCATAGTTTTGACTTGAATTAAAAACTGGCTAATAAAACAGAATGTTGGCTTTAAAAAAAGGTATGATACTTAATTGTAAGTATTACCGTTATTTTTTCATTAATTTTTTTCATTTTAAATAACAATTGTTTTAAATTGCAGCTACCACCTAAACGGGGGGAGATAGACCCCCCCCCTCCCGTAGTAAAAAATGCTTGTATTAAGCCCCTCTACCAAAAACCGTTATTAAATCTTGTCGCCAAAGTTATCGTGCTCGTGCCCTAACTGGTTTCATTTCACTTAAAACAGTTTGGTTAGCACCCAGAATTACGGTGAGTATTAACATAGAACTATGTATCGGGGATATGTTGTCCGCTGAAACCCACTGATTAGGGACACTATTAGATTTGGGGTAGGTGCTGGCTTGGGTGTATTTTTTTCATTTAAAGAAATTTATAAATACAAACATTTACATTACCCATACTATACATAGATACTACTATACGACTACAACAATCTTATAAAATTTAGATCAGATTTTTTAAATGCAAAAGAAAAATTGCTACCTATCCCCCCAAATCCTGATGCAGTAGGCAGCATCCTTGCCCGCATACATACCTCACTTTGGACACTCACCGTTATGCTGGTTACTGGGTTCTCCTTTGGTAAAAATAAGTGTGTCTTATTTATCAAAATAATTTGGCCTTATTAAACGTTGTAAAATTGCAATATGGCAGAATGCACTTTTGCAAAGTGTTATATGGCTTATAATTGAATTAAAGCCTTATTTTACTTATTTTTGTTTCACGCCACCTCAACTTATTAACCAGTAAATTATCTTTAGCCTTGCATGACTTTTAGTGCTAGAATCGGAAAAGATCATTTGACCATGTTCTTTAAAATGGATATTTCACCTGGGAATAATTCGAATATCGATGAAAATCGGTACAAAAATTAGAAATATTATTATAAACAAGTGACAAAAAGTCTCCAAAAGTCGAACCTTAGCGTCAGGTATGTACATACATATATGGAGACAAGAAATTGTCGAAATGTCGAAAAGTTCGGCTTTTCAAATACAACTTCATAACATATTTTTAAATACTCGGATTAGCCGCGTTATAAATATTAAGCGAGTTCAATTAAGAACTCACCCCGAACGTTTCGCTTCAAAAAATAAGGATTCAGAATCGCTGTTTTGAACGCCAAATAAAGAAAGAGGATTGTGAAATATGTTGACTAAACTCATGATTAAACATACCATATTTGTGTTTGAGTTTAATAATATTGATACATATGAATAAAAATATCAATATCAAAATATCAATCAATATTTTGTAAATGTATCCAAATAAAAAAGACAAAATAGATTTTTATAGCTTCAAAATTAAAAATTAAAAAATAAAGGATAAAATAATAAAATAAATTTTAAAAATAATTTAACAAATTATACCTATGCTCAGTGAGGGTGTACCGACAAATTTTTTTTTGGATTTCCCGAACAAAAGACCTCTCAAAACTTGCGTAATTGGACTTAGATTACAAAAATATATAAAAAAAAAAATATTAAAATTTGTCTAGGGGGTTGTACCGACCCTCAAAATTTTGACAAATTGATATTTTTATGCTTTTTTTCCCTTCCTTAATTTCGGTTCCTGACCTACTATTTATTATAAAATATTAACTTTTTGATCTTATTAGGTTTAGAACATATTTGACGTTTTGATTTGCATGCAACAATACGTTTCCAGCGGTTTCAAATTTATAGGGTTTTTAGCTAAAAATCCCCCAATAGGTGACCAAAATTGAATTTTTTTAATTTTTGGCGCATATTGCTATTATCATCATTTTCCTGGAACTTAAAACCACTGCTCTATAAATCTGACACAATTTGAATTAAAGTTTCTATACCTATCCGATTTTGAAGAAAAATTTGTTTATAAATTTTAGGCCTACCAGCAAAAAATGACTTAATTTATTGATGTCCTTTAAGGATATGGGTTTTTACCTGTTTTGTAAAATACACAACTCAATCCGGTAATCAAGTCGGATTTAAAACTGAAGGCTGTTTTCTACCTGACAATTATCTACACAATTCAATCCGGTAATAAAGTCGGATTTAAAGCGCAAGGATTTGAAAAGTGGGCGTTTTGTGGACAAATATGGGAAAAACCACATATGTGGTTTATTGAGGAAACGTAGAGGTTTTTCATTCAACATTTGTTTATGACTAAATGGGTTGTTGAACTCCATAATTTGTAGACCTGATCTTATACAAAAGCCACGCTTTGAAGTCCTTAGTATTCATTCGAGATCCTCAACGGGTTGTGTAAAGTGCGTTGTAACAGTTTTAAAAGCAATTTTTGTGATTTTTTTTAAAATAATGAGTTCAAGACGTAGTGGGACTACTTGTGCTATATTGGGATCATACAAAAAACTTGACGATCGGCAGCTACCAACTACAAGAGATGTCATTAAATTCATTTTGTTTGTAAGGAACGAACTAAAACTTAAATTCAACGGAAAGGATCCTTCCCATTCAGAAATATATACGATTGTTTTTGAAGAAATCGACAATATTTGGGCTAAAGCTTCGATTCCAATTGTAACTAAGGAAAGAGTTATTCAATTACTTAAATCCTGGTTCGAAAGGTACAATATTGTGAAGCGATACCCCAAAAGCAGACAAAATGCTAGTTTCGAAAACAAACTGAAGTGTTTTTTAGAGTCATCTGAGAAGCTTTTCGACGTTGCTGCTTGTAAATGCACTTCATTTAAAACTTGTTCGTGTTTAAAACCAAAGAAAGTTCCCATCCATGAGAGAAGTTTTTTGTTGGATCAAAGAAATGAAAGGAAAATGGTTATAAGCGGGGTTGACAAGAAAAACAAATATCTTGAAGAAACGACAGCTGAGGCAAATTGAAGAGTCAAAGAGGGTAGCAAAAAAATGGTCTACGCAAAAAACGGATATTGTCTCAGGAAACTGCAATGAAGAGTTGGTGTGTGAATCTTCCCCAGAAACACATTCGGTAACGGAGGCATCCCCAACAAACCCCCCTTTGACAGAGGCACCATCTACTTCAAGACCTTATCGCAATAGATTGATGTGATCGATACGGTTTATCGACGCGATCTGCTGCTGCTGTCGCTTCTGCTGTTTTGGCTGATGTCGGCTTGGTTTCTTCCAAAGATTCAACTCTTGTTATAGACAAAAATAAGATCCACCGATCTGTATCGAAATCACGTAAAGAAGCTTTAGAAGATATTGGAGGTATTGCTATAAAAAGCATTAACTTTGATGGAAGAAAGGACAAGACCCTGATAAATGAGAAAATAGGGGAGCGTTATCACCGTAAAGAAATTTTTGAAGAACACATCTCAATTTTGGCAGAACCTGGATCAATTTACTTGGGACACACAACACCAGGTCGTGGCACCTCAAAAGGCATTTTTACTTCCATCACAACCTTTTTAGAGAGTTAAGGTTGGAATTTAGATGACGTGCTTTGCATTGGATGTGACGGAACTGCAACTAACACTGGTTGGAAGGGAGGCGTCATTCAATATTTAGAGGAGTTCTTGAAGAGACCGCTGCAATGGTGTATTTGCATGCTTCACGCCAATGAGTTACCTCTTCGTCATTTATTCTTGACATTAGATGGTTGCACTTCGGGTCCAAGAGAATATTTTGGACCTATTGGGAAACAATTAGCTGATTGCGAAAATAAAACCACCGTGAGCTTTTGTGCAGTGGCTGGTAATATGCCTGACTTGCTGAAAAATGTGGTTGATGAACTTAGTACGGATCAAAAATATCTTTATCAGATATGTCAAGCTGTATCTACTGATTTCTGTTCTCCTGAGCTGGCAAACCGTCAACCTGGGAAAATGGCGCACTCGAGATGGCTTACTTCAGCTAATCGCATACTGAGACTTTATGTGAGTACTCTTCGTCCATCAGAGAATTTGCTATTGCTTGTCAACTACGTCGTCAAAGTATACACTCCAATTTGGTTCCGAATCAAGCGACAGGCGTCTTTTAAGGATGAAGCCAAACATATTTTCCAATTAATTATGTACTCTCGATATTTACCCGAAAATTTTAGATCTGTTGTGGATTCTGTTAAAGAAAGAAATGCTTATTTTGCACATCCAGAAAACCTGCTTATCAGTATGTTGTTTGATGAAAGGGACCACATTCGGGAGCTGGCATTGCGAAGAATAAAAAAAGCTAGAGAAGCTGAAAATATCAACAAGCGCAGGATATATAAAACACCAAAGATCAACTTCTCTGCTAAAGATTATACAGAAATTATTTTGTGGAACGAATGTCAGGTAACATCACCCCCGGTTCTTCGACATATTTCTTTTGAAGACCTTCACATCATGGCAAAAGATAAGAGCTTGGAAATTGTTGACTTTCCCTGTCACACCCAATCTGTGGAAAGATGTGTTAAACTGGTAACAGAGGCATCACAGAGTGTAACTGACTCTACTTCTAGAGATGGCTTTATTAAAAACAAGTTGAAATCTCGTGCAGAAATGCCAAATTTTGGACACAAAAATAAGTTTAAATTCTAAGGTTATGTCATTAATTAAAAATAGTTTCTTGCTTATTTTGTTTTTATGTGATTTGTTTAAATAATATTAATAATAAAATATGTTTAAAACTTAATTTTTTTATAGTTTTATTCAAACGGTTAAAGTTTGTAAAAACATGAAATTTTAAAATCTTCAAAGCCCGGTACTACCCCCAAGATAACATGTTCTTTCAGTTTTTTTGACGTTTTCTTTATCTGTGTAAAATTACGCAAATTTTGATACCCCTTTTGATAGTGTGGCTCGAAAAAAATTTGTTCTCATACATCGACGGGACACCCTTGCTCACTTGAGTTTTTTGGGAACTTTTTATGAATTTTTAATGATGATTTTTCTAAAATCTGTACCAATTTTCATCAATATTAGAATTTTTCATCAGCTTGCTTTCTATTTTAATTGGGATATGTTTGGGGTTAGGTTAAAGCGGCTGTCCTTGATGGAGTAGGACACACTTAGGCCAGTTTTATGGCCCATTGTAATACCGAATGAATCTTGAGGCCTTCTTCTAAGCTCAATGAAACCAGTTTGAGTCCCTTGTGAAACGTGAATGACTGATTATGTTAATATGATTGAGATAGTTTAGATCGTTATAGAAGGATATTCCTAGGTAATTCTTGCGTTTTTGAGCTAGATTAGGCCATTAACAGAGAAGGTGAAGAACTCTTTCCTCCTCTTCCTCATCCATAAAGCTTCTGTAAAAGTCATTGAGAATACGCCTAGTCACGTGGCGTGCTTTCCTATTAGACAGTGTCCGGTTATGACACTGATTATCGAGCTTATATGCGATCTGCTTAGAGATAGCAATCACCTTGATCGCTTTAAATCTAGTGAAGGCCAGATGATTTTGTGACTTGACACGATGTTTGCCTTCTTGATATGGTCTGGCATTAGCAATTATAATGAGACGTGATACCAAACTAAGAAAATTTTGAAAAAAATTAAATTACAAAAATAATTGTCACCTCGAATATTTTACGAACAAAAATTGATTTTATCTCTAAAATAATTGTATGCAACGAAATGTTACCAGATGTCAAAAACGAACTGACAGTTTTTTTTTAAACAAAACATTACTATAAGTTGGTAAAAATTGATTTTCGACTCAAATATCTTATAAAAAACTTGAAATTATGGCTTCAAAATAATTGTATCTTATAAGAAATATTGTTTTCAACATTCGGTTAAATTTTGAGAAAAATCGAATTGACAGTTTTTTACAAAAAAATAAAAACCTAAAAAAAAACATTACTAAAATTGGTAAAAATTGATTTTCAACTCAAATATCTTTTCAAAAATTAAAAATATTGGCTTCATTTTATAGAAAATATTGATTTTAACATTCAGTAATTTTTTTATAAAAATCCAACAGTCAGTTTTTTCATAAAATCTACAATAAATAGTACGCAAATGCTCCTAAAATTAGTAAAAATTGGTTTTCGACTAAAAATCTCGTTACCAAAATAAAATTTAAATCAAACTATTTCATCATACATTTGTTAAAGTTTTAAGCAAGACAAATCGACAGACGAAATGCGAAGTTATCAGTGTGGGTCGCATCCCAGCCTCTTTTTTTTAACTACTGTAGTAAAAAAAAACACCCACTCAATTTTTTGAAAGTCCTTTCTTCATCTTTCTGTGTTCTTATCTGTATAACAAAATTTATTTGAAGTCGATTAAGGTATCTACTGGTTCTTGAGATATAGACAAAGAAAAATGTTATGACATCTCTCTAAAAATCTTTGCTTTGTATTCTAGTGACCTTGAAACGTGAGGAAATGTCAAAATGTTTAATTCGACAAATCGAACCGATTACAATAACATCCCATGGAAAGTTAAAGTTTATTAAGTAATTTGAATTATATATTATTAGAGTCAAATTAAGTGCATCAAAACCTTCAAAAATGTAGAGCAGGTTTAATTTAAATTATTTCGATTTATTATTCTGTTAATTTAAGTTATTTTAAAATAAAATAACTGCTATAACAACACTGATTCGAGCAAGTACAACTTATCGCAGCTTCAGCGACATAAAAATGCATCCATCCCCAATCTTCATTTAAAATCGTACTTCATGATATAAAACTGACCGTTTATATGTTTACATGTGTATGTATTATATATGTATGTTCATAGTAGTTATATCCAACATGTAGTCATATCAGCAATTTTATTCCCTCTATTTCCCCTTCTTTAAATATTCGCTTCAAAAAAGAAAAATTGCATGCAACGGCAACCATCATTGTGGAGAAAGCTTTTATATTTTACGAAAGAAAAGAAACGAAAAGAAAAAAAAACAAAAACAATTTACTTAGTCCATGTATGGATGTATGCGTGCAATTGCATTTGTGTATGCATTTTAAAAAGCTGCTAGGTATATTTTCAGCAAAAACAAAAATTTGCTGAATATCCACCATTGCTGCACAGCACGGAAATGCAATACAACTCCACACACCCAAAGAACTTACTCTTTTCTTTTTTATTCCTTTTTGCCTTTCGTGTTCGTTTGCGTTTCGTTACACACCATCCTCATAGTGGTGTCATGTCAACCGCAACTCAACACGAAACACAAAAGCGAAATGCGAACTTTTTGTTTTTGTTTTTGCAATTGGATTTTTGCTACAGATACTTAAACAGATACACTCCATACACTGCTGCACCAAGCACAACACATTTGTATATTATCTGTACTGAGACGACTTGTACTTCTTTCTCTCCGTCAAAAAGTACCTACATACGAGTATATGTACATATATTAAAAAAGAAATTGCATGGAAAATACACAAAAATACAATTTAAAGAGAACAAAAATGAATGAAAAAGAAAAAACCAAATCATTCCTTTTAAAAAAAAGAATTGCATTTGCAGTAGGTAGATAAATATGAGCAGAAAACGGAAAAAATAAATGCAATAAAAAGAATTCGTATGCATTCCATGTTCATATTTTCTCTACCCTTAGTAATATTCGTGACTTCAAACGAAAAATAACTGATTCTTCCTCAAAAAAAGAAAAACAAAAAACAAAATTTAAAAAATATACCTATATTCCTAAATATAGAAAACGCGAAGGTGGATCATTTTTGTAATTTTATATTTTATACCTATTGTTTAATTAGAAAACAAAACTTAATTTTGAAACAAAAACAAAAACAGAGTAAAACTTAAACTAAACTGTAAGTCAAATATTGTGGTTATGAAGTTATTTTCAAAAAATTAACCAGAACTCTAAAAGTACATAAATGTAATTCCAAATTCAAATCCAAATCAAACGAATTGTACGTTGATATGTAATTTTAAATCTTAAAAATGCATAACGAATACTTGAAAAAAGAAATAATATATATGTACATACACTTCGTGTCACAGGAATAGGGACAAGCTTTTTTCGTTTTTTATTTACCGATCGATTTTTTGGTAAAAACCAAATGTGGAATGAATGAGGTATGTATATTTAGTTTATATTGCAAGCAAAAATGTTTGGATTAAGTTGATAAATACAAGTTTTATGTCGGATTTTTGTATCACATGAATAGGGACAAGATCTAAATTTACCTATTATCGTGCTTTAAATAATTTAAAGGATACTCAGATTGTTTGGGAGCTTAGCACGAGTGAAAATTTAATAGAATCAAGAAGTATGGGTCCAAGGTAAGGGTCTAACCAAGGAGTAAAAAGGCCAAATTCGAACTTACCGGGATCATCTCGGCAAAACCATCCGTTTTCTTGCCAGCAATATTAGAAGAAGTTCAAATGTTGTATGCAACTACCTCAAGGACCTTAAGAGAAGTATGGAAAAAACCACAAAGGAAGAGTCAAGAAAGCCAAATCATTTCAGGAAAGGCGGGCGATATTGAGCGCTGCTTCAAATTAAAGGCTTTCCATTAGTAAAATCAAGGCAGAAACGGGTAAATTGCTAGAAGATCGACTGTTGCTCGAGTGATAAAGAAGGCAGACCATATACGACACTAAATAAATGAAGAACCACCATTGAATGTTGCAAGTAAAAGCCAATGCCTTGATTTTGCAACAAATCACATCGGGGGAATCGAGCTTGGCATACTACCGTCTTTTCGGATGAAAACCAAATTTAACTTAAACGAACCCGATGGATATAGCTGCTATTTCCATGATTTAAGAAAGGAAGAAATGTATCTTGAAAAACGGCACTGCAAAGGAGGCGGTGTAATGGTATGGGGAGCAATCACTTATTACGGGACCGTGGAGCTGGATTTTCAAAGCTCTAAAATGACGGCAATCACTTAAAAATCAATTCTGGAACAAGCTTTTCCGCAGTTTTCTGAATTATTTGGTGGACAACAATGGACTTTCAAACAAGATAATGTACCAATACATACCGCACGGACAACAAAAGCCTGGATTCAGGGGCAAAATGTGAACCTATTACCATGGCCCCCATATTCTCCTCATTTGAACATCAAGGAAAATCTATCTTGTTTCTATTCATGTGACAAAAAAAAAACATGTACTTTTTATGATCTTCTTCGGAAAAACCGCCATAAAACTTGTATTTATCAACTTAATCTAGACATTTTTGCTTGCAATATAAACTTAATACGTACCTCATTCATTCGACATTTCGGTTTTTCCAAAAAACCTAAGGGTTTGAAATAAAAAAGCTTGTCCCAATTCATGTGACACGAAGTGTATGTATATCTATAGATACATTACCTACACATGACGTTAGTATGAGTGTTGCATTTTATTTTATTTTTGTATAACAACAAAGGTGAATAGTGTATTTCTATTGTTTTGTTTTTCTTTCCACTTCCTTTGTACATAATGCACCTAAAAAAGCTATCGATCATGCGCTTTTTCTACAATATGAAAGTTTTTTCTCTATAATTTTGGATTTAATTTTGCAAAAAACTTTCGAAAATTACAAAAAGAATACGTTTGAAAAAAAGTGAGTCCCCAAAACGGCAACGGCACCAACGTTATGAACCAAAAACCAAGCAATGACTTAAAAAAAAAAATAAAAAGGAAAAGAAATGTTTAAGAAGAGAGCTGCGAGTAGCTATCCATATCCATATCCATATCCAGTGAGAGCGAACCGAAGCGAACTTCATTTTCTAAAAAAGCTGAAAAGAGTGCCGAGCGGAGTGGTGCAATTATGTTGAAAAAGCAACAAAAACAACAACAACAAATGAGAATACATCCAATCTCTAGAAATATTTGGGTGAATAAACCCATCTTTTTCGCATGGAGTTTGTGTGTTGCACTTTACGAATATTTTAGTACGGCAGGTCTGGATTTTGTTTTCCGTTTTGGCGTTCGTTTTGGATTTTGAAGTCTTCGTCGGTCGGTCGGTACTCGGTGTCGGTATACTTGGTCCGGTCGTTCGGAAAGTTTGTTAACCTTTGACTCTGATTCGTTGATAAAAGAAAACCAAAGAAAGAACTGGAGGTACGTATACGTTATTGCATTATCGTAATATTTTTTGAATTTTTGTCAATATATTTAAATTAGTCTCATTTAGTTATACTTTTTGTTATTTGCTTTTATTAAAATGTTCCTAGTTTCATATTCCTATTAGATACTTATATGTATTTGCAAATTGGAAAGTGTGTGCTTTAAAAATACCTACATTTGTTTGTTAATTTTTAAATTTTGCAATAAAATTGAACTTAATTTCTATATCTATAATCATCAAATTATATATTGTATACTATAACTATACCTATCAAAAAAAAAATGTTTGCAGAGAACGATGTACAAATGGACCGTTTTTATAAATTAATATACTATGTGTGTTGTGTAGGTAGGTGCTTGGTCTGTTGTTTGTCGTAGCGTAGGTATAGGTACCTACATATGTACAAAATTCATTCGTACATATGTACATTTACATTATATGTAGATAAAGTATCTACATATATGTATCTTACTCTGGAGCTTGAGTTGAGTTACCATACCAACATACAAAGACAACGCAACGCACTTTGCAATTTTATTGGTATACAAATGCAACTGCAAAAATACGATAGATATTCCTAGGTAGGTATATCCAACCCACTAGCAAAAGTTGTTAGGTACCTTATTCCTGAGCTACTTTGATGGAAAAAGTATCGAGATATCTCAAGCTCTGAGTTCTTGACAATTAATTCAAGGTGATGGAAACAATTTCAACAAAAATTATATCTACTTCCGTTTTAAATCTTAAACAAAAGTTTTTCCTTAAATGCATATACATATGTACATATAGGTAGGTTTAATTTTTTTTAAATCTAAACTATATTTAAAATACCTTTATAGGTATATGAGTAAAAATCTGTAATAATGTACCTAATTAAGAAGAAATTTTAATATTAGCAGGGGCTGCTTATTTATTAAATTAAAATTGTGTGACACTGATTTTTGTTTGTCACAATAGATTATGAACGCAAAGAAAAAGAATGAAAAATGAATGCAATAGTATTGAAAGTTGTTTTTATAAATGAAAAGCTATGTCTACCTAAACATATAATCTACAAACAAGCTCACCATTAAAAAATAGAAAAAAAACATGAATGAAAATGGAAAAAGAAATTGAAAACGCACTACAATTTCCCAACCGTTATAAGCTGTTTGACAGTTTGTGTGAACAAAACAATACAAAAAAGGATATACCTATAGGAAGGATGGAGATAGCTAGGTACCTATTTATCTAGTAGAATGTTTGTCCTTGAATTTTAAAGCACTCGTATTAATAGATAGCTTAGTTAGGCTTTTCCCTTTAGAAAATATAACATAACTATGTAGGTAGGTAGGTGCGTATAAAAAGTTGCGTATGTTTTTTTTGTTTCTAACTACATACCTAATTATAACAGTTATTGGGGGTTAAAATGACTTCAAGGTAAATGGTATAGCTTTATTAATACCTACTCGTAGTAGGTCTTCTATACAATAAAAAGTTAAATTTAAAACTAAAGCTTTAATTTTAAGGTTAAAGATAGGCGTTTAAGACACCTTGAATATACTTGTAAATATTGAAGCAAAATTTTAAACAACTTTTTGTTAAGGGTTTAACAATTTACTAATTAGCAAATAGCTAAATATTTATCAATTCAATTAGCGACTCCAAAATTTTAAACCTTTCTTTCCGTTTTGCTAACTAGTAAATTTGTAATTGCCTTTTATTAAAAACTGGTATTTATAAGTACTTTACTTTTTACTTGTTTGTAATCCAAAAATACCTTAGAACACCTTTTTATAGAAATTATTTTTTTGATGTTTTCAATTTATTATTATTCTTGAGCTGAATGTGAACAGACTTTATTACTTAATTATTATTCCAATAAAGAAGCCTTTATAACAAAAGAAGCCTTTACAACTTCAGAAGTGGGATTAGTTGCAGTTGTAAAAAAAAATCAAATACCATTGGAATAATAAAAGCGATCTTCTAGCATGGTGTGAAGCCAATAATGTGGAAGTTCCGTTAAGTACAACCATAGCTCAGCTGCGAGACCTTTATACTGAAACCTGATGAGATAAATTCCAAAAATTCCGTGGTTCCTGAGCTGTCAACAATTTCCGAACAGAATGAAAGGACAGAAAATAGTGAAATTTCTGGACATTCCGAGCAACAAGGCGTTCAGCCTAATATATTAATTCCGAGTAACAATTATTGACGAAGAAGCTTGTGTTGAGAAGGAAATTCGTTTATTAGAAAAACGAAAAAAATTGCTAACATTACGCAACGAATTAAGATTGTTAGAAGAAGCTAGTTCATCAAATAATGGCAACACTTCACAATTTTCTTTCAAAGATATAAAATATTCTATTTTAGAATATTCTGGGGATGATTCATATGATGCCGAAATGTGGTTGGATGTTTTTGAACGAACTTGTGAATCAGTTCATGGAGATTCTACATTCCGATTAACATGTATCCGTCGTCTTATGAAACAAGGTTCCGCTGCAGAATTCGTTCGTATCGATAACTCCAAAACTTATGAAGAATTCCGTGCCAAATTTCTCACAAATTTTGGCCATAATTACTCAATTTCCGATGTAATTCACAAAATGCGGAAAACAACTTTCAACTCTTCAAAATCATCCATCATGGGATATATTTTGAAGATGCAAGAACTGGCTTCCCAAACAATTCAATTTATAATCGATGGTTTTCGCGATCGTTCAAATAACATATGTAGCTGTTTTATATCCTTTATCCCAGTTATCTCGCCGCTATTCTCAATTACGTGATGATGTAATATTTGAATTGTTATAAGTAGTTAATAATGGGGGCGATCAAATGTCAGGATTGGCCGAGTTATAAGTACTTTACTTTTTACTTGTTTGTAATCTAAAAAAAACCTCAGAACACCTTTTTATAGAAATTATTTTTTTGATGTTTTCAATTTATTATTATTCTTGAGCTGAATGTGAACAGACTTTGTTACTTAATTATTATTCCAATAAAGAAGCCTTTGTAACAAAAGAAGCCTTTACACATTCGAATATTTCTTAATAGTGACTGTTCGTGAAAATAAACTAATCAAACAAGCTTAAGCGGATCTATTAGTTGGAATTCCCAAATTTAAATTGGACAATTTTACCCACTGCTCTTATAAGAATAATTGTACAGAGGCCCTACTATGTAACTATATTCTATAATGAAACGGTTCGAATTCGAAACTCTGTAATTCTATAATTAGTTTCTATAAGTCGAACAGCGCTAGTACTGCCAACTTTGTGCTTTGTTTGCTTAGCGCAAAATTGGTACTACCTACTGCTAAAGCTAATGTCAAATTCGTGCGAATTTGCAAATAATTATTTTACATGAAATGTGTTTGCGAGGAGATCGATTTGAGAAGTTTTCCTTTTTCGAATTTAAGTAAGATAAGATAAGGACAAATGAACCATTGTTGTTTTTTTACTTGGTTTATGTTTAACATCGTGCGAATAAATAGCAATGTTTTTGAGAAATAGTTTGGGCTCCGGATGTCATATAGATTTAGTAAATTGCTAAAAGTTAAAGTAGCCACGCCGTGATTTTAACTTTAGCAAATTGTTAAGAAATTTAAGATGTTAAAATGTTTTAAAATTAGGAAAATCATCTTTTTAGCTTAGTAAATTGCTAAACATGGCTTTAAAATTTTACTAAATCCTTTAAAATTTGCGCCACTATCTTTAATTTTTATGAATACAAATTTCTTAAGTTTGTGTATTGTAAAATCTGCAAAAATATGCAGATTCTTTTACCACAGTCTATGTAGAAGGTGCTTGTGCACTCTTACTTTAAGGGCACTAACTTTCACCGGAGAATAAAATTTATCTCTAGTGAGATATAACATTTTTTCTGGTATTGGGAAATAATTTCATCAACAAATATTTGTGAATTTATTTCCTATTAGATTTCATAAATGTAAACGAAAATTTGCATAAATCCAAACTCATCTACAACAAATCTTATAGTGTGCACTAGCAAGGGGGTTAGCGAGACCCCAAATAGATACCTCACTGTTTATACACCGCCGCTGTAGGCAAGCTAACAAATTTGAGAGAAGAAAAGAATTAAAATCGCACGATTTTTTATTTTCGGAAACTTGAAAACTGAATTTTTAAATAAATGCTTAAAAATTAGGTTGCTCAACAGTCCGTTGAGAACTAGGGCCTAATGACTTACAACGCTCAACCATTCCTGTGTGCAAGTAATGTTGTCAGGGATGGAGAGGACCTACTGTTTTAAGCCGAACGGCTAATTTGAGAAACCACTTTTTATGACAAGAATTACTCTTGGAGAATTTGCCAATTCCTCGCAAGAGGCAGTACCCGTGAAAACTTTTGTTTTAATTAAGGTGGCACAGGCAGGGATTGAACCCAAGACCTCTGGCATGACAGTCCTACACACTTTTTTTTTTACATTTTTCATCATTTTTATTAATTCATTCTTAAGACTATCTTAAAGCTAGACGAAAATTCATAAAACTAGCCTAAATAACCATAACTTACAACTAACTTACTGGTCCCATACAGACGCTCTAAGTTAAACTATAACACTTAATACTATTGCCTTTCGGCCCTAAGATCTACCTTACTTCAATTAAATTTTATTTATTTTTGTATTTATTAGAAAATTTGAAAAAAAAAATAATATCAATGTCCTTTTTTATTTTTACTTAAAAACTACTTAAAATAAGGTCCTTAATATAAAACTTAAAGCTAGTCTACCTATAAACTACTTAAAACTAGAACAACCACAGCAGCAAATCTACCTATCTAACATTTTTTGTTTTTCATATTTTGTTGTCTTTTTTTTTTTTTTTATTCCATGTATTTTTTTGTGTTTTTTTTTGTGTTTTTTTTTTGTTCTTTTGTATTTTTTTGTTTATTTTTTTGTGCCACCATGCCTATTCTACTTAAAACTAAACCCTAAAACTATGAAACAAGTATGTAAGCCGGCCAAGGCTTTAAACCCCATCCCGACTACCCACTATCAAGTGCCGATTGCAGCCACCAAAACTGGTTCTCCTGCTTCACCCTATCAGTTCGGTCCCGTTCGGACACAGCCCTTCTGAACCGAAGGAGCTCTGCTCCGTTTTGTGCCACGACGTCCCGATTATACAGGAGTCGCCTATCCACGGTTCGTCGTCTGACGTGGTAGATTAGCGGAACTGCCAATCTATCCTGTATCAGACCGCATCTGTCTAAAAAGAGGAATGCCTCTGGTGGAATAAAGCCGCTCAAGCGTGCACTTTCAAAATACTCGTCGTTCGGATAAAACGCCCCGAAAATTAAATTGTTGGTCGAAGACATAGCCCTTGCAATGTGACCTCGAACGAGTTTTATCACGAAATTGTCAATTCTGTTGATTCGAGCCCCGTTGTATAGGACCTCGTTGGAATAGTAATGCACGTAAGAAGATTCTGCTGTTCGATATAAGCCGGTACAGCGTCGTAAACACTGCCGCTCGAACACCCGAAACTTCTCCATCTGTGAAGGGGCAACGTTGAACCACACAGGACAACCATAAACGATCATCGGCCGTATCCTACACACTAATCATCAAGCCACGGATACAATTTTTGATTTACTTTTGAGTTTCTAAAAATAATCAAACAAAAATTGTGTATCTAATGTTTGTTTGATCATTTTCGTGAAGTTATTTCATTAAATTCCGTCCTAAACAGCATTGTACCCAAATAAAGCGAGATATAGCCCCCTTGCCATAATCCCTGGATAGCACTTGCATCAATGAGACTGAACATCTCGATATTCTCGGTATGTGTGTAACCAACCACCTCTTGTGGAATGATCACATACGCGATGTACATATGTGATAAAAATGTAGGAAGGTGTTTGGGTTTTCTAAGGCGATGCAAGAGATTTTCCTACCCTTCTCATCTGGCTGTTATAAACAAGACTCTCATCTGGCTGTTATCAACAAGATTTATATGCGTCCAAAGCTTGAGTACAACTCCCATCTACTCGTATGTGCTGGTGCTCCTGCACCTTACTTAAGACTCTTAGACAGTATTGAACGTAGAGCATTTAAATTGATTGGTTATAAATAATATCATCATTAGTGCATTTTCTTCGCTTGAACATTGTCGTAAGGTTCCTTGTCTCACCCTTTTTTACCGTTACTTTAACGTTTTATGCTCTAGAGATATAGCCAGCTGCATTCCTCCCCTTTAACAGTTCAACCGTAATACTCGCCCTTCTAGGAAAGCTCATTAGTATGTCCTCGGGCCCAACTTCGGCCGTACTGTCAAATACAGAGATTCGTTCCTTAGCCGTACTACGCGAATATGGAATGTCGCACAACACTCTCTTTTTCCCAGTCATTGCAATATTCAAGAATTCAAAACCAATGTACACTGACATCTCCTTTCAAACCTTCTCTCCCTTTCCTAGTGCTCACACTGTGCCTCTGCATAATAAGGGTAGTAATATCCTTAAGAGTGTGCGCTTATTATGAATAAAAAATCTCCGCCGTAGTTAGTGCCCGTGAAGGTTTATTATCCCTGAAGCTAAATCTGAAAAAGAGATGTTTAAGATCTTATATTTTTAAGGGAAATTATAACCACTTTATCTAAATTTATAACATCGCTTATCAGTGAGACAACGGGTTGGTCGAAATGTCGAGGTGTAAACTTTTAAGATCTTAATGAAGTCAAGAAATTTACTTTTATAAGATTTTCTTTAAGCGCTTTAGGCTTAAGATTCAAGGTTGATTTTTAAACACAACAAAAACGAGCTAAATTTTTGCTTTTAATTATTAAAAATGTCTTTTTTTTAATTACATGTTTCAAAATTGTAATCCTACACTCACTAGTTAAATGCTAGTTCTCTTTTATTTAAAACTGTGCCTCTAAATTCTGAACACGTCGAATAAGTGACAGTTTGTGCAAAAAGTCTAAATCTGGGAAACATCTTTTGTTTTGAAATGTCAGAAATTGAGAATGGATTACTAAAAGTTAAAGTAGCCATTTTGTCACTCTCACACTTAAGTAAAAAAAAAATAAGCTCAATTGTTTTAAAATAAGCAAAATCATCTTTTTAGCTTAATAGCTTATCTACTAAAATGACTCCGACATTTAACTTAACTTTAAAACTTAAATATGTACGTTTTGTTTAATTTGAAAATGAATGAAAGATCCAATCAAAAACCGTAAGAATTGTCAGAACAAAATCTGTTACTATACCAATTTCAAAAAAATTGAGAACATCTTTATTATCAAGTGACAAAAACTCCCCAAAATTCCCACGTGATCATGAAAAGTTATTAAGTTGTTTTGTCGAAAAATTCTGTTTTTAGGCTGTAACTTTTGAGGGGTAAATGCTGGAAATAAGTTTTACAGCTAGACTTGTAGATCATGATATGTACTATGAAATAACTTGCTTTTATATTATCAAGCGTGCATGTTTTGCTTATACGGTACTTCTTAACTATATTTTTGTTTATAAATGTATGCTAACATACTTTTTGTCACTGGTCACTCCATATAAATGAAATAGTAAGTATGCTATACTCAGGCGTATACTTACTTTTTTTATTATGTAAGGTTATTTATATTTTGGTTTAAAATTAGTAGGTAAAAACTAATAAATTTCAAAAACATTAAATAACAAAAAATACGATTCATTTTTTACTTTCCATAGGAAGTTATTGTAATCGGTCTGATTTGTCGAATTGAAAATTTTGACATTTCTCGACGTTTCAAAGTCCCTAGAATATACATAAATCAAAGTTTTTTAGAGAGATGTCTGTCTGTGCGTTCGTACGTACGTTTGTACGTTTTGAAGTCCGTACGTTCGGGATAGCATTTTTGGTCATCCATATCTCAAGAACCAGTAAAGATATCGACTTCAAATAAATGTTGTCTTAAGGTGCGTGTCCATTTGAGAGTAAACGTGCTGAGAGTCGCTCTCAAGCTGCTCTCGAGAGCGATCTCGCAAATGGACATAGTCTGGAGAGTAGCTCGCGGAGAGTTGACTAATTACTCTCGACATTCGATCTTTTTGAAAGTCACTCGCAAGTGGACACATGTGCTTACCATTATCCGAGATAAGCTCGCGGAATACCAACACAGTTCGTATTTTGCGAGTAGCTGTCGAGAGTAAACATGGCAAAGCAGTGGACATGGAGGAAATCAATCAACTTATTGAAAAATATGAGTCAGTTGAATTATTGTGGAGAACTACGGATAACTCATTTCCCGATAGAAATAAAAAAAAGCGTAATATTAACCGAATTTGCGAAACAGTTCTCGTGTTCTGAAACTGTCTTTTGTTCATATAAATTTGAGTTGAAAATAAATGTTTAACTTATTGTAATCGGTCGGATTTGTCGAATTGAAAATTGTGACATTTCTCGATGTTTTAAGGTCCCTAGAGTCGAAATAAAAGATTTTTAGAGAAATGTCTGTGCGTGCGTTTGTACGTACGTTTGTACGTCTGTACGTTCGCGACGTTTTTTTCGTCGTCCATAGCTTAAGAACCAGGAGAGATATCGACATTTACATAAATTTTGTTATACAGATAATAATGCAGAAAGATGCAGAAAGGGCTCTCAAGAAAATTGAGTGGGTGGTTTTTTTACCATAGCAATTTGAAAACCCTAATATCTCACGAACCAATAATGCTTGACTTGAATTTAATTACATATTTGATATTGTCACGTGATACCAAACAAATAGATTTTTGGAAAAAAATCCAAATAAACGTTCTTTGTATAAATCAAAAAAACTGAAAAAAAAATATTTGACTACTCGAAAATTTTACGAACAGGAAATGATCTTATCTCCAAAAGAATTTTGTGCAACAAAAATTACGTTTTCAACATTTAGTTAAATTTTGAGAAAAATCGAGAAAAATGAGACAAAGTTGGTAAAATTTGATTTTGGAATCAAATATCTTTTTAAAAATTTGAGATTATGGCTTTCAACTAATTTTAACTTATAAGAAATACTGTTTGCAACATTCGGAAAAAATTTGAGCAAAATCGAATTCACAGTTTTTTTTTTAACAAAATATAAAAACCTAAAAAAAGCAAAAGTTGGTAAAAATTTACTTTTGGCTCAAATAGCTTTTCAAAAATTAAAAACATTGGCTTCAAACTTATCTTATTTATTTATTGCTAAATTTGAAATTTTTAAGAATAATTCAACTGAAAACTTTTTTAACACAACACGAAAACCTACAAACTTTTAAGGAAGACAGATCGACAAACAAAAAAACGGAAAAATTCTTTTTTTTTTAGAACAGTGCTGATAAATTAAAGCAGCTGCAACCCTTCGCTTGTAAGAATACATGGCCAACTAATAATATACTATCAGAAGAAATCTATCAAGTGGACACGATTATGGGAGTACTCTCAGCAAGAAAACTCTCAATATTCAATATCGCGATAGCAATATTTCTAAAATTTGGCTCTCAAATGGACAGTCTCCCGAGAGTTGATCTCGAAAGTTAACTAGCAGAAGTACTCTCAAATGGACACCCACCTTTACATATAATTCCATCGAAAGCTGCAGTACAAAATGGATTTGATTTTTTTTTATTATAGCAAAAATTTCGGTCGAAACAATAACGCTTGTGACTTCAATTAAATTGAATATTATATAATGTGTAGTGATATAAAGTTAGTATAATTTCGAAAACAAAATTACGTAACGGTTTTTTATAAATAAAAAGACTAAACAAAAATTTGTTACTTCGTATATTTTCCGAAAATTGTATGCATTATTTCCAAAATAATTTTTTTATAACAAAAAATAACGTAAATCGAAGTATATTTACAAAAACTGCATTCTAGTAATTTTTTCAAGTATCATACATTTCAAACTTGGAACTTTACTTCACTAACTTTTACCTTCAATTCATCGTACTAAAACTATCAAAAACGTTATTGTCTACGAAACATTCCTCAAGCAAGCTAAAAGTCCATCACAATTTGTATTTTATATTTTAAAGAAATATCACTTATTTTTTTTTCAATACACAAAACATTAAATGGAATTGAGTAAATAAATCATAGAGAAATAAAGTTCAGCTTTCAGTTCAATTAAAAAATATGATCAATTGTTATTTTGGCATAAGAGTTGTCTTGACTTGATAGTCAGGGAGATTTTTCTTAACTTACTTTCCAGTCAACTTTGCAATAAAGCTGCATTAATTAGAAAGATATTTTTGGCAGCTGGCCGATCAGATACTAAAAACTTGCCTTTCATTCAAGTCTCTTATGCCGTCTAAACTCGTCCAGTTTACAGATGTCATATGGATTTAGCAAATTGCTAAAAGTTAAAATAGGGCCATTCCGTGATTTTAACTTTACTAAATTGTTAAGAGATAGTAAGATGTTAAAATCGTTTAAAATTAGGTAAACCATCTCTAAGGCTTAGTAAACTGCTTAATATTGTGCACAATTTTTTTAAATATTTATATTTTTTTTTAGAAAAATCCAACCAAATAGATTTTTTATGAAAAATAAAAATCTACAAACAATACCAGGGCGGCCTGCGGCATGTCAGATCGGGTAGTTGGTGATTGCCTAAAACTTGGTTTGGGCCAGCAATGCAACTTTCTTGCCATGTCGAAGTTCTTGTTTTACTTCCTCGTGGTGGCCCCCGGGAAAAAGTTTTGTGTATCCCAATATACATAAGTTATCAAAAATTGCAAGAGCGAAATTTCCTGACTCCGTACAATGCCAGATTCCTCCAAGTAGAGAGAGAATTTATGCGGTATAGGATAGATATCTTAGGGTTAAGCGAAGTGCGATGGTTGGGAACGGGCAAATACAAGTCACCGACACGTAACACTGTACTGCTCTACTCTGGTCATGATTCAGGAAACGCTCGAGAAGCTGGAGTTGGGTTATTCCTTACAAAAACGTCAACCAGAAGCCTTATTTCGTGGGAGCCCCTTGGGGAAAGGCTTATCAAAGCTAGGTTTCAGAGTATAGTACGACCCGTCACCATTATACAGTGTTACGCACCGACGGAGCTCGCATCTGATGAAGAGAAAGAATGCTTTTATAGTCAACTAGGATCCGCCTACAACAACACTCCCCGCGGAGATATAATTTTTGCTATGGGAGACCTCAATGCTCACGGAGTCGGCAATTGCAATGATAATGGTGAGGGGTTCATTAACTTCTGCAACGCCAATAGCCTTGTGATTGGTGGCACTATGTTTAAACACAAACTCTGTCATAAAATTAGCTGGGTGTCGACGGACAAGCAACCGTCTGCCAACCAAATTGACCACTTCACGATTAGTCGACGCTTTAGAAGCAGTCTCTTGGATGTACGAAACAGAAGAGGCGCCGATATGGGACTTTCCCGTGATCACCACTTAATGATAGCTTCCCTAAGATTGCGTACAGCTACAGTTCGAAGATCCAACGGAACAACACGAGCCCCCAAATTCAACATCGCTACACTAAAGGATCCCACGACCCGTCAACAATTTAGGGACCACCTGTCACACGAAATGAGAACAATCAGCACCACAGTTCATGACGATATAGAACACAATTGGAATGCTGTGAAAAATGTTTTCATTTCAGGTGCTGACAGAATCGTCGGTCGGAAAAAAGGAAGCAACAACACTTGGCTTTCAGAAGAATCTTGGGCAAGGATCAACGAACGCAAGCAGTTAAGGGCTCGAATAACTGCTGCACAAGAGGAAGAAAGAAACGAGCTGGAGTCCTTGTATCGCATGTAAAAGAGAGAGGTTCACCGCAGTGTGCGCCGCGACAAGCGTAACTACATCAACGCATTGGCGCAAGAAGCAGAAGATGCTGCAAACAGGTGTGACAGCAGGACCGTTTACAGAATAATCAAAGAGCTGGCCCTTACACACAGCTCAAAGCAACACCTGGTGAAAGAAGTAGACGGTACTGTGATAAGTTCAGTGGATGAGCAAGTCAGAAGGTGGAAAGAACACTTTTCCTCGGTTTTAAACCGAGTGTTTGCAAACAACGTGCAGCCTATACCTTCTGAAGCGCCTGAAGAAACTAATCCCCGAATACGCACCGCACCTCCCAGTAAAGATGAGATCGTTGCCGCAATTAAAGCACTTAAGAACAACAAAGCGGTAGGACTCGATGAAATTCCCGCAGAGCTTTTACAAGCAGCGCCAACGTCATCAAGCGAACTGCTTCATCCGCTCATAAAAGAAGCTTGGACCACCGAAAGCTTCCCCCATGAGTGGAAGAAGGGAATTATCGTCAAGCTCCCAAAAAAAGGAGATCTTACAAAGCGCGAAAACTGGAGAGGAATTAACGTTCTACCAGCCGTTGCCAAAATAGTAGCAAAAGTTATACTGGAACGCATCAGAGAACACCTTGAGGCCACACTCGATGCCGAACAAGCAGGATTCCGCGCTGGATCCTCCTGTATTGATCATATTAACACCCTGCGGATCATTATTGAACAGTGCGTTGAATATCGATCACCACTACACCTGCTGGTCATCGACTTCGAGAAGGCCTTTGATAGCGTTAACAGGGAGTATATCTGGTTAGCTTTGCGGAGGAGAGGCATCCCAGAAAAACTAATTGCTATTATTAAAGCAGCATATGATGGATCCAAGTGTCACGTTCTGCACGATAGTAGGTTGTCAGATGACTTTGAAATCCGAAGCGGAGTCAGACAGGGCTGTATTCTGTCACCAATATTGTTTTTGTTGGTGATTAGCGATGTACTGCGCTCAGCTCTGTCAGGTAGCGGAGGGATCCAATGGACTTTGCCATCCTATCTAAAGCACTTGGATTTCGCGGACGATGTTTGCTTACTCTCTCATAGGATCATGGATCTCCACTAAATGACAACAAGTGTGGAGAGAGAAGCAGAAGTTGTGGGGCTGAAGATTAATTCCGGCAAAACAAAAATGATCAGCCTCGGAACCCGACCATTCTCTCAAATAAATATTTTCTCGCAAACCGGTGGAAAAAGTGGAGAGCTTTCAATACCTTGGAAGCATCGTTTCCATCGAAGGCGGAACCGAACAAGACGTCATCAAAGCAAAGCAAAAGCGGCGTTCGGTATGCTGTCAAAAATTTGGAGGAATAACTCTATCAGCTTAAGAACAAAGCTACGACTGTTTCGCACAAATGTCGAATCTGTGCTTCTTTATATGGGTGCAGCACTTAGAAGGTTACTTCAGCCATAACAAGAAAGCTGCAAACCTTCGTAAATTGATGTCTTCGTAACATCCTAACGATTTTCTGGCCAAACCGTATTTCAAATGAGGTCCTTCATAGAAGGACAGGTCAGGAACCTATAGAATCTATAATACGAAGACGTAAGTGGCAATGGATTGGACATACGCTTCGAAAAGGTAACGACTGCATTTCAGGCCAAGCAATGCAGTGGAATCCGCTCACACAAGAAGGAAGAAGAGCTGGACGACCGAGAAGCACATGGCGCAGGACAGTCGAGGCGGAATCACCGTCACTAGGCAAGAGTTGGAGGGAGCTGAAACACATTTCCGGAAACCGTACACGATGGCGCGTTGGCGTAATATAGGCCCTGTGCCCCTTAAGGGGTACCCAACGGACTTAACAGGTCTGAGGACCTAAGTAAGTAAGTAAGTACAAACAATACCACGTAAAATTTGTAAAAACTGTTCTTCGATTCGAATATTTCGACAGTATGTAAATGAATTTATTGACTTTTATAAAATACTTTTTTTCAAAAAATGCTGCTAAAATTGATAAAAATTGTGTTTCGACTAAAAATGACGCGAATAGAAACAGATATTTTAAATGAAACTTATGTATCATAGCAAAATGTAGTTGCTAAATTTTAGTTAATTTTTTAGAAAAAAATCAAGTTAAAATTTTTTTTTTATAAAAAAACGAAAACTTACAAAAATAACAAAAAAAAACTCATAAGAAATGGTTTTCGACTCAAGTATTATAAAGTTAAAATTTTACAATAATCGACAGATGATACGAATTCGAAGTTATCAGTGGGGATGGCATTATAGCCTCTTTTTCAATAAGTTCGTATTACTATAACGAAACAAAACAATCTTGCTAGTATGTATGGCAATCCTGGAAGACGAGTCAACCCACGTTTACAAAGATGGATCAAAAACAAAAAAGAGGCTGGGATGCGACCCACACTGATAACTTGCCATCCCGTCTGTCGATTTGTCTTGCTTAAAAGTTTGTAGGTTTTCGTGTTGTGTTAAGAAAGTTGTCAGTTGAGTTATTCTTAAAAATTTCAAAATTACCAACAATATTTTTCATATAATGAAATAATTTTATTTCAAAATCTAGCTTTGTTAAATAGATTTTTAGTCGAAAACAAATTTTTACCAATTTTAGTATTTTAGGTACTGCTATAATTTTATTATTTCTTAAAATTTTTTATTTCTTATCATCATAAGCAAATACAAATTGGACGAATGAAATTAATTTGAGAGATATCGGGAAGCGAAAATTAATTTTTACCAAATTTGCGTATTATTTTTTGTAGATTTTATTTTTTTACGAAAAACGGACTGCAATATTTTCTGTGAAATAAAATAAGTTTGAAGCCAATATTTTTAATTATTAAAAGCTATTTGAGTCGAAAGTAAATTTTTACCAAGTTTTAGTATTGTTTATTATTTTTTGTAAAAAAGAGCTGTCAATTCGATTTTTCTCAAAATTTTATCGAATGTTGGAAACAATATTTCTTATAATTTAAAGCCAAAATTATAAAAAGTTCCAAGTGAGCATAAAATTTTTAATTTATATTATTAAAGCAATTTTAATTTAAAATTTTGAGGCTCTAAAAATCTATTTTTTCTTTTTTATTTGGATACATACACAAAATATTGATATTTTTATTTATATGTATCAATATTATTAAATACAAACAATATGGTATGTTTAATCACGAGTTAAGTCAACATATTTCTCAGTTCTCATAAATCCTTTTTGTTCAAGATCGTATAAATTGTCTTTTCTTTATGTTGCGTTCAAAACAGTGATTCTGAATTCTTATTTTTTTTAGGATTAAGCCACTAAGAATCTTAAAAAATCATTACAAAGGTACTGAAGGTCAAATAATAGATAAATGCAAATGGTCATAACTTTAAGTGTGATTGATTGTATGAAATAGAATTGTTTGAATAAAAACACATACCTATTAACTTTATGTCGAAAACTTCGTCATTTGAATAAGAAATGAAACATTTTTTTTTGGGGTTTCGAGTAAATTGTTAAACACGAATTTCCATTATAAAACCGATGTTTTTGACATTTTGACAATTTCTTGTCTCAAACATTTTGTTATATGTTGCTTGTTTGAAAAAAGGTCAAACCCTCGTTTGTAGCCGAACGACGCACGTTAACATAGTTAGCAATTAAGATATAAAATATATTTCGACAGCATTGCTATTTGAAAGTAAAAACGATTTTTTTTTTGTTTTCAAAAGTTACTGTTTAAAAATGTAAATTTTTGAAAAAAAAAACAAACGCTAATGTTGGACTTTTTGTCATTTGTTAATGCGAATTATTCGGAGGTGAAATGTCTATTTTGACAGGACTATTGACGAAAACGGTCAAATGATCCTTTCCGATTAGATTTCAATTTTCTAGCCTTAAAAGTCATACAATGGCTATAGAGATTTTAATATGGTGAATAAATTGAGGTGGCGCGAAATGAAAATAAGTAAAATAAGGCCCCAATCAGTAGGTTACAACGGGGCAACATCTCCCTTCTGCAATGGCAGATTCGGGAGGGGGTGTCTAAACCTTCCTATACCCGCGTCAAAAAAAACACGTATACCCGCGCACGGTCTCTGGGACCGAAACTCAAGAGTCTGTAGTTTCCTTTCTAATTCCTTTCCTGGTCTAAAACCACACTGATAAGGACCTAACAGGTTGTTGACGATGTGTTTTAGACGTTCACATATTACGGCAGAGAAGATTTTGTAAACGATGTTAAGTAGACTGATTCCTCTATAGTTGGTGGAGTTAAGAGGGCCTCCTTTTTTCATTATCAACACTGAAGTTTCATTCATCGGGAATGCTTCCTTCCGACCATATCTTACAGATAAGTTGTTGCGTGCTCCTATCTATACTATCTCCAGCTTCTTTGAAAAGTTCGGCATTAAAGCCGTCTGCTCCATCGGTTTTGTTTGACTTCAGCTTAGATAATGCAATCTTTACTTCGTCTAAGTCGGGAACTTTGGCTTTCTAAATTAAATAGTTAGACCAAGCCTTGCTACACAACAGTGTTCTAAGAAAAATATAATAACTGAAGTTGTCACTTTAGCCCTTGAAATATGTAAATGTAAGGTTAACGTACATTACACATTATGTTATTTTAATGTTGTCCGCTTCGTTTACAGAACATTTCTAATTGTTGCCGAAAAAACGCGAATTTATGGTAAGTGTGTGAATTTGAAGGTTAAACTGGCCTGATCCTGAACCTTAAGCATCATTATCTTTCAAATTTTATAAAATTTTGGTTCTAAACTTTTACTAATCAGCACCACATTAAAAGGAAAGCCCAGATTAAACATTTCCAAGATCTAAAATAGATAGAATAGTAAAAATTCTGGTTAAGCAATTATTGGAAATTGTGATACCTGCCAAGATCGGTCAGTAGTATAGTGCATGCTACGCAATACGCCTACCGCTCTTTCGATTTTGTGGAGGCTCTATTAAAGTTTGTACTTCTTCATTTAACCACCAACACACTCAATGATGTCCATATATAGGTATGTATGGCATTTGCGTTTGTTTTTTCTTTCTATTTGTGGCAGTTTTTCTAAGATATATTTAGATATTCAGTGAAGCTTATGCATTTTTGCACTTTTGAAAGTTTCATTTTTTAAACTTAGTGGACTTATGGTATGAATCATCGTTAGTAAAAATTGTTGCGGAATCTCCAAAGCAAAGTATTTTTTTTTTTTTTTTTGAAATCAATTTTGAAGTCAATGCTTTAAAAAAAATTTATAGGAGTACCAGTACCAGTACCTAGGTATTTGAAATCAACTTTACAAAGCAAGTTTTACTTAAGTATGAGTGTACCTATGAGTGCACCTATGAATCTTAATGCTCTTATATACCTATTAGAAAAGCTTCCACAATTCAAAAATCGGAGTATAGGAGTAGGAGTAGAAGTCGGAGTACTTTCATCGTCCTCTATAAGAAGTGCATGGACGCATTTGCATAGAAATAAAGGAACACATTTACATGCTCAAAAATGTACCCCAACGTTGTTGTTATACTCTGTCCAACAAAAATAGTCAGTACACGTCTTATGGGAGAGCTTTTTTCTTGCAAATGGTGCCAGTCAGTGGTTTTATTCCCTTTTTACCTACTGAAAAAGAAAATTCAACCACTGACTTACACATAAATTGTTGTTGTAATTACGCTTCGACGAGCGTACATCCCCACAACCTTTACCATGCGCAGCCAAAGCCACACTGACACTGATAAATAATATGTTCACAAACAACCCTCTTCGTATGTATTGAAAATAAGCAGATTGTTATTAGAGTTACCATTTCCACGTTAATGCAAATCATGGTGGATTTTTCTTTGGATTTTGTTTGGGAGCTTTCAGAATGTGTGCTTTTTTAAAAGCTTTTGAGAACAAATATGGGAATGGTGTTGTCGCTTGCTGTTTTTCGGTAAGTGAAGTTTATTTATTATTCTTCGTAAATTAACCCTTTGTTCCCGGAGATGTCAACTTTTTCAAATATTTGTATAAAAACTTAAAATTTATATAGAATGTGTATAATGAATAATGCATTTAAATAAAAAAAATAATATTCACTAAAAATTAAAAAAAACCAGTAGGAATATAAAGAAAAAATATAGAGTATTTGGTTTAATTGCGAAACCACTAGGAAGCAAAGGGTTGAGTTTAAGCGAAAATTATTTATAATACATGGTGTAATTATAGATGGTGAAAAATAGTGATTTTGTTCATAAAAAAAATATTCTTTGAAAAAGTGTTTATTTATACGGTGTTTTATAATCAGTGCCAAAAAAAGAACTGCTTTTATTTTATGATAAATCTGTGCTGTGTTGTTTATAAATTGTGTATTTGTGAATATTGTGTGATACAGAATCGAAAATTTTCATTATTTTTTCATAATTGAATTTATGTTACTCTTAGTTTTCACAAAGGGGTTTTTGAATTCGGGATTATGTACATAATTTATAAATTTTCTTAAACGGAATTTATTTTTAACTTTCAATTTAAAATCAAAAGTTGGTATCCCTACTAATATTTATCAGAGCTTTTTCGAAATTTATAATGGGCACTACGGAAACCCTGTAATATTTGCTCTCTCTCACAGCTTAACGAGATTTCACTTCAGTCAGAGTGAGAGGTAAACGTCCTATCTTCTCTGTACTGACTATTTTTGTTGGACAGAGTATAGTAGATGGTAGGTATTTACTCAATTTAATTCCGCGCGCATACTCCAAGAAAGATACAGCTAACAGCTTTCACAATTCACATAAAATCAGCAGACGAATACCTATGTATGTACGTGTGGTGTGCCTCCGCTTACAAAAACGACATGTCATGGAGTTGAGTTCTGGACTCTCATGCCTCATGCTTCATGCCGCATGCCTCATCATGCCTCATGCTAATAGGTAGTAAAGCCCGACAACCTCAGCCACCATAAAAATGTTGTTCTTGTTCAGTCTGTCCTTCCTCCGCATCCACTGTCGACAATTCACTTCATAGTCGGCACGGCACTTCAGTTCAGACTGCAATTTTTTTGCACTCCTTTTGCGTCGTCGTTCGTCCGTCGTCCGTCGGTCGTCGTTAGATATACATAGATACGATATTCCTTATGCATTAAAAAGGTGAGGTGCGGCAAGGCGGCAGCGGCAGAGCGTTGGGTTTTCATATTTGGTAGGTATGTGTTTCGAAAGAGAGAATGAGGATATATGAACAAAATATTTACCAGCAGAAGCTTTATTTTTTAAAGTGGTAGTGGTAGTTTCAGCGCAAGGAAATGCGCTTGTATTGGAAGTTGTGTGGGCTCGAATGTCAATGACCTTTGGATTGCATTTTACTGTCTCTCGATTTTCGTTGCTGGTTTGGTTCTCCGGTCCGTCCGTTGGTTCTGGGTTCATCATGATGTCGTCGTTATAGTCCATGTACGTCGTTGTTTGAACGTCGATATGAACAGAAACAGAGGAGCACAAGCAGAAGTACAACACCATAGTACCACATCACCACTGCACCACTGCACCCCGACCGTGCCGTTTGCCGTTTCGTTCGATGACGACAACGATTTTAAGAAAGCAATAGACAAAAGGAACGAACAACGAACGAGGCAGGTTGAATAAGGTTCATACCTATACTCAGGGAGCAGACGACATTGACTACATCGACGAGTATGTGTACTATTTTATATGGTTATGGCATATGGAAGGAGGTACAGACGACGACGAAGAAGAAAACGGCCAGGGCCAACCGCCGGCCGCCGCCGACGCCGCGCCGCGCCGACATCGTAAAACGACGGACGACAAGGAGACGAAAAACGAGCGACGGACGCAATGCTTGCTCCTGGCATTCAACCCTTCCTTGCCTTGTAGTACCTAGTCGTCGGTCGACGGCGACCGGTGTTTCTTTTTAAATTCTTCATGTGCATTGATGGAGTATCTACAGTAATCGTTTACAAGGTACTTATTTCTTTTGGGCAAAAACTCTTCTTCTAATTCTAACTTTAGATTTTGCTCCGAGTCTCAATGTTAAAATGAATTATTTAATCTTTTTTAAATTTCAGCTAGGAATACACTTCCTACCCATTCATTGGTTTCTATGGAAGAGTTGTAGGTATTATAGTTATGCTTTAGTACTCTAACACTTCTTAATCATAGTTATTTACTTTGTTAAGGCCTAGGCCAGACACTTAGAACATCGCCTAGGCCGAAGCGATGTCTAGGTCCTTCTATTTCAAACATAATAGGTATGAATGTATCTATGTACAATGTAAATACATACATGTACCTATGTTTATTTGCAAATTATTATACATAGGTACATATGTACGTATTTCCATTTATGTGCATTTACCTTACCTATGCGAAACAAAATGCAGGACTGGGTTGCACAAACTTGCATCTGTGTCCAAAGAGTCTGAAAATAAAACATTTATTTTATGATTTAAAATTAAACCTGCAAAATAAGTTCATCTTCAAAAATTTAAATAGGTACCATTTAATTTCTTAAAACAAAGCTTAATAAATTAATATTTATTCGAAATCGTTAAAGCGGTTTTTAAACTTCCCATAGGAAGTTATTGTAATCGGTCCGATTTGTCGAATCGAAAATGTTGACATTTCTCGACGTTTTCGTGTGTCCGTGCGTTCGGGAAGTTTCGTCGTCCATAGCTCAAGAACCAGTAGAGATATCGACATCAAATAAATTTTGTTTTATACATAATAATACTTAGGTACAAAGATGCAGAAAGGAATTAAAAAAAAAGAGGCTGGAATGTGACCCACACTGATAACTTCCCATTTCGTCTGTCAATTTGCTAAATTTTTCTAAAAAATTACCTGAAAATTACCAACAACATTTTGCATATGATGAAATAGTTTCATTTCAAAATCTATTTTTGTTAGCGATATTTTCAGTTGGAAACCAATGTCTACTAATTTTATAAGCGTTTCTTGAAAATATGTATATCCTATATAAAGAAATACAGATTGTATTTTTCTAAGACCATTATCTTACATTAACAACATAAAATCATTTTGAAGTCAATATCTTTATTTTATTCGTGAATCGAACATCAATTTTTACCAATTTTGTGTAGTATTTTTTGTAGATTTTAATTTGTATGAAAAAACTGACTGTTGGGCTTTTATAAAAATTTCACTGAATGTCGAAAACAATATTTTCTATGAGATCAAATTAGTTTGAAGCTATTATTTTTTATTTTTGAAAAGATATTTGAGTCGAAAATCAATTCTTACCAATTTTAGTACCTAATGTTTTTTTTACGTTTTTATTTTTTGTAAGAAAACTGTCAATTCGATCTTTCCCAATGTTTCACTGAATATTGAAAACTCTATTTTTTTTAAGATGAAATCAGTTTGAAGTACATAAATAATTAAATTTTTGAAAAGATATTTGAGTCGGAAATCAAATCTTACCAATTTTAGTACCTTATGTTTTTTTTTTCGTTTTTATTTTGTGTAAGAAAACTATCCATTCAATTTTTTCATAATATTAACAGATGTCAGAAACGTTATTCTTCGTTGCATACAATTATTTTAGAGATAAAATCATTTTTTATTCGAAAAATATTCGAGGTGACAATTTTTTTTTCAGGTTTTTTGATTTATAAAAAAACAAACGCTTAATTGATTTTTTTTCCAAAAATATACTTGTTTGGTATCACGTTACAATATATAACACGTAATTTAATTTATGTCGCTAATGTTATTGGTTCGTAAGATATTTTGGGTTAACCATTGCTATAGTAAAAACCGCCCACTCAATTTTTTGAGAGTCCTTTCTGCATCTTTCTGCATTATTATCTGTATACAAATTTTATTTGAAGTCGATATCTCTAGTGGTTCTTGAGATACGGACGTACGATCTAGACTCTAGGGACCTTGAAACGTCGAGAAATGTCAAAATTTTGAATTCGACAAATCGGACCGATTACAATAACTTCCTATGGGAAGTTAAAAATTTTCTCAAAAACAAACCGACAGATTTTTATTAAACTTTCTCCATTTTTTTTTTCTTAACTTGACTTCTTTGTCTGTATTGCTCCAGAAGGGAACCCCCAAAGGACCTTTGTTTTGTTTTTAAGTTTTCTCAAGAACTAATCATCCGATTTCACTCTCGAGTTCACGACCGATTAGGCACTGATATTGTCTAAATAATATTTGATGATCAAAAATGTCATTGTTTTTTTTTAATATTACAAATTTTTCGAAATTCGATATCTTGAGAAGCATTCGTTAGTTTTTAACGAAATTAAAATGTAGAACGTGTATTAATAAGCTATAGATAACTGCATACCAAAAATATTTTAAAGCTAAAACGGACACATTTTATATATAAAAAATTAATTTAAAAAAAAAAACCTCTTACGATTTTCAAAAAAAAATTGGAAAAATTAATATTTTTTTGCATTTAAATTTTTGAAAACGAAACAAGGATGCGACCCACACTGATAAATTCCCCTGGATGGGGAGGGTACGATAACTCAGGCGACAAAATTTAATGACGGATTTGTATAGAACATTTAAAAACAAGCATTTTTTACTATAGGAGGGGGGTCTATGTCTCCCCGTTTAGGCGGTAGGGGCAATTAAAAAAAATATGTACGTTAAATGGAAAACAAATAATTAAAAAATGTTGCTAATACTTACAACTAAGTTTTATACATTTTTTTTTTTTTTTTAAAGCCAACACTTTTGTCTATTAGCTTGTTTTTTAATCAAATCAAAACTAAGCATAGTTTTTGACAAAAATAGTTTTAAACTCAAAATTTGTGCAAAAAAAAACTTTGCATGCACCCCATCTTGCACCCACCGCACCTTGCACCCTCCCCACCTTGCACCCTCCCCACCTTGCACCCTCACCACCTTGCACCCTCACCACCTTGCACCCACTATACCTTGCACCCACCCCAAATCCTATAGTGTTCCTATAGTTCCCCCCCCCAGGGGGTTGCAGGGGAGCAGCATGCCTCCCATACACATCCCACTGTTCATACACCCAAACTCGCACCTACCATTATTACTATCAAAATAAGACCACTCAAGCAAAAAAAAAGAATTAAATTAAAATAGTAGTTGTGGTTATTTTTAATTTTCTCAAAAACTAGAGACATAAAATCATCTAGTTTTCAGTTTTTGATCAAAAACAAATAAGAACAATAAATTATAAAATAAAAACAATGATATATAATCTTGAAGTATTGAAAAAATACACTTTAAACCTTTTTTTAACTTTTGTTTACTAAAATATTGAGTTTAAAATAAAATTTTTCAAAAACTACCCATAGTTTTGACTTGATTTAAAAACTAGCTAATAGAATAGAATGTTGGCCTTACTTAATAGTAAGTATTACCGTTATTTTTTAATTATTTTTTTCCATTTTAAATGATAATTTTTTTAAATTGCCCATCCCGCATAAACGGGGGGAGATAGAACCCCCCCCCCCTCCCATAGCAAAAAATGCTTGTTTTTAACTGTTCTTAAAAAACCCGTTATAATATCTTGTCGCCTGAGTTTTCGTACTCTTGCCCCCTGGATACACTCTAAAAATATTTCAAATGGTATTTTGTATAAAAAGTCAATTTTATTATCAAGAGAAATTAAAAGAATAGATTATGCAACCCAATATTTAAGTTTAAGCTGATTTCTGTGGATATGTAGTCGAGGACTTTAATTCATAAATTTTTATAGAAACAAAAAAAACACTGTCTTTAAATATACATATATATCTAAGCGAGAAACAACTTGATAGTTAGTAGCTTCTTTTATTCTCAAGATGTTTCACACAAAATTGTATTTTTAGTATCTACTTTTAATTTTTTATTCAGGTTTTTATTGGTTGTAATTTTACAAAATATTATTAACAAAACTTTGTATAAGTTCTCAAGATACTTGAGTCAAAACTCAATTTGTACCAGTTCTTAGTGATTTTTTTTAAATTTTCGATAGATTTTTTTCCAAAAATTAAATAAATGTCAACAAAAATATTTTGTAATGATGAAATAATTTTGAAGTTAATACTTTTATTTGTTCTCGAGATATTCCAGCCGAAGATTATTTTTTTACCAAATTTAAGTGAACTTTATTAGAACCAACTGAATTTTATTAAAACCATTACCTAATAACAATATTTTGCATAAAATAAAGAAATTTTTAAGGCAACAACATTATTTATTCCCGAGATATTTGAGTCAACTATTTTTGTTAGGAATACTGTCAATTTTTTTTAATGAACAAAACAGTAGCAACAATATACTTTATAAGATAAAATAATTTTCAAGCCAATATCTTTATTTTCTGATAAAATATTCGAGTCGAAAATCAATTTTTACCAATTTTTAGGAGTAATTGTGTAGGTTTTTATGTTTTTAAAAAAATGTCGATTTAAAAATTTTACCAGATGTTAAAAACATTAATCTTCGTTACATACAAATATTTTGGAAGTATGTAATATCATTTCTTGTTCAAAAAATATTTGAGGTGACAAATATTTTTGTTCAGTTTTTTTTTTTTTCATTTATCAAAATTTTATACTATTTTGATAACACGTCATTGAGTAAGTGTCGCAAATATGGCCCACGTTCGTAATATGGCCCACCGCAATATTTTTTGAATGAAACAAAGTAGGCACTCAATTGCCAGTTCAAATTATACACATTCAAACCGGTTTTGCTTCATTGTATGTCCGTGACAATAGCTGATCATCGGTGCAAGATATAACAAGTTGTAATTTTTGTTCGTGTTTGATGTAATTTTTGGGTGAGTTTACTTAAGGATTATTAAATTAAAATTTGCTGAAATTGAAAAAGTTTTTTCGAAATATATGTGTGGTTATATTTTATGTTATGAAATGTGAAATTAAAATTTTGATTGAAGTTAATTTAGTATGATAAAAATTAAAAAAAGTGAAAAAATCACAGTGTTGATAATATGGCCCACCCCAGGTGTATCAAATATGGACCAGTGGGCCATATTTGATACATGAATTTAACTGAGCCTTAATGTTTTTTTTTTGTTTTTGTTTTTGTTTGGAATGGGTGCAATGCGTCGTATGCACAATGTGGGCCCATGAAAACTGCTCAGGCAATGAAAATAAATATTTCATATGTGAATTTTGCAGCAATTAGGCTATAACATATTTGAAAACCATTGTTTCAAATATGGCCCACCCTGGTCCATATTTGAAACCAAGTGGGCCATATTAAGACCCTTTTTTTAAAAATTGCGAAATGAAGTTGATTTAATTTTTTCTCAATATCTTTTTTTTAACTTACTATTTATGTTTTAAACTTGTAAAGACTGAACTTAAAATAATTTGTAATACTAAAAAAAAAATATATAATATATGAATTCGAGTTAAATTTGTCGTTTTATTAAAAAAAAACTTAAGGGTGGGCCATATTTGCAACACTTATCTACTAAATAAAATTTTTTTTAAGTCGCTAGTGATTTTGGTTCGTGAGATATTTGGGGGTTAACCAAAATGTTCACTCATTTTTTTTTAAAGTCCTTTCTGCATCTTTCGATGTTATTATCTGTGAAACAAAATTAATTTTGAAGTCGATATGTGGTCGACAAAAAAAATAGATTCCAGAACGTACGAACGGACGAACGTACACACACGCAAACACAGACATCACTCTAAAAACTATAAAACGTCGAGAATTGTCAACATTTGCATTTCGACAAATCGGACCGATTACAATAACTTTACTTTGTAAAGTAAAAAAAAAAATTTCTTAGATCTGACCTAAAATCAAAAAAATTTGAACCCTTCATTGGCATGTTTTGAATTTTTTTTTTTAAGAAAAATCTTTAAGTTTGAAGTTGTAGTTTTTCCTTGATAAATATCGCTTCAACAGTTCTCCAAATGCGGATGTTCAAAATGAAATCTCTTATTGGAAACGGTTTGTACACTCATTCATCTTAGGATTGAAAATATCATTGATCTATTGATTGATAAAAAAAACTGTAACCTCATGAACTAAATTATTTGCCGGTAGGTTTTCTGTCTACTAAATTTGTTTTGTCTTACATTTTGGCTGGAAAATCCATTATAAACATGAAAACATCATCATTAATTTGCCTTCTTTTTTGATTTCGATCAGATGTAAAATTAAAAAGTACAAAAAGAATACTGCTCTGATTTTATACATAAAACGGAGAATATTTTCTTTGTTATCAAATTGGAATTCATAGTCTAAAAGTTTTAGTTTGAAGATTTTTTTTTCTTTGTTACTTAGTTTTCATCTTTTTTGAAATTATTAGTTCAAAAAGGTATGATCATTTGTGGTGAAAGTTGATTTTTATAGAAATTTACAAATAAATTCAAGTATCCACACTTGCGTCAAAAAGCGTCGAAGATCAATAAAAAAACACATTGGTTGTGGTTAAAATTTATCATGACTGAGTCAAAACTCTGTTGTCGAAATT
Source organism: Eupeodes luniger (assembly GCA_951509635.1). Classification (NCBI taxonomy): domain Eukaryota; kingdom Metazoa; phylum Arthropoda; class Insecta; order Diptera; family Syrphidae; genus Eupeodes; species Eupeodes luniger. The sequence goes on along the minus strand of OX608075.1, from coordinate 50,117,266 downwards.
CAGTTTTGTAAAATTCAACTTACAAAACTCAGATCTTTTAATTTTTTTTTTCTAGTCTGTAAAACAGCATTTTCGAGATTTAAATATGGTAAAAAATTATTTTTTAAAATACAAAATACTTTACATATTTATTCCAATTCTATTATTATGCAATTTATTGAACAAATATTAGCATGAATAATAGAGAGCATAAATCTCATATTTATTACCCAACTTCCCTGGAATCGAGAAATTGGAAATCGCTCTGTTTTTGTGTGTTTTTGTTTTTTTTTTACTAAAAGAATACTGTTTTAAAAAATTAATGATGTCCTTATAGGAAATTTTGACTTGATTTTTTTACAAATATACCCCTTAAAAAATGCTGAGGACAAAAACGCTGTTTTCAATTTAAAGCACAACAGACCCATTAACAATAAGTTCTATGATAATTCTGCAAAGTACCATATACATATAGTTTCTTGAAATCCTCATTAACGATTATTAGTCTTCATTGACTCTATGCTAATAATGCGTCTAAAGTTCGTTTCGAGTCGCACTAACATAATGCGAGTTTTTATGCACCCCTTAAAAATGTTCTTTGATATTCTGTAAAAGAAGCTGACAAAATTAAAACAACATAAAGTAAATATATCTTAAACTTTAATTTACATACATATTTCAAGGGCTAAAGTGACAATTTTTGTTATAAGATTTTTTAGAACACTATGTTCTACCAAGGCTTAGTCTAACTATTTTATAGACAATTCCCTACACATGAAAGAATTCCAAAATTCCAATAGTTTTCTTAATATGCCCTATTTAAGAGAACATACTCGTACAATTTAGTTAAGCTGGGTTTTGGTATTTTAATACAGAAATGTAAGAAATTGTGTTGAAACGTTAAAAAATAAAAAAAAAAATAATATCTTCTGTTCTTGTTGCCAATTCTTTAAATGACAAGAACGGTACTAAAATATGGATGCAAAAAGCCAGAAAATGAGAAAGTTTGTTTGAAAAATTAGATCATTTTTCTAAGATAAATAAGACAGAATTTAATATGAAGAGCGGATGTTCGAAGACAAATTCTAAAAAAACGTCCGTTTTACGTGAACCTTTTCAAAATATTTTGATCAAAAAGGAGTCAACAAAACTTAAAAATTTGAGGAAGAAAAATGTAAGTTTCTTGAATTTAAAGAAATAGGTACATTAAGGAATATAATTTCTCTGAAGATTGAAAACAAACGAACTAAGGTAAAACAATAGTAGACAAAAAAATAGTGGGTGGCGCAACAGTCCGTTGAGAACTAGGGCCTAGTGACTTACAACTCTCAACCATTCCTGTGTGCGAGTACTGTTGTCAAGGATGGAGGGGACCTACAGTTTTAAGCCGAATCCGAATGGCAAATTTGAGAAAGCACTTTTCATGACAAGAATTACTCTTAAAGAATTTGTCAATTCCTCGCAAGAGGCAGTACCCGTGAAAAATACTTTAGATGGCATAGGAAGGGATCGAACCCAAGACCTCTGGCATGACAGTCCAACGCACTAACCATCATGCCACTGGTACTACAAGGTAAAACAATAATTTGGGAAGAATCTATAGTACATATGAAATCTCTGCTTATACAACTAAATGAGCTTTATGACCCCCACTGGATTTTCCATTGATTAAAAGGTGATAAATTTGTGCGGCATGATTGGAATAGACCTGCATTCCCAATTTATTTAGTGTTCTTGGTCAAGTCCTCCGTTAAATGTAGCACTTTTAGCCACAAAGTAGAAACCACACTAATTTTATTTTTAAATAAAATAATATATTTTTGAACACAATATAATATGAAAACCAAAATATGAATCAAAACTTTATTAAGAAAATACAAAAAAAGAGAGGATATTTTTGAAAAGATGAACTGGAATACAAAATACGGTATAAGGATTATGAAAAACTCTTAAACAATCCTAGATTTGCGGACGATATTTCTTATTTCTCCAAAAGCTGTACATATATACAGGAGATGACAACAGAAATCACTAGCTTATGCAAAAACTATGAACAACAAATTAACAAAACAAAAACAAAAGTTATGACAAACCACATCACAGAAGATATAATTCTGGACGGAGAAAAAATTGGATACGTGGAAGATTACATATACTTAGCTGGAAACAATTCCGGAGCAAACAAAACAGATTTTAGAGCTGGACCAAAGCATACAAAACACGAAAATATCACTTTGACTCCGCTTTTCTACTGGTTCTTACATTTGGAATACAAACCCTGAGCCTAACTACAAAATCCCTTGACAAGCTAAGGATCTGTCAGAAAAATCCACAATATAAGACCCAGCGAAAGGATAAGAAATAAAGAAATCCGCAACAATACCCGAATAATTGACGTAATAGATAGAACGAAAAGACTTAAATGGGGTTGGGCAGAATATTTTTCAAGGCTACAGGATCAGAGATATACAAAGATAACTACAAAATAAAGACCGGAAAATAAGACACCAGCAGGATGACCGAACAAGAGATGGAGTGACGATCTTTACCAAATAAACGAACATTGGTACAATGATGCAAAAATCGAAACATACATATGCCCGCCTTGGGCTTGAGTCGAAAACCATTTCTTATAAGTTTTTGTAGGTTATCGGGTTTATCAAAAAAGTTGTCAGTTGGATTTTTCTAAAAAAATAACTAAAAATTAACAACAATATTTTGGATATGATGAAATAGTTAGATTTCAAAATCTATTTTTGTTAACGAGAAATTAAGTCGAAAACCAATTTTAGTAGAATTTTTTGAAAGTTTTGATTTCTTAATTATTAAACAAATGCAAATTGGAATTTTTTTAAGAAATTTATCACAGAATGAAATCATTTTGAATTCAATACCTTTATTTATTCACGAGATATCTAGAACCGAACATTAGTTTTTACCAATTTTGCGTACTATCTTTTTTTGTAGACTTTCAGCTAGCTTCCCAAAATCGAGTGGAATTAAATCGATACATAAATGGAAAATGGAGTGAAATTGTTCTCAGGGTATACTTTTCGAAATTACTTCATGTGAAATTAAAGCAGCTGTCAAATCAGTCAATAAATAATTCAGTTGATTGTCAAAATGTATATATTCTTCTTATCTTTCTATTTGTTCTGTGCTTTTCAAAAAAAATAAATACATACATACATATAAAATATTAGTGGTTGAAGCACATAACAGCTAGCTGCTTTTTCTTTGCTATAAGCAGTTTCCAAAATATCGTTTGGGAAATACTCTGGTGTCGAAGCTTAGTTTTAGAATGTTTCAGTTTTTAAAAGAACATTATTTTACTCGAAGTGTTTTGAAGAAGACATTTGGAGCTTAAAAATTATGTCAAATGCTCTGTCCGTTCCCTCAACTACAAAGTAGAAGCTGCAACTTCTCACGAATCAGGTGCAAAGAACTTAAGTGAAAATAGTACTGTTTTTAAACAATATCCTTTAGTCAAATTCAAATCCAACCAACTTAATCTAGTCGCATTCAAATCACTTAAAAACCGCAATATAAAACACTTCAATTTGAGTTCGAAAGAAAGGTGTTTTTTATTTTTATGAAAATCTGGCTGTTGGATTTTTACAAAAGTTTCACTGAACGTCGAAAACAATATTTTCTATAAGATGAAATTAGTTTGAAGCCAATATTTTTAATTTTTGAAAAGATATTTTTTTAGGTTTTTATTTTTGTAAAAAAAACTGTCAATTTGATTTTTTCAAAATTCTACCAGATGTCAAAAACGTGTTTAATTTTTATGAAAATCTGGCTGTTGGATTTTTACAAAAGTTTCACTGAACGTCGAAAACAGTATTTTCTAGGTATAAGATGAAATTAGTTTGAAGCCAATATTTTTAATTTTTGAAAAGATATTTTTTTAGGTTTTTATTTTTGTAAAAAAAACTTTCAATTTCATTTTTTCAAAATTCTACCAGGTGTCAAAAACGTTATTCTTCGATGTCTTTTGGAGATACTTCCCATAGACATCTTTCTAAAAATCTTTTATTTTGACTCTAGGGACCTTGAAACGGCGAGAAATGTCAACATTTTTAATTCGACAAATCGGCCCGGTTACAATAACTTCCTATGGGAAGTTAATAAATAATTTTAAATGTAATAATTTTAAAATGTATCCATTAAATCAATAAGATTAGATTTGAATTCAAGGGAAATTTCTATGAAAATTAAAAAAAAAAACTCTTCCAGGGGGGTGGGGTTCATGACCCCTACGACCCCCCATTGTTATAGAAAATCCTTTAAACAAAATTCTTCTTATAAAATCGCCTCGGTTTAGTGACCAAAGCTGTGCTACATAAACTTGACGATGAATTACTAGACAATTGAAAACAAAAACGTCATGAGCATGACATATTATTTGTTATAGGTATGTACATATATAGGAGTAAATCTCTGATATTCTATATTTTTACAAATGCAAAATTTACTATAGCCTGTACCGAACCTACTTATCCATAGAAACTACCTATAACGCACATAAAAATCTGCGTATAATATCTGCATACCTATGTTATGTGCGTATTATGTGCAGCATACCTATATACATATCTACAGATAAAATCAATTTCTCTGCTATAAGAATTAAAGAATTCCAGGAAATGTGGATAAAAATGTTAGCAGAGCACTGCTTAAAAAAATACCATGCTTAGCCGTGAATTAATCACATAGTACACATACATAAGATAATGACCAACAAGTAGACCTAAGGGCTAATAGGTATCTATCTGCATGTTCCAAATAAAACTACACGCAATAAAAAAGAACAATAAATAAATAAATAAATAAAAAACGCAAAAAAAAAAACATTTATTCCCAATGAAAAGCTCTGGTGGCTTATATAAAAGCTTCAGGTGTTGAGGTAGGTCCTGTGATCTCGAATTACCTAGATACAGCATCCATCCAGAAACATACTGATGCATACCAAAGAGAGAGCCAGCCAGACCCCCATATTATAAGATATAGTTGGTTGGGGAAATAGTGTTGTTACGTTTAAATGTATCTGATGCGATGCTTGTGTATGGTGGAATGGATGGTGTGGTTGGTTATGGTTATGGTATGGTATGGTACTTTGAATGGAGATGGAAGTCGATGGAAATGGAGACTTGCCTTGGCTTTGGCTTTGGCTGGCACTGGCACTGGTACAAGGCAAAGAAAGAGGATGGTCGAAGTAGTCAGACTCAGACTCAGACGCCAATCTTTATTCTCCTACATGGGCTACACTGGATGGGATTGGGATGTCTGCTTGTGCTTCGCTTCGGCAACAACAACGGCAACGGCAACGGCATTGGCATCGGCACGGAAGCATGCACTCACTACTCCTCTTTTCAGCCGTTTGCTTTTACAAACGCGTTAAACAGAAAAGTGTGTTGTTGAATGTTAAATGTTGAAGCTGAAAAGAGCGCCACGAATGGAGTAAAGCATCCTTGTATTTCGTTCGACTATGGATGATGCGATGATGCGGCTCTTGTATGGACAGATAGATTGCAATGGAGGTGCGTTTCTTTTTCTTCTTTGGCTGTATTTAGTCTCTTCTTGTATAGTGCCTTCTTTTTTGTTTTAGTTTGGTATGCTATGCTATATGAAACAACCAGGAATCGGACTTCTGGAAATATCAGTCAGATTCGGGACTTTGTTGGTTCGGCTTCGAATTTTGCATTGTTTGCGACAGTGTTAAAATACATTTTTCGAATCGAATGGGAATTGCATTACATAGATCCTATCTACTTAATACCTGTGAAATAAAAAAGTAAAAAAGGATTTTTGATGAATAATTCATATAAACAAAATAACACAATAGTAAATAAATAAATGTTTTGTCGGTGTTTTTCGTAATTAAAAAATATACTACAGACGTTATGGTATTGTATTGTATCTACGTTCGTCTGTTTAAGCAGATATCATATGATTTTTGTGTACAGTTAAAAAGTGATGATGGACTGTGCAACTCTGACTCTTCGTCTCGTCTTACCTTTTGTGACTGTGTGTATACCAACCTACAAACTATAGCAATCTGAATCTTTCATTGTCTGTGTTTTTTTGTTGTTGTATATGTATGAAAAAGTTTCTCCTGCAGTCATTGTCCTTTTTATTTATGCAACATAGGTATAACAAAAAAAAAGAAAAATTTTGCTTCATGGTTTTCAAAAAGATTTGCAATTATTTTGTGTGTATTTACGACTTTTTAAAAACTTTTTCGTAGTGCGATGAATAGGTATAAATTAAAAAAAACTCTTCAACACACGAAATTTTGTAAATTTTAAGAAGGTACAAAAATTATAAAATGTGAATGTAATTTTTGTTTCAAAATTTCCAATTAATAATATGGTTCATTTTATTTTTTGAAATTTGTTCATTTTTCTTTTTTAAATTAAATTTTCATACATTTATTTAAGTTAAGTGTTTTATTGCATAACCTTTAGACAAATTTCAGACAGTAATCGATTTTTTCATTGCATAAAAAGTTTTTACGAGATCTACTGGATTTCTGTTTATAGCTTGAAAGGATTGTGTGTTGTGATTATGTTTTTGAGTACCTACTATAGTTTAGTGAATGTTCAAACTGTTCTTTAATTGTTAATTTATTAACTTAATTCTAGTATATGCAAAGTTGTAGTTGTTTTTTTTCTTAACTTTTGATTTAAATATTTGTTTTGTATGATAAAAGGAATATTTGTTAAAAAATCATTTATTAAAAAGTTTTATATGAGTGATATCAATAATAAAAATATCCCTCTTAACAATTTATTTTGTTTAAAACACAATGAAAATAAATATTTGAATCTTTATTAAAGCTTAAATCAATCCTTTGTTACGATAATTATAAATACAACAAAAAGAATGAATATTTAAATTTTAAATAAAATTATTGCTATTTTTCAAATTCTTTTTAAATGCAATACAAATAATTTAAATTTTTAGAAATTAAATTGGTCGAAAAGGTTTTCTTACTGGCATTAAAATTGCACTAAATTCAAACTCGACTTCAAAAATAATGTAGGTAGGTATCACGTCAGATTTTTGAGATATCACTTTTTAAAAATTCAAAAGAAAAACACGTACCTAGGTACAAAGGCTTTTTGAGGATATCTAAATTTATGGAGTAGTTTTCTTTTCTCAATAAAATCCGTGATGGGTATTCTTCAATATTCAGTTGAAATATTTATATTATTAACTTTCCATAAGTAGTAATTGTAATAGGTCCGGTTTGTCGAATTGAAAATTTTGACATTTCTCGACAAAAATAAATAATATAAATAAAATACTCGGGAAGCTTCTTTCGTCGTCCATATCTCAAGAACCCCTAGAGATATCGACTTCAAATAAATTTTTATATACAGATAATAATGCAGAAAGATGCAGAAGGACTCTCCAGAAAATAGAGTGGCCAGTTTATTTTACCACAGTAATTACTTGACTTGAATTAAATTTTAAATTAAATTTTATATTATATATTTGACGTGATACCAAACTTATAATGTTTTAATAAAAAATTAAAATAATGTTTTTTTTTTTATAAATCAAAAAAACTATAATTATTATCACTTATAATATTTTAGGAACAAAAAATGATTTAATCTTCAAAATAATTTTATGCAACGAAGAATAACTTTTTCGAAATCTGCTTAAATTTTGAGAAAAATCGAATTGACAGATTTTCTTCAAAAAAAAAAAAAAACAAACATTATTAAAAGTTGGTATAAATTAATTTTCGACTCAAATATCTTTTCAAAAATTAAAAATATTGACTTCAAAGTTCAAACTGATTTCATCTTATAAAAAATATTGCTTTTAATATAATTATGAGAAAAATCCAATTGACAGTTTTTTTATAAAAACTTAAAACCTAGAAAATCTTACTAAAACTTGGTAAAAATTGGATTTTCGACTCAAGTATCTTTCCAAATTTAAAAACATTGTCTTCAAATTAGTTTCATCTTATAAAAAAAAAAATTCAACATTTAGCAGAATTTTGGGAAAGATCGCATTGACAATTTTTTTACAAAAAATTAAAGCACATACAATTAGTAAAAATTGCTTCCGACTCAAATATCTTTTCAAAAATTAAAAATATTGGCTCCAAACTTATTTCATCTTATAGAAAATATACGTTCAGTGGAATTTTTATAAAAATCCAACAGTCAGGTTTTCATATAAATAAAATAGCTAGGTAATGCATTAGCATTTCACTTTTACTCGAAATTAAATTGGAATCGAATCAGAATATAAATTGGAGTTCTGAAAATCACTTTTATCGAAATCGATTTCATTTCTTTCGAACTTAAATCGAAGTGAATTTCCGTGTTCTGCATTTTGATTTTTGCGATTTTCAAGTTATTTGAATTCGACTAGATTAAGTTGGTTGGATTTGAATTTGACAAAAGGATATTGTTTAAAAACAGTAGTATTTTCACTTAAGTTCCTTGCACCTGATTCGTGAGATGTTGCAGCTTTGTAGTTTAGGAAACGGACAGAACATTTTAAATATTTTTTCAGCACGCCAAATGTCTTTTCCATAACACTTCGAGTAAAATAATGTTCTTTTAAAAACTGAAACATTCTAAAACTAAGCTTCGACACCAGAGTGTTTCCCAAACGATATTTTAGAAACTGCTTATAGCAAAGAAAAAGCAGCTATAGCTGTTATGTGCTTCAACCACTAATATTTTATATGTATTTTTTTTTTTGAAAAGCACAGAACAAATAGAAACAAAAGAAAAATATACAAATTTTGACAATCAACTGAATTATTTATTGACTGATTTGACATATGACAGCTGCTTTAATTTCACATGAAGTGAATTCGAAAAGTATACCTACCCTGAGAACAATTTCATTCCATATCCATTTATGTATCGATTTAATTCCACTCGATTTTGGGAAGCTGTAGCTGAAAGTCTACAAAAAATAGTACGCAAAATTGGTAAAAATTAATGTTCGGTTCTCGATATCTCGTGAATACATAAAGGTATTGACTTCAAAATGATTTCATTCTATGATAAATTTTCTTAGAAAAATGCAATCTGCATTTGTAAATAACAGAAATAAAAACGCATTCAAGAAATGCTACTAAAATTAGTATAAAATTGGTTTTCGACTAAAAATCTCGTTAAAAATTTTTTTTTTAAATCAAACTATGTATTTCATCATATGCAACATATTGTTAGTAATTTTTAGTTAAGTTTTTTGAATAATTCAACTGACAACTTTTTAAACAAAACACGAAAACCTTTTAAGCAATACTAATCGGCAGACGGGATGAGAAGTTTTAAGTGTGGGCCGCACCCAACCTCTTTTTTCATATAATATTCGAAAAAACTTCAAAAGTTGTTAGATTTAAACTGTTTTAAAAAAAAATCTAAACCATTTTTGCTAAAATGGTTTTCAACAGAAAAAGGCAAAACGGTTTCAAAGTAAATTTGGTTTTCGTAACGAATCTGTTGTCTTAACAATTATATTATATCAAGTTTTTATAATATATTAAAAATATAAAAATAATGTTGAAAACGGGTATTTTGCTTGAGCAAATAGTTAAAATTAGAGTTTAGATTCAAAATCAGCATTTAAAATTAAGTCCAAAAATTATTTTCCAAACTCAAGTTTTTCTCGAAACTTCATATAGATTCAAATTGAGACTCAAAACTAATGAAAATTTCCAGAAATTAAGTAAGATACTTATAAGCTTTAAATTGTATCTAAAATAGAATCATTTGTACTTTTTAAAACCATCATACAATTTATTGTTAAGAGATACTTTGAGTTTTAACTTAGGCCTAAAAAAAACTGTTTTTGTTGTTTTTAGCATTTTTAAAGGGGCATATTTTAAAAACCTGATGTGACAGAAAAATTTAAAAACGAGATGCGAATTTGCGACCTCTTAAGGGGGTATTCTAGTGTAGAGACATGAATTTCGCCCGGTTTTTGAAGCGTTGTATAAAGGAAACAAAACATATTTTTAATATCAATTTTTTTATCATTTGTTTCTTGATTTGTTGTTCATACATAAAAATATTAATAAAAAAAAAATTAAAATTAACAAAGTTACAAGCAGTCAAAGTGGGGGGTCTAAATAAAAGAGGGTGTCCTGGCGTACATCCTACCAACCCTCCTGGTGATCTGAAAAACAAAAACCAGACGGATTCTTAATTATTATAGATGTCGCTATTGTTTCACCCTTGGATAAGTTAAAAAAAAAACTTTTTAACAAAATGGCAGCAGTTTGAAAAAAAAAATGTTCTTGTTGCATATTTTTCACCAATTCCGAATTTTAAAAAAATACTAAATGAGAAGTTATATTTTTGGGCAAGGACCACACGATAGAGAGATGTATAAAAAACATCCTCTCCAAATTTGAAGTAAATCGGTCTATTAGAACTCGATATATCCTTACCGCCAGCTCGAAAAAAGTAGTTTCGAGAAAAAAGCGTTCAGAGTTTTGAGACAAGTTTTCGACAATTTTACTAATAGAATGATACAGAATACGTATGTGCATATTTTTAATCAGCGATTCCTGCTGACACGTTGTCAGAGCTATCACTTCCACTCAGTATAATGGTTGCCACAAAAGTAACTTAAAATGAAACTAAAAGGACAAAACAGTTTCTATGACCTTCAAAACCAGTTTCTATGACCTTCAATTAACTTGTGAAATAATAGGAATATTAAAAAATCCTTTTAAACGCATATTCTTGAATATCTAAACTTTGGAAATATGAAAAAAAAAATTTTTGATTTTTTCAAAATTTTACACTAGAATACCCCCTTAATCCTTTAAAAAAATATTCTTTTGCTTGTGTAACAAAAAACAACAAACTTAATTTTGTCGACCAGTGTTAATTGCAAACAAAAATGTTAACAATACATTATTTAATTGCAAATATGGTATTTAAAAAAATCGTCGATTTATAGAAATCAAATTGTTATAAACGTTCATTTGGCACAAGCACGAAAACTTCGCCGGCGTAAAATAACATTCTATACCAAAAAAATCCTATAATCCAAGACACTAAGAGCGTTTTTAAGTCGCGTTACGACTATTTTCCGTTCCGTTAGTTTATTACAAAACAGCGCTTCAAAAAATATTAAACAAAAACCGGAACAAAGTTGAAGAATACCATAAATGATAAAAAAAAAGTAGTTTCTGGCTTTTGAAAGACCTATCATTTTGCCGAAATATCCATGTCTTGATGTCTAGGGCTATCAGGAGAAGGGTCACCTTAACGTTTGCTGCGGGGGTTCCTCCAAAAGTAGTTCTTATTATGAAAATTTCTTCTCAAATAAGTCGTTCTGCTAAAAATTGTAGGACATACAAATTGTAGGCATCCTCCAGTTCTTATATATTACCAGCACACATGAAAGCCACCAAAGAATTTATTTAATATGGAAGTGTTGCTATTAGAGCATAGATCTATGCTCAAAAGTTAAAAGCTCTTAAGTCGACTTAAGTTTATCCTTTTCTTTATATATTCTCTCTACAAACTATTTTTCTTTTTTACCCTCAATGATAAACCTTTTAAAACAAGAAAGTTATGACCTTTTGTAAAATAGCTTAAGATTAATTCGTAGGGTTTTGCAAAAAGATAAACAACTTAAGTAGAAGATAATTCGTCTTATGTATCAATTTATTTTATTTATCAGGTAAATAGGTAAAAATGATTATGGTAAAATACCTCAAGTTGTTTTTACGTTCGATATTAATCAAAAAACTAAAATCGCTTATGTCAGCTTAAAATATTTTACCACAAAACTTTTCTTGCATTTACATTGACTTACGATGTTTTACCATATTTAATAAATAAAAAAGAAGAATAAAAATGAAAACACAACAACGGTTGCCACTACCTAAAAACATCTTAGGATACTTAATAAATGAAAAACTGTAAAAGACGTTTTGGTAAAAGGACTTAAGTCGAAAAAACGTTAACAAATGTATAAAATACTTCATTTATCAAAATTTAATTTTACTATTTATATAATTGTATCTATAAAGACTAAATTACTGAAAACTGTATCTTCATATCCTTCCTAATTTGTATTTAAATAAAATTTGCAAGTCAAAAATCCTTTTTCTGAAAAACTATAAAAATAGACTTAAGAGCTTTTCCCTTTTGAACACAGAGATATAGAACGTGTGTCATATTTATTTATGAAGTATTTTTTTTTTTTTTTTTTTTTTTTTTTTTTTTTCGCAGGAAGGTGAGAAATCTTCAGAGACACTATAAGCCCGATGCTTATAGTAGTGTCAGATTTTTACTGACTAAAACTCACCTCCCTTATCTTCTATATTTTTACTACAACTAAGTCCAGCTTAACAAGTAGTTTTAGCGTCATTTTGTTCGCGTTTTGTCAGGAAGCTCCCCAACGAGAGGACCTGAAGATTCCACAAAATTCGAGTGGAGAGATTAATTTGTTTGCGCTAGATCAGAAGGTCTTGTTCGGTGCAGACGCCGAAAAACGAACGCCTCGCTAACAGATTGTTGGATTAAGTTATTACTATGATTTCTAAGTCGTGATCTTAGCTCTGTAGCAAATTTTTTAATTTCGTTTTCTACATATTTTATATTTAAATCTCTATGTAAGTCGCTATTTCTTACATACCATGGAGCATTTACTATTATTTTAAGTACTTTGTTTTGGTATGTTTGCAAAATTTGTATATTTCTTTCGTTGGTACAACCCCAAAGTTGTATACCGTACGTCCAAACTGGTTTCAGTACTTGCTTATAAATAAGAAGCTTGTTATAAACGCTTAGATTGGAATATCTTCCAATAAGCCATGTCAATTCGCGGAGTTTATTTTCGAGTTCATCGCGTTTCTTTTTTACATGAACTTTCCATTTAAGTTTCGCGTCTAGAGTCATGCCTAGATACTTCGCTTCATTAGCGTATGGAATTTGCACAGAATTTATATAAATAGGTAAGTTATATACTTTTTTATACGTAAAATTTGTGTGCGTCGATTTCGTTTCATTAAGAGCAATTCGCCATTTCTTTGTCCAATCTGAAATGCTATTTAATGCCTTTTGAAGCTTAGAGGTTGCCGTTTCTATTGAATCCGATATTGCGAGTACAGCTGTATCATCGGCAAAAGTGCCTAAAGTTGTGCCTTCTGTTTGGGGTATATCTCGGGTATAAAGAACAAACAAAATCGGTCCAAGGACGCTACCCTGGGGAACCCCAGCGTTTATTTCTTTAAACTCCGAATACTCCGTTCCTTGCTTAACTCGAAAGAATCTATTTTCTAGGTACGATTCAAGAATGTTATATATTTGCTCTGGAAAGACTTTTAATTTATATTTTAGCCCGTCATGCCAAACTTTGTCAAAAGCTTGAGAAACGTCAAGAAATGCAGTTGAGCAAATCTTTTTTTCTTCAAATGCTTTTTCAATTTCGTTAGTTATTCGGTAAACCTGATCAATTGTCGAGTGATTATTCCGGAAACCGAATTGGTGGTCGGGAATTAAACGTTTTTCTTCAATAATTGGTAGCATTCGTTTAAGAAGCAATTTTTCAAATATTTTAGATATAATTGGTAAGAGAGAAATTGGTCTATACGATTTTTTCTCATTCGGTGGCTTACCCGGTTTGGGGATCATTATTACTTCGGCGACTTTCCATTGCGTGGGTACGTAAGCAAGTCTTAAAGCAGCGTTAGTGAGCTGTAAGAGCTTAACCATTGCTTTTTTAGGCAACTCTTTGAGGACACGACCGTTAATCAGGTCGTAGCCAGGAGCTTTATTATTTTTCTGCCGTTTTATTTCCTGGACAAGTTCAGTCAAAGTAATATTCCTGATAGAAAAATTTTCCGGCGCTGGTTGGAGCTCTCCGTCATTAGTCAGAAACTCTTGACCATCGAAAGGTTTGAACGTTTCCTCAAGGTGCTTAGCAAATAAATCCGCCTTTTCCTTATCAGTTTTTGCCCATTCAGAATTATTTTTTCGAATAGGTGCCGACATTATTTGAGGCTTTTTAATACCTTTTATCGTCTTCCAAAGAGAATAATTCGTTTTTTTGTCTGCTGTTAGGCTTTCAAGATAGGCAGAATTCTCGCTGTTTTTAAAATCTCGTAACAAATTTTTAATCTTGTTTGATAAAAAGTTGACGACACTTTTATGCTGAGGAGCACGTGATTGCTGCCATACTTTTCGAGCTTTTCGTTTTTCGCGTATCAATTCTTTTATATCTTCTGGAATTTTTTCTTCGTATTGCCTTGACTTTTTACTACAGATCGGAGTATTATTCCAAGCTGCTTCTTGAACAATATTTATAAATTTTTCTGTTTCATCTTCTAACTCAAACGGAGTTTGCAAAGAGACGTTCAGTATAATTCTATTTTCGCAATCTTCTTTGAATTTATCCCAATTTGTGTTATTATTTGTTAAAATTAGGGGCTTTTCTTTTTCGATTACGTTACTGTTTATTGTTAAGATAACGGCCGAGTGATCCGTAGAAAAATCGAAGTTATCATCTACTGTCATATATTTTCTGTTCATTCCTCTTGCGATGAAAAAGTCAACAAGATCGGGTGTTTTCGCTGTGTCGGTTGGCCAATACGTTGGTTTTCCTGATGAGAAAAATTCAACGTTACATTCAATACCCGCTTTGTAGAGTTGTCTACCCTTCGTCGAAATGCAACGTGATCCCCAAAATGAATGTTTCGAATTGAAGTCGCCGCCAATAATAAATTTTGGACCTAAAGCGTTGAAAAGATCTTTAAAATCGTTTTTGTCTATCTTGGACCGAGGAGGACAGTAAATAGACGCAATATTAAAAAATACGTGTCTAACTTTTATGCTAACGGAAGTAACTTGCATTGTATCGAGCTCGATATTTATCTCAAACGAATGATTGATATTTTCTCTGATAAATACGGAAGAACCACCCCTTGCTCTTTCGGATGGATGGCATGCGTGGTAAGCCGAATAACCTTTAATACTTAAATTTGAGTCTTTTTTCAAATGAGTTTCAGAGATCAAACAAATATCTATTTTTTCGTTAAGTAGAACCGTTTCTAGTTCTTCGATTTTTGCGGTAAGTCCGTTCGCGTTCCATGTTATTATTTTGAGTTGTTGGGACAACTGATCCATGTTTACGGTAAATTTGGTGTTTTAAGAGCCGCCGACTCAAGTTTGTCCAATTTCTCAAGAATAATTGTGTTAATTCTCCCTTGTTCTTCTAATCGTTCAAGTATAAGGGAAAATACATTTTGAACGGAGTCAGGTTTAATAGTTTTAGGTTTTTCGGGCGCCGTGACTTGAGCGTACGTGTTCGTCTTTTTTGTTTTTATGTTTTCTGAGGGTAAAACGTTTTCATTATTTTTCCCGTCCGTTTTACTCGACGCTTGAGTATTAGTCTTGGTTTTTAATTTTAATTCTTTGTTTTGCTTTGAGGTATTTTTTTTAGTTTTCTTACTAAATTCTTCGCGCCTCTTTAACATTTCCTTTGCGACCTCACAGCCACGGTAATTTGCTGGATGATTACCTTTGCAATTCGCGCATGTAGCCGGAGTTTCTTTTTTAAGACGGCATACATCAGTCATGTGCTTTCCCGCGCATTTAACGCAAACGGGGTCCTTCTGACAATAAGCTGCTGTATGGTTAAAACCTTGACATCGCTTGCACTGAGGAATAAGGCGTTTGTTCTTTCTTAGTGGTTCGATTTTTACAACAATATTCATTATAGTTTTAATATTATAAACATTGTCTACATTTTCATTTTTATCGAAGCTTAGAATAAAAAGCGGAAGAGCGCGTTTTATATAAGCGGTTTCGATTCCTTTTTCTCGCTTCAAAAGATTTGTTGCGTCAAGAATCTTAAATCCTTTGGTTTTTAAGTCCGAAAGGATGTCTTCTTTTGAACAAGAGGGATGAAGTCCTCTAGCAACTACACGTAAAGGTCTTTCTTCTTTAATTGAATAACTATACCATTCAATTTTTTCATCGCTGAGTTTTTTCGACAGTTTTCTATAAGAATCTGAATCATTTACGTTAATTTTCCACGTATTATTGTGAGTGGATGTAGCTTTGAAATTCTTTTGCGCCGTTTCTTTCAGAATAGGAAGAATTTTGTTATAATCCGCTTGACCAACGATGTTTATCGGTGGAGGAAGTTTCTTATTCGCAGAAAACTGATCTTTCCGTGTAATTTTATTTGGTTTTGGCTGATTTTGAGACTTAGGCGAATGTTCAGCCTTCCGTTTTTTACAAGGTCTACTTTTTTCAGTTTCCCGAGCAAGTTCATCTTCATCAGTTTCATATTCGTGCCGATCTCGATGTTGTGGACTTAGAGTATTTACTTTCATGTTTTCAGAAGTTTTTAACATCTTGTTCTCTTCACGAAGACTTTCGACTTCTTTTTTAAGCTCTTCGTAGAGTCTTATCATTTCGTTCAGCTTCTTTTGCAGTTCACAATTGTCCTGCTCAAAACTGTTTGTTTTCGGTGAGTCGCTTTTAGTGCCTTTTGGCACAACCGGTGGACTCTTTCTGCCGGTAACTCTCGGTACAGATGGAGGTGATCGAGGGACCTTATGCGCTTTCGCGAAAGGATTTATCAAATGCAATAAATGGCTCTCCCCAGAATCCGTAGAGCCTGCCTCCGAAGAGGATGGATTTGCCAGAGAAACTGGCTTTCCACCTGGGGTAATTAATCTATTTGTTTTTTCCATTGCATATTTTGTATACTTATGTAGTTCTCAGTATACAGAGATTGGATTTTAGTCGCCTTTTACGACAAGCATACCTTACTTCGGGTAAATTCTTAACCCCTACCCGAAGGGTATGAGATTGTATTATTATATAAGATATTTAATTTAAGTATTAAAATATTTAATTCATTGTAAAGAAAAAATTATGCCCCTAACTATGAAAAACGATATCAGCCAAATGGCCAAATGGTTGAGGCACCATTTCCTTTTTCATGGCATTTTTTCATGCCCAATACACAAATTTTTGGCTCGATGTCGTCGATTACTTAACAAAATTTTATCTTCAGGTCTTTTGAATTAATTGTGAAAGTCAGAAGGTAGCAAATCATAAAATCTCGGTGACCTTTGTAATCACTTCTTCCTAGAATTAACACGATCAACTGAATACTTGTAACAATTTTTTCAATACATTTTAATAATACATTGTTAAAGCATATAAAGTTCCATTTTTGGTAATTGCATAGTTTTTACTTGTCAAATTGTCAAATGTGTCAGAAGTAACAGCTACAAATATAACAGCCTAGCTATAATCATATGCATACAAATTGGTTATCAAACAACAAGACTTTTCTAAAAAGAGTAATTAAAAACAATGAAAATTAAATGCATGACTGGGTCGCACGAACAAGATCATGAATCCAAACCGTCTGTTTAAAAATATTCCTGCATTTTAAGATGTAAAAATGTACCTGTAAAAAATGTGTTTTCAAAAATTTCCTTTTGATTTCTCAAAAAAAAAGAGGCTGAGATGCGACCCACACTGATAACTTTCCACCCCGTCTTTTGGTTTGTCTTGCTTAAAAGTTTATAGGTTTTCATGTTTTGTTAAAAAAGTTGTCAGAATTATTTTAAAAAAAATTAAAAATTACCAACAATAATTCGCATATGATGAAAAAGTTTGATTTCAAAATCTATTTTTGTTGACGAGATTTTTAGTCGAAAAACAATTTTTACCAATTTTAGTAGCATTTGAAGTTAAAGTTAAGTAAAATAAGTTTGAAGCCAATATTTTTAATTTCTGAAAAGATATTTGAATCGAAAGTAAATTTTTTACCAAGTTTTAGTACTGTTTTTTTTTTAGGTTTTTATTTTTTGTAAGAAAACTGTCGATTCGATTTTTCTCAAAATTTTACCAGATGTTAAAAGCGTTATTCTTCGTTGCACAAAATTGTTTTGAAGATACAATCATTTTTTGTTCGTAAATTTTTCGAGGTGACCAATATTTTTTTTCAGTTTTTTTGACTTATAAAAAAACCGTTAAATGGAATTGTTTCAAAAATAAATTTGTTTGGTATCACGTTACAATATATAACATAGAATTTAATTCAAGTCTCTAGCGTTATTGGTTCGTAAGATATTTAAGGTTAACCAAAATGTTCACCTTTTTTTTAAATTAAAACCACCCACTCAATTTTTATTATCTGTACAAAAAAATTTGTTTGAAGTCGATATCTCTACTGTTTCGTGAGTTATAGACGACGAAAAAAAACGTCGCGAACGTCCGGTACGGACGTACAAACTTACGTACACACGCACGCACAGACATATCTCTAAAAATCTTTTATTTCGACTCTAGGGACCTTGAAACGTCGCGTCGAGGAATGTAAAATTTAGAATTCGACAAATCGGGCCGATTACAATAACTTCCTATGGGAAGTTAAAAACATAATTTTGTAACAATTTTATTTAAAAATCGTTAGAGCTGCTTTTTCTTAAATTAATTTGGTATATATAATTTTTTTAATTTAAGTTTAAAAATATTTGTTGTATGTAGTTATTTAGAGTTTATTAATATACGTTTTACATTTCAATTTCGTAAAAAATGAGTGATATCGAATTTAAAAACAAAATTAACATTTTTTTCAAAAATCAAAAATAAAATGAATGACATTTTTGATCATCAAATATTATTGAAACTATATAAGAGCTTTTGCAGAAAAAAAATTATTGAAGTCGGTTCATTAGTTCTTTAGAAAACTTAAAAACAAAATAACGGTTCTATGTGAGGTACCCTTCTGGAGCTTTAGAAAAATATATTTTTTTTATTGAAAGAAGCCAAATTAAGAAATAAAATGTTAGAGAAAATTAAAAAAAAAGCTATGGGTTTGTTTTTGAGAAAATTTGAATTTTAGATTTTTGACCAAACAATTTGTATAACAACTGTTATTTTTAGTCTTAAAAAAATGAAAAAAAAACACCTAACGCAAATCGGCTTAAAACCTTAATTTCCAAATTTGAAGTCAATCGACCCAATGGTTTCCGCTGTAGGGGCAAGGGCAGTTAGACAGACAGACAAACGGACGGAATCGAAGGACCCACTTTTCATCGTAATGTCATGTTTGATTACTCTCGAGTTCGAAACTTCTGCAAATGCAAAACTTGCCATAAAGTTCTTATATGTATATGTCGCAAGTAAAAATAAAACAGTTCATTTTGACAAACAATTCAATATAAGTTTACTTTGAAATGACACTTCTCTTATTTTCCTTTAACTGTGTTAATAAAGACCTAAGAACAAGGTTTTATTTTGACAATGATAAATACAATTTCACATTTCTTTGGCGTTAAGTAAAAAGTTCTCAAGTCAAAAATTTGCATTTTAGGTTTTTGATTTGGTGTAATCAGCCCCGTCGAGAGGGGGGAAAGGAGGGGAAACCCCCCGGGCCCGGGATTTTCTAGGGGCCCGTAAAATTGAAAGCAATGAGAATATACTCTATTTATCATCAACATACATACCTATTTCCACTTATTTTTAGAGGCCCGAAAATTTAAAATCATTCATGCTTTCGCAATTGGGCCCTGTTTGCATGTTGCTTGCCAATCTGGGCCCCTGATTATTATTGGCGTATACATTTTTGTTTATATTTAATGAAAAATTGGGCAACTCTGAACTATTGAAAGAAAGTTATAATAAATTGATTCGCTTTTCTTACTTAATTAAACGTAAATTTCAAATTTGTTTTATTTTGAAAATTTTTAAAAATCAAAATAAGGGGCCCGGCAACTTAAAACAAAACACAAATATTTATTTCGGTTTCTGTTTTTATAAAGTTTCTTTTCTACTATTTTTGTTTCTGCTGTAAACGAAATTTTTGATTCGGTTTCGGGGGACCGGAAATCCCACCAAGGGACTAGGAATATAAGGGCGATGGCAATTTTATTGGAGAGCCAAATAATGGTAATTTTTTGGGCATTTTCGAATTAATTATGACCCTTTACTTCAGGAGCACTTGGAAAAAGGAAGAATTTCACAACAAGAGCACAAACGTTTGCAAGTCCACTACCTTTCCGTTGAGATTCAAAATGAGTTCATTAAAATTTGTGCACAACATGTGAATTCAGCTATTTTGAAGGAGATTTAAAACGCCAAATAGTTCCCTAAAATTGTCGATGCAACACCCGATTCAAGTCATGTGGAACAAAACACATTTATTTTGCGATATCTGCGCTTGGAAGAAAATGTGTTCATCATCCAAGAACGGTTTTTGGAATTTGTCGATTGCAACAAAAAAACTGGCACCTGATTTGGTCTGCGAAACATTGGCAAAGAACGAAATCCCTTTTGAAGACTGTTGTGCACAAGGCTATGACAATGGAAGCAATATCAAAGGACAGTATAATGTTGGACAAAGTCATATTTTAAACAAAAATCCGAATGCCGTGTATTCACCATGTGCAGCTTACAGCCTTAACTTGTGTGGAGTCGATTCAGCGAAATGTTGTACTGCCGCAATCACATTTTTTGGAGTTGTTCAAAAGTGTTTCAACTTGTTTAGCAGCAGTGCCCAACGTTGGGAAATTCTTAAGAAAAATGTGCCCGGATCCCTTCACAAACTTCCCGATACAAGATGGTCTGCTAGAATTGAGGCAATGAAACCATCTGAAAAACCTTAGAACATCATTAGAAGCCTTAAGTGGTATTAATTTAACTGCTGAAGCTCGAAGAGATGTAAATGGCG
The DNA here is from genome assembly GCA_951509635.1 of Eupeodes luniger. Classification (NCBI taxonomy): domain Eukaryota; kingdom Metazoa; phylum Arthropoda; class Insecta; order Diptera; family Syrphidae; genus Eupeodes; species Eupeodes luniger. The sequence goes on along the minus strand of OX608075.1, from coordinate 50,096,578 downwards.
TTTTAAAATATATGCACAATTTGAATCCGTCCTGATGTCTTCGATTTGGTGCAAGGTTCTAGCGCTATAAATGAAAGAAGTATCATTTTTCAAGCCAGAAACATGACTATTGACGTTGAAATTCGAGATCTTGACAACTTGATCTCCGATTTGAACTTTATTCGAAACGGATGGGATCAAATTTATCTGAATGCAAAGCAGTTGCTACTGGATTGGGGGATTTTCCAGAATCGTTCCCATCGAACCGAAAAAGGCAATTAAAGAGACATTTTGGAGAAAATCGAGGAGCCGGAGAGCAAATTAAAACAGACGAAGAAATAAATTTTAAGAGAAACACCTTTTACTTTATAGTTGATTCAAATATATCTGGAATTTCCTTTCGGTTCGATACGATGAAGAATTTGAATGCTACATTTTCATTTTTATGGCAGTTTTCAACAATGGACAAAATTGAGATTAAAAACTCCGCTACAAGGTTCATCCAAAAGTATAACTCGCATGTGTCTCAAGAGTTAAAAGAAGAAATAATTCATCTGAAACACATTTATGAAGCCAATTTTGAAGCAGAACTTCAGCCATTGAGTTTGCTCAATGCTATTTATTCCCAGAACTTGGAGACGATTTTCCCCAACATTTGTGTTGCTCTCCGTGTGTTTTCAACCATACCTGTAACCGTAGCTAGTGACGAACGTTCATTTAGCGTCCTTGCCAGAAGAAGAAAGAAGAATTTTCATCGTTCGTACTCATCATAAGATCGTGTTTCTGGACTTGCTACACTATGCATCGAAACACCTTTGGCAAGGAAATTGATTCAATTATAAGTTGTTTTGCTGCTCAGAAAGCTAGGAAAGCTCGTTTGCAAAAAGAAATATTTCATTGAATGCAAACTAACTATAATGAAAACATTATGATAATATTTTAATATAAAGAAAACAATAAAGAGTATTTAATGTAAACCTTTTAAAATACATAGTTTTTTTTAAGGCCAAATTTCAAATACTTTTACTTCGCTCTATTTTATTTTCATAGTAGTTAATAGATCTTCATGCTAATTTTTTTTTAAATAGTTAGTCGACCAACCAACATGTCGTTGGCAATATCGAATTGAATGTATGATCCTGTTCGGAATCTGATCTACTTGCATGTAGAATTATTTTCTATCCATCTTCCATTTCAAAAACTGGACTTTACCCTTGAGATTGATTTGATGATTTTTGTCGGTTCACTTTGCAAATGAAAAATTATTATTTCCGTTCATTCCAACCAATTTCATGCTATTCGTAATTGAAATTAGAACGTAATTCATACTATCAATTTAATATGGGGGGGCCCGAGATTTTTCCGTAACGGGCCCGGAATTCCTCTCGACGGCCCTGGGTGTAATTGCCTTTATTATGTCTCCTTCGTTAAATACTAACAACTTGAGTCTAGAATAACTGGTAAATATAGTATTTATTTAGTCTTTAGACAATAAGAAAGAAAAATTCATATTTTTTTTTTGATAATAACGTCTTAAGTTCATTGAGTCTGTATGACCGGTTTCTGACTAACGTCAAACGTCAAAGATTTCTTTATCAACATTTTAATATCTGAAGTACAAGTGGAGTAAACTAAAAATCGAATGAAATAAGATATGTACTTGTACATACATATATAAATCAAAGTTTGTTTCATTTTATTTAAATGAAGCCAATTTCTAATTATATTATTAAGACGAAGTCAGCCCTTTTTAAACAACCTTAATTTTGTACATCTCGCATTCAAGTTGGAGCTAAAATACAAGTAAGTAAGTGATCTGCATAAAAAGGACAACAAAAAATACTTGCAACTTTTTTGAGAGCCAATAACGACACTGGGCGACAAAGTATATTGTTTCTACAAATCGAAATCTCAATCGGTTTTGATTAAGGCTATCAAATCCGACTTTAAAATACTCTATCACGTATGGTTTTTGAGATATTACTTTTAAAAATTAAAAAAAAACACACACATAAGGTTTTTTGAGGCTATCTTAATTTATGAAGTAGCTTTTTGTCGATTTCGTGGTGGTTTTCCAAATGTATAATCCTTTTTTTCGATTAGATGACGCAACAGTCCATAGAGAACTAGGGCCTAGTGACTTACAACTCTTAACCATAGTTTTGTGCCGAATCCGAACGGCTAATTTTATAAAGCACTTTTCATGACAAGAATTACTCTTGTAGGCTTTGGCAATTCGTCGAATGAGGCGGTTCCTTGAACCTTTAGCATGACAGTCACACGCACTATCACGCCAAGGGTGATATTCGTTTGAAATATTTGTAGTAAATAAACAATTTATTTGTAATTATTCCTACAGACGGTCGTCGAATAAAGGCGTTAATCTACTTAATTCGCTTTGAAAAGAGGTAATCAAAGATTTAAAAAATGGCTTTACAAAAAAGCATTCATTTATTCAATTTGTGCAGTTAATCTCCATTAAAACCAAGTACATAGTTATTTAATTAACTTCCCATAGAAAGTAATTGTAACCGGTCCGATTTGTCGAACTGACATATTTTACATTTCTCGACTTTTCAAGGTCCCTAGAATCTAAATAAAAGATTTTTAAAGAGATGTCTGTGTGTGTGTGTACGTACGCTCGAAGCTTTTTTCGTCGTTCATATCTCAAGAACCAGTAAATATATTAACTTCAAATAAATTTGGTTATACAGAAAGATGCATAAAAGACTCTCAAAAAAATTAAAGAAAACGTGAAAAATTTGGCTAACACAAAAAATTTCACGAACAAATAACGCTCGTAACTTGAATAAAATTGTATGTTATATATTGTGACGTGATACCAAACTAATATAATTTCGAAAGAAATTCAATTAATGATTTTTTTTAATAAAAAGAAGTGACACAAAAAATGTCACCTCGAATGTTTTACGAACAAAGATTTTTTACATCTGATAAAAATTTGAGAAAAATCGAATTGACAAAAAATAAAAACCTTGAAAAAGCATTACTAAAAGTCAGTTTTTTTCATAAAAATTAAAATCTACAAAAAATAGTACGCAACATTGGTAATAATTGATGTTCGATTCTCGATATCTTGTGAATAATAGAAGATATTGACTTCAAATAAATTTCCTTCATCCAATTTGTATTTTTTTATATAAGAAATAAAAACTTTTAAGTAATGCTACTTAATTGGTAAAAATTAGTTTTAGACTTAAAATTCCGTTAACAAAAATAGATTGGTAATAGGTTGGTAATTTTTATTTTTCTTAGAATACTTGAACTGACAACTTTTTAACAAAACACGAAAACCTACAAACAGACGGGATGGGAAGTTATCAGTGTGGGTCGCATTCCAGCCTCTTTTTATTTATTATTTCAGGACAAAAATGTACAAAATAATATATAAGCAATAAGCATTCTTTAGCTGCCAGGGCTTTCTTTAATTTTTAAAAAGATTTTTAATTCAAAAATTAATTTTTAACAGCTTTTAGTAGGTAATGTTATTTCTAAAAATACTGTCAATTCGACTTTTCTCAAAATTTAACAGATATCAAAAACGTAATTCTTCGTTGCATAAAATTATTTTGCGAATAAATTCATTTTTTGTTAATAAATTATTAGAGGTGACAATTATATTTGTTTCAGTTTTGTTTTTTTTGATTTATAAAAAAACGCTGTTTTTTAAATGAAATAAGTTTGGTATCATGTTACGAAATATAATATTAATTTTAATTTAAGTCACTAGCTTTATTGTTTCGTGACATAATCTGGGTTAATCAAAATGTTCACTTTTTTAAATTGGTGGTAAAAAAAACCGCAAACTCAATTTTTTTGAGATTCCTTTCTATGTACATCTTTCTGTGTTATTATCTGTATAACAAAATGTATTTTAAGTCGATATCTCTACTGGTTCTTGAGATATGGACGACGAAAAAAGCTTCCCGAACGTACGGACGTACGTACACACACAGACATCTCTCTAAACGTCTTTTTATTTAGATTCTAGGGACCTTGAAACGTCGAGAAATGTCAAAATTTTAAATTCGACAAATCGAATCGATGACAATAACTTCCTATGGGAAGTTAATGAATTAGAATGTGAATAATTAAAATTCAGGGTTTTGTATCGGTAATAGACTAGTTTTTCAGCTCTGATTTTTTCCTACCAATGTCTTTAAATTATACTCTTTTATTAATTCAGGACATTAAAACCCTAGTTGGAAGAGCTTTTCATGGTTGTTTCTATTGCATAACAGATATCAATTAACAGCAGTATAACACTGGGCGACAAAATTACGTTTTTTTTCTGTCAAACAAACAAAATAATACTTTTTTAAAAGATTTAAAGAATCTAAAGTTCAAATTTCACCTTTAAATTTGTCTAGCACTTAAGGTTTTTAAAATATGCAACTTTAAAAATTCCAAAGACATCCAAAACCGGTTCTTTTTTAAAGAAGAACATAATCCCTTAACATTAAATTGTATGATGATTTGCAAAGTAGACATTTTTGTCTTCTAGTTACAGTTGAATTCATTTTAGTATCTTAGGTTCTAGGAATTCTAATTAGTAAATAGTCTTTCTTTGGCTCTATATGAAGTTTTGAGCAAATTTTGAAAAATATGTTTTGGAGTTAATTTTTAGTACTGATTGCAATTCCGAACTTAAATTTTAACTATCTGCTAAAATTTTAAAAATAGGTACCCTTTTTCATAATTTGTTTTTATATATCTTAGGCTAAAACTACACTATACACTATAGCTTACAAGACGCCGCACAGTGGGGCAACTTGTATGGGAGAGCGGAAAAAACTCCATAAAAACTAAACCAATGAACCGATTTGTTTGAAATTTTCAGGAATGATAGTCAATAATAAGACAAATTTACACTATTAGTCTCCGCTCGATACCCTGCCTAGTTTTTCTTGTTTTAATACAAAGCTTTAATTTTTGTTTGAACAGACGTGTTCTTAGTTCAATAAAATTTGAACTACTTGAACGATTTTTATGAAATTTTACAGACATGTAGACGTAGAGGATAGTATACAGAACTACCAATGAAAAATTCAACCCACATGTAAAAAAAGCGTTTTAACAAATGTTATTGTTTTTAGAAAGAAATGACTGAAAAACCGAAAGAATGTTCCATTTTTCTCTACTTCATTTTATTTTCATGTTATTATATAATATAAAGTACAGTGTTTAAAATCAATTCAGTAAACATAATATTAATTCAATTTAACTAAATTTAATTCTGAAAAGTAAAAAGGAAACAATTATTGGCTCACATTATCAACTGGAGTGCTTCGTCACTGAAAGGAAGGTGTTTTTTTTTGGTTTCAGGTCTCATGTACGTCTTGTAGGGATCTGAAGACTCTAGAAGCTTATGCAATACATCCTCGTTCGTGGCCTTACGGGGACATTTTCTTGTAAAATGAAGGCGGTAGTTTTTAAAGTCTTTGTTTCTACTTTCTTGGGCCTCCTTACACTTTACAATTTTGTTTGTTGTTGTTGAAGGTGTTGAATATAACAACAACTACATATACTCTCTTCTTCATTGCTTTCGGAACATTGACCTTGAAAGTTTTTAATGCAACAACAACAACATGGTGGTCTACCACAAATTCATACTTTCTTTGTAATAGACCACCAAATTGTTGTTGGGACATTTAAAACTTTCAATATTTATTTAACGGTGAGAAAGCAGTGCAGACTGCAATTTAATTTTTGAAGAGAGGAGTGACTTTTCAAAAGATATTATAAATACTTATAGTCATTTCTCAGAAAATTAAAAAAAAATAAAGCTAAATTGTAATTTTCCTTACAATTTCAGTTTTTCGCTTGTTTTCAAAGTCCGATTTACAGGGTTCAGTTTTGTTTTAAGTTAACTTCAACTACCTTTATTTTGCATTAGAATGTGTATCACAAAACTTCATACTTAGTTTTAAAAAAAGTAAAAAATGATTTTATAGCCTTTTGAAAAGTCGCTTCTCAACTCTTATTTTTATTACTTTGTTCGGCGGTTGTCTGTAGTTGTCAATGAAATTTATAGGAATATTAGGTAATAGTATAAGCTTCAAGAAAATTACAATTTTAGACCGGAGCTCAGCGGAGCTTTTTTTGTAGGCTTACAAAAGTTCACATTATCTGGTTATTTTTTCTCACGCGCTCTATTATTTTTATTAATGTTATGTTTTGAAAATGTGGGCTATTTTAAATTTTTGTATTTTTTTGTACTATATGAACTACAAATGTGGTGAGTTTCATACTTGTATCTTTACAAATAAAACCACAGCAAGCGAAAATGTTCAGTAGTTAAAACATATGACTTTTTTGTAAAATAATATTGTTGAACTTCCTAAGTCTCTCAGAGCCACAAACGAAAATGAAATAAAGAAAATGAATAAGAACTGTTTTCTATGATTATTTATGAAAACAATAGCATATCAAATATCCCAATAAATAAATTAAAAAAATGGAATTTTTCCCTGTTCGCCCCACTGTGCGCCGCACTGGCCAGGTACCTGGCTTGTAAACTCGATATGATTGAGTTGTTTAGACGACCGACGGATTCCTTACAAGAACAAAAGTTACTTTAAATCCAATTTGCCTATTTCTGTTAAGCACAAATTCTGCAGCGTTTTTTAAAGATTAATTTGAGACATGTGAAATCTAAGAACGTAATGAAGATTTTTCGAAAATTTTATGAAATACAAATATTTCAACTGCATATTAAAGAAAAAGATCATAAATTTGGAAAACCATTACGAAATTTTATTGAAGAAAAGCTACTTCATGAATTTAAATAGCCGTAAAAAGCCTTAAATATGTCTTTTTAGAGTATTAAAAAGTATTATCTCAAAAACCTTAAGCGATAGAATAATTTTGAAGTCGGATTTGAAAGTCTTGATCATAATCAACCTTGTCGATCAGTGCAATTAATACATTTTGAAGTTTTTATTTAATTCCCTTAAAAAGAGTACAATAATTTTGTCTCCAATCATTTAACTCTATTCAATTAATTAAAAAGATTGTAGAAAAAATCATTAAAGTCTTTTTAAGGTCAGATTATTGCGAAATTTGAAGTGACAACCTTTATTTGAAATCAATGAATATAATCTTTAAGTTGAACTTACTAAATGATTTATAATTATTTCATTTCCACAAGCCTGCAGTAGACATAAAATGGTCTAAAAAATCCTGATATCGATGTCAGTTTTAGTTTTCAGGCGGTGTATAAATTGTATGGTGCACACTATCGAGTAAGCTTTACGTGGACACCTGCCTGTTACGGCTTAATTCCACGGTGGGCCTACCCAAAATATCGGAGTCAAAGGAAAGTTGGCAGAAACCTTGAATACCATTCGTTCCCGCGATTGTTGGGTAACCACAGCCACCACGATACTCCCACAAGGGGGCCTACCTCTCTGACAGGCTGGACCCGGCCGACCAGTGACAATGAGACACCAGAAACGACCAGGCCCAGGGGCTCCTGTCTCCCGTGGTACCAGAATATAGCTTCCGGTGGAGCTTTCGCAACCGTTAAGGTCACTTCTAGATGAGTCCCTTAAGACTCGAGGCCTAGCAACCTCATTTATGCACACTCCGTCTTAAGGCCGAGGAGGAAACCACAACCGAGCGTGCACAGGAAGTAGAAGCTAATATTTGCTTTTGTATGAAGAAAGAACAAATAACGAAGAAGAAGATATATGAAATAACTGATTTTTGAGCCAGTACACACAAATACTTTGTTTAAATAGTCAAAAAAGAATTTTACTAAGAATTCTTAGGAAGACGTTCTTAACAACTCGTACTCAGGTTCATCACAACTATTTAAGTCGGATCTAAGTAATACAGAGTGTTGAGGAAAATCAATTCAAAGGTAATGCACCTAAGTGGCAGCTTAACTGCGATAAGCTAACTGGAGAAGATTGTAGTTATAATGGGCATTTAAACAGGAATGGTTTGACAAAGAGTGCTGGAAAGCTAGAATAAAGTCGTTCTCCATTTTACGCGCAATCCGTTCATCAAACAACCAACACCTTAGGACTTGGTATATCGAAGCCAACACAAATTACAAAAACTTATGTCGTCAAAAGAAAACTGACTTTGAAAACCAACAAGCTCTTCTTTTGGGACAAACTCGAAGATTGCGAGGGAAATCAACGGAATGAATTTTAAAATCGGTACAGGTGTATCGGCTGAATTACTTGCAAACCACTTTAAACTTCTCCTCCCAAATAATTCTAGTCTGATAATCTCATACGCAGAACCTTTATGCATTGACGAATCACTAGACTCCGACATCTCTATTGAAGAAATACAATCTGTGTTGATGAAAGCGAAAAATGGAAAGGCGCCAGGTGAGGATGGTATCCCTTATGAGTTTTTTAAAAATACAACACCCCAATTTTATAACAACTTAAGGACCCTGTTCAACAAAATTTTATCAACGGCAAGCATCCCCTCTTCGTTCAGGAAATCTGTGATCTTCCCGATCCACAAAAAAGGACCTTTAGACGTTGTAGAAAATTATACAGGAATCTCTTTCATGAATGTTATGTCAAAAATTGTCTGTGGTGTCTTGGTTGAAAGATTAGAAAGATGGGTTGAAAGGAAAAACATTCTGTCTGAACTACAAGCGGGATTTAGAAAGAATTACTCCACTATTGACCAAATATATGTTCTTACGTCTATTGTTAAAGCGTTCCAAGCCAGGAACAAAAAAGTATACTCTTTCTTTGTTGATTTCAAAGCTGCCTTTGATCTTATTAACAGGGACGCTCTTTTTTACAAAATGTCGCAACTTGGTATATCGTCAAAATTCATTAAAGTGATTAGAGAAATGTACACGGATACTAATGCAGCAGTTTGGGATGGTACAACGTACTCGGAGTGGTTCGGAACTAATTCTGGTGTGAAACAAGGCTGTCTCCTCAGTGCATTATTGTTCTCACTCTTTTTAAACGACGTAGTAGATGATCTACCTGGTGGAGTCAGAATTGCTGGTTCTATAGTCAATGTGTTACTCTACGCAGACGACCTTGTCATACTAGCTGAATCACCTGAGCAGATGCAATTGATGATAAATCGCTTGTCAAACTACTGCAAGAGATGGGATCTATCTATAAATACAGAAAAATCGAAAATGATGGTCTTCGAGCGACATTCAAGAAATCATAATGACAGACAGTGGTATTACGATGGACAAGCTGTAGAAACCGTGAGAGAAGTTAAATACCTAGGTGTGAGACTTAGTTCAACTTTTAGTTTCAAGAACCACCTAGCCGAGAAAAGCAATAGCTCACAAAGCTTAATTAACCTAACCTGGAAAAATGTTTTTTCAAACAAAAGAATCACTTTATCCTCAAAACATAAGATATTTAATTCAGTTGTCAAATCAACCCTTTGCTACGCTTCTCAAATCTGGGGTGCAGATGAGTACGAGGAAATAGAATTATTCCAAAGAAATTTTCTGAAGAAACTATTTAACCTGCCACAAAATACACCAAATTATTGTATTTACTTGGAAACTGGTCTTCCAAAACTCCTAACCAACACTCTGAAATCTCAAGCTGACTTCATAATTAAGCTATGTAGTCATTATGAAGAATATCGACTTTCGAAGAAATTGTTTTTGTATGAGTTAAGGAACAAAGACTGGTGGTATAAAAAATGGCAGACTATTGGTAACGCTTGTGGTGAAAACTTAATAATCGACACTAACAACTTAAGCAATTTGAAAGAAAATCTCTACAACATTATTCAAAAGAATGAAGACGCATCTCGTGATATGTTCATCCTTAAGGCGCGAGAGTCTGATAACAGAGTCTTGTACAGCCAATTGGATTACAATCTAAAACAAAGGAACTACTTCCATTATTCGTTAAGATATGATGAAATATCTATAATCTTCAAAGCAAGGTGCGAGGTCCTTCACCTCAATGGGAACCCCTATAATGGAAGCTTCAACCAATTCTGTTCGCTGTGCAACCTTAAAGCAAAAGAAGACTACTTTCATATTATTAGTATATGCCCTATATTCAGACCACAAAGAATTATGCATTTTGGTAAACTCACTTTAACATTACAAGAATCTGTACAACTTTTAAACGAATGTAAATGGAAAACCCTTAGCAGTTTCTTGAAAACAGTTTACAAATACAGAAAATTATTAATATCTGAATACATTTAAATACCTACCATTTTGAATTTATTGAAAATTTATTCTATTTATAGTCATAAATTAAAATTAAAATATAAATTTGCCAATCAAGCTGACGGCTAAGCCATAGCTTTAAGATTCAAATTTTGTAACAAACTATTGTATTTAACTGTTAATAAATGAATGACGAAACATGACGAAATATGGACAGCGCTGACAAACCAAGGCATTCATCCTATCTTTATAAGGACATTGAAAAATATATATACAGACAGCACTACAAAATGGACACCACCAGAAAGCAGAAGACCAGTTGGACGACCGAAGAAAAGATGGGCAGACGATTTGCTTAAAGAAAGACAAAGTTGGTACAATGACGCAAAAGATAGAGATCTTTGGGCAACATTGGGGGAGGCTTATGCCAGATCATAGAATTTTGATACGCATCCATTTATTTATTCAAACTTTGCTTACATATTAAAATTAATTTGATTAAAAAAATATGTTAATTTTATATAGTAATTATAGTAATTAATTCAAAAGAAACAGAAAATGTAAACAAAAATGTAAATAAATATTGTAAAAAATATCAATAATGGCAAATAAAAGCTTATAATAATAATAATAATAAATGAATAACTTACTTAACTTACTTACTTACTTAATGGGCAGGTTCAAACGACACAAGAAATTTGAAAGCAAGGTATCTGATAGGCCAGCTGCTAAAAAATTACCGTCCAATTAAAGCAACTTTATTGGAAAGTTAGTTAAGAAAAAACTCCCTAACTATCAAGTCAAGTTTACTTACATATGTCAAAAGGACAGTTGATCATGCTTTTTGATTCAATTGAAAGATGAACTTTATTACTCCATGATTTATTTATTTTCTTCACAATTCCATTTATTGTTTTGTGTTATAGGGTTCCTTGTCAAATTGGAAAAGAGATAGGTAATATTCCTTAAAAATACAAAATACAAATTGTGATGGGCTTAAAGCTTGCCCTGTGGACTGTTTTGTAGACAATAATGTTTGTGGTAGTTTTTTGAGATAAATTGAAGCCAGGCGTTAGAGAAATAAAGTTCTAAGTTTGAAATGTATGACTCTTAAAAAGTTAAGTAGTTGCCTTGGTCAAAATGTACGTTCAAAAAATTCAGTTGACTGCAAATGAAGGCCCTTTGTGTTGTCTGAACCTGACTAATGTAAGCGACTTAAGTTCACACTGACAACGAATATTAGGAAAGTATACTAAAGGACAGTTGGTGCATTTAAATATCATATACAAGAACTAAGCGACTATACATCCAAGCTTGTCGGTTTGTTTTTTTAAGGAAACGAAAGAAGTGCCTAACCCATCATTGTTTTGAATTGGGAATAACACTTAGCTCCAATATATGAACATCTTATTTTCTTATTTATTATGCTTGAAAGGTTTTAAATTGGTCTCAAAAATAAACGTATATTTTATTCGAAATATTTGCTTTTATTTTAATTATGTTTTGTGCAGGAGTATTTTATGAATTTTTGTTTACACAACTTTTCTTTTAATTTCAGATTGACGCAATTAGTTACCTTTAGTAACTCATTTGAAACTCCTACAATTTGCTATCTACGGACCATTTACAGAAACCCGTAAGTCCGAACTTGTGCTAAATTGCCGTTGCAAGACCGGAGTTATGGGAATCTGTCAATGCATGCATCATTAATAATATACACAAACAAAAATAAATCTGCTTAAAGATTTATTCCACATAACCACTGAAATCGTCAAGGACCCAAGATGAAGCTGAATGTTACATCCTAATGTATATTTCTAGCAAATTGAGGTAGTAGGTTGTATAGTAGTTCTAAGATTAACATTCTATACAATTTGCTAACTTTCTTTGCTTGACTGGTAATGCAGCGAATATTAAAGTGAAGTGAAATATATTCAAAAAAAAATATATATAGTTTGTACAACGTTTAAAATGTTTGTCTGGCTGATTCCCTGAGACCCTAACTTGTGACTTTAACATCAGTTTCACAAGTTTTGATCTCCGGTATTGGCTTCAAACTTGCAATTTTAATTAATTTATGTTTTAATAATGTATGTATTTGCATTAAATTGGTTTAGAATCTTAATTGAAAAGTTAAGAGAAATAAATAAAATCAAAGAAGATAAAAGGTGGGTTTGTTTTATTGAAGCGGTAAAATAAGGTGTCGAGTAGCACCGTGAGATTAGAGATATGGTTGGCACTTGATGGGTAGACCTAATGGGGCATTTTTAATTTAATTAAATTTTGATGGACCACCCTTCAGCTTATCGATTTCATGTTAAAATTCATGTCAAATAAAAGATAAATTTGAACTTAAAACAATAAAACAGAACTGCCATCTTTAAAGTGGTCACATATGTTTTGGCTCATCTGAATAGGTTCAAAAGCAAAAAATGGACGAAAACAAGAAAAATATAGGTAATAAAATAATTTATTTTACATAATAATCTATATTTATAAAATTAGTATTTTACTGCTTTAAGCTTTGTTGGTAAAAAAAACTATATTAAACTAAGGACTGGATCAAGAACATGAAATGAATGGAACATTCAGCCCTATTCCAATCGCTCAGCAAAAATTCATATAGTTTTGACCGATTACCGATCCTGGGGGGGTCATATGAGCCATAAAGCTTATACAGTTAAGTTGTATAAGTAAAGATTTCATCTTAAGATTTATTAAAATTTAACGATATTTAGAAAAAAGCGGTTTGCTGTCAAAAACAACTAAAATCTTTGTTTTCACCAGTTTAGAATTTTTAAAAATTTAAGTAGTGCTTTATATTATTTTTATAAGATCTTTGATGAGAGAAAGAGCAAATATTCAGGTTTGTAAGAAGAAACCTTGAATAAGAGGTCACCAATTTGATATTACGTTGCCTTTAAATTCCTGAAAATCGTCTTCAATCCCATCTAATTTTTTGACGTACATGAATAGTGTAAGGCATTCTTAAAGAGTTTTTTTCTTTGAAAATTGATTTAAGATCTTAAGAAATAAAAGAAATCTACTTTTTGAAGTGAATTTGCTTTGGATGTTCTAGAACTGAGATTTATACAAAAGCTTTGAATCTCTCGAGAACTAAAGTGAAAAGAGATTCTGCAACGTGTAATTTGTGAGTGGCACACTACAATTTTTTCCAACTTATTTGTTTTTAATTAATTTTTAGAGAAATTGTGTACTTTAATAGACCTTATTTTTTAGAATCAAGAACCAAACATTTTTCTTTCCAAATTTTTTAAGTTTTGTTGACTCCCTTAAGATGAAAATATTTTCGCAAGGTTCACGAATTTAGAATTTTTCTACTAGCATCAGCTACAATCTACGACTAAGTAGACTGAAAATGATAGCAATAATAGACTCCCGTAAATTGCGTCAGAAGCAAAAACGCAAAAAACAAGCAAGAAAATTCCTGATATTAGATTCTGTTTTATTTGCCTAGGAAAAAAGATCACATTTTTCTGGCAAACTTTCTCATTTTCGGGCGTTTTGGATATTTATTTTATTTTAACATTTTTTAGCATCTATAAAACAGAAAAAAATACGTTTTAACACAAATAATAACATTTGTGCTTGAAATGCACCCAAAATACCTTTAAGCTATTGTATGTACATAGGCTCTTAAGCATAGTTAGAAAACTGTGTGAATCTTCGAATACTTTTATGTGTAGAGAGTCGTCCAAATTAAATAGTTAGATCATTTCTTGCTGGACAACAGTGTTCTAAAATATTCAAATAACTAAAGTTGTCACATTAGCCCTTTAAATATATAAATGTAGGGTTAGGATACACATTACATTATGTAATTTAAATTTTGCCTCCTTTAGTGAAAATTAAAAAACATTTTTAAGTGGTCCTCAGTCTGGATCCGCCCTTGGCTCTTGATAACTTGTTTCATCTTCGCCAAACTCAAATAACACCAGTTTTAAGTCTAATTTCTGACGCAGTATCATGCAAATTTGATTTCTATCGGTCGTTGATGTGGCCCCATTAGCACGGTTGCCAGTTTGGTCATTATTTTCTCACTTGGTCGCATGGTCATTTTTTATTCCATTTGGTCCCTTTTTTAATAAATTGAAAAAAATAACTCGACTCTATTCCTTTTATAATCTCAAAAATAAAATACATACCTAAAGAATTTTAAGATAAAAGTTCAATTATCATATAAAACGCTTTAAATGAATATTGTTTTCAAAATTTAAGTTAGTTCGTTTATAACTTGACGTTACTTCAATAATAATTTTTTTGAATTAATTTTGATAAAAACGGAAGGCAGACTTAATTTGGGTACCATTATAATATAATGCTGGCCAAAGAGCGTCAAGATGACAAAAATAATCACAGCGTTTGGTCTGCAAAAACATTTTTTTGAATAAATTTTATATGAATTTTGTTTAGCGATAGTATTCGATCTTCTGATTTATTCAATCTCCTGACATAATGTTAACATATTGTGATCTTAAAAAAAAGAAGCTGATAACTTCCCATCCCGTCTGCCGATTTGTCTTGCTTAAAAGGTTTGTAGGCTTTCGTGATTTGCTAGTTGATAGTTGAATTATTCTAAAAAAAATTTAAAATTACCAACAATATTTTGAGTATGATAAAATAGTTTAACAGATATATTATTTACTATTCAATAAAAGGCAATCAATTAATTATAAGTATAGGACTTTATTAAACTGCTCTGAGCATAAAACATTCTGTTCTTCCTCTCCTCTCTTCTGTTCCAGTGTTGCCGTTTCGGTTACAATAGTTTGATTTTAATATCTGTTCTTGTTAACGAGATTTTTAGTCGAAAACCAATTTTTACCAAATTTTCGTAGCATTTGCGTACTATTTTTTTTGTAGATTTTAATTTTTTATGAACAAAACTGACTGTTGGATTTTTATGCACAATTTACGGAATGTCGGAAACAATATTTTCTGTGAGATAAAATTAGGTTAAAGCCAATATTTTTTTAATTTTCGAAGAGATACTTGAGTCGAAAGTAAATCTTTACCAAGTTTTACTATTGTTTTGTTAAGGTTTTTATTTTTTGTAAAAAAATGTCAATTCGATTTTCTCAAAATTTTACCAGATGTCAAAAACGTTATTCTTCCCGAACGTACGTACACACGCACGCACAGACATCTCTCTAAAAATCTTTTATTTAAACTCTAGGAACCTTGAAACGTCGAGAAATGTCAAAATTCAAGAAATGGGACCGATTACAATAACTTTCTATGGGAAGCCATTGCGGACACAAATTATGTTGGTCCTTTTTTGGTACGATCATTTTTATTTTCAGCTTTGGTCATGCAATTTTTTTTCAAGTGGCAACCGTGCCCATAAGTTCCACTTTTCATGTTTGTCCTATAGTTTGCGATGATCCGCAAATAATTACCAACCAAATTTTGGCTTCTTTCAATTTTGAAAGCGATTTTTCTTGGCGTAACCCTAATTCAAAACTATGTGAATAATAATGCTATTTCATTACATGCATAACACAGAAAATTCATAGCCATACATTTTCTTGATGTAAGATAGGAAAAACAGTGAACCTATTCAGATCAGCGGCAGTGTAGAAGCCACACTTTTCTTCTTCAGTGAAAAGATTTTGAGATATGTAGTTGGATCTTAGATCCTTTAAAAAAATATTTTCAGTGTTGCCTTTTGTAGGCAAATATCTTTTAAAAAGCAGTGATCTCATAAACTTTAAATTTTTATATAATTTGATATCACTTTTCAAATAAAATTTATTTAATTGAAATATGTATATAGTATATGTACTGTACAATGTACATGCTTTAGAAATTTCTATTTAAAAAGGACTATAACTTTTTGATTGTGTTTGAATTTTGTTGATTTTGATGTCATTTGATTTAATATATAGTTCCACAAAAGTACTTCAATTTATAACAAACATTTAATTATTCTCGGTTTCGAGGTGGCTGCACAAAAAATCAATATTGGGCTTTTATTTGTTGTAGAAGTTTTTTTTCATAAAAGTGGAATTATACCAAAGAAAGTATAGGTTAATAGTAATATTTTAAAAATATTTGCCTTCAAAAAGCAAAACCAAAAATACTTTTTTAAGAAACTAAAATTCAATATCTTAAAATGTGTACACAGTATTAAAATAATTAAACTTATAAAAACTCTTTTCATTGTATATCAATATTATTTTCTAACCTTTTGTATCTCGCAAGATGCATAAATATGTATGTATATGCAAACTGTTGTTTCGGAGAAAATTAGAAACTCCTCCAAAATTCAAGTTCAAATATCTCAGCCTTTTTATGAACGATTTTAAAAATTTTGCCACCATATTAATCTTCTAAATTTTTTATTTTGATACCAAACTTAAGTGCCTTGCACATGAGCAACGAACTGCGAACTGCGAATGGACGAACAAACGTGATTTTACACATTTCAAAAAGTCAATTCCACACAAAAACACATTTAAATTATAAGAAACCAATTGACACTAATATTAGGATAATAAAATTTGCATTTTGTTCTCTAAAACAAGAGAATTTTGTAAAAACAATTTGGTAGTAACGAATCGCAGTGTGGTTGCTACGAATTGTCAAACTCTATTCGCGTTCCACATACCATCCACACTGCAACGAATAAATTGTTCGCGCTCAACTTAACCTCAAAATTATACCACTCTTGTTTTGTTTTTGTGTGAAAGATCATGGCTGAGGAATGTATGGAGAAAAAGGTTGACAATTCGTCGCTGTCTGCTAATAGAAATAAAAGCTCATGTGAAAGAAAAGTCAAAATATGCGAACATCCACAGTTCGCAGTTCGTTGCTCATGTGCAAGATGCTTTAATGATTAACAATCTTGCGTGAATTATAAATTGCTAAGTCAACATAATTTTAAATATCAACAGGCTTGTAAAGTAACCCAATCTTTTGTGAATGTAATCTTTTAAATTCAAAGTTTGGATTCATTCAGTTCACAAAAAAAATGTTTGTACTCGTATAGAAGAAATATTTTGCAATGTTATTTGAGTTTTAATTATTATTGAAAAGCATTTATGTTTATCTAAAAACGAAAATTGTTTTAAAACTTGAATATTAGGCTGTGTTTTGTTTAAATTGTATTCCTTTAAAAGGGCAAAAAGACTCCATTAGCGCAGCACGAATTTCCTTCTGATTTTTTTTTACAATTAGGTAGGGGTCTCAATATTAAAATATTAAGGCAAAGAAACACCTTTAAGTCATACACAAAATATATTTTCTTTTTCGGGCTTAACCCAACTTGTTTTTGTATTTTGTTTTTTGAACCACTCTACACGCCTAAAACCTGTTTTTTTGAATGGATAGTGCGACGCGCCGCCTGTCAACCATTAATGAACTAAAAATTCATGTTCCATAAGAGTACTATGGTTTATATATACAAAGGTGTTATCTATCCCCTCCCCTAACGCTACTAGAACTTATGTTCAGTTCTCCGGGACCTCCTTTGTAATTATCTTCGATCCTATGTTTTGCTACGTTCCGTGTAAATTCCAACAGCAATAAAATGTTTGTAGGAAATATGCTACCAAATCTCAATTCGTATTTCTGTCACATTGCACCAATTTCACAGGCAGGTTGGTTAGTATGTTCTATGCAACTGCTGAGATCGTTTTCTTTTTCATAGAAATGTTAATCAATTCTTTATTAAGTTTTGACAACCGTTTTGTTCTGATAGATAGGCTTGTATTGTAGAAATGCCATGATTTATTAATCAAACTGATAAAAAACACTCTTTTAATATCACAGATCCTTAAGTATACCATAGCTTTTAATATTATATTTGCAATGATATTATTACAATAAAATTATACGCGAGATGTCAAATCTCGTTTGAAAATAATTTTACTTTTTCAACTCGATCTCTCAATTATGCTTGGAAACGTAAATATTTATCTGTGAACTTCACCCATTGGACGTGTTCATTCGTCTTTGTTTTGGTGAATGCAGTCCTAAAACAAAAGTCAGCTGTCACATTTGACTTCTACTAGCAGCAAGGTTATTTGTTTTTAATTAGCGGAAAACTAGGAATAGGAAAAAGTTAATAATGAAAGAGTCCTTTAAACCGTAAGTTAATTAAACTTTTTAGTGTTTAGAATATTTGTTTGAAAATTTAATATTAACACTTAAAACTGCTAAGTATATCACTAAATTTTAGTGAAGCCACGGCCGTCGGGGAAGGTGGGTCAAGCAGAGCTTCAGGTCATGGACGTCAAAACAGTCTCGAAGATATGAATCTCGATCAGTTCCTCAAAACCACCAACTATGAAGATACGGTGAAGCAATTAGATATATACTACGGAATAGGTAAATAAAACTGCTAGTTGTATTGAAACAAACATATCATTGTCACTTATTTTCTAGTTAAACGCCAACTTTTGCGTTTTCAAAGTCCCATTACCGGTTTGTTTCCTGTAATGAGTACGGACCAAGAAGTGGGAAGTGTAAGAGATAGTATTTATTGTGCCTCAGCAGTATGGAGTCTCTATCAAGCATATCGACGCATTGATGACGATCGTGGTAAGTCCTATGAACTAGGACAGTCTACAGTGAAATGCATGAGAGGTATTCTTCAATGTTGGGTCAAACAAGCTCACAGGGTAGAGCTCTTCAAGCAAAGACAATCAAATCAGCATGCTCTGCATAGTAAATTCCATCTTCATACGGGAGAAGAAATCTATTCTGATGATTTGTACAACCATCTTCAAATCGATGTGGTTTCACTGTACCTTATTTTCTTGGTTCAGATGATAACCTCTGGACTGCAGATTATATACACACAAGTTGGTTTTTTAATAATAACCTTTATAAAAATCAACAAATTAACTAATTTGTTTTGATTGTGTTTTTAAGGACGAAGTGGCTTTCATTCAAAATCTTGTATACTACGTAGAAAGGGCATATCGTACACCAGACTTTGGAATGTGGGAACGTGGATCTAAATACAACAATGCTACACCTGAAATTCATGCATCTTCAATTGGTAAGGTTGAGTACAATATTTTAAAGAGATTAAAAAAAATTATTGATACCTTAATAATTAATTTAAGGAATGGCAAAATCGGCTCTTGAAGCAATAAATGGATGCAATCTGTTTGGAGAGAAAGGTGCATCTTGGAGTGTCGTTTATGTTGATATTGATGCACATAATCGAAACAGAAGTATTTTTGAAACTATGCTTCCAAGGGAATCCAGTTCGAAGGTAATTAGATATCAAAAATTGCTTATATTAAAATACATTTTAACTTGCCGGGGAATGAAAAGTCAAATTCTGAACAAATTATTTTTATTTTTTTCAAAAACAATTACATACATAATATGTAACTAAAAATGTGATATTCGATAGCACTTTCTTTTTTCTATCAACACTAGCAGATTAAATAGTACTTTGTTTTTTTAATAAACTTCGCGATAATTTTACAAGTCTATAATATTTATCTTCAATATTCCGTTTAATTTTGTCAATATCTCATTTAATTTTCAAAAAAATCCTCATTAATCGTTACTCTTAACCCCTGCCCTACATAAATCTGAAACATTTATGCTAAAACAAGGTTATGTCATCAAGTTTTTGAAATATATAAATGAAAGGAATATACATATATGTATGTAAATAGCTTAAATTAGAGTTCGGATTCAGAATCATCGCCAAAAGCGTATTTTTTAAAAGCATGTTATTATGACTTTTAAGATAAGCTTTATAAAAAGACAAATAAAAAACCATAAGTCATCTCATAACTAATTAAAGAAATAAGTGAGGTACTAAAATGATGTTAAACTATAGATAAAGATTTGTACTTTGCAAAAACATTGTCCAATACTTTTGTATTTTACCTTACACTTAAAAACACAAACAAGAGAATACCTACAAACAAATTAAAATTAGAAATTTCAATTCAAGACAGCAAAACCCTTCAGAAATACGAGGTGTGTTCAAAAAGTACCCGGAATTTTTAAATTCCGCGGGTCTGGAGAGTCCGAAGGTCAAAATTATTTTTTTAGTGTGTTGGTATACATGTCCCTAAAGTATGATGCAATTTTCAGCTATATTCACTGTTTACTTTGTCTGTGGTAGTTGCTAAGGTTCGACGTGTTTTTATGAGCTCGACGATTTTTGCTGAAACTGCTGAATTTTGACCAAAAAAACAATCGCATGAACATCGCTCAAGAGCTGTTAAATGACGTCAACGACGATCCAAGTTTACTTGAAAGGGTCATAACTGGTTATGAAACATGGGTGTACGGTTTTGATGTCGAAACCAAAGCACTATCGTCCACCTGGAAGCATCTAACGTCAAGAACGAAAAAAGCACGTCAAGTTCGATCAAATGTGAATGTTTTGCTTACTGTTTTCTTTGATTATAATGGCATAGTGCATCAAGAGTTCTTACCACAAGGTCGTACGGTTAATAAGGAGTATTACCTTGAAGTTATGCGACGTTTGCGTGAAGCAATCCGAAAAAACGCTCAGATTTATGGAAAAACAATTCATGGCTTTTGCACCACGATAACGCACCTGCTCACTCGTCGTTGCTTGTTCGTAATTTTTTGGCCAAAAACAATACCGTAGTCATGTCCCAACCTCCATATTCACCAGATATGGCTCCGTGTGACTTTTTCCTGTTTCCAAAGTTGAAGAGACCCATGAAAGGACTGCGTTTTTCCTCGATTGAAGAAATAAAGGCAAAATCGCTGAGAAAGCTCAACGACATATCAAAAAGTGAATATAAAGAGTCCTTCCAAGATTGGAGAAAATGCTGACATAAGTGTATTATATCTGGGAAGGACTACTTTGAAGGGGACCACATTGATGTAAACGAATAAATAAATATTTTTTTGGAAAAATGAAAATTCCGGGTACTGTCTGGTAGAAAAAAAACTTAATTTTGCTGACCAGTGTTATCAAAAAGAGAATTTAACTGTCCGAGTATTATGAAAAACATCTTGACCTAGAATAACAAATCTTTTCCGAGCAGATGTTCAGCCTATTTCAAAAAAAGGCGTTTCCTCCCCCTCCAACTATCGTCCAATAGCACTCACATCCGTTCTTTCCAAGATCATGGAAACACTGATTAATTATCAGCTTAAGAAATATTTCGAAGAACGAATGCTTCTTAATGACCGGCAGTGACCGGTGATTTAATGTTTTATCTAACCGAACAGTGGAACAAATCTTTACATCGTTTTAGAGAAAGTAACATTAACGATCTCTTGTCTGCCCTCTTCTTATCCATTAAACAGTTTCGCTGACGACAGTAACCTCAGCTTTTCATATCCGATTATTGATTCACATCCTTGTCTTTAAAATTCAATGCCGTTTCCTGTCATTAAAGGGTAACCCACCCCGATGAGACTATCCATGAAACTAGTACTTTCAGTACTTTCAAAAAAGCTGCTAGGTACTTAGGATTTCTCCGACACGCTGCTAGAAAATGGGGTCTTTTAGTTGCTGGAACTTCCATACAAATGCAAATTTTCATCGCTAGTCTTTTCTTTAGAATGCATAGGTATTTTTCACCTTTCAGAGTCTCTTTGATTTGAAGCACTGTTTGGCACCAGTCATAGCTATCATTGGTTTTCATCATTGAAAACAAACATTGGAATTTTGTTGACAGGTCGTTTATAGCTACCATTAAAAATGTCTGTCCTGATTGAAATTTTTTTGTTTAGGGGCCAGTTATAGCTATCATTGAAATCAATCCGGAAAATTTTTTAAATGGATATTTGACTGTGTTTCCCTTTGGTTAGAAATGAAAATTATATACTGATCGATCAGAAATCGCACAAAGAATTTTTGTTGAAAAAAAAAGTGTAATTGTGCATTTGTTTTTCTCTAAAAATGCATTTTTCTAATTTTCTAAATTCATTTTCCTGAACAGCTGATACTTTTATGTTCAAAAGTGAAACGAATCCATTGATCTGTGTTCCAATTTCACACAATTCCAATGACAAATTTCTGTCAGTAAAAATTTTTCGGTGGATTTCAATCACGATTTTTTTTCAATCACAGACATTTTTAATGATAGCTATAAACGACCTGTCAACAAAATTCCAATGATTGGTTTCAATGATGAAAACCAATGATAGCTATAACTGGTGCCAAACAGTGCTTCAAATCAAAGAGACGCTGAAAGGTGAAAAATACCTATGCATTCTAAAGAAAAGACTAGCGATGAAAATTTGCATTTGTATGGAAGTTCCAGCAACTAAAAGACCCCAAACATACCGCTGGAATAACACAAAAAAATAAACAAATAAACTGTTGAACTAAAAAATAAAACCAACTTTCATAATTAAAACCTTTATTATTGTTGTAATTCTGATTGAATCAGAAGAGCTAAGATGGCTCGAATTTCTAAAGTAAAGAGATTCCACAACAAAATATGTACTAATTAATTTTTTAAGTAATGATATCTTAAAATTAAGTATTATTAAGAGTAGATACAAATTTTCATGTTGTTTCTAATAAGATATCCAATACAAAAGGCTCCTTTATGTGATAAAACTGCTAGAAAAAAGAAGATATTACGTTTTTAAAAATTGTTGTTGTATGCAGTTATGTAATAGAAGATACTTTAAGATACTGCAAATAAAAAAAATTAATTTAATAAATAGCTAAGCGAGGAAACTGTCCTCAAAGTATATACAATGCACGTTTCTAATTAGTTGTCCAAAGCTTTATATTATCTTGTTAAATTGGGCTAATTATCTTCCAAGCGAATATCAATTAAAAAAATAAGATATTATTAAAATCGGTAAATGTGTTCGAGTCAATAACTCGATTTTTTTAATTTATCAAGATTATTAAAAAAAAAATCTTCAATTAAATTACTTCATTGATTTATGCCCGGGCAATAGGATTGTCTATGACTTATATTGTGAAGTCAAAAGCGTTTTTCTAACTAAAAATACCATTTTGTAGCTACGTGTATAATTCTTGTTGAATAAAAAATAAAATGTATTTCAGGGAGTAGATTCATCTCTTCTGTTGACTCTATCCTTTCCTGCATTTGGCTCGCACGAAGAAAGTCTCGTTGACCAAACTAAAATGAATGTCATCAAAAGACTACGCTGCAAAAAAGGTTTCAAACGTTTTAGCCGAGATGGATATCTAAGTAAAATTGAAGACAAATCACGAAGGTAAATACGAGTAAAGTAAAATTAGTTAAAAATGGAGCATTTTAGCTTATCACTGAAAAAATGTTTAAACATTTATTTCTAAAGCAAAGAAAATTGTTATACAAAAAAATTTATTATGTGATTAGGCATTTCTCCTATTATTGTTAAAACCAATTTTATCTTATAACATATGTTTAGATACTACCATAATGGAGAAATCAAAGACTTTGAAGGATACGAATGCGAATGGCCGCTATTTTTTATTGTCATGATCATCGATGGAGTTTTTAAAAACAATCCTGAACAAATCGAGGAATATCAAAATGATCTACGACGTTGCATGCACACAGACGAACACGGCGATCCATTTGTTACCATGTTTTATGCTCCCGATGGAGAAGGATCTTATCTTCGAGCTCCATCTCAGTCGTTATTTCTTTGGGGACAATCTTTGTTCATTATAGCTCAACTCCTAACAGGCGGTTTGTTGCACATTAATGAACTAGATCCAATCCGTCGTTATTTGCCAAGTTACAATAGACCACGTCGAGGTGGACGCTACTCAGCCTTTCAAGTAAGAATATTTAATTATACCTTAATAGATGTATAATCATATTTAATCATCACATACAACAAAATCCTCTTGAATCTACTCAGATCTAAAAAAAACAAAACTGTTTATTAGGGATTTCTTAAAAAAAAATTGGCTTTTTAATTCGATAATCCAAAATTCAATTTCAAAATTTTGTCATCCTCTTATCCTTTTCTTTACACACTCTACACTATCTCCAGGGAAAAGCTGATGATGGCCATAACGTAAGTGTTAAAACGTCTATTCTAAATTGTTCACTGTTTTTTTTTTTCTTTCAATTCTATTTTCTTTTCACTGTTGACTTCCTTAAAAATATTTTTATTGAACAATAATATTTTCACTTGTACGCACAAGCACATATTGCATTTTAGTTTCAGAATTTTACTATTTTATACTAGTTATTTGAATGTAGCTAAAAATACTCTATTGCCATTTTTATTGTTTGCAACATGGTTTTCTTTAGTTGTCTTAATTCTCATATTCAACATAATTGAGTTATTATAAAGAACACAAAATAGTTATTAGGGTTTTAAAATGTCCTTACAAATAGTTTTCAAAGTTTTTGTCTACTTAAAAAGGCCATTTCTTAAAATGAACATTATATGCATGATTAAAAAAGTAAAGTGTGTATTATTGTAGACAAGGTTGATAGTCATAAATTTCTCAACAAACTTAGCTAAACCAAATACCGGTAAGCTATAATAGCGCCCTCAAAAATATATTTTCGAAACTTCATCAGCGGTTAGAAAAATACAAGTACTTTAAATTATTAATTCTAAATCCGTAGCTATATAAAAATAACAGATGGATATCATTTTATAGAAATCTCAATCTCACGATTAAATCCATGCTTTTTGGGTATTAAATATGAATGTGTGATTCAAGACTTTTTAACGGCAGACTTATGTAGTATTCATCTGATAACATATCTGATCAGTAAAACATTTTAAATCGTCAACTTTTGCTAAAGTTTAAGTGAAATATGTATATCAATTTAGAAAAACTGTTTTCTTTGCTTTAAATTTTTGAATTTTTTCATCATACAAAAACTATTTTTGTTAGACTTTAGTTATTTAAAGATTAAATGATGACAACTTGCCTCTAGAACTTATATATCTCAACACTCTTAATTCATTTTGTTTATAATTTATTCATTTATTCATGACACTTTATTATATTTTAGAACTCTGTAATAAGATCTACGAGGTGTCTTCAAAAAGTTCCCGGAATTTTTAAATTCCGCAGGTCTGGAGAGTCCGAAGGTCAAAATAATTTTTTTATTGTGTTGATATACATGCCCCTAAAGTATAATGCAATTTTCAGCTATATTCACTGTTTACTTTGTCTGTGGTAGTTGCTAAGGTTCGACGTTTTTTTTATGAGCTCGGCGATTTTTGCTGAAACTGCTGAATTTTGACCAAAAAAACAGTCGCATGAACTTGAACATCGCTTAAGAGCTGTTAAATGACGTCAACGACGATCCAAGTTTGCTTGAAGGGGTCATAACTGGTTATGAAACATGGGTGTACGGTTATGATGTCGAAACCAAAGCACTATCGTCCACCTGGAAGCATCTAACGTCAAGAACGAAAAAAGCACGTCAAGTTCGATCAAATGTGAAGGTTTTGCTTACTGTTTTCTTCGATTATAATGGTATAGTGCATCAAGAGTTCTTACCACAAGGTCGTACGGTTAATAAGGAGTACTACCTTGAAGTTATGCGACGTTTGCGTGAAGCAATCCGGAAAAAACACTCAGATTTATGGAAAAACAGTTCATGGCTTTTGCACCACGATAACGCACCTGCTCACTGGTCGTTGCTTGTTCGTAATTTTTTGGCCAAAAACAATACCGTAGTCATGCCCCAACCTCCATATTCACCAGATATGGCTTCGTGTGACTTTTTCCTGTTTCCAAAGTTGAAGAGACCCATGAAAGGACGGCGTTTTTCCTCGATTGAAGAAATAAAGGCAAAATCGCTGAGAAAGCTCAAGGACATATCAAGAGTCCTCCCAAGATTGGAAAAAATGCTGACATAAGTGTATTATATCTGGGAGAGACTACTTTGAAGGGGACCACATTGATGTAAACGAATAAATAAATATTTTTTTTAAAAAACGAAAATTCCGGGTACTTTTTGAACACACCTCGTATCTCTAATTTCATTAGTTTAAAAATTACAATCTTATAGTCATTTATTTATTTTTTATTTCCATACATTTCTTTTACTATATTAAATAATTATATTTAAGTCGATTATTAAATAATTAGGTATCTATAATTTTTGTCCGTACTTTAATTTTCATACTACAAAGCAATGAAAAAAGTATAATAAGAACATATTTAATGAATACAATCGCTTATAAAGTATTTAACTTGTAGTACTGCAATAATTACAATTATTATAAGAAATAACAATGGAAACATGATCAACATAAAATAAAACAAAACAATTTACAATTTAAGGAGTAACATCTATTTAACTAGCGAAAAAGGGGTGTTTTTGTTGTTTGTTGGGAAAATGATAATAAGTTGTAGAAAATGTATTTTTGATTACCTTTTATAATGTTTTTATTATGAGCAAGTTACAAATATAATAATTTGCATACCCCAGCTCATTGTTAAAATAAATCTTATAGGTCTAGATATTGGTTAAAAAATCACTTCGTTTTCCTAGATACAAAAGTGGGAGGAAAATAATTAGAAACGATGAAATTTTTTTCATATTAACTATTTAACACAAATGGCAAGCACTTAGTTAAACATACCTGTTATTAGTCTCCTTTGCACTGATTTTTGTCTAATGACAAAAAAGGAAAAGTAATTTGAGTTTTACCAAAATAAATTCTCGATTTCCTTGGAAAATAATTAGAAACAACTTTAATTTTGTTATTTACAGTAGTTTCGCGGTAACGTGAACTATTAAAAACTGAGCATGTTTATGTTTGGGAAGTTGTTCATGTTGCCGAAGGGGTAGTTCTTTAAATTTTCCAAATAAATTAGACAAGCGTTTTGCAAATTGCTGAACTCATGCCAAAAGGCTGTTTCTGTAGAAAAGTTTTGTAAGTCTTATGGCATTTTGATCTATTGGGTGTATGAGCGGCGTGACGTTTGGTGTCATAAATAAGCCAGTTAATTACTCATCGTCTGATTTCAATTAATTTTTGGGAGGATTAAATGGAGCATTATCTATCTACAGCTAAACTTTGCTGGACAATTCTTACTCTTTTAAGAAGTTTCTGACCTAAAGTAAAAGTTTGAAATCTTTGTTAAACTGAAACCTGTTTGTACGTCTCGTTCTGAGCGGATGGAAAACAGCATTTGTCCAACCCATCCCGAAAAAAGATGAATCTTCTTCAGTCTCTTATTACCGACCGATTGCACTTACGTCCCTTCTTTCCAAGGTCATGGAAACGCTGATTAATTATCAGCTCAAAAAATACCTCGAAGATCGAAAGCTTCTTAATGGCCGTCAATACAACTTTCGTAGCAATATGTCCACTGGTGATCTCATGGTTCATCTAACCGAACAGTGGAGCAAATCTTTACATCGTTTTGGAGAAAGTATGATTATTGCACTTGTTATTTCAAAAGCATTTGATAGGGTTTGGCATCAGGGTCTCTTATCGAAAATGCGTTCTTCGGTTTTCATGAAACCCTCCTTCATTGGATTAGTAATAACCTTTCGGATCGTTCAAAACAAGTAGTATTGGATGGGTTCAAGTCTGAAAACCACAAAATAAATGCTGGTGTTCCCCAGGGCTTTGTTCTATCTCCAACACTCTTTCTCATTTTTATTAATGATCTCCTGTCTCCTGTAAAAATGTTTGTCCCACCCTATTTTACCGTTGTTTTAACGGTTTATGCTCTAGAGAAATAGCCAGATGCATTCCTTCCCTAAAACAGTTCAACCGTAATACTCGCGCTTCTAGGAATGCTCATCAGTTTTGAGGGTATACTTAGTCCAACTTCGGTCGTACGGTCAAGTACAGAGATTCCTTCTTTAGCCGTACTACGCGAATGTGGAATGCCTTACCACACTCTGTCTTTCCCAGCCATTGCAATATTCAGGAATTCAAAACAAATGTGTACCGACACCTCCTTTCAACCCCTCTCTCCCTTTCTTTGTGCTCACATTGTGTCTCTACATAATAAGGGTAGTAATATCCCCTTGAGTGTGAGCTTATTATAAAAAGAACATGTGGAACGAATGAATAAGCAAAACAGTTCTTAAAAATGGCACTTGATTCTAAAGCTGCATACCTGAAATGTATAAGCTCATTGTGTAGTTGTACTATTGAACTGTTCAAAGAAGATGGTGTATAATGCTATGCATGCTTACACCGAGTCTGAAAGCCTTAAAACCGTAAGAGGAAAGAAAAAAAAGAAAAACAACTCAAAGAGAAGATCATCTCATAGACCGGCAGCAGATTAGAATCAATCTTTTTGCCACCAGTTAAGCAATTCGTGAATGAAATATCATTCTAATAATAGCCATGAAATAGCAACATCGACTAATTAAGATTTACAGCTCGTCAAAAGCCATGCTCTTAAAAAATAAATCTTAAACGTTGTTTAGAGTCTTGCAAGAATATTTTTAAAAACCGTTCTTATTTTGGAAAAAAATCATATGGTTTATTCTAAAGTTAGATCAGATGGCAAATGTTTTGTGCAACGTCCAACTAACCAGAAGCTTAATCTTACTTACTTACTAAAGGTGGTGCTACCGTCTGAGACGGACCTGGGCCTCAGGCAACATACGTCTCCAACCAGCTCGGTCCCTAGCTAGCTGTCTCCAGTTTTGCACGCAAAGTTGGTTTAGATCCTCTCCTACTTGCGTGCGCTGTCCCCGGGATGGGATTCGAAGACCTTCCGGGCTGGAGCGTTGATGTACACTCGCTGTACATGTCCCAGCCATCTAAATTGTTGGACTTTTATTCTTTTAACCAGGTCAGTGCAGCTCGTCTATGTATCTTCTCCTACTCTCCATCTATGCAGCCGAGAAGAAAAATCACCCAAAGAATTTTTTTCTGGAAGCATCCTAAGGCGCTTTCATCTTTCTTTAACAGGGTCCAACCCTCAGGCCATAAATGAGAACCGGATTTAGATAATACGAAATCCAAAAATGTGTTGAGGAAACATGTAAAAAAAATTCCCGTGAAAAGTAGCCAGACTTCCAAGATTAACCTGACCAAGTACCATAAAATCAAATCCTGTACTTTGCTTTGGATTACATCAAAATGCTATAAACGCATGCAAACTACGAAAAGTTTCTAATAATTTTTCCACCTAGAAACACATTTTCTTCTAATAAATATCTTTTATTTGTAAAAAAAAAATGTTTATATTTAAATGAATTCAAAGAACAACTAACAAGATGAACAACAAAGAATATAGATAGATACAATTATTAATAAAAAATAAAAAAAATCGTTTCTAATGTATTTCCCACCACTGTGTGTATAGATTAAACCTTCAGGTACAAAAAAAAAAAAAAAAAGTCATGTAAAAACACGGTAAAGTTTAAATTAAAAATGGCCGTAATTCGATCAATTTTGAAAGGATCGACATTTAATTTTCAAAGAATCCGTCAAAAACAAGAAATAAATTAATTCTTTGTAATTGTAACGGAATTGTAACTACATACATACAGTGGCTCTCAGGACTAATCGGACAAAGAGAATGTAAATTTGCGCTATGCAATTTCCCCAAAAAAATGTATAGAAGTAGTATAACTTAATCATCATTTTATAACATACATATTTGAGTTCAAATTAAGTTTAAATTAACGGTAATTGCATTTCAAGTTATTAAATAGCAAATAAATTTAAAAATAAACAACAACCTAATTTAGCCTCCCACACATAATCGGACACTCACTGTTTTTGCACTATAGTAAGTCTGTAACGGTACATTTTCCGTCAAATGACAATGTTATTATATTATTAACCTTGTATTACGCAAATTATTACTTATATTTGGAGTAGTTTCCTGCTCCACGTCGATTTCTTTGGAAATTCGAAAATTGGTTTTGTTGCATACCGGGAAGATAAATCAGTACGAGAAATAACAAACATTGTGCAACGGAGCTCTTCCAGAGTCCATTACATAATTTTACGATGTAAAAACGAAAATAAATTTCATAATGTGAGCAAAAAAGTAAAAGGAAAGAAGCAGGAGACGTACCATGAGAAGCTACTTTTTAGTCTAATCAACTAAAAGACCTTCTTATCTCCGGAAGTTCCAAAAACCACGAGTAAAGAAGTCAGCAACGAAACCATCAGAAAAGGAAGCATCACCATCGAAGCGAAGTAATGATCATATGGCTAACATCAATATTTTGAAACAAATGAAAAGAAAATAGCACTTGCTCTCTACGTAGATGATGGACTTATTGCATCGGATTGCGAAGTTTCTGAATTCTTCACCATTGGAGTTGAAATTGCTCTACACTGACTGAACTGGAAACGTTCCAAAATTTTTCTTGCATGCGCTTTTTGGTCTATTTTTAATCCATTTTCTGTTTGCTTTGTTTCGAGTCCAAGAAAGTACGATGCATTCTTTGAAGTAATTTTGAACTCGGTTTTCAGTTCTTCAATGAAAATCTTCAACTCTTGTTGATCAGTCGATGCAATAAGTCCATCATCTATGTAGAGAACAAGTACTATTTTCTTTTCATTTCTCTCCCTCATATACAAACAAGGATCAGCATCACTTGCCTGAAATCCTAGTTTGGATATGAAACTTCCAAAACGTATGTTCCAGCATCTTGATGATTGCTTAAGGCCGTATAAACTCTTCTTAAGTTCACATACTTGATCTGTACCATCTTCGAATCCCTCCGGTTGTTTCATATATATGGTGTCTTCTAAGTCACCACACAAGAAGACTGTTGATACATCAAACTGCATGAGATGCATCTGTTCACTTGCAGCAATGCTAAGAACTGATCTTATGGTTCCCAACTTTGCTACGGGGCTAAAAGTTTGACCGTAATCAACACCTTCTCGCTGAGTAAATCCTTTTGCTACAAGCCTTGCCTTATATCGATCAATGGTGCCATCTGCATGCTTCTTCAAACAATAAACCCACTTGCAATGTATTGCTTTAGCACCTCTTGGTAACGAAGTCAATTGCCATGTTTGGTTGTCTTTCAATGACTGGATTTCTCTTTCCATAGCTTTCTTCCATTCAAATTTTTCTTTACTGTTGATGGCTTCTCGAAAAGTTTCTGGAACTGTTGAAGAGTCTACAAAATCACATGCTGCCATTACAAAGTCTTCAAACTTCTGCGGTTTCTTGATAGTATTTCGATCTCTTAGAAATCCATCTTCGTATTTTGCTGTTTTATTGTGATCTTCTATTTCACTATCTGGGCTGGAGCTGGAATTACTTTCTCTCCCTGTTTCGTACTCATCCGAATATATACTACTCTCTAAATTAATAGTTCTTTCTTCATCTCTTATTTCTTCAACATTTTCGTGATCTGCAAGATTTTCTTGACGTTCTTCCTGTTCCGAACTTGTTGGAACGATATCTCGAAAGGGAAGTTTAACTGCATTTTCACATATAATCGGGTTTTCCTGAAACTGCACATCTGAAAAAACTAACTTGTTCTGATCTTGAATAAAGATTCGGTATCTTTCATCACCGTCATATCCCACAAGAAATCCTTTGACTGCTTTCTTGTCCATTTTCTGTCTCTTCTGAATGGGAATGTGGGTGTAACATGTGGATCCAATTATTCTCAAATGCTTTATCCTCGGCTTCTTCCCCATCCACAATTCGTACGGGCTTTTACCATCGACTGAAGACTTTCCTGTCCTGTTCAGGATATAAATAGCAGTGTTTGTCAGCTCCGCCCAAATTGCGTCTGGAAAATTAGTTTCACTGTTCGAATACTTAAAGGTTCTTGCCATTTCAACTATAGTTCGGTTTTCAAGTTCACAACTACCGTTTTGCTCTGGCGTATATGGTGCTGTAAGTCTCTGTGTGATACCATTGCATCGTAGGATTTGCTTAAATTCAGAGTTGATGAACTCACCACCATTGTCACTCAGTAGTTCCTTGATGGGATGACCTAACATCTTGGCATTTGCAATCACCTCCTTCAGAACATCTTTAACTTCTGATTTGTGTGCTATTGCAAATCTATATCGGAACTTCGTAAAACTATCCTTAAAAATGACAAGGTATTTCTTCTTCCCAAATGAGTCACTGAAAGGTCCACAAACGTCTGTAGACATCAGCTCACTAGGTGTTGTCGCTTTTCTTCTTGTTCCGAATGGAAGTCTATGAGCTTTACCGTAGATACAAGGCTCACAAATCTTTTCGTCGAGCTTGACTTTAATTCCAAATTCTTTCTCAATCATTTGTTTGACGTGTCTTTTGTCTTGATGGCCCCATCGCTCATGGTAAAGTTGAAGTGTTGAGTCTTCTCCAACGGCTACGTTCAACTGCAAATTCTTTTTCGATACTATTGGTTTGATTGCTGCCTTATAAAGACAACCATTCACTTGGCGGTTTCCATATAAAATAATCTCTCCATCGATATCAAGCCAACACTCCTTAGTGGTCGACTTGAA
The DNA here is from genome assembly GCA_951509635.1 of Eupeodes luniger. Lineage (NCBI taxonomy): Eukaryota > Metazoa > Arthropoda > Insecta > Diptera > Syrphidae > Eupeodes > Eupeodes luniger. The sequence continues at coordinate 50,064,096 of OX608075.1, read as the reverse complement.
AACACTTCTCTGATTTCTGTCTTGAGCAGCTAATATGGAAAGTAAATTACGAGATATAGAAGGTACATACCAAACATCAGTTAATGTCACTTCTTTGTTATTGTGAGATGAAATAGCTCGGATGGTCCCTTTCCCAATAGCACTAAGCATTTCCTTTCCAGCGGCTTGAATTTTGTGTGGACTGTCGAAATTTTCAAAATCAACGTACCAGTCTGAACAGTTGGTAACATGCCTTGTTGCACCATTATCAACCCACCAATCCGTCGTCTTGAAATCAGTAGCAAAAACATCGTTACGTATGGACATGAGAGATGTGTTATTGTCAGCAAAATTGTGTGTACTTCTGTTAAACATCTTATCTTTGGTTTGTCTTCCTTCAGATATCCATCGCCTACAATCTCGCACCCAATGTCCTTTTTTCTTCCAAAAATTACAAATATCTTCTCTTTTATTTCTTGAACACCTAGCGCCTCTTGAGCTGAGTTGTCATCTTCATCCTTCTTTTTGAAATGTCTTTCGTACATGCACAGCTGTACTGTTAACTCATCGAAAGTCTTTTGTTCATTTTTGGTAAGAAGCATCCAACTTGACTGGAATGTCTCAAATGAACTTGGCAATATATGTAAAACCTTACATACCAACATCATATCTGGAAGCATATTTTTACACTCTTGGATTTGAGTCCATTATTAAGTTCATTCCATAAACTCTTCAATTGTGCAATATGCGTGGAAACATCATTGCTTGTATTCCAGTTAAATGCAAAAAGGTAGGTACATATTTTGAACAGTTGATCCTTGGAAGTTGCTTCGAAATGCAAACGCAACGCTTCCCAAGTATCACGAGCTGTTTCTTGATCCATAATCTTCTGATAGACCTCATCAGTTACTGAGCTTGTGATCATGAACTTTGCATAGCTATTTGCCTTCCGAAAGAAATTGTTCATTTCGCTGTGCTTCTTAACTGCTGCTTCTGAAGCGCCTGCTTCTAAGGCTTCGGGTTTCTTCAATATCCCGTCAATAACGTCTATTGCTCCTTCATGGTAATCGAGTAAATCGAGAGGATAAGCAACTATGTTCTAAATATTATGTGTCCAATTATGTGTGAGGTGTTAAATTATAGAGTTACGTTTGTTTTTAATATTAATTTGCTGTTTAACGGATTAAATTGTAGTCTTGGCTTATTCAAAAACGTGTTTAAATATCATATAAAAGGTTATAAAGTTTCACACTCTCCATACATTTTCTTGAAGAAAATGTCTTGCGAAAATCAAATTTAATTAAAATAACGAATTTGTTTTATATCTCATGTGTCCGATTAGTTGTGGGAGCCACTGTAGATATAACCCCTTAAAATCTATGAAAAAGAAGAAACAAATAGCAGAAATTATTTTTTAAATCTAGTTTTCAAAAGGTTTGGAGGGTTTTAATAGGTAATTTAAAAATTAACATTTTTTCCTTAATCCCAACCAAAAAATCTGAAACTCATGGTATGAAAGCTTGTTTGAAACAATCGTTGGAAGTGAAAAATGTAGTCGATTTTTTCTTTTTTAATTTTGACTACAAATTTATTTTTACTAGTTCTGCACTCATATAAAACGAAACTGTCAAAATATTAATAAAATAACTAATAACTCTTTAAATGGATCACAAGTAATTACTAAGTTTTTCTATTCGACAGGCAAAACCCGGCATTGTAAGTACAAAAAATACATGCATTGCCCTTTTTCAGTTTAATGTTGTTATTATTTTTTTTTTTTTTTTGACTTAATAAAGTTATTTTGTTGTGTGATTATGTTTGTTACTAACATAAGTTTAGCTTGACTGCATCTTACTTTTAACCATAACAGTGGAGAGCAGTTAAGTTTTTGATCATATTACAAATAAGTATACTCAATTGTCATAAAACCAAACATACTAAACAATTTTATTGTACAGTTTGTTGTTTATTTACAATCAAATTCTTAAACTGCATGATCACATGTTTTATTGAAATTGAGACTTGTGTTTTACAGGTATATAGATATCAGGCATTTCTTGAACATAACATCTATCAATAAAATAGGTAGATAAATGTTTAAATATTTTATTAACATTTCTTGTCATGAAAAATTACAATGATGGAATCGTCTAAGGTGATGATAATGGGTGATTTATGATAATCAAAAGTTTTGTATTCAACGACGACCGACGGGGCAACTTGGATCATTAAACTTCAAATTTTCCTGTTTATATGTTTAAAGTCTCTGTCACAAATTTTCTCAAAATAAATTTGGAGCCGACCAGTCTGAATCGATTTGCCGCAAGGTCATCAGTTAAAAAATTCAGGGCCACTGATGACTATAATTTCGGTTCACTATGGGTAGATCTAATTCCGTTTGGCAAAGTCTAAAATACGAAGAACATATGTACAAGATTAAAAAAAGTTATTCTCAAATATGATACGAGTAATAAACTTACATAGAATTTATGCGAAATCACCTTAGACAAATTCATCACAAAACACTTACATAATCCTATGTTCAATCATATTGCACAGTTTTTCGAACTTATTTGTTTCTGATTGTTGCAGTAAAGCTCGCCACCCCTTTCTATATTCATCCATTGCATTGCGTAAAATTAAAAAATAAAATTGAGCATTTCATGTTTGCCTTTATTTTATACATGATAAAGTGTATTCTGCAAATAGTTTGAATTTTTTAAAAATTTACTTCGTAAGAAAAATGTTCAAAGGAACAGTAAGAGCTCACGTTCTGTGGGGCCTGTTGAGTTTAAGCAGTACAAGAATTCTATAACAGCCATATTATAGACTTGTTACAGGTACAGAACAAGGTTTATGGGAAAAATACGAGATCGTAAGAGGCTTTAAAGTTTTAAGTTTTACACAATTTCAAATTACATACATATGCATAACTTTCATTATACTGGTCGACAAAACTTTTGTTTTTTTCTCTGTTCCACAAACAAAAGAATTTTTTTTTAAAGAATTGAGATATCCTTAACTCCAATTTTGCCTTCAATTTTTTCTATATTAGGAGTTTTTAAAATACGTCCTTTTGCTAAATGCTAAAGACACCCAACAATTTTCATTTTATGGCTAAATTAAAACACAACGTATCCCTTAACAATAAATTGTTTAATGATTTTGAAAATTACAAATCTTTATCTTCTAGATACAGTTTAAACTATTTTAGTATCTCACTTATTTTTCGTAATTTTTCATTACTTATGGGATTACTTATGGATCTCCATTTGACACGATCTGAAGTTTTGAAAAACTTTGTTTTTAAATAATTCGTTATAGAGTTAATTTTTAGTGATGTTTCCGAATCCAAACCCCAATTTAAGCAAAATATGTTCTAAATCTCAGAATTACCCGTTTTCAACATTATTTTTATATTTTGTTCAATATTCCAAAAACTTGATGTTAAGAGTATGCATTCGTTATAAGATCGAAATTTCCTTTTATACGGTTTTTATTTTACTGTTAAGAACCGTTTCCACACCTTAAATGAGAATCTGTTCGACCACTGATCAAATATTAAGTAACATGAACCGACAACTTGATCTTATATTCTCAACGGACCCAGATAACTCGCCAGTCACTCCCTGCTCCCAAAGTGTTTCTTAACATCAAGTTGTTCAGCTGAACAGCTATTGATATATATTACCTTCCCTTGCTGCTAACATTCTAACAATTATGTTAACAGAGTTTCATTTGATTTTGAAAAACATGTCTGTTGAAGAAGCCACTAACCCTTTTTTTAAATGAAATACACTATTCAATTTCAATGCATTTGCCTTTCTACCAACCGACGCACGTAGAGATACGTAACTAAAGGAACAAGATGTGGGAAATTTTCCTACGCTCTAAATGCCCAACTGACTACTCTAAGAACCTTGGTGCTTATCTTCATTTCAACGATTTTTCTATATACAATTCTCAAGAATATTTTCATAAAACTTAAGCTAACCTTATGAACGATCCCAAATCCTTTCTTTAGCTCATTAATTGCCTTGATAGTCTTCCTGCCGTTTCCGAACAAAATGTTCCTCTTCTCTTTCAACTCCTCTATCTAAAATTTTTCATTTATCCTTATCTCAAGGAACATTTCCTAAAATATGTAAGACATCTTTTATAACTTCAATTCACAAAAAGGGACCGAAGTTGTTTTATCGAAATGATAAACTATCGACCAATTGCTAAACTTTTTCATATCCCAAAAATGTTGGAAAGCATTGTTCTTATATAAACTCTTCAACAACCGTTGCAGATCTCTAATTACCCTATTACCTATTACCCTACCCTATTACCGTATTCAACTTCTTCAATTGCAAACTCTCCATCAAAGGCGTGTTAATAATGATTTAATTTTTTTTCATCAACTCATTAATGGTGAAATTGATGCACCTTATTTACTATCTTGTATACATTTAAATTACCGAGGCGGAACTCATCACCTGCGTACTTTTGACTTTATACATATTGACTTCCATAGAACTAACTATGGAAAGAATGAAGCTTTAAGTCGAATGAGCATTTTATATAACTTAAACTGTTCATCGATTGATTTAAATTTAAATAAGGTGGGATTAAAATCATTGTTTAGAACCAGTGCTCCACTATCGTAAACGTCATGTTAATAATTCATGTTAAATGTTAATAATTATTTGTTTTGTATTTTGTGCGTGTGTTAGGCTATAATTGTATTATTTTCTTACTAACAACTAACACATGCACTTATGATGAGCCTCTGATCGTAGTGTGACGCTTGCTGTAAGCTAACTACTTTCTGAAAACTCTGAAGTGTAAAAAAAAAAAAAAAAGAACAGCACGATTTCTTAAACAATTGAACTACCCCACAAACCTTGTAGAGATCGTTTCATTCACTCTAAGAGCCTTAGAAATAGGGAATGGAGTTGATTTGGTCTTCACTGACTTCACCAAGGCCTCTATCTAACACCTCTTGACATACTAATCAAACAAATAGCTGCGAGCTTTGCTATTCGCCTCAAAGCTTAATTGCATTGGCCACTCTGTAATTCTTAAGTATTTAGAATCAACTCCGAAGCACATAGACTACACCATCCCCTAACTGCAATTCGACAGAAATTTCCAGATTTCTATACCTTCCACATCTTTCTGGGATGATAGGGCATTCCTGGAAGAGGAGTCAATCCACTCTTAGACCGACCGACGGATCAAAAACAAATGATGGGATTGGTGGAGGTGCGTACTCTGAACGACTGAAGTTAAGTTTGTCATTCCGCCTTGCCAATCATTGTAGCTTGTTCTCGGCGGAACTTTTGGCAATAGAATAAGTCTTGTCCTGGCTTAAAGAAGACATGATATCAACATCTGATATCCGTATTTTCTCAGATAGTCAGGCCACTGTCAAATCTCTGGACTCTGTCTCTACAAACTCTATAACAGTCCATAACTCTCGATCATCTCTAATGGAGATGGCACAACAATTTAATATTCACCCTTGCTGGGTGCCGGGCCATAGAGACATTCCAGGAAATTATAAGGCAGATCAACTCGCCAGAAATAGTACAGTACAACTTATTCCACCACGTTTGGCTAATGCTGGCATACCAATCACTACAAGTAAACTATTGCTAGTGCAAGACGTTATGAAGAAGGCAAACATCAGGTGGAATAGCATCACCACGTATCAGGTGATCTGGCCTACACTAGATTTAAAGCGCTCTAGATGCTTGCTACATCTAAGCAGATCTCATATAACCTCGCTAATCGCCGTCATAACCGGGCACTGTCTAATAGAAAAGCACGCCACGCGGCTAGACGTATTCTGAAATGTCTTTTACAGAAACTGTATGGATGAGGAAGAGAAGGAAACAGTTCTTCACCTCCTCTGTTTATGTCCTGCTCTAGCTCAAAAACTCAAGCCATACCTAGAATCACATTAACATAATCAATCTTTCACGTTTCGTAAGGTACTCAAACTGGTTTCATTGAGCTTAGAAGAAAGCCTCAAGATTCATGTGATATCACAATGGGCTATTAAACTGGCCTAAGTGGGTCCTACTCCATCACGGAAAGCCACTTCAACCTAACCTAACCTAACCTTGGTCTTCATATTAAGACATACACATATCAAGAATAGAAAGCATCCCACGAAGATTTTTTCGTTTTGCACTTCAGTACCTTCCTTATGCAGATCCTTTGATCCTTTACCGCCTCCATCTGTCAAACCTCAACTCATTACAGAAACGTAGAGAAATTGTTGACATTCTTTTTATTCATCGACTTCTCTCTGGTTCAGTTGACTGCTTCTCCCCCTTCTATTTATCAACATACAACACACCTCCTATGGCTTTAACGATCCTCTGACCCGTATCCTTCGCTTGGTCAACTGGAATCCAAATTCATTTGGTTTCAACATCAGATTTTAAAACTTTAAAAGAAAGATTCAAGGTATGCAACTCTTGTAAGGACGTAGAACTTTAATAACAATGAACTTAAGAAAAACCTAACATAACTTACTATACTAAGAACTACCAACATATGTGTTGTTACACGAGTCAGTAATAAGGCAGTAAGAGAATCTGTGTATTGAAATTGTAAAGTTTTACCTCGTTCTGTTCGTCTAATTCATATTGTCCGGCTTTAAAATTAAATTGTTCTCATTTGTAAAACATCATAATAAACTTTCCTTACCACTTTTAAATACTTTCACCTTGGCAGCAATATTTTCTGTTTCGTCATTAATTTTTTTCTCATAAGCACTCAAAACAATTAGTTTTTATAAAAGAATTAATGTTTACATCTCTTTGTTTTTCAAAATTAAAAATTGTACAGTCTATCAGAAGTACTTCATGTTTTGAAGTGAAAAGGAATACAAAAGCGATCTCATTTACCTAGCAGCGCTTTTCAAGATAACTCCAGTGTACTGTGTTGTAAATTATGTTAACACAAAATTTTTCAAAGATAGCTAATTCTACTTACATATGTACATACTTCATACATAAGTAATGTTAAAAACTTTTGCATGACTGTTTTTTATCCAATTTTAATCAACGTTTTCTCCAACTTTTTTATTTGGATGGGTTTTGAGTTTTTCTTAAATACTTTTGTTAGAATAAATCACTCAATAACAAAGACCGTTTCACATGCCTTACATATTCTTGTTATACTTTTTTCCAGGGAACAGCAACCGATTTAGTTGTTCAAATCGTACTTATTGCCGAATCAATGCGCCTACAAGCCATGATGGGAACATATGGTATTCAAACTCAGACACCTCATGAGGTGAGCTTAGCTTTTTCAAACTTGAAAAATTTGAAAAGTATAAACAGAATATTATCGACCTCACAAAAATAGGTCGAACCTGTCCAAATTTGGTCATCGACAGAATTAATCAAAGTCTATCAACATCTTGGAGTTAACAACAAAGTTGGGCTGACAGGCCGTCCACCACGTCCTGTTGGTTCATTGGGCACGAGCAAAGTATATCGAATTTGTGGCATGAGTGTTCTGTGCTACCCTCTTATTTTTGAAGTTTCTGATTTTTACTTGTACCGAGATATGGCACTTCTAATAGATGACATCAAAACAGAACTTCAGTTTGTTGGGAAATATTGGCGCTTATCAGGACGTCCAACTGTATGTTTGTTGATTCGAGAAGAACACATGCGTGATCCTCAATTTAAAGAAATGTTGGATTTGCTTGCCATGCTTAAGAAAGGATATTGCGATGGAATGAAAGTTCGCATAGGTCGATTGCAAAATTTAATCAGTAGTTCCTGCATAGGTAATACATTTTAATTTTGATATTTTGTGATGTTTTACTTATATTTTAATGTATTTTCTTTGTAGAACATTTGGATTTCATGAACCAAAGTGATTTGTCTGACAATGAGAATGCTTTTGCTCAAATTAATCATGAGTACATTGGTTATCAGAGTTTAACAGATGTACCGAAGGCACTAAGCTATGTTGAAGAACAAATGTCATGTGAGGTAAGAGCAATTAATTCAAAGCATTAATTTTTTTATATTTTGATGGGTTAATGCCTTTTAAATATTAAATAATGGCAACTCTTGAAAATTTTTAAGTGACAGCAAAACTGAATAGCTCTATAAAAAAGTGTTTATTTTAAAATAAAAAAAAAATAATAATAATCCTAAAAAAGATTTAACAAACTTTTAAAAGTGTTAAGAAATTTTAAAACATTAAAGTTTGCTTAGAACAGTGAATACTAAAGTGTAAATGAGTTCGAAAAAATCCCTTGCTTTCACTTCACCAGAGCATTTAACTGCATCTTTCAAAAAGGCATCAAAAAACAACAACAACTATAACAATCATTGCGTTAGGACAAATGTCAATAGAAGACCTGAAGACGTTCATGGGAAATTTATTGGACGAAAAAAATGCAAATTTGGCAATAAAAGAAGACAAAAATGCGGACCTAACAACTAAGATCGAGGATATCCAAGATCAATGCAATGCCCTTAAACGGTAGTAGATTTTCTATATAAGAAAAATTGCGAAAGAAATCTCATCGTTTGGCTTCCTAAACATCCAAACATTGATCATCGTGAAGAAGTCCGAAAGTTGTTTACATCTCTTATGCCAAAAGAATCAACGCCCATAAACTCAATGCGTGTACTACCATCCAATTACCAAACTTGCAATGTTTTGTTGGAAACTAATTCGAAAGATTATGTGGATGAAATGCTTCAAAACTCAAGCAAACTAAAAGGTACTGACATGTTAATTCACCGAGACTTTCCATTAGAAAAGCGAAGATTGTGACAATCATTGGGCGCATTCATAAATCTAGTGGCTGCGTAGTCAATAGGCGTGTACCATCAACTGAGCGCTCAGTGAGCGCTCAATGTCAGATTGACGGAGGCAGAATCGTTTTGTGGGACAAGAATCTCCGTACAAACATAAGCTGTCAAAAACATATGTTGTCAATTGTAGTTTTTGATGTGAATTTATTATTTTTTCTATTGATAATTCTTTGTTACTTTTGGAAAAAAAACTATTAAAATGGATAACAAACAAGAACAAGTTTTGCGTCAAATTTTAAGTAGTTCATCAGATAAAATAAGAAATAAAAAAAGGAATGAGGAGCATGAAAAGATTTTGATGGAACTCCTAAAATTAAAATTATTTAAATTACGCGCCACACCAGACAAATGACAACTGAACAGCTGTTTTGGGTGAGCAAGCAAATTGAGAAATGAATCCATGAATTTTTTGTCTCAGAGATCTCCGCAAAAAATCTCAGTGCTCAGCTGAGATTTTTTGTCTCACTTAAAAAAATAGTTGAGCGCTCGGAGCGCTCAGTTGATGGTACACGCCTAATATTTAACTAGCTTTGTGAATGCAAAATTGCACTACAAAGCAAGTCAATCCGGAACTGTCATATTACTGACAAATGCAAATATATAAAATAAGATACATTTTTGATTTGATAACTTGAAATAATCTTTTGTGTTTTTAAATTCAATAAAATCAAATTTAAGACATAATTTGAGTGATTTATATTTGTATTTAAATACTGAACGATTTATTTCATTTTGAATTCTTGTGTCTTTACCAAGCCACCATTGTGAAACGTCAAAATTATTCTCCACTTCCTTTGTAGCCGAAATTTTTACACTACCGTCGGAGGGGAAATTTTAACTCATTTTATAGTTGGAAGTAGCCAATCAGAATTACTTCACTACGTAGTGACTACATACATTAGTGAATGCGCCCATTACTACGTGTTAGAAAGGCAATTAAAAATTGAAAACAAACTGACGATGTATAAATACATAGAAGGTGAAACATTAGTGGCGGCAGGGATAAATTTTAACCTTTGCATATAAAAACTATAGTACTCTTATGGAACATGAATTTTTAGTTCATTGATGGTTGACAGGCGGCGGGCATCTCTGATGGCTGCAAGACAATGTTGCCACTGGTTATCAATGCTTAATGCAGGCAGCATAGGACTCCTTAAGAGGTTACTAGAGACTCGATCGGAAAAGGACATGGCAGTCTCTTGCGATTGTAGCCGTCTAACGTCGAAACTTCTCACAGTACTTCCTTGTTTTGGCTTGGACCGGGATATCCATAGCCGTACCTTGGCTACAACGAGGTAGTGGTCCGAGTCAATGTTGGCCCCTCGGAATGTTCGGATATCCTGTATACTGGAGAAGTGTCGTGCGTCGATCGCAATGTGGTCAATCTAGTTGACGGTTGATTGATCAGGAGATTTCCAACAGATCCGAAGTTCGTTGTCCTTATTTCGTTTGCTTGGGTTGTCAACAGCGAATCCGACTGTATCCGAGGCTTGTTGGTGCTTCGCAACTAGAAAATTTTTACGTGGTCAGGAAGTCACCCCGACGGCAAAACCCCCAAACTGGAGGGCCAGATCCTTAGTATAACTCCAAGGAAGGGAGGTTTCAAAAATGGGAGGATATATTCTTGTTGTGTGGGATATCTCTAGAATCTTTAGATATTTTTAATGGATCTCTTAGGGAAAAATTTAAAAACATTCTAGAATTGATAGATGCTCGAATAAGATCAGATCTAATACAGGAAGCCAAGGGGTCATCGCGTCGATCTTTATACCCAAAACTTGAGTATAATTTGAACAAATTTAATTATTTCACCGATGAATTGAGCTCGTTTGAAATTTCAAATATTTTCCGTGTTAGAGGAAATCTACTAGATTTACTTACTTTAACGTTCGCAGAACGTATTGCTCCTCGTGTATCCTGCAAAAACAAGAAAAATCCTATCACTTTTTATCTATGTGTCCCATTTTAAAAGAATTGAGGTTTTTATACTTTCAAAAAACAATATTAAATGAAGCAGAGTCGATATGTGTCCTAGATGGAGAAAACTGGAAAATCCTAGCGCAATATTGAATTGAAACCATAAAGTATAGAAAAGATTTTGTTGATGATTAAAAATTTTATAAAACTTTTTTTCCCCTAAATGCATTGCATACATTCAATAAATATCTCTTTTTGTTTGAGCAATTTATGAAAATTTTAATTAACATTGTAATGTAAATTAATTTATGTAAACCCCATATCATAGCATCATATATAATTTAAAATCACTTGTGTATAATATTTTTAATTTAAAATAGAAAATTGTGTTATTTTTATTAAAGCTTTTTTAAAAGAAAATTGTTTAGTAAAACCAAACATGTTAAAAATAAGTTGGCATCTGGCAGATGGTTTAAAGCAAGGCCAAATTCTAATTATTATGTTTACAAACATTAATTGTAAACTTTATATTTGAAAAAAAAATATTCTATTCTATTCTAAATTATTCTATTAAATAAACACGAGCAATTGGAAAATGTGATATAATATTAATTGTGCGCATTAATTATTAATTTCAAAAATTGAATTATTAATATTTTAAAAAAATATTTACATACAGGCATGGTAAAAAGTATTGGCACACCTCTGTTTATAAAAAGTAACTTATTTATAAAAAAAACTGCTTCAGCGGCTTTGTTAGACTTCAGCTTAAAATATATGGCAATCTTTACTTCGTCTTAGTCGGGAAGACGGGATTGTTGGATTTCGTCATCTATATTGAATGGATTATCCTACCTGACTATGCAATTCGGTTCATGTCGTCGCGTTATATTGTCTCCAGAAGTGATCATTCTATATCCTCAGCATTGACTGCGGTTCCACTATGATGTTTCCATTTTCGTCTTTGCAGCCTTCGGTTTGAGGTTTATGCACTTGTGAATTTCTTTTCACCTGCTCATACAACTTTGAATTTCATTTCTGCTTTTGAACCTCTCATCATCTTTGACTGACACGCTTCTCATGCTCTCTCTTTTTTTTGTCTTTCTGAGAAGTCGATGTTCCGCTCTCCTCTTCTGCTCATAGAGTTCGTAAGCAGCTTTCTTCGCTCTATGCAGCGCCGTTTGCTTGCATGTTGTTTGGTTGCATTTACCTGGAGAGATTCCTCATTAAACCAGGGGTTTCTTTTTGGTGGCTTTTTGAAACTCAGCAAGTCAGATGCAGCTTTTCTGATTGAATCTTGGCAATGTCGCCACTGGTTCTCGATACATTGTGTTGGTGGCAGCGAACCTCAAAAGAAGTTACTAGTGACTCGGTCGGAAAAGGATTTGGTGATCTCTTGCGATTGTAGCCGTTCGACGTTGTATCTTCTCCCAGCATCTCCCTGTTTTGCCTTGTTTCTGGAAACCCGAAGTGCTACCTTGGCTACAACGAGGTAATGGTCCGAGTCGATGGTAGCTCCTCGGAAAGTTCGGACATCCATGATGCTGGAAGCGTGTCTTGCGTGCGTCGATCGCAATATGATCAATCTGGTTGACTGTAGATTGATCTGGAGAACTCAAAGTTCCTTTGTGGATGTTTAGGTGTACAATACTCGTACTGGCTACCATGACGTTTCGCCCCGTAGCAAAATCGATGAGCCTGAGTCCGTTATCAGAAGTGTTGTCATGCAGGCTGTTTTCCCGATTATTCCACAAAAGATGTCTTTACTTCTTGGCTTGGCATTTAAAATCGCCTAGGACAATGTTAATATCGTAGCTAGGACACTGATCATATGCTTTGTCCAAGAGCTTGAAGAACATATCCTTGTTTGTCATCTCTTCTGTGGGCGCGTGTGCGCATATTAGGCTAATGTTTCCGAATTAAGCCTTAATGCGGATGATCATGAAGCGCTCGTTGATGCAATTATAGTTGAAGACTTTTTGCCTTAGTCTGGATCCAATGAAAAAGCCGCATCCAAATATCGTAGTTTTGCATCCTCTTTTTGCCTGGCCGATACTATCGCATAGTTGGCGTTGATATCTGCTTTATAGCAGTCTAGGCCCTCCGCTAATTCTTTGACTGCACGTGGTCTATTAAGGAACCTAACATTCCACGTGCATATCCGAAGTTCGTTGTCCTCAACTCTTTTGCGTGGGTTTTCAACAGTATCCGAGGCCTGTTGGTGCTTCGCAACTGGTTTTTCTTTATGTAGTCAAGGAGTCATCCTAACGCACGATCTTCCACCTGAAGGACCAGTTCCTTGATTTAACTCCAAGAGCAAGAGCCGGCATAACCGCTCCTTACAGGCCTTGGCTCCGAATATGTCGTAGTAGCCCTATAAGGTGTTGACTAAGTCGTTTAATCTAACTGGAACTGCAGACGCCACCATTGATTTAGAGTTCCTCACACTTACTAAAGTGTTAAAAATAGAAATACAGGCAACCCTTAAGTGCCTTGCACATGAGCAACGAACTGCGAACTGCGAATGGACGAACAAACGTGATTTTACACATTTCAAAAAGTCAATTCCACACAAAAACACATTTAAATTATAAGAAACCAATTGACACTAATATTAGGATAATAAAATTTGCATTTTGTTCTCTAAAACAAGAGAATTTTGTAAAAACAATTTGGTAGTAACGAATCGCAGTGTGGTTGCTGCGAACTGTCAAACTCTATTCGCGTTCCACATACCATCCACACTGCAACGAATAAATTGTTCGCGCTCAACTTAACCTCAAAATTATAACACTCTTGTTTTGTTTTTGTGTGAAAGATGATGGCTGAGGAAAATATGGAGAAAAGGGTTGACAATTCGTCACTACCTGCGAATAGAAATAAAAGCTCATGTGAAAGAAAAGTCAAAATATGCGAACATCCACAGTTCGCAGTTCGCAGTTCGTTGCTCATGTGCAAGATGCTTTAGTTAGGCCAACTTTTAGTAAAGCAACCCTATGCTATTAGAAAGATAATTTAATAACCTTTCATTTGAACAAAAAACCGACTAATCTACACTTACGAAAGACTTAACACTTCAAATGCAGGCAACCCTGAGTTATGCCAGGTTTTGGTTAGGTTACTCTATATTGTTCGGACGAGAGTTATTAAAATATTCATTTAAATTAAAAAGGAATGGTCAAGTCTAACAAGCTGACATTCTAGTACGAATAGTACAATAAAAATAATAATAAATTACCTTTCATTTGACACCAAAATCAAATAAATAACAGATGAAGGTATATTTACTCCGAAGGACCACCTCTTTAAGCCAAGCAACCTTCTAAAAGGGCCTGGATATAAGTAGGCAACGTTTTTTTTCATCTTTGGGTGAAGGACTTTCATTATATATCCGATTTTTGTAAATAACATATGAGAACATACAATAGAACTCAAAAATGCACTTTTATTTTGCAATATTCAGTGCCTTAGAGCCAGGTTATAGCTAGGCAACCCAACCGCAAATTGTAATTCCAGTTGATATCTTCGATTAAATATTGGTTATTATCAAATAACAGTCGGTATATCAAAAAATAAACAGATTTCAAAAATATGAGTTCCGAGTCTTACTTTCTGCTTTCCTCCTACCAAACGCCCGAAATAAATTTATTTAACGAAGTGTTCCTCAGTCTTTTTATAAAGTTAGTTGGCGCTTCATACTTTTATTAACAGCTTAATACAGTATACATACATATATGTTATTTCATCTTTCTCATTCAATGTCTTTTGTGATATAAATCAGACAAAAGTTCTTTAATAGTTTCTAAGTACTTATTGCGAAGCCAGTAAAAAAATGTGTATATTTTCCTAAAGATTGCTGTCTTCTTTAAGACTATGTTTTTAATTTGATGAATTTATTTTATTGGTTTCCTTATTTTTCTCATTTAGGAATACATGTCCAAGCCCACTAGCGATATAATCGAAGCTCTTCGTAAAACTGATTCTATATATGCGCTGTGTCAACTTTGGGGCTACCTTTTGACGCGCGAAGGACCAAATTTCGAAGTAAATGGAATGAGTGTTAACCAAGCCTGTACACAACTTTATCATCGTGCTGGTTCATTGCGTTATTGGAGAGCAGTTCGGTATTGTAGTTCCTTGTTGCATCATATTGTTGATTCTATAAGTCCCTTCATTACTACCGTTTTGGTAAACGGCAAGGAATTAACTGTTGGAGTAATTGGTCAAAAAGAAACAGTTTTTGACAAACCCATGACACCTGCTGAGATACAAAATGTTATGTATACAAGCGTGCAACCCTACAATGTTATACAAGCTGTGTTGCAACAAGAAGTTGTATTATATTGTGGCAGACTTATTGCTACAAACCCCAATATGTTTAGAGGAATTCTTAAGGTAGCTCTATATATACAATTATTTCAAATATCAAATACTTACATATATTACATACTTTATCTTTTTCATGACTTTAGATTAGGGTTGGCTGGGTTCTTGAAGCTATTCGAATTTATCTTCGAATTGCTGGTCAAAAAACGTGTGACTTGGATAATCTTTCACCTTTCCAAGTGCGTATCTTGCTTCAAAAAGTTCTTACTGTTAGCGAATGGGCTGCTGAAGAGAAGTATTATTTTTGTTTACCCACTTTAATTGTTTGTACGAATTTGAATATTAATATTTTCTAGATTGACAACATTGGAGCGACGTCAACTTGAAGGATCCCTTTGCCGTGTGCCAAAACATTTCTATAACAAAGTTTGGGATATTTTGCAGAGAACTCCTCAGGGTATTATAACTGAAAATCATCATCTTCCTGCTTCTCCTACTCTTACCAATATGAGCCGGGGTGAACTGACATTTTCCTTACTTGTCGAGGAAACGCTTATCTGCATTAAGCAACCTGAGCGTCGTCAATTGACAGTTGAATTGATTTGTATTATCGCTACAATTCTAAGTAGAAATCCGGAACTTAGATTCCAACAGGCCCTTAACTTGGACGAAATTCTTATAGAAGCTTTTGTTATGTATTGTAAGGTAAGACGAACATTGTTAATTGTTTTTTATAAATTGTTTTAACGAGCTACATGTTGATTTTTGTTTTTAGGATAATAAAATTCAGTTAGATAATAAAAAACTGGAAACCAAAGATATATCTCCTTTCTATGCATTGGTATATGCAGAAACAACTGGTTATTTGGCTAGAGCCGCAGTCAACAAAGTTCTTCAAGGTGGAGCGCTTTCACCACAAGGAGAGAATAATAGCGATATTCATGACGAAACTTGTAAAGTTTCTTAATATTAAGATAAAATGAATTATTATTTGCGTTGTTTGTAATAATTTGTTATGAAGTATTTTACTAAGTGTTTGAATTGTCAAAAAAAATGGCGAAATTGTTTTGCTGATTGTTTATTACGATTGTAATATTCGAGAGTGATAGATATGATACTTACAAAATAGAGTTCTTATGTTTTATCTAATATTGCTGCCTGATTTAGTTTTATTTTTTTGTTGAACTGCTTTTACAGTTGGGAATTATTCCTCTCAATTAATGGACAACAACGTAGTCCATTAACAGTCTTACAGTCTATTTCTTCATATAGTGGCTAACACAATTACTTATCCTATAGCAATGAGTGTCAACAAAATTAAACAACATTCTTTAATCCGAGATCCAAGGTATATTATTGATATTGGACATTATTGTACCTTTTAATAATGGTAAGTTCTTTTATGAAAGTAGGAATCGATTGGACATCAAAAGATGCAAAATATTGAACATACTTTTTAATGTACAAGGTACTCGAAAATTAATCATTTACCGTCGCGATTCAAGTTTGGCTTGTAGCAAAATAAGCCCAACTTGAACTTTAGATTGATGATAGAGAAAAACCAGCTTATGTATGTATGTGCATGGAACTATTGCGGCACCGCAGCGTTAAAATGACGCGTGTGTACTTGGCTAAGATTCATAAAATAATCAGATTATACCCCCATATAATTCTTGTAGTTAAACTTATGCAATATACAAGGAAAAATAAATATTTATTTTCTGAATAATCAAAGAGAAAATAACGGTTCTTTTCTGCTCAATTCACTTGCATTTAATACAAAATTACGTTTTTACACATGCTGTTTTACTAAAGCAATGTATTAGCTTAAATAAAATAAAGGCCTATAATACAAAGCTAAAGTAAAGAACCACTGGTAGTACAATTGTAAATTATTTTAATAAAACAAAAAAACTTAAATTTCTCTAACTTGTAGACATTGGTCGCATTCAGAAAGCTAGTGGCTACGTAGTCAAGGGATTCCGATTGGCTAAATTTAACTACAAAAGTAGTTGAAAATTCCCCTCCGACGTAGTGTAAAATTTTCGGCTACAAAGTTAGTGCACACTGGTTTTGACGTTTCACAATCAGCTGCTCGGTAAGGACACAAAGATTCAAAATGAAATAAATCATTTAGTATTTACATACAAATAAAAATCACTCATATTATATCTTATATTCGGTTTTATTGAATTTAAAAACAAAACAAACTACCTATTTAAAGTACTAAAAACACAAATGTTTCCTGTATTATATATTTGCATTTGTCATTGATATGACAGTTCCGGATTGACTAGCTTTGTAGTGAAGTTTTGCATTCACAAATCTAGTTGAAATTCGACTACGTAGCCACTAGCTTTATGAATGCGCCCATTCTACTTACATTGGGGACTTTCACTAAGCTAGTGGCTACGTAGTCAGGGGATTCTGATTGGATAAATGCAACTACAAAAGTAGTTAAAATTTCCCCTCTGACGTAGTGAAAAAATTTCGGGTACAAAGTTAGTGCACACTGGTTTTGACGTTTCACAATCAGCTGCTCGGTAAGGATAAATATACAAAATGAAATGAATATTTCGGTATTTAAATAAATACAAATATAAATCACTCATATTATATCTTCTTTTAGTTTTATTAAATTTAAAAAGAAAAAAAAAAACTATTTAAAGTTATCAAATCAAAAATGTTTCTTATTTTATATATTTGCATTTGTCAATAATATGACAGTTCCAGATTGACTAGCTTTGTAGTGTAGTTTTGCATTCACAAAGCTAGTTGAATTTTGACTACGTAGTCACTAGCTTTATGAATGAGCCCAATTTCAAAAAAAGGGTGGCATAATGCACATAATTATGTCCCTAACATTTAATGTGCAAAACAAATTATTTAAATATTGCCGGATAAATCCTTTTAAAGAACTGCATAAAGACGAATTTTACTGTCGATTCGGATTTGACAAGATTACTATCTAGTAGTTTCTGATTGAAAATCTCCAAATGGAAGCGCCTTTGTCTAAACGCGGCCTTCCCATATTTATACATTGTTACAAGTAACATTTTTTGGATGTAACGTTCATCAAGTTGATGTTGGTACGAAAAAACCTCAAATGTTCACCAAGGTGAATTGCTTGGTGACGCAAGCTATGCATGTTCCAGAGTCTTATTGACCCCTGTCTGAAATGCATTAAAGTAAAAGGAAGAACGATACAATAAAAGTCAAACATCTACAGAAGCCGAATAAAAGGCATTCAAATTAAAGTTCAGATCAGTTCTTGACAGATAACGTGTTGAAAAAATGTTGTTATGTTCTTCATAACATAGCTAAAAAAGGAAACATTTAAATTTTGGAAGAAAATGTATAACCCACTTCATTACAGCTATCATTATTATAACCGGTAGTATGTATTATTTTCACAAAGTATACTCCTCAAACTGTATTTGATTTCCCAAACTGTCCATTTTTGGGACTGTTTCGAGTAAAATGAACTGTAGATACGACATAAAGGAATACTAGTATTAAATCTAGCAGCAGCTTTTAAAATTAAATTGGGTTTTAGTTAGTACGTGCTCAACCTATTTAATATGAGCTAACTATAAATTTGTGCCTGTAAATCTATTTAGGTGAGCATGAGTGATGTGAAGGTGTATTAAATTATTAAATTTCTAGGATCATAAACTTGTGGACCAATATTTCAAAGTATATGGTCATTACTTATTTTAACATTTGTAACTATTGATGATTTATTTTTTAAGCAAATAATATAGTTAAACAATGTAATCCATTTAGTAGGTCGGCATTTACATAGTTTTTTTTAAATATATTTTGTTTTATCGCATTGCCGTTCTCAAACTGTCATTGCCCTCTAAATCAAAATGATAACATCACAGCGACATTACAAGTTTTTTTTTTAAACGGATTTGTACAAATTATTTTGTTTAACATTTTTTTTTTAATTTTTATAAGAAAAGACATATTTATTTATTATTCAAATAATCTTGTGTAAATCGTTTCAGTCAAAGTATTTTTAAAAAATCTATGCTTCGAGCTGTTGGCCGCATAATTTTTATATTAACATTTTCAAATATGGGGCTACATAGTTATACTACATAGTTATATGTAACACACAAATAAAGAAGAATAAACTTATTGATTGAAAAGCAGCCTTTTTGTTCATTAAAGTACACCTTCTGGTTCCTTTCCTACAATTCTTGAACCATCTGCAAGATTTAATTTTAATTTGCACCTGTAGCTCTGTGTTACACTTGAAATGATTCATTTGTAATACAAGTACTTGCACTTTTGTCTTTAAGACTCCAGAACTTTCAAATAATTAATTCATGTCACTTTATGATTAAAATCGACAACGCAGCGATTAACCGTGGCCAGATGTCGCTTTGGTCGTTGCGTCGCACAGTGGCCCGTTTATGCAAAACTGCTTGCAATATTCATTTTTCGAGTGGGTCTATAATGCAAAACTTTTTAGTTCACTGTATTCACAAATATTTGAAGCTCCAGTAATCAAAAAATTTATTCAATTTTACTGGTTTGCCTTATAGAGCAGGCCAAAGTTGAAAATTTTTTATGATGATCATTTTTTTTATTTTTTTATATTTTTTCTTAACTTTAAATGTAAAAACTAGAAAAGGGGCTTCGAAACGCTTTTCGTTTTTGTTTAAATAATAATAATAATAAAATAATTTAATAAAGATGAATCAATTGAGGACAAACATAATTACGAATATGGAATCTCTCCACTGCACGCTAGAATCAGATGCATGGAATTTATTTTGAAGCTTGCGTATACTCTTCGACTAGAAGGAGAAGGTACTGATGAATCGATTGGGACCAAGGAGGCGGAAAAAAGAAGAAAACAAGAGATCCAAAGGCGTTTTCGCGATGAGCTTGGCCTTGATGTGGATAAACCAAAGCAAGGGTTTGGAAACACTAATGACGGAAACACTGCAAGAAGATTTTTTAAGTAGTGAATGCAGTTAAATTTGGGGAGTATACTAAGAAAATGGCAGAGCTTTTAAAACAAAAGTATCCTGAAAAACTACTCACACGTCACACCTACTCTACACAAAATATTGGTTCAGTCAAAATATTATTGAATATCAACCACTACCACTTGGAGAACTGTCAGAAGAAGCCCAGGAATGCAAAAATAAAGACTACAAGAAATATCGATATCAGAATACGTGTAAAGTTTCAAGGATTCGGCAGAATGAGGACCTATTTAGCATGCTTGCAGCCTCTTCGGATCCACTTATTTCTTCCTTAAGGCACGTGAGAAGCCAAAAAGATTTGAAAGAATGATACTCTCCAGAAATGATGAGTTTATTACACATTTCCCCGGACTTAGATGATAGTTTTCAAGAAATTTAGTGTTTATATATTAATTTGTTTTGTCATTATTTCTTTTTACACTGTTTGACTCATAGAGGAAATATATTATAATATTATATATATAATATATAATATATTTCCTCTATGGTTTAACTTTTGATATATCACCAAAATACATTATGTGTTCTTGAATACTGGAAAATAAAAAAAATCCTTAAAATTAAAAAAAAAAACAACTTTTTTTCCACCTTTTCACTCGAATTGGTCCTTTTTCTTTTTGCTCTACTGTTTCAACTCACTAGATTACTTAAAAAATTGATTTTGACGATTGCATAGTAAAATACCGCTATGTTTATCACCTTTGTTAAAACTTCTTATTTTAACACAAATTTCTGAAACACCCTGTAAACATTTTTTTTTTTGAAAGTCACAATTTTTATAGCCTTGGAAATTTCCTTCAATTTATTTATTTATTTTTATTTATTTATTTTATTTCGTTCGTTCGTTTTGGAGATATGATTTTTGAAACCAAAAAAGTCAAAACGGGCCACTGTGCGTCTTCGTTCCTCTCCATGAGTATACTATACTATTCGAAAACCTGTTTATGTCGAAGTGCGGTCTTCAGCGCTAGAAAAATCGTTCAGTGTAGTTACGAAACTAAACCAACGGCGGATATTTTTTTTTGCTGAACATGTCCATTATGTTTTAGAAATGTCACAAATAGAATTGTTGTCATAATTTTTATTTACCTCCGCAGATCGCTGTACCAAAAAAAGTCTTAAAATGAAACAAATCCTTGCCAACATGTGAACGTTCAAACAAAATAAATTGTATATAAGTTCTTCTAAATTTTATGAATTATCAAAAATTACAAATAACAAAATACAATGAATTCCTGTGCCCAGTTCCCCACTGTACTTATATTAACTTTAGTGATAAGCTACTCAACCACATCGCATCAAGACTTTCCGGATCTAAATTTGCCACCTGATCATCTGGTGCGTTACTTCAATACATTCCCTTCACTCAGAGACAAATGCCTTGAAACCGATACATGTACATACGATAAAATCTTAAAAAATGCCTCAAACAGGAACGCTTGTTGGGGACATGAAGCCAGTTGCAATCCACCGAATAATTTTCAAACACCTCAATGCCTAGGAGATCACACTGGATGGGTGCAGAATAAACAGACTCAATTAGACACTTTCTTTTATCAAGCCGATTTTGGTTATATTAAGCAGCAAATCAGTGAACTGACGGTAATGTGTGAGCCAACCTACCGGGAGGATTCATCCCTCGAGTGTTCCAAATATTTGCGCTTCTGTCGAGGTAGAAACATTATTATGGATTTCCGAGATCTATCAAAACGACATGATCTCATCAGGTATAACATGGATGTATTAAGTCAAGGTCAGATAGGTGGTCATTGCCGGTTTCACCGTGAACGTCTCATGAACGAAACGGAACACATGGGTGCCTTGCAATCCTGGGCTCCAGAGCTTCGATATTTCGAAGAGAAAGAATTTCGTCCCATAACCGATGATGGCAAATGTGATATAGTCGTAGAAAAACCCACTTACATTATGAAAATCGATGCCAATTATAATATGTACCATCATTTCTGTGATTTTATAAACCTATACGCTTCATTATTTGTCAATCAAAGCCATCCATTAGCATTCCACACGGATACACAAATTCTGATATGGGAGTCATATAAATACGAATCACCTTTTGCGGAAACGCTCAAGGCATTTACTAGTAATCCTGTCTGGAATTTAGACAATGTCCGGGGAAAAGTTGTGTGTTTCAAAAATCTGGTTCTTCCGTTATTACCAAGAATGATATTCGGTTTGTACTATAACACGCCAATTGTGAGTAGCATTTAAATTATATATACGAGGTCCAAATTAATTTTTTTCCATAATTATTTGTATAGATTTATGGATGCGAAAAGAGTGGTTTGTTTCGAGCATTTTCTGAGTTTATAACTCATCGCCTTCAAATTCCAATGCATTCCAAAATCAATTCCAAGATACGCATAACATTTTTATCACGAAAAACAAAGTATCGCCAAGTGTTAAATGAAGACGAGTTGATTAAAACAATAAACAGTAATACAAACTATTTTGTGAGGCGAATATCATTCGAGAGGTAAGTTATTTTTTAACAAAGCTAAATGAGTAATACTCACGCTGATTGGTATAACTTAAAAGCTAGGGCGAGTAAGTTGATGGAGGAAAATATTTCCCACCTTTATAATTATTAAAGAAAAAAAAAACCATAACAAATACAGAGTCATGCGAAATCATTTTAAAAGCCAGTCGTCTGCGTGAACAGTTTTTGAATTTTTTTTTTTAAACTGAACAAATGGATCAAAAATGAATGCCTTTTCGTTAATTTTTGATCCATTTGTTCTTAAAAATGATAATTATTGTACAATTGTACAATAGTAAATGTATAAAACTAATTATATACAAATTTACAAAAACACTTTCGAAAATAAAAACAAAAAGTCAAATTATTGATATGGCCATTAAAAAAGTCACTAAAAACTGGAAAACTAGCAACTTTTTAGGGACACAAGAAGTTCATGCTTCTTTAAAGAATTTTATTGGAATATTTTACTGAAAATGTTTTGCTTAGGTAGGTTTCAGACTATCTGACTACTTACAGTATTTTTAAATACAGAACTTTGACCAAACAGAATTCTGAAATAAAGAATTTTATCCTATAGACTTTTTAATATACAGAATTTTAAAATACAGAACTTTTGACATACAACATTTTAATTCCATTATTATGACGCATAAAGTATTTTGAACACAAACCCCTTAAATTTATCTGCAGCCATAAGAAGAAAGGGACACCTTTGCCTCCTGAGAAGTAGGAATCATATGGAACATTTATTATAATATCATAATTTTTTTATTATAATATGCTTACATGCAACAGACATTAAAAGTATTACTAGTTCATTCAATTAATTAATTCTTGAAAGCAATAGTTACACTTTTTTACAACGAATTTTGAAAAAAATTAGTTTGAAAATTAAAAAAAAAAAGTCCCATGTATCACATTCGATACACAAATTTATTTTTTTTCTTGTGCCGCGACATTAAGAGAATAGTTTTGGAAAAATTTACTTTTAAACTTGAAATTAAAAAAAGATTGTATCTAATCAAGTGTAATTTTTTTGTTTTTAAAATTCGATGATCTATTAATTTTCAAAAAAAAAAAACAGCAAACTACATGCTGAAATGTATCTCAGGTTTTGAGAAACTAAACTTTTTTTCAAGAAAAACACTTACATATAGTTTTCGCAAATAATAAAAAACAAATAAATTTAGGCCAAGTTTTTTAAGCATGGTTTTTAATGAAAATAAAGCTTTAGCGTACTTAAGCTTGGCTGTGAGAAACTGGCTGAATAATCATTTTAAATACTGATGAGTAGAAAGAGTCACCAAAATCTCCAGACTTAACTTATTTGGATCCTTAAACTTGGGTATTCATACAGTATTATGTATATAAACGTTGTAATGTCTACTTTAAGTAATTTTAACACCGCAATGAAGTCAGGCTAGTCAAACTGCAGAAGAATTGGCAGACTCAAATTTGGGAGCGGCTCAAAATACTGTTTTTCACAATCTTGAATGATCGAAATTCTGTAAGGGTGTATGTTTAATCGTGGACTGTAAACCATAGATACGAACGGATAAAATGAAACACCGATTTGTTTAGAGTCGGGAAACTCAGAAAACCCGACTATCCTAACTCTTTATTAAGTACAAATTCTTATAACAATTACTCTGATCGAACGCGATTGAATTGATGGTCCTGAAGGGACCATCAGACTGTACTTTGCTCTGAAGGAGCTCTACACGGTAGCGACCGTCCTGTACACAGGCCCGAATTAAAGAAAATGGAGGCCCGGGGCTATTTCAAATTTGAGGCCCCCTAAAAAGATATAAAACCCAAGCAAGCCAACCCCTCATAACCCAGAGCGTCCTAAACCCCAAGCGAGCCAACCCAATAACCCAAAGCGTCCTAAACCCCAAGCGAGCCAACCCAATAACCCGAGGCGCTAGGAGTCCACGCTCTCAGAGCCGATGCGCCGAGGTTGACGCATCGAAAATCCAACCCCCCCATCAGATTAAGAATATTTGATACCCGGGGCTAATTATTCATCAGGGACTCTTTTTAACGTTTTTGAAAAATTAAATGTGTTAATTTTGCAATCGCAAATAAAAAATCGTAAACCTAAATTTTACCACACTAGTATCGAAATGTACTTTAACGCTCAATTCGCACATCTCCCTTAATCAAGAATAAATAAGGTACTCGAGATAATTACTAATTAGTCCAGCATATTTCCACACTTCGCAAAAAAAAAAAATACGAGGCATAGAATTCAATTTTTTTTCAATCAGGAAAACCTTTGCTGAGTTAGGCTGCATAGATTTAATATTTTTTGAGTTTAAAGTTTTGGGTTAACAGCGTCTAAGGCTATGTGGGTTTGACTTTTTGGATATACTAGCGAGTTGAGCTATGTGGGTTTAAAGTTTATGGGATTAATTGCGAGTTGGGCTATATGGGTTTAACGTTTTTGGGGTATATAGCTTTCGAGTTTGGATTTTGTGGGGTCAACTAATTTTGGTTTTTATTTTTGGGGTTTATAACAGTTTGAACAGTTTGAATATCGCGGTTTTACGTTTTAAATTTCTTAATGAGATGGGGCCTTCGTTTCCGCAGGGCCCGGACTGCAGTCCTCCCTAGCCCCAATATTAATCCGGGCCTGCCTGTACAAGAGTTTAATATCAACTGAACATCAAAGTGCTCAAAGGCAATACACAAATGTATACAAATACAATGATATTTACGTTATATGCCTTTTACAATGTCTTTGTGATTCTATAAAAACATAATAAACTATTTATTACATAGCGTTCGATACACTCTATGTCTTAAATTCTGTGTTTCAAAACACTTTAATTTGAAATACTGTATACCAAAATGCTGAATGAACAAAATACTGTATTTCATTACACTAGCTCCGGATTTCTTATCACAAAATACTGTATCCTTAATAAGGGTTTTTTTTTTTGTTTTTACTGTAGCCAAAAATATTACATTATTTCTTTATCTTAAATATATATGTATTACACAATTTAAAGAGATTACTTACAATCTACCTTACTTCAGTCAAGTTTGAATAAGTTTTTAACATAAAATTGGAAGATAATGTTTTGATTAAAGGAACACTCTAAAACGTTGATTATAGTGGAAAGATATAATTAAATGCATAAATAAATGTATGTAATCAAAAAGTATATACATACATATATATGTATGTATTAACACACAAAGCAAAGCATGTTCTTTATAGATGTAAAGAGAAGAGGTGGAGTGCAATTGAAAGCTAACAATTAGAAATTTCAATTATAACTTTAACAAACGTGTATCTGTATACAATTTTAAGACAATTTAATAATATAAAACAGATATAGTGTTAGTGTGCAGTGCACTAATCAATAACATGAACAAATATATAAATAATTAAATGTATGGATACAAAATACTTAAATAAATAAATAAATGCTTAGGTATTTAAAGAAATTTATTGGAACATGTGACTGTCTTAAAATGTGTTCCTTAAGTAAGGTTCAGATAATAATAAGAGCATTTCGAAATACATAACTTTGACTAAGCAGAAGTTTAAAATACAGAATTTTAAACATACGTATATAATGTTGGTCATGCAGAATTTTGTAATACAGAATTTTAACATACATTTTTTTAATTTCAGTATTATGACTCAAACAGTATTCCCATTCCAACCCCTTAAATTTATTTGCAGAACTAAGACACATTCTCAATTTGGCGTAGTTTTAAACTTTTCTTGCTGTTCTATTGATTATTTTATATTGTGTGAAATATCTCATTTTTCATGAATCGATAGGGGCTTATTCGAAAAACTTATATCCAATTTCTATTGATTTGGTAGTAAATATTATAACGAACAATAAACTGACCCTGAGACCCTTGTACATAATATGGTGCCTTTGTCAGTATTTTTCTTTAATTTGTCTGTCACATACCAATGCCTTATTAACCAAACTTCAAGAAATAGATAGCGATAGTCAAAGTTAAAATGGTGGGCCTACAGTACAGTATTTTCATACTTGTAATAGGTCCCAGGAGGATAGCGCGATATTTTAACTGGACTAGATGTTAACCCCGAGGCATGATGGTTAGTGCGTTGGACTGTCATGCCAGAGGCCTTGGTTTCACAGGTATTGACAAATCCTCCAGGAGTAATTCTTGTCATGAAAAGTGCTTTCTCAAATTAGCCATTCGGATTCGGCTTAAAACTGTAGGTCCCATTCTCACCAATCACGAACGGTTAAAAAAAAATTGCATGTTTGATAGCTTTTTTTTCTTAAACAACAATATTTTAGCTAATCCGGTAGATGTTGTACTTTTTCTCTTTAAAAGTATGTTAACTTTCATTGAAGGGGGTATTCTAGTGTAGAGACATGAATTTCGCCCGGTTTTTGAAGCGTTGTATAAAGGAAACAACAAATATTTTTAGTATACATTTTTTTATCATTTGTTTATTGATTTGTTGTTCATACATAAAAAAAATTAATAGAAAAAAAATTAAAATTAACAAAGTTACAAGCAGTCAAAGTGGGGGGTCTAAATAAAAGAGGGTGTCTTGGCGTGCATCCTACCAACCCTCCTGGTGATCTGAAAAACAAAAACCAGACGGATTCCTAATAATTATAGATGTCGCTATCGTTTGACCCTTGGATAAGTTAAAAAAAAAACTTTTTTAACAAAATGCCAGCAGTTTGAAAAAAAAAATGTTCTTGTTGCATATTTTTCAACAATTCCGAATTTTTTAAAAATACTAAATGAGAAGTTATATTTTTGGGCAAAGACCACACGATAAAGAGATGTATAAAGAACATCCTTTCCAAATTTGAAGTAAATCGGTCTATTAGAACTCGATATATCCTTACCGCCAGCTCGAAAAAAGTAGTTTCGAGAAAAACGCGTCCAGAGCTTTGAGACAAGTTTTCGTCAATTTTACTTATAGAATGATACAGAATACGTACATATTTTTAATCCATATAAAAATCCTTCCTCTACTTCAAAATACTGATTCGATGTTCTCTGATGAAGACGAGCAGTTCTACCCTCCTTTGACGCCTCTGAAGTCCGGAATTCCGAGCGCTCGACCTTCCGAGTTTCTATGACCTTCAAAACCAGTTTCTATGACCTTCAATTAACTTGTGAAATAATAGGAATATTAAAAAATCCTTTTAAACGCATATTCTTGAATGTCTAAACTTTGGAAATATGAAAACAAATTTTTTTGATTTTTTCAAAATTCTACACTAGAATACCCCCTTAATTATGATAATTTTGAAGATCTGTTCTTGAAACCTAACGTTTGCCTTATTTCACCTTACAAAAATCTCAGTTTTGGCCAATTTGAAACTAAAAAGTGAACATAAAAGATTATTTTAATTTATAAGCAAAATTGAATTTTACATTCGCGTACCATGTAAATTAAAATAACCAAATGTGAACTTAATAATTCTCACATCGATTCCGTTAGCGCTGCATTTTATTATTATTTAATATACATAATACTAATAAAGTAAAATATATATTCAGGGGATATTTTCTTTATTCACTCTGTATTAATACATATCTTACGAAACGTTGGGAAAAAGGATGGAATAGTTTTTTATTTGCATTCCCTAAACAAAAAAGACCAAAATAGCCTATTTTTGACATAAAATATATATTTTTAAAATATTTTTCAGAGGAATACCATTTTCGGAGCAATTGCAAATAATTCGAAATACGGATGTTCTTATTGGAATGCATGGAGCTGGATTAACACATCTGCTATTTCTTCCCAATTGGGCAACCATTTTTGAACTGTACAACTGCGAAGATCCAAATTGTTATAAGGATCTAGCACGTTTGCGTGGTGTTAACTATTTAACTTGGAAAGATCAATCAAAACTTAAAACAAAGGACGAAGAAAACCATCAAAAGGGTGGAGCACATGCCAAATTTGTCAATTATGAATTCGATCCAGAAGAATTTGCTCAAATTGTTGCCAATGCTGCTGAACTCGTAAGCAGTCATGATGAATTTAAAGTTTATTCAGAAAAAAGCAGTAAGCATGACGAATTGTAACATTGTGATTACATACAAAAAGAAAACAGTACTTAAAAACCTATCATCTTAAATACTTAAAAGTCTTTTACTCAGAGTCAAAAATACTTAAACAATACTCAAAATGAACAAACAAAAAAAAAACTAATGAATCTCTTAGCACAAGTCAATTAATAATATATTTTTTGTTATTAGATTAAAATTAACACAAATTTTAAATATTTTTTTTTATAATTATCTTATACGCTTTATTTTATAATTATTTGTTATAAGGTAAACAAATATTAATAAAATCATCGAACAAGTTAAAAAAAAATACAGCCCTGTTTTTAAATTGAAATTTAAATTGAATTCACAATTTTTCACAATCTTGAATGATCGAAATTCTGTAAGGCTGTATGTTTAATCGTGGACTGTAATCCATAGATACGAACGGATAAAATGAAACACCGATTTGTTTAGAGTCGGGAAACTCAGAAAACCCGACTATCCTAACTCTTTATTATATACAAATTCTTATAACAATTACTCTACTCGAACGCGATTGAATTGATGGTCCTGAAGGGACCATCAGACTGTACTTTGCTCTGAAGGAGCTCTACACGGTAGCGACCGTCCGGTACACAGGCCCGGATTAAAGAAAATGGAGGCCCGGGGCTATTTCAAATTTGAGGCCCCCTAAAAAGATATAGAACCCAAGCAAGCCAACCCCTCATAACCCTTAGCGTCCTAAACCCCAAGCGAGCCAACCCAATAACCCAAAGCGTCCTAAACCCCAAGCGAGCCAACCCAATAACCCGAGGCGCTAGGAGTCCACGCTCTCAGAGACGATGCGCCGAGGAGTTGACGCATCGAAAATCCAAGAAGCTATCCCCCAAGTGCTCCAACCCCTGATAAGATTAAGAATTTTTGATACCCGGGGCTAATTATTCATCAGGGGCTCTTTTTAACGTTTTTGAAAAATTAAATGTGTTCATTTTGCAATCGCAAATAAAAAATCGTAAACCTAAATTTTACCACACTAGTATCGAAATGTACTTTAACGCTCAATTCGCACATCAAGAATAAATAAGGTGCTCGAGATAATTACTAATTAGTCAAGCATATTTCCACACTTCGCAAAAAAAAAAAATACGAGGCATAGAATTCAATTTTTTTTAATCAGGAAAACATTTGCTGATTTAGGCTGCATGGATTTAATATTTTTTGAGTTTAAAGTTTTGGGTTAATAGCGTCTTAGGCTTTTTGGATATACTAGCGAGTTGAGTTATGTGGGTTTAAAGTTTATGGGATTAATTGCGAGTTGGGCTATATGGGTTTAACGTTTTTGGGGTATATAGCTTTTGAGTTTGGATTTTGTGGGGTCAACTAATTTTGGTTTTTATTTTTGGGGTTTATTAGATTGTACAGTTCGAATATCGCAGTTTTACGTTTTAAATTTCTTAATGGGATGGGGCCCTCGTTTCCGCGGGGCCCGGGGCTGCAGTCCCCCCTAGCCCCCCTATTAATCCGGGCCTGCCTGTACAAGAGTTTAATATCAACTGAACATCAAAGTGCTCAAAGGCAATACCTACACAAATGTATACAAATACAATGATATTTACGTTATATGCCTTTTACAATGTCTTTGTGATTCTATAAAAACATAATAAACTATTTATTACATAGCGTTCGATACACTCTATGTCTTAAATTCTGTGTTTCAAAACACTTTAATTTGAAATACTGTATACCAAAATGCTGAATGAACAAAATACTGTATTTCATTACACTAGCTCCGGATTTCTTATCACAAAATACTGTATCCTTAATAAGGGTTTTTTTTTTTGTTTTTACTGTAGCCAAAAATATTACATTATTTCTTTATCTTAAATATATATGTATTACACAATTTAAAGAGATTACTTACAATCTACCTTACTTCAGTCAAGTTTGAATAAGTTTTTAACATAAAATTGGAAGATAATGTTTTGATTAAAGGAACACTCTAAAACGTTGATTATAGTGGAAAGATATAATTAAATGCATAAATAAATGTATGTAATCAAAAAGTATATACATACATATATATGTATGTATTAACACACAAAGCAAAGCATGTTCTTTATAGATGTAAAGAGAAGAGGTGGAGTGCAATTGAAAGCTAACAATTAGAAATTTCAATTATAACTTTAACAAACGTGTATCTGTATACAATTTTAAGACAATTTAATAATATAAAACAGATATAGTGTTAGTGTGCAGTGCACTAATCAATAACATGAACAAATATATAAATAATTAAATGTATGGATACAAAATACTTAAATAAATAAATAAATGCTTAGGTATTTAAAGAAATTTATTGGAACATGTGACTGTCTTAAAATGTGTTCCTTAAGTAAGGTTCAGATAATAATAAGAGCATTTCGAAATACATAACTTTGACTAAGCAGAAGTTTAAAATACAGAATTTTAAACATACGTATATAATGTTGGTCATGCAGAATTTTGTAATACAGAATTTTAACATACATTTTTTTAATTTCAGTATTATGACTCAAACAGTATTCCCATTCCAACCCCTTAAATTTATTTGCAGAACTAAGACACATTCTCAATTTGGCGTAGTTTTAAACTTTTCTTGCTGTTCTATTGATTATTTTATATTGTGTGAAATATCTCATTTTTCATGAATCGATAGGGGCTTATTCGAAAAACTTATATCCAATTTCTATTGATTTGGTAGTAAATATTATAACGAACAATAAACTGACCCTGAGACCCTTGTACATAATATGGTGCCTTTGTCAGTATTTTTCTTTAATTTGTCTGTCACATACCAATGCCTTATTAACCAAACTTCAAGAAATAGATAGAGATAGTCAAAGTTAAAATGGTGGGCCTACAGTACAGTATTTTCATACTTGTAATAGGTCCCAGGAGGATAGCGCGATATTTTAACTGGACTAGATGTTAACCCCGAGGCATGATGGTTAGTGCGTTGGACTGTCATGCTAGAGGCCTTGGTTTCAAAGGTATTGCCTCTTGCGAGGAATTGACAAATCCTCCAGGAGTAATTCTTGTCGTGAAAAGTGCTTTCTCAAATTAGCCATTCGGATTCGGCTTAAAACTGTAAGTCCCCTCCATCCCTGACAACAGTACTCTCACACAGGAATGGTTGAGAGTTGTAAGTCACTAGCCCCTAGTCCTCAAAGGACTGTTGCGCCACCTAATTTATTTTTGTATTTAGAGGTTAACCCCGCGCTAGTCAGAAGCAAGTTAGATGTAAAGATGTGAATAATCAGTTTTTATTTTGTATAGTTTGATACATGATGTAGTACCCGTAGCGTGATGGTAAGTGCGTAGGAATGTCATACCAGAGTGTTCAATCCCTGCCTGTTCCACCCAAAGTATTATCAGGGGTACTGCCTTTAGGTCCCCTCTATCCCATACAACACTCGCACACAGGGATGGTGAAGAGTTGTAGGTTACTAGGCCCTGGTTCTCTACGAACTGTTGCGCCACGTAATTTATTTATAGTTTAATATATACAATTGTCGCCATCTGGATGAATCGCATTTCAACATTGAATAACTCCGCCTTTTTTAGCCGATTTTCACAAAAGAATAAGATTTTCAATTAAATGACCAACCCTATTTCATACACAAAAATTTAACGTTTTGTTTTTTAAGTCGGACGGAGGTTTAGTAGCTACTAGATCACAAAAACACCTCTTTCATGTTTCTACGGCTCTAGTTTAAATAAGAAAATTAATTTTAAAAATTCTCACCATATCACAAACGGATTAAAAAAAATTGCATGTTTGATAGCTTTTTTTTCTTAAACAACAATATTTTAGCTAATCCGGTAGATGTTGTACTTTTTCTCTTTAAAAGTATGTTAACTTTCATTTAATTATGATAATTTTGAAGATCTGTTCTTGAAACCTAACGTTTGCCTTATTTCACCTTACAAAAATCTCAGTTTTGGACAATTTGAAACTAAAAAGTGAACATAAAAGATTATTTTAATTTATAAGCAAAATTGAATTTTACATTCGCCTACCATGTAAATTAAAATAACCAAATGTGAACTTAATAATTCTCACATCGATTCCGTTAGCGCTGCATTTTATTATTATTTAATATTATACTAATAAAGTAAAATATATATTTTTAAAAATATTTTTCAGAGGAATACCATTTTCGGAGCAATTGCAAATAATTCGAAATACGGATGTTCTTATTGGAATGCATGGAGCTGGATTAACACATCTGCTATTTCTTCCCAATTGGGCAACCATTTTTGAACTGTACAACTGCGAAGATCCAAATTGTTATAAGGATCTAGCACGTTTGCGTGGTGTTAACTATTTAACTTGGAAAGATCAATCAAAACTTAAAACAAAGGACGAAGAAAACCATCAAAAGGGTGGAGCACATGCCAAATTTGTCAATTATGAATTCGATCCAGAAGAATTTGCTCAAATTGTTGCCAATGCTGCTGAACTCGTAAGCAGTCATGATGAATTTAAAGTTTATTCAGAAAAAAGCAGTAAGCATGACGAATTGTAACATTGTGATTACATACAAAAAGAAAACAGTACTTAAAAACCTATCATCTTAAATACTTAAAAGTCTTTTACTCAGAGTCAAAAATACTTAAACAATACTCAAAATGAACAAACAAAAAAAAAACTAATGAATCTCTTAGCACAAGTCAATTAATAATATATTTTTTGTTATTAGATTAAAATTAACACAAATTTTAAATATTTTTTTTTATAATTATCTTATACGCTTTATTTTATAATTATTTGTTATAAGGTAAACAAATATTAATAAAATCATCGAACAAGTTAAAAAAAAATACAGCCCTGTTTTTAAATTGAAATTTAAATTGAATTCACATTTGAAAACACATATTTTAAAAACGTACATATACGAGTGTATCATTTTAAACATTGACATTTTAGTAGCTATGTACATATTTAATTATGTATATTATACGGTTAGAGACTTAAATGTCACTTTATTAATGGGACTACCATTTTTCAAGCATTACAAGGGTTTATGCTAACCCTTAACATGTTTAAACAAAAAAGGACTTACGTATCTATTTTGAATACCAAAACAGGAGGGAAACACAGAGTTATGTAAATCATTCCACTTTCTTCATGTGAAAAATTAATTTCTATACTTGACAGGACGTCTTAAACTCTAATTCAGCGTAAACTGATGGACATTCCTAGAAGTTCAAGCAAAACGGCGGTTTTTTAATTTAATGAGCTTATCATTCAAGTTCCATATCCGAAGTTCAAGGGTGTGAATCTGGAAATAAAAATGTAAAACTGAAGGTGCTGTCATCAGCGAAACATTTCAATGGATTAGAAGTTACAAATAAGAGACCGTTTATGAATACAAAAATGCAAGCCGGAACCTGAACCGACTAAGACTTCTAATTCAACGAAGAAGAGGTTCGTCGATACCAAAAGCACGCATTTTCGATAAGAGAGCTTAATGCCTAACTCTATCAAATGCCTTTGAATCAATGTCAATAATCTTAGTTTCTCTAAATATTTGTAAGTTTTTGTTCCACTTCGTTCGTTTAGATAAGCCAGAAAATCACGGCAACCAGTGGAACTACTGCAAGGAAAGCCCTACTCCCCATCATTACAGGCCAGATCCACTATATATAATTTATCTCAAAATTCTCACCCTGATGTCTAATGAGTCGCGTTGTTGGGATGTAAGCGATCTGACATCAAATTTTGACGGATGTTAGGTAATAAAACACTTTTTATACAAACAATTAATTCTTAACAAATTTTTTTAAACAGGTTAAATAATATTTGACTAGTAACTTTCTCGAAACGAAGCATTTAAAAGCATACTATAAGAAGCTATCACGAATTCCATCTTCATCCAATCCAATCCTTTCGTAATGCCAAGTTCTATGAAATTTTCCATTATGATCGTAATGGCAAATAAATTAAACTTAGAATAGTTTATAATAAAGGAATTGGATTTCGCACCCAAAGGTGACAAGTGTCTTTATTGTTGTGTCTCTGTTCCTTCTGTTTTAATGTATTCTTTGTATTATTATGCATTTATTTTCGTAAAAAATCTTCTGAAATGAGAAAAAAAACCATTGAATTTCACCCCTATGTAGTGTAAAGTGATTTCAAATGCGGTGCAATGCTTGGGCGGCGTTTACTATCACTTTCCGAAGTTCAATTAAATACAAGCAATTATTGCTCTTTCTATACACGTATACCTACATACATATATTATTATGTTCCTTCCTACTCATATTTCTTGTGTTGGTATGTACCGCTAAGAATATGATACTTCGGTACTTCTGGGCACGTGCCTGTCGCTAAAATTTAGTCCAAAAAATGTATGTATGTTATTTTTATAGAATTAGTAATGGGGTTAGAGCAATCAATACAACATTTTAATATTTGTTGTCATCAGCTTAATATCAAATTTTATTTTCTAACCTTGATACAAACTTAAATTTAACATATAATACATGTTAATGAGCCAGAGTTTAAAATTCACAATTTAGGACACGAGCGTTTTTCAAATCCTTTTAAAAAACAATCCAGATACAGATGTATGTATGTATGTACATACATACATTAGACTGATTCAAAAACTAAAACTAAAAAGCCTTCGATTTCCCATGCTATTAGTTTTTTTTGTTAGAGCTTGGTGAAATAATACTACTGTCCAAATTTCAGATTTTTGGATTTGTATTTAGAGATAGCTTTTTTAAATTTTAAATAAAAATTATATGGAAGCTTTTGACTTTTTGCTTCTTTGTTTTCTAACTTAAATATCAGTTCTTATTAAATAAGAATTTCTTAAAGAAATTTGATTGACATTTTATAAAAGGTCCTCATATATTTTTTAAACAGTGCTCTCCTTTAAAAGTTATTAGGGTTTAAAAATTAAATTCATGGCTAGTTCCACTGTTTTTTTATATAATCTAAAAGTTTGAAAGTTCATTGTCAGTCATTTTGTATCAATAGTTGGAAATTGAAGTTAAATAAGAAGTATTTCCTTCGTACCATTGAAAATATCGCTGTTGTAAGTGAAAGTGTTGCCGAAGACCCGGTTTTGTCTATTCCTCGTCGTTCTCCGGAATTCGGACTGTTTTACGACACATTATGGCGTATTTTGTATTTGGATCTACATACATCTACATCCATATAAAGTCCAGCGCACACAACAACTGAATCCAGGTGACCATTCACAACGTGCGTCGCTCGTCGTAGATACGTCGAATGGGTACTTGAATAACGGTGGACGGCGAATTTTCGAAAAAAGTTTTCTTCAAGTTTTCAAAATTGTCGTATTTGAGGTTCTGAAAATCTTCAATTAATTGAAGAGAGGCCATTCCATACTTCATCTTCAAAAAGTCACTGATTGGTGCGGTCTTTGGTCCGGAGGTGTTATTGAACTTTACTTCTTTGAAAACGAAGATGGAACGAATGTCACTGTCAATACGGAGCGTTCTGGTAATATGATCACCGACTTTTTTTCGCCTGCTATTGAAGATTACGACTTGCAGAATATGTGGTTTCAACAAGAAGGTACCACATGCCACACAACTCGACCGAATATGGCTTTATTGCAAGAGACATTTCCTGGCCGCGTAATTTCTCGTCGCGTTCGTGGCGATATCAACTGGCCACCAAGATCATGCGATTTAACACCGATGGACTTTTTTTTGTAGGGCTACGCGAAAGACCGTATTTATTCAGATAAACCTTTAACTCTTGAGCACTAAGGAACTAGCATTCGTCAAGTTATGGCTGAGACAAAAAGTGGTCGAAAATTACCTCAAAAGAGTCGATGCTTGCAACAATTCGCGTGGTGGTCATTTAAATTATGTTGTATTTCACACATAACGTCAACGTTTAAACTTTATATTAAAATAGAAATATCATGAACAAAAAATGTACCTATGTGTTTTATTTGCGTTTACTTTTGAAACCGAGAAATGGATAACCCTGTAGAAATGAAAAAAAAAAGTCAAGGAGGTCATTAGGATCATCAAAATCGGCTTTATCCATCTCTTCTTTCTTTTTAAATTACTATGTTAAATACCCAAAATTTAAATTACGCATTATTATATACCTTGTAAATTATTAATCAGTAACATATTTATTGCAAAATTACAATGTATGTTGTCAACGCTGTTGTAAAACTTCGTTTACCAGAGTAGGGGTTTTTGACACACAAAATCGTAAATACGATCAAACGCTCATTTAAACCGGACGCGAGGTTATAATGTGGCCATAACCGAAATTCTAGTTGAATTGAAAATAGAAGAAATTTTACTTTTTGAATCAGTCTAATGTACATTATGGCATACCTCACTATATTTGTTTTTATTTTTTTTAATGATGCATATATGTACAGTACACCCATGCATACCTACATTAACCTTTCTTAATTTAATCCTTTCTAATACCGAAAACTTTAATAATTCCGATACAGTTTTTTAACATAGGGTCATTCATTTCCTGGTTTCAAGTTGTCAAACTCAGCTGTCATTTAAAGTGTCCAATATTGCCCTTTAAAATATTGGATCGCATGATTATGGGCAAATGAATGGCATCAAAATTCAACTATCTTTGTGAATGCAAAATTACACTAAAAAGCTAGTCAATTCG
Organism: Eupeodes luniger; assembly: GCA_951509635.1. NCBI lineage: Eukaryota > Metazoa > Arthropoda > Insecta > Diptera > Syrphidae > Eupeodes > Eupeodes luniger. The sequence goes on along the minus strand of OX608075.1, from coordinate 50,026,812 downwards.
GAACTGTCATAGTAATAAGAAATGTTAACATCTGAGAAACATTTATGTTTTAAGAATTTTAAATAATCTTTTTTGTTTTTAAATTTAATAAAATCAAATATAAGATAATATAATATGAGTGATTTTTATTTGTACATTTAAATACTGAACGCTTAATTTAATTTTGAATTTTTGTGTCCTTACCGAGCAGATGATTATGAAACGTCAAAACCAGTGACCACTTACATTGAAGCCGAACATTTTACACTACTTTGAGAGGGAAATGTTAACTTATTTTATAGTTTAATTTAGCCAATCACTAGGTAAGTGAATGCCCCTACTAGCTTTGTGATTGCCCCAAATTTTAAACGCATTAAAATTATTAAAATAGAGATGATACAACCGCAGCCGCTAGTCGCCAATTACGTGAAGAATACGGTCATGTTATTTGATCTACAAGCAGTCAGTCACTCAAGAAATTTAAATAGAGTTGAGGCGTTCTTGGTGTCACGTAAGGCCTGTGGATCAAACCCTTCAAAATTAGCCGTTCGGTATAACACTGTAGGTCCCCTCCATCTTTGACATTACTCGCGCATAGGAATGGTTGAGAGTTGCATAAGTCACTAGACCCTGGTTATTTACGAGCTATTTCGCCACCTAATTTATTTAACTTATTTATGACTGAAGATCATGACTTGTGATTTCAACAAGACGGTCCAACAACCCACAACACGATCTGTAATGACTTTAAATAGTGTGAACTTTATTCATATTTTGGCTACCAGTCTAAAGACTGTGTTTGTATGACAAAGTCCATCAAGCATTATAATGACTGTAATATTTCATAAAACAAAATGTATCGTTGTGTTTTATAAAGCTTTACTTAAGAAACAGAAAAATGAATTACCCTTTTTAAATATTCGTGACTTATGCTTTAATATACCATACTTATAAAGAGTGTCGAGCAAATCGAAAACTTTAAGCAAATACAATGTTGACACAATAATACCTAAGGAAGCCACTGCACAATTGGTTACCTACGATTATAGCTACATACGTGTTATTCAGTGACCAATCAATGACCAATAACTATAAATCACCAAGGATACCCTCCGACATATACATGACAAAATAATGCATTGCTAGACAAATTCAGTATGTTTCAGTTAAAATAAGGTTCTTGGCGTGAACGGTTAGACCGGGTAATTTCGGTTATTTATTCAAATAATATATGTATATACATATATATATTTTAAATACATTATCTACTGTATAAAACAGTACAATAAATGACGAAATGCAAATACGAAGAGGATTCATAGCTGTGTTAGCATATATTTGGATAAGCACTTTGGTAAACGGGCAAACTACTCAAAACATCAACGTTTGTAAGTTTTACACTTTAAATAAGAAAAATATTTTGAGCAAATATGAATTTTATAATAATAAACGATTTTGAAAATGTGTATTCATATACACACTCAATTATTATTCAATGTCTTGAAATTTAACCACAATACTTAAAAAGCCAAAGCCAAACAAATTGTTAAAGTCAGCCTGAGGTAAAAAAAATACGGAATTTTAAATCCTTTTTAATGTAGCAATTACCTGCCTTTAAAAACAAAACAAAAAAAAACAAACAATTTCAGCTTCAGAGTGCGAGACAACTTTATCATGGAATACAAATTTTCTAAGTTCAAATAAAAGGCAATTATTCGCAGCTTTATTTCAGTCCGGAACGTTCTTTTTGTATGGCGTGATTGGCTTTAAATCGGGAGCTAAAATAGCTATGACATACATTCCTCTTCAAGTGCATACTCACACCAATTTTCGAAAATGATGTTTACATTTTTCCAAATATTGAGGGTTTTTGTGACATCTGTCGATGCTAACTACTCCCTTAAGATGTTAAGAAAGAACTTCAAAAAATATAACCACATAAAACTTTGAGTCCTGTTTTGGGCCACTTTTAAGGTATTTCATACTTAAAGAAGAAAATTTTTTTGAGTCAACTGAATAGGTACAACGACAATTCATTTGTTTAAATGAACAATTTTAGTGTTTTCAGTGAAATTTAATTTCTGATCTTAAATTTTAAGCCCACTGGGTAGATCTAACATGCCTTAGCAGTGTCAAGACCTAATCGGACGTGCAGCAGCTGATAAAATTGGCTAAAGTTTAAATGGCTTTTTATCCTTACTTAAAAAATTAAGATTCATCCAAAAAAAACATACAGAGAGGAAAATGAACTTCAAGGAACAGCAGCTTGAAGACAAACAATTTTAAGGTTGGCATCAGTTTCTTCTGATTCTGGGGCAGAAATAAAACAAAAAAATGGCGTAAACGCAAGTCTCTCAACAGTTCTAAGAGTTATTAAAGTTCAAGCCATCTTTAACGAATTAAACTTAAGAAAAATCCTCTACTTTACGAACAAAGGAAAGTTGTGCTATTCAAGTTTTTCAAAACACAAATAATCTTTTAAAAAAATGGTATCACGTGGTTTTTACAGGCGATAAAACTATATAAATTCGGTGGCCCTGATTAGTCAACCTTTTATTTTCACGATTTAAGAAAATAAAAAAGTGTTAAAAGCTTCATCACAACTGTGAAGGAGGTGTTGTTATATTATATTAAAAGCTTTCAGTTATTATGGAATAGTTAAGGTTGAGGATTTTACATTAAAAATGACTGCAACTGGGTAGAAGGGAATCTTGGAAAGAAATTTGTTGACCCATAAACTTTACTTGCGGATGATTAGTACCCACACTTAATGATGGCGGTCGTCAGTTTAAAGATAAAGAATCCATCTGCAATTAAGTTACTGTAGGATTCATAACGGAACTAATATACGAAATGAAATGAAATAAAATGAAATAAAATAAAAACTTAATAGAAACTAGTTTTATTCCAATCAAATAACAATTTTAATTTTTGTTTCAAACAAATATTCAACTTTTAAAGGTGGTTGATTTTGGATATTTCTTTTCACATTCTTGTCGTAACATCTTAAGGGAGTAGTTAGCACCAACAGATTGCAAAATGCTCATCAATATTTGGAAAATATGTAAAAAGTATTTTCAAAAATGTTTGTGCGTTATCAGTTGAAGCGGAGTGTATATTATTTTATTAAATAGGGAAATGTGAATATGAAATGAAAGTAGAGTTATTTAACTTTATTTTCTACATGGTTCTACCAAAACGACAGAAAAGAGGCTGGGATGCAAACAACTGTGATAACTTTCCATTGATGTCCGTGAAAACCTTCCAATTTTTTAATAAATGTTTTCTGTTCAGATATTCGAAATGTATGTAGGTTATTTTTTATTTTTTAGAAATATTTACAGTGATAGCCATAGAATTAGAAACGACAATTTTGAAACTATATTATATTGTACAACTTTTTTTTTTTAGGAAATGTGTTTAGGTTGGTTAGTGGTTCTTTCAATAACCCATGGCATATAGTACACTTTTGAATATTTTATAAAAAAAATATAAGCGTGACCCTAACAGTAGAAAATTATTATTATTTATTAAACCTAAATCGCACCTAGCCATACAATTAGAAACACAAATAAGAAATTGGTATTTTTTTAAACATATTCGATACAAAATTAATATCCCTTATTCTTAATCTTACCTGCATACTTTCTACCAAGGCGCGGCATCTAGATGGTGGTATACCCTCTTAGACAAACATATTTTATGTTTATAAAAATTTCGTCAAAATTTGTTGGGTTTTTCGACTTAAGTCTGCTCTCGACGTCTGCCGCATGTTCTCGATAGGATTCAAGTCCGGATTTTGGGCGGGTTTGTATCTTTTTGTATCTGAAATCCACTGCTTAACAATCCGTGCTGTATGCTTTGGACCGTTTTCGTGCTGAAAAACATAACTAATGGGAATGATGTGCAAATGAATAAGGCTTCATTACATTTTTCCAGATGCCTTTATAAACATGTTGGTTCTATTCGACCATTTATTCTTATTAATGGGCCAACTCCATGCCACGAGAACACACCCCAAAGCATTATATGTTTCCTTCTCTATGCCTAATGGTCTTTAAAGCATATTTAGAATCCAATTCTTTCTTATGAGGACGTCTAGCATAAACTTTATCATCTGACCCGAATAAGTTAAATTTGGATTCATCACTCCAAAGTATGTATGTTTTTCCAGAATCCCATGGCTTTATATGAGTGAAGCTTAGCAAAAGTCAAATGCCTCTTCAAGTTCTGTGTTTTTTTCCTGGCAATTTATCCACGTAGACAATATTCTAGAAGACGACGACGCCTTATGGTTCTAACTCTTGGCCCAATTGGGGTGAAACAACCTCTTTTATTTTTGTTGAAGTTAAAACAAGGATCGGCTTTGCTGCCAGTCTTTTTATAAACTTGAATTGCAACAAATGCCTTCTTTTCGAGCAACTAAGTCTTTTAGCTATGAAATTCATTGACTCGTTTTCGATTTGATAGCACTGAACTATGAGCTTCCGGTGTTCCGGACTACAAGACTTATTTTTTCACATTTTCGTCGCTGTATTTTTAATTAAATAATAATGGGTGATTTTTTTGAGGTTAGGATTTTCATGCATTAGTATTTGACAGATCACGCGGGATTTCAGACATGGTGTCAAAGAGAAAGATGCTCAGTATGCTTTGACATTTCATCATGAATAGACTTACTAACGAGCAACGCTTGCAAATCATTGAATTTTATTACCAAAATCAGTGTTCGGTTCGAAATGTGTTTCGCGCGTGTGTTTTGTTCAGCGATGAGGCTCATTTCTAGTTGAATGGCTACGTAAATAAGCAAAATTGCCGCATTTGGAGTGAAGAGCAACCAGAAGCCGTATTTTTTCAAAGATGCTGTTGACGCAACGTTACGGTGAATGGCGATCGCTATCGTTCAATGCTAACAAACTTTTTGTTGCCAAAAATGGAAGAACTGAACTTGGTTGACATGTGGTTTCAACAAGATGGCGCTACATGTCACACAGCTCACGATTCTATGGCCATTTTGAGAAAAAACTTCGGAGAACAATTCATCTCAAGGAATGGACCGGTAAGTTGGCCACCAAGATCATGCGATTTGACGCCTTTAGACTATTTTTTGTGGGGCTACGTCAAGTCTAAAGTCTACACAAATAAGCCAGCAACTATTCCAGCTTTGGAAGACAACATTTCCGAAGAAATTCGGGCTATTCCGGCCGAAATGCTCGAAAAAGTTACCCCAAATTGGACTTTCCGAATGGACCACCTAAGACGCAGCCGCGGTCAACATTTAAATGAAATTATCTTCAAAAAGTAAATGTCATGGACCAATCTAACGTTTCAAATAAAGAATCGATGAGATTTTGCAAATTTTATGCGTTTTTTTTTAAAAAAAAGTTCTCAAGCTCTTAAAAAATCACCCGATATTAATATTATAAAAATAATCAAAAGAACTAAGAACAATCAATTTACATTTATAATAATTCTCTTTTTTTGTTTAATTCACATTTCTGTTGCCGTTTCCAATTGTGTGTCGAGCAAAAAAGTCGGCTATGCAAGATATTTCTAAAATAACGGTGTTTTACAAACTGTTCGCGTTCAGGGAATCTCACATCGGAACATACATGTCAGCTGTAAAGACTAACTGTACAAGCTACAAGAAACTTTATATTCAACAAAGTGCGCTTAGAATTGTTGTTTATAATTATATGAACACCACTGTATATACACAAATATGTATTAATGACATTTTTGTGACATTGACTTATGCCATGGTCAACAACATTTATTATTCAAAAAATATTCCAGTCGAAACTAGATAAAAATGTCGCTTAATTTTCAAAAATAAAAACCTTAACAATTATTTAAAACGCCATTGTTTCTTAAATAAAATTTGATTAAAACACAATTTTTTTTATTTTTTGTTCACATTTGTACCAATTGTTTATCATGTTCTAATATTTAGAATTAAATTTAAGGTTGAGGTAGATAGCAAACTGGAACCGACAGATAATTTCGGGACTATTTATTTATACATATAATCGAAATAGACTCACGTAAAGATAAGAGTCTTGATATTGCATATATCCAAAGTCTAGCTGGCTTTTCTCTCAGCGTTTGGTAGTAGAGGTTTCGTGATGCAATTTCCCCAAGAAAATGAATAGATGTATAGTATTTTCAAAAATATTTAAGCTCAAATTAAGTGCAAATAAAAAAAATGTAGGTATTTCAAGTGATTAATACGTAAAAAAAAACACGAAAAACAAAAATCAACCCTTGATTTAACCTCTCACACATAATCGCACACTATCTGTTTTTGCACTTTAGTAACTCTGTAACGGTATTTTTCCCGTTATAATATGACAATGTTATTATTAACCTTCTATTACGGAAAACTTTTTACCTATGTACATTTGATGTAGTTTCTTGTTCCACGTCGAAATGATAAGAAATGGAAAACAAACGTCTTCGGAAATTCGAAAATTGGATTTGTTGATAGCCAGGATGGTAAATCAGTACGAGAAATATTAAAAATTGTGCATCGGAGACCTTCCACAGTTCATTACATAATTTTACTATTAAAAAACGAAAGTGGGATTCATAAATGAAAGACTAAGGTTTGCTAACGAACTACACATTTTTGCATTGTTAGTTAACCATTAGAAGAAATAAATAAGCATACTCGAAGTACTGTGAAGCATGGCAGTAGGTCGGTCATGGTTTGAGGATGTCTTGCAAGTTCTGGTGTTCGGAAGTAACATTTTGTGGAGAGTAAAATGTATCAAAAGGCTAACATCAATATTTTGAAACAACATTTGCGGTCCATTATCAGTGAGTTAAGAATATAAGACAATTTCATCTCCTATTAGGACAACTACTCAAAGCAAAGCACACATCTTGTACAGCTAAGCCGTGGTTATTGTATCACTGCCCTAATGTGCACAAACTTCCCGACTTAATAATTGTAAGTGAGTTAACGCATAACCATACGAGCTCCAAACGTACAAAGTAATAATAATGTAATTAGTCCAGTCAATAAATGACCCAAAATGATGTGTAGTGTAGAGTGCGTGAGCAGGTAACTAAGCGATTTCTTCAGAAACTTGTTCAGGGGGCTTAGGTTGTTAACATACCAAAAGTCCTGACTCCTACGTGATGAGCGGGGGGAGGAGGGGGGGTTAAAGGTACGAATTTTGGGTTTTTCGCTTATATCTCGGAAACGGTGCATCGGAGAGAAATATTTTTAGATAGTAAAATGTAGTTCTTAAAATTATCTTAAACTTTTATATCATATGTTTTTTACTAATTCCTAACCGGTTTCGAGCTATACCCTCGGAAAAAGTTCAAATTTACAACAAAAAAAAACCAATTTACGTCAAAATATTCATAAACATTGCATCATATTGTCTAAACTATTCATAAACGAAAAGTATGAATAGGAAAGAAGTTGTAGATTTTGAAATTCCCTTTTAGAATATATAATATATATACATATGCTGATTAATGTCCAACCCGCCTAAAGTTACAGCTATTTTAAAACTTGTATAGCATTTTGCAATTTTCAGAAAATATTCTTAACCCACAACCTTTGTTCGTGTATTTTTTTTAAATTACAGATAACAATATCAGCAATTTGTTAGTCAATTAAATTTAATACTTGAAAACAACATTAAAAGAGCCGTATGCAATAGAACGCCGATTAACCGAATCGCCAATTATCCGTATCGGTCCTCGTCCTAAGCGTTATATAAAAAACTAAAACTAAGTAATTTTTCAATAAAAACAAGTTCAATAATAATTCTTTTTTTTACTGGGTACAAGGCAACCATAACAACAGGGGATTTCAGTGAAAAACTAAAGTTATAACCCTCCCCTTAATCAATGCGCCTCCAACAAACTATGACACGGTCTATACGGCCTTGCAATATGCTTGCGAGTTGATCCAGCTTACCCAGAAAGACAATGAAAGTAACCGACTAAGAGTAATCATCACCTTTGACCAGCCACTATACTGGAAAGCGCGGAAAATCATTGCTGCTGCACCTCTTGACTCTCAGATAATGAACTGTATAGTGCGCCTTGGTGGATTTCACTTACTGATGTCCTTTTTAGGCAGCATAGGCTACTTCATGGCTGGAAGTGGCCTAAAGGAACTGTTATGCACTACCCACGCTCCTCTATCTGTTGACAAAATGCTCCAGGGTCACGAGTTCGCTACAGCAGTAAGAGGACATTTGCTTGCAACGACCGCATTGTCCAACAAAATACTGGACCAAATTATACTGACAGAAGAAGAGAAGTCTACTGTAACAGACATTTTGTCAGGTTTCCTTGATGGATAGCCACCTGCACTGAATGCCTTAAATGAAAACCCAATCATCAAAAAGTTTGCTGAGAAATTTGGTGATAAATTGGAAGAGCTTAAAAACAATGGACCAACAGCTCAGCTATAGATCCAGTACTTCAACATGGTAAATCTAGTCAAGGAATATATACATGCAGAAAGATCTGGTAATTGGGATTCACACCTGAACTGTGTCAAAAAAAAATGATACCGTATCATGCATCTGGACACTTTCCCTACGCAAAGTCCTGGCAGTTGTATATGGAAAATCTACCATCATTTGCAGGCGTAAAGTTATCGCGCAAGGATCGGGCATTGCCAATATCTTCTGTCAGCTCATCGATAAAAGTTCACGATGAAAGGGTAGTAGTTGACCCAACATTGCTCTTTCAGCGGATATGTACGATCAGATGAGGATTTGATGACATATTTTGAGTATGAGTTGGCCCCATTTCCCTTAGCACTGTTTAACGAAAGTGGCATGAGAAAGACAAACAAATCAGTGCTGTACAACTTGTTTGAGCCAACCAAGAAAGATATTCTTCTGCCTCAAATGAACATTGGTCGCATTCGGAAAGCTAGTGGCTACGTAGTCGAAATTCAACTAGATTTGTGAATGCAAAGCTTCACTACAAAGCTAGTCAATTCGGAACTGTCATATCAATAACAAATGCAAATATATAATACAGGAAACATTTGTGTTTTCAGTACTTTAAATAGTTTGTTTTGTTTTTAAATTCAATAAAACCGAATATAAGATATAATATGAGTGATTTTTATTTGTATTTAAATACTAAATGATTTATTTCATTTTGAATTCTTGTGTCCTTACCGAGCAGCTGATTGTGAAACGTCAAAACCAGTGTGCACTAACTTTGTAGCCAAAAATTTTACACTACGTCGGAGGGGAAATTTCAACTACTTTTGTAGTTAGATTTAGCCATTCAGAATCCCTTGACTACGTAGCCACTAGCTTTCCGAATGCGACCATTGTAGTCGATGGAGGATTTCTACTCCACAGAGTTATTTGGCCAAAAGGTGCATCGGCTGTGACTATTTGTAATAGTTATATCACCTACGTCGACCACCATTATCCTGGGACTACTCGCACTGTGGAGTTTGATGGGTACGCAAACACAGCCAATAGCACTAATTCACAAGAACAAATGCTTCGTTACAGACTAAAAAGGTCAGCCGACATCATTCTAAAAGGCCGACATTCTAAAAGGGAATTTCAAAATCTACAACTTCTTTCCTATTCATACTTTTCGTTTATGAATAGTTTAGACAATAATGATGCAATGTTTATGAATATTTTGACGTAAATTGGTTTTTTTTTTTTGTAAATTTGAACTTTTTCCGAGGGTATAGCTCGAAACCGGTTAGGAATTAGTAAAAAACATATGATATAAAAGTTTTAGATAATTTTAAGAACTACATTTTACTATCTGAAATTATTTCTCTCCGATGCACCGTTTCCGAGATAAAAGCGAAAAACCCAAAATTCGTACCTTTAACCCCCCCCTCCTCCCCCCGCTCATCACCTAGGAATCAGGACTTTTGGTATGTTAACAACCTAAGCCCCCTGAACAAGTTTCTGAAGGAATCGCTTAGTTACCTGCTCACGCACTCTACACCTCATTCCTTGACTGGACTAAATGTAATTTCTCATTTTAAAATATACTAATAAATAATTTGCTGCTTCATGGTTTGACATTCCCTGTCAATCAAGTTGTGGTTTCCTCAGCTTTTTTTAAAAGTTTAAATAATTTAAACATTTACATGCTAATTCATTGGTGCTTATTTTCAAATATAAACAATTTACACCATTTTTTTAAAAGAAAAATTATTAAAAAAGCTTACCTGTGAAAAGAAATACTCTTATCGGCCGTCCTCTTGCTATTTTTACACAATTTTACGCTGCACTTAATATTTTTTTATTGTTTTTTAGTAAATATGCTTATAAATTTAATAGTAAATTGCTTTGAGCTGCTTATTTTGGCCAAAAGAAGACAAATATAATATCGAATCCCTTGATTTGTGATTGTTGAAAAAAGTGATTTGACATACAAAATCAAGGATAACTATATGTATACACACCTCTGATTTTTCTTTTAATGTCAGAAATCCTTTTTTTTAAATAAATAATATTTAACAATCATAAAAAGCATTAGATTTTCTAACTAATAATGTTTTGGTATATTTGACGACAAACTGTTATGTATGGATTTGATAATCGCGTACAGATGCAATTTTTTGAGGCCTTCTAATTTCCATGTCTGCCGTTTTTGTTCTTCCTCTTAACATCATACAGTTACATTTTAATTAATACACAATTTTCTACCAATAAGCAGATAATTAAATTATTGTATTTTTACACGGTTGGTATCATTATTAATAATTATTTATTTATAAGACATTAATTGTCAGCCAAAAATGAATTTTAAGATAAATTAGCTGAAGCAACATCTCGTAGAGGATCTGGGCCTAGTGACTTACAACTCTCAACCATTCCTGTGCGATATTAGTGCTAGAGATGGAGGAGACCTACAGTTTTTATTTCTTATCCAAACGGATTTCATGAAAAGAATTACTATTGCAGAATTTGTCAATTTCTCGCAAGAAAAACAGTAACCGAGAAACAATGTTTGGATGGCATAGGCAAGGATTCAACCCAAGACCTTTAGCATGACAATCCTGCACGGAAACTAAAGAGATGTTCTCAGATTTTTAACTGTCAGCTCATTGGTGAATAATTGTCAACAACACTGTGAGCCTTGAACTTTGTTTTTGGATTAAGAATGCATAACATCACATTGGTATGTTTATGAAAGTCTGTAGAAATATTTGATTTATCATAAGAACCAAGAGTCAAAAGAATTCTCTGAGATTTTAAAGGCTTAAGAGTGTTTTTTTGGTACAAATTCTTTACCTGCTCAGTGCTTATTACACCGCGAGCTGAGGGCTAATTTTTAAATTGAAAGTAAACGGTGATAACAGAAACGTTAGTTTGCCTGCACACAGTGTTTTCAAAAGTACATTTTTGAAAATTAAATAGGCACGGGAAACCACTTCAAATGTATTCCATCTTGACGTCTTCGATTCGCTGATTTTAAACATAATGGCAGAGGCCGCCAAAATTATGTTTCGGCTTTTTTAAAATTTTGGGAAACCACTTTCGTTTAATCGTATTTGAAAGCCTTCGACTGATTGCGAATACATATATATGTACATGAACATAACTGACCTCTATGTGGCGGTATTTACCAGACAAACGCGATAAAAACACGAATTTTTTAAATTAAATTTTTAATAAAAGATGTACACTCTAAAATAACCCATTTTGCGGTTTCTAAAGTATAGGGCTGGAATTGGATATCTGTCAAACTAAGTTGTTAAACCTATTTTTTTGTATAAGTTGAAAGTCTGACATTTATCGCTTAACTATCGCTCAACGCATATAAATTGTTAAAACCTACAACAAAAATGGTGATTCTGCCACAGCCACATATCGTGCTTTAATCGTCCAATTACGCAAGCAATTGGCAAAATTGAGAAGAGGCTTGATTGGTCACAGATATTGTAAGGCATGTGCATCATCGTTTCCTTGGTACCACTGAAAATATAGCTGCTGTAAGTGAAAGTGTTGCCGAAAACTCGGATGTGTTGATTCCTCGTCGTTCTCAGGAATTCGGACTGTCTTACGACACATTATTGCTTATTGTGTACTTGGATCTACACCTACATCCATATAAAGTCCAGCTCACACAACAACTGAATCCAGCTGACCATTCACAACGTCGTCGTAGATATGTCGAATGGGAGCTTGTACAGCAGGCGGTGGACGGCGATTTTCTAACAAAATTTTCCTCAGTGATGAAGTACATTTGTGTCGTATTTGGGGTTCTGAGAATCCTACAGTAATTGAAGAGAGGCCATTACATACATCATCATCAAAAAGTCACTGATTGGTGCGGTCTTTGGTCCGGAGGTGTGATTGAACCTTACTTCTTTGAAAACGACGATGGAACGACTGTCACCATCACTTTGGAGCGTTACGTTCATATGATAACCGACTTTTTTAATGCCTGCTATTGAAGAAGACGACTTGCAGAATATATGGTTCAACAAGACGTTGCCACATGCCACACAACTCGACCGAATATGGCTTTATTGCAAGAGACATTTCCTGGCCGCGTAATTTATCGTCGCGTTCGTAGCGATATCAACTGGCCCCCAAGATCATGTGATTTGACACCGATGGACTTTTTTTGTAGGGCTACGCGAAAGACCGTATTTAAGCAGATAAACCTTTAACTCCTCAGCACTTAAGAACCAGCATTCGTCAAGTTATGGCTGAGATACCGCCCTATATGTGTTAAAAAGTGGTGGTCATTTAAATGATGTAGTATTTCACACATAATGTCAGCGTTCAAACTTTATAATAAAAAAGAGATATCATATTTTATATGTGTTTTATTTATATACGTTTACATTTTGAAACCGCAAAATGGATGACCCTCTATTACCGAATGGCCTTAAAGATTTACTGTCTATTATAATTTTAACTTTACTTATCTGATAAATGTTTGAAAATCAAACGCAAATTGAATATAACAAGAGGAGTTGACAAGGAGATCCGCTTTTACCATCTCTGTTTAGGTTAGTCCTGGAAGACATTGGGCAGGTTCAGCCGACATAAGGGACTTGAAAGTAAGGCAAGTTTCTAGCATCTGATTGGCCAGCTGCCAAAAAATTGCCTTCCAATTAAGGCAACTTTATTGGAAAGTTGACTGGAAAGTTAGTCAAGAAAAATCTCCCTAACTATAAAGTCAAGTCAACTTATGTCAAAATGACAATTGATCATGTTTTTTAATTCAACTAAAAGCTGAACTTTATTACTCAATGATTTATTTATTTTCTGCACAACTTCATTTAATGCTTTCTGTAAAAAGCTTCCTTGTAAATTTGGAAAAGAAATAAGTAATATTTCTTTAAAATACAAAATAAAAAATCGTGATGGACTTGCAGCTTGCCTGAGGAGTGTTTTGTAGAAACTAATGATTTTGGTAGTTTTTGTTCTATGAACTTGAAGTAGAGGTTTGTGAAATAAAGTTTTGAATTTTAAATTCATGACACTTGAAAAACTGACTAGTTGCCTTGGTCAAAGTTTACGTTCAAGGAATGAAGTTGACTGCAAATGAAGTCCCTTATGTTGTCTGAACCTGCCCATTTTCCAAGAAACTAACTGGATATGTTGACATGTTCTTAAAGCTCTTAACAATTTAAGATATGCAGACGATATAGTTCTTATTTCTTTTTTTTTTACCTTGTGTAAAAATTATGGATTTCAAATAAACAAATCGAAAACTATAAAGTCATGAGCATGACAAATAACACAAAAGCCGATGTAATGCTGGACGAAGAAAAAATTAAGTACGTAGAAGATTACACTATATGTACATATGTGGGACAGCTAAAATCATTTAACAGACGCATCACTAATAGCTGGAAACAATTGAGGTGCCTTATTTATGGACTACAAACAATGAGCTTGACTACGAAAACACTTGACCAGCTAAGGATATGTCAGACCAAAATGAAATGGAAAATTCTGAACATAGGACCAGTCAAAGTCAAAGGGTACGAAATGAAGATGTTCGCAATAGAAATGGAATTAAAGACGTCATAAATAGAACAAGTAGGCTGAATTGGAGCTGGGCAGGTCATGAGTATCTAGACTTCAGGAACAAAGATGGACAAAGAAATGGAGATCAGAGAGCAAGATGCCAGCAGGACGACCCAATAAAAGATGAAGTGACGATCTACCACAAATTGGTACAACGAAGCCAAAAATAGAGAAACATCAATAGCCTTGGGGGAGGCTCATGCCAATAACCGACATTATAAACTTTTAAAATTTTGCCCAACTATTTTATTTTTAAACTCAATATTAAAATTTTCGATTTATAATTGCATAATTTTAATATTGTAAGTTTTTAAATTTTAACAAACTTTTGACGCTTTAAATCAAATACTTAATAAAATTGTAAATACCAATAAATGTAATCATCAAACTGAGGCAATTAAAGCTTATAATAATAAAAATAAAATAACTAAAATAATAATAATAATAATAATAATAATAATAATAATAATAATAATAATAATAATAATAATAATAATAATAATAATATTAATAATAATAATAATAATAATAATAATAATAATAATATTAATAATAATAATAATAATAATAATAATAATAATAATAATAATAATAATAATAATAATAATAATAATAATAATAATAACAATAATAATAAAAATAATAATAATAATAATAATAATAATACTGTCAAAGATGTATGAGCCAAGTCGAAACAATAGACCACATCATATCAGGATGCACGCACCTAGCACAAACCGAGTATACAAAAAGACATAATAACGTAGCGAAGATTCTTCACAAGAAACTTCACGAGAAGTGCAAGACCCTATTATGTGTATAGCCCGCAAACGCTATCTTCTTTAACGGAGATAATTGTAATTTTGTGTTCTTATATTAAAAATCCAAAGCAAAAACGTAACTAAAACCTTTGCTTAAAAGTGCAATTTAAGTAAAATTTCAAATAATATTTCTATACTAACTATCACAAAAATATAATTATGTGTTTATGTTTTGTTTTTTTTTTTTTCAGTATTCATAAATGAAGTGGATAACGAACCAGCAACAAAAGCTGTTGAAGTTGTTCAAACATTTCTTAAAAAGAACCCCAACTATGGACTTTCTGTGCAAGTGGAACAAATAGAAACCAATCGAAGTGATGCTAAGATTCTTCTTGAAGCTAGTAAGATCTTCTCTTAATTTCTGTATGCTGTAATTTTTGATTTAGAAAAGTATCTAGATAAATACATTTTTGTAGTATACCTTAAGCTATATAAATGTAAGTTATCAGTACAAATTTGTTGGAAAACTCTTAATTATTCAATATAACATATTGTCCGAATATGAAGTCTACCAAAAAGCAGCTAATAAGAATAACTAAACTTCAAGGAACTTTATTAAAACTCTCATTTCTTATTCTAATTAAAAATACAGTAATTGTTACTTTCTAAATTTAGTCTGTTCTAAATATGCTGAAAGTATTGAAAAGAAGCAATCTCCTCATGTTATTTTTGATACAACAAAGAGCGGTGTTGCATCGGAAACGGTCAAATCGTTTAGCCAAGCTCTTGGGCTACCAACTGTTACATCATCGTATGGCCAGGAGGGAGATTTAAGACAGTGGAGAAACATCGACGAAAAGAAATCAAAATATCTTCTCCAGGTTCGTCACTGTAAAACTATTATTATTGTTATCATTAACAAAATCTTCGTGCCTTTAAGGTTATGCCACCTGCAGATATAATTCCAGAGGTTATTCGAAGTATCGTTGAATACATGAACATAACAAATGCGGCAATTCTGTATGATGACACCTTCATAATGGACCATAAGTATAAATCCTTGTTGCAGAACATTCAAGCTCGACATGTGATAACTGCTATAGCTAAGGAAGGCGAAAGAGAACAACAAATTGAGAAACTTCGAAACTTGGATATCAATAACTTTTTTATCCTTGGAAGCCTTCAATCTATTAAGATGGTCCTTGGTAAGAATCGATAATAATTTGTATGTACAAATAATATAGTGTTATCCTTTACTGTTTTTAGAATCAGTGAAACCAGAATATTTTGAACGAAATTTTGCTTGGCATGCTATAACACAAAGTGAAGGAGAAGTTCGAAGTCAAAGAGACAATGCTACCATAATGTTCTTGAAACCTGTGGCCTATCAAAAGAATCGTGATCGTTTAGGGTCATTAAGTACAACATACAACTTAAAACAAGAGCCCCAAATTGCATCGGCTTTCTATTTTGATTTGGCTTTAAGAACTTTCTTGGCTGTTAAGTAAGTGAAAGTGTATTAAAAGAACTAAAGCAATAAGTTTAATCTATTTTGGGTGATTCAAAAAAGAGAAATGTTGCAATCTGGAGCATGGCCGAAAGACATGGAATACCTTACATGTGATGACTTTCAAGGAGCAAACACTCCCGAGCGTATTATCGATTTAAGACAATACTTTCTTCAGGTATTTTGTTTGTTTACTGACCGCAGCGGCGAACGGGTCAATTATTGTTTTAAATATTTGTATTCTCATCGGTTTCTTTTTGAAGGTTTCTGAGGCAACGTCTTATGGGGTTTTTGAATTAGTCACGCAACCTAATTTACCATTCAATGGTTATAGTTATATGCAATTCGAAATGGATATCAGTGTTTTACAAATCCGTGGAGGTAATTCGGTAAATGAAAGGTCGATTGGCAGTTGGGTAGCTGGACTTAAGTCATCTCTCAATGTGAAAGATGAGAAGATCATGAGGGATTTAACAGCAGATACAGTTTACAGGGTATTCACGGTTGTTGTAAGTATGAATGTTTCATTACAAAAATATAATACGTGAACCTTACTAAATCACTTACACTAACCCTACATCGATTAAAGATAATAATACAAGTATTGATTCAAATATATTCAAAACTCCTTTTCCATTTTCAAATGGAAATGTTGAAATGTTTATGCACTCATTAGAGAAGTAATTCGTTTCAGTTAGTTTTTATTTACTTTTTCACAGCAAGCTCCATTCATAATGAAAGATCCAACTGCTCCTAAAGGTTACAAAGGCTATTGCATAGATCTTATCGATGCTATTGCCGAAATTGTCAAATTCGATTACACAATTGAAGAAGTTGAAGATGAAAAATTTGGAAACATGGATGAAAAAGGTGAATGGAATGGAGTGGTGAAAAAATTGATGGAAAAGAAAGCTGACATTGGTTTAGGCTCAATGTCTGTTATGGCCGAACGAGAACTAGTAATAGATTTCACAGTTCCATACTATGATCTTGTTGGGATAACTATCATGATGCAAAGACCAAGCACTCCGAGTTCACTCTTTAAGTTTCTAACTGTATTGGAAACTAACGTATGGTTGTGTATTTTGGCTGCTTACTTTTTTACAAGCTTTTTAATGTGGGTATTTGATCGATGGAGCCCTTATAGCTATCAAAACAACCGTGAAAAATACAAGGATGATGACGAGAAACGAGAGTTTAATTTGAAGGAATGCTTATGGTTCTGTATGACATCGCTGACGCCACAAGGTGGTGGTGAAGCACCAAAAAATTTATCCGGAAGATTGGTGGCAGCTACTTGGTGGCTTTTTGGGTAAGATTTTTTTTATATAATTAAAATAGTTCCTAGTTTAAAAAAGCACTATTCTTATGCGATATTTAATTACGAGACCACTTCATTTAAAATAAAACAAAAAAGGTTTACTTTATACTCAAACTTTGTCTTGCATTGCAGATTCATTATAATTGCATCCTATACTGCCAATTTAGCTGCTTTTTTGACCGTATCTCGTTTGGACACTCCAGTTGAATCCCTAGATGATCTCGCCAAGCAATATAAGATCTTGTACGCTCCATTAAATGGCACATCAGCTATGACATACTTTCAGAGAATGGCGGACATTGAGCAGATGTTCTATGAAATCTGGAAGGATATGTCCCTCAATGATTCTTTGACACCCCTTGAACGCTCAAAATTAGCTGTATGGGACTATCCGGTTAGTGACAAATATACAAAAATGTGGCAAGCTATGCAAGAAGCTGCATTGCCAATATCTTTGGAAGAAGCCGTTGCAAGGGTTCGAAATTCTACAGCTGCAACTGGATTTGCGTTTTTGGGTGATGCAACAGACATTCGGTATCTTGTCATGACTAACTGCGATCTTCAAGTTGTGGGTGAGGAATTTTCTCGAAAACCATATGCAATTGCTGTCCAACAAGGTTCTCACTTAAAGGATCAATTCAATAATGCGTATGTAGAAAATGTTAACTCATAAAATTATCTATTTGCATGACCCGGTTTCGTTTTACAGAATTTTGACACTTTTAAATAAACGGCAATTGGAAAAACTTAAAGAAAAATGGTGGAAAAACGACGAAATTCAGGCAAAATGTGAAAAACCAGAAGATCAATCTGATGGCATATCAATTCAGAATATAGGAGGTGTTTTTATTGTTATATTTGTGGGAATAGGAATGGCATGTATAACGCTTGTTTTTGAGTATTGGTGGTATAAATATCGTAAGAATCCAAGGATAATTGATGTCACAGAAGTAAATGTATCCGGAAAAGAGGGAGGTGGTGATGGTAAAAACAGTGAAGGCGGTATCATTTTAGGACAATCTGGCAAGGAATATCCGTATGGCAAGAGCAATGTTGCTTTAAGGCCAAGATTCAACCAATATCCAAATACCTTTAAGGCCCGTTTCTAGAGCCTAGAGTACGAATATGAAACGATTAAAATATCGCACAATTTTACACATGATGGGTGGTTTTTCAACGCACATTTTAAAATTCTGGTTTTATATGTTGAGTGTTATTTAAATTGAAATAAATTGATATAGCAAATCATTTGTTATTTTTAATTAATTTATAAAAAGTTTAAAGCCTTTTCTGGAAGGTTCTTTTAATAAAAATTATAGCAATAAAATGGGTTATAGTTTTGAAATTGTTGCTCAAGAAAGTAACATCTGTGAGTATTTCTTTGCCAAATAAAACGTTATCAATGAGTTTTGATTGCTCTCAATTTTTTCTTCCTCAGCATAAGCAGTCCTATCATGAGTTTCGCCCGAAAAATCTTTTACCCGTAATATTTGTTCCCACGAATTTTAAAAATCTATCAGGATTATCGCCCAAATAAGATTTCTTTTCGAATTTATAATTGATCGTTCGGAAAATAGGTTTCTTCAGAGGTTCTGGGCGTTTCTTAGACATAAAAAAAGTACAAAATGAATGAGGTGTGCAACTGAAAAGCAGTCATAGTAGCAACATTGAAATGCAAAGCATAACCATGCATGAACTGTTTCTTGAGGAAGAGGCGACACTGCGTCGTCGAACTGTTGTTCCGAGAGATCATTCCAATCCATTGGACTGTTGTTACCTAAGCTATTGCAAGAATGAAATTACATTTTAAGCTTTATTCATCATCTAATTATAAATAATTTTCAGATTTCAAAAGCTGTATAGCTTTTACGTATAGTTTTTAAGTAGAGGTCTTAACCAAAGCATTGCCCTCAAAAGTACAATACTTTGAAAATCCACCTGTGGTTAAACGTTCTGCAATGTCAGAGTTTCCTTGCATTTGCAGCAGAGCGGATTGATTTGAAAATAAAACAAAAATTAAAAAATGAATGTTAATAATAAACAATTTCGTCGAAAAACTTAAATTTGAATGTTGTTTTCGTAGTTTTCGCCTCCAAAAATTAAGCTGTTAAATGTGTTACATTTCGCCCAAATTAAATGCTCATGATGGGGGGAGTCTTTCGAACATGATTTTTTTCGGGTGAAACTCATAATAAGGGAAAAGAAAAGGGATTTTTTTTCATGTTGAATGACGTTCGGGCGAAACTCATAATGACGCTGAAAAGTATCATAAGTTACCAAAATGTTTATTTTTTTTAACTTTTACCCCTATGGAGGTAACCGATCTTTACGAAATGCACCAATTTTATAGCATCGTAACCGTTCGGATACACAAATCAGATAAACCTCTGAAACAAATTTTGATGCACAATGAAAATGTCAAACTCTGGCGAAAGAAGAGATTTGTAAGTTTTTTGTCGTATGTATACATTCTCCAGTCGAAAACCTGAAGAATCAAATAAGTTTGTATGTCTTATGACTTTCATCTAGGGTAAAAGGTTTATTCGAGAACATTTCAATACACACATGGAAAAAAGTATTGGCACAGCTAACATTTTTAAAATGTAATTATTTATAAAAGAAAAACAATGGATTTTTTTTTAAATTTGTTTAAAATAATGTATGTTTATTAATTTTCTAACAAATTTTATAAAAATTATTTTCATGAATTCCCGCCTAGAAAAAATTTGATTATTTAAAAAAGTTCAGTTTTTCATGGACAAAAGTATTGGCACATCCTATAATTGCCGTCTTAAAATTTACCATTTTGGGCACTTTACAATAATTTTCACTAGCTGTCGACCCTGGAAGAGGAATGAAGAAAGGTATGTCATTAATTCTATAAAAGGAAATCCTAAATTAACGTCCTCTAAATTAGCTGCAGAAATTGCCGAATAATTTGGAAAAACGATTTGGACGAAAATCGTTAGAAATATAATACCTACTTTATGTTTTGTACTTCTCTCAAATTTCAAGGCCAAAACCTATTACTAGTAAAGTGAAAAAGAGCTAAGTCATATTTCTTTCGGAAGGATGTTCCGATGGTACTACACAGCGTCGGGAGTAGGAGAGTTTGTTTTTATCAATGTCGTTATGGAAAAGATGGTATTTCTCAATGTACTAAGAAAAGTCTCAAGAAAAGTGCTAGGATTGCTGTTTCTATTTTCAGCAAGAAATGCACCCTCTATAATACTCCTCATACTCTTAAAACACCGGTACGGTCTACAGCCTTGAATCCCATTGAATATCTTTAAGATATGTAAGATAGGATAATCAGAAAACACGCAATTACCAACAAATCCAATGTAAATGTAGAAACAGTGCATGTGATAAATAGTCCCATATTGGTAATTGTTATAAGCCAATAGTAGAAAAAAACTTGTTTTTTATTAAAAAAGTAAGTTACTTTTTAAAAACAGAAATGTTCCATGTACGACTGTACGTACACTTAAGGAACATTTGAAAAGTTTGATTGTACCAACAGTTTTTTCCAACTAATATATTGATATTTTTGTGCAATATTTTGTTTGTATTGAGCGTCTAGGGATAACTTATTCAAGTTTAACTTTATTTATTTGAATTAATAAAAAAAAAAATAAAAAAACTTCAATGATCTCAAAAAAATTAAAATAAAAATATTAGTCCATAAATACAATAAAGCAAAAGTCTTGATACCCTATAAGGACAAGAGTATTTAATTCCGTTTTGAATGTCTTATGTTAAGAATATGATTACCTAATATTCCGTGGGAAAAGCTTTGAGCCTCTTTTTCATGACATGTGGCCCTATTAATTCCCATTCTGATACTTTGTTTTAAGTTTTCTTTTAAAATGTTTAAATGGACTTCCTTATTCATAATCCCTTCAATGATTTTCAAATTCTCGACACACTGGATGACATATACTCCCGTACTATTACACCAACCCCACCGTCTTTTACAGTTTTAATTGTGTTTTTAGGATTGAAGGCTTCGCTTTGTTTTCTCCACACTCTAAAGCGCTCATCTGAGCCAAAATGTTGAATTTCGACTCGTCGGAAAATATTACGTTTTCCCAAAATTCATTTGATTTATTTTTATACACGTTTGCAAAGTCCAGCCTTTTCTTTTTATTTCACGGCTTTTTACGAACTAAACCCAGATCTCTGGAGCGATCTTGCAACTGTACACGGAGAAACTGTTTTGTTTAAACTTATCTCTATATCGGCAGCAATCTTTGGAGCACTTTTGAATGGATCTTTTTTTATAATACTCGCGATTTTTCGTTCATCTCTTTCAGTTAGCTTCCGCCGACGACAAGACTTGACTTTGTTTTCGATCGGTTTTCCTTATTGTAACGGTTAATCACATTTTGTATGGTAGATTTGGGTCGTCCAATTATTTTATTAATTTCCGCATAACTTTTACCTTGCTCATGACAGTTAATAATTATTTGACGCTCATTTACTGTTAATTATTTCCTTGCCATCGTTTTTTTTTTTAAACAACTGTACTGATTGACACACATATACATATGTATGTCATATTTCAAGATGCATGCAAAAAAAAAAACAAGAAAGCTAACAGGACCGTAACAAACTAAAACAGTTAAAACTGGTAAAGTGCAGAAATACCTATACTTTTTCATAGATTTCAAGGTTTTATTAGTTTTTGCTTGAAAATGGAATTTGTTTTTAATGCTTTTCTATTGGTACAACAAACAATAAGGTTTTCTCATAATAAATAACTTGATGCATGAAAATTAAGTCCTTAAGTTTTCTTTGCTTTCAAAGCTTTTAATAAGAGCACTTTGAGTAACATGCCTTATGCTCGACACTGTATTGAAGTTTGTTTAAGTAGTATTTTCCTCCAATTATTAATTCGAAAATTTAAGGAAAATTGCTTTGATTGAAATATTAAAAGGTATCAAATCAAAGCCTAACGAACTCATATTAAAACAACGATTTATTACAATTTTCTAAAATCTTACTTTTAATCAATTTCTACAATACTTAAGGTTTGTGTTTCTTAGTTTTTTTTCCATCAAATTTTCTACGCATAAAAATATATACTCATAAATACGTGTATTTTTTGAATACATAGAAAAATGCGTAATTTAGTTATATAGTTTTCTTTTATTCTCATTTTCCATGTTTTTTTTTGTGTTGTTGTTTTGTTTACTGTAGTCTACGATATTATATAATTATTTGTTTATTTTTGTTATATATAATATATATAATATATTTAGTTTTATTGTTTAATGCATTTTCTTTCATTTTTGTTTCTTTATTTATTTTGTATTGTAATAATATTATAACCATTGCATTTGCATTTGCTTTTTTTTTCGTTTAATTTTTGTGTTTTGTTTTTGTTTTAATGATTTCTTCATTGCTTCTAAGACTACTTATATTTTAAATAGTTTTATTTTGTATTTATTACATCAACACTATGTATATAACTGCCATATAATTGTTCATTCATTTCGTTCTAGTTTTATTGTTTATCATATCGTATATAAGTTTATATACTATGTATACATTATTCACTATTTATATAACACAATATCTGTGCAAAACATTTTTCGCTTTATGTTTTTTATACATAATTTGTATAATATATTGTTATCATGTATAAATATTTGCTTTTTCGAGTTTCATTTTATTTTAATATTTTATAACGTATATGCAAAAATAAATCCATTTTTTTTCTTTCCAGATTTTAGGAATCAATGTTGAGATTGGTTTCGGACATTCTCGCTTCTTCGCTCATTTTAGTTTTCATAACATTTTATACACTAGCACATTAATAAAAAACAAAGTAAAAAATGATGTTAATTGTTTAAAATGTATCTTTTTGTTTGTTTTTTAGTTGTCTAATCATGAATAATAATTATTCACAAAATTAAAATGAAAAAAAGTAATCAATTAAGTTTGAGCTAGTGAATATTAAAATTACAAAAAATTAGAGCAGCAAATATTAAAAAACATTATATTTATAAGATGTATGTACGTTTTACTTAAACTTAGATAAAAATTGCAAATACACACAAGAACTATCATTAATTGTTTTGTTTTTACTATAGACATTAATAATAATTCACTTACAAACTAAATTATTATATTTTTATTTTAATAATTTTGAATTTATTTAGTGCTTTACTTTATTTAGAACGCGCTCAATTTTTAATTGTTCCCTGCATCGTATATCAATTTTCAAAATTTTATTTTTTGTTTACAACGTAAAACCATAGTGTTAATAATACAAAAACAGGCAAATTAAAACATGCAAACTAATAAATATACACAATAGTTTAAAGTAGATCAAATAATAATTAATTAGTATTTTTTTTGCAGATATCTATCACAATTATGTTATTGTTTAGTGAATTTAAAATTTCTTATGGTTTTAACAAAATAAAATTTAATATGGGGGATCGATTCAATTGTATGACAAAGGATGTAATAATTGTGATTTGTAAAATCACTCAACTTTTGTTTCTTTTTTTAATCAGAGTTAATAAGGTGTGTTCTTAGAAATATAACCAAAGCCTTAGCACTTCTAACTTCGTACCACGTTTCTTCTTAATTTTAATATTTAAGACATGAAGATTAAAGTTCCAGTGTTTTAAAGTAATCTTTCTCTACTCTCGTTCAACACGGTCCGGTTCTGTTTAGAGCGAAAGCGACACTCGACAACACCTACAAACTCAGAATATATTATGATTAATCATAACAAATTAAAAATGAAATTCGCTGAATGGTGATTAGAGAAAATTAAAACTAGCTCAATATGATGTGTCTGATAAACAATCCAGGGTCCGAAAATTCTCAATAATATAAAAAGAAAAAAAATGAAAAAATCAATTTTATCTTAATTTTCATATAGAAATGAATAGAATGTATAAACTTCACACTTTAAAAATAGTCAAACAATTATCAGTAAAGACATCTATAATAATTAATTCTTCTTAATCAATTTACCGATTGTCACAGATAGTGCTTAAAAATATGCCTGATTTGTCTAGCGTACACTTCGCTTAAATCTTTATTATAACCATTGTGACAAAAAAGGACGAATATCTCGAATTTTTAATCAGAACATAATTAAATTAGTTACATACCGCAGTTGCAGCTTATTTTTCACCAAATTTTTCACGGCCTAAATAATTAATTGTTTGTTAGCAAGGTTCCCGAAATTGAGTGATATGAAATCGAGATCTAAATTGAAAAGCGAGTGAAATGGGGTTCATGGTTCTACCATTCGATTGATTTTATAACTTCGAATACTTTTCGAAATCAATGACGTACATGTACGTCAGTCAATAAACAATTTTGCTGATTATCATAATTTATGTAATAATAAATAATAAAAATATTAGTGTTTTTATCTTTATCTACAGATTTGCGTTTCTTTGAGGAAGTGCCCTGAATTTTGTTAAGGAACATTGTTTTACTCCAAATTTTTTCTAGGGAAGATATTAATTTGTCGTGTTAAAAAATTCGGTTTCAATGCCTTTTCCATTTCCTCACATATGAAGTAGAAGCTGCAACTTTCCACGAGCCAAGTTCAATTTCAAAATTTAGTTAAGCTTCGTTTTCTATAATCAAAATTACTTCTGTTTCGCAAAAATAGAAACTCTTAAAAAAAAGAAAACTCACTTTATTTTAACTTCCAAAAAGAAATCGATTTCGATAAAAGTGAATTTCAGAACTCAAATTATCATTTTGATTTATTATTATTTATTAATATTTCTAAAAGGATTTAATTACTTTCAAACTTTTAAGGTATTCAGACACATAAGATTTTCAACTTAAATGCACTTGAGGTTTATTGTGCTTACATGAGTAGAAACTGTTTCTTAAAATTCATGCATGTACATTTTAATAATTGTCGTACGTAAAGGCACCAAAAGCTTCATTCACCACAGATTCATTTTATTGAAGATAATCGTTCTGCTATGAGTTTTTTTTTATCTTTTCAATAACTCCATCACTTTAGTTGATATAATATTTATTTCACAAATATTTGACCAGATTTGTTTAAATAAGATTAAAATAAGTTTAGATCAAGAGCAGACAACGCAATCGGCCTTACTAATAATCAAATTTAATGTTGAGGTTAAAATTTGTGTGAGGTCTTATAAACGATACATGCTATGACCTAAATATTAAAGTCGACTCTTAACAATAAACCATTTATGGTTTAAAATCAAGAAAATTGGATTTAATATTTATGGTTTATTATAAGTGATCCTTACAATGTATTGTAACTTTTCCCAAATTTTAAAGTCCATTCTAAATTTGATTATTAGTAAGGCCCAATGTATTTAACGAAACAAGGTTATAGGGCTAGGTTAGTTAATTTTATCTCTCAGCACTCACCTCATCGATGAGTGTTTAGCACAACCTCTTAGGACAACTTTTCTGGTTTTATTTAAAAAAAAAAAATTGGTGGTGCACTTAGCAACAAACAAAATCAGCATTATATAGATAAATTAATTAGATATTAAATGAGTTTGTTGCCCGTGTGATAGTTGATAGTCAAGAAGATATATCTTTGTATAAATCAAAGCATTGCTTGAAGTTATTTACATCTGATCTCATTAAGTCTTGCAAAAGAAACAAATTCAAGGTTTATCAATACAAATTTTAATTATCGAGATAAAATGCTTCCAAGACCGATAAAAGAAAAAAAAAACTGTTTAAAAATACCCCACTATTACTGAAATAAACGCACACAGGACTGACAAAAACAAAATATTATTAAAACTGTCAACAAAATACCAGTTGTGAAGAAAATAAAAATAAAACTAAATGTTATATATAAATTTAATGTTTATTAAACAATTCTTTTTTTTGTTGTTGTTGCTTTAAATGATATTATTTGTTTTAAAATAATAGCTTTGCACAAATCTATGCATTCTGATGCCTTAGATAGTATACATTAGAAGTTAATGTAATAATATGTATGTATATGTGTTACTCATATGTATAAAGTATATTAGAATAGTTATGTTTCATGTATAATGTATTTTATGTTTGTTTTAATAAAAACCGCCTTTAAAAAGCTTTCTTGTGTGATTTTTAGCTATAATATAATATTTATAGTTTTCACTTAATGTTCTTCTTTCTCGTTTATGCATTTCCTTGTTTAGAATTGTTGAAATTATATTTCAAAAATATATTTTCAATTGTTATAAGAAGTGCGTTTTGTTTGTTTATTATTTTTTTTTTGTTTTTATAAAATTATATTTAAAAAAATGTTTCTTTTTGTTGAGAATTTGAAAAAAAAAAAAAAACATATTTCGAAATATTTTAACTTAAGCTGAAATGCAAATAATAATACATAAGTAAATAAATCAATGCGAAGAATATTAAATATATTTTGTATGCTTACATTTTCTTTTGTTTAGTGTTGTGTGTGCTTAAGATATAAGTATATTGAAGAGAGACAGCCGACTCCTTCTAAGGATAATATATAAGTGAACTTATGAGATTTGTTTGAAGATCTTTTGTTTTTTCTTTTCCTCTGACAAACTTAATAAAGAATATCATTATTTTGAGGTCTTGAAAGCTTAAAAGAAATCATTTATGTGGTTCATTTTCAAGTTCCTGGGGAATTTGATTTAAATTTTATTGTTGCTGCGTTCTCGTGGAGATTATTGCACAATAGCTTTTCATATATTTGTTTTTTAAGCAAAGCCTTTTTCTTAGAATCAAATATTGAAAACAAAATTGAAGTAAAAAAAAAATACATATTTAGTTCGTTTGTTTTCAGTTATTTCTTAAGTAAGTTTTGAGCTTTCTGTAACAAGGCCCAGCCTTGATAATTCAATAATCTTTTTTTTTAAACAAACAAAACTATCGGATGAATATCAACTTATTGGCTAAATTAAAATAAGTTGAAAAAAATTTATTAAGATAATATATAACTTAACTTTTCCGTATCCATTCTTCGCTCTTTAGGTCTCATTCTCTCCTCTGCTGCGCTTCGCTGTGCTGCGGTCTTCTTAATACACCACTGGATGTTGTTCGACATTGGTTGGCAAATGTTGTAGTTGCATAGCAGCTCGAGCTATAGCTGAGGGATCGGCTCCAATGAGAGCCAACGGCACTGAAGGCGGTTGAGGCTGTTGATGCTGTTGTGATTGCTGTTGCGATTGTTGTTGAGCTTGCTGTTGTTGGTGTTGATGGCTTTGCTGCTGATGCTGCTGCTGTTGTTGGACTTGTTGCTGTTGCTGCTGTTGTTGCTGTTGTTGTTGCTGTTGCTGCTGTTGTTGCTGCTGCTGCTGCTGTTGACGGTGTTCAGCTTGTTGATGTTGAGCTGCTTGCTGAATGGATAGTTGCAAAAGCTGTTGTTGTTGTTGCAACTGGTGTTGATGCTGATGTTGTTGCTGCTGTTGTTGTTGTAAATGGGTTTGCTGCTTTATGTGTGAAGTTATAGTAGATGTAACCATTGGAACCAGACCAGGTGCTAGAAGGGCGGGATTGCCAGGATTATTTGCACTTGTGGTGCCTGCAGTTGAAGTGATTTGTTGTATTGTATGCATTGTAGGGGGTTGATGAGGAACTGAAATGCAAGGAAATTCAATTTCATTGTCGGTACAGGTACAAAAATATAAACAAAATTAAGATTTAATAAATGAAGCAATGAAATTTTGTTTTAAACATCGATCGAAATTTGTATACCAATGCCACTTCTTAGTTTTAGTTTTAAAGATTTAAAGAGAGTGCATTTACTCACCGTTTTCAATTTTCATACTTAAATTCATAACAAATTCAATTAAAGTTTTAAACACAATTAAAAACTATCCTTAAAACACATAATGCTCTAAAATTGTTCGCAAATTTACATTAAAAGAAAAAGATACTTTAACTCACTTATTATCGGTTTGATTTCCTGTTTGATTTGGGTCAGAAGCCCGGGTAAAGGTGTTGGTGGTGGTGGCATAACAGCATCCGGATGATTCATCTTCATGTGACGCTTGAGATTCCCTCTCTCCACAAATGCCTTGCTGCACATGGTGCAAGCATGTGGCTTTTCTCCAGAATGGGATCGCATATGCGATACTAAATGACCTGAGAAAATTGAATATTCAAAATTATAGAAGAGTTGTTTAATGAAAAATAGAAATGTGTTAAGTACCTTTGCAAATGAAATTTTTCGGACATTTCTCGCACGAAAATGGACGCTCACACTCCTGACCTTTGGTGTGGCTGCGTTGATGGAAGAGCAAGTTGCCTTTGAGAGGGAAACTCTTTCCACACGTCTCGCAAGCAAATGGCCGGTCACCGGTATGACAACGCGACATATGATTGATGAGATGCTCCTTGCGTGTGAATGGCTTGTTGCACACATTGCAGCAGTGCGGATTGTCACTCGAATGTTGCCGCATATGATTGTTCAGATGCTCTTTACGTGTGAACGTCTTTTGGCAGTATTCGCATTTGTGAGGCGAATCACCTGTATGCAACCGAATGTGATTGGTTAAATGTTCCTTGCGTGTAAAGGTTTTTTTGCAATAGGTGCAACGATGTGGCGACTCTCCCGTATGTTGACGCACATGATTGGTAAGATGCTCTTTCCGGGTGAAGGTTTTCGTGCAATAGGTGCATTTATGTGGTGATTCTCCAGTATGCTGACGGATGTGATTTACCATATGATCCTTTCGTGTAAAAGCCTTGGTACAGTAGGTGCACTTGAAGGGTGTTTCGCCTGTGTGTTGACGAATGTGATTCACTAGGTGTTCCTTACGAGTGAAGGTCTTCAAGCAATAGGTGCAGCGATGTGGTGACTCACCCGTATGTTGGCGGACATGGTTCAATAGGTGCTCCTTCCTGGTGAACGTCTTCGCACAGAAATCACAGCGATGAGGGGTTTCTCCTTTTTAAAATAACAAACAAACACTAAGTATTTTCGCACAACAAAGGATTGCATGAGTAAAAAACAACTAAAAATATATAACCTACAAATTATTTGTTAAAATCTACAAGCTCTTAAAGAATCAGCAATGGATTTAGGGGACCTACAGTTTTATGCCAAATGGGAACGGTTAGTTTAAGAAGCATTTTTTATGACCAGAAAAACTCTTGGAGAATTTGCCATTAACTTCCAAGGAGACAGTACCCGTGAAATAGAAACTTTTTGGGCTTAAACCCAAGCTGGATACTACAAAAGTTAAATATTCATGCAACTAAATTGAAATACATGATTTGCAGCACATCTTTTTTCTTTTTATCGAAAAATAAGTAAATAATTTGATATGAATTATAATTATTGTGAAAAGTTCATGGAATACCATTAAGCTTTTAAGGGACCACAAAACAAAACATTTTGAACAAAGTAGAACTACATATTTAGGTTTATTAAAGCCTACTGAAATCTTCAAAAAAAACAGAAAACATTTACTAAAAAATTGAAATTACCTGTATGCCATAAAATATGGTTGGTAAAATGTTCCTTTCTGCTAAAACTCTTGCCACAAATCTCACATCGAAATGGTGTATCATTCGTATGTGATCGCATATGATTGGCTAGGTGCTCCTTCCTCGTATATTTCTTGCCACAAATATCGCACTGATGAGGTGTTTGACCTGAAAATAAACGAGAGCGCGATGTGTTTTGTTAAAACTGTCTTTACACCATACAAACAAAATGCCTCTCCAACCTGTGTGCCACATGTAATGATTAACATAGTGTTCTTTCCTCGTAAAAGATTTCTTACAGATATCGCAACGATGTGGAGTCTCGCCAGTATGTTTGCGCACATGATTCACCATGTGTTCTTTTCGTGTAAATGTCTTTGCACAATACTGGCAACGGAACGGCGTTTCACCAGTATGACTTCGAAAATGGTTATCCAAGTGTTCTTTGCGGGCAAAAGTCTTTTGGCATATGGTACACGCAAAAGGCTTGTCCGTCGAATGGCGTTTCATGTGCCGCTCCAAGCTGGCATTATTGGCAAACACATTGAAGCAAATCACACACGTAAACATGGGTCCACCAATGTGGATTTTACCATGACGTGTGAGATCTTGCGACGTGGTGAATCCTTGTCCGCAAACTTGACAATTAAATGGTTTTCGTTCACTATGATAACGTCGATGCACAATTAACTGATAACGAAATTGAAACATTTTGCCGCAAATGTCACAAATATGAGTGCCTCCCATGATCGGTGTCCCGTCCGGTGCAAGCAGGGGGGTATTCTGATCAACACCCATCCCTTGATTTTCCATCTTGGGTAGGATTAGTTCACCAGGTGCAGCCGGAACACCAGCGGCACCTGTGGGTGGAACTGTTTGGGAACCAGTTCCCGAACTGGTTAGGCTATTGGTAGGCACTATCGAGTTGCCATTAGTCGACGGTGGTGGAGGTAGTGTGCCAGAAACAGAACCACTCACAGATGTGTTTCCGCCAGCATTTGAAGTCGATACATTTGTAGTAGGATGAGTTACCGTGTGCGATATTTGCTGTTGATTTATTACTTCCCCATGGATCTTGCCAAAGACTTCGTGATATGATAAAAATTGACTCAAGTCTTCAATATTGACTTTATACATTTCAACACCGTGGGGCGGTTTGCTTTCTTGATCGTTACCTCCTCCACTACTACCTGTACCAGGACCTGAACCAGGCTGCAGTTTCACCATTTGACTACCCCCTGGTTCAGATGATTGGCCATTGTTACTTGCGTTGCCACCACCACTGCCTGTATTCATCTTTGAAGAAATGGAAGATGCTGGATTTACATGTGCCATATGTATGTTTGGTTTCCCATTGGCAAAGGGTTTCTCCTCTTTAATGTCCTGCATACCATGTGAGACGTGTCGATTGTCGTCGCCAGACATCGTTCCTAGAGATATAAAACCTTATTATTCCAAAATATTCTTAATTTCTTTTTAATTTTAATTTAAACATTGGGCACCAAATAATCCGGCACACCCTCTACCTGGGGGATCTGTTTCGATTTTTTTCAAAAAGTATAAAACTTAAAACTAGTAAGACATTACCCACAAAAAGTGCAAGTATAACTTTGGTAATTGTAAGTTTTATACGTTTTTAGAAAATCGATTGAGAGGTTAAAGATAGCGAGTGGCCCAATTCATTACCTCACCAGTATATTGTACATTATATTGTTTTGTTAAATTAAAAAAAAAAAATACTCGTGTTTTTACCATGCACGTGTAAAGAATCAGGATGACGTGGGCCTGCAATTATTGTGCCGTTTGGAAGCTGATGCTGGTTCATACCCGTATTTATCATTGGATTAGGTATTTGTAGGGATGTGGCACCAACAGACGAAACTATATGTGCTGATGGCGACTGAGTGTGCGAGTTTGATGCTAGTTGCTGTTGTTGATCTTGCTGCTGCTGCTGTTGCTTAGAGTTGTTTGCTGCCTTAGCCGCCGAAGCACTAGAATGCGATGATATCGGAGGCGGTATTGAAGGAACTGCTGAAGTTGTTGGTGTTACACCAATGTTGTATGGCGGTTGACCGGAACCCTGAAAAAGATTCGTAACGACCCAGTATTTTCCAAGCTGAAACGAGACACAGCCTATGTTAGTAAGTTTTTCCATTAATATTAAGTGTTCTGTAATGTTTGGTAACGGAAAAGATTTGTTTAATGTTTAGGCTATGGGGACAAATGCAACTTTTAACGCACCTAGCCTAAGAACTAGGTTGCACCTACATAACAATCGAATATACAAAAACAGACTCTTATTTTGTTATCTATTCTATTATAGTCTTTTGTAATTGCAAAGTGAAAAGTCTTTTCTTTAATTGTAGTTTAAAAATATTATTTATTATATTCAAACACCGATTTCCCCTTAACATACAACTTGTATATTATGTGGAATGTCAAATAATTTAGTTTTTTTCTAGCAAATGTTTGTTGAATATTTAAAAATCGATATTACAAGTTTCAGTTTCCAGTTTTATAAAAGTATTAATCTAACAAAAATCGAAACCTTTAATAAGGGGATATTGTTACCCTTACTATGCACCAGAGATACAATGCGAAAATGTACAAAGGCAGTGATGGTTTGAAAGGAGGTATCGGTGCACATAGGTTTTGAATTTCTGAATGTTGCAATGACGAGGAAAGACAGACTGTTCGTTTAGTACGGCTAAACAACAACATAAGAGTTGTGGCTCAAGGGTAAAGCGAGTTTTACGTTTGAATTGCACAAAGGGCCAGATATCAACAAAATCCTTCAGTAAAACGTTTATTTTTCATTTTGGAACATACTAAGGTGGCTGCTGACCGGAAAAGCCAACACACTTAGACCAATAGTTTTTCCGCTGTGATACCTACCATGGATCTACCTTACTCGTTAAAACCATTTGGTGCCAGCTATGAAGCGAATGAGACAATACATTTCGGACTTTCTCATATCACAAGGATAATTGTAGTAAATCTTCTAAGTGGAGTCTTCGTCTTTGTGATAGAGCAGGGCATGAACATAGAAGGTGAGACACTTTTATCTTCTCTTCATCTTCACCTATGCAGCTTTTGTAAAAATTGTTGCAGGAGCTCCTGTACTGTCAGGTGCAATCAACTAACAGAAATGAGTTGTTTCAAGCATTAAGGTTTAAGCATTGGCCAAATAGTTTAGTTGACACACAATTGCTGGCATAAGCCCATATGTGGTTCGCTTTCTATATAGTATCATGTTTTAGCATAAAATTACAAGTAGCTAGGGGTATACCGATGTTAAATTTGTTGCACAACAAAGGTAAACAAAAAAAGTTCGTGCAATGGAGTTTCCTGGAATGTCTCTATGACCCAACATACAAATAAGATGAATGTTTAACTGTTCTGCCATCTCCACAACAGATGATCGACAATTTCGGGCTGTTATAGAGTTTGTCCAATGATGTTTCTTTTTCTTTGAGCTTCTTTGATGCCGAGTTTAACATATTTTTTTTTTTTTTAAACAAATATAATTTGGTTTTAGGGACCAGTAATAGCTATCATTGAAATCAATCCGGAAAATATTTTGAATGGATATTTGTCTATGTTTTCCTTTGATTAGAAATACAAATTATATACTGATCGATCGGAAATCACACAAAGGATTTTTTTTTTGAACAGCTTATACTTATACTAATTTGTGTTCCAATTTCACACAATTCCAATAACAGATTTCTGCCAGTAAAAAATTTTCGGTGGGTTTCAATCAGGAAATTATTTTCAATAACAGACATTTTTAATATAAAATTCCAATGATTGGTTTCAATGATAAAAACCAATGATAGCTATAACTGGCCCCTTACTGATGGCGTTCCAATCTTGTATTGTTCCCATGGCATCTTTAAAAAAATGACTGATAAAACAAAAAAAAAAACATTTTAGTTTCAGTTTTGAAGCTGGTGGTAAGTTAATAATTTTAATTCAATGCTTAAATTTACTGATTACTATAAACGCTCATTAGTGAAAATTTCCAGATTCCTGCTGTTTCAATTTTTACTTTTACTTTTCTCAATCATAGTCTGATAAAATGGCGTTAAAAAGGGTGAGAGACAAGCGACATAACGACCATTTTAATGTCACCAGCCCCTAGATCAGACTTATACTGCATAGAGCACCAGTGTGAACGGTTGAATCGATGATTCAGTTTTGTAATGTACATGTACTAAATTAGTTGTAAATATCATATATCTATACAAGCATTACATTCATTTAAATAAAAACAAAGTCGGTAAACGCGGTAAGACTCTATTTCCTTGTATTTACATAATTATTTTTCAGACACAAAATCGCTCAGCTATTTTCAGATTATAGAATAAAAAGGTATTTGAACATTTCATTAATTTGTGAAACACGTTCGATTAGTGGATGTTTTGCAAAAAATAAGCCAGAGTTAAGAGAAGTTTTAAGGCCCGTTTGCTGATACGAAACATTGATATTTATGTTCAACCTAAACCATGACTTATGTGATAGAAAAAGTTCCTCATAGATATTTGAAATATCTGCCAAAAATTGTGAAAAAAGGGAAAAATATATATAGAAAAATGGATTTTGAAATATCGGACCTGTGGGAAGAGGACGTAGTAGTTCTCGAAGATTGTTTTCAAACTTAATTAAATTAAATTTTCTTTCTAGGAATAATTTTATAGCTCCTGTTAACAGCTTTTGGTTGACACGTGACAGTTTTGAAGGTGTCGAAAGCAGTTCTTAGAATTGCAAACTAATAAAACTGGATTTTTTTTTGAAAAAGAGGTACAAACGTTATTGGATTCATTGATGGCACTCACATCAAAATTCAATCGCCGGATAAATTATGATTTAAAATGAATGTTGATATGATGAAGTTTTTGTCTTGTTTTTTATAACTGCATGATATGAACACTTTGGAGACACAGACAAATACAAAAACAGTCACAGAATTGTCCCTCTTAGGTAGATTCAAATTTGGTTTTGTGGAGAAAATAAGTATATATTTTTTTCAATTCATGTTCTGAAGAGAGTATGATATTCAGAATATTGTTCTGAATAATTGGTGCTTGGCAATGTTGATGCGACGGACCTTCTTTTAGAAGTCCATCATGGTTAATTTTCTGGTTTCTTTTCAAGATCATATTACATTGTCGTCAATTGTGTCTTTTTTGTTCTTGAACTTGAGTTTTTAACTTAGGGGTTTACTTTTAACTATAAAATTAATATAATACAATAGTAAGTAAGCATTCTAAACTATGTATTGTTAAATTGTCACCATTGCCACCATCGAATTGATTATCCAACCCATGACAGTTTTTGGGTTCATAACCGATATTTTTCAAAAATAAAACACGTTAAAACATCAAAATAAACTTTTACGCATGATAATTTGGCATTTTAAATAACTGACTTCGAGTCAGTTAGAGTTGAACATACATTTATTCGTGCAATCTACATGAATTTAAATATCACATAGAACTTATATTGAACTTAGTTAAGTATCAGATTTATGTTTTGTATCAGCAAATGGGCCTTAAAGTTGGCTTTCTAATTTAATTTGTCACGCCAAATAGTTAAAATGTAGATTTAAAGTAAATATAAACAAAAACAATAAATGCTAACAATCGATTGCCATCAGTTAAAAGAAAAGAATTCTTGAGGTGTTGTAGCATATTATATAGTAGGACAATATTTCTAGAAAAAGAATCTTAATGGTTGAACACAATCAAGTAGCTTAGGCACACAAATATTATTTGACTGTTGCAATATAAAGATGTAGCTGTAGCTGAAGCTGAAGCAAGAAATTAAGTATTTAGTCAAATATTAGTAAAATCCAACTTTGCGCTACAACTAACTCTACATCATTGGTAGAATTCATCATTTATGTACATAGTGTGTATGCATTATAAACTGAAAACATTAATGTAAGTTGTTTAGAGGGTAGGTTTTTTTTTTCTTTTCTTTTTGGACTTCTCCAGCATCATTAGAGATTTTCGCTTACATGTTGTTGAGGAGCCGAAACGTGTGTTGGCTGATGGTGTGGATGTTGTTGTTTGGACACATCTGACTCGATCCCGCCAACAGGATGGATAACTCCACTAATACCTCCAGCAGGATTTTCGTGATGGTGTTGTTGCTGGACATGTTGCTGTAACATTATTATTTTTTGTTTTTTATTCAAATAACAAAATTAACTTTAACACTTTAAATGCTTAGTTTTGTTTTAACAAATTTTCTAACAAGGGGCTTGTTAAATGAAAAAGAAGAAATAATGAATGTGAACGCGCCCTGCAGCCGCCACACTTAATCACTCCCAAACACACAATGGTAATTGGGCATAACTCTTAACGAATACATAACGTAAATGAAATTCCGTCCATAATTTATTGATTTTTCTCTAAATGATGATTATTATTACACGATGATGACGATTAAAATTACATTACAAATATATTTTAAGGGATGAAGACGAGCGACGACGACGACGGGAAGGAAGAGAGTCATAGAAGTGTCAAGCAGGCGGCAGTGAGTTTGGGCTGGCTTTTTCTGTTGTTGTGCTTAGTAGGAGCTTAGGATTTAAGGGAGAGAAAGATGAGATGTATGTACACATGACAATGAAATAATAAAAATAAATGGTAGTGTATCTAAAGTGTTGCCAGTTAAACTATTTGTTTATTAGTTTTCACATTTAAATTCATCTTTTTTAAGTACTTCTTATCTATTGTTCAATTTTAATTTGATTCTCCACATTAATAAAATAAAGGAAATTCATTGTTTCATAGAATGTAACGTAACTATATGGGTGATTTTCTGTTGCAAGGTTGTTTCTAGTACCATAAATGTCGTCAACGTACATTTTTAAAGAGTTGATGTAGTTTTAATTTAATAATAATATGTACTACTTATAATACTATTTATCTCTTCTGATTAGTTAAGTCGTTTATTTCAAATTACATTTACATACCACAGGCCTAAGATTTGTTTTTATTTTAAAAATAAGTAATTATGGCTTGGAAATGACAATTTTATTTTAACATAAAGAATTTACAGAATTTTGAATGAATTCATATTTTTAATCGTTACCGGAATTATACAACGCATCGGCACTGACCCAATTCAATTTTGTTTTTTATGTTTGAATTTATATTAAAAGCAATTAATGTACGTCAAGTTAACATACGTAAGTTATGGTCGTAAAAAGGGCACAACAAGTTCTTTTATTGTATAACTTACACTGGTCGACAAAATTACGTCCCAAAATTCTATCCCACAAACAAATTTGTGAATTCGAATATCTCTTAACAATAAATTGTATGATGATTTTGCAAAGTACTAATCTTTCTCTTCTAGGTACAATTTAAATCATTTTAGTGTCTTACTAAGTTTCTGAAAGTTTATTAGTTATTGGTCTTTGCTTGGCTCGATAGACGATATAAAGTTTTCAGCAAACCTTCAATTTAATACATACATAGTTTTGATAAAAACGTTTTGTACTTAATTTTTAGTGCTGATTTCAAAACCAAATTTTAATTTTAAAGTTTTTAAAATACCCATTTTCATTTTTTTTTAAATTTTTTTTTATATATTTTAAAAACTTGATATAATAGAATTGTTAAAACAACCGATTCGTTACAAGAACAAAATTTACTTTTAAATTGGTTTGAAAACATTTTAAGCATAAATGGTTAAGCGTTTCTTTTAGATCTTTATAAGACAGGTGAAATTTGAAACCAGTAATATTAGTAGACATGTTACGACAATTATTTAAACAAATTTCGTTGTGATAATCCCGTTAGAACACATTCTTAGTTCAGTAGGGGTAGTGCTTGATTAACATGAAAATAGAACAGTTTTGGTATTTTTCCATTTGAAGGGGACATTTTGGGAAATATGTATGTATGTACGTGACAAAAAATGTGTGTCCTATCTACGACGAATTCACGACAATTAATTGCGTTCCTAGTTAAAGTTTATTTTAAGCGTTTTAGTAATGCTAAATTGACTTTAAAGTTACTATTACCAGGGGTTAATTAAAAAAAAAATTACAATACAAACTACAATTTGTTTTCTTCCACGACAAATTTACGAAAAATAACTACAATTAGTCCAATTATTAGTTTCCTAAAATTTCAAAGTGCTAATGCTAACTTACTTGAAGGACATTATCAATTATTTGTATAATAAAAAACCAAAGTTATTCTCAAATACGGACTTGGTGTGAAGTCATATAAAACATATTTCTAGCATATTCCTTCTTTATATTCAACTAGCGACCCGCCCCGGCTTCGCACGGGTGCAATGCTGATATACTAAATACGCTACAGAAAAACTGTGAACGTTGTTTATAAAAAAACATAGCGGCCCGCTCCGGCTTTGCACGGGTTTAAAATATGTAACTCACTGAAAAAATGATAAAATCAATCCAGTAGATTTGATTTATTCATTTACTGGCCGTAGCCCGCACGCGTTTTTGGAGTACTTAAAACAATTCCCCTTTCCTTATCTTTGGAATATCTTTTATACACAATTCTCTGTCCCTCTGCACTGTATGCCTATCTCGATCCCGACGGCGGCGAATCTCACGCTCTGCTGAAGATTCTCTCTCTCTCTCAGCTCTATAATTATCCCGAAGCTGACTGAGTCGAGCCTCACGTTCCGTTGATTGTTATTTTCCTCGCTACAAAACTCCGATAACGCGTCCGATCGCTGCTAAATTCAATGTGCTATAAGGAAATCCGCGGCCTCCGACGCGCTATTTATAGGCACGCTGCCGCCGCGCCGCGTCGCCGTAAACGCTACGTTCCGCAATTTTTAAATCTGTACATCTTCAAAAATATTGATTTAAATCAGATGCTGTAAAAGGCCAAATAGATCTATATTAAATCAACAATGTATTTAAGGTATTTAATTGGATAAGGATTAATGCTGTATTGGTTAAAATCGCTTCGAATATTAGTCATTATTTGTCGTAAAAAGTAAATGACAAAAAAATGTTATTGTGGGATATCCATAAGAGATAGACATATACCATCGCGGAGTTTTCTGTAGACCTTTTCATTGTGTACAATACTTAGTACATTATTATTTTGATAAATCTCGTAGGATTCAGCCTGCGTTTGCAATGTAAGCGGAAAAAATGTAATTATTTGCGACATCACATTAGAAACCTCAAAAATAACAGTATTTGTCCACTATTTAATGGATGATATTATACATAAAAACCTTCCTCATGAGTTACTCTATCTATTAAAAAAAACCGCATCAAAATCCGTTGCGTAGTTTTAAAGATTTAAGCGTTCATAGGGACATACAACATGACACATGACAGAAAAAGCGACTTTGTTTTATACTATGTAGTGAAGCGGTTTGTTCTGTTCTTTGCCATAATACCTACAAAAGCCTATTTAAAATGTTCATTTAGATACAATGGCGCAACATTTTACAAGATTTAGTAAAATGTTAAAGCCATTTTTAGTAATTTACTAAGCTTAAAAGATGATTTACTTAATTTTAAACGGTTTTAACAGCTTATTATCTCTTAACAATTTGCTAAAGTTAAAATCACGGAATGGCAACTTTAACTTTAAGCAATTTACTTAATCCATATGGCATCTCTACAATTATTCTCATAAGAGCAGTTGGGAATACCAATTAATAGGTCCGTTTAAGTGTGTTTGCTTTGTCGATTTTAACGAACTGTCACTGTTTACGACATGTTCGGATGACCGTGTTTTAATAAAAGGCAATTAACAACTTACTAGCTAGCAAAACGAAAAGAAAGGTTTAAAATTTAGGAGTCGCCTAATAAATTACTTAGTATTTAGCAAATTGCTAAATAGTAAATTGTTACACTATTAACAATAGGTTGTTTAAAATTTTGCGCCAATATTATCAATTTTTATTTAGCTTGAAAAAAAAAACTTTTTTATACTCAACTGCCAAGATAAAATGCTTAATTTTTGGACCGTGATAGTAATGATATGAACATTTCAGGTATGTAACTGCCTTATAGCGGCTTGAGAAGAACTTTAAATAATAATACAAGATAGAAATGTTGATGGAATTGGGGTCTTCCATACGAGCCCAGCAGTCAATCAACACATCTATAAATAAAGTTGCCAAATTGATTTATTACGGCAGTTTTAAATATTGACGACGCTAATTGACCAAAAGTGTGCTTAAAGTGCTATACGAACATCACGAGCATCAATTTCCACAATTTAGAAGCGTTGTTCTGCATCTAAACGATTCGTGATTAGTTGCCAACACAGTAACTTAACAGATATGTCAATACAGTTGATACCAAAGCACCAACAACTATCAAATTGATTAAGTATAAGAGGTGTTTTGGTCCCTTTGATGTGTTATGTTAATGGACAAAAAAATTAAAGACAATATATATATATATATATAAGACAAACTGTGGGAAAACAACATCAGAGTCCACTAGTTTAAAGCTGTGTGGAATTTTGATACCGAAAATGCAAAAAAAAGATGCAAAAGTGCTACTACATACGTAACATATGCATTATTTTCTTTTACAAATGTTTGTGTTTATATCGAACTGTACCGGAATTTCTTAAGTACCTAAAACTTATGAAATGATATCATGTCAGGATTCAAAAATTAAATTAGAACTATCAGAGAATCTGGCGACAGCCAAAAATGAGAACAAACAATTTTCTACTTTTAAAGTATGTTTCGTTTTTTTTTTTAAGGGGACATTTTGGTAGTTTTTTGTGCTATTTAGCGATGAGATGGAATTAGATTTTTCCATTGATAACGTGCGCATAAATATAACTTCACAAATTTCCATGAATACCTCCACAACCAAACAGAAACAAATGATGAGCTTCTGATCTTCGAATCAACAGATTCCAAAAATATTAGAAATTTGTATGAGAAGTTTTGTTTCTATTGCTGAAACTATGAACGTTTCTGATATTTTTTAAATACAAATTTGGACAATTAATAAATAAATACCGTAAAGACGGTTCAAAATTAAATTCTGAGAAAATTGCTTTTATACAAATTAATCAATTGAGTTGAAAACGAAGTTGTCAATTACTAAGTTGCGTCTTTAACAGGCAAACGAACTCCATCGTAGTCGAAAAGCGAAAATTGTATGAAATTTTCAACTACGATCTTATCTGGGTATAGCTTTCGATATCGTTTGTATTTGTCATAGGCCGACTAATTAAGGCTAAATTTTATCGAACCCATTTTTTTTATTTTGTAAAGCGACCCTTTTCCTTATTCTCGAAAGTATAAACAAAAATTCTCATAAAAATTTCTTACTTTTGCTGTCAGAAATCTGACAATCATGCTGTAGAACATAATTTAAGTCTTGATTTAACAAACTTAAAAAGACATCTATTATAGTTGGACAAAACAATAAGACGAGGTGATATTTGTTTGTTTTTAGTTCGAAGTGAATTAAATTACATATAAGTACTAGCTGACCCGACAAACGTTGTGTTGTCATATAAATAATTTCTAGAGAATATTTTGCTAGAAATAAATAACTTATTGTAAGTGTGTAAGGATGTGGTTTATAAGTGGGATAGGTATAGAGCACTGTAAAAGGTGATAAAATATTAAAATAAAAAATCACTAAATACATTTTTTTAATTTATTAAAATTCATTCTTTAAAATTATATACATATCGCTAATTATGACTGTACTACAAAAGAACAATATTAATCCCTTAATGCAATAGAGTGAACAAAATTTTGTATGATCCCATCTTTCGCCAATACAAACAAACTGGATGGTTTGCCCACTTGAGAGCACGCCACGTATAATTGTCCGTGTGGAAAACATGAAGTGCTCAAATGTAAGCTGCAGACAGACATCGTTTGGCCTTGAGACTTATTGATAGTTATTGCAAATGCCAATAATTGGAAATTGAAGGCGTTTGAATTGAATTGGCACATCTGTGGAATCGGAATTTGCCATTAAGAATTATGGCTTCGATAACATTTTTAAATACTAATCGCGTGCCGTTGCACAACCGTGGTGGGTTAAAATGACAAAAAAAATTACCGGAGAACCAACCTTCAGTTGTAAATTTTGCGGTGGCATGACTGGTAAATCCAATGAGTTCAAAAACTCAGTTGAATAATTTACAGCTTCGGTGACATCACAAACTGTATCAATAGATTTGTATAACACCAAGTCTCCTAGTAACAAATGTTGTATCTTGAGATTTAATTCGTTGACATCCACATTTTTTTCAGCTAAAATTGCTCTTTCTGCCGGCCACTCATGATTTATATATTTTCTCTGTAAATCGGGAAATATCTGGTCAATGAGAGCATCTTATGAATCAATAATCTAGCAGAAATCGACCGGTAATTTTATGCATCCAGTTTCATCTGTAGTAACTTTTCTGTGGCCTATATCTATCAACAGTTATTTTGAGAATGTTTCAGCGGATGGATTTTGAAGTATTTGAACACGCATGTTTACTTTTAGTTGCGATGATTTTAAGCACGCGTTGATCTCATCAGCATACGTTGAACGCGGAATAACGGGAAGTGTTTGTCACAAATCACCTGAAAGGAGTAACAGAGTGCCGCCAAATAGTCTGTCGTTGTTTTTTGTATCTTTCAATGTTCAATATTTCCTGTTCAACGCCCCAAGCCAAGGTTTGTGTGCCATAGTGCATTTATAACAGATGATAATTTTACACTGTTTTAGCAAGAATTAGCGAAATAAGGAATGTTTTGACAGTTCCACCTGGTGCATCCAAAAAAAAGAATCCACCTTGTCTTGCCAAAACTGCGAGCATGGTATGGTCATAAATGGTTCTTTGTTCTTCATTCATTAGTGGGACATTGCGAGCAACTATCGCTGACATTTTTTTTTTTTTTTGTTTTGGTTGGTGAATGCATACCGAAATGACTGAGTGGTAAGTTGGCAATTAGTTATAATGCAAAGATCCTCAATAGCAATCAATGCTTCATTGTATATAGCGTCACTGAATACTATCGTAAGATCGTTGCACCGTGTACGATGTTGATGCAATTAAACCATAACACTTAGGAATATAAAAATTAGATTAAAACCTATTTTCAGACCTACCGAATATATATGCAAAATTTCATTGAAATTGGTAAAGCCGTTTCGGAGGAGTATGGCAACTAACACTGTGACAGGAATATTTTATATACCTATTAGATAGATAGATAGATTAGATAGATTTCACAGTAGAACGTTCTAGGAATAATATAGATATGATTTATTATTGAATTCACAACCCAAGTTATTTTCAAACTGGTGCAGGATGGAACAGCGCAGCGGGTAGTGGCCAGAATAATTGAAAGATTCAAAACATTTGTGTACAACGCATTACAGTCCCCAAAAACCAACGCAAAAACAGGTAAACCGCGTAAAACATCCATAAAGCTTGATTCCCAAATTAAACGCCTATCGAAAAAGGAACTGAGTTACATCTCTTAGGAAGAAGTCCAAGAGGAGTGTTACTACTTACCACATGACAATCATGCACCACAACGACCCGAAGCATCGCAAAGTCAAAAGCTGCTTAATATAGGGTTTTTGAGTAGATTTTGGTGCCCCCTAGCGGCCATTTTGTTTTGGTGACATCTTTCAAATCTTTTGTCTATTATTCAGTTGTTTATGGCAAATCATGGCAAGTTA
Source organism: Eupeodes luniger (assembly GCA_951509635.1). Lineage (NCBI taxonomy): Eukaryota > Metazoa > Arthropoda > Insecta > Diptera > Syrphidae > Eupeodes > Eupeodes luniger. The sequence continues at coordinate 49,983,095 of OX608075.1, read as the reverse complement.
CACGATTCAAATGATAGAACTTTATTATCAAAATGAGTGTCCGTTGTGCGCATTGTGTCCATTTTACGGTAGACGTAGTGGCCCTTCACAGTCGACTCTTCAACGTTTGGTGGCCAAATTTTAGGCGACCGGTTCAGTAAAAAATCAGGCAACACGCGTACGTTCAAGAAACGCAAGATCGGACGAGAACTCAGCCTTTCGCAGACTTCAACTTGGCGAATTTTGCATCGGGACTTGGGCCTACTCCCGTATAAGATCCAACTGACCCAGGAGCTCAAAGTTCATGACCATAGACAACTTCGTTTGTTCGCTGACTGTGCTTCGAATCGTTTGGAAGAGGACCCCAATTTTGGCCGAAAATCATTTTACGAGGAGCATTTTTGGATGATTAGCTGTGTTAACAAGCAAAATTGCCGTATATGCCCGCCCTTATTGAAAAACTCTATAAATACCAAAAAATCTCTCACTGGTCAAAAAACCAAAAATAAAGAAGATCTGTGAAACAAAATTTAAAACCCTGGTACACTATACCGCCAAGTACCTGCAGCAAACTAGTTGAGTCAATGCCAAGGAGGGTTCAGGCTTAAAGGTTATACCCCACAAAAATTTGCAAAAATACAAACAAAAAATTATTTTTTTTATAATTTACTTAGTAATTAAACATTGTGTAAATTGTTAATTAATTTATAGAAAAAAATTGTGGAAAATAGAGATTGAGAACTATAATGGTCCTATTGTTTTATCCGTCACTGTAGATACATACCTATGTATTTCGAATGAATGCTATGCATTTTAGATTAAAGTTGTCTTTGAAGTTATTTTAAAAACAAAGATCAAGAAAGTAAAACCAGAATTTAAACACACACATTTTTGTCAGGTTAATAGTTGTTTTTTAATTCAATTTTTACAGAGCTAATTTTATGTAGGTATTTATTTAAGGTATATGTAGGTATACTTAAGGACTTTATCAATTACAAAACTCCGCAGGTATTTTTGTCGAAATTTAGGGATTCGGGTTGATTGTGGCGGTGCTTTGGAGTCCCAAAATTCATGATCACAGTAGGTTTAGCTAGCATTAGTTTACATTTATTTCATGGTTAAACCTTCCGAACAAAATTATGGAAAATTCCAATTTTCAACCTCCGTTCTTTAGTCACACCGACAATACAAAAATCTGGCAACTGTCTTGATAACTGATTTCTAAATTATCATTCTTACACCTCAACATATTCATTCTTGAATTTTGTTTATACCTTTAAACCAAGCATTTTCTTTACTAGGCAAATTTGCAAACATTATACCTACATATGTACATAAATAAATAAAACAATTATAGTAAAAAAATGCACACTTGGACAAAATTATTGGCACATCCTATAATTGCTCTCTTAAAATTTACCATTTTTAGCACTAGGTATAAAATAATTTTTACTACCGTAGCCGCACGGACGAAAAACCGTTAGAAACATAATACCTACATTATTTTATTTACTTTTCTCAAATTCCAAGACCAAAACCGTTAACTAGTAACGTGAACAAGAAAAAGCGTATGGAATTCAGAAAACACGCAATTACCAGTAAATCGCATGTGGAAACAGTGTATGCTGATGAATGGGTCCATATTGGTCAGGCAACAAAAAACTCGCCATTTCTTTTGCAAATAAAATGCATTTTGTATATAATTTTGTAATTTTTGCCAATACTATATTCTTTTAACAAACTGAAGTTGAATTATGTTATTGTTATTTTTATTTATATTAAAATTATTATTTAAATATTTTATTATATTTTTTGTCACATACCTTATTAAATAAATTACAAACGAATTTTTAAAAAACCTCGTTAGTTTTTATTAAAAAAATAAGTTACTTTTTTAAAATAGATGTGTGCTAATACTTTTTTATGTTTGTATATAAATAAATAAAATAATAATCATAATAAATAATATGTATATCTTGGCATTTATATCCTCAATTACTGTTATATTTGACCAATCTACTTTGAACTTTATGGAAGTCCATTTGGTTGGTGATAATGATAAATATCTTCAATAAATTGCGGCTCCAGTCGTGACTTAAGCTGATAATTTATTGAATTCATTACTAAAAAAATTTAAATTTTATAATATTTTTAAAAATTAAAAAAAAAGAAATGACAAAATTGTCATGCATTAAAATATTTAAATATAGGTATGTAGGTACAGTGGGGTGCAAAATAATAAGAGTGAATCAATAAATGTTCTTCACTGAATAAATTCTATCGTAATACTAATAACCTTCCAAAATTCGTTTTAAAAATGTACCTACAATTATTTTTGGATTAGCTGTCAAAATTTTCCAGTAACTGAAAAAAATCCATAACTATTTATCAAAGTACCGTTATTTTAATCAAATTATCATTATTTTTATTCGCGAAACTCATTTTTCAGTGGAAAAAATATAAAAAAAGTGAACGGTAAGTTTGCAATATTTCTGGAAAATTATTGTTGGTTCTTTGTTTTTAATATCCAATTAACTAAAATAATAAATTTAAGCCTTGTTCTGAAGAAAAAACGCCGTTTGGCGTTGCAACTAAGAGATCAAAAGTAACACTTACGATTTTATTGCTTATGAACTTTATAGTTCTCCGTGTGTTATGGCTGAGTATTAAAGGACCGATATAAAACTCAAAAACCATCCAAATCAAGAAGACGTCCAAAGAAAACTTCACCTACCCTCGATAGAAACATAGTTAGAGACGCTCTTAATGAATCATTTGCAACATCCACCTTGATAAAAACAAATTTGTCATTAGATGTTAGCGATTCGCCGACGTTTGCAAGAAAACAAATTTACACGGAAAAATAGCTAGGAAAGTTCTTTTTTGGAACTGATGGCCGGATTTATGTTAGAAGGATAAAAAATGCAGAACTAAATCCTAGAAAAACCACAAAGACGGCAAAGCGTGGTGGTGGTAATATACAAATTTTGGGGTTTTTCTTATAATAGAGTAGGCCCTATCTTTTGGATCAAAAATATTATGACCAAAGAAACACACCTCGAAATATTATAAAACGATATGCTTCCATTTGCACAAGATAATCTACCATTATTCAAGCAGGATAATGACCCCAAACAAACTGCTAAATCACAAGGTGGTTTGAACAAAAAAATGTGGCCTTCAGAATCGCCAGATCTAAGCCCCATAGAAAATCTTTGGAAATATTTGAAAAATAGAATATCGTGCAAGAACACCACAAATACGAAGACACTATGGAAAGAAATCCAAGAAATCTAAAATGGTACGCAACACCTGTGGAAACATGTCAAAAAATATGCCAAGAAGGTATGAAGCGGTTTCTAAGAGCATTTCGTCATTTTCCTTAAAAACTTTAAATTTAGGAAAAATCTGATTCAGTCTTAATTTTTGGCCACGAAAAAGACACGTGAAAATAGTTGTATCTATATTTTGAGTCATTATTATTATTATTAGTTATTATTTTAAATTAACAATTTTTAATAATGTTAACTTAAAATACTTCTGATAATTTTAATATTTTAATTGTGATAAAATTGTAGCAACAGAATTTCACTCTTATTATTTTTTCCACCATTATATACCTATTTCCCACAATATTATTATTATTATTATTTATTACAATATAAATAAATTTACATTATAATACTAATTTACAAAGCGCTAGCTACCATGACTTGCGGCTTGAAATATTATAAATATTAGAGTTTATAAAAATAGGAGTATAAGTATAATGTATGGGGCATTTCCCACAATAATATTTTAACTTATTATGAAATTTAATCTATTCAAAGAAAGAATCACTCCAATGTTCTGTACCCAAAAAGATGAGAAGATACGTGAAGAAATAAACGTTTGAATCTTAAAAATTTGCTAAATTCCAAAAAAAAAAAAGTAAGGAGTGATTCCTAATTCAGATAAAAATTTTGTTGGAAAACGAAAACGACTTTAAGTTCCGCTGGCAACATCTTGAAATGTGCATCAGAAATGATTATAAAAATGAACCCAGTGAAATTCATGTTAGCAAGAGGAATTGTTACATGTTACAAACTTCAAGAGGATGAACTATTTTACATGGTAATTAACCTCTGATTATAGATAATAAATATTAAAGAAATTAATTCACAATTTAGTTGCATATATAGTTTATAAGTAGGCAAGTAACTTACTTCATTCAATTGTTGCGGGTGTCGTTGATGTGCAAGTTGTTGCTGTTGTTGATGTTGGTGGTGTTGTTGCTGTTGTTGCTGAGCTTGCTGTGGCGAATGCCGACTTTGTTGCGAGTCATTCGGATTAGATGATGACTCGCCAGGAGCTGATGCATGATCAGAATTCATTTTTTGGATCTAATTGTGTGAAATATTTGTCTTGTTTCTTCTTCTTCTTTTTAATTTTAATTAAATATAATTTTTGTTCCTAGATTGAACGACAAACGTATGTTTTTTGCACTTTTATAAAATTAACAATTTTTCAAGTCAAACTTTGTGTTTACATTTTCTTTTCTACGCGATGAAAATTTTTCTTTTTAGTCAAATTCAAACATAAAATGTGTAAATAAAGAAAAATATTTAATATTATCTCCCCTCACAAACGGGACGCCGCCATTTATGAATGCGACAGCGACGACGGTGATGATGATGGTGGAGAGCACGGCGACGGCGAATGACGCATGCTCACAAAGGTCAATTTTATTTCCAACGGGGAACATCAGAAAATTTATTTATTTTTGTCATTATTCACATTTTATTAAGAAAATACTCCTTTTTAAGTTTCTATTGCATAAAACAGTTATATAACATCACTTTTTCTTTATTAAATTGTTACCAAAATAGGTATAGTTTAATTTTTCCCAAAAATTCGAAACGAAAAATAAAACATCGCGGTAATGGTGGCGGAGTACACCTCTGTCCTCTTCGTCATCAGCTTTGATCTTTTTCGTTTTCGTCGTAATATGATGGAATATGGTGGAGTAGGAAACCCGTTATCGAAAATATCATCACTTTTTCACTCGCTAAATATCATGATTATCTATTGAATCACTTTTGTGTTTTTATGGTAATTTACAAGAACCGAGAGTAAATTTTTGATTGAACATAATAAAAACTTTCAAAACAAGATTTTCCTATAGGAAAATTGAAAATTTTCAGACGAGAAAACTTTCCAAGTGCAAAAAACGCAAACAAAATGGGCATCACCAATACGTGCGCACTCAAGGAGGGTAAAAACTGAAAAAGTGAAAACTGATGGTGCGAGTGTACGTGTTCATTTTCGTAGACGATGCGATGGTTCATCGTGAATTCTTTTATAAAGGCTAGTGGAAAGTTAAGAGATTTTTTTAAAATGTTAGGCCGTGTGCGCATTGGGATCAAATGTTTTCTACCATGATTAAATTTTGACGTGATTTTTCAATTATGGGATTAAATTCAGGTCGTTGCTTAGAAAAGTGTGTTAAATTGGGCTTTTAAAAGCACTTATTTTATACAACATAAATAAATAAAATTAAGTTATTCTAAAAGATTGTTTGTTTTATGTTCAATTGAAGCATTATTTACCCTAGTTACAAGAGAAGATCGAGGAATCGAATCGAAATTGAATTGAGATTTCGATCCAGCGGCCTACGTCGTCAGTGGATCGAGGAATCTAATTGAAATGGAATCGAAATGACATTTATAGCAAATTGCGTAGTTTTTAAATTTAAATAAAATAATACTAACAACACAAAAAAGCGCACCAAAATAAACTCAGCTGAAAAGAAACAAGAGAGAAAAAACTTGACTCCCGATTCAGATTAACAAAACTATTTTCGATTCGATTCACCTCGTTTTGTGAGATCGGATCGAGGTAGAAGCGGCGCTAAATCCTGATTCAATTCTCCTTGTAAACTGGGTAATTGTTTTGTTTTACAAAATCTGGGGTGAATTTCTATTTTCTAACCACGTGTAAGGGCTTAACTACATTCAACTTAAAAAAGCGCAAAAGTGAACAAATCTTTTGTTTTTTACCAAAACAATAAGAATTTTATAACTAGAGATATAAAACAGAAGTAAAAAGTTAAAGCTTTTACTTTTTCAAACACCTAACAGATCTAATATTTTTGGTGAAGGCACCTTTTTTTGACAGATAATGGAATATAATAAATTTGTAAAGTATTGAAAACAATCAGAGAATGTGTGTATTTTTTTAATTTTTGCACATATTTTTTGAATGTAATTAAGAGGTCAAAAGTAACACTTAGGACTAAGCGTTTATATCATAAATCAAACATGCTGTCAAAAACTACTTCCCAATTTCAATTTTGACATTTTAAAATTAGATAAATAAATTTCCTTGATTTGTACTTTTTGTTTTGTTTTGTTTAAACAAAAATTTATCTCAAACAATACCACTGAAATATCAATTTTAAATTAAATCCTATTTTTTTAAATTACTTGAAATGTTTCTGCAAGATTAAATTATCTTCTGAGTTGACAGTTTTATATTCTCAAATACCAAAATGTTATATTTTTCATCCAGAATTTAACGAAGTGTTTATCAAACTTAGTTAAAAATTTTATTGAATATTGCATATACTGAATATTATTCTGATAATCATGTTTTTACTCGTGCTGGAAATGAAAAATTTTAAAATAATCAATCTGTCAAAGTGGCTGTGGCTCGATTGTGTATGTCGGGCATATTTGGATCATTTATATTTGGACTGGGTCCAAATGGCTCGCTCTATATGTTCAGCTTTAAACATTTTTGTTTCCTATTGAACCATCTGCTTCTAAGTTTCGTAATTTTGAGATTGTCAGGACAAAAATGCTCTGAGACAATTTGCCAATTTGTTCGGTCGTGTAAGTCCAGCTTGTTTGAGTCGTAGTATTTGAGATTTGAATCTTCTGTAGGTCCAGAAAATACACATCAAGGGAATTTCCTCCCTCCACAGGAACAAAAACTTTGGCTTCAAAAGTCATGTGAAAAAGTTTACAACGTCAACAGAGCTTTTGACAGCACAGAAAATAATAAACCAAAATAGTTTAAGAATTCCATTTCACTTTTTTCCTGACAGCTTTGTCGTACAAAAATGAATTTTGTGTAACTAATTACATAAGATGTTTTTCCAATAGCCGCGTTTTAGTATCATCATGATCTGATCCGGATCTTGGATTTACATGCACTACAACAAAAACACAAGATCATGCTTTGTGTTTGGATCTCAATTTGAGATCCAAAATTTAATTCTCTTTTTCACACAAGGAGGGCTTTATCATTGCAATTTCATATATAAATGTTGGCATCATTGCAAACAAATGAAATGAAACCTGTATTGCCATATAAACATTTCCATTTGACTGAAATAAAATATTTTTCAAATAGAAAGCGAGAAGCTTTATATTTATTTATTTTGTATATAATCCATGAAAAAATTAGTTATTTAAACAAAACTAGATATTGGTGAAATTAAAATAATTAAGTTAAAAAAAATGTATATTTGACAAAATTTATGCGTATCATTTTTCCCAAAAAAAAGAACAAAAAAAAAATCATTGAGCGAAATGATCTTATGGCAACACTGCTTTAAATGTCAAAAAATATATATAAAATCGAGAAACCTGCAGCACAAATGGGAGAAAATACAAATAAATTGTAAGTTATTTCTAAATTAAATTATTTAAGTGTCACATTTATCAAGTTCAATTTTATTAATAGGTCAAAAAGAATCTGGAGTACAGGTGAGACCAAAGCGTTCCTGGATGCTTACGGGAAGAGGCGCTTTGTGTTTGAGAGTGCAATGGTGATTTGCAGGAACATTTTTAAAAGTTGTGGAACTAGAACTGGAACTGGAATCATCGTCATCGATAAATGTGGATAAAAATGAATTGTTTGATTCTTCGCTTTCATAGCTTCCAAATAAAAACTGCAAATATAAAAGTTTTTAATAAAAAAAAGAAATACAAATTAAAATGAATACTTACATCAACCACACCAGCTTCCATTTTTGTTATTTGTTTGTATTTTTTTTGCTTCGAAATGTCACTTTTGAAAGAACGAATTTGACACTGCTGCCATACTTTAAATAATAAAAAATATGATGATCCAATGCTGTTTTATTATCATGATATGATCCGGATCAGATCATGGTGATTATAAAACGCGGCTAATATCAAAATAAATAGACGGAACGAAAAGGTTGATGTTCCAATCGACCTACTATAGTTATGGACTGAAAGCAGCCAACTTCGAGAAGCTTTTGAACTTGATTTTTAATTTTTCATTTATTATGTCAAACTTTAAAATAATAGATGTCCTAAGTATCTTTGGGGCAAAAAAAGCAAAGAAACAACAGATGGCGTTTCAAAATTAAATATAATTTTGTCTGCCAAACCTACAAGAGGGCAATAATAGCTTATAACAGGTGGAATCACTTTTAAGGGGGTTCTAGCAGTCCATACCTTGGTTGTTGTATTTTGATTTGAGTGTTGATAAGCTTGAAAAATGTTGCCTTAAAATTTAGGTACATTTGTACAATAACATCGAATTCAAGGTTAAGGTCTAACATTAATTGCGATGTTGCTGTGTTAAAGTGAATTTACCTGAATCTGCTAAGTAGAGCGAGGCAGATATATATGTCAAAAGCCGAAAGTGAGAGAGCATACACCAATGGTAACTATTTTTACTTCCTATAAAATATTATAACTTTTTTGAAAGTACAGTGTTGCCGCAAATGTGTAATGAAACAAATCAAAAAAACCTAACAAAAGCTGCTAAATAGTTAAAAATATGAGAAAGTATTTTCGGAAATCCAAAAAAGAAAAACGTGTTCTATAATTTGCTTCACTGCGTTTTTTTCTAGTCTCATAGATAGTAAGAAGGTATTCATAATTCTTCCATTTAAAAGGAAATTTGAATTAAATTCTTTAAAAAAGGTGTAATTTAACGTTCAAAATGTATCCTAAAAACAATATTTAAAAATAAAGAAGAAATGTAAAGCTTTTGTTACATTGCAATTGCAACATTGTGGAAGCACTGATGCAGACGAAGATGCGATAATAGAGGTGAACATGGTTGTCTTCACTATAATCTTGACTTCTGCATTTTGGTCTTTTCTCTCTATCTCACAAACATTAATTTTATGTGTAGCATCCCTTTTATCTACAGAAATGAAATGCTGATACATGTAAATCAACCATTAATTATTTAAAACCAGTAGTTCTATAAAGTGTGAAGTGGCTGTCAAAAATTGCTGTGTCAATCTGTTTCTCGCTTTAAAATTTCTTTGATATTCCGAGTAGGCTAGAAAAAACTCAAATGCGTAGTAGTATTTACAGCTTGTTTGAAAAATTCTTAAGCTAATATTCATCAAACCATATTTCTTGTAAAACATATTTGCGAATGTGAAACCCCTTAACGACGAAAAACCTGGATTCGAGATCCAAATTCAACTCTATTCCAACTCAAACTCTCGATTCTACTTGTAAACCTAAAAATACATCGTAGAAACCAACAATACGCGCTGAATGTTTTCATGATTGCACTTTTTTTCTTATGTTGGCTAATCTGCAAAATTTTCCGAACGACCGAACCGCTTTGAATTTGAAAATTTTCGCTCAATGCACCGTCGTCGAGTCCGTTTTGTCGACATTTTCCAAAAAAAACCTTTTTATTTTAATTTTAAAAACTTAAACATTTTACTTTTCACTTTTACTGTATTTTAATTTTATAGATCGTTTTGTTATATGTTATATTAATCAATAATATTTGTTGGTTTTGTTTAAATAAAACCTTTTAAAATGGCGCAATTCAATTATTTAAACGAAATAAACAGTGTCCTGTCGATGGATGGAGAACTAACGCGTGGTCCAGCACCAAGATGGCAAAAGAAAATGGAATGCTCCTCGAGCAACCTAAGCACCAGCATGAATACATCCCGATCAGTACTTACCAAGTCATATAATGCTAGTTTTTCTATGGCTCCAGCAATGAAGACTCCTGGCAAAAGCTCTGCCGCTGCAGACGGAAAAGGTAGTTAAATATTAAAAACAATACAAAATTAAGTTTAATTGAAAAACCTTCACATTTTAGCTAAAAAAACACCAAGCAAAACTCCAAACAAAGGATCGAAAACACCATCTGGAGGTGGCGATCGTTTCATACCGAACAGAAGCACCACAAATTTTGGACTCGGACACTACTTGGTAGGTAGCATTTTCTTCTATTTAGGTCGTTTCTATTGATTTTATTTTTATTTAAAATTTAGATAAAACAAGAGCAAGAAAAGACTTCTGATGAAGAAAATGAGAAAAACAATAAAATGACTCCATCGAAAAGCGATCACAAAAAGTTGATTTCAGAATCGATGCAAGTTGGTGATACGAATGGAACAAGGATTCTTTCGTATCAAAATAAAGCACCACCCGCGCCCGAATCTCATCAGAATCCAAATAAAGTTGTTTATTCGATTAAAACGCCAATTTCCACAAAAAGTGGTAGCCGATACATTCCATCAACTTCGGATCGCATTCTTGATGCTCCTGATATAATCAATGACTATTGTAAGTACATTTTTAGTAACTATATAAATGAATAGAGAAACAGTAGTTAATGCTTAACAACACACCTAATTAGGTCGCAATGATAAAGATACCTCCTATGATAAGTAGGTTTTAATAAATTTGATGATACCGATTTCTGACAAAGAACCTAGGTATTCAACTTTTGAAATCCTTGGCTGCAGAGTTGTGCAACAAATACAGAATATTTAGATTGGTGTTGGAGAGGAACGTGGTGGAGTACTTGAAGACTAAGATATAAACGCTTTCAATACAAATTTCGTTTAAAACTCTGCTTAACTTAAAGCCCAAATTCAGCCTGCCTTAAATTTGGTCCTATCATAGATGAGGATGTGGTTAAAGCACTAATCTACATAAAATCAATTGCAATAGAACTTGATAACATGCACCCTTCTTTTCTGAAAACCATTTTGCCCACAATTTTGCCATTTAAAACACATTTTCAACTCTATTGTGAAAACATGTGAATTCCCTTGTCAATGGAAGAATGCAACGGTAATTACTTTACCGAATACATCGAAAGGAGATTAATTTAGAACAATTTCAATATTACCATTTTGGAGAAAGTAATTATTCACAAACAATCAGGATTTCCAAAAAAAAGAACTTAGTAAAAAACACACTAGAATTCAACAAATAAAGTTCAGAATTTCAGCCGGTAGATAGCAGTACAGCACAAGTATCTACCTTTGGTACTTTGTTATTTTCAATGTACCTTAACAAATTACCTGAGCTATATACACAATGTTCGGTTCGCATGTACCTATATATGTATGCCCACGACACGCAGTTATACCTGAGCCGTCGTTAAGGGCTAAACGAACATTCGGTAGCATGCATGAATGATTGTCTATTGAAAACCATTTTCAGTTGAATCCTAAGAAATCCAAATGTCTTGTTACTTCGAAGAATAAAGTAGATGTATCATACTTCCCTTACACCAAAATCCTGTAGAAGAATCTAAAAGGTTTTTTTTAAATCCTCTACCACATCTCTATTATATTAAAACTTAACAATTTATTACATTTGTTCAAAAAATTGGATGGATGTGACACTTTGGAGTGCGACCATCAATCGAACCTTTACAGAAGCTAGTGATGTTTACGTTTAACCCTTAAAACAACAGTTTTAGTTTGATATGATGAAAATGTATTGTTTTCTTTGTTATAAACTTCTTCAAAGGTAAAAATCTTCGGAAAAAAGGATTATTTCATTTTAGAGACGAGGTAGGTAGAGATGGCAGTCATTTCGTCGCATTCAGAAAGGAAATCAGGTTTTTGATTTTCATCTCGGAAAGTTAGCCTGGTAGCCAATATCTTCGGTCCGTTAGACTGTTTCACCTGCGGCGGTTGGATTCTGTCAGAAAAAATGAGTGACATATGAAGGGCCGATCCTTGCTGGGCCAACTCATCAGCCCGTTCATTTCCATCAATTCCACTATGACCTGGAATCCAAATAAGAGTGACACGGAGGCTGATGTTGAGGCTAGTTTATCCCGACATTGTTCGACCAGTATAGAGGATGTTTTGGCCGAAATGATAGCCATAATAGCCACCTGGCTGTCAGTGCATTTTTTTGGTTTGATTTGACAATCAGGTAGCTGAAATGACTAAGAGACATTTAAGGACTCAGAGAAGATTCCCGACCCAACTCCACACTCCACCTTTGACGCGTCGGTAAAGATAGTGGATTCAAAGTCTTTCGTTATCATGCCATCCTCCCAATCCTTTCTGACAGGAAGTATGACTTTAAAATTTGTACTGAGTTTCAAAGCAGAGGTGCAGTAGTCGGTGTCCGTCGCAAAAATATCCGCTGGAATCAGTTCGTTAGCGTTGCCATGCCCATAGGGTCTGGAAAACCAGCAGTTTGATTCTTTTAGTCTTAGCGCGCTGCACGATACTAAATATTTAATGTGTAGGTCTACTGGTATGAGGTGCAGAATAACATTTAAGGCATCTGTTAGGCAGGATCGAAGGGCCCCTGTAGTGCCGAAACTAGCAATTCTTTGAACCTTCATTAGTTTCTCTATATTGTATTTCTTATTGAGCGCAGGCCACCACACAATCGACCCATAAGACAAAATTGGACGTACAGCGGCTGTATACGTCCACAAAATCATCTCCGATTGAAAACCACTTTACCAAAAGTTTTTCTACAGGCGTAAAAGACAATGCAGGCCTTCTTTACCAGTTCTTCAATGTTTACTTTCCAGTTAAGTTTGGGATCCTAGATGTTTTGCGCTGGATTGAGGATTTGACCGTTCTGTCGGGGTAAGCTGAAGGCAGGTTTTTCCGTTTTGGTCGTAAAGGGCATCAGTTCCGTTTTGCTCTGATAAACACCACCTAGACCACTGTGCTAGTGGCACAGCTGCTAACTTTCTTCAGAACCATCTCCGTGATTTCGCTTATAACGGTGACGAACTTTTCCGACATCAGTAAAACCAAATCATCACCATAAGCTACCGCTTTCACAATTTAGGAACTTAGCATCACTTAGCGCATAGAAATTATCCATTCTTGTAAAACCGTTACCCCGAAGTGAGTAAATGATTCATGAATCGATTCACTAAAGACGTTATTGAAAGCACCTTCTACGTCTAGGAAGGTAGCAAGAGTAAATTCTTTATAATGAATTGTCTTCTCAATGGTACGCACTACCTAAAGCAAGGCCATCTCAGTAGCCTTGCCTTTGAGATATGTGTGCTGAGATTCTTCTTAAGGATATGTGGGTATCTAGGTTGCAAAGGACGCAAAAGAGGTCAAGCTAATTGCCAGAAAATAATTCGCGTATTCATGGCCTACCCACTTTAGGGAAAAAAACTACTTTAGAGACGAGGTATTAACAAACAATCTGTAGCGCATCAATAGCCCTTTATATGTAGATGCTCCCTAACCAGCCAATATCCAATTGTTTGGACATTATCTTTTTCTTTCGAAAAGGTTTTAGTGGTATTCGTCACCGTACTGCTTTCATAAACATTCAAATGTGTGCAGCGCACGGACGACTACATTATTGCGCAGTGGTTTTTAAAACAAGAACATTTCGCCAGAACTTATTACTTTACTTACCTATATTAGGCAATTATTGCGATTCTATTTTCTTTAGCGCCTCACTCTATGGTAACAGGAGCGAAATTGCGTTGCTTATTAATGTAAATATTTAGAAAAATAAGGTAACTATTCTATATTAAATTCACACTCACTCACGTCCCTTCTTTCCAAGGTCATGGAAACGCTGATTAATTATCAGCTCAAGAAATATCTTGAAGAACGGAAGCTTCTTAATGACCGACAGTATGGCTTTCGTAGCAATAGGTCCACTGGTGATCTCATGGTTTATCTCACCGAACAGTGGAACAAATCTTTACATCGTTTTGGAGAAAGTAAGATTATTGCACTTGATATTTCAAAAGCATTTGATAGAGTTTGGCACCAAGCTCTCTTATCGAAAATACGTGCTTTTGGTATTGATGAATCTCTTCTTCGTTGGATTAGAAATTACCTTTCTAACCGTTCAATACAAGTTGTATTGGATGGTTTCAAGTCTGAAATTCATAAAATAAATGCTGGTGTCCCCCAGGGCTCCGTTTTGTCTCCGACTCTCTTCCTTATATTCATAAATGATCTTATGTCTGCCACTTCTAATCCATTAAACTGTTTCGCCGACGACAGTACCCTCAGCTTTTCATACTCGTTTATAGATTCACATCCTTGTCCTTCGGATGTGGAACTCAAACGACAGCGTATGATAAGCTCATTAGATTCTGATCTTGACAGCATGGGGAGTCAGAAATCGTGTAGAATTTAATGCCTTGAAAACTCAATGCTGTCTCCTGTCGTTAAAGCGTAACACACCCCCGATGCCACTATCTATGAGTGGCACTTGCATCCAGGAAACATCAACTGTCAGTACTCGGTATACGTATCACAGACCACCTTTTATGGAATGATCACATATTTGATATTGCCAAAAATGCTGCCAGGTGCTTAGGATTTCTGCGTCGGTGCAAGAAATTTTTCACCCCTTCAGATCTGGCTGTAATTTACAAAGCCTTCATCCGTCCAAAGCTTGAATATAATTCGCATATCTGGGCAGGTGCCCCTAAAACAAGTTTAAATCTTTTGGATAGAATACAAAAAAGGGCTTTAAAAATGACAGGTGATAGAACTATAATCGAAACATTTACATCGCTTGAACACCGCCGCAACGTTTCATGCCTTTCGTTGTTTTATCGGTATTTTTACAAACAATGTTCTGTTGAATTAGCCAGTTGCATTCCTCCCCTTAAACTATTCAGCCGTAATACTCGCACTTCCAGGAATGCTCATCAGTTTACCCTAGAGCTCAATTTCGGGCGTACTGTCAAGTATAGAGATTCTTTCTTAAATCGCACATCGAGAATGTGGAATGCTTTGGCCAACTCTGTTTTTCCCTCCCATTTTGATGTTCAGAACTTTAAGACCAATGTGCATCGGTATCTCCTCTTAAATCCTTCCCTATTTTCCTAATGCTCGCACCGTGTTTAAATATAAACATATAAAGGGTACTAATAACCCCTTGAGTACCTGTAAATTACAAAAAAAAAAAAAAATGTTTTGCGCACCAAGGCCTTGAAACTTTGTAACAGAATTTATGGCACGGCTAGGTACAAATTAATTAGAAACACAAATATTTGCTCAATACATTTAAAAGCTATGTTTTTGATAGATTTCAGTGAACATTTTCTGTATGTGTAGTCAAAGGACACACAATATTGGTTTCCCTGAAAGTGAAGCCTGCCTGTAATAGAGAACATCTAATGAAAATATCCTTGAAACACCTTTCAAGACATATGCTTCGCCATACATACTTTTTTAATACAGTAAAAATGAGTTGAGTTAATGCAATGCCTCCTTCAATATGTTCACGTCTTTGTTGTTTTTATTACAAACAAGAATAATGTTGTAAAATGTTTTATTGTCTATGAACTTATTTATGTTTTAACAAATTATTTCACTCTGAAATATGTTAGTTTATATTTTTGTTTAATTTAAGCCAAGTTTAATTTTTGTCCCCATTTTTATTATTTCAGATCTTAACTTACTGGACTGGAGTGTTGATAATGTGGTTTGTGTTGCATTAGGGAATGCTGTTTACCTTTGGAACGCAAGCACTGGAAGCATAGAACAATTAGTAGAATTTGAAGAAGGTGATAGCGCTTGCTCGTTGGCATGGATCCAGGAGGGTCATATTTTAGCAATCGGCATTAGTAGTGGAGCTGTGGAGCTTTGGGATTGCGCCAAATCAAAGCGATTACGTGTGATGGATGGACAGACGGCGCGTGTTGGCTCATTAGCATGGAATTCCTTCCTTGTGTCATCAGGTAGCAGGGATGGATCGATAATTCATCATGATGTTCGTCAAAGAGACCACAAGGTTACAACACTTCTTGGTCATTCTCAGGAAGTCTGTGGCCTTAAATGGTCAACAGATTTTAAATATCTAGCAAGTGGTGGCAATGATAATTTAGTTAACGTTTGGCCAGCAGCTTCCGCATCGAGTTCAATGGGCACCGAACCAATACATGTACTAAATCAGCATCAAGCTGCTGTTCGAGCACTGGCCTGGTGTCCTTGGCTGCCCAATGTGCTAGCCACAGGTGGAGGAACTGCCGATAGATGCATAAAATTCTGGAATGTTAACAATGGCTCACTAATTAACTCGGTTGACTCTAAATCTCAAGTTTGCGCACTTTTATGGTCAAAGACGTACAAAGAACTTATATCAGCCCATGGATTTGCTAAAAATCAACTAAGCATTTGGAAGTACCCTTCAATGCAGAAACAAGCTGAGTTGACTGGACACACTTCTAGAGTCTTACAGCTGGCAATGTCACCAGATGGTAGTACTGTCATAAGTGCTGGAGCCGATGAAACGCTTAGATTATGGAACTGCTTTGCAGCAGATCCACACCAAGCTAAGAAATCTACGGGTCTTGCTAGCAAAGCCAAACAAAGTGTTTTTAGACAAAGCATTAGGTGAGCAGTTTTTTCAACGGTTGACACTGATTTTTATAAATTATATAACATTTGATTATTTTGTTCGTCTTAAATAAAATAAAATTATTAAATTTAAAATTGTTTTTCTTTTCCAAACATGTCTCGTCTCCTAAAAGTTAATAAGCAATTCTCTTTGAAGTTTTTTAATTTCTTTGAAAGAAGAAAAATTTACTAGTGCAAACTTATGTTTTCCTGGTCGAGCAGAAAATAGAAAATACACTTGACTTGTTTCTCACTTCTGATCCTGATAAGTACATAATCAGTGTATTGACGCCTCTAGGCACATCGGACCGCAGTGTCATATCTGCTAATTTCTCGTGTCAAACAAATCCAGTTAAAGAAAGAGCTCCAAAGAGAACCGTTCGGCAGTACGAGAAAGCCAACTGGGACGGCCTCAATAATTTCTTCAGGATCTTTAACTGGTCATTATGCTTCCTCGGTAGTGACGTAGACTCCAGTGCAAATATTATTACTAGTATGATTCATCTGGGAATGAAAACTTTTATCCCGAATAGGGTTAAAAGTATTAAACCTAAGACTAAATCATGGTTCGATTAGAGCTGTAAAGAGGTTATCAAGGAGAAAGAGGTGAGCTTCCGGTGTTTTAGAGCCAACCCAACTGAGGAAAACCAGGAAGGCCTACAACGCCTATATTCGAAGGACAAAAATTTTGCATGATCAAAAATTGCGGCAAAAAATACTGCAATGTCCCAAAGGCAGTAAGAATTTTTGGTCATTTGTAAAAAACATGAGGAATTCGGAATTCTTCCTCTTTCTCGGTTCCTACGCTTGTTGTCCTTTAGTTAGCTCTATTGATAAAGCTAACTTGTTTGCAAGGCAGTTCGCCGAAAATTCCACCTTACCAGATAGTGTCATGGCTCCCCAGTTCTTGAACGCGTAAGTGATTCTATGGGACCAATCTATTTTCATATTCATACTGTGGCGAGAGTTCTTAAAGATCTCAACATTCATAAATCCGCTGGTCCGGATGGTATCCCCGCTATTATTCTGAAGAGGTGTTCTTCCACGCTAGCAAAACCACTGCGTAAGCTTTTCCATCTATCATATTCTTCTGGGCTTGTTCCGAGTAGTTGGAAAACTGCATTTGTTCAGCCAATCCCAAAAAAGGCGAATCTTCTTCCCCCGCAAATTATCGACCGATATCACTAACGTGTCCCTTCTTTCTTAGGTCATGGAAACGCTGATTAATTATCAGCTTAAGAAATATCTTGAGGAACGGAAGCTTCTTAATGACCGGCAATACGGGTTTCGTGGAGCGATCACATACGCCATGTCGCCAAAAATGTCGCAAGATGTCTAGGTTTTTTGAGAAGATGCAAGAAATTTGTCTCTCCGTCCGAAACTTGAATATAACTCTCATCTCTGGGCTGGTGCTCCAGTAACTTCTTTATTCAAAGAAGAGCTTTTAAAATGATTGGTGACATTAACATCATCAACACGATGAACATCGTCGTAAAGTTTTTTGTCTTATCCTTTTTTACCGTTATTTTAACGGACTTTGCTCTAGTGAAATAGCCATTTGCATTCCTCCCCTCAAACAATTTAACCGTAATACCCGCGCTTCTATGAATGGCCATCAGTTTACCCTTGAGCCCAACTTCGGGCGTACTATGAAGTACAGAGATTCATTTTTTAGCCGTACTACGCGAATGTGGAATGTCCTTTAGAAGCCTTCCGTAGAAGAGTTCTGATGGGGCCTACTCTGTAGTTGAATGATGGGTATTCTGATACATAAGCAAACAATCTAGTAGATCTTCTTTCCAATTTGAACCTATACGCTATAGCATTCTTTTAAGTACCTACATATATCTCGATTTTATCGTTCAACTTTGGGCAGGTTCAGACAGCATAAGGGACTTCATTTGCAGTCAACTTCATTCTTTGAACGTAAATTTTGACCAAGGCAACCAGTAAGTTTTTCAAGTGTCATGAATTTCAAATTCAGAACTTTACTTCACAAACCTCTACTTCAAATTCATAGTACAAGTACAAAAACTACCAAAATCATTATTGTCTAACAGAACACTCCTCAGGCAAGCTACAAGTCCATCACGTTGTGTATTTTGTATTGTAAAGAAATATTACTTATTTCTTTTCCAAATTTACAAGGAAGCTTTTTACAGAAAGCATTAAATGAAGTTGTGCAGAAAATAAATAAATCATAGAGTAATAAAGTTCAGCTTTCAGTTGAATGAAAAAACATGATCAATTGTCATTTTGACATAAGTTGACTTGACTTGATAGTTATAGGGAGATTTTTCTTGACTTACTTTCCAGTCAACTTTCCAATAAAGTTGCCTTAAATGGAAGGCAATTTTTTGGCAGCTGGCCAATCAGATGCTAGAAACTTGCCTTACTTTCAAGTCCCTTATGTCGGCTGAACCTGCCCAATATGTTTCCTCAAAAACAGAGTTCATTTTTAAATACTTTGACAATTTTGTTTATAGATTTCCTCTCTAACACTAAGAATTTCTTTATCATTTGCAGAAATCTTATCAATTTCAGAGAATATGACCTAAAAATTCTAGTTGGTTAACGTTATACACTTTGTGTCACGTAAATAGGGACAAGCTTTTTTCGTTTTTTATTTGACGATATTTTTCAAACACTTAGGTTTTGTAGAAAAACCCAAATGTGGAATGAATGAGGTAATACCTAAGTTGATATTGCATACACAAATTTTGGATTAAGTTGTTATATACAATAAGTCATAAAAAGTACCTGTTTTTTGTGTCACATGAATAGGGACAAGATCTAAATTTACCAGTTAGATCTTTAAAGTAAAGAAAATAACTAAAAATGTTATTGTTTAGGTAAGAACTGGTTTTATTGAATGGATTAAAACAGTTTTTAGTAATGTGTGCTGCTTCTTGATTTCTGAATTACTTCAAGTAACCTGTGGTGTATAGATTCATAAAGTGCTGTCAGAAGTTTGGGCTCAGGACCATTTTATGGCTTCAATAATTTCTTCGATTTTCTGGTATTGCCGTCCTCCTTCGTAGACTTTTCTTGATAGCCATTCCCACGCATTTTCTATGATGCTTAAATCAGGAGAATATGCTAACCGTGGTAATCCGTTCAAATTTTGCGCCTGAATTCAGGCTTTTGTTGTCCGTGCGGTATGTATTGGTGCATTACCTTGTTGGAAAGTCCATCGTTGTCCACCAAATAATTCAGAAAACTGCGGAAAAGCTCGTTACAGAGTCGATTTTTAAGTCATCTTAGAACTTTCAAAATCCAGCTCCTCTGTCCCGTAATAGGTGATTGCTCCCTATACCATTACACCGCCTCCTTTGCTGTACTGCTTTTTCAAGATAGATTTCTTCCTTTCTTAAATCATAAAAATAATAGCTACATATATATGTACATATATATCCATCAGTTCTAAATGCATTTTTTTTGTCATCGAAAGAGTCGACGGTATGCCAAGCTCGATTCCACCTGATGTGATTTGTTGCAAAATTAAGGCGTTGGCTCTTGCGTGCAGCATTCTATGGTGATTTTTCTCAATTTTTTGGTGTCGTATATAGTATGTCTTCTGTATCACTCGAGCAACACTCAATCTACTAGCATTTACCTCAGCTTCTGACTTGATTTCACTCATGGAAAGCCTTGGATTTGAAGCAGCTCTCACTATCGTCCGCTTTTTTTGAAAATGATGTGGCCTTCTTGACTCCTCATTTATGGTTTTTTCCGTACCTCTCTGGGTCCTTGAGGTAGTTATATACAAAATTTGAACTTCTTCTAATTTTGCTGTCTATAAAACGGATGGTTTTGCCGAGATGATCCCAGTAAGCTCGAATTTGGCCTATTTCCTCCTTGGCTAGACCCTTATCTCTACCCATACTTCTTGATTTTATTAAATTAAAACTCGTACTGAGCTCTCAAACAATCCTTTTATCTGATTTAAAACACGCTTATAGGTAAATAGTACCCGTGCCATGATGGTTAGAGCGTTGGACTGTCATGCTTTTTTCACGGGTACTGCCCCTTGCGAGGAATTGACAAATTCTCCAAGAGTGATTCTTGTCATGAAAAGTACTTCCTCAAATTATACTTTTGGATTCGGCATATAAACTGTAGGTCCCCTCCATCCCTGACAACAATATTCGCACACAGGAATGGTTGAGAGTTGTAAGTCACTAGGCCTTAGTTCTCAACGGACTATTGCGCCACCCAATTTATTATTATAGGTAAATTTAGATCTCGTCCTAATTCAATATAAACTTTATACATACCACGAAAGATCCTAAAATATCAAGTGGTTTCTTGTTATCGTAAGCTAAAAATGTTTTCTTTGGCTTCTTGATTTGGTTTCTAACCAAAACTCCTTTTTGATTCATTTCCACCCAAGATCTTTCAGAAATAATGTTAGATGGACTGCCAGAGTCAATTACCATTTGAATGTTAATTTCATCTTCCATTCGATTTGCGAAATGAAAAAAAAACTCTTTGTTTTGCACCTCATCAACAGACCTTATTGATTCTATTTTAAATCTTTTGTTTCGAATTCTGTTGTCAAAAAATGTTTCCTTGACTAAATCAACATCTGGATTTAAAATGACCTTTTAATTCATATTTGCAGCAAAATGTGCCTTCAAAATTTAAAAGTCCACTATCACTTTTAAAACGAACCAATTTTTAGTTCCCTTGAAAGTTCGTTATAAAGAAGTTTGAATGTAATTAATTTGCAAACGCTATACATATATATGTTGTTTCTTCCTTTCAAAAAGCTTTTTGTTTCAAAAGAAATTAAGAAGATCTAAAGTTTGAAAAAATAAACAAAATACAAATTTTCCTTTGAACCTGCAAAAAGGCTAGTAGCGTTATACTACGTTTCCACCGGGCACTAAACCGAGATTTAGCTAGATTTGTCACAAATCTCCTTGAAATCTCGAAGATTTACCATATAAATTTTAATCTCCTCAAATGAAGATTTCAAATAAAACTCATTGAAATCTACTTGGAAACATTTAGTTTGTCAAATCAAACAAACTTTTTTTTCGGAGAATAATTGTTGAACCGACCCATTTAAACGCCAATTTCGTTTATTGACAGATGGAAATGTCAACAAAAACTATCTGTCTCACTTCCATATGACTCAAATTCAAAACAATAAACAACTTTCAAGAAATCACAGACTAAATAAAATGTAAGTAGATATACAAAAATAATAAATATGTACAGAATATAATAAAACTAATTACTTACAGATGGTGAGTGAACAAATACATATTTTTTTCTTTTCGAAAGGAGAATAATTTGAAGTTTGGTTGTTATGACATAAACCAAACGTCAAATTAATCTCCTTTTCTTTGGTGGAAACACCTCATGATTTATTTTAAATCACTTGCCTTAAATCTCGGATTATTTTTTGGTGGAAACGTACTATTAAGAAATAGGTGTCTAGCAGTCTATATCTAGTAGGTCAATGAACGATGCCCTTGAAATTTCTAATAAAACTCTTTAAATTCAATGAGGCATTCACTAAGCTAGTGACTACATAGTCAAGGCAAGGCATTCTGATTGTCTTAATGCAACTACAAAATTAGTTTTAATTTCCCCTTCGAGACGTAGTGTACACGTTTCGGCTACAAAGTTAGTGGACAGTGATTTTGACGTTTCACAATCAGCTGCTCAGTGAGGACACAAAAATTAAAAATGAAATTAATCGTTACGTATTTAAATACAAATAGAAATTACTCATATTTTATCATATATTTGATTTTATAGAATATTTAAAGTTTTCAAAACACAAATTTTCCTTATTTGATATATTGCATTTGTCATTAATGTGACAGTTCTGGATTGACTAGCTTTGTAGTGCAATTTTGCATTCATAAAGCTAGTTTTATTTTGACTACGCGTTCACTAGCTTTATGAATGCGCACAAATGCTTTGTAATTTGAAGATGAAAATTACATGAAATTTAAGCAACTTAAAGTTGCAACGAAATTTCTCGCGCTTCTAGTAAATTATAGTTGTCGTCAACTTGTTCCGGTCTCGAACAACGCTTGATTCTTTCGTTGAGAGTTTTCTACCGTTTGACGATAGAGTGAGACACATGCTTTTTATCAAAGTGACAGCAACTGGCTCTTTTAAACGGTTCGCAAATATTTTGCAAACGTCAAACTATTTACTTTTATTTTTCGGATAAAGCAAAAAAGAAACAATTTTCTTGCTTATTTTTTAAACTACTGTTACATTCGTGATATTTGAGACACGAAATCCAGAAATTTATTTTTTAAAATTGCTTTAAAAACTTCAATCCTATTTTATGAACGTGTTAATTTAAACAATTTTTGTTTTTTAAGTAAATAAATGGTGCACACAATTGGTGATATATTGCAATTGTTGTTGCAAAACCTTTTCAATACGCAGAGGAGATTTTTGTCATGAGTTTTATTGCAACAACGTCCGCCACCACAAAAAGTCCAATTTCTTCTCCACCCTCATTATCTACAACATCGCTAATGTAAGCTTTATAGTTCGACTTATCTATATTTTAAACTTATTCTTTTCTATTAAATATATCAATTTTAAGAGGTGTTAGTGAATGCAAAATTTTGATTGATTTTATAATTCTTTTTTCAAAATTAAAGCCAGTAGAACAAAAGATAAAGAAATGATAATGTTGTTGCTTGAAATCTTGGAGGTATAATTAATCATTTCAATTAGTTTTGAAAATGTAGTCCACGTTCAAATTTTGTACTCTTCGTCCGCAGGTTATTATTTTATTTATTTAAAACATTTTTTCATTGAACGAAGTAGGTACCTAAGACAAAAATTCACATCATCAAACCCGAAATTAAAAGGAGAAATATACAGTGTTATACGCATTATTTACTCGAAAGGAATGGCGCTTAGATTGGATCTTAATCGATATTGATTTTCAACACTAATTTGCCTGCATTGTTAGTTTTTTTTTTTCATTTCTTTCGAAATGTGCCTAGGCCTTATTATTGTCAAAGTTAATTTTTGCTTACTGTTGATATAAATTATACCTAGTTGCAAAAAAAAAAAATCGTGCAGCGGAAATGGAAAGTCACCGCAAAACATTTTCTTTCCTTATAACAAACCTAATAAACTTTTACGTTTGTTTAAGAATACCTTCATATTTTGACCTTAAAATAGGCACCTACTAAATTTTATTTGATTGATGTGAGGTGCATTGTAATTTGTTTAATAAAAATAAAACTCATTTTGTATCATTATTTTTATTATAAACTTTAAGTTGTTCGGGTTTTTTACTCTTTTTTTTGTTTCATATGTGTACTGTACATATTCAGTGAAGGAAATAATAATTGAAACGCACGATGTTCTCCTGTGCCTACTATTGCAACTTAAAGTGTATTGTATTTAAAATATTATATTATATCAACTTACTAAATTTTAAGAAAAATGTAGGTACTACCAATTTCAAGTAAAGAAACTGGGATTGGGATCCACACTGATAACTTCCCTTCCGTGCCCGTCTGTTGATTTGTCGAAAACGTTAACAAAATATTAATAACAATATTTTAGATGAGATACAAAAATTGCAAGCCAATATCTTTCTTTGTATCATAATAATTGAGTCGAAAACGATTTCTCATAAGTTTTTTTTTGTTGATTTTATAGTTTTTCGTGTTTCCAATTGAAATTTTCTCAAAAAAAATAATTAAAAGTTAGCAACAATATTTTGTATATGATAAAATATGTTTAATTTCAATTTCTGTTTTTATTACCGAGGTTTTAAGAATACCTACTGATTCAATTTTTCTACGAACATTATTTTACGTTAACAACAAATTGTTGCATAAAGTGAAATAATTTTGAAGTTAGTACTTTTATTTATTCTCTAGATATTCGAATCAAACATCAAGTCTTACCAATTTTGAGTAATACTGGGTGGCGCACCAATTGTGCCACAATAAGAAATTCAAATAACTTTTTTTTAATCAGTGTATATTTAATTTTTTTTTTATTGGATAGAAAATTTAATTTAATTTTAAAAAATTAATTGACCAAATGACCTCCACGCTCACCCACTAATATTCGGCACCGGATCAAAAAATTGTTTATTTCGGTCTGAAGGGTTGAAATTAGGATCGCCTCAAATATTGTCATTATGGACTACTTCAATTAAGTCGAATGCCTGGGTTTCGGTTTGTACACATCTTGCTTGACATAACCCCATAAAAAAAGTCTGGTGCAATCAGTTCAGGTTAACTAGGGGGTCAGCAAGAAGTGGAGTTCCTGGAAATAAATTTGTTTGGAAATTTTCTTTGGAGCTCTGCCATAACTGGTCTATGTGCTATATGTGCAGTTGCTCCATCCTGATAAAACCAAATGCTGTTCAATGGAATAGCTCTTTAGCGCAGTTCTGGGTAAACAAACTCATTCAACATCTTTACATCCCATTTACATACAGAAGTATGACCCGAGAATACACTTTTATGAAACTGCGCACCACACAGTTACTCGTTCTGGGTGCAGTTCCTCGCGAGCTGGAAAATCCTGAAGTAATAAATTGCTTGTAATTTGAATTTTGTACGGAAACAATCTTAAGTCATCTTGAAGTATCCGCTGTAATGACCGTCTGCTATCTCCAATTTGCCCCGACAAGTTTCGAGTCGAATCGCTTGGATTTGCCTGTATTACCGATGCTACACGAACATTCGGATATCGATGGTACGGTCTTTGGTCTTCACCAGCCTCATAATTGTCCGAAATGCCCTTTAGACGGAAATGCCGAACTGCAAAGCATGGTACCGTTGCACTATCCAAATTCTTTTAACCTGCAAAATAAAAAAAATTATGTGATTAATTACACAAAAAAAGTTATTACGTTTTATTTTTGTGGAAAATATGTGCGCCACCCTGTATTTTTGTAAATTCTTACTTTTTATACAAAGACTGACAATTAGATTTTTCTAAAATTTTACCAAATGTTGAAAACAATATTTTTAAAAGATGAAATTTGTTTAAACGTAATATCTTTGATTTTTTCCAAGTAAATTATTCGAGTCGATGATCAAACACTTCACTTTTTACCACAAAACAGTTGGTCTTTAATGCATACAATTATTTTGCTTGTAATATCATTTTTCGTTTTTTGATTTCTAAAGAAACGTTGATTGAATTTTTTTTTTTTTTATATTCATTGTTGTTTCATTTATTTGGCAATAATATTAGTTTAATTAAAAAAGTAGTTTTTCTCTAAAACGTTGTGGCCATCGACCTTTAGAAGCGCGCACAGTCTCTATTCATATTTTTGACACTGCTTCCGTTAACTCATTCTTAAGAATTTAAAAATTCCTGTGAGAAGTCTTTCAGGCATTTCTATTATACTGACCATCGGAAAAAATCTTTTGATTTGAAAAAATAAATTATTTCATTTCATCTCTCTTGCGTTCCACACTTGACGTGTGACTCTTTCCACAAAAGCTTTTTGTTGGAGGTGTTAAATGATCTGAAGAGCATCGATAGCCCTAATGTGTAGATGCTCCCTAAGCAACATTGAAAAAGATCTGGTGAATACATCTAATTCTCTTGATATTAGCTTTCTTTTCCGAAGGAGTTTTAGTGGTATTCGTTTCCACACTGCATTCATAACCGTACAAATGTAGACAACGCGCCGATGATTACTTTTTGGGCTGTCATCTACGCTTGAAGATATAGCCAATTGGCGGAGAACCCGATTCCTGAACATTATTGCAGTTCCCATTGATTCTTAAAATTTCTTATTTCGAAAATTTCGCCAGAACTTATTCCTTACCTATTTTAGACAATTATTGCGATTCTATTTTCTTTCTTTAGTGCCTTTGTAACAGAACTTATGGCACGATGGGTGAACCAAATTTTTCACATTTTTTTTTAAATTTAAAATCCTCCAAGAGTAATTCTAGTCAACAAAAGTACTTTCTTAAATTAGCCGTTCGTATTCGGCTTAAAACTGTAGGTCCCCTTCAACCCTGACAGACTGGCACACAGAAATGATTGAGAGTTGTAAGTCACTAGACCCTAGTTCTCAACGGACTGTTACTGTTGGGCCACCTAATTTATTTTATTTATTTTAACAAAATATTACAAATAGGTATCAACGATTCAAACTTACAATTTTTATTTGATTCTATATCTGTTTCGTATCAAGAAGAGCCAATATTTGTAAAAACAAGAATACCAAGTTTTACATTTTTACACATTGAATGGTTTTTCGAGGTTTTAGTAATAAACGCAAAGAGTATTTTTCGTTCTTTTGGTTTTTCGAGAAACTTCTTTTGGGGAGATCAGTAGTTCCTTATTGGAAAGCTAGTTTACTATACTTACATATGTTTGTATGTTATTTCTTATCTCTGGCTTTAATTTTTGTATGAATGCTGTAGTAATGTTAATTTAAAAAATTCATATAAATACATATCATATACAATAATTAAATATATTTGTATTATAAATATTATATTATTCTTTTTAATAATATTGCTCGCTAATTTTTATTTTTAAGCATGTTGTAAATTTTAAATGTTGTTTCGATATTTTTATTCCTTTTGCTTTTTGGTTATGTAGGATTAAAAATCCAGTCGAAACCCCTAATTGCCCAGAAGGGGGGGACAGTAGTTGCTCGGAAAGGTAGGTAGATTTTTGGTAAAGTATTTAAAAGCTTTTTGTAGTTGTTAAATTTTTTGCTTGAGTAGTTGATAAAACGTTATTAGTGCTTCTCTGTATTTTTTTTTATATTTTATATAATTGTTTTTAAAAATGAAAATTGAAATCTGTTTTTTTTTTTGTGCGAGCAGTGAGACACATTCTGTTTAAGCAAGCACAGACATTTGTGCATACATACTTCGGTTAAAATGTTTTTTTTTTTTTATTTCCCTCTTGCACTAGAACAAAAGTGTTTTTCCTCGGTGATTTTGTTTTTAAACTGCAACTTTAAAACTTTTACTCTGTAAAATGATAACAAACTAACTATGAGATATATACAAAAAGATGCACTGTCAACCACTAGGATGAGGCCACATATTTTGCAATCGATTTTCGCTTCTATCGGGTGATTTTTTTGAGGTTAGGATTTTCATGCATTAGTATTTGACAGATCACGCGGGATTTCAGACATGGTGTCAAAGAGAAAGATGCTCAGTATGCTTTGACATTTCATCATGAATAGACTTACTAACGAGCAACGCTTGCAAATCATTGAATTTTATTACCAAAATCAGTGTTCGGTTCGAAATGTGTTTCGCGATTTACGTCCGATGAGCGATGATGCTCATTTCTGGTTGAATGGCTACGTAAATAAGCAAAATTGCCGCATTTGGAGTGAAGAGCAACCAGAAGCCGTTCAAGAACTGCCCATGCATCCCGAAAAATGCACTGTTTGGTGTGGTTTGTACGCTGGTGGAATCATTGGACCGTATTTTTTCAAAGATGCTGTTGGACGCAACGTTACGGTGAATGGCGATCGCTATCGTTCAATGCTAACAAACTTTTTGTTGCCAAAAATGGAAGAACTGAACTTGGTTGACATGTGGTTTCAACAAGATGGCGCTACATGCCATACAGCTCGCGATTCTATGGCCATTTTGAGGAAAAACTTCGGAGAACAATTCATCTCAAGGAATGGACCGGTAAGTTGGCCACCAAGATCATGCGATTTGACGCCTTTAGACTATTTTTTGTGGGGCTACGTCAAGTCTAAAGTCTACACAAATAAGCCAGCAACTATTCCAGCTTTGGAAGACAACATTTCCGAAGAAATTCGGGCTATTCCGGCCGAAATGCTCGAAAAAGTTACCCAAAATTGGACTTTCCGAATGGACCACCTAAGACGCAGCCGCGGTCAACATTTAAATGAAATTATCTTCAAAAAGTAAATGTCATGGACCAATCTAACGTTTCAAATAAAGAATCGATGAGATTTTGCAAATTTTATGCGTTTTTTTTTTAAAAAAAAGTTCTCAAGCTCTTAAAAAATCACCCGATATATTTGGTGGAAGTTTCGTACCTGGAAATGTTTACTACCTGTGAATAGGTACGTATTTCCCCATCACAAATTGATAAAATTTTTCTGATTGAATCCAACTTCTAACAACCCTAGAAGTGTGGATGGGAGCATTGTCTTGTTGGAAAACCCAAGGCAGAGGTTTAAAAATGTTTTTAATTTTTGGAAATGACAGTTCCAGCAAACATTTATAGTTGTTCCCGTTCATTGTTGCAGACAATCGCTCGAAGTCGATTTTGCCATTGTAGGTTATAGCTCTCCACATAATTACACCTGATTTACGGTTATGATGCCTTGTCAAAATAAGCCCATCTTTTCTCAGTTCATTTAAATAAAAGTTGTAACCATCGAGACCGCTAACGCTAAACTTTTTTTCATCCGAAAAGACAACTCGTTTCCATTCACAACTCCAAGCAACGTGCTCTCTTTCAAAAATCATCCGATACTCCTTGTGTACTTACCTCAAAACAGGTTTCTTTTCTGGATATTATCAATTTTGTGTATTATCCTTCGAACAGTTGTTATGGTGGCTAATACTCCGCTTTTGGCCCTTATTTTAGTCGGTGGAAGAGTGGAATTTGAAGCAAGCCGTAGAATTAACCAATTTTCTCTTGATGTTGTATCTTCTGCCTTGCGGGCTAATAATTGTTCCTATATTTTTGTGGACCAACGTCTATTTTTTCTCTTCTGTAGCTGTCAAAGTCTTTCCAGAAATCATTTGTGTTTCAAATTAAATCAAAACAGTTGTTTTCAACATTCTCTTAGATACTTTTTTTTTACAAAAGTTGCACATGTAAGCTCCTGCACGGAAATATTCGAAGTATCCTCATCCTTGTGAAGCACCTTTTTATAAGTAGTAATTACTTAATTATTTGATCTTAGGAAATTCCAACGCTCGTTTTTAATTCGCCCTTTAATTTTATGAATTTGTAATGAGGGAAAACGTAACCATTCACGGGTAGTAAAAGTTTCCGGATACAAAACTTCCACTAGGTCTGTCCTCATCCTAGTAATTGGCGGTGTATACACGTGTAGTAAAAGACATGTGTGAGGAACGTTTTTCATATGGAAAATTTAATTCTACTAAATAAGAAAAGGTGGCGAAACTAGTATTGAAAGAAAGGAGTTTCATTGCGAAGAGTTGAGCAATGTGGAGAGTTGAATCAAATATCACCCGTTTCCCGTGTTTTTTCTCAATGATTGCACAAGAGCAAAGTGTAATCGTTTGAAATTTATTTTGCTGCATAAATTTAAATATTCTTTGCAATCTTTGCTTTTAGTGTAAAGATTGCTTACAAGAGTTTACAAATAAACAATTAAAACATGCAAAATGTCTCACTGTTCGCACCCTTCCTCTACATAACGAAGCTTAAACATTTAATTTTGTATATGATTTTTGTAAAAATTAATCAATGTAACATTAGCAGACGTAGCGAATTCCTGACATGGAAAGTTTTCGAAATTCCATTTCGTTTTGCAGTATAAACTTTAAGGGGTTCAACCCAACAACCTTTAAACTAATAACTCGAAACCTCTAATAACTCAAAAATAAAAATGAAAAATAATGTTTAATTTTTAAAGATGATTTATATTTCATATATTTAGAAACACTATTAAATATACAGAGACAAGATAGACAGAAATATTGAGTATTCCAGAAAATATGAAAAAAAAAATAATAATAACACTATTCTAATAGCTATATAAATAACATTATAATAACTATTGTATTAATTTATTTAAACAGACTAGTAATTATGAACTTTAAGTTAGGACTTGGCTTAGACAGCATAGACTGACTAAAAGCTAAAAAGCTGAAATAAACTAAAGACTCAAATTAAGGTTTAATTCATATCCTATTAACAACTTTACATATATTGCGAATCTTATTGTTTTTAAGGAGTTCGTAAATGTTGCCGTCCTGCTTGGGTAACGAACGATTGATGTGCTATAGGAGATGTTGAATATCAACTTATAAGACGCAGTTAGAGCATATTGGAGTGTTTTCATGAGTTAGAAGGTATTGGTGACTTGCTAGAGTGTGTGTAACTAAAGACGTACGTAAATTGGAGGGATTCGGTTGAATATTTTATCTTCAATAATAGTGATTTTATACCTCATCTAATTTCCCATCTGCACTTTTAATTTTACTACACTGTAAGTGTCAAACAAGAGGTGTACGTAATACTCTGCTTTATTAAAATACATATTGTTACATATATGCCAAATATTAGATACAATCTAAGGCTTTGAAAATACCATTGTTGGCTATTGTACTGAATCTGTGTTGCCTCAATTCTGCACTTCTGAATGTAAAATCTTGGGACGTATCTTTCAAGGACGTAGGTTTATCGGTACTTAGTTTATATTCACCTATGCTTTTAAAATTAAAACTGAATCTTATATGTTATATTTGTGTTCTGTTTTATGCTTAGGATTCAAATTTTTCATTATTCCCATTTTTGCTTCTTTTTGTCTTTTGCTGGCTGGTGGTATCTTGCAGTTCATTTCATCATCACGAATTTCTGCCAACAGATTATTGCTACCAAGTTCCTACAGTGGAAAATCATACAAGAGTTTAATATTCGAAAACTTCAAACTAAACGGACTGAAGTGAATGTCCTACCCCAGTTAGTTACAATTTTTATAATTTCTACAAAAGTTAGAGCTTAGTGAGCTGATTAATTGCATCAATAAAGGACTTGCTTTTACTTGATTTTAGTGTATTAAGAATGGATTATCTTGTCAGCGTATCGAAAACTCCTGGCAATTTGTCTAAACTAATCCAAGTAAAGAGCTTAGTGGTAATGCAATGTGTTTTCGCTCGGCCATGTCTTTTGACTTTGCTTCGTATATTGACTATCGCATTGATACTTTCCCAAACCATTATAGACCCTTCTTGTTAACTACTGTTCGATATATTATTATGCATTGAGCATACCTTTTGTTTTTTAACTGTAGGCACGCTAACGTCAATATGGATTTCATCGACCTTTCTGATTTCGTCAATTCCTCCGCAGTTAAGTTCACATATTCACGCACAAAACGAAATCTTGCTTAACAGTGCTGTGGAAGAAATAGGGTGATGCGCGCTGGTCTAAAAGCTTTGATATTTAACTCTGACAACCTTTTTTCTAATGGTGCATTCACGTACACTAAAATTCCTCACTTGAAAGAGACGTGTTCGAGCTTTGGTAGTGTTGCATAACAGATTTCTCAGTATTTTGCTAACGACAAAGCGATTATCCCGAGTTGAAGTGCACTGACGACGACCTTGACCTGGCCAACTCGTGAATAGCCAGTCTCCTAAAATCGTCTGATAGCATCCCCAACCGTAGTTTTAGGTACAACAAGCAATGCAACGTTAGTTTTTAACTTATAAAGAGAAAGAAGGGTTTAAGTGTTTTGCTTATTTGGAAAATATTCGATCATCAAATGACAAATAAATCACAATGAATTTAAATTCAAGATATGTAAGAGTGTATATGTTTATAATTTGTTGATCACATTAGTTCAAAGTATAATTTATATTTTAACTTTGAATTTGAATTACACTTTTGTTGCTTTATATAGAAATCAAACTGTAATAAAGATTATCGTAAATATGACCACTTGTAATAAAAAAATCTTATCTAATATAATTGTATATACTTTGCCAATGTGATTTACAGGTTCACAAAAAAGGCAAGCAGAAGGAAAACTGCAACTAAAAGTAAAAAAGAAAATTAATTTAAAGCTTTCTTCAGTTGATAACCACTAATCATTTCTTTTTTGTCTATTCATTTGGTTTCTTATACAAATCTAGTAATCGTAACATGTACGAATTGCGTTTTCAGCGTTTCAGACTGTAATACGTTCCAGAAACCATCTGGGGGAAGTTTTTAATGCTGCAAGTTATATCTACAGAACAAAGTGCACACGCCCATTCAAATCATTGGTCGAGCCAGATATATCAACACATCAGTATTTATGCATTTGCATTAGATATTTATGTAGAAATTCAAATGGAATTGTCAATTATTTTCTTGGTACTTTCGAGGTCACAGGGCAAATTATATGCTATGAAGTGGTGAAATTTCTCAAAAGCAGTGAGTTTTAGTAAAAAAAAACCTTGTAGCAATTTCAATTACAGTACAAGTAATCTTAGCCTAAAGAAGAATTGATGGTTTACACATTTTCAGAAAAAAAATTACCCACCTATCAAATGTGCATATTTGCCATAGTATATATTTAAACGCTTAGAAAGTTCTTGCTTTAATTGGTTAACGTATAGTTCATTAATTAGATGCTAGTATGAAAAGTGATACACCCAAGAACAAAAATCTCATTTTTCTGTAATACAAGTTGGCTATGCAGCTGTAAAGGGCTGGAAAACACATTCGAAAATATGTGTGTTTAAATTCCATTCCATTCTATTTTGTTTAAATTTTAGCTGAATTGTTCAAAGTTATTTCTTTTAGCGGTTTTTCAGATAATTAAGGGAAAGGATAAGGGCGCTGATTGACCCCTCATGGTATAAAAACAGACATCGAATATGAATTGCAAGAAATGCAAAAAAAAGATTGTTGGCTTGATTTAATGAGAAAAACACGCAATTTCATCCGAATGTTACTTTTTGATGTATAGAACTGTTTATCAGGCTCAATAAAGTAAATTAAGTAAAGAAGAGAAATACCATTAAATTTTATCACGGTATTGGAAACTGTCGAATAACATTTTTTAATTTTCTTCCTACTCACAATATGAACAGTGGTAGGTTTTTTGCTTCATTTGGCTTCGCTTTTACACACGAAAAATTATTATAAAATTTACTAGAAACTCATACAAATGTTGAATTTTAATACACTTACTAATAAAAATTAATAAGTTTTTTTTTTGTTTTAATTAAAAGGCAAGAGACCGCAGAGGGCTTTCTGAGTAACACACAAGAACCTCTTGGAAATATTTCTTTTTCAACAATCAAAAACGCTGTGCAATCTTCACCAAAAAATTCGTCAAATATAGGAAATACTTCTGAATCATTCGATATTGGAAATGCAGAAATAAAAAACGTTGGTTCACCTGAAAATAAACGAGATCAAACACAACACACACCGCCAACAGAAGGAAATAACTCCAAGGCTGATTGTACGGAGGTGAGTTGAATTAAATGGATGCACCTATTGCTATAGTTTTAATGGTTGAAATCAGTAACTGATGTTTTGTTTAATGAATAGTAAAGAAAAATAGTCAAGAAAATGCATGGAAAAAGTACGAAATATCTGATCAAATAAACACAATATTTATATTTTCAATTTAAAAATCACGTTGTATCATATACTTTTTTGAGCGAGTAAGTTGAAACTCGAATACGATATAATTCAATAGTTTCTTATAACTAAATGGGAGTTAAAAAATTAAACTGTAAAAAATCAACAATATTCGCGAAAAAGGCAAGGTTGTTATGCAAAACAAAAATAACAAAATCATTTTTTAAAGCCATTATATTTTATAGCAATATATAATTCAATACAGAGATCATACAAAATGTAATTTTAAAAAATACTTACTTACTTAAGGTGGCGCTAAAGTTTTGTATAAACTAGGGCCTCACCCGAAAAACTTCTCCAGTTGCTTCTTCTTCACCTTCGTGGTCTTTCTCTACTGCTTTCTTCTGAGGGAGTGCATTCGAAGACTTTCCGGGCCGGTGCATTGATTTCCATGGGCCCTACGTGACCCAGCAATCTCAGTCGTTTAACTTTTATGCTTCTGGCTAAGCCTACGTCGCTGTTCAGTCCATAAAACTCCTCGTTCCATCTTCCTTTCCACTCAACTTCTATGCATTAGGGACCTTAGATCACGCGAAACACTTTTCTTTAGAAACGACCCAAGGTGCTTTCATCCACGTTTGTCATAGTCCATGCTTTTGCACCGTATAGTAGGACGAAGATGAGGATCTTATATAGCGACACTTTGGTCGATCGAGAGAGGGCTTTACTACTCAATTGCTTTCTTAGTCCAGAGGAACCGTACTGAGGTTCCATTCATCGGGTATGCTTTCTTCCGACCATATCTTACAGATAAGTTGGTGCATGCTCCTTACCAAAATATCTCCGGCTGCTTTGAAGAGCTCAGCATTCAAGCCATCTTCCCCCGCCGGCTTTGTTAGACTTCAGCTTAGATATGGCAATCTGCACTTCGTCTAATTCGGGAAGACTTGCTGCCTTTTGAACGTCTATATGGAATGGACCATCCTGCCTGATAGCGAAATTCGGCCCGTCGTCGCCGATATACAGTCTGCAGAAGTGGTCCTTCCATATCCTCAGCGCCGCTTTGCGTGCCTGTTGTTTGGCTGCATTTGCCTGCCGACATTCCTCATCAAACCAGGGGGCTTGAAACCCAGCACGTCAGAGGTGACTTCTCTTTTCTTGCTATTGTAGCCGTTCGACATTGTATCTACTCCCAGCAGCTCCCTGTTTTGCCTTGGGTCTGGAAACCCGGAGTGCTACCGAGTCGATATTCGGATGTCCATAATGCCAGAGCCGTGTCTATCATCGATCGCATTTCGTCATCTAGTTGACGGTAGATTGATCTGGAGAACACCAAGTTCCTTTGTGGATGTTGAGATGTGGAAAACGCATATTGGCTACCATGACGTTTCACCCTGCAGCAAAATCAATGAGCCTGAATCCGTTATCGGATGTTTTGCCGTGCAGGCTGTTTTTCCCGATTATTCCACCAAAGATGTCTTGATTTTTTAGCTCGGAAATAAAATCGCCCTGGACAATTTTAATATCGAAGCTAGTCTTCCAATTAGAACAAAAGAAATTATTTAAAACACTTATTTAGTTTTTTTTGACAACTATTCATAACATTACTTTTGTTTAACATTCGTTTAGGACTCTACAAGCAAATCAAGTGACAGTTCATCACTTTACACTTCTGGAGAAGCTGTTAAAACACCTCCACCATCGGAACCAATCGAGAAACCTAAAAGTGCATCAAAAATATCTGAACGAGCCAAAAAGAAATCGTGGTATAACGTTATTTATCCATCCTACAAATCAAGATCCAAAGTCTTTAAAAAACTCTTCAAAGAAGTTCCCAATGACGAACGATTAATAGTTGGTAAGTTATAATTTAAGTTCTAAAAATAAATCTTACATTTTAAATCAAGTATAGCATACAAAAAAAAGCTTGTAGTACGTACATATGTATCTTTCAAAATAAGTTGCTAAAACTATTATCCTTATTATTTGATGGCAGATTACTCGTGTGCTCTACAAAGAGACATCCTAGTCCACGGTCGATTGTATGTTTCTCAGAACTATCTATGTTTTTATGCGAATATTTTCCGATGGGAAACGTATTTAACAATCAAATGGAAGGATGTCACATCCATAACTAAGGAAAAAACTGCTTTAGTTATACCCAATGCATTATCTGTCTGCACCGAAAAAGATAAACATTTTTTTGCATCATTTACAACTCGTGATAAGGCGTTTTTGATGCTCTTTCGAGTATGGCAAAATACATTAATGAACAAACCCATGCTGCCGCAGGAAATGTGGCAATGGGTGCATAATTGCTACGGTGATGAATTAGGACTAACTACAGACGACGAAGATTACATCGATCCATTAACCATCGAGGATATTCCAAGAGAAGTCGACATTAGCGTAGGCGAACAAAATACTAAAGATCTTCAAAAAATTACTTCCAATACAACGAGTAGCTCCGAGAAAGCTACTAGTGATACTAATAGTGGTGGAGGAACAGGAAGTGAAAAAGATAAAATGAGCTCAAAGGAGGCAACGAAACTCGATGAGAGTTTAGTTGGAGCCGAAACCATAAATGGTAATGGAGAAGGTACCAAAAGAAAAGTTTCTAAAAATTCACGCCAACGGGATGAAAGTTTGAATAAAAACTCTGAAACATTGCCTACGGATATGTCCGATTCAAGTGATTCAGATGAAAATAATATTCCGTGAGTTTTGTTGATATAAATTCATAAAAGTAAAAAATTATATTATGGTTAATAATTCTATAGCTTTGTGAGTACGGTGGAATGCACATCTACACACGAGGGACGTCAATTAGTGCACACGATTCTTCCAATAAATATTGATACCTTATTCAATCTACTGTTTTCAAAATCAAAATTTTTGTTGGAATTCCACGAGAATAGAAAGTCAACTGATCTTTCACTTGGCGACTGGGTAACAAGTCCGACTGGTGTTAAAACAAGGACCGTCAACTTAACAGTCATGCTGGCACAATCGGTAGGACCGAAAAGTTCTAAGGTATGTAGTTTTGTTTGATTTGGGAAAGGCAATTTATAAGAAAGTATTTCATTTTATATATTATTTCTCTATTTTGTACACATGTTTGTATCTCACTGCCGCAGACAAAATATTGCCTCAAAAACAGCATCGAAATTGAGAATAATTTCCAAGCCAAGTATGAAATAATAAATAGTTCGAAAGCAATTTGAATTAGTTTTCCAATGGTCAGCTGACACTTTATTAACATTTGAATTCCATTAATGAACTTGTAATCGTGCAGATAGGTTCAGGAAACATAGGGGACTTTATTTGCAGTCAACTTCATCCTTTGAACTTAAAATAAGACCAAAGCAGTTAACATTTTTTTGTATTGTGCGTGCACTCAAGGTGTTAGAAGGATATGATTAGAAAGGAGATAACAAGCATATTAGTTTTAAATGTCTGCACATTCGTGTAGTGCGGCTAAAAAAACAATCTCTGTACTTAACAATACGTTCGAAATTGGGCTCAAGAGAAACTGATGATCATTCCTAGAGGTACGGGTATAACGGTTGCATTGTTTGAGGGGAGGAATGCAACTGGTTATTTCACTAAAGCGTTGTTTAGAAAATATCGATAAATCAATGAAAGGCCTTGCGAGGTGTTTAGCAAGTCTCAGTAAGAGAATAATCACCTATCATTTTAAGAGCTCTTTTGGCGCTGCCTAATATGTTATGGCTTCACAAGAGATGGTTTGTGATACACACACCTAGAACTGAAAGCTGTTCAATATTCTCAATGCAAGTACCACCAATGGATAGTGGCATTGGGGTTGGGTTTCGCTTTTGTGAAGTTTGTCTTACTTTTTGTGAACAGCGGTAGTTGTTCTTATTTTTTGCCAGCTATCTGAATTTAGGTATCCAACTCGTTCAATAAGGTATCTAAAAATTCACCCATCTAGGATACCCGATCTAACATGGAGATAGAACGCAGCAGGTTGAGACCACACAAGGGACTTGAAAGTAAGGCAAGTTTCTAGTATCTAACTGGACAGCTGCCAAAAACTTGCCTTCCAATTAAGGCAACTTTATTGGAAAGTTGACTGGAAAGTTAGTCAAGAAAAATCTCCCTTACTATCAAGTCAAGTCTTCATATGTCAAAATGAAAGTTGATCATGTTTTTTCTTTCAACTGAAAGCTGAACTTTATTACTCTATGGTTTATTTATTTTCTGCACAATTCCATCTAATGTTTAGTGTAATAGGGTTCCTTGTCAAATCGAAAAAGAAGTAAGTAATATTCCTTTACAATACAATATACAAATCGTGATGGGCTTGTAACTTGCCTGAGGAGTGTGTTGTAGACAATAATGTTTTTAGTAGTTTTTTTACGATGCATTGAAGGTAAAAGTTAGTGTCGTATAGTTCCAAGTTTGAAATTTATGACACTTGAAAACTAACAAGTTGCCTTGGTCAAAATTTACGTTCAAAGAATGCAGTTGACTGCTAATGAAGTCCCTTATGTTGTCTGAACCTGACCATTGTAAAGGAGATTTTTCTTGACTAACTTTTCAGTCAACTTTAAAATCAGATGCTTGAAACGTCTGAATCTTACTTACTTAAGGTTGCGCTACAGTCCTGTGTGAACTATGGCCTCACCCAACAAACTTCTCCATCCAGCTCGGTCCCTAGCTACATGTCGCCAGATGCGCACTCCAAGTTAGGTGAGGTCACTTTCCACTTGTACGCGCCACCTGATCCACGGTCTTCCTCTACTGTGCTGTCCTGTGGACGTGGATTCGAAGACTTTCCGGGCCAGAGCATTGGTTTGCATGCACTCTACGTGACCCAGCCACCTCAGTCGTTGGACTTTATTCTCCTGGCTAAGTCTACGTCGCTGTACAGACCGTAGAGCTCGTCGTTCCATCTTCTCCTCCACTCACCTTCTATGCATGCGGGACCGTTGTTTCGTGTGTTCATAGCGGAGCCTAGGTATACAAAGTTCTTAACTACCTCAAAGTTACGTATGTCAATGGTGACGTTTTGACCGAGATGTCGATGTTGTAGGTCCTTTCTTGATGACAGCTTGTAGTTAGTTTTGCCCTCATTAACCGTTAAACCCATTTTTGCCGCCTCTGCCTCAATGCTTGCAAAATCCCTATTAACATCACGCTGAGTTCTTCCGATTATGTTGTCATCAACGTCTGAACCTACCCATTCTATTAAAATGTACTTCCTTCAATTTTGTTTTGTTTTTAGATATATGTATCTTAAAGTATTTTTCACACCAAGAACAAAATTCAATTCCGAAAACTTTAAAGTACACAGAGCATCTTATAATGAATTGTCTTGACTGAATATAGTAAATAGTGAGGTCATTTGGTAACTTAACTGTACCGCATCTTAATTTTCATCGAGTAATACTTATAATCTAAATTAATTATTCTAAACTGTTAAAGACCATAGTTTAAAGTTTAATGCATTTTAGATTATCATTTATAGACTCTCTACAAAAGTAAAATTTATTACATATTGAAATCAATTGATCCAGGGGGCTATTTGCACCATAGTTTGATCTACTAAATATATGGCACAATTGTTGCTGTAGTTTTGTACTTGTGCAACTAAAACTAAAATTGACTTGACTTAGAACTGATGGAGACGATATTATCCCATTAATAATTCCAACTATAAAACAAAATTGCAAATACTTTCTATGAATGGTGAGTGTTGAAAGGTATATTAAAGTTTATTCATGTGACCATGGAAGAAAATGAAGAAAAAACGCATAAATCTTCTCTGAATTGCTTCAAGTCTTGTTATATGAACTAAGTAGTAAGGTGACCACACTACGCAACTATATTCAAGTATACGCCTTACAAATGAAACAAAGAGAAGTTTAAGAACGTAAGGGTCATGGAAATCGCGACCGAATCTCTTTATGAATCCTATTAGATTTCTTAACTATGTAGTTTAAATGCTTATTAACTTGGGACCAATAATAACACCTTAATCAGAAAACACAGAGACTTTACTTAAATGACATGCATCAAACGTATAATTAAAATCAAAAAGTTTTTGTTTGCGTGTAAAACTCATGGTTTTACACTTGTCATCATCCAAAACGAGACGATTTTTATTGCACCATTACCTAAATATTAACACGTCTTCTTGCAAAAGTAGACAGTCAGAAGTTGATTTTATACTTTTGAAAAGCTTAATGTCATCAGCATAAAAAGGATGGACGAATTTTCTATGATCCAAACCAAGTCATTTTTATAAATAAAATAGGGCCTAAATATTTTTCCTGAGGGACAACACTATATTTTAAATACGATGAGATCCAATTTAAGAAGTTGATGTTAAAACCTTGATTGTTTAGTTTTAAAATTGACACAACTTGTCAAAGGCTTTACTAAAATCAGTAAATACACAATCGACTTGCCCACGTTTTTCAAAAATATCTAAACAAAAGGACGTGAAGTTGAATCAATTAGTAACTTCAGATCTTTTTTCACGAAACCATGCTGATTATCGACTCGAACAGTTTTGGTAGTACAGATAATTTAGCTATAGGTCTGTAGTTTATTACTTCACCTTCCTTTCTTGTGCTTAAATTAATCTTAAAAATAGTATCTTGAAAGCGATACTTGTTTTATAATTGATTTTTATTTCATCGCATAATTGCCTCCTTTTATGATTTTATTTGTTAGGGTTGAGAGCATCTATAAACTTAGATTTTTATTTATATGTTTTAAGGTAACTGAATCGCAGGTGATGCGCGATTGTAGCAAACCTGGGGAATTGTATTCCATTGATATTGATAGTACGAACGCTGGAATTCCCTATGCTGATAGTTTTGGTGTTCTTTTGCACTATTGCTTAGTGAAGTAAGTTCATATTAAATTTATTTAAAAACCAGATCCTAAAAACAAAACATTTATATAGAACTATTGACGATAACACAATGCTGTCCGTTCATGCGCAAATTAAATATAAAAAATCCATTTGGGGAGTCGTTAAGGGCTTCATTGAAAAAAATGCTTGGGCTGGTTTGGAAGATTTTTACAGTGCTCTATTACGTGCTCTTCAAAGTGAGACTTGCATACCACCAGCCAAAGGCAAAGGACGTCGACCTAGGAAAGGTATGTTGCTTAAATATAATTCTTGCTCTCTAATAAATTCTTTTTTTTTTTAAATTTTGTTTAAGGAACAACTGCTGCTGTTAGACCTTCTGTGGAAGAAATTCCTCCAGTTGTTTTTATACCTGAAGTCATTGAACCAATTATTCCTATCCCAGTGCAAGTCGTAAGCGAACCCACCATCAATTACAAATGGATGTCAATATCTGTTATTGCTCTGCTATTTTTACTGATTGTTATCAATGTGATATTACTACTTAAGTTATGGCGATTAGAGGACCGCATTCAAAGCGATCTCAGTACTCGCCTTGTGCCTAATCTATCTCAGATTAAGTAAGGTTCAATGTTTGATGTCTATTATTCGAACACATTTTGTTTCATAAATTTTTTCACATGTTTCATTTTGTTTCTTTTTTATTCTTAGAAATCTACCAAACAATCATGAGGACTGGATTGATCTACTAAGACAGCAAGAACAACTTCACGATACGGAGCTAAAAAAATGGCACACAGTGCTACAAACTGCCATCGATCTATTAAAAAAGGTGAGCGTTGTTTGTCAAACAATTTATAAGAATGAGAAATTAAGTCAACATATAGAGGAAATCAATGATGAACTATAAACCAAAACAGCTAAACA
This sequence comes from Eupeodes luniger, assembly GCA_951509635.1. NCBI lineage: Eukaryota > Metazoa > Arthropoda > Insecta > Diptera > Syrphidae > Eupeodes > Eupeodes luniger. The sequence goes on along the minus strand of OX608075.1, from coordinate 49,941,462 downwards.
TGATAAGTTAGAATTAAATCAGTCTACGCGCAATAGCTTAAGCTAAAAAAGTTAAAATATTATAAATATTATGGCACGGCACTTTTAAAATCTTTTAATATAAATTCATTTTGATATGAACTTAGACTCAAAAGTTCTCCAAGAACTGAAAATAACATGATAAATGTATATGTAAATGGTATAATTATTTAAATGTTGGAAAATTTTAATATGTATGTTGTGATAGAATAAGAATTTTTGTTCGTGTAATAGACTGATACAAAATGTCTTAACCCGTTCATACAAATATAACAAATGCACTGCACTCAATATAATATAGAAGTCCATAATATTGCCAAAACATTTATTATCATATGTGTTTATTTATGTTTTAGTACATTTTATGGTAGGCTTGAGAGTTGGCAAGACGCCCGAAGCCATAGGGTACACAACCGGGTGGTATGGGCTCGCGATCGGGATTAATGGAGAGACTTGTTTAATGAGGATCTCGGTCGTCGAGCCGATGATGATATGATGCTAAAGCTCTTTTAGGGTTTACATATGTAGCAGAATATTTTAACGATTTCATGAAATGTGCAATATTTTTTAATTGGATTTTTTTCGCTCCAATCGAATGTCCTCATTCCGTAATTTTTGGTTATTTAGGTTATTACAAACATTCAGAAATAAAATGATGTTGAACACTGCCCTTTTTCGGATTTTAATAAACATTCTAAAATAAGTTCCTTATAATTATCCTTTAGTTTTATGGTAAATATAAACATACATGTCGAGTACCGAAAATATTGCCTGTAATAAAAGGGCGGTTAGGGGTCAATAAAGTGAATCACTCTTAAATATTATTAATATTTGTATGTATGAGTAAAACAAATATAAACACAAAATACATTGAATATGCATATAAGTACACTGCCTTAGTTTAGTTATATGTTTTGTTGAAATTGAACATATTGTTTTCATCTTAGAAAAAATGTAGCACTTGCGCCTAAATTTATTTCCCTGACGTAATAAACGGATCTATCTTTTTCTGCATAATACAAAATTTAGCTTCTATCAATAGGATTTCTCAATAATGTGCATATGAATTCCTGTTATTAAAATGTATACATTTCTATTTATTACGTTTCTTTTAAACTGATATCTTCTGACATTCCAATTCAATTGTATAAGAATCTAGACACATTATTTTAAAATTTAATTTGTTCAAGAAAGAGTTTAATTGTTACATTAATCATTAAGCTTATTTGAATTTAAATGATTATAAAATTGTAGTATCTCTAAAGTGAGAGATGTGAGCTAGCTCATGTTTGCGCTGTCAATTAAAATGAGCTGTGAATGTTAGCTGAGTTGAGCTGTCGACTTGTTTCGTATTCATATTGCTAAGATAAGATACAAAACCAAATTTTTATCTTAGAGAGCTGTATGTGGTTTTGGCAGCCAAAATAAATGTTGCTTCTCTACGTACATATGAGTTATCCATGTTTAAATTTGTAGTTCTTAACTGCAAGTAACCAAAATTTATCGTTTTTTAAAGCAGTTGTTTTCATAACTCGACAAGAAAGGATTTTTTTGCATGAATGTCCGTAAGACAATCTCTCGTGATACTAGTGCAATAATGTTATTATGTGCTAATCCCACCTAGATATGGAGCTTCCATGATTTTCAAATCCTGCTGGAAGATTTTCAGATATGCTTTTGTGATTGTGAAGGTGACGAACTTGAATGCTCATATTGGACCCGAGGCTTTTAAATTTGTTTTCCAGAAAGTTTAGCACCAGGTTTTTGGGATTTTGATGGTTATTTTCTTGATTTTTTAATCTCCTAAGTCAGCTAAAAACAACCGAAATTATCTATAGAAAACTCGTCATTGTTTGTAGCTTAGACTTGAAAGTAATGTCGGCCTAATTTTTCATATTTCTTAGGCCTCTGTAAAATGGAATAGAACAGTCAAATTAAAATTCCTTTTTATCAATAAGCTACTAACTATATGATTTTTAAATTTGAAAAAAAAAAAACCAAACATTCTCTGCCTGGAATTTATCTCTGAAAGTAATCAAATACAAGTAGAACAGTCATTTAATATTCTTTGTTGAACAATGTGAGCTAGCTCATGTTACTTTGTTTTGTTGTAAAAAACGGTTGTTATTAGAGATTCATAAAAAAATCTCAGTGTGAGTAAAGGGCGAGGGTTTTCCAATTTGTTCCCTTCGAAAGCCGTACTATTTTTTCGCTTCATACTAGTATATATCATATACATACATATATATACTCCATATATAGTTTTAACATACTTTAAAAAGAATTTGTTTTTGCAACTAATTTTTCATTAAAATCAAGCTTTGAATTAAGTTTAACTCCTAAGTAAATGAAAATACCATGGCTTTGGATTTGTAGGTATTAGTTAAAAGGTCCTTCTTGCAACAATAATCCGACAGACGATTAATCATCAGTTGAATAACTTCTAGTGGTTCTAGTAGTAACACCAGATCATCAACATACAGCAACACGTTGATTGATATATAACAGAAATCCGAATTCCTTCAGGAAGCTAAGCTACTGAGCGGTGTGAATAAAAACGAGCAGGACAAGTAAATACTCAAACATATCAAAATAACAAGTAAACTCCAAAATCGAAGTGAATAAAACAAGTATTTACTCTTACTCGCTAGTAAATACTTGAGAGGCTAGTAAAACCCGGAAAAATGCCAATTTTGGTGTGAATAAACGCAAGTAAATACTTCTGTAGCAAGTAAATATTCGTCTATTCGCAAGTCAACCCGACCCCAGACTTGCAGTCGTACTTGTACACGAAAGATGGTTTGTTTAATTGAGTACAAAACAAGGTTAGGCGAAAACAGAACAAGTCACAACAGAAAATGATGCGTAGTCTGTGTGGCGCTACAAGTATTTACTTGCCTTTTTTGTGAATTCAGTTGTCTCGAGAGTAAATACTTGCTAGTATACCCTCGGGTTGACGAGTACACGGTCACAAGTAAACTCGCCGCTTTATTCACATCGGTTTACTTGGAGTTTAAATACTCGTTATACTTTACTTGTAAGTAAATACTCGTCGTACTCGTTTTTATTCACACCGCCCACTATGTCATTTATGAAGAGCGAGAACAAGAGCGCCCTAAAAAGACATCTTTGTTTGACACCATTATCCGTTGTAAACCATTTTGAGTAATGATAGCTTTTCTAGACAGCTTTTAGCTATGTAAGCTATGAATAAATTTATTAGATATACCCACTTGCGAGAGCTTATAAAAAATGCTGATTTGATATCAACAATGAATGCATAAACCTTCTTGTATCTAGCTTGAAAAGCTCTGACAATTGAAGTAAAAATTGTTGTCTATGGCTGAATATTTATTATTTAAAGAGGCAGCCCCACACAAAAATCCATTGGGGTTAAGTCGGTGGCCAGGGTGGATGTTCCCAAAGCGACTCATAAGTTTTTGAGGGAAAGCTTCCCGAAGAAAATTCATCGAATCTCTAGCCGTATGTGCGGTCTCACCATCCTGTTGGAACAACGTTTGCGATGAAAACGTTGGATGAGTTTGCAGGTTCGGCAAAAAGAAATCATTATTATGCGTCGTTAATTGTCACTATTGACATTTGTCGCCTGGCCCCGAGCATTATCAAACAAAAAATAGTCCAATTATCCCATGCTCGGATAAAACGCAACAAACAATTACCCTGGGGCAATGCAATAGTTTTTGGTGTTTCAGTCGAAGGTTATGGCTTCTTGGAGCCCAGTAAAGGCAGTTTTGTTTATTAACAAAATCACTTTCTTTGAGTTCTTGAACAGTTTGAATTTTGAATGGATGGAACTTTAAATCCTTTTTTAAAATTTCATGAATAATCGTTTTTGGAAGTCCCAGTGAGGCTGCCCTTTTCGGTATCGAAAGTCGTGGATTTTCACGTAATCTCTCTTCAACCACTTCAATGTTTTCGGGAGTCCTTGAAGATCGACTGGGCCATGGCCGTGGAGTGTTTATAGCCGAAACAGTTGCGCGGCACATCGTGACTGATAAATTCGCACTACTCCCCCTCACCGTTTATTACTTTTTGAAATAATCGTATTTAAAAACATAAATCTGCCACCAGACAACCTGTATTAGAAGTTAAGTTTTTTTCTACTTTGATTGATCTTAGTAGGAAATTAGTATCTTCCGTTTAATTGCAGCTGTTTTTCTATTAAGGATCGCTATTCATGGATATGGGCTCAGTTTTATTCGCTCGTTAACTCTTATTTCTTTCAACTGAAGCTGCTATAATGTGAAAGTCTAAAAATCTATTATCGAAGTACCTATGAACCAGATGCATTCCATTAACGTTTATTTTAGAATCTCCCCACAAGCAATGTAAGGAGTTCAAATCTACACCTATTATTATTTAGCCAAACACATATACACATACAAGAGGATCATCTAAAGCTGAATGAAATGGCTGATCTGTATTGCAAGGCACACAAAATTTTAACTGTAGCCAGAGATTTTTGGATAAGATTCACTCTATGGTGTGGTTATTGAAATACAAAAAAACATTGATTTTACCTACCATACCCCTTGGTTTCAAATTTAATATTATAATCAAATTTTGACTTATGCTACTTATTTTAATTATTATTGGAGTTTTCAAGATGATACTTCAGTGGCGAAAATACTTGGGTACCAGTTGTTATGTTCTTCAAGTCTTTCCAGATTGTTTTTCTTTAAGTGAGTCACTCACTCTATTCCAATTTTTTGGCAAAACGCTGTTAACTATCATTTGTGAAATTTATTTTTATTTCTCTTTTATTGACTTCATTCCATTTTTAAAGTTTAAGGTTATTTGCCTTTAACTGGTGGCACATTGCCACCATTCATTTTTGGGAATTAAATGTTTTGTATTTTCTCGATTCATACCACGGTATAGACTAATTATTTTACAAGCAAAGGCGCTGAATGATAGACTCGTCTTAATTTAGGGACTCTTTTTAGTCTTTTTAAATAAAATTAACAAAAAAAACACTTAAACTTACAGAAATGTCAACCCAATTCACTAGGCACAATTGTTTTAATATTGTTATTTCCTATGCCGATTTATATAATTTTAAAGTATAATGTGATTGTTTTTGTAACACATTTAACTGTTGTTTGTCAATAAACTTCTACTCCAAATGTTTCTGAAATAATTAAAATTCAATAATATGTTGCATTAATTCTTTAATAAATATGCATCCACACAAACTTCATTATGTAAAATTCAGTTTTGTTTTGCTTGTTGAATTTTTGTTTTTGAATACAATTCCAAATTGCATTTTTTTTTTGTTCCTTTGTTCCAGACTGAGAACGTTTTGGCCGAACTCTTATATATAAATCTGTTCCAATCGACGAGGGTCGGTGCAAGCATTTAGATAAAAGCTTTAGCTTACTTCTCCTCTTCACGTAAAACATATAACATACATAAGGAGTAAGGTGCATTTGTGTTTATTTTTATTCAAAACTAGTATTTTTTTAGTAAAAATTTATTTTAAAATATTTTTTTTGTAAAATTAGGTATATTATATTAAAGAGTTGAAAAATATTCAATTTTATTGTATTAGTGTGATTTTTCTGTAAAAAAATATTGTGTTTTTGTAAGCTGATAAACTGGTCAGTTAGTAATAATAATAACATATAAAATATAAAAAAAAATAAATAAATGTGTGAAACATTATGAATGTAAAAGTTTAATCAAACTCAAAATGTATTATTTTTTTTTTGTTTCTAGAAAGTATGATAAATATAGTATACATATATGTAAACTTAAATTAAAATTAAAATGTCTTCTAAAGATGGTTTTTTGTATCTATCCAGCATAAAAAATAATGCTTTTTTATAATATAATAATAATAATATTTTTTTTTTGAGAAGTACAATATCATTTGTTTTATTTAAATTTATCGCAGAGCAAATTTGGTAGGTTTATCAATACACTATTGAAGCTTCTTTTATAACTTTTTGTTTTCAGAAACCAGCTCAGTGTAGATATTCTTACTTACTTACTTATCCGGCTCACAATCCATGAAGGGTCTCAGCCTGAGATACTGCAGTCTTCCATCGTGAACGATCCCTCGCATGCACTCTCCAGTCACCGATACCAAGCGCTCTGGTATCCGCAGTCACTTGGTCCTTATACCGTAGGTTCGGTCTTCCTTGTCGTCTTGAACCTGGGGGCTGGGATGAGAAGACTTTCTTGGCTGGAGCGTTGTCGTCCATTCGCTCGATGTGGCCGAGCCAATGTAGTCGTCTTTTCTTGGCCTTCTGGACTACATCCACATCTTGGTACAGCTCATACAGTTCTCGGTTGTATCTTCTTCTCCATTCGCCATCGTCGCATACGGGACCAAAAATCCGTCGAAGAATTTTTCTTTCGAAAGTGCCCAGTATCAATTCCCCTTTTTTACTTATCGTCCAGCACTCGGCGCCGTAGAGTAGGACTGGTAAAATCAGAGTTTTGTATAGCAGACACTTTGTCTTTTGAGTGAGGAGTTTTGAACCCAGTTGTTTGGACAAACCGAAGCAGCAGCGGTTCGCTAGGTTAATTCTTCTTCGGATCTCCACTAAGGTGTCGTTCATGGGATTGATGTTTGTGCCAAGGTAGGTGAACTCCTTAACTACCTCGAAATTGTTGCTACCAACAGTGACGTTTTGTCCTAGACGGTGGACAGATGTTGCTTTGTTTGTTGATAACATGTACTTTGTTTTGTCCTCATTCACTTCAAGACCAACTAGTTTCGCCTGTTCTTCAATCGCTGTGAAGGCCTCAAGCACAGCTCTCTTGGATCGATTATGTCTATGTCGTCCGCATAGCCTAGGAGCTGGGTGGATTTGTTGAAGATAGTACCCTCTGTGCTCACACCTGCCTTACGTACTATCTGCTCCAGGACTATGTTGAAGAAGTCAGTGTAGATATTCTACCATACGACTTTATACCTTATCAGTTCATGGTTCATTGCTATTATACTTATGTACACATTTTTGTAAAGTTTACGGACTGAGTTTATTGAAACATTCAGTGATTGTACCTACCTATTTAAATGTTCCTACATTTAAATATATATGTAAATACTTAAAGTTTGATGTGATCTACATAATTATGTATGTATATGTGAATTTTTTGATTTCATAATAATTAAAAGTCTATTCCTTGAAAATCTGTCCTTAAAATTAGACGGTGGGTGTTCACATTTTACTCCTGTGAGGTGACATAATCATCGTTTCCAATTGACGACAAGAAATATTAATTGCTTTTCATGCCGAAATGTTTTCTTTTGATATAAATTAAGAATGTAATTGTCAAGTCCGTGGTCGTCTTTATTACAATAACTGATTATAGATAAAATACATTTATAAATTTCGGCTGACTGCGCTTGCCAATTGTGATAACTGTTAATTATACCAAACTATGTTATTCAGAAAAGACTTTTTGTTTTAAGTATCAGCAGTGTGAGGGAATGTGTTTGACCGTTTATTGAATACACTAACTAAACGATCAACTCACATTATCACTTTTTAATGTCGATGATTCAGTTTACCACAGATAGCTCGAAGATTATCAAAGCGCAGTCATTTACCCTACGCGGAAAAGTCGTTGATCTTTCCATCCAAGAGAAATAATTTTACTCATATATGTATGTATTTAAATGTACATGTTTCAGTTTTAATAGTAAAATAGATCATAACAAACAGAACAAAACCTCCTTGATGATAGAAATTGTGTGTTTTAAGTGTTTTTGCTATTATTATAACTTCGATTAAGTTCTTAAATTAAAGTAATACTTTGTAAAAATATGATTTGTTATGATCACACATATTTTTTTCACACTTGTGTTTATCAATCTGAAACACGTCTTGGAGCTAGACTTATTAATAACTCACTATCTCCAGGCATGCGTCGAAAGTGAAGAATTTATACAGTTACAGGTGTAGGCTACCGTAGAAGTCAGGACGATTTAAATCAAGCTTTTAAAACAAATAATTCATGTTCATGTTTCTAAATAGACCAGTGAAATAAGGGTTTTACCTCGGAATGGGAAAAGTAAGCTAGAAATTTGTTTACACCTTTCCTTTGATGGTCTAAATATTGCGTAAAAAGTCTCATAAAATCTCGTGTCGTCGGTCGTCGCGAAACCGTGTTTTCTTGATTATCTCCGTTTCTACAAACCAAATAGTGTTAACACCTTTACTTGTCAAGCATGCAATATTCTAAAATGTGTGACGACATGGAAAACGGGAAGCAAGTAATCTCAATACGGCCAGGTGGTAAAACTGAAAAATGATTTTATTACGGAACAACAACAATTTTTCAAATTTCTTAAAAAAAAGCCAACTCTGCTCCACTGTAACTTTTTATTTTGCAGGCACCAAAAAGATGACCTTATCATCATAAATTCTCTCTTGAATTTCTTTTGTCGCAATTATTGTTTTTGAGTATATTCATGAAATCGAATTTTTGACATTTTAATCTTCTGTGATTTGTTAATGAGTCGGTTACCCGAGCACAAAGAAGAATTAAGTCTTGAATGTGGAAGGAAATTTGTTTAAAGTTATGACGAAACTGGGCATTACTCCCATACCTTCTTCTAAAAATTTTCTTTTTCAATTTTTCAGTAACGCCAATACTTTTCTGTGTAGGTTTTAAAAATAGAGAAACAACAAAATTTGCTCTATCGCTTTCGAATTCTAAGCTATATCGCGATTTCAGTGCTATAATACCTATAGCATGGGACTTTACAGGGTGGCAAGGTGGTTAAGGCGACATTAGCTGCAGTTTTTTTTTGACCCAACATATGTATACATAACTTCCAGCACCATGACCTTGAAGCTACGGTGAGCGTAAAAATGAAATGACATCTCAAAAATTTTACACAAGAACGGTAAGAAATAACGAACAAATATAAAGAAATCGATTTTAAATATTCCAGTTTTAAATGTACATATTGCTTTCCAATTAGATGTTCCATTTGAATAGACAGCTATATGGGCAGATGTCACTTTTGAAGCTGTTATGGGGCCGGTTATAGCTATCAGTAAAATCCATCAGTAAAATGTTTGTTTTTACTTTTTGAACCTGTTACAGATTTATTTCTAGCAAAAGATTGATGAAATAAGATGAATCCTATATTCAAGTATTTTTTTCAAAAAGAAACAGTGCATTTAAAGTTTTATTTAATTTATAAATTCATTTTAATTTTTTTAATGATGAAATTTCATTTTACTGAACAGCCAAAAGCCAAAAAAAATTCCATTTCGTTTTGCTGTTGGTGTTCCAATTTTTTACTGTTCCGATCACATCATTAAGGCGCCAGTTATAGCTATCATTGGTTTTTATCATTGAAAACAAACATTGGAATTTTTTTGACAGGTCGTTTATAGCTATCCTTAAAAATTTCTGTCATTGAAAAATTTTTCCTGATTGAAAGCCACCGACAAATTTTTACTGACAGAAATCTGTCATTGGAATTGTGTGAAATTGAAACACAAATCAGTGGAACGATTCGTTTCACTTTTGAACATAAAAGTATCAGCTGTTCAGGAAAATGAATTTCCGTCCGGAAAATAGAAAAATACATTTTTAGAGAAAAATAAATGCATAATTACACTTTTTTTTCTCAAAAAAAATTCTTTGTGTGATTTCCGATCGATCAGTATATAATTTTCATTTCTAATCAAATGGAAACACCGTCAAATATCGATTTAAAAATTTTTTCGGATCGATTTCAATGATAGCTATAACTGGCGCCTAAAAATTTTACTGATGAAAGCACCAGTGAAAAAATTGTCTGAGGCGCGAAGCTTCAAAATGACATTTAATTTAATGACGTAAATTTACTGATTGCTATAAACGCTCTTCAGTAAAACATTTCAAATTCCTCCTGTTTCAAATTTTACTGATGGATTTTACTGATAGCTATAACTGGCCCCTATCTTTTGACTAAAGCAATTTATCGGCCGTAAATAATTAAAATGGTGAACAAATTTTGAGCTCGTGGACAAGCTACTCATAGAATTAGGCATTCCACAATTTGCATTACACCTTCCCTTGAATTAAAACTTAGATCTTAAAGATGTTGATGTTCTGCTAATCAATCAGCGGATTGCGGATTAGGTCCTCAAAAACCCATCTTATAGTTCAGTGATGCGGTTTTAACCTTGGAGGCTACGTTAATAAGCAAAATTGTTGTATTTAGGGCTAGAAAAATCCAAAAATCCTGTAATCCTCAACGTTTCATTGCTTAATGTGGGTTTTGGACTGGATGGCATGGTGGTGTGATTGGACCTTAATTATTCGAAAATAAGATTGGTGCAGTTGTAACGTTGAATGGATTGCGATAACGGTCTATAATGAATGATTTTGTAATGGCCGGAAATGAATGATATGCCTTAGCCGTTACAGCCATTTGGCTGATATCGAGGTCGGCAAAGTACATTTTTTTTTCTGTAGAACCAAAAAAAGAATAATTTCTTAAAGGATTAAGTTGAAAAATACGTTTTGGAGTTCATTTTTATTGCTGATTGCGAATTCAAACTTCGATTTTAACTATTTGCTCAAATTAAAGAAATATATCCCTTTCAACATTCTTTTTATATTGTTTAGGTAATATATTTCAAACACTTGATATAACAGAATTGTTTAGACGACGGTTTCGTTAAAAGAACAATTTGCCTTTTTCTGTTTCAAAACCGTTTTAGCACAAATACTTTAGCTTTTTTTTAAGACTAATTTGAGACATTTTATGAAATACTATGAATATTTCAACTGAATATCGAAGATAGGGATTATAGATTTGGAAAACGAACTCTATTAAAAATAGCTACTGCAAGAATTTAGAAAGCCTCAAAAAATCAAGAAGTTGGACTTGAATTAAGGAAAAGTGCAATTTGATTGCCAGGAACCAAACCTTGTCGACCAGTGTTACAAGAAAACCCTGTCATTTTTTAAAAAGTAGGTACTGAAGTAATGAAAAGCATTTAATTTTGAGGTTAGGTTCGGTTAAAGTGGCTGTCTGTGACCATTAGAGATGATCGAAAAAATGGATTGACTCGTCTTGCAGGAATGCCCTATCTTCCCAGAAAGATCTGGAAGTTGTAGAAATCTGGAAGTTTTTTTGTAACAGTTATTTTAGAGTGTTAAGATGCTTTCCTGAGGCCGCGTATAGCAACGTCATCCGCATAGGCAATCACTCTGAAACCCTCGGCATCCAGACCAGTTAGGATTTCATTTTGCACTAGGTTCCAGAGGAGAGGGGATAGAACACCAACTTGCGGTGTCCCTCTACTAACGAATCTTCTAGCAGAAGAGTTGCCCCCAGTTTTGAGTTAATTCTTAATTAATTAAGGATAAGTAAGAATTCTCTATGATGGAGGGAGTATTCGATGTTGCGTACTAGTGTGTGTAACGCCGCCGTTTCCACCGATTTGCATTTATTGAGACATACATATACAGAAGTCCTGTATCAATACTTGCCCTAAATGGATATCAATCAATCTTTCTAAGGTCTTAAGAATGAATGATGAAAGACTTATAGGTCGTAGATCTTAAGGGTTGACTTGCGAGCATTTAATTTCGAGAAATATCTAGAAAATTAGGCGCGATTCCATAGTTTTTAAATATGTAGGTACTTAGCGATACCAAATCTCACCAACTTGGAATATTCATCGAATAGTAAAGGCACCCAGTTTGAAGCTGCAAAAACATAATCTTTGGGGCAAGTTCATTGTAATACGCATTTAATGAGCAAGACATATAAACCCCCATTTCTCAGAAATAAAATATGTGTACAGTACATACATATGTATGTACATATATTTTTAGACACAAAACAAAAGTCAACTGGAAAAAAATGTCTGAGATAAGATTTTAGTTTCTCATGCGTGTCGCGCCATTGTTATCAGTAGTTGAAATGGCTAATGTTCACGCACATTTTCATAAACTTATATGTGCGTAATGCATTATGAACAGTTATAAACTAAAAGTCATATAAAAATATCACACACGCATGTTCATTATAATTTTATATATTTTTTTTATTAATATTTTTATTATTATTATAAAGTGCGGGAGATTTGGTTTTCAAGGTCTTGTTTGCTTATTTTCGATTGTTTGAATCGAGACAAGCTAGGTTATAACTCTGACTGATGGTGGTGGTTACGAGTATATGGTTTTAATGTTGGGGTTGGGCTGTACAGATTTTACTTGTATGGTATGTAGTTTACAAAAAGATTTCTCAATTTAAATTGTATGTTGATTTAGGATGGTGATGACTGATGATGGAGGTGATGATAACAAAACCATAATAACGTATCGGATAAGTAAGTGCAGAGAGGCAGAGATCATGAAGATGCTCTGCTCTAGTGCTTAAATAGCAGCTGGTACTAAAAATTTAAATTGACATTGCCTATACTGTGACAACGAATAAAGCGGTGCGCAGAGCGACGAGACGCGACGCAGGCAGCGATGAAGATGCGCTATAGTATAGAAATATATATTTAGGTAGCTGAGAAATTGTAGTTGGACAACGTTATCTTGTTAGCTCATGAGAAGTTGAAGGACTTTTATTGAACTTTCATTTAAGTTTTGTTTATTTACGTTGAAAACAAAAAGGGACAGAAGAATGTATTAAGCTAATAATCGTCAAAAGTAGATAGGTATTCGTACGTAGGCTTGGTACTATCAGTTATTGGAAATATGAATAAATAAAACTAGAACCTCGCAGCAGTTAATCCTCAGTAGAAATTCCAAAGTCTCCCAAAAGCTACTATTGGCTTTTTGTCTAGATGTATTTATAGAGGATAAGAGTAAGAGGAGATGATATACTCGTAAGTATATCACACATTATTTAAGGTTCTATGTTCCACAAACATGACTCTTTTCTCAAAATTCAACAGTTTAAATCAATTTCTTCAAAAAAAAAAACAAACAACCTTTAAATAAATATTCTTTAAATACGTCTGGACTAAAAGTCAATAAGGGATTTTTAAGAGACTTTTAACGCCCTACATAAAGTTCGATTCCAGTCATAAAATTTTATGAATAAAATATTTGGACCTTGGACCCTTTCTTTTCTTGCATATTAGAACTTAGATCAAGGGCGGATCCAGACTTTCAATCAGGGGAAGGGGAGTTACACACTTAACATAAAGACGAATTTTTAGGAACTGCTTCAAAGTGTTCTTTAATGTTCTGTAAAGGAGGCTGACAAAATTTAAATTACGTATTAAATATTTTAAAGGTTAAAGTGACAATTTTTGTGATTTGATTTTTTTGAAACCACTAAATTAAATTAAATTAAATTAAATTAGGTGGCGCAACAGTCCTTAGAGAACCAGGGCCTAGTGACTTATAACTCTCAACCATTCCTGTGTGCGAGTACTGTTGTCAGGGATGGAGGGGACCTACAGTTTAATGCCGAATCCGAACGGCTAATTTGAGAAAGCACTTTTTCATGACAAGCATTACTCTTGGAGAATTTGTCAATTCCTCGCAAGAGGCAGTACCCGTTTTTTTTTTTTTTTTTTTAATTAAGGTGGCACAGGCAGGGATCGAACCCAAGACCTCTCGCATGACAGTCCAACGCACTAACCATCATGCCACGGGTACTTTGAAACCACTATTGTTTTGAAATGCGTGGACTTACTGTTTACTTTGGGCGATTCCCTACATATCAAAGTATTCCGAGATTTCAACAGTTTTCTAAATATGACCTATGAGCTAAAATGCAAAAGCTTAGAGGGGTTTGGATGTATTTCATGCAGAAATGTTAGAAATTGTGTTGAAACGTAGCTTATTTTCAAAAATAATATATTCTCTTTTAGTTGCCATTTCTACAAATGCGAATAACGCTATAAAAAATGGACACAAAAAGCCAGAAAATGATAAAGTTTCCCAGAAAAATCTTATACATATTTTTTCCTAGGAAAATAAAACAGGATTTGTTATGAAGAATTGTCTGTTTTTTTGGCGTATTTTCTTCTGGCCCAATTACCCTACTATGATTTCAGTCTACTTACTCGTAGATTAAAGCTGATGCACACTTTTGAAAATATTTTGATCAAAAAGCAGTCAAAAAAGTTTAAAAATTTAAGAGAGGAAAATGTTTGTTTCTTGAATTTAAAGAAATAGGTGCATTAAGGTCCAATATTTTTCTAAAAACTAAAAACAAACAAAATAGGTTAAAAACATAAGTTGAAAGGAAAATATACTGTGGTAGAATGACTTTTCACTCCAATTCACGAGAGATTCAAAGCTATAAAATTAATTAATAGATATGAGACGTTAACTCTGTTTTTAAATTAGCCATTAGTTTAGTAACTTGCTGTTTTTGGGGCATTTATATTCTTGGAATTCATGTGTAATTATCAGTTCTAGATAGATTCACCTCAAAAAGTATATTTTTCAATTTATTGAGATCTTAAAAGTTTTTGTATTTATGAGATAATCAATTTTGAAAGAGTTTCGGGAATTTAAAGGCAACTTTAGTTTGTGTTAAGAAAATACAAAATAGGAGCTTTATTTTAATTAAAAAAAAAATACTCTCTCAGGGGGTGTCATGACCCCTACATTCTACAACCCCCCCTGGATCTGCGATTGACTTTGACTGTTTACTTCGATACATAAAATTTGAGATCAAAAGTACTCGGATTCGCACACTGATCGACATTTAACTATAATATTGTATTAAAAAACAAATTCTTGAATATGTATTTAAGTAGCAGTACAATATCACCTATTCTGGCAAAGTTTTTCTTCCGCTTTAGCTTCTAATTAGTTTGTATTTTGCTCTTGATTGAAGAAATGAAAAAACCGTGTTCATTCAAGTTTCGCAATAAAGTGGATCAATTAAAATTACAACTCTTAGTTCACTTCATTTAGAAATCCATACAAAAACATATAGAAAGCGTTAAGTGTCAATAATTAAATAAAGCGCGTTTCACTGTGTACCACTTCTACTTTTTACTGTCGGCTTTAGGCTTAAACGATTTTTGATAAAAATAGAATAAAAAGATGAATTCTGTTACTTAAAATATTTTAAATATATAATTTAGTTAGTGAATTAAAGACGAGAAAGTAATTAAATATATTTAATATGTATCTATTTTAATGAATGTATATAATTGTCAATACGTCTACTGTTTTTGATTAGTCATGACCATAAACATACATATAAGAACAATTTATCAACCAGCTGGTATTGTTTTGACTTTTATATCAAATTTTATAAAGATAAAGCAGGTATTCTTTTAGTATATTGTATATTAAGCAGGTAAATTCTACAATAAAATAATTATTAGGCTGATAATATTTAGGCTTTCATTTTTTTTTTGAAATTCGATTAAAATCTATTGCTTTAATTTTACAAATATACAAAAGTATAGCTACATAATACATATATTTGTCAGTTTGAATTGCCCTTGAAACTTTTGAAGAAGAAGTATTCAAGTGAGTAATTTTTGTGATAACATTAACTTTTGTTGTATAAAATATAAAAATAAAAATTATTGCAAAAGTACTATAATAGTTAATTGTTCAAATAAAATGCAGAATGAAAAACTTCTTTATTCAGAGAAAATAAACCAAAATAGGATGTCCGTTTAGTCAAAATCGTTAGGTATCAAATATGATGAAAGATCCAACGTCCTTTTAGTGTAAAAGCTGACAGTAAATTTTGGGACTTCGGGTGGGGATTAGAAAAGTGTCCCACAAATTTAAATCGATAGATTATGAAAAACTTGCACACTCCCTTTTCTTGAATTGACAAATTCTCCAAGAGAATATTTTATCATGAAAAGTGCATCTTAAATTAAGTATTAAGATACAATTTTAGTTCGTACCATTATTTGTATTTCTGCAACAAAAGTTTCGATTTTACAACATTAAAGTTTCGATTTTTTTAAAATGTTGGCTTAAATTATCTCGACAAGTAAAAATGCCGAATTTTTAAATATGTATATGCTTAGTCAAAATGTGGATTATACAACTGTTAAATAAAAAACCGCTGCACATCAATGGGTTAGCATAATTTTATTTATTTATTCTTGCGTTTTATTTGTTTAAAATTTACAAATCGTGTTATTTTTCCAACTAAACGAATATATCAGTATTAATAGTACTTCGCAGTAAAGTTGTCTAGGGCGTTTGGTCTTGCCCGGCTTACATAAGTTTAAGGATTAGGTTAGGGACAGTTAGGGTGGCACCAAAAAAAATTATATAAAAAAAAAAAAAAACACAAAACACAAAAAAAAGAAAAGCTTACTGTGGCTGTTCTAGTTTTTAAGTAGTTTTTAAGCAGTTTTAAGTAGTTTTAAGTATTTTTAAGTAGTATTATTGGTTTTGGTTAGTTTTAAGTAGCTTAAGTATTATAATGGGTTTCGGTTTTTTTTAAGTTTTAAGTTTTATATAAAATAAAAAATAATGATAAAGATACCAAGTTTTCTTTTAAATTTTCTTGGTTTTAGATTAAGTTCTTGTTATTTAGTATTAAAATTGTTCTTAGGCCGAAAGGCAGTAGATATAAGATAATGGATTAACTTAGAGCACCCGCATTGGGCCAGTAAGATATTTTTTAAGTTTTTGAAATTTAAGCTAGTTTTTTAAGAATTTTTGTCTAGCTTTAAGATTTTGATAAAATAAAAAAAAAAAGTGCAGATATTCCTTGCGTAGCTCAATAACAAAATTCCTTAAACACTGCCCCCTAGTTACCAACTAATTTGTGTACATACAAAATAAACTTTTAAGCTCATTTGTACGTTTCCTACCCTTGAAAACGAATGATTTAGCAAATTTAATTTTGCAAATAAGACATTTTTGTATAAAAGAAACATTTAAATATATTACAAAAATAAATGAACCTTGTTTAAATTTAGAAAGATTCAATTATTTATATTTGATGTTCTAAGGTAAGTTTTTTTTACGTGCTTGGAGATTGGGAAAACGTTTTTACTGAAATAGAAAAATTTTAAATTTGCGACGGTTCTTTTGATATTTAAAAACTTTTTAACATATTTTGCATATTGTTTTGGCTGTTAATTTAGTAATGTTGGTTTTTAATGCGTCAAGAGTTTGGGAATTATTTCGCGTATAAATATTTTTTTTTGTATATAGATCCGCAGAAAAAACATCTTACTATATCAATGATCTTGGTGGCGCAGAGACATAGGGCCCATGGACATAACGCCCAACTTTTTTTTTTGGGGCTTATGTCTCACTTCGGTGGGACATAAAACCGAAATCTTATTTGGGCCCTAAGTCCCACCCAAGTAAGACCGAAGCCCCAAATAAAAATGTTGGGGCTAATGTCCCACTTAATAAGAATCACCAAATGACAAAACTTGGAGCACTTCAATACCACAAGACTTTGTTTTGATATTGGCGCCTGCCTGGCGACTTTACATACCCTAAGCGGAGCAACGGAGTTGCGTGAGCGGGTGTGAAGCCCGAAAAGTGGAGTTTAAATCCTGAGATCCCGCGAAGCGGGCCACCCACAGGTGCTTTTATTGAAAGAAGTTGTTGATATTGGCGCCTGACTGGCGACTTTACATACCCTAAGTGGAGCAACGGAGTTGCGTCAGCGGGTGTGACCCCGAAAAAGGGAGGTAAAATCCTGAGAACCCGCGAAGCGGTCCACCCACAGGTGCTTTTATTGAAAGAAGTTGTTGATATAGGCGCCTGCCTGGCGACATTACATACCCTAAGCGTATCAACGTATCAAAAAATTATTGTTCATTGTATTGAAATACAAAAACTTTTTATTCTTTTTTGGCTCTACAAAAATTTGGGGACAATGTCCCATTTTTAACAAACAAATTTTATATTTGAGTAGGACTTAAGGCCCAAATTCAATTTCGGTTTTATGTCCCACCGAAGTGAGACCTAAGCCCCAAAAAAAAAAGTTGGGCATTATGTCCCTGGGCCCTATGTGTCTGCGTCGATCTTGGTGGCCAATTGAAGTCGCCAAAACTTGAAATTAAGCGATAAGGAAACTTCTCAACTAAATAAGCCCTAATTTGCCTTTTTTTTTGGCTTTTTGCCCCGCCTACTTAGATCCACATATCGTCTAAGTCATGATCTTCGATCGCCAACTAAAAAGGAGGTGTACGCCTTGTTACGCCCTCCGCGTTCGCAGGGAAATAGATAAATTCGTGTCAGCATGAACCCACTAAATGAATGACCTTATGACAGTTATTTTTTTGACTTTTGGTTTTCAATCTTTGGTCGGTCTTTTCGACAGCTGTCACTTGAATTGAATAGACTGACGCCATAAAAAATTCCAAACTATGCAGATTTATTTTGAAAATCATATGGTTAATATTTTGATAATCGAATTTTGTTTAGAGATTCTTTGGTTAAATGGATACGTCAATAAACAAAACAATCGTTATTTGAGTAATAACAATCCACAAGATATTAGGTAGGTTCACACAACTTAAGTGAATTTATTTGCAGTCAACTGCAGCTATAGTTAGTTTTTCAAGTGTCATTCATTTTAAACTTGGAACTTTACTTCACTAACCTCTACCTTCAGTTGATCGTACAAAAACTATGTATACAAAACAAAAATTATTGTCTACAAAACACTCCCGAGACTATTAACAGTCCCATTTGTTGCAAAAAGTGGTCGAAGAATGGACCTCTCAGCTGGAATTTAATCCAGCTAGCCGCAGCCACTTTCCCCAAATCATTTTTAAAACTTAATAGAAAACTCTTATCATTACAATGAAGCTAAATTCTTTGCCATAACATTAAATATTATGCGTCTTTCCAAACTGTAGGTACAAATTACAAAAAAAAGTTTATTTTATATATGTAAATTAAATTAATCCTATAAAAATGTTGATCTAAATAGTTACGAGTACATCAGTAAAGCCTTTAGCTTTAAAATTTGCAAAAAAAAGTTTTGCTGTAGTTACTGTTATTAAAGTTCTAATAACATTTTTAGTTTCCAAAATGTAGTACATATTATTTATAGACTTTTAGATCAAATCTTTTGACGCTACGTGCCATTGTTTCTTATCGTATTCCTTATCATCGTATAATATTAAATCTGATACAAAATTCAAGTTCAATGTTTTAAACCAAATCAAAACATGTTCTATAGTAGATTAGGTACTTAGAAAGTTTTTCACTTATACATTAAAACAAAATCATGAGGAAGCCTCGGCTAAGTCAGAATTTAGATTGACCTAAAGTTACAACTTAGTTACTTAGTAGTATCCGTGGCATGATGGTTAGTGCGTTGGACTGTCATGGCAGAGGCCTTGGGTACGATCCCTGCCTGTGCCATCCTGCCTGCGAGGAATTGACAAATCCTCCAAGATTAATTCTTGTCATGAAAAGTGCTTTCTCAAATTAGGTCAACAAATCACCTTGCACCTACCCCAAATCATAAAGTATGCCGCACGGAGTGTGCAAAGTTAGCCGTCTTTGTGCATAACTTTTAAGCTTAAATTTCTCACGTAACAAGCTTATACCACATTTTTTATAACAGTATTTAGTAAAACTGTTTGTGTGCAACAATAAACAAAAGTAAACTGCTTTTTTGTTTAAAAAATAAGATAATACTTAAAATTTCCCATTTTGAAACTTTCTTTCAAAGAAATGTGTCGTAAGACTGTAATAGTTGAAACGTAGGTTTTTTTTTCCAAAAATAATATAATATGTTTCCATTTCCATCAATGTTAAAAACGTTTCAAATGTCACTATTCGAAAAAATTACGTTTGTTTTCTGACCCACAAGCAAAACAATATTTTTTTTAAATGATTTAGATGTCCTAAATTCGAATCTCGCATTTAAATTTCTATTTTGATGATATCAGATTTTTAAAATATGCCCCTTGAAATAGGATAAAAACAATAAAAAAAACAGGGGTTTAAAGTTAAAACTTAAAAAATATCTCTTAACAAGAAATTTAATGTTGATTTTGCACAGTACTAATCTTTCTCTTCTAGTTACAATTTAAATCATTTTAGCATCTTACTAAGTTTCTAGAAATTCTCATTAGTTTTGAACAAACCTTCAATTTAATATATTCATAGTTTTGATAAATACGTTTTGGACTTAATTTTTAGTTTAGACTTCAAATCAAAACTTTAATTTAAATTATTTGCTGAAGTTTTAAAAAAACCCGTTTCAAAATTTTTGACTTCCCATGGGAAGTTATTGGTCGCATTCACAAAGCTAGTTGCTACGTAGTCAAGGGATTCTAATTGGCTAAATCTAACTACAAAAGTAGTTGAAATTTCCCCTCCGACGTAGTGTAAAAAAATCGGCTACAAAGTTAGTGGAGATGATTTTGACGTTTCACAATCAGCTCCTCGGTAAAGTTAAACGAATTCAAAATGAAATAAATCGTTCAATATTTAAATACAAATATAAATCATTCAAATTGTGTCTTAAATTTGATTTTATTGAATTTAAAAACACAAAAGATAAGTTAAAGTTATCAAATCAAAAATGTTTCTTATTTTATATATTTGCATTTGTCAATAATATGACAGTTCCAGGTTGACTAGCCTTGTAGTGTAGTTTTGCATTCACAAAGCTGGTTGAATTTTGACTACGTAGCCACTAGCTTTGTGAATGCGACCATTGTATAGGGTTTATCAATTGGTGCGGGTAGATTTTGGCGTCCCGTGGCGGCCATTTGGTTTTGGTGACATCTGTCAAATCTTTTGTGTATTATTCAGTTGTTTATGCCAAATCATCATGGAAAGTTACACGATTGAACAGCACGTTCAAATGATATATGTAACTTTATTATCAAAATGAGTGCTCGTTAACACAAACGTTGCGCGCATTGCAGGAGCTTAAAGTTTGTTCGCTGACTGGGCTTCGAATCGTTTGGAAGAGGACCCCAATTTTGGCCGAAAAATCATCTTTGGTGACGAGGGGCATTTTTGGATGAATGGCTGTGTTAACAAGCAAAATTGCCGTATATTGCATTAAAACTTTAGGTCCCCTCCAACCCTGGCATGACTCGCACACAGGAATGGTTCAGAGTCGTAAGCCACTAGGTCCTGGTTCTCTAAGGACTGTTGTGCCACCTAATTTATTTATTTTATAGGAATTTATTGTAATCTTTTCGATTTGACGAAATTTTTTACATTTCTGGACGTTTCAACGTCCCTAAATTCTAAAGCCCATATCTCAGGAACCAGTAGAAATATCGACTTCAAATAAATTTTGTTGTACAAATGATAATCCAGAAAGATGCAAAAATTACTCTAAGAAAATTGAGTGGGTGGTTTTTTACCATGACCTAAATTATCTCACGAACCAATTACGCCATCGGCTTGAATTAAATTTTATATTTTATAACGTGACATGATACCAAACTAATATATAATTTTGAACAAAATCTATTAACGGTTCAAAAAAACTGAAACAAAATAATTGTCACCTATATTGATCTTGCAGCTCAAATACCTCTTCAAAAATTTAAGATATAATAAAAACCTTCAAGAATTGCTATTAAAATTGGTAAAAATTAGTTTTCGACTAAAAATCTCGTTTACAAAAATAAATTTTAAAATCAAACTATTTCATCATGTGCAAAATATTGTTGTTAATTTGTAGTTAATTTTTTAGAAAATTTCAACTGACAACTTTTTTAACTAAACACTTAAACCTACAAAATAACATAAACCGGATAAGTTTTCGACAAAAGTATTAGGAGAACAAAGAAAGATATTGACTTCAAATCATTTATCTCATAAACAAATAAATTTAGATAGCATCAAAAAGCCTTCTAGCTATATGTGTTTTTTTTTCGAATTTTAAAAAGTAATATCTCAAAAACCTGACGTGATGCGTTAATTTTCAAGTTGGATTTGATTCAAGGCCATTAATACTAATTGGAAACGTGCAATTGTATTGCCGGGAAAAAAAACTTGTCTGTTTTTTCTTAGGAAAATATAACAGAATTTATTATGAAGAATTTTTGTGGCTTGTTTTTGTCGTATTTAAGCTGATGTCAAAAGATAAATTCTAAAAAATTGTTATTGCGTGTACCTTTGGTAAATATTTCGACAAAAAGGGAGTCCACAAAACTTAAAAATTGAAGAAAGAAAAACGTTTGGTTCTTAAATTTAATGAAATAGGTGCATTTGGAAAATAATGTTTCTAAAAATTAAATTTAAACAAATTAAGGTAAATAAATGAGTTGGAGAGAAACTCACAAATTACACGTCGCAGATTCTCTTTTTACTTCAGCTCTCGAGCGATGCAAAGCGTTTATATTAAATTGATACTTATGAAACGTTCATTATGTTCATTTATATTCTTGAAATTCATAATATTAAACTCTCAATTCTATCAAATTCAGATCAAAGTAGATTTTTTGAATTTATTAAGATCTTAAAAGTTTTTGTATTTATTAGATAATACTCAGTTAAAAAAAAAAACACTAAAGGGAAGCCTTACATTCTTTATGTGCGTCAAAGTCACTTTAGTTTTTGTTAAGTTAAAAAAATTCTGATTTCTCAAATTATAATACAAAACTGACGATTTTTTATTTAAGCTTTGTTCTTAAAAATCTGAATATATTCACTTTCTCTCAGGAAAGATTATATTAAAATAATTCAAAGCATTACTAAAGTTTTTTTTTAATTTTTAATTTGTAAATACCCCTAAGATTTTTCTTTATTAAATTACTAATAAATCTGTACATGGAATCTTTGCTTATACAACTTAAATGTATGAGCTTTATGGCTTATATGACTGCCTCTGGATCCTCAATTTGTGCTGCGCGATTGGAATAGGTCTGGAGTTCGATTCATATATTATGTTTTTGGTCCAGTCCTCAGTTAGAAGTAGTACTTTAAGCAACAAAGTAGAAAGCACTAAAATCCAAATTTTATTTTTATATACAAAAAATAAAAAATGAAAAATATAAGGGGGTTATATCCATTAACGCAATACGATAAGTTTTGAATTCAAGCAATTTCCTACGAAAATTTAATAAAATACCCCCCATTTGGGGGCATTGTTGCATAACCCCTACAAACACTCCTGGATCCTCCATTATTTAATACAGCTCTATTTTCGAACCTTATGTACTTTTTTTTAGGTTTTTTTGTTTTGTTAAAAAAGTTATTTTTCCAAAAAAAAAAACTAAAAAATTAACAACAATATTTGTTAACTATATGATGAAATAGTTTGATTTAAAAACCTATTCTTGTTAACGAGATTTTAGTCGAAAACCAATTTTTTCCAATTTGAGTAGCATTTCTTGAAAGTTTTCATTTCTTATAAATAAACCAATACAGATTGGATTTTTCTAAGAACGAAATCATTTTGAAGTCAATACCTTCATTTATTCACGAGATATCGAGAATCGAATATCAATTTTTACCAATTCTGCGTACTGTTTTTGTAGATACATATTAATTTTTATGAAAAAACTGACTGTTGTATTTTTATAAAAAATTCACTGAATGTCGAAAACAACATTTTCTACAAGATGAAATTAGTTTTAAATCAATATTTTAAATTTTTGAAAAGATATTTTAGTCGAAAATCAATTTTTACCTACCAGCTTTTAGTAATATTTTTGTTTAGGTTTTTATTTTTAGTTAAAAAAAACTGTCAATTCGATTTTTGACAAAATTTTACTAGATGGCAAAAACGTTATTCTTCGTTGCATACAATTATTTTTGAAACAAAATCATTTTTTGTTTGTAAAATATTCGAGGTGACAATTATATTTTTCAGTTTTTTGATTTATAAAAACACCGTTAGTTGAATTTTTTCAAAATATATCAGTTGGGTATCGAGTCACAATCCATAATATTAAGTTTAATTCCAGTCGTTAGATTGATTGGTTCGTGAGATATTTTGGGTTAACCAAAATCAATTTTTTTGAAGGTGATTTATTAAGCTTTCTGCATTATTATCTGTAAAACAAAATCTATTCGAAGTCGATATCTCCACTGGTTTTTGAGATATGGACGACGAAAAAGTTTCCCGACGTACGGACGTATACACGCATACACAGACATCTCTCTAAAAATCTTTTATTTAGATTCTAGGGACCTTGAAACGTCAAAAAATGTCAACATTTTCAATTCGACAAATCGGACTGACTACAATAACTTTCTATGGGAAGTTAAAAAAGTAATGCCTTCAAAAATTAACCAACTAAAAGCAATTAAATTAATTATTCAAAAAAGACACCGCAAACACCATGGCAACACTTTGTTGATTGCCTTCCCGAAATGTTATCTGTCCCATTCTCTGTAAAGTTAAAATTTCAATCAAAATAAAAAAGAGTAAAAATTAATAAGAAAATAAGAAAGAGAATGCGACTAACGAACAAAACTTTCCAGTGTGCTCCCGGAGAATTCCACTATCCCCCCTTTTGGGTACATAAATGTTTCAGGAATCTTTTCCAATCACAAATTTTCTTTGCCACAAGCACAGCGAATCATGCAACATTTCACCCAGCCCATGCCAGGCTAGGCCAGGCCAGACCAGGCAGTGTGTGCCCCATGAATCTGCATTCGAAATTTTTAAAACTTTATACGTTCTGCGATCACCATCGACGGCGGACTTGATCGCTCGACGCTCTTTTACAATCTTTTATTCGCTGTTTAGTGTTTTGTGATTTCGAACGAATTTCTTCTTGTTTTCTTATACGAGTAATAATATAATTTAATTTATTTTGCAAAACAATTGTGCTCCGAGTTTTGGAATCTTAACAAAAAAACATTAAATTCAAAGAGCCCTAAAAATAAAAAAAAGAGATTTCTTTGTGCTTTTTCTTTTTCAAAAAAAGGAAGGATTACTATACACACGATTTTTATCGGTCAGTGATCTTAAACTTATGATCGTGTTTTATGTCTTCTGCTCGGGAGAAAATATCGGAATACAAATTTGATTTTACATGAATTTCGTGTTTGTTTTTTAGTGCTTACTTTGTGCAGCTGATTTCTGCTGATTTTTACGCGTCTGCGGCGGTTGCATTTCCTTTTCCCTCCCCTATATGCGTGCGTCTAGAGAGAAATTTATTTGTTGTTTTGTATAATTAGTGGAGAAAAGATTCATCAATCTTTTTACCTATTTATCTTCTAGATAAATGAACTGGGAGAATAATAATTATGTGATGTTTGCATGTAGCATGTGCATTAAATTTTATAAATGAAAATTTTTATTCTCAGCTACTAACCGAAGGAAAGAGATAACGAGGAGAAAGAGAGAGACAACGAGAAGATACAAAGTTTAGATACAAAAACAACGTTAAAGGGGAAAAACGAGTGAAAATAAATCAGAAAATAATACAAAAACAAAAAAGATTATTATGGAAATTTATTAGAGCGGAAAAAAAAAACACAGTGAAGTGATCTTGGTTTAATATTAATTTAATCTCTTCAATTTCTGTGCAATTTCTGTTTCTGTTGTGTTTTGTGCATTTAAAACTGTCTATGGGCGTCTTAGACTATTCGCCGCCAATAATTTCTTTGTTTTCTTTATTTGAAAACGATAGCTTTCTAACGGTTTTTTGTTCTTTCTTTTATATTGTTCTTCTGGCCAAAAGAAAATTTATTTGTTTTGTTTACTATCTATTTCCTTGGAGCGATTGTGTTTTTGTTATCATTTGATTAATAAAATAATTTTCCATAAATGAAAAACATCAGGAGCAAGTTCTCCTTGAGCAATGATCATATCGAAAGATCTGTTCATTTTTGGTGAACAACTTTTGGCAAACTTAATTGAGAGCGGAAGTGAAAACTTATCAACTAGTGATTCCGTCGTCTACGGCATCGTCGACACCGATCAACATCAACATCACCATCACCATCACCAGTTATTAAAGATCGAAAACGAAAAAGAAGATATCATCAACATTTCACCTACAGATACAACGATCAGAGTGGCGGCGGTCACAGAGGAAGACGAGCTGGCGGTTACAACGGAAGTTGGTGATCCGACAAAACAGCATTTGTTGGTGGAAAAGGTTGTGCCGCGAATTGTGGTCAAAGGAGGAAGAACCGGAGGAGGAGGAGGCATTATAGTAGCACCACCACCAGCTCCACCACCACTGGGGACAGCTGAAATCAATATGGGAAAAGTCGTGCTGGGAGCAAACACAAGGTTCGTATTCGTATGAATTCACAAATTTGTATTATTTTTATGTGGAATAGTGGGGAAGTCGGTTAAACGTGAAAATGTCGACGACGCGCGACGCGATGGTTGTTGTTCAGTGCGGAAAATAGATGGGAACTAGGTTTTCGCGTTAACCGGATTGAATGGGAGGAAAAGTTGTAATGCAAAAAAAAAAAGTACAAGCGAGTAAGTGTCTTCTAAGGCGATATGTGTAGGATTGAAAAAGTTGTCCGCGCGCACATATTAGAGAAGAGGAAGTAACCTACTTTTCTTGCATGAACTGATTGGGTCTTAGATTAGAAAACTTCAAATGTCATGTTGCATTTGAATGCAATCACAATTGACTTGTTGGCATGGTTAGAGCCAGAGGTATGGTACATTATGGTACCCACAATTTATGACGATGATAATGAAATTTTCACATAGCTACCTACCTAAGTATACATATTTTGAGACTGCAAACACTTCCGTGTTACAAAGAGAAAACGAAGTTATTAAATATCTCAAAACATAACTGAAATTCTTCATTTCTAAATTCAATAAAAGGTGTTTTTTTTTTATTTTCCGCATAATTTTAAAACATTATATTCAAAATACGTGGAACATATAGTTATACATCATACAATTAAAAGATTAAAATGTTTAGCTTTAAATTAGGTTTCTAAAGTTTTATTTTCAATTGTGAAGTTACCTACTCTTATATATGTATTGTATGTATGTATGTACATTATGTATTTACGGCTTCAATACAAAATTAAAAAAAAAACATAAGATTCTATTGACCCTTTTCCAAAAATAGCTCTAAAACATCTTCTAAGAAAGGAAGCTTTATAGAAATGCCAGCAACGACAATATACTCGTTCAGTGACCCAATTAACACTGGAACGAACGGAAGACTCTATTCCAGAACTTGTTTGATCTGTAGACTTAAATAAGGAGTTTGTTTATGTTACAACAATAAACCAAATAATAATGTTGGGTATTTCAAACAAATATGATTTCAGTGTTCCTCTACTACTTTCACCGCGTGGCAAAAGGTCAATCGAGATCATCATCGAGAAGCTAACCAATTTTTTGTGTGTAATTTTTAATGTAAAGTTTCAATTGGCTTGATATTCAATATAATTTTTAAATATACAGGTTTATCCATTTTGCAGTTTCAAAAGTGAACGTAAATAAAAGACATATAAAATATTTTTGTTCATGATATTTCTTTTTTGTTATAAAGTTTAAACGTTGACATAATGTGTGAAACACTACATCATTCTTTTGAGGTAATTTTGTACCACTTTTTGACACATATTGGGCGGTATCTCAGCCATAACTCGACGAATGTTGGTTTTTAAGTGCTCAAGAGTTAAAGGTTTATCTGCATAAACACGGTCTTTCGGGTAGCCCTACAAAAAAAACTATCGGTGTCAAATCGCATGATCTTGGTGGCCAGTTGATAAAGTCGGTTATCATATGGCCATAAAGCTCCAAATTGACGGTGACAGTCGTTCCATCGTCGTTTTCAAAGAAGTAAGGTTCAATCACACCTCCGGAATAAAGACCGCACCAAACAGTGACTTTTTGATGATGATGGATGTAATGGCCTCT
The DNA here is from genome assembly GCA_951509635.1 of Eupeodes luniger. NCBI lineage: Eukaryota > Metazoa > Arthropoda > Insecta > Diptera > Syrphidae > Eupeodes > Eupeodes luniger. The sequence goes on along the minus strand of OX608075.1, from coordinate 49,913,735 downwards.
CTTCAATTACTTGAGGATTCTCAGACGATTATGTAAACCATAATCTCCTCTTAAAGCACAATATGTGGCTGGGCAGAATCACCATTTTTGTAGTAGGTTTTACAATTTTTATGGGTTGTGTAATAGTTAAGCGATCCATTCTCGTAAATTTTAGACTTTCAACTGAAAAAATTGGTTCAACAACTTAGTTTGACAGGATGTCGAATTCAAGCCCTATACTTTTGAAACCGCAAAATGGATAACTTTAAATGAGTCACACTTTTTGAAGTGGGCCACATAACATATTCTTGAAGAATTTTTTCAGAAGTTATAAACAAATAAATTTGTATACACTTTTTCAAATGTCCATTATACAAAATATTGTTTGTAAAAGTTTACCAAATTTTAATGCTAACTATATAAATATATTTAAAAATACTTTTCCGTATTTATTTTAACAAGGAAAATGTATTAATTCTCAATTATTTAATAAAACAATGTAATTATTGGAAATTTATTCACCTTTTCGGTTAGCTAGAACCAAAATGTTTGTGTTTTCCCAAAGGAAAAAAGGGTGGCCTGTAAGGAAAGCCCAATCTAAATATGGTGAAAAGCCAAATTATGACCTGTAAGAATTTGGCAACTTTTTTATCCGAATCATAACGTATTTTTCGAGTAACGGCTGTTTTAATGAAATTTTGAAAAACACATACTTTAAGTCGGGGTCTTTCACTCACCCTGTCCACAAATGGTTTTTGTTTATAAGGGTTTTGGCATTTTAGAATAACCTAAACAATTTGTTATGTGTTCCAAAGGTAAAAGCTCTTTAGTCTATTTTTGAAGTTTTGCAGAAAGCGGAAAGGATATGAAGATACAGTTTTTAATAATTTTACCTAATATAATATTAGTATTATTTAAATAGTAAAATTAAATTTTGATAAGTGGAGTATTTTATACATTGACTTAAGTGCTTTTACCAAAACAACTTTTAATTACTCCTAAGATGTTTTTAGGTCGGTTTAACCGTTTGTGTGTTTTTATTTTTATTTTTATTTTTATTTTTATTTTTTAAAAATGGTAAAACATCTTGAGTCAATATTAGAAATGTAATTGCAGAAAGGTGTTTTGTGGTAAAATAAGCAATTTTACTTTTTTGACTAATATCTAACATAAATTTAACTTAAGATATTTTACAAAAATCATTTCTGCCTATTAACTGATAAATACAATAAATTGATACATAAGACCCTAAGAATTAAACTTAAGCTGTGTATTTTACAAAAGGTCATAACTTTCTTGTTTTAAAAGATTTATCAACGAGGGCAAAAAAGAACTATATTGTTTTGTGGACAGCATATATTATATAAAAAAGGGTAAATAGCTAAAACCACTTAAGTCGACTTGGGAGCATTTACCTTTTGAGCACAGAATTAAATATAAGCGATTTAAATCGATGCTGAAAAAAAGGTGTAGGTATGACTTGATGTTTGTTTTATTATTTTAAAAATTGTCTATGTTTGCAAAATGCAGAAATTAAGTGAACAAAAAAATCTTTTTAGGAAAAGTGTTATGTTTTTGTTTGTTTGAAAACCATCTTTGTACGGGTTCAAATGGATATTATTGCTTTTGAAATGAGCTTAATTGTGCTAAAAAATTCATGCTTTTTTTAGAAATTTGCTTGATTTTTGTACAATTGTTTAGAACCAATAGGAACCTGGATATTTATAATTTAGGAATGAAAAGATTTTGTTGTGCCATATTTGATGGAGTGCATTACAATATATGTTGTTGGAGAAGAAGTACATATATGTTGTTTAATTACCAACTACAAAACCTTGTTGAAAACCGCAACTAACTGTATGTGCCAGGGAAACATTTTATGAGTTTCATTTTTTCTCGTTACGGACCTTAAACCGAATTAAGAGTATTTTGAGGTTTTTGATACTTTTTAAGGAAATAAGATGAGTTTAAAATATGTTGTCTTGTAGCTTAGTTATAAAATATGTATATCGTGCCTTAAATTGTTTTAAAGTTTTGTTTGTACTCCTATGTTTACTAATTTGACCTAATTTTGTTCAAAAGCCTTATGCATGTGCCACACAATCTTGAATTTTACTTTCGAATGAATTTAAGAAGACTGAAATATCATTACAACAATTGATATGTTGTTCTGAATATGCATCACTGCTTTTTATGATAGGGCTCTGCGATGCATCAATTCTCAGAACCAATCTGAGTTGAGTTAAATTCTTTTAACAAAAGTCCAATTGAAAGTTATTTTTTTTGTATTTAATTTTTATTTATTTTGGTGGAATCAAATAAAATTATTGTATATAATACTCCTACTCTTTATGTTGTTTTGTAAATTATTGTTGCATTTATTTGTCCCCTACCGTGTTTTTATTTTTTTCTCAGTAGCGGGTGAAATAAAATTTCTCTTGAATGTAAAATGATGTAATTGCCTTATTATGTAGGTCAATTTGCAAAGCACATTTTAATTTGAATAAGTGCTAATATCATTATTGTGGTGCACATTTTTTTGGGGGGCCAAATATTTTGCAGACACTGTCAATCATACTTTAAAAAATTGTGAACCGTGATTATTTAAGTTCCGAGTGAATTATTGCTATCTGATATTTAGTCAAACTTCTCATGGTTGAAAGTGAATTTAGGTTCAATCAGTAGTTAAAAGCTTTTTGGAAATTAACACTTTAGTTCGAATATAATACTTATACCTTTAATACAAAATCATTTCCCATATAAACTAAGTAGGTATAACAAGTAAAATTGTGTGTGGTATTATTCAGACATTACAAAACCATTTTTGTGCTGTGGCTTCATAAACCTTAAATAAAACTCAAAATTCATCCCAATCAATAAAGCCAAGAGGCGATGAAACAAAGCTTTTAAGTGCAACCGTCCAGTCTTTTCAGGTCTTTTTCTGATCCCTATAGTTGTTATAGTATATTACTGTATTGATACATTTAATAAAGGGTTTTCCAATAAGAGGTTTAATTTTGATATAAATAAAAAGAGTATTTTTTAGAAGAAAGTCGTTGATGTTTACTTCAATGTAAACAAGACCTAAGTGGCCAAGAAGAATCACCTCTTCGAGAAACAAACGATCAGGAAACTTTTTTTCTAAAATTGCTAATCACTGCTATAAGAATACTCGCTTCAAGTTCAATGTCTTTTAAAAATCATATATATATTTTATCTTCCTCCTAAAGTGAAGATAGTTAATTTTGATGATTTGTTAAGTATAAGAACAAACAAAAATACTGCACACAGGTGATGTCTTTGGTGAAAGAGTTTAAATATCACTGGTTGGCAAGGTTGCACTTTTCCAGTAGGTTTTGATAGTCTTAATTCAAATCCGTCTTCAAAATTAATCCGAGATGTCTTCCAAATCTATAATCCTTTTCTGCAATATTCAGTTAAAATATTTATATTTTTTCATATAATTTTCGAAGAATCTTCATAAGTTGTTAGATTTCACTTGTATTACAAAAATCTGAAAGAAACGCTAAACCATTAATGCTAAACTATTCATAACAATATTTTGAATATTATGAAATAGTTTGATTACAAAATCTATTTTTGCTAACGAGATTTTCAGTCGGAAACCATTTTTTTTTAAAGATATTTAAGTCGAAAATCAATCTTTACTAACTTTAAGTAATGTTTTTTTTCAGGTTTTTATTTTTTGTAAGAAAATTTCGATTCGATTTTTTTCAAAATTTTACCAAATGTCAAAAACGTTATTCTTCGTTGCATATAATTTGGAGATAAAATCATTTCTTGTTCGTAAGATATTCGAGTTGACAATTATGTTTTTTTCAGTTTTTTTTGATTTATAAAAAACCATTAATTGATTTTTTTTTTAAAATTATATAAGTTTTAAGTCCCAATATATACATAATATAAAATTTAATTCAAGTCGCTAGTGTTATTGTCGTGAGATATTTTGGGCTAACCAAAATGCTCCCACTCAATTTTTTAAGAGTCTTTTCTGCATCTTTCTGGATTATTATCTGCATGACAAAATTTATTTGAAGCCGATATCTCTACTGGTGCTTGAGATATGGACGGCGAAAAAAGCTTCCCGAACGTAAGGACGCGCGAACGTACGAACCTACGTAGGTACTCACGGGCGCACAAACATCTCTCTACAAATCCTTTACTTAGATTCTAAGGACCTTGAAACGTCGAGAAATGTTAAAATTTTCAATTTGATAAATCGGACCGATTACAATAACTTTCTATGGGAAGTTAAAAATGATGAAAACGGGTATTTTTAAAACTATCAGCTATAAAAATTAAGCCCAAAACGAATTTTTTAAAACTATGAAAGTATCAAATTCAAGGTTTTTTTCAAAAATTCATAAAGAGTCAAATAAAGACTCGTAACTTATGAGAATTTTTAGAAAATAAGTAAGATACTAAAATAATTTTAATTGTATCTAGAATAGAAAGATTTGAACTTTGAAAAATCATCATACAATTTATTGTTAAGAGATATTTTAAGTTTTAACTTAGCCTTAAAACCCCCCTTTTTAGTTGTTTTTTTTTTTAGCATTTCTAAAACCGTCTATTTTAAAAACCTTCGGTGATAGAAAAATGTACAGGCGATATTCGAATTTAGGACATCTAAATCATTATAATAAAGTATTGTTTTGTCCGTGGAAAAGAAAACAAAGTATCTTTGTCGACCAGTGATGCATTTGAAAAATCAGATCTTAGACTGACATTCTGTAGATAAGTCAAGACCTCAACTTTATAGATTAGATATACAATATCTCACGTTGTAATATCGGTTGAAATAATAAAAAAACATATTTCTAGAAGGCATGCAATTTTCCACACTTTTCAACACAGTGAAACCAATACAAGTATGATTGATGATAACGTATTTATGTTATTATTAATGTTTTATTAAAGAAAAGTACAAAAATAATAAAACACAAAAAAGTTCCTACAATGTTTCCTTAAAAAATGGAAATAATATGTATTTCAAAAACAATTAAGTTCGCCGCAAAAGAGTGAGATCATTATCTCAATGCTTTCAAAAATAATATATCAAAATATAATTTCCCCTCCGATTGATGCGACCTGATGTCTAGCTATAGCTACCTCGCCTAAATACCGGCTTGAAACTATTAAAATATTGTGTTTATCTTTGGTCTTCCATCCAATCAGCTTACACCTACCTATGCATGAAAGATATCAAGAATTTGTTTTAATTCATATCGACCGTGTCTGGAGTCTTGCATGGCTCCAATATTATAACCAAACACCGCAACACCACCGCACCGAGATCTTAGTGCCAGTGCCAGCTCAAAGAGACAATCCACAACCCTTCTTAGCTTCTTAGCCTTCTTAGCATAGCATATCTTTCAATCTCATCTTCCTTTCCCGCCGTATTCTTCTTTTTGTTCTTTTGAATACTGCTTTTTGTTTTGTAGATCTTTTTATTGTTTATCAGCACAAATCTTGACCTACATTTGAGTTTATTAACCGGTTCGGGCAAATTCATATGTTTTTATTCACATCTCTCTCTATAGTTAATGTATTTATACATACAGAATATGTATGTACGACGTATCTACATACATATGTGAACGCTCAGTTCACTGTACATAGCTAACTTCAATCACAATCATTCGGATTAATTACGTTTTGTGTAAAGATGTTTAGTTTCTTTGCATTTATATTGGATTATTGCATTCTCAATTTTTTGAGAAAGTTTGTTTAGCTATCAGAAAAATAAAAATACCAAGAAACATACAAACATTTGTATCATGCCAAATAAAACATAAAACATAAGAGTCTTATAAAACAGGAGAAAAGCATAGTTTGTATATAATCTACACTGAACAAAAACTTTGATTGTAATTGTAATTGTAATTGTAATTGCATTTGTAATTGTAATTGTAATTGTAATTGTAATTGTAATTGTAATTGTAATTGTAATTGTAATTGTAATTGTAATTGTAATTGTAATTGTAATTGTAATTGTAATTGTAATTGTAATTGTAATTGTAATTGTAATTGTAATTGTAATTGTAATTGTAATTGTAATTGTAATTGTAATTGTAATTGTAATTGTAATTGTAATTGTAATTGTAATTGTAATTGTAATTGTAATTGTAATTGTAATTGTAATTGTAATTGTAATTGTAATTGTAATTGTAATTGTAATTGTAATTGTAATTGTAATTGTAATTGTAATTGTAATTGTAATTGTAATTGTAATTGTAATTGTAATTGTAATTGTAATTGTAATTGTAATTGTAATTGTAATTGTAATTGTAATTGTAATTGTAATTGTAATTGTAATTGTAATTGTAATTGTAATTGTAATTGTAATTGTAATTGTAATTGTAATTGTAATTGTAATTGTAATTGTAATTGTAATTGTAATTGTAATTGTAATTGTAATTGTAATTGTAATTGTAATTGTAATTGTAATTGTAATTGTAATTGTAATTGTAATTGTAATTGTAATTGTAATTGTAATTGTAATTGTAATTGTAATTGTAATTGTAATTGTAATTGTAATTGTAATTGTAATTGTAATTGTTATTGTAATTGTAATTGTAATTGTAATTGTAATTGTAATTGTAATTGTAATTGTAATTGTAATTGTAATTGTAATTGTAATTGTAATTGTAATTGTAATTGTAATGCGATTCTTTAAAGACACACAAATTTAAGGTAATAATAATAATGGCAAACGTTTTTAATGAATACTTTTCGACGACACGGTTGAAAATGATTTTCAAGTTCCTCTTATAATTGGACCAAGTTGTTCAGTTTGTAATTCTGGTCAATCGAGTTAGGAGTTCCACAGGGATCTGTTCTATGGCCAATTCTCTTTATGATTTACATAAATTCTTTGTTTAGTTTGCCTTTCAAAGGTGTATTGACTGCATTTGCTCACGATGTGGGTTATAGCTTAAGTGCAAATAGCAACCTCAATCTTATAGCTAATATGAAAAAGAGACTTAAGTTTGTTTAGGATTTGGTTTGCTGAGCATAATCTGATAATCTGGTCAAAAACCAAGGCTATGTTTTTTAGACTATCAGAAAATAAAAATGTTGATGCCGATCTCCTTTTTCATGCTACAGAATGCCAACAATTTAAACTTTTAAACTGTACCTACTTGTTGAATTTGAATATTTGGGACTATTCATTGATTCTAAATAGAATGTGTTCCTCTAAGCACATATATGTAGGTAGGTAGATAACTTGGGACAGTACTTTCGGTGAACTTTAAGATTTTTTTTATTATCTAATGGATGGTTTCTCTTTGCAACTACTTATGAAAATTTATTATGTTATCTTTCATTCAAAACTACAATATGGGAATTAATGTTGGGGAGTCGTTTATTACAACAAAATCCAACCTCTTTTGGTCATGCAAAAGTGTCTTCTGAAAAAAATGTACGTAAGCCCCACATGTAACTTAGTTTTTCACATTATAAGGAATTGAAGGTTTTTCCAACCGGGCACTTGTACTTCTAGAAAGTTCTGAACAAATGTTTTGAAAGATCTGGAAATCTCAATTTCAGAATCATTTCAAATTATAATATACGTGGGAATTTAAAACATGTACAAAAATGTCTTTAAGGCCTTCTGAAAGAGAGAGAGAGAGATAGAAGAGTCGATTTGTTTTATTAAGACAACATAGATAAAATCCAAAAATCTTTAGGAATAATGTTGATTAAGCCCTATTACAGAGTAAATATTATAGCATTAATCCACCTAACTTTCCTATAAAATTGTTAAAACATTTTAGATGAAACAAAAGTTTTATGAGACGAACAAATTAAAACAAAATTTTATAGCGGGTAGCCTATAAGATAAAGTTTCCAATTATTATGAATTTTTCCTATAAGTCGTAAAATTATGAAAAACTTTAATTTTATTTCTTATTGAAAGAAGTTTTGAGTTCTTTGAAAATCCTATAAATTCGAATATGAAAAGAAAAGAATAATCTTTTATTCAAATTTCTTCCTCCTATATTAATTAATTTTCATTATTATAGACATTTTCTCAATGTCAATAAGTACCGTGACAATAGAACCCAAGAGTTTAAGCGACATGTGGCGCCTTGAAATTAGGTCGAACTAGAAAAAAAAGCAACAAAACGAATAGCCTGATATATGGGTGCGACGCACTACCCCATAGGTGAAGTCGAAGTGAATGATTAATAAAGCGTGAAATTCAATAGATCTGTGGAAATATTTTCGGTCGGTATAATATTTGTGTATTGATACACAACAGATCTACTTCTATTTTGTAATCCATATTAATACTGACACTTTAGGTTACAAAATGACTACAAAAATAAATACATCGTGTATCTTACAATACTTACCTACTCACAAAATCATAAACATTGACAGCTCTAGCCTCAGACCGCCATCAATGATGCGGTATGCCTACATTAAGTATGTATATCTTACATGTTAAGTTTTCGACTTAGTTATAATAAAGATATTTTTTACATAAGCAAAATGGTGTTGATATTAACTTTTCGGAGATTTTAAAATAAGGGCCAACTTAATTCAAGTAGTCTAGCGAGATTTTTACTGACGTTATAGTGATAATGCAGAAAGTCTGTGAACACAATTGTCTTATTCTCCAAAGGGTTGAAAACGCTAGAGCGAAATTGACTTTTCCGTGAACAATTACTAGGTTAGGTTAGGTTAAAGTGGCTGTCCGTGATGGAGTAAGACACATTTAGGCCAATTTAATGTCCCAGTGTGATACCACATGAATCTTGAGACTTTCTTCTAAGCCTAATTAAACCAGTTTGAGTCCCTTACGAAACGTGAAAGACTGATTATACTAATATGATTGAGATCGTTTAGATCGTTAAAGAAGAATTCTCCTAGGTAATGGTTGATTTTTTGAGCTAAAGCAGGGTATGTACAGAGGAGGTCATCAATACAGTTTCTACAAAAGTCATTTGAGAATACGCCTACTGCGTGGCGTACTTTTCTAATCGACAGTGCCCGATCGAGATTATACGCGATCTGCTTATAGATAGCAAGCAACTTGAGCGGTTTAAATCTATAGTATAGGCCAGATGTTTTTCGTGACCTGACATGTGGTGATGGTAATGTTTGCCTTCTTCGTAGCGTCTTGCATTAGCAACAGTTTACATTTAGCAATTGGTATGCCAGCATTGGCTAATGTGGTAGAATGGGTTGTACTGTACCATTTCTGGCGAATTCGTCTGCCTTACAATTTCCTGGAATGTTTCTATGGCCCGGCACCCAGCAAAGGTTAATTTTAAACAATTGGACCATCTCCATTAGAAATGATTGACAGTTATGGACTGTTATAGAGTTTGTATAGACAGAGTCAAGAGATTTGATAGCTGTCTGACTATCTAAGAAAATACGGATATCAGTTGTTGATACTACGTTTTCTTTAAGCCAACAAGACTTCTTTTATCGCTAAAAGCTACTATGATTGGGAAGGCTTCATTGCAGTTGTTCAGAGAACACATCTACACCAAACCTTCATTTGTTTTTGATCAATCTGTGTAAAAGTGGATTCACTCGTCTTCCAGGAATTCCCTATCCTCCCAGAAAGATCTGCAAGATATAAAAATCTGGAAGTTTGTGTCGATGATGAAGCAGAGCAGTGTTGCCGGAGAAAAATATAAGAAGGGATACTGAGGCCAGAAAAAGGGAGTATTTTGAAAAAAATTGGAGTACATCATTTTTAGTTTTCAAAAATAGCTTCGGCACACATTTTTGTAACTTTATTTAAACGAAATCATCAATAAGAATAAAGTCATCCATACAGAAAAAAATCAATAAAAAGTTCGCTTGAATAAAAAACAAAACATAAAAAAGAGGCTGGGATGCGACCCACACTGATAACTTCCCATCCCGTCAGTCGATTTGTCTTGCTTAAAAGTCTGTCTATATGTATTAATTTTTACCAAATTTGCGTACTATTTTTGTAGATTTCATTTTTTTATGAAAAAACGGACTGCTTGATTTTTATAAAAAATTACTGAAGTAAGTTTGAAGCCAATATTTGTAATTTTTCAAAAGCTATTTGAGTCGAAAGTAAATTTTTACCAAGTTTTAGTATTGTTTTTTTAGGTTTTTATTTTTTGTAAAAAAAAACTGTCAATTCGATTTTTCTCAAAATTTTATCGAATATCGAAAACAATACTTCTTGTAAGTTAAAATTAATTAAAAGCCACTATCTCAAATTTTTGAAAAGATATTTGAGTCGAAAATCATTTTTTACCAACTTTTGTTAAATTTTTTTTAGGTTTTTAATTTTTTGTACAAAAACTGTCAATTCGATTTTTTTCAAAATTTTACTAAATGTTGACAACAATATTTTTTGGAAGATAAAAGTAGTTTAAAGCCAATATCTCAAAGTTTTGAAAAGATATTTGAGTCGAAAATCAATTCTTACCACCTTTTATAAATTTTTGTTTTGGTTTTTATTTTTTGTAAAAAAAACTGTCAATTCGATTTTTCTCAAAATTTTTTATAATGTTGAAAACAATATTTTTTATAAGTTAAAATTAGTTAGAAGCCATTATCTTAAATTTTTGAAACGATATTTGAGTCGAAAATCAATTTTTATCAACTTTTGTTAATTTTTTTTTCGGTTTTTAATTTTTTGTAAAAAAACTGTCAATTCGATTTTTTTCAAAATTTTACTGAATGTTAAAAACAATATTTTTTGAAAGATAAAAGTAGTTTAAAGCCAATATCTCAAAGTTTTGAAAAGATATTTGAGTCGAAAATCTATTTTTACCAACTCTGATTAATTTTTTTTTTAGGTTTTTATTTTTTGTCAAAAAACTGTCAATTCGATTTTTCTCAAAATTGTATTAGATGTCAAAAACATTATTCTTCGTTGCACAAAATTGTTTTGGAGATGAAATCATATTTTAGTCGTAAAATTTTCGAGGTGACAAATTTTTTTTTTCAGTTTTTTTGATTTATAAAAAAAAACCGTTAATTGCAATTTTTTCCAAAAATATAATTGTTTTGTATCACATTACAATATATAATATAAAATTTAATTCAAGTCTCTAGCGTCATTGGTTCAGGAGATATTTAGGTTTAACCAAAATGTTCACCTTTTTTTTAAACTGCTATGGTAAAAAAACCACCCACGCAATTTTCTTGAGAGCCCTTTCTGCATCTTTCTGCCTTATTATCTGTATAACAAAATTTATTTGAAGTCGATATCTCTTCTGGTTCTTGAGCTATGGACGACGAAAAAAACGTCGCGAACGTACGGACGTACGGACATACGGACATACGGACATACGGACATACGGACATACGGACATACGGACATACGGACGTACGGACGTACGAACGTACGTACACACGCACGCACAGACATCTTTCTAAAAATCTTTTATTTCGACTCTAGGGACCTTGAAACGTCGAGAAATGTCAAAATTTTCAATTTGACAAATCGGACCCATGACAATAACTTCCTATGGGAAGTTAATAAATAAATTTCAATTCTAATAACAATAAATAATAATAAAGCTGTCCTTTGGCAGATATGTACTGTATAATGAACAGATTGTATTGTGTAATGAACATTATAATTTTAAGTTCAGATATTTTTGCATTTTCATGCTTTTTAGTTGATTCAGGTTTAATATTATTTATTTTTGGTTGTTGCTTGAGAGATTTGAGTATTAATTGATGATTTTTTGATTGTTCATGTCTTATAATATGTTGTTTATTGTTTGTGAGTTTTGTTTTACAATATGAACAAAACGGTTTTTCGTCGATTTCTTTAAGAAAATCAAAATCACTTAACCATCATTGACGGAACATTTGCTTCCGATTTATGATTTTATTTGAAGAATTGGCAATTTTCTTAACTTAACCATCACCACCAGCCTCAAACATTTCAATTCAATGTCATCAGTTCTTTCCGTAGAGAATTTAAGTAAATCTTCCACAACAACAGGAACAGCAGCAGACTCAATTGGCTTTGTAGCCGTAACAGGAGACATATGGATGTTAGCCGCAGTATCTGTGTTTGTCTTTACCGATTTTGTTTTGGCCTCAAAGGCATCCAATTTCAGTAAATATCTGTAATATAAGTTATTGAATTTTGGATTATTCTTAAAAGCAAAACAATATTTGAACCATTCATTTAACAAACCTTTTCATATTATTAAACTACACAACTTCAATATCTTTCCTGATAAGAACAAATAAAAAAACACATTACTGACAGATGAGACAGAGTGAAGCCAACAAAAACAAGAAAGGGAAATTCCCTTTTAGATGATGAGAGTACTGCCAAATTTGCATTAAATCTAAAATTAATTAAATATGTTTCGGTTGAGTTGACACTTATGTACACATTACAGCTTGCTGCAAGTATAGGATATTTTAAGACTTTAAAAAATAGGAGTACGAATGTGAAAGGAGGAGTACGGGAGTACGCAGCTGTTGAAAGTAGTACAATACTCCTATGGGAGTACTTTTGGCAACACTGAAGCAGAGTTTTCGGGTCGAACATTAGTTTTTACCAATTGCTAACCATCCACTCAATTTTTTTTGGGAGTCCTTTCTGCATCTTTCGATGTTGTTATCTGTAAAACATTATTTATTAGAAGTCGACTTCTCTGACGGTTTTGGTTCTTGAGATATATTGGACGAAAAAAAGGTATCCCGAACGCAGGGACTTACGAAACGTCCACGCACACATACACAAATGCATGTCTCTAAATAAATTTTATAATGATTCTAGGGACCTTGAAACGCCGCGCCGAGAAATGTCAAAATTTTAAACTCGACAAATCGGACCGCCTTCCTTATGGAAAGTTAAAAAATTATCATGAAAGATTCAGGCTTCGTTTTGTCAATCTCTTGAATATTTTGATATTCAATAAGAGTTTTGGGTTTAACGATGTATTAAATTCTATAGTTTTCAATATTTAAAAAAAAATTAAAAATCATAAAAACAACAAAATGCCTCCACTTTAAAACACTGTTTTGACAGTAATAATTAGTTGATTGGAATAAGTTTTGTTTTGTTTACAATTTTAAGTTTTAAAATGTATAGCAAAGAATTTTTAATACATATGTACATGCAATGGAGGATAAAAAATAAAAAATAAGAAATCAGGTCAATAAGGGTACCGTTTAATAAGGCCAAGTGAAATAAAACCAACTTTCCATAGTTGGCCTTATTGCAATTCACAAAAGTGAAGTAAGGCCAATTTTTAGCAGTGGGTCATATTGCACTTTAACACAGTGAATTAAGTTCAAACTATTTTGAAAAATAAGACCAACTTATTTTTACGGTAAGGTAATTATGTGTGCTTGGATTTTGGGAAGGTGGGAGGTTGAGTGTATAAAAAGTGTCTTTGCATTTATGGCAAAACCATACTATATTAAACCCAACCCAATTTGTCTTTATTTCACTTTGTTTAAGTGTATTAACACCAACTGTTGAAAATTAGCTTTATTACACTTTGCCAAAACGAAATAAGGCCAGTTCTTGAAATGTGGCCCTATTTCACTTGGCTTTATTTCACGACACCATCAATAAAACATGAAACAACTCCATGGAGTTACCACCAGAATTGTGAGTAAAATTTAACACTGTGCCAAATTATCTTTTTAATTCTTCTTGTTTGAGATTTATCTAGAATTACCGAATAAATAAAGTTTTGTATATGTAAATCTTTACTGGATATCCTCTCCGATTCGATATTTTCACATTCAGTGTGCCTAAAATCATCAGGCTAGGATACTAAAGAGAAGTCGGCAAGGACCACGATGTATATAGATCTTACCCAGTCAATATTCTCGGAAAAGCAAACCGGAAAACAAATTTGGTTTTGAATTTTTCTTTTTTTGCTATAAAAAGGTAATTCAAATGCAGATGCTTTTCAGCAACCTTCTATCAAATCCTTAATGGAATATGATCTTATGATGGTTTCCTCCAAACAAATATCACTTTTTTCCAATTAGATAAGGATTTGATTAGTGGACCCAAACTTTTGGCCTCAGTCTCCGGTTTTTTGGAAAAATGTTGACAAATATTCTTTTTCCCCTGTAGGTATTAAATCCAGTCGCTAAGTCCGTATTCTTTTTCATAATATTGATCAGCAGTTCTGTTTGGTTTTGATTTGAGTTCGTCCTAAAATATACATAATTACAATAGAACTTTCATTGCTCCGTCTCGCCTTAATCTCCACCAAAAAAGGTGCGGGAAGACTCCAGAGAAATGACAACAGACTTCCCATGGAAACATTATTCCGATAGAAATTTTGAACAAAATTCACGATACAAATTTTTGTAAGGGGGGAAATATTTCCAGAGAAACCACGTTTGCGTTAGAGCCCAATATGTTAACTCTCTTTTTGCTCCATTTAAATTGTGTAAATACATATATAAATTCACATATTTTTACCAATTTGTTTAAAGAAATGGAGCAAAATTTTAAATAACCTCTTGTTAAGGGTTTAGCAATTTGCTAAGGGAGTACAAGTTCTTAAACCTTTCTTTTCGTTTTTCTAAACATGTCTAAAAAGTGACAGTTCGTAAAAATAAACAAAGAAATTACGCTTAAACGGACCTCTTGAATGGTATTCCCAAATGTTGACTGGACCATATCATCCACTGCTCTTATAAGTATTATTGTACAGATGTCATATGGATTTAGGAAATCGCTAATACGTAAAATAGCCATTCCGTGATTTTAACTTTAGCAAATTGTTAAGAGATTGTAGGGCTTTAACATTTTACTTAATCATTTCAATTTTTGTGCCATTGTGTATTATTTTCCTCCAAATATTTAGGGAATGCAATTTTATTTAAGGCTAGTAAGGTACGATATATTATTTAAAATTGCACTTTAAGCAGATAGTAGGTAGGTAAGGTATGTAGGTACTTGCTTATAGAGCTTCTATTGATAACTTGTTCATTTGTTCTGCAATCAACAGATTGCAGCTCAAGGGTTATATGCATTACGCATTATTTTAAATTCAAGAAAAGAGACATCACTTCCCTTGCGCTGCTGGTTGGCTGTGATTCTTGGTTCTATTTCTCATAGCTTACTTATCAAGACTTTTGTTTTGTATTTGAAAAGTAGAATGTAGCTGGCTACAATAGCAACAACAACAGCAACAGCAACAATAAAAAATAAAGCAGCCTATTTAACAACAAAGTAAATTAGTTCATTGAACTTGAAGTTCTATTGAACTCGGGCTACGTTAACAACTATACACAGACACACACACACATCAAGCGTGTACGCACGAGGAAATTAAATGAATTGATACCACGGCAAATCAGCCTACGTCTCCTCAGTCTTTAAAACCTCCATGCATTACCCGCTTCGCTTTCCTCATCCTATATCTCTCAAAGTCGCAGGAAAATCAGACGACCAACGACGACACGGCCAGGCCGGGCCGGGCCGTCGCGAGGCGACGCGACGGACGCGGATGGGTCTGCACTACGCTAACTATATTTGATTTGATTTTATTCAAAGTAACCAAATGCAATAAAAACAAAAATTATAAAAATAAAAATAAAAATATTTTGCTGTCACATCCCAATGCTTCTGCAGTGCAGTGGAGCTGTTTGCTGTTGTTGCAGTTGGGGCTGCTATTGCTGCTACTGCTGCTGCAACTATACAAAGTACCTACAAATAGTTGGTTCGGTTGGGCTATGCTGATCTGGTATCTCTGGTTCCTTGCTTTTTACTCCGCGGTTGCATTGTTTCGTGCGTTATTGTATAGTTTGATTGATATCCAGCGTGCAAAGAAATGATGTAGCAGTAGCAGCACGTAAATATTCTACATGCGGTCGGTTGCGGAGTTCAAGAGCGTCGACGACAAGTGAATTGAACTTGCGAGGTTATGGGTCTATCCAGAGGCTTGTTTTGTTTTGCTTTACTGAATTAAACGGGCAGCTTGTTTACATGCTTGCATACCTTCATAACAATACGTATATCTAGCCTTAAAAATATGTTTAGCTATAGGCGTAATAAATCTCAATAGTCGACTTGGGAATGAAAGGGATTTAAGTTTTCTTTGCTGAGATTAACTTTTTAAGCGCCGCACTTAGGGTTCGGGATTAATAGCAAAAAAATAACCGAAAACTTCAAATACATAGCTATAATTTATGGAATTTTATGATTGAAATCGGAGCAGGGTGTAACCCTTAGTATCGTATCCGTATCTACAGGTCTCTTTTCGAGTGCATGGAAAACAACATTTGTTCAGCCTGATGCTAAAAAAGGCGAATCCTCCTCACCCTCTAACTATCATCCAATTGAACTTACGTGCACTCTTTCCAAGGTCATGGAAACACTGATCAGTATTTAGCTTTATAAATATCTTGAAGAATTAAAGCTTCTTATTGCCCGGCAGTATGGCTTTCGTAGCAATAGGTCCACTAGTGATCTCATGGTTTATCTCACCGAACAGTGGAACAAATCTTTACATCATTTTTGAGAAAGTAAGCTTATTGCACTTGATATTTGAAAGGCATTTGATAGAGTTTGGCATCAAGCTCTCATACCGAAAATGCGTGCATTTGGTATTGAGGAATCTCTTCTTTTTGGGTTAGAAATTACCTTTTGGACCACTCACTTCAAGTAGTATTGGACCTTTTCAAATCTGATATCCACAAACTAATTGCTGGTGTTCCCCAGGGCTCCGTTTTGTCTCGGACACTCTTCCCTATTTTTAAAAATGATCTTTTGTCTGAAACTTCTAATCCACTAAATGATTTCGCTGATGACAGTACCCTGAGCTTTTCATATTATTCGCATGTGAATAACCAACGGCAGCGTATAGTAAGCTCATTAAATTCCGATCTTGTCCAATGTGGAATCAAAACCCATGTAGAATTTAATATATCTAAAACTGCTGTCTACTGTCGCAAAAGCGTATCCTTCGCCCAATGCCACTATTCATGGGTGGTACTTGCATTGAGGAGACTTAACAGCTTTCAGTTCTAGGTATGTGCGTCACAAACCACTTGTTGTGGAGTAATCTGATCACATATTCAACATTGCCAAAAATGCTTCTAAGTGTTTAGGTTTTCTCCAACTATGAAAGTTTTTAACCCCTTCTCATCTGGCTATAATTTATAAAGCCAATATTCTTCCGAAACTCGAGTATAATTCCCATATCTCGAACAATTCAACCGAAATATCCGTTCTTCTAGGAGTGCTCATCGGTTTACCCTTAATCCCAATTTCGGGTGTACTGTAAGGAACAGTGATTCTTTTTTGAGTCGTACTACACGAATGTGGAGTGCTTTACCATTGAAAATTTAGTTTCGAGATCTAAAAGCAATTGAAAGCGATTTTGTATGCCTAGTGCCAAAATGAAGTTGATGAGTAGTAAATTTGGTCTACTAAAAATTATAAATTATTTCTTTTCTTTTAATTCATAATTAAATATTCAATAATGAAATTGTTTTAAATGAACCGCTGATTGTTGATTAAACATTTCAGATCAAAATCATTCCAACTTTCAATGATCAGCACTAACCTCAAATGATTGATTCCATAATCCAGAAATGCTTGATATAGGTATCAGGAAATTTGTGTCCAATGACAGAAATTATAATGAACCTGTCAAAAATTCAAATGATTAGTTTCAATGATGAAAACCAATGATAGCCATAACTAGCCCCTTAAAAACCTTTAATATTGTCACAATTATCAGTTAATTTAAAAAAAAACGTGGAATTTAATGTTTCGAAAAATCAATGCTGTCTTGTAACGTTAAAGAGCGATATACCCACCTTGCCAATATCTATGAGTGGCACCAGCATCAATTAAACTAAATATCTAACCACCTTTCGTAGTCAAAAATTCCGCAAGTGCTTGAGTTTTCTGAGGTGATGTAAGATATTATGTCTCCTTCCAAAACTTGAGTTGAACTCCTAGCTCTGAGCTTGTGATTTAATATCTTTACCTTAACCTCTTGAATAGTATTGAAAGAAGAAATGCCGATTAAGTTCGTCCTAACTGCAAAGTATAGATTTTTGTTTTTAAGCAGTACTAAGCTAATGTGAAATGCTTTACTAAGCTTTGTCTTTACTTATTTTGTGTGTTTGCAATTTAGAAGAACTCGAAAGCAATTAACATTAACCCCTTCTTTCTAACCATTAACTTTTTCCTAATGCTATTATTATGTCACTTTTAGGGGTTTTCAATTAGAGGATTAATTTTGATATTGATGTTTATTTCATTGTGAAGAAAAAGCTGACATGACAAAGGATGCGGCACAACTTTTCTTATTCATGAAATTTTTCATGATGAATTTGAACATTTGCGGCCGTATTTCTTCGATATTTGACGAATTCCATGTTTAAGGTCTTGAATCAATTGTGAAGCATTGGCATAAGCATTATATTTTACGCGGCCCCAAACAAAGTCTAAAAGTTTTAAATGACAAGATATTTTTGGGCAATTTTGATCACCACTTTGAGGAATAAATAATACGATCAGGAAACGTTTTATTGTTTCTTTGCTTGTGTGGCACGTTGCACCTTCTTGTTGGAAATAAACGTCGTCTACATAAAAAGTCATTAATCATATCTCGGAAGTGCAATCAAAGCACATCAGTAAAAGGTGGACAAGCCGTTTGTCAATTTGTATAAGACTTTAAAAAAATATTAATAACAATACTTTGAGAGAAAACCATTTCTGATCAATTTTTTGTTTTGTAAAAAAGTTTTCAAAATCTTAAAACATTAATTAATAGTTAGCAAAAATATTAAATATAAAGTAATAATAATTTTGGGTTCAATACCGGTTTTTGTCTTGACATTTTTAGTTGAAACCCAATTTTTATTAATGCTACTAGCATTTTTGAAAGTTTTTATTTCTTGTATATAAACACATTCAGATTTTCAAGACCATTATCATACGTTAGCAACAAAATTTAGCACAGAATTAAAGCATTTTGAAGTCAATAATTTCATGTATTCACGAGATATTGAAAATCGAATATCAGTTTTTAATAATTTTGTGTAGATTTTAATTTTGTGTGAATAAAAACTGACTGTTGCATTTTTATAAACGATTCAATCAAATTTTTTGAAAGTCCTTTCTGCATCTTTCTGAGTTATTATCTATGTAAATATATTTATTTGTATTCGATATCTTTACTGGTTCTTGAGATACGGGGGACAAAAAATGGTATTCCAAACGTACGGACTTACGTACACACAGACATTTCTCTAAAAATCTTTTATTTAGATTCTAGGGACCTTGAAATGCCGAAAAATGTCAATATTTTCAATTCGTCAAATCAAACAGATTACAATATAATTCTATGGGAAGTTAATAGTCGCATCGGTTTTACTTGTCAAATGGCAGAAGATGATAGCTTCAAACGTGAAAGCTGCCCAAACAGCGGGCTATTCAAAATTAAACCCATTATTGGAAAACCCTTAACGTTACTTACATATGTATTTAACTTACCTAAAATACCGTAGGCACCCAGCTTAAAAAGAAACAAATAAGTTCAAAATGAGGGCAAGCGTACGATAACTCAGTCGACAAGATATTATAACGGATTTCTTAAGAGCAGTTAAAAACAAGCATTTTTTACTACGGGAGTGGGGGTCTATCTCCCCCCGTTTAGGCGGGAGGGGAAATTTAAAAAAATTATTATTATTAATGGAAAAAAATAATTACAAAATAACGGTAATACTTACAATTAAGTTTTATACATTTTTTTAAATCCAACATTCTGTTCTATTAGCCAGTTTTTAAATCAAGTCAAAGCTATGCGTAGTTTTTGAAAATTTTAATTTTAAACTCAAAATTTGAGTAAAAAAAAGTTATAAAAAGGTTTAAAGTGTAATTTTTCAATACTTCAAGATTATCTACCATTGTTTTTATTTATATTTTATGTCTTTTAGTTTTTGTTTTTGATAAAATTGAAAATAACCACAACTACTATTTTAATTTAATTCTTTTTTTTTTGCTCATATTTTGATATTAATAATAATAGTAGGTGCGAGTTTGGGTGTATGCAACAGTAAGGTGTGTGCTAGTTTGGGTGTATGCAACATTTGATGTGTATGGGGGGCATGCTGCCCCCTGCAACCCCCCTGCTTGGGAACACTATAGGATTTGGGGTTAGTGCAAGGTGGAGTGGGTGCAAGGTGGGGAGAGTGCAAGGTGCGGTGGGTGCAAGATGGGGTGCATGCAAAGTTCCTTTTGCATTTAAATAAGCTAGATTTAAGAAAAATTAATTTACCCTAGGTATATCTTAATCCATATTCGATTATTACTATCAAAATAAGACTACGTTAATACTCAAGCAAGGAAAAAGTAATTTAATTAAAATATTTTTGTTGGTAATTTTCAATTTTCTCAAGAACTAGAAGACATAAAATCATCTAGTTTTCAGTTTTTGATCAAAAACAAATAAGAGCAATGAATTCTAAAAAAAACAATATTTATAATAATAATTTACAAAAATTACACTTTAAACCTTTTTTATCTTTTTTTTGCACAAATTTTGAGTTTAAAACAAGTTTTTTCAAAAACTATGCATAGTTTTGATTTGATTGAGAAACAAGCTAATAGATGGAAGTGTTGGCTTTAAAAAAATGTATAAAACTTAGTTGTAAGTATTACCAATATTTTTTAATTATTTTTTTCCATTTAACGTACATATTTTTTTAAATTGCCTCTACCGCCTAAACGGGGGGAGATAGACCCCGGGGAGAGTACGATAACTTTGGCGACAAAGTTTAATGACGGATTTGTATAGAACAGTTAAAAACAAGCATTTTTTACTATGGGAGGGGGGTCTATCTCCCCCCGTTTAGGTGGTAGGGGCAATTTAAAGAAATTATTATTTAAAATGCAAAAAAATAATTAAAAAATAACGGTGATACTTACAATTAAGTTTTATACATTTTTTTAAAGCCAAAATTCTGTTTTATTCGCCAGTTTTAAATTCAAGTCAAAACTATGCGTAGTTTTTGAAAAATTTAATTTTAAACTCAAAATTTGAGTAAAAAAAGTTAAAAAAAAAAAGGTTTAAAGTGTAATTTTTCAATACTTCAAGATTATCTACCATTGTTTTTATTTCAGAATTTATTGCTCTTATTTGTTTTTGATCAAAAACTGAAAACTAGATGATTTTATGTCTTTTAGTTTTTGAGAAAATTGAAAATAAAAAAATGCTTTTTTTAACTGTAGAGTGTAGGTACTATGTATACAAATCCGTCATTAAACTTTGTCGCCTGAGTTATCGTACTCTCCCCAAATTGAGTACCTACTTACAATAGATGATTCGGCATTAATTCAGACTTGTGAATGAGAAAAATTCTCTGGAAAACACTTTTTGTTTAAATGCATCTTCATTTCAATTCTCTAAAAATTACTCAGCACATTTTCTTTCCCCGTTACAGTTGCTGTAATGGAGATGAAAATGACACTTAACAAATAAAAACTTATCAATGATCTAGGTACCTACATAGATACGTAAGTATCTACGTTACAGTAAAATGAAAAAGATCGTCATTTTCCTTATTAAATTTGTATGTCCATATGTACATACCTACATATAATATACAAAAGTATCTAAATCTTACAGCGCTCCACATCGTTTTATTCATCTTTTTACTTTTTATCTTCACTTCCAACCAAATCAGCATCATCACCCTTTTTTCAAAGTTCAATAACCGTTTAAATGCTTGATCTTCACTCAACGTGTATAAATTTTTTCTTTTTGCTTCATTTTATTGTTGTTGTTGTAGAAGACTTCGTGATGTAATCAGCTCATAACTTCTCCACAAAATGTATACATACACATGTACATATATCGGGCGTCTTCGGACTTTGTTGTCGTCGATTTTTGATCGTCGCGTCGATCGTCGTAGTCATCTTCATTCTCGTTGTTGCCATTCATTGTTGTCTTTCAGCAACTCAGTTGTCTTCTATAAATACCGAATCTAAAAATCTTCATTTGATTCAATTTTAAAATTAATTCAATCCAGAAAAAAATTGATAAAACAAAACTGAAGAACTACTCAAAGTTTTGTAACGTAACCGATTGAAACAAAGTAAAATTCCTTAAATATTTTGTTATTTTGTTCATCTAATAAATTTACCTCCAAAATTATTATATGTACATACATAGCTATAACAAAATTCCAGACTTCCATCGATTGGGGGGAATGATCGCCAGAGGTGGTAGTAGTGGCGGCAGTGGGCCAACAGAGACAGAGAACAGCTATAAAAAGCTCATTTGTCGTTTTTGTTTTTCGTTGTTGTTGTTTTTTTTTAATGGCCAGGTACAGTTGAAGAACCTACATACCTACATTTTAAACAAATTGTGCTTTTTTCTTAACTGGAAACGTGCAGGAGAGTTGTATAGCCCACGCGTATAGATACAAGATACAACTAAATAAAACACAGCGGGGTTAGATACTATGTTTTATAGGAAAAATTTCGTATCACTTTTTAATTAAAATATGATTTTCCTTAATTTTGTTTTTTCTTAAACTATTTAGCTAAAGTTTAAAGTATGGTCATAACGATAGTAGTTTATTATAAGTATAGTATAGGATTCTCCAAAAGGTGTGTTTGTTTAACATAAAAATGGATGCCTTGGCATTGTAGCACCATATGTTTTTCATGACGAATTTTTACATTTGCGACTGTATGTTCTCGATGACTTTACGAATTGGCATAGAAATTTTGACTGCAAAAATTGCACCTTTCTTTAAAGTGATTTTTATCAATTTGAAGTGTGTATCATTTATTATTAAGGCGCCAGTTACAAAAACAAACATTGGAATTTTTTGGCAGGTCGTTTATAGCTTTCATTAAAAAGTTTCTGTCATTGAAAAAAACTTCCTGATTGAAATCCAACGAAAAATTTTTACTGACAGAAATCTGTCATTGGAATTGTGTGAAATTGGAACACAAATCATTGAAACAATTCGTTTCACTTTTGAACATAAAAGTATCAGCTGTTCAGGAAAATGAATTTCCGTCTGGAAAATAGAAAAATAATTTTTTAGAGAAAAATACATGCGCAATTACACTTTTTTTTCTCAAAAAAATTCTTTGTGTGTTTTCCGATCGATCAGTATATAATATTAATTTCTAATCAAAGGGAAACACTGTCAAATATCGATTCAAACAAATTTCCCGGATCGATTTCAATGAAAGCTATAACTAGCCCCTAAAAAGAGGCTGGGATGTGACCTGTCTGTCGATTTGTCTTGCTTAGAACTTTAACAAAATATTCATAACAATATTTTGTGTGCAATAAATAATTTGAAGTCAATATTTTTGTTTTGTTCTCCTAAAACTTGAGTCGAAAACCATTTCTTATAGGTTTTTTGTTGTTTTTGTAGATTTTGGTTTTTTGTTAAAAACTTGTCAGTTATGATAAAATAGTTTGATTTCAAAATCTATTTATGTTAACGATATTTTTAATCGAAAAACAATTTTTACCAATTTTAGTAGCATTTCTTGAAAGTTATACAGATTGGATTTTCCAAGAAAATTTAGCACAGAATGAAATCATTTTGAAGTCAATATCTTCATTTATTCACGAGATATCGATCCAATTTTATGGAGTATTTTTTGTAGATTTTAATTTTTATGAAAAAACTGACTATTGTATTTTTATAAAAATTTTACTAAATGTCGAAAACAACATTTTCTGTTAGATGAAAATAGTATAAAGCCAATATTTTAAATTTTTGCAAAGATATTTTAGTGGAAAACCAATGTTTACCAAGTTTTAGTAATGTTTTTTATATGTTTTGTCAATTCGATTTTAATCAAAATTTTACAAGATGTTATTTTTGGTTTTATTGGGAGATAAAATCATTTATTGTTTGTAAAATATTCGAGGTGATAGTTATTTTTCAGTTTTTTTTGATTTATAAAAAAACAGTTATTTGCATTTTTTTTCAAAATTATATCAGTTTGGTATCACGTCACAATATATAATACACAATTTAATTCAAGTCGCTAGTGTTATAGGTTCGTGAGATATTTTAGGTTAACCAAAATGTTGACTTTTTTTTAAAAATTGCTTTTGTAAAAAAACACCCACTCAATTTTTTTGAGAGTCCTTTCTGTATCTCTCTGCATTACTACCTGTATTACAAAATTTATTTCAAGTCGATATCTGCACTGGTTCTTGAGACATGGACGACGGTAAAAGCTTCCCAAACGTACGTACACACGCAGACACAGACATCTCTCTAAAAATCTTTTATTTAGATTCTAGGGAGTCGAGAAATGTCAAAATTTCCAATTCGACAAATCGGACTCATTACCATAATTTTCTGTGGGAAGTTAATAATGAAATAGTTTTTACTTTAATATGGTGGAAAGATGACAACTTCAAAAGGAATAGCAAAAAAATACCGTGCAGTTAAAAATGACACATCTTATTGGAAAACCCAATTACCTAGTAGAAATGCAAATAATAAAAAGTGTTGTTTTTATACAATATAGAAAAGAGAAATTTAAATTAAATTTGAGTGTAGTTCATAAGATAAGTTGAGTGAAAAACAAGTTTGTCCTACTATTATAAACTTTTGTTCATCTGTTGTTTTGCATCTTGGTTATCAAAAAGTTTCGCTTTGGCTCGAATGTTTGATTCTTTTCTGTTTATAATGAATGCGTTAGTTTAAAGAAATAGCAACATTTTCTTCTTTGTTTCTAAAATCAATATCCAAGTACATTCTTTACCTATGTACATATTTGTTTTTTATGAGTCTCAAAATTATAGAATAGTTCAATAATACTAAGCATATTACTTAGGGGCCAGCTATAGCTATCATTGGTTTCATTTTGGTTAGAAATGCAAATTATGCATTGATCGATAGGAAATCACTCAAAGAATTTTAAGTTTAATTACACAATTATTATTTTGTGCTAAAATTGTATTTTTCTATTTTCGAAAACGAACTATCAAAATAATTCCAATGATTATTTTCATTGATGGAAACTACTGATAGTTTAAATTGGCTCCTAAGTCGTTTTTCGGGTGGGTCCACAACGTTTTTTGTTTTCATAAAATACACCCATCAAGAATAGATTTCAAAAAATGTACATATTTTAAATTTTGTTTTTAACTTAAGCTGTGAATTTAAGATTTCATCTTTTTGATTACAAAAGTACACTACACTGTTCCACTATGTACGAGTACCAACGAAATCATTATGGCTATACAATGGTTGTTACTTCCATCACTTTCCCCAGCAGCACACAAGTTGCGTGAACTGTTGTGATAGTTCAGCTTATATACGGAAGGTGGCGATATAAGTGATGCGAGTGTGGTTCAATGCGCTTATATGATTTTATACTCGTATGTATTGAAAATAAAGAGTTGCCAACATCGTTTTGTTTAATTTATTGTATGTTTGTTTTTTGACTTAGAGAAAAGAAAATGAATATTATAATTTTGGAAGCAATAATAGAAAGAATATACATAGACTGTCATTTACAATAATTTGATTAAATTTGAAACTTACAGTCGTATTTATTAGATGTTCTTAGAACGTTAATTTTAATGTGTATTTAATTCTTATCAATGTATAGGGTTTCCCAATAATGACTTCACAATTTGTTTAATGGGAGAACGTACTTCAAATGGACTTCAATTCCTGAGACTGCTTGATATTGTATTCTTTACACTAAGTACTTCATAATGTGGTCTGAGAAATATGCCCAATTCTTGAGAACCATGTAGAATTGACATATTTGGATCGTTTGCTATGTAAGCCTGAACGGCAGCGATATTTTCAACCTAGTTGTCTCAATGACACATCAACATCACACAACGAATATGTAGACTCGGATTTTTGCACTAAATTTGTTATTGGCTGTCTACCGGGGTGAGAATAACGACACAAAATTGGAGTTAATTCTTTTTAAGTCTCTTATTCCGAATCTTAGTAGACATTTTTGACTGACGTTGCTCGTTCGTGTACTTTACCATGAAACAAATTTTGAGTTGACTTAATCAATTGACAATGACAGTTTGATGATTGAAGAAAGGGTGCGTTCACTAGTATAACTATAAGAAATGGCAACGTAAAAGACTTGCTTGACATAACCCTATTCAAAAGTGCCTGGTGCAGTCAGGTCAGGTGACCTTGGGGGCAAAAAGTGAAGTTCCTGGAAATAAATTTGTTGGGGAATTTTCGTTGGAGCTCCGCCATAACTGGTCTGGCTATATGTGCAGTTGCTCAATCTGATATGTCTTCGCCGCTGTTCTGGGTAAAAAAAACCCATTCAACATCTTTAAATAACGGTTCCGATTGACAGTTACTGTTACACCGTTTTCTTCAAAGAAGTATGGCCCTACAATACACCTTGATGAAACTGCGCACCACACAGTTACTCGTTCTGGGTCCAGTTCCGTCTCATGGAGTATTTCTGGACTTGATTTACTCCAAATACGGCAATTTTGCTTGTTAACATTGCTGTTTAGGTCAAAATGGGCCTCATCAGACATAAACAAACAATTAATCAATCTTCTTCGGTCATTGTAATAATTTTTCTCCGACTCCAAAAACAAGTTTCGAGTCAAAACGCCGATGCTATAATGGCGATTATATCCTGAACACGAACATTGGGATCTCGATGATACGGTCTTCGTGCGATGCTTCCAGATTCGGCAACCCGCCTAAATTCGCTTTGGATGGAAATTACGGACTTCAAAGAATGGTACCGTTGTATTATCCAAATTCTTTTTTCAGTATCTCAAGCATTCATTTTAATATAAATAAGTCTAAATAGAAACCTGGAAAATAAAAAAAATAAGCCGATTACTCACACAAAAAAAAAGGTTATTACGTTTTATTTTTGTAGGACGATTCGTGCGCCACCCTGTATTTCTTCTTCTTGGCGGTTTTCGCTACAAATTTGTTATTGCTGAGTTGGTGAAGAATAGTCTGCTGGCCTTTTTAACTTCTTTTTTGGTAAACGCCTTAGTTGGTCAATCGTAGACGATTCGTTGGGAACATCAAAGACTTTTCTGTAACTTACTTACTTAAGGTGGCGCTATCTACGCAGATGGGACCAAAAATTACACGAAGAACTTTTCTTTCAAAGTATCCTAAGAAGCTCTGGGTCCATGCCTCAGCGCCATAAATTAGAGCCTTCTAAGTCCAAAGAAGCATCGATTTCCAAGAGTTATTCTTCGTTTGATTTCAGCGCTAATGTCGTTGTGTGAATTTATAGCGGTGCCTAGGTACACAATGTCCTCAACTACCTCAAAGTTATAGCTGTCCATGGTGACGTTTTGTCTAAGACGTCGTCGTTTAATGTCCTTTTTTGAAGACAGCATATATTTGGTCTTGCCCTCATTGACCACTAAACCCATCTTCTTCGCTTCCGTCGCTCCACTGACTTCACGCTTTGATCTTCCAATTATGGCAATATCATCGGCGTATCCGAGTAATTGGATTGAGCTTTGGAAGATTATGCTGTTGACCGTTGAGTTTTGCACAATTCTTTCCAGAATGATGTTGAAGAAGTCAAAGAACAGTGTCTAAGACCTCTTTTGACATCAAATGCATCGGTGAGATCTTTTTCGACCTTGGTAGAGAAGTTTGGCAGGGATGTGAAAACTAGACATTGTCCTGTAAAGCTCTTTCCTTTCTATAGTGGTTGGATCATTTTCCATAGACCGTACATTTTCATCAAGAAATTCGATCTGTCTGATCTGCCCTGCTTGAAATATTCCTTTATCACGTCCTGCACGATCAAGTCCTCCTCGAGTGGTTCTGGAAACATTAACTAGATTCAAAGTGGTTCATGGTGTCTTCTTTATTTCAGCATTGTTTCTTCTGGTCATACAAAATTAAAACTTTGGAAATAAAAGAGTATTTGTGTATGAACTATGATAGTTGAGGAACACAAACTCAACCTGGGGTTCTACTAAACATAGCTAGGAAATTGACTATGAATAAGAGCTGTGTTTATTTAACGAATAGACTTAAGTAATTTTCTTTGAATACGCCTTGAATATGTTTAGAAAGGTAAATTGCTTGATACACAAAAGAAATTGTGTAAGATTGAGTTTTAATTTTAAAACAGGTCTGAAAAGGGATTCTGTTTTTCAAAATCGTATAATTTTGTCATCTCTGATTTATATTAAGAATATACAATATACATACATAGGTACAATTCTTTATGGGTATTTTTTCAAAATGTAAATTGTTTCGAAAACAATTTGATTGTGAGTAGGTCTATGTTTTTTTCTTAATTATTTTAGATTAATTTCCGTAAAGAAATAATAATAATAATAATAAATAAACAAACAAAAAAAATTACATTATCAAGAAACAAGAAGACTGAATTCAGTAAACAAAAAGTTCAATGAACTATACCTATAGGGGTCACGACAGCTTACAAAAAAAAATAATAATTAAAAGATAAGATAAGAAAAGATAAAAGACTGAAATACAACAAAAGCAATTACATGAAATTAGCTATGTTCATCTTTGGAGTCGAAAAACATATAAATTATGAAATTCTACAAAATGGCTTACGAAACGCACAAGTTAGTCACACTCACAATATCATATAGGGAAAGCGCCGGCGCGGCCGGCGGCGGCGGCGGTGTTGGCACTGCGAGCATCTTCTCTCGAACTTGTTTGGGTGCAGACTTGAGATTGTAGACTGCAAATGCAGACTATCTACAAATTACGAGTATGCGATAATTCACTTAATACCAACTTTTTGTAAACAAAATAAAAGATGAAAATTGTAGTTAAATATATGTACGAATATTTACAAGCTACAACCATGGTCTTCATAATGTTTGCGCATGTCAACACTAATATAACCTCCTCCTCCTAGACTAAAAGTTGTACGATATGAAATTGGAAAATTTAATAAATTATTTCCGTACTTTTGGACAATCTTGCGTATGTTTGGCTAAAAATATGTGAAATTATTGTTGTTTTCCTGATGACTTAGTTTCTCTTATAGTTTCTCTTAGGACTTTCTTTGTTAAATAAGTCGATTTTGTGCAGTACCTTTTTGTCTTTGTTTATTTACGAAGTTTTGTAATAACATATGTAGGTGACAAAGCACGTGCTGGAAGTATAATTTCCCATAAAAAAGCATTAAACAAAGAAAATTAGTACATTAAATACTCTTTCAGTTATTAATTTTATTGAAATATCGCTTTCCGCAAGCTAGGTATCTAAAATTGGGTCATTATGTTATTTGGTAACTAGAGCAACCAACATTTATATGGAAGCGAGGACAGACCTTCACTGTGTCATTTATCTGTTCCAAATTTTATTCGGTCAAAATAAAATGCAACAAAGCTTGCAAAAGAATGTTTACATAATTTAAAGTTGTTTGTCATCAAAAAGTTTTTTTTTTTTTTTTTTTTTAAAGCATTCATATGAGTATACCGTAGCAGGGGATAAAGACTCTTAAAAGTAAAACATGTAGATTCAAATTCGCTATTTCCGTTTCGGCATCAGGCTTAAGTAAAAGAAAAGTTTGCATTTTCTAAAACATGTAATTTAAGCTCTAAGCAAGTTGTTCTTCCGAAACCATTTTTGTAATTTCTTATAAGGAACTTTCTCGTTCCACATATATAATTCTCGATACATACAATATGTATAATTAGGTTTTTAGGGTTATTTCCCGCAAGTAAGTACGGTTAACTACACTATGCCTACATCAAATATATTTATTTATTTAAATTAGCTAAGAACTAGCTTTACAAAGTTCGTTTACATTTTATATGCACGAGCACGAGCAATTGACAAAAAAAGTTGATTTAAATTTACTTGATTAATTGACTCTATGGACAGACAAATTGATATACCTATTTAAAATTAAAGTAATTAAATATTTTAAAAATGCTATTCATAGGACAACATTATCCATAATTAGTCCTGCAATTTGGAATACGTATACAATCTGTTAAATTCCTCAGGTTTCCTTGGGGAATATTAAAGTGGATACTAGACATAAGGTACAACAAGTCAATATTTCCATTTATTAATTAAATAATAAACACAAAACATAAAAAACGTCTGCTCTCACGACTCGGCAAGATCATAGCCCATAGGAATGAGCCCATCCGCTAACTCTGTCAGCGCAGATCTCAGAACCCATTTTTGCACCAATTCTAGTATGGATTTATGACAGATATAATTTTATGCCCAGAGCTGAAAAACTTATTTGTGAATTGGTTGCTTTATAACATAAGAATCAAAGAATTGAATTATCCTTATTTGTTTTTGAGTAAATGTGTTGCGAAAATTTCAATTTTCCATCGAATAAAATACCAAGGGCAGACATTTCATTAACACGAGGTAATGATACTCCGTGAAATATATAATTTAAGGAAATTACAGAAAGCTTTCTCGTTAAGCTCATACTTTTACATTTATCACCGTTAAGAAGCAGACAAAATACGAGTCACGAGAACTTTAAACAGTTTTTAAAATTGTAACATCGTGTCGGCATAAATGATGATTTAGAGTGTTCCAACACAGAAAGTTAATCGTTTATAAATAAAATAAAAAGAGAATAGGAAGTCTTTTTACAAAATGTTCTTCCAAGCACGACCCCATCTGTGGCACTTCTTGATATATTATAAGCAAACAAATAGCTGCAAGCTCTGCTATTCGTCTTAAAGCTTCATCACAATGGGTTAACAACAACATTGGCCCTCCGTAATTCTTAAGTATTTAGAATAAATTCCAGAACACACAGAATACACCATAGGAATAGGGAATTCCTGGAAGACGAGTCAATCCACTATTACACAGATGGACCAAAAACAAATGATGGGGTTGGTGGAAGTGTGTACTCGGAACATTTGAAATTAAGTCTCTCAGTCCGCCTTCCCAATTATTGTAGCGTGTTCCAGAACTTTTGGTGGTAAGGGAATTCTTGTCCTGGCTTAAAGAAAACGTGATATCAACATCTGATATCCGTATTTTTTCAGATGGGCATGCCGCTATCAAATCTCTGGACTCTGTCTCTACAATTTCTATTACAGCTCATAAGTACCGACAATCACCTTGATGGGTGCCGGGCCATAGAGGCATTTCAGGAAATTGTAAGGCAGATCAACTCGCCAGGAATGGTACAGTACAACCCATTCTACCACGTTTGGCAAATGCTGGCATTCCAATCGCTACATGTAAACTATTGGTAATGCAAGTCGCTATGAAGAAGGCAAACATTAGGTGGAATAACATCACGACGAACGTGTCAGGTCACGAAATACATCTGGCCATCACTAGATTTAAAGCGCTCAAGTTGCTTGCTATCTCTAAGCAGATCGCATATAAGCCCGATAACCGGTGTCATAACCGGGCACTGTCTAATAGGAAAGCACGCCACGAGGCTAGGCGTATTTTCAAATGACTTGCAGAAGCTGTATATAAAGAGGAGGAAACAGTTCTTCACCTCCTCTGTACATGCCCTGCTCTAGCTCAAAAACGCAAGAATTACCTAAGGAGATATCAACCATATTAAGATCTAGCACGTATCGTAAGGGAATCAAACTGGTTTCATTGGGCTAAGAAGAAAGCCTCAAGATTCATGTGGTATTACAATGGACCATTAAACTGGCCACTTTAACATAACCTAACCTAACCTACGAAATGTTCACTAAAAACCAGCCTCCTTAATTTAAAAAACAAAACTCAGGGTGAGAGTTTATCAAGCGCCTTTATGAATTCAGTAAAAATACAGTCCAATTTTGTTTTGATTTTAAAAAAGTCAATGCAGTTTTCAACTAGATCCATTAAAAAAGTGACCCTATAACGCCCCTTAGTGAAATCGTGCTGATTTGGAACGATCATAGATTTGATTTAAAATAACTTTTCTGCTTTGAAACAACTTTTTTTTAATAAAATGTTGATTATTCTGACATTTTACGCTTGAACATCGCACTGAAATTTTGTACATTGTTAATGGCACACCTTACTTCCTTTGTACAATAAACCCATTGATTTCTGTTAAAAAATATTGTATAACAATTTTTTTTTGTATTGCAAATAAGCGGACCCGACTGTATTAATAAGCATGTAACCAAACTATAGTAATCTGATACACAAATAAAACCAAAACACTTTCGCCGTTTTCTCATTAATTTGTTTACTTTGATGATGACGTAGTTACAAACATACATAACTATATAAACATTATTATTTATGCGAAAATGACACAAAATTTGCGCATTTACGAGTATGTTGACAGTTTGGAATGTTGTTGCCTTTTTTAAGAAGAATTAGTTATTTGAGAAAGTTAGGTTTCGTTTGTTTTTTTATTTTTTTGCAAATATTTTGCCTGCCAATGGAACTGACCCTTTTTTCATCATCATTGGCAAATTTTTTGCACATGTTAGATAAATCTAATCTAAGTTTCTTTTTTCTAAATGGATAGAATACATAATTGGATTGCTCCTTTCAAAACTAATTTCTAGGAATAAAATTCTTTGTTGCGGTTGCCTCGTCTTAGTCTTTCTATATCTATTCTTCGTTCTGGCATTTTTAATGTTGTTTTCAGGCCTGCATATTCCATGCGGGGACATAAAACATCCTGTCGATAAAGGTATATTATTTCAGTGATTTCTACCTACCTGCAATAATTCCTAGAAATATATTTAATATTTTAGATATGCACAAATAGATATGTAGGGAGAAGTTTCCAAAAATTGCTATCATCACGAAAACAAACGAATTTTTGATTAGAACATTTTAAATGGACAAAATTCGTGAGATAAGCTTTGAAACAAACCAATACTTTGACTTAAGACTAAATCGAACTATCTATACCTGTTATTATAGCGGCTAAAAAAGAAAGAAAGAAAGAAAGATTAGCAACGTTAAAACGATCCTCAATACTACGATTTTTATTTTTGAAAGTTGAAACAATTTAACATTTGTCAGAATATTTTAAAATTAAACTGTAGAAAATTAGCGAAATTCAGAGCAGAAAAAGTTTAACTTTATAAAATAGATAATTTCAAAGAGGATATATTAAGGAAATATCAGGAATAATTTATATTTATTCAGTTTTCCGTTTTGTAAATTGGGGAGAGTACGATAACTTAGGCGACAAAGTTTAATGACGGATTTGTATAGAACAGTTAAAAACAAGCATTTTTTACTATGGGAGGGGGGGTCTATCTCCCCCCGTTCAGGCGGTAGGGGCAATTTAAAAAATATGTACATTAAATGGAAAAAAAATAATTAAAAAATAACGGTAATACTTACAATTAAGTATTATACCTTTTTTTAAAGCCAACACTTTTGTCTATTAGCCTGTTTTTAAATCAAGTCAAAACTATGCATAGTTTTTGAAAAAAATAGTTTTAAACTCAAAATTTGGACAAAAAAAAGTTAAAAATAAGGTTTAAAGTGTAATTTTTCAAAACCTTAAGATTATCTACTACTGTTTTTTTTAGAATTCATTGCTCTTATTTGTTTTTGACTAAAAACTGAAAACTAGATGATTTTATGTCTTCTAGTTCTTGAGACAATTGAAAATTAGCAAAAAAAAATCTTTTAATTAAATTATTTTTTCCTTGCTTGAGTATTTACGTAGTCTTATTTTGATAGTAATAATCGAATATGGATTAAGATATACCAAGGATAAATTAATTTTTCTTAAATCCAGCTTATTTAAATGCAAAAGAAACTTTGCATGCACCCCATCTTGCACCCACCGCACCTTTCACCCACCCAACCTTGCACCCAGTCCACCTCGCACCCACCCCAAATCCTATAGTGTGCCCAAGCAGGGGGGTTACAGATCCCACTGTTGCATACACCCAAACTCGCACACACCTTACTGTTGCATACACCCAAACTCGCACCTACCATTGTTACTATCAAAATAAGACCACTCAAGCAAAAAAAAAAGAATTAAATTAAAATAGTAGTTGTGGTTATTTTCAATTTTCTCAAAAACTAATAGACATACAATCATCTAGTTTTCAGTTTTTGATCAAAAACAAATAAGAGCAATAAATTCTGAAATAAAAACAATGGTAGATAATGTTGAAGTATTGAAAAATTACACTTTAAACCTTTTTTTTAACTTTTTTTACTCAAATTTTGAGTTTAAAATTAAATTTTTCAAAAACTACGCATAGTTTTGACTTGAATTAAAAACTGGCTAATAAAACAGAATGTTGGCTTTAAAAAAAGGTATGATACTTAATTGTAAGTATTACCGTTATTTTTTAATTAATTTTTTTCATTTTAAATAACAATTTTTTTAAATTGCCCCTACTGCCTAAACGGGGGGAGATAGACCCGCCCTCCCATAGTAAAAAATGCTTGTATTAAGCCCCTCTACCAAAAACCGTTATTATATCTTGTCGCCTAAGTTATCGTACTCGTGCCTGTAAATTGAATCAAAATGACATGAGAACTGAAGGAAAAGGGTTCGTTTGTAGATTATGGTCTGAGTAAAATGGTTCTTCACGTCCAACGGATGGCGGTATAGTTAAATAAAAGACAATAATACAGCTTATCGTATAATTTAGAAAAATAGTCGAGCCGCCTTTTTAAAGTAAAATTGTATTTTTATTTTTGTTAGCAATTAACGATAAAAAATAACGCAAGAAAACGTAGGAAAATTTAACAATATCATGTGTCATAAAGCGCGTCCTAAGAATTTGCATTTGCAAAACCTAATGTAGCTTCAAACCTCGGGCATTGAGAAAGTTTATTTGCGTTTACTTACACTTCTCTAATTTAATTTTTGTATTTTTTTTTATAAATTTAACACAAGAAGGGAAGACACTCACAGATTCTGAAAAAAAAAAAACAAAAATTGCAATGACAGTGCAGTTGTCAGCTGTCAAAGCCTCACCTAAAAGAAAATATTTCTATTCTGGCGTTGCGGTCGGGCTTACGATATTTACGTTCTGAAGCGGAGGCAAGGCATAGAGTAACATTATAGATTGCCTCATAAGAGTTCATTGTGTCTATTCGATTTTCGACCAGTAAATACACCTTTAATCATTTCGTCGATCAGGGACAGCCTTAGGAAAAATATTTATTTATTTGGAATGGTAAAAGTCTAAAACTATTTCAATTTAGAAACGTGGAAAAAACGTTATCCATCCTGTAAGTTACATGGTTTTACATGACGCTGAAAAAGCATTTGATTCGGTCCGGTATGAAAGGCTCTTACACAAACTTTTGATGATCAACTTTCCTTTGTATATAATAAAAATTGTGTAGTCCTCTCTGTCATCAAGATCTTTAGTTGTCTCTGTTAACAAAAATCAGATAGGTGTCATCTGTATTTTCATCTGATTCACTTAGTTCCGTAATTGAAACCGCTTTGCAATCTTCTTTGAATTGACATCAACAGTATTTTAACTATTGGAAGATTAAGATAAATTCTTCGAAAACTCAGGCTAAGCTCGTTTTTTGCCAAATAATTCCCTCTTAATCAACGCAGTAGAAGCAAACTTGAAATAAAATGCTAAATACCTGTCCAAGTAGGACAGTAAACTAACTTTCGGATTTCATGTTCATCATAAGAAAAGTCAATTTTAAAACAAAATTTAAAATATTAAAACAAATAATGCAAGTAAACTTATAATTTTTAATGTGATTTTTCAAGCAATCATTCTATAAGGATCACCTGCTTGGGGTAACTGCGGAAAAAGCCATATCCGAAGGCAAAACAAGTTTTAAAAATGATGTTAAGCCTTTCTTGCCATTTTTCAACGAACGAATTACACATGATAGCAAATGTTGAATATAAAGAGTTTTTCAATAAGGGCAGGTAGATGGGCAAAATGTCATTCGAGGCGTTTGCTGTGTGGCACGTAGTGACGTCCTGCTAGAGCCACATGTCGTCTAGGTCAATATGGTTCAATTCGGGCCATAAGAAATTAGTTATCATCGGTATGTAGCGCTCGCTGTTGACGGTGACCTCCTCACTAACGTCGTTTCCAAAAAAGTACGGACCAATTACGCCACCGGCCCAAAATCCACACCAAACGGTTACTTTTTGTTGTTGTTCTTAATTGTTAACACAGCCATTAATCCAAAAATGCGCCTCGTCACTAAACATGATTTTTTGGCCAAAATTGGGGTATTCTTCCAAACTATTCGAAGCCCAGTCAGCGAACAAACGGCGTTATCTATGGTCATAAACTTTGAGCTCCTGGGTCAGTTGGATCTTGTACGGGTGTAGGCCGAAGTCCCGACGCAAAATAGAAAGATGATGAACTTTATTATAAAAATGAGTGTTCGTTAACGCAAACGTTGCGCGCATTGCGCCCATTTAACAGAAGACGTGGTGGCCCTTAACAGTCGCCTCAAATTTGGCCACCAAAGGTTGAAGAGTCGACTGTGAAGGGCCACCACGTCTACATTAAAATGGGCGCAATGCGCGCAACATTTGCGTTAACGAAGTATTTTGATAATAAAGTTTAATCATTTGAACGTGCTGTTCAATCGTGTAGCTTGCCATGATGATTTGATAAACAACTAAATAATAAACAAAAGATTTGACAGATGTCACTAAAACAAAAAAAATTAGAAGAACGATATGAAGTTTCCTGCGAAATAACTGAATATTTTTATTTTAAATTTAGTTTCATAATTATAATATTGCAAAGTATTTGTTATATTTTGTTTTGCTTTTATTATTATAGTTTATTAATTTTTTTATATATGCATTTTTTTAAATTAATTTATTTATTTTTTTATTGATTTGTTCATTTATTTTTTC
The DNA here is from genome assembly GCA_951509635.1 of Eupeodes luniger. Lineage (NCBI taxonomy): Eukaryota > Metazoa > Arthropoda > Insecta > Diptera > Syrphidae > Eupeodes > Eupeodes luniger. Next base: position 49,876,999 of record OX608075.1, on the reverse strand, counting down.
TTAAAGTTATTGATTTGTGCTCTTTCACACTTTATCTGTAACATATTTTTAAATTTTTTTCAAATTGTAAGCTGATGCATGTTCTATTTACATCTATATTTATATATATCTCCTAAACAGGGTGTCCCGTAAGTAATGGATAACCCTGAAATGCCGCATAGTAGACTTTATGACCGTCCTGAAAACTGACAAGAAAAAGTTATATGCATTTTTTTGTTCAGTGCATTATTTTTTTTCTTACTTTACATTTTTGAATACCACGACTACAAGTGAATGAGTTCCATCATTTTTTTTTTTGAGGAATATTTTACATTACTTGTGCCAACACATAAGTAGAAGAAAATTATTATAACTGTTGGACTTCTTAGAGAAAAAAATTATTTAACATTGAATTTCAATGCAAAATGTGAAAACAAATAATATTTGAAAAAGTTAATTCATAGCTGGTATAAAAAAAAAAACATGAATACCTGAGTATTCATAAAAATATGCGCGTTAAATGCAGATTTCAAAATGGTATGACTTATTATTATATCTAGAGTCAATAGCAAGTTATTGGTAAAAATCTGCAATTCTAGAGTAAATTTAGCAAAAACAAAAGTTTTCAAAATTAGCACAGTAAACGTGAAAATAATACCAAGCGTTGAACATAGCAGATTTTTGATTTATTGGCTGTTCCTACGATGTTGTCCTTAAGATAAATCCAAGCTTTCAACTTCTAGGGCCGAATGCATTATTGATAAAAATGTCAAAAAAGTGCAAAAAAACGGTTACATTTTCGAGCTTGTTTTGAATTTTACCTGTTCTATTGGGCATTAATAAACCCATCAAATATTTTGTTGGTTGCTATTAGTTTATTTGTTATTTTATCTAAAAAGTCTTCTGATTCAATTTTAATTGGGTTTTTTGAATAGTAAATTGTAAGATCCTGAGAAAGTGAGAACGCATAAAATCGTAAGTTTTTTAAATTTTTAATTTAAGTTTTTGTAATTTGATCTGAATTCATAAGATTAAGACCACGACGAACACTTATTTATATCGTTTTTATTGTTCATTCTTCAGAAAAATTAACTGTCTAAATAGCTGTTTTCCTGAACCTTCTTTTTGATAATTAAGACGTTTGATTGAACTTTTTCGATGCCACGTATTCTGTATTCTGCACAAGAATATGCAAACATGCATTTCATTTATGGAGAGTGCAAAGGCAACGCAAACGAAGCTGCGACTCTGTATAGGGAAAGGTACCCTAACGCACGTCACCCAGATTATCGTGTGTTTATTAGAGTCCATAGCTGTTTCTCGGAAGGAAGGCTGCCTCAAGAACTAAAGGAATCCCATTGGCTTCAAAATTATGGTTGTCCAGCACACTATGCTGTGCCTGTGCGGGCATATTTAAATGCCAGATATCCAGGCAGATGGATAGGACGTCTGGGACCAATTTTATGGCCACCCCGTTCACCAGACCTAAATCCACTTGATTTTTTTTTATTGGGGATGCATTAAGGAAATCGTATACAGCAAGCCGATCAGGTCTTTAGAGGAGCTAAGAAATCGTGTGGAGGCAGCTGCATTACAAATTTCTGAGCAAAACCTTGCACATTCACTAAGACGTTCATTTATTCGGAGGTGCAGAACCTGTATAAGAGTGGGTGGAAAACAATTTGAGCATTTGCTTTAAATAAAAAAAATTAAAAAATTATCTATTTTTGGTTTTGTTTTCTAACTAAGTGATCATGTGATTAAAAGCTGGCTCAAAAACTTATTGTTTAGATAAAATAACAAATAAACTAATAGCAACCAACAAAATATTTGATGGGTTTATTAATGCCCAATAAAACAGGTAAAATTCAAAACAAGCTCGAAAATGTAACCGTTTTTTGCTCTTTTTTGACATTTTTATCAATAATGCATTCGGCCCTAGAAGTTGAAAGCTTGGATTTATCTTAAGGACAACATCGTAGGAACAGCCAATAAATCAAAAATCTGCTATGTTCAACGCTTGGTATTATTTTCACGTTTACTGTGCTAATTTTGAAAACTTTTGTTTTTGCTAAATTTACTCTAGTATTGCAGATTTTTACCAATAACTTGCTATTGACTCTAGATATAATAATAAGTCATACCATTTTGAAATCTGCATTTAACGCGCATATTTTTAAAATAGTTGGCCACTCAGGTATTCATGTTTTTTTTTTATACCAGCTATGATTTAACTTTTTCAAAAATTATTTGTTTTCACATTTTGCATTGAAATTCAATGTTAAATAATTTTTTTCTCTAAGAAGTCCAACAGTTATAATAATTTTCTTCTACTTATGTGTTGGCACAAGTAATGTAAAATATTCCTCAAAAAAAAAAAAATGATGGAACTCATTCACTTGTAGTCGTGGTATTCAAAAATGTAAAGTAAGAAAAAAAATAATGCACTGAACAAAAAAATGCATATAACTTTTCTTGTGGTTGGGATAGAACTTTTTCTTGTCAGTTTTCAGGACGGTCATAAAGTCTACTATGCGGCATTTCAGGGTTATCCATTACTTACGGGACACCCTGTATATTATATACTAATGTACGCATTTGTTTATCGTTTTTTTTTACTCTTTAATGCTTTCCCTTAAATCATAACTTTATCTTTCAATTTTGTGTTGAGAACTTAATTAAACTTGGCAGTAGTAAGGTAGATTATATACCAATATCTGTAAATTGTGCAATATATATTTAAGATAAGGAAATAATGTAGTATTTTTAGCTAAAATAAAAATAAAAAATAAAAAAAATGATTTCGTCAACATTACGCGAAATAATAATTTTGTGTATATTATATTATATTATATTATATTATATTATATTATATTATATTATATTATATTATATTATATTATATTATATTGTTCCGATTCCTAGGATTTTATTAGAAATATTTTTGTTCAGTATTCGAAGGAGAGACATTTGTCTTATTTATTTTAAATACAAAAAAAGGGCTGTAAGAATGATTGTTAATTAAATTAATTAATCACACTGGACGACAAAATTAGTTTTTTTTTTGCACAAAGAAAACAAAGGATTTTAAAGGATTTCAATGTCCTCACCTTTCTATCACATCAGATTCTTAAAATATGCCATTTTAAAAATGGTATAGACCAAAAACTATTTTTTAACGTCAAGTTATGCACACAACATATCCCTAAAAATAAATAAATGAAAATCATCAAAATACAAGTCTTTGTCTTCTAGATAGAGCTTAAATCATGTTAGCATCTCATTGGCTTTCAGTTAAGTTGATCTGAAGTTTTGAAAAACTTTTAATGTAAGCGCTTTATGTTTTCGAATAACATTCGATTCAGAATTGATATTTAGTGCTAACTCCGAATCCAAACTCTGATTTAAGCTATATGTGATCAAACTCACAAAAACCCGTTTACAAACATATTTTTAATATTTTTAGTGAATATAATCAAAAAACTTAATGATATTACATTAAGACTACGGATTCGTAATAAGATCAAACATTTCTTTCTTTCTTAATAAATGCAGCATAAACGCTTCAGTGTTCTTTTAAGGTTAAAGTATGTCAAATAAATGAGAATTTTTGAAAAATAAGTTAGATACTGAACGTTTTTAAAATGAATATTGAAGTAAATCATTGTAGATTTGGAAAATTGTCACGAATTTTATTGATAGAAGACTACTTCAAGAATTTAAATAGCCACCAAAAGCCTAATATAAGGTTTTTTCGAATTATAAAATGTCGTATGTATATCAAAAACCTGACGTTATATATTGATTTTGTAGTTGAATTCGAACGTCATCAAAAACGTTAGGAAAAGTTCAATTCCATTTCTACCTACATACATACCTAATTGACCAGTGTTATTGACAATTAATAAATTTAACTTAAATTAATTGTTCAAATATATTTTAACAAATATAACAAAAACAAAAGTTATTAAATTTTGTTCTGAATTTCTGTTTGTCTTTATTTTGATTACCTCAAAGGCTTGTATGCTGGTTTAAGACTGTTTTTGATGAAAACACTTCATAAGTGAAAGTTCATTATAAATTGTTTTTATTTTTATAGCACGCGGAAAGTCTGGCCATACACGATAAGAGTCACGTATGCATATGAGCATTTGTGTGATTGTTTTTGTAGTATAAAATGATTTACAGTGAAATTATATTTTTATTTTGGAGAATATTTTGGGTCATTGAACTGGACATCAACATCACTGATTGTAAACTCCATCCATGGTTACTGCGGCGGCCGCGGCGCCTGCACCACTCGTTTGAAACTTGATTGTTTTAGGTATTAACTTTTGGGAAGATTTTTATCATTTTCTTTATTTCACTTAGTTTCCTTAGATACATAATCCACTCCACATGTCTACGTGAATAGTTGCATTAAGTTGGAAGCATGTCAAGTTTTGAAAATGAATACAACATTTTTCCTTTCAACTTTAATAGTACCGAATCGAATATTGGTATTATTTGGAAAAACTTTCAATCACTCACGTTAACAATGTTTGTATTGTTTAAATTCGTATGTTAGTAGATCAGGTCCGATTTTGTGTTCTGAATATATGGCGTAATGTACTTTTCTTCTCCTAATTTAAGCACTATTACATCTATAAAATATCAGAACGATATGTGGTAATAATTGATGCGTACCTGTAAAATTAATAAACCGACATAATTGTTAATAAACTTTGTCTCTAGGGTTGTCAAAAATGTTGATATTTGAACTTAAATTAGTCTCGTTAACCTCAACCACTAAAAAACAACAAAAGTACATCTAAAACTTCATACCCATTTTTCAAGAGTACCTTTCGATTAGCATTTTTTATTTTATAGAAGTTTTTAATTGCCAAATAATTAATATTTGATAACCATAAAAGCGACTGTTTATTAACTTTTTATTTCAGAGAGAATTGTCTCATCAGTATAAATGTCTATAGCTTGAAAAGCAATCGCGTTTAATTAACTAACTCATTTAAATTGATAATACCTACAAATTAATATTCATTTACCTATAATATTTTGATACTAAATAAAAAGGGTTTACCAATAAAAGGTTTAATTTTGAACAGCTTGCAACACAATTAAAACCTACGCACTACGTACTTTAACAAATTATTAAAATAGTTGAAATTTACCACGAAAATCGTGAATAGCCGTGAAACACCTACTCAGCCATTTGAGTTGCCCAAGAACAAATGAGCTCGTAATGTTGACCAAAACTCAGGTTAGTCTATTACTTTTGAAATATGCATTGCACAAACGATATTACACCTCATTTTGCATACTGAATTAGTTATTAAGACAAGTTCAGTTAACAAGAGTACTGAAGCTGATCGATTATCCAAAACGTCGCGTCGTATCTTCATTAACTGCGTATTTATTAAAATGTTCCAGATTTGTATCGCATAAGCATCTTCAATAATGAGGTCTATACGCAGAATTGTTTCATTTGGCTAGGAAATTCCAAGAAAGATAGTTGAAAAGCTTATCCATTTTCAACTTGTCATTTTTTGGTGCGGTTTTGTGCTAGTAATGTGTTTGAACCTTACTGATTGAGGCTAGAGCAACTGTAACGGTGAATATAAGTTCCGCTACCGAGCAATTACGAATTAAAGCAATCAAATTTTGTTTCAATGATAAAAATTAATTATGTTTCTCAAGCTCTCTGTAGATAGTCTCGCTTTTAATTTTCGGTCACAAATTAATCTTTAGTACGCGAACAACAAAAAATAGCCATTCTAGCAGTTTTACCACAAATTACTCCACATTCCACCGTCCTAAAAATTACCGTTGCACATTTAATTGGGTAGATACTTCAATACCTGCATACCTTCATTTATGGTTTTTTCTAATCACCAGAAACCTTATTTTTTAGGGGAATTCTAACGCAAATCTCCAAAAAAATTCTCATCCCCAAACCTACATGGAATTAGGGAATTTACAAAACATGACGCACGGTTCTTACCCTGTCTTAGCACATTCTAGGACCGTTCATAACTTGAGAAAGAGGCCCTTATTACGAGAAGCGAATCGAACGTTCGACTTAAAGCGAACGTTTGAGAAATCCAATATATAGCAAAATTAAGATGGATGAATTTGATGTTCAAATGGGTTAATATCACTTTTTCCAAAAAAGTTGGCTTTTGAAGTGAATATTGAAAGGGTATTTACGAAATGAGTGATTTAAAAAACGTTCGATTCGCTTCTCGTAATGAGAGCCAGAATTCAATCCAAAAAAATATGAAATATGGGGAAACTAACTTATCGAAAGAAATGGTATGTGCATCCGATTAGTTCCGTCAAATTCATAAACCATTTCTTTTAATGTATTATTTTCCCAGTATTTCATATTTTTATTATAATCTTTGTATATGAAAATTGAAATATAAAATCTTGTTGTCGTTTTGGCTGGGGAATTAATCATCTCCCTTACTCTACTGGCTGTTTATGAAAATAACCATAATATGTTACTCTCGCTCCCGTGAAATCTCTCCACTTTGCGAAGCTAACGCCAATATTGCGGCATTTGGTCGTCCTATACATAAGTTTTGGCTCATAAAAGTACTATGGTTTTTATATAGGTACAAAGATTATATTACAATTTTAAGTATTTCAACAAATTATAAATCTATATATTCAATAAAAATATAAATCGCATAGTCCTCAAAAATTGTCTTGCTTACTAACCTGGACTGGAAGATATTGATGTGGAAGACTTTTATTGTGTGTGTTATTTCTCCAAGAGATGCTCTCAATTAACCACTGAGGTCTTGTGAGTTAACACCATTAGATATTTTTATTTGGCGCTATGTACAAGATTAGGTCTATGCCAATGATCCGCAATCTATACAAGACCTTAAAAATGGAATTAGTGATGTTTTTGAAGACATACATCTGCAAATACCCGTCTTGATCGTGGAAAAATTGCAATTCAAAAATTCAGAGTAGAAGCTTATCGGCCTAGGCGTTAAAATAGCAGATATCTGTATCTTTTTCTCGAAAATTTGACATGTATCAGTTACGATTGTTATCTTGTTTTCTTTTACTCTTCGGTTAGATACAGATTATTTTGCTTAATAAATCTATAATATCTTTGTTTTGAGCTTGACAATTAGAGGGATGTAATATGAATATACGAGGATGAAATAAATTTAATCGAATTTTTCTTTCAAATTCAATAACTTATATTTTAATGAGTTTCATTTTAATTTCAGGAGTGATCATGCCATGGTTACATTTCCTTTTATTTCCGAGCAACATCGAACGCTCCAACTTACTTTTCAAAACATAAATGTTCTTCACAACGATAAAAAGATTCTAGATGATGTCAGTGGAATGGTAAGGTAAGAAAGGTAAAATACATATATGTAGACTTTCATTAATTTGTAAAAAAAAACAATTTGTTTTATTTTGTCGCTATTATTTATAGTCCTGGTGAGGTTCTTGCAATTATGGGGCCGTCAGGATGTGGTAAAACTACATTATTGGACAGTCTAAGCGGACAAAGACACATTGAAAGTGGTTGCATCTATTTGAATCGCGAGACCATATCGAAAAAATGGCGTCGCAAAATCTGCTACGTTCAGCAAGAAGAAGTTTTCTTTGCCGAATTAACACTTCGTGAAACTATAATTTATACTGCGCTGCTGCGTCTACCTGAAAAGATACCCTATGAGGATAAAATAAAATTAGTCGATAGAGTTCTTGAGGCTCTTGAGCTAACAAATTGTCAACAAACTAACTTTGGAGACTACATGAATCGAGGATTGTCGGGGGGAGAAAAAAAGAGAGCTAGTATAGCTTGTGAGTTATTGACAAATCCTCTGCTGATGCTTCTGGATGTAAGTATAATAATACCACTTATTATAATTGTCATTTTATTAAAACGTCAGCAAAATGATGGGAATAAATTAGTGTTCAAATTAGAACCTTTGGCGTTATCTTCGCTCTTAAAACTTTTTCCCACATTAGTGAACATTTATTCACTGAAAAGTCAATTATAGCCTCCTTTCCGTTTTTCAGTCGTTTTGATAAAATGAGAACTGTAATTGGGTTGAATATGTCTTAAGATTTAGAAACTTTATTAAAATTTTTTTAGGAACCAACATCTGGCCTTGATAGTTATTCAGCAATTTCGCTCATGAAGGTACTCAAGCGATACGCAATTCAGGAGCAAAAAACTGTAGTCATCACTGTTCACCAGCCATCATCACAAATGTTTCATATGTTCGATAAGTTGCTCCTTTTGTACAATGGACGAACGGCTTACTTTGGTGAGGTGAAGAACATATTCAGTTACTTTGAAAATATCGGAGTCACAATCAAGCCACATTATAACCCTGCCGATTTCGTTTGTAAGTTCTTTGCTACTTTACAGAGTGATAATATAAAGTATTGGTTCATTTAACTTTAATACCACTGATTCTTGTTTCATAAAAACATTTGGCTGATATCCTTACAAACTTTTTTTTTCCTCTTTGCAGTGGAACAAATTAAATCCTATCCAGACATTAGAGAGAAACTTTTCATTGCGGCTCGAGAATCCCATGGGAATTTCCTGAATCGCAATTGCATCACAGCCAATAGTGAATACGCAACAAACAAAACTCATGATACTCTAATTAATGATATAATTAATAATTACTATAAAGATATTAAAAATAATCACAATAACGAACTGAACCATGAGGATGGACAACATCTTTGGGCTGCTGCTGCTGCCGCAGCTGATTTGCAATCTAACTTTAGTTCAGCATCAAGTGAATACCACGAGATGATGCACAATTGGCTAGACTATCCGACACGATTTCACACCCAGTTTCGTGTATTATCTAGTCGGAATTTTAAAGAAGCAAAACCTCGGATGCTTTCTAAACTTAATTGGCTACAAACAATTGGATTGGGTCTGATGGCGGGTGCCATATGGTTTCAAATTCCAAGGACTGAAGAGTTTTTGCATGATTTGCAGGGTTGGATGTTTTTTTCGCAAACATATTGGATGCTTTTTGCACTATTTGGTGCTCTAAATTCATGTAAGTATTTGAAATAAGTCAAGTTTATACATTTCTATAAAATCCATTGACATTGGCCTGCAATGTATTAACTTACAATCTTCAAAAACATGCAGTTATTTTTAAAAATTATTTTTCATTGTTGATTTCTTTAACATCATGTGCTGTGGTGCGATCCATTTCATTTATTTTGATTACAAGATTGTTCCCAGCCATCTTTGATTAACAGATTCACCTTGGATTAACAAGCAGCTTCGTGATTTAAAAAGAAAGAAACGTAGTGCATACGTGAAATGCAATAAGTCTTAAAATCGATTGGATCTAAAAATCAATTGGATTACTATAATTTTAGTAAACTATCGTTCTAGTCGTTTGTCAATTCTAAAAGAAAACCAATAGGTATCCCAAATACCATGTTCTTCAGAGTTTGAATTGTTTTCCAACTATTTTAAATCGGTTTGACAACAGTGCTATGAACAACATAATGAGTAGGTTTGATATTGGCTCGATGTAATTAAGTGGCGCAGAAGTAAATTCCGCATTGAAACCCCTTCAATCTAATTATATTTCTGGTCCAGACGGCATTTCTTCTGCAGTGTTAAAATATTGTTGTGATTTCATCTATACACCTTTACTTGGCAAAGTCTCTCCAAAAAGGTATTTTTATTGAAGAATGGAAACTTTGTTAGTTGGTAGCAAATCATAAGTCAGGTTTTAAAAATGACCTAGAAAATGTAGGTATATTTGTATTGTGAAAAATAAGCTTAATTTTCCTAAACTGAAGTACAGCATGGCTTTGTCTCCGGTCAATGATTTGTTACCAATTTGTAGTGAAGCTGAATATCAAAAAGTTTAACGCGATCTCTTTTTCCATATGAAATCTCACATTTTGTTATTCAATTATGCAATTGAATCAGTGGATTTAGATAGGGTTTCAATTATTTAAGGTTTAGGAGATATTCTTGATTCCCAACTTTCTTTTAAAATTTAGTTCTAAGGCAAGTTGTTAGTAGGTTTTATAAAACGATATAGAAAAGATTTTAGAGATACTTCCGTATTATTATCCTTTTGGAATACGCGGATGTTATTTGCGTCATTTTTATTAAGTTCATTCTGATTGCATTGAGAAAATTCAAAGAAGATTCACGAAATATATATTTAAAAAAAATTGTTGGAACTTTAGTCCTGGTTATGAGACTAGATGATGCCAATTACTAGGCGAATAAAGTAAAAACTAAAATGGTTGTATGATTTGTTCGAAATTATTGTTGAGTCGGGAAAATAAATGTTGAGATAAAGCAAAACAATAATGGTTATTGTTTTTGATTTAAGAATATCAAAACCTAATACAGGGACATTTATTTCTCGGTTTCGTAAGAAAGGCTTAATAAAACGCAGACAGCGATAAATTTTTGATGAATATTTCATTTCATTATAAAAATTGGACTTTTCCTTAAATGCAATTGGTCGAGTTGTATAGCTTGTTTCCATGTCTTGTTGGATCCACATCCAAGGAGATGAACAAGACTTTTATTTGCTGCTAACGCCGCCGGCCGATAGTATGATTATTTCGGATCATAAGCGACACTTCCAGCAGAAATTTCTTCGACGTCAGTATCTTCAAATTTCTTCAGAATATTACCGATTGCTTCGAAAGTTGCGCAATACGTGAAAAAAACAAATCAACTTGAGTGTACAAAAAGTAACAAACACAAAAATAAACATTATGTCAACATTAATTATTTCATTGAAATAATATTAGTCGTTTAATTGTTTGTGGACTGCGTAAAAATCTATTTTTGTACATTTTTATTTTCCGAAAATTTTTGATGATCAGAATTCTAATCTGACCTTTCGTATGCTCTTTCATTTTTGTATTATTTGTTAACTATAAAAGTGTGAAAAGTGCTTATTTTATGTGTGCTGTTATTTCAGTCCAAGGGCAAGTTTTGTATTTCAAAAAAAAATCTAAGTAGAAATTTTAATCAGTTTAAATTCTAACTTTTAAAATTGGGCAGGTTCAGATGATATAAGGTACTAGAAGGCAAGAGAAGTTTCTTGTATGTACCTATGTATGTGGTTTGCCAAAATATAACTTTCCAATATAAGCAAATTTATTGGAAATTTGACTGGAAAGTTAGTCAAGAAAAATCTCCCTAACTATTAAGTCAAGTCTAATTATGTCAAAATGACTGTGGATCATGCTTTTTTTTCATTCAACTGAAAGCCAGACTTTATTGCTCTGTTTATTTATTTATTTTCTGCACAATTTCATGTGAAATCACTTGTCTACGCAAATAAGCCCAAGACGATTGACCTTTGCAAGAATATTCGCCGAATTATTGCTGACATATGGCCTCAATTTGCTGCACAAAAATATCGATACAAAAACCCAGACAATGATAAAGTTTTCCAGAAAAGTATGGTCGTTTTTCGTAAGAAAATAAAACAGAAACAATTTTTTTCAGACTCAATTTTTTTTAGTGTATTATCACTATCGTTATCACTCTGCTTACTCGGAGATTTAAGCTGATGCTAGAAGACAAATTCTAAAATTTTACTAATATTTTGACCTTAAAGGTATCAACAAAACTTAAAAATTTAAGAGAGACAAATTGTTGGTTCTTCAATTTAAGGAAATAGGTGTATTTAAGAACATATTTGTTCTAAAAAATTAAATACAAACAAATTAAGGCAAACAAATAAGTTGGAAAGAAACCCTTAACTTTTTATGTGCGTCAAAAAAAAAAATAAAATGGAATTGAAGACGAGTTCCATGAATTTAAAGACAACTTAACACCAAATTGGCGATCTCTTATTCAAGGTTTCTTCTTAAGAACCTGAATATTTGCTCTTATGAAAATAATTAAAAGCATTACTTAAGTTTTCCTAAATTTTAAATTGTGAGAAAACGAAGATTTTAGTTGTTTTTCACAGCAAACCGCTTTTTGATGAATATCATTAAACCACTAACTAATCTTTATGTGAAATCTCTACTTATGCAACTTATCTGTATAGGCTTTATGGCTTATATGACCCCACTTGATCAACAGTTAACACTTGGTCAACAGTTAATGAATTTGTGCTGTGCGATTGGAAAAAGTCTGGATTTCCTATTCATAGTATGTTCTTGGTCCAGTACTCAGTTAAAAATAGTACTTTTAGGAACGAAGTTTAAAGTAGTAATTAATAATTAAAAATATAAGGGAGGTAATATCCATTAAACGCAATACGATAAGCTTTGAATTCAAGGGAATTTTTACGATAATTACAAACAATAATCTCCTGGGGTGAGTCATAACCCCTACGACTCCTCCTGGATCCACCATTGAGGGTCTTCCAGTATTCTTATTATAAAGACTGAAACTGTAGAATCGTGTTTAACTTTAAATTCTTTTGTTTTTTTCCGTACCCTGCAAACAAATGTTCAGCTTTTAAAGAATGCAATGAGTTAATATTTGAAAACATAATGCCAAATCCTTATCTATACCCTTTTATGTAATAAATTTAAATTCTTGGCCTTTACATTGAATTACATGCGCTTTATTTCTTTCTGGAAAACCACATATCTAAAAAAAACACCCTTTATAATAATAAAATTCAGAAAATGCAATTCGTAAACAAATATTTTCCACTGATGGTGTAATTTAATAGTTTTATAATACTTTTAATTGAATTTATGTTATAGTACAATTATTATAAAAATTGTATCTATCTATTAAATATTAAATATTTTAATAAATTTATATGACTTTTATTTTTAGTCCCTTCTGAACGTGAAGTTATTAGCAAAGAAAGGCGCTCTGGAGCATACAGACTTTCAGCTTATTACCTAGCTAAAATGTTTGGAGAACTGCCATTAATAATAACTTTGCCCACTGTTTACCTTCTTATCAGCTATCCAATGCTTGGTTGTTCAAGGTAAGTATTTAGAAAAGCAACATTTTTCTTTTCTTCACTGAAATTACTTATTTTAATTTTTTTGTTTTTTTTTCATGTTCTTCCTGTACTGTTTCTTCAATCAAAAATTTAATACAAAATTCATAATATCCCGTCTAAAAACAATTTCATTTCAAACCAACTAAACACAATATTAACATAAACTAGTTTCAAGCTTTTCTTCTTGATGTTGGTATTTTTACTACTCAATACAATTGTGGCTCAAAGTGTTGGATTTTTCATAGGTGCTTGTTGCATGGATATGAATGTTAGTATAACTTTGAGCGCCCTCTATACGCTAGCTACACAACTTTTTGGCGGTTATTTATCTTCGAGAATACCGCCGGGACTAAGTTGGATACGTTACACATCGATGATACACTATGCATATCAGAATATGCAGATTTTGGAATTTGGCGAGGGACCAGCGATAAGGTTTTTAATCACAAAAACATGTTATTTTAAATCTTTGACAATATTTAATTTTATATTTTAGATGTGGCAGCCCTAGCAGTTATGAAGTGTGCAAACACAATAGTACTGAATACATTCCATATGAAGATGTTCTAAATGCACAGAATTCCAACTGTCCTCTGTGGTTGAACACTATGGTCTTAATAGTGTTCTTTATTGTGTTCCGTACTTTAGGTTATTTAGTTTTGCGCTATGTACGATGTCCAAAATCGTGATAATATTGGTATAATATTATAAAATGTGTTCTTAAAATATTTAATCAGAATTAAATGTAGGTACCCAACCCAGGCCTATGCCTCAAAAACTCGTATATTTACGAGTAGACAAACAAAACAAAAGAAGTATAGTTTACTGCCATTTGTTGTAATTATTGTATTCTTTAATTTAGCATAATTTTACATAATTATTTTATCAATTAGAATTTCCTATTAATTGGTGTAAGTTGAAAACATTAAGAAAGCATACATTTGTATGCCAGTAAAACATTCTTATTTTATTTTTCTTTGATTAGTTAAAAGAAAACATTATTACAATTCATACACTTTTTCAGATTGTTTAAAAAAAGTAAATTTTCAAGACACACATCAAAAGTAACAAAAAAGTCAATTTAACAACAAAAACATAAACAGCGGACAGTTCTAAAACAAGTTTATTAATTTAATTGTTTAGAAGTTAAGTAATAGTAAAATACAAAACAAACAAAAATATAATCGTATCAATTTTTAAAGTTCTGTGATGTAGTTATCTAGTTATATTTAAAATATATTATTTTTAAAGAATATAGTATGTATGGAATTACGAAAAAAAAATATCTTTTGTTATATAATGTAATTTACAAAAATAAAACCTATTTTATTTAAACTTGAGTGTATTTTTGGTATTTTTAGGTTAATTTGAATTTAATGTTTTTGTATTTAGATTTTCGGCAAGATTTCGAGGGCGTATTGACATACAAATTTTAGAAGGTTTAAAAAAAGACTGGAGTTCTAATATTTATATGTATTGCTTTAACTAAAAAATTCAAAATATTCTGGACGTAGACCTTTCTAACTTTTAATTTTTAAAATCAATGTCGCAAAATTTAAAACAGTTTAGAAAAATATTAAAGTCATTTTTAGAAATTTACTAAGCTTAAAAGCTGATTTGTCTAGTTTTAAACGATTTTATCTTCTTACTACATCTTAACAATTTTTTAAAGTTAAAATCACGGAATGTATTATGTATACTTAAACTTTTAGCATTTTGCTAAATCCATATGACATCTATGCAATTAGTCTTATAATAACAGTCGATGGAATGGTCCTTTAGTACAGTTGGGAATTCCAATTAATAGGTCCATTTAAGCTTGTTTGCTTTGTTTATTTTCTCGACCTGTCACTAAAGGAAAAGAAAGGTCTAAAATTTTGGAGACGCTTTGTAAATTGCTAAATATTTAGCAATTTTCTACTTAGTAAAATGTTAAGCCCTTAACGATAGGTTCTTTAAAATTTTGCGCCAATGTATTTCAGCTTCTATGGGCTAGAGAAAAGGAAGACAAATTCTAATTTTTAAATTTACCCTTTGGCCAGTAATATGTACATGTATGACATGTCTAAAAAATAATAATAAGCTGGACTAGTTTTATTTTTAGTGGGATTATGATTTTTATTTGGCACAACCGCAACATTCTTATTTTTGGTTGATATCTAAAATCATACCGAAGAAATGACTGGTAAAAATTTTTAATAATTTCCTATCGTTTCGACATCAGACCATGCGTTAAATCTGAATGATGATGGCCAGATTAATAATCTAAGTTTCCGACCTCGAACGCGAAAATTGTGTTTAATCTAATCATACTACAATTTGAGCATAAAGTCATTTCTGTAGATGCTACGATTTCAAAAGTTGCTTAAAATTAATTATAATAGTTTTATTTACAAAAATATACGAATTAACACTTAAAAGAGGCTGGGATGCGACCCACACTGATAACTTCCCAACCATGTCCCTCTGTCGATTTGACTTCAACTTTAACAAACATTTCATAACAATATTTTATGTGAGATAAAATAGTTTTCCTTGATCTCCTAATGATTGAGTCGAAAATCATTTCTCATCAGTTTTTTGTTGTTTTTGTAGGTTTCCCTGTTTTTTTTTTTTCATAAAAGTTGTTAGTTATTTTTTTCTAGCGAATTAACTAAAAATTATCAACAATATGTTGCATATGATGTAATAGTTTTCATTCATATTCATTCATTGATTTCAAAATCTATTGTGGCTAAAGAGATTTTTAATCGAAACCCAATTTTTCCCAATTTTAGAAGCATTCCTTAATTTTTTTTTTCATTATAAACAAATACCTATTGGTTTTTTTCTTATAAAATTTAGAACATAATAACATCATTTTGAAGTAAATACCTTTATTTACGAGATATCGAGAATCAAACATAAGTTTATAAAAATTGTTCGTACAATTTTTTGTAGATTTTAATTTTTATGAACAATTTACAGAATGTTTTTAAACAATATTTTCTATAAGATGAAATTAATTTGAAGATAATATCTTAAATTTTTAAAAAGATATTTTAGTCGAAAATCAATTTTGACAAAATTTTAGTATATATATATATTTATTTGTGTTTAAATGTTTTTATTTTTTGTAAAAAACCTGTTTATTAGAAAAATTTTACTAAAACTATTTTTTTTATAAGATTAAATTAGTTTGAAGCCAATATCTTAAATACTTACATAGGTCGAAAATCAATTCAATCAATCAAAATTTTAAGGTTTTTATTTTTTTTTGTAAAAAACTGTCAATTTGACAAAATTTTACCAGATGTCAAAAACGTTATTCTTCAGTGCATAAAATTATATTGGAGACAAAATGATTTTTTGTTCGTAAAGTATTCGAGGTGACAATTATTTTTTTTTCAGTTTTTTTTGATTTATAAAAAATAGTTAATTAAATTTTTTCAAAATTATTATAGTTTGGTATCACGTCACAATATATAAAATGAGATTTAATTCAAGTCGTAAGCCTTATTGGATATTTTGAGTTAAACAAAATGTTCTGTATAACAAAATTTATTTGAAGTCGATATCTCTACTAGTTCTTGAGATATGGACGAGGAAAAAAGCTTCCCGAACGTACGGACGTACACAAATATATTTGAGTTTTTGAGAAAATTGGAAAAAATAGTATCCAATACAATATTTTATTTTAGTCAAGTAGTCTTTTCTCTGGACAGAAAGAGTCCTTTCCGTAAAACCAGTAGATCCAATTTTTTTCTAGGTGTTTATGACGTTAGTCTTATAAATACTCTGGTTTTTCGACATTGCAAGAAATCGACAAAAATGCGAAAACGTTAGTTTAGTTTTAAATCACAGACTTCGAATACAGGATTAATTATGACCTACAATATAACAATTTCATCATAAAGATTTTGTTATCAAGTGTGAAAAACAGTTCCTTTCGTCCGCATTGGAAATATTTGCAGCATGCTATAATTTCGAGTTATAATGTTTAACTACTTTTTCCTACATTACGGGCGATATCTCGGGAAAAACTTGTGTCTTTAGCTCAACGCCCTAATAGATCTATTTTCTATTTGCCGAGCTTTGGCAGCTGACAACTGTATTGTCATTGCAATTTGGTTTGATTTATTTCAGAATATACTCGTATGTGTAGCAGCAGTGTCTTTCCTTCTGTTGTTTAATTTATAAACAAAAATTAGAGAAATAAAAAAAATGTAAGTAAAAGTTCTTCTCAACGCCCGAGGTTTGAAGCTACATTAGGTTTTGCAAATTCGTTGGTCGCGCTTCATAACACATGATATCGTTAAATGTCGTAAAGTTGGTAAGAAGTCTGTCAAAAGGCCGACCGACCAAACGCCTGGTTGTGGTTTAATAATGCTTCAACTATCTTCCAATTTCTTCGAAATTATACCGATAGTTTGCGTAGTCCGTGGATAATGGCGAACATAACCATCGCGTAATCCATAAAAGGTATCTACGTTTGAATTTCCACTTTTTTAGTAAATTCAGATTAATTTTAACACGTTGTATTTTTATATTATTATATTATGATACTTCAAATTCCAACTGAGTTTGACAGGTGTCAAATGTCAGCTCTACGAACTTCAAACCACAAACTGAATGAACTTGTACATTTGCGAACTAATTTTTCTTGAACTTGCTTTAGTTAAAAAAGTTAAAGTTCAAATATGTCTTTGACACAAAAAACAACTACTGATGAGGTTCTGGTTTGATATTAAAAAACGAATATTTTTGAACATAGAAAACGAAGTCTCCTAAAATGGTTTAAGTACGGTTGCAGCGCTTTTCATGAAATTTTGCTTGAGAGTGAATTTTAACAATTTCAATGCGTTCTTGAAGCGTTAGTGTTTACTTGTCAAATGCTCAAAGACGACCATGTCAAAAGTTAAAGCTGCCCAATTTTAATGGTGACAATCAACTTAGTGAAAAAGTAGTCTAAAGGAGGTTTCAGTTATTATTTATTAAGTACAATGCTTTATATTTTCATTGAACTTTTTTTAAACTTTATATAGCATATTATGAAACTGTAAATAAAATTAAAATTTTTCGTACATTTTTAAATACACTGCTATTTCTAAACATTATTAATCTTAATACTATAGTAACATTGGAGCTTTCTTATTTTTAAAATAAACTACTATACTATTTATATTTAAGGTTTTTCAATGTCTAATGATTTTCCTTTTGTTTCTTTTAAATACAATATGTTGAACATAAAACCAAATAAGGCAACGCCTCCGCATATCCACATAACGCCAGCTAGCCCGATAATCGTCATTAAAACTGGAAAAGCTTTCAAAGAAATAGTTGAAAAGAGTCCCATGAGAACCAAACAAAATGTCGACCCTAGCGAACGAATCTAAAATAAAAATAAATTTATTTAAAAAATCATTACATGTAATTAATATTTTGAAATATATTATGATCACGTAATTCAGTACTAAAACCTAAAGAATCAGTTTTTACGTAGAATTAAGGGTTTTCAACATTTTGAAGTTTGTCATTTGCATTCAATTTTTGAATTCTTTAATAGCCAGTTACGAGTTTGTTCGCCGGTAAAATTTTTACAAATATTTTAGAAGAGAATAAAAACCAAGCTAGCTCATTTTATAAAAATAGGGAATATAAGTAAATATTTAACTAAAGGAAAGTACACAGATAGATATAAAGATTTGAACAAAATTTACCTTCAAGGGAAGAACTTCAACGAGAATGACAAAAGACACCGACACAACTCCCAAATTTGCCGAAAATATAACAAATGATATCATCACTAACGGTATCCACTGATAGCTGGTTAGGTCATTGTGATGTGACAAATAAGAATAAGCTCCAACGATAGCACAACCTATGCAAAGAAAACTTGTCGAAAGCATCATTAACATTCTTCTTCCGAGTCTGTCAACTAAAACTGTTGCGCTGTATGAACCAAGTATTTGTGCCAATCCAATAACTATTGAACTTCCGTTTGGATTCAATATTGAACCTATGTCAGCAAAAATTATAGATGAATAATTAATTATGGCGAAATTTCCCGACAGCATATAGACGCCCATTAGAATTCCACCAATTCCAAGACCATTTAGAGCTCGTTTAGTTACTATAAAAACATAAAATAATATAAAATGTCAATAGATATAAGGCTCTGAAAAGCAATTACTTACAGAAATCGTGAATTGTCACTTGTTTCTGATTTTCAGCTGATTGAATGTTTGTCTTTAGTTCGTTAAAATCCAAAGACATTTGCTGGTCTCGTTCTTTATTGCCACTTTTATGGTTTTTGTAGAACTTAAATGATTTTTCTGCCAAAGAAGTTTTCCCTTTGCGCAGCAGGTATTGAGGAGTTTCCGGGTATTGAGTTAAAAGCAATAGATTGAGAATAGGCAAAGTCAAAATGACACCGGGAATTACGAAATAAGGAATGTATGATCCAATCACAAATCCAGATACCATACCGCTATTAATTGTAAAAATAAAAAGAGAACCTAAGGAACCTCGAACTCTGAAATATACAATAGACATTATTGTAAAAATTAAATTAATTGTCAAAAAGCATTTTAAAACTTACCTTGGATCAGCGATTTCAGATATGAATATTGAAATAACCACAAAAATTCCACCCCCTGTTAAGCCTCCTAAAAATCGGGCTATATAGAGGTGATAGACTTCGTTGGCGAAGTAAATTATGATCCAAAATGCCTATGTATGTAAATAATTGAACAAAATTTTGTAACTATAGTTAGTTTTGAATTTAATAAGTGTTAAGATTTTCGGAAATTCAGAACGTGTGTATAATCATTTCTCCACCAAAGCTGTTTTTTTCAGGAATTGTGACCGAAAAAAATAAATACAGCTGTAAATTTTGTTGTCAAACTGTTTAAGATTATTTTAAAAATTGAGTACGAAAGCGATATGCTGTTTAAGATTATTTTAAAAATTGAGTACGAAAGCGATATGCAAGGGTGGATCCAGACTTTTAATCAGGGAGTCACACACTTAAAATAAAGGCGAGCTTTTAAAAAACGCTTAAAAATGATCTTTAATGTTCTGTAAGTAGCGCCCGTGGCATGATGGTAAGTGCGTTGGACTATCATGCCAGAGGTTTTGGGTTCGATCTCTGCCTGTGCCATCTAAAGTTTTTTTCACGGGTACTGCCTCTTACGAGGAATTGACGTATTTTCCAAGAGTAATTCTTGTCATGAAAAGTGCTTTCTCAAATTTGCCGTTCGGATTCGGCTAAAAGCTGTAGGTCCCCTCCATTCATGACAACATTACTCACACACAGGAATGGTAGAGAGTCGTAAGTCACTAGCCCTAGTTCTCAACGCACTGTTGCGCCACCTTTACATATTTCAAGGGCTAATGTAAGATTTTTAATTGTTAGATTGTTTTAGAACACTGTCGTCTAGAAAGATATTGTCTAACTATTTAAGTTGGACGATTCCCTACATATGAAAGCATTCCAAGTTTTCGAAATATGCCATATTAAGAAGCTAAAATATAATAGTTTAGAGTGGTTTTTGGTGCATTTCACGCTTAAATGTTAAGAATTGTGTTGAAACTTTTTGTTTTATTCAAAAATAATTTATTCTGTTCTTGTTGGAATTTCTATAAATGCGAAGAACGCTTGAAAAATATAGATGCGAAACCCAGAAAATGAGGAAGTTTGCCAGAAAAATGTGATCTTTTTTCGTAGTAAAATAAAACAGAATCTGATATGAAGAATTGTCTGGCTTTTTGTTACGTATTCTTTTCGGACTCAATTTTCGGAAGTCTATTATTACAACCGTTATTAGTCTGCTTACTCGTTGATTGAAGCGTTATACTAGAAGACAAATACTAAAAAAATACTGCGTGAAGCCTTTCAAAATATTTTGATCTTAAAGGAAATAAAGAAGTTGGGAAGAAGCTTTAGTGTGGAATTCACAAATTACACGTTGCAGAATCTCTTTTCACTTCAGTTCTCGAGAGATTCAAAGCTTTTATATTAAATTAATGGATATGAAGTGTTCATTATGTTTTTCAATTAGCCATTATTTGAACGAAAGTGTCACTTTTGCTGTTTGGAACATTTATGTTCTTGAAATTCGTGTTTCAATCTTATTTCTAGAGCATCCAAAGAAAATTCACTTCAAAAAGTAAATTTATTAATTTTTTAAGATCTTTAAAATTTTTAAATTTAATATTAAATAAATTTTAAAAGAAAAAAACAGAACGCAATTGGAAAAGGCCTAGATTTCCGATCGATATTATGTTCTTGGTCCAATCCAAGAATTAAAAAGGGTTCTACTAATTTTATAAAAGGCAAGAAAAACTGAGAATAATACCCAGAAAGCTTGAGATATCATGTGTAATTCATTTTGAATAACTTCACTAGTTAACTAAATTTGGCTTTAAACTAATTTCATCATATAGACTTTCAGTAAAATTTTTATAAACATCCAACAGTGAGTTGTTTTCATACAAATTAAAATCTAAAAAAATAGTAGGCAAAATTGGTAAAAAATAAGACAAATCGACAGGCGGGAGGCAAGTTATCAGGGTCGCATCCCAGCCTATTTTTTGATGATTAAAATAAGAAGAAACTTATTTACGTTTCAAAATGTTTAATTAAAACAAATTATATGTATAATCATAAAAACATAAACAAAAACTAACTTTTGGCTGCCATTATGCATTCTAAATGGAATGTCGCATGTTTTACTAAATTACATTATATTTCATAGCAATCGGAAGTGTGGTGCCGTGAAATAAGACCAACTTTTAAAAATCAGCCTTAATGCATTTTACAAAAGTGAAATAATGAGGCCAATTTTCAACTGTTGGTCATACTGCACTCTGTCAAAGGCAAATAAGGCCAAAATAGTTTGAAAAATAAGAATAACTTATTTTCACGTTGAGGTATGTATGCCCCTCCTTGGGTTAGAGTAGGTGGGAGGTTGAGTGTATGCGAAGTTTTTTTAAAGTGAAATAAAACCAATTTGACTTTGTTTATTTTTCATAGGAAGTTATTGTAATTGGTCCGATTTGTCAAATTGAAAATTTTGACATTTCTCGACGTTTCAAGGTCCCTAGAGTCGAAATAAAAGATTTTTAGAAAGATGTCTGTGTGTGCGTGTGTACGTACGTTCGTACGTTGTTGAGTGGGCGGTTTTTTTTACCATAGCAATTTTAAAAAAAGGTGAAAATTTTGGTTAACCCTAAATATCTCACAAACCAATCAAGCTAGAGACTTGATTTATATTACATATTGTAACGCGAAACTTATAAATCAAAAAAACTAAAACAAAATATTTGTCACCTCGAAAATTTTATGAACAAAAAATTATTTTATATCCAAAACAATTTTGTGCAACGAAGATTAACGTTTTTAACATCTGATAAAATTTTGAGAAAAAATCGAATTGACAGTTTTTTTTACAAAAAATAAAAACCTAAAAAAAATGCATGAAAGTTGGTAAAAACTGATTTTCGACTCATATATCTTTTCAAAACTTTGAGATATTGGCTTTAAACTAATTTTATATTTTAACAAATATTGTTGTCAACATTAAGTAAAATTTAGAGAAAAATCGAACTGACAGTTTTTTTTCCAAAAAATAAAAACCTAAAAAAAAATTAATAAAAGTTGGTAAAAATTGATTTTCAACTCAAATATCTTTTAAAAAATTTAAAATATTGACTTAAAACTAATTTTATCTTATAATAAATATTGTTTTTAACATTCGGTAAAATTTTGTTAAAAATCGAATTGAAAGTTTTCTTACAAAAAATAAAAACCTAAAAAAAGCATTACTAAAAGTTGGTAAACATTCATTTTCGACTCAAGTATCTTTTCAAAAATTAAAATATTTTCTTCAAAACTATTTTATCTCAAAGAAAATATTGTTTTCGACATTCAGTTAATTTTTTATAAAAATCCAACAGAAAATAGTACGCACATTTGGTAAAAATTGATGTTCGGTTCTCGATATTTCGTGAACAATAGAAGATGTTGACCTCAAATTAATTTCATTCATCCAATTTGTATTTGTTTATATAAGAAAAAAAAACTTTTAAGAAATGCTACTAAAATTGGTAAAAATTGTTTTTCGACTAAAAATCTCGTTAACAAAAATAGATTACGAAATCAAACTATTTCATTATATGCAAACTATTGTTGGTAATTTTTAAATTTTTAAGAATAATTCAACTGATAACTTTTATAACAAAACTCGAAAACCTACAAACTTTTAAGCAAGACAAATCGACAGACGGGAGGGGAAGTTATTAGTGTGGGTCGCATCCCAGCCTCTTTTTTCATTTTGTTTAGGTGTAATAAGATCAACATTTGGAAATTGACTTAATTACACTTTAAAAAAGTGGCCGATTCTTGATACTTGGCCTTTTTTCACATGGCTCTATTTCACGGCACCCGGAAAAATTTAAGAAAAAATACACAATAGCAAACCCTTAAGTGAAATCATACACATTTTCCACCTTTTCCTGTTATAAGTACATTACATATATATACATATGTAATTTAAATAAAGTTACTTACCATATGTGGTAGAGGCAATAAATATAGGGATATTTTTCTTCCAACTAAATCCAATATGATACCATACAAAATTGTTCCCAGCATTCCTCCAATGCTAGTAAGTGATCCAATCCATGAAACTTGCTCCACTGTGACTTTGAACATCAAAGGCGAATCTTCCGATTGAAATAATAAAAGCATCGGAGAAAGCCATCCCAAAGCAATTCCATAGCTATATGCGATTATAATAACTATTGTTTTTTGTTAGAGATTATTTAAAAAATGTTATGTAACACTTATTTAAAAATGGTTTATACCTGTGAAAGTGGCCGTCAATTGACGTCGATAGGATTTATTCAACACACTTCCTTCATCATAGAAACACGATATTGTCATTTTAGTAAATAGTTTTTTTTTTAAGTTGGGTGCAAGAACTGATGGGGAAATTAAACGCAAGTTTTAGAATTATTTGGAAGGTTATATTGTGGCATCAATTCCGGTGTTGAACCGATTGAAAAGAAAAGTGTATCGGTATGGAAGTGATCTAGAAGTTCATTTTCTGCATCGCCACTGGTTAATATGATACTCTGAGATACTCTAGCACTGTCCTTATTAATAATTTTTGATTTTTTTGTTAGAATTGTTTGAGAAAAATAATGTCTTGCATCACCACCGCGGTGAATGGTGATACTTAACTAAATGGGTAAATTTATGTGTTTATGCTTACGAAATGATTTAAAAAACTTCTTTTCTTGTATCACCACCGACCGATTAATAGTGATGCTCTGAGATAGCACGCTTCTTTTGTTACTATCTAAGTTTATAAGTATTTTGCAAATTTGTTGCTTGAATTTAATCTTATCATACGAAGTTGACAAACATTTATAATAGCTATTTGCTCAAATTGTGTTTTTACAACCTAAACAAATTAAATTGTCATTTTTAAAATGATATTTGTTTTGCATGTGATTTTAAACAATACTAAGCCTTTTTCACAGTAAAATGACTTAACAAAAACCCAAAATAAAACATAAATACATAGTTTAAATAATATATTGTTTTCTTTTTTTATGAGGAAAAGAATTCAATTAAACCTCTCTCCTTTGATCTTATAAGCCTTTCATTTCAGATTCATACTTTGAGGGAGTAAATATTTGTTGTTTTTTTTTCTTTAATCCCAATTGCCTTGAAGTTAGGAAGTCTCGAAATTGAACAAACTGACTGTCAAGCGATAATTTATATGCATACTAATTTGGAATTTTCATTTTACTATAAATAAAAGCTTAAAAAATTAGATTAATTATTAAATTATTAATCATACAACTTGCTTCTTCGTTGATCTGAATTTATAAGGATACAAACAAATTAAGTCACCGATTGTTAAATCTTACAATATTACATATATATGTATGTTTATGGCAGTGAGAAATATCCTTACTTTCTCCTTCAATCATGAATTGTTATAATTAATTGTTTTAGAAAATGAATCCGCCAATTAATAGAAAGAAATCTGACAATCATGTCAGAAAATGTATCTACATATATGTATGTACATATAAACTAAGTCATTGTTTTTGAAGGTGGTACAAGTCAATTGTCCATGTTTCGAGGTTTTTGAGTTTTTACGTTTATAAGTGTTAAAAAATAAAAGTAAATGTTACAAAATCCCAGCTGTGTGTGTCTTAGATTATTAATATGTTGAATTAAAAAAAAAAAAAAAGTACAAAATTTCTCAATGAAAACACTAAAATATATGTAAATACATTTTATCACTATTGTTAATAACAAAATTATAATATAATAAAAACCGAGGCAATTTAAGTCCATATTTCTTACTGGACATTATTTTACTAATTGCACTTACAAAGTGTAAAAAAGAGGAATGAGTTAGCAAATATATTTTCATAAATTATTGAATATATAGAAACATACTATGGTATTTATTATCTTTTAAATGAAAATATCGGGTGATTTTTTAAGAGCTTGAGAACTTTTTTTAAAAAAAAAACGCATAAAATTTGCAAAATCTCATCGATTCTTTATTTGAAACGTTAAATTGGTCCATGACATTTACTTTTTGAAGATAATTTCATTTAAATGTTGACCGCGGCTGCGTCTTAGGTGGTCCATTCGGAAAGTCCAATTTTGGGTAACTTTTTCGAGCATTTCGGCCGGAATAGCCCGAATTTCTTCGGAAATGTTGTCTTCCAAAGCTGGAATAGTTGCTGGCTTATTTGTGTAGACTTTAGACTTGACGTAGCCCCACAAAAAATAGTATAAAGGCGTCAAATCGCATGATCTTGGTGGCCAACTTACCGGTCCATTCCTTGAGATGAATTGTTCTCAGAAGTTTTCCCTCAAAATGGCCATAGAATCGCGAGCTGTGTGGCATGTAGCGCCATCTTGTTGAAACCACATGTCAACCAAGTTCAGTTCTTCCATTTTTGGCAACAAAAAGTTTGTTAGCATTGAACGATAGCGATCGCCATTCACCGTAACGTTGCGTCCAACAGCATCTTTGAAAAAAACGGTCCAATGATTCCACCAGCGTACAAACCACACCAAACAGTGCATTTTTCGGGATGCATGGGCAGTTCTTGAACGGCTTCTGGTTGCTCTTCACTTCAAATGCGGCAATTTTGCTTATTTACGTAGCCATTCAACCAGAAATGAGCCTCATCGCTGAACAAAATTTGTCGATAAAAAATTTGTCGATAAAAAAAAAACGAACACTGATTTTGGTAATAAAATTCAATGATTTGCAAGCGTTGCTCGTTAGTAAGTCTATTCATGATGAAATGTCAAAGCATACTGAGCATCTTTCTCTTTGACACCATGTCTGAAATCCCGCGTGATCTGTCAAATACTAATGCATGAAAATCCTAACCTCAAAAAAATCACCCATTATTACGTAAAATCAAAATTAGACTTCTCAAAAAAATGTATTAAACAAATAATGTATTACATGTATTTTTTGGGACCAAGTTAACACAGCTATACAACTCCATATATTTGCAATATCCTAGTTTATATAAATTATATATATATTTTATTAATTCCAAACTTAGGTTAGGTTAGGTTGAAGTGGCTGTCCAAGATGGAAACGGACACACTTAAGCCAGTTTAATGGCCCATTGTGATACCACATGAATCTTGAGGTTTCTTCCTAAGCTCAATGGAACCAGTTTGAGTCCCTTACGAAACGTGAGAGGCTGCTTATGCCGATATGATTTAGATCGTTTAGATCGTTAAAGAAGAATTCTCCTAGGTAATTCTTGCGTTTTCGAGCCAGAACAGGGCATGTGCAGAGAAGATGAAGAACTGTTTCTTCCTCTTCCTCGTCCATACAGCTTCTGCAGAAGTCATTTGAGAATACGCCTATTGGTGTGGCGTGCTTTCCTATTAGACAGTGTCCGGTTATGACACCTATTATCGAGCTTATATGCGATCTGCTTAGAGATAGCAAGCACCTTGAACGTTTTAAATCCAGTGTTGGCCAGATGTTTTTTGTGACTTGACACGTGGTGATGTTGTTCCACCTGGTGCCTGCCCTCCTCGCAGCGTCTTGCATTAGCAACAGTTTACAAGTAGCGATTGGTATGCCAGTACGTGCCAAACGTGGTAGAATGGGCTGTACTGTACCGTTCCTGGCGAGTTCATCTGCCTTACAGTTACCTGGAATGTCTCTATGGCCAGGCACCCAGCAAAGGTGAATATTAAACTGTTGTGCCATCTCCATTAGAGATGATCGACAGTTCTGGACTGTTATAGAGTTTGTAGAGACAGAATCCAGAGATTTAATAGCGGCCTGACTATCTGAGAAAATACGGATATCAGATATCGATATCACGTTTTCTTTAAGCCAGGACAAGACTTCTTTTATCGCCAAAAGTTCCGCCTGGAACACGCTGCAATGATTGGGAAGGCGGAATGAGAGACTTAATTTCAGTCGTTCAGAGTACACACCTCCACCAACCCCTTCTTTTGTTTTTGATCCATCTGTATAGAAGTGGATTGACTCGTCTTCCAGGAATGTCCTATCCTCCCAAAAAGATCTGGGAGGTATAGAAATCTGGAAATTTCTTTCGAATTGTAGTTGGGGGATGGTGTAGTCTGTGTGCTTTGGGATTGATTCTAAATAAGTAAGAATAACGGAGTGGCCAATGTTGTTGTTAGTCCACTGCGACGAAGCTTTGAGGCGAATAGCAGAGCTTGCAGCTATTTGTTTGCTAAAAATGTCAAGAGGTGTTAGGTAGAGTAAGGTGTTCAGTGCAGCAGATGGGGTCGTGCGAAGCGATCCGCTCCGCTTACACATAGGCAAGCTGAACGTTGGACTTTATTTAATTTATCTCGGTTTATACCTTTTTCTAAAGCAGTCCACCATACTGCCACACCGTACATTAAAATCGGTCTGATTACCGATGTGTATAGCCAATGCGTGATTCTGGGTTGTAAGCCCCATTTATTACCGATGGCTTTTTTGCAAGAAAAGAGAGCTCTTTCCTCTACGTTGCGTTTCCAATTTAGTTTTTTATCTAAGACAAGACCCAGGTATTAAGCCTCGTCTGAGAATTTTAATTGGATTCCTTTAATATCGGGAGGGTTGACAAAGGAATTTTGTATCTCCTCGAAAATAAGACCAAATCGGTTTTGTGTGGGTTAACACCCAGTCCACACCGATCAGCCCAAAGTATTAGTCTGTCTAAGGCATTTTGTAAGAGTTCTTTTAAGGTGTTAAGATGCTTTCCTGAAACTGCTATAGCAACGTCGTCCGCATAGGCTATCACTCTGAAACCCTCCGCATCACGACTAGTTAGGATTTCATTCACCACTAGGTTCCAGAGGAGAGGGGATAGAACACCACCTTGCGGTGTCCCTCTATACTAACGAATCGTCTGCCAGAAGAGTTGCCCAGTTTTGAGTTAATTATTCTGCTAGTAAGCATTAAATGAATTAACTCCCGAAGCGAACTCTCTACATTTAGAGATGTTAGTGCAGATGTGATTGCAGATGTGTCCACGTTGTTAAAGGCACCTTCGATGTCAAGGAAAGCAACCATAGTGAACTCTTAATGATGGAGCGAATATTCGACGGTGCGTACTAAGGTGTGTAACGCTGTTTCCACCGATTTACCTTTACAGTAGGCGTGTTGAGATGAAGACAGAAGTCTTGTATCAATACTTGCCCTTAAATGGATATCAATCAATCTTTCCAAGGTCTTAAGAAGAAATGATGATAGACTTATAGGTCGTAGATCTTTAGGGTTGACTTGCGAGCATTTACCTGTTTAGGTATAAAAACAACTTTAGCTTCTCGCCATGCCGAGGGAACATGGACCAGGTAAAGACAGCTGTAAAAATTGCCTCAAGGATTGGTGCAATTATGTCAGAAGTCTTTTGTAGCTCGGCTGTTGTTATTCCAAGCTTACAAGCTTTAGTTTTAGTTTTATTTCATTAATCAGATTACAATCTTTATTGACTAGATACTAAATGCTTATAAATTTAAATAATATGCAATAAATATTAATAAATTGTTTTATAATAAATAAATAAATATAAATTTGTAAAAAAAGGGAAACAAAATTTATTCTTGAAACTGATTAGGAAGTTACAGTTTTAATATTATTTAACAAATATTTTTCAAACATATCTCTCGAAACATCAAGATCAAAATCAATCCTATTGCAAATTGAATTCACTTCTCTAATGCAACCCGTGATTCGTTTATTACGGCCATAATTTGTACTATAAAGCTGTTCATAAAATTAAAACCGATAGCGTGTAGCTCTAGAGGGTGCGTTAACACAATTAACTAATGTTAATAAAGGAGGATAATTAATATGAAAAGTTACTATGTCTCTCAAAAAACATAACTGAAAAATAAGCCCGACGATCATAAAGATATTGCATACCAAACAACAAACATCTACATATATTTTCTATATTATTATATAAAAGCGAAACCATTTTAAAGTTTGTAACGCATGATCTCAGAAAGTAGTCAACCGATTTATTTGAAATATATTTTATTATTTTCTATATTGTTATGAGAGTGTTTATGGCTTTATTTTTTTTTTTATTAATTATTTGTCAAACTTAAATACTATTAATTTTACATTTTTTGCCCATTTTTTTTCATTAGTTGACTTATACAACCACTCATATCTTAAAACCTATACAATAATCGACAAAGATTAGCATTGCTTCATAAAGCCAATATTGTTTCGCAAATTTTAAGCCTAAAATCACTTCTAAGTTAAACATACAACCTGAGAAATAAATAAAAACAAATTATAAAATTATAAACTTTTTGAATTTATTTTATCCAGGAAATTAGATTCCATCACAATCGCAAATGCTCTTTCTCTCTATGTGTTCCATTTAATAGTTCCGTTTTTTCTCTTACCTACCTACCAGGGTTCAAACCTCACTTCGATCGAAGCAAATCTACTCCAGTTTTGAGGGAGAAAACAAATCTACTTCGCCACTCCGCTTTTTTCAGATGACAGCACTGTGTATTCTCCAAACAACTCTGCTCTGACTCTCTGTCTCTGAACGGAATCATAATTTGTCTTACTTAATATAAGCAATATTTAGTTAGCTTTTGGTATACTCATTAAAAACAACCACTAATAAAATGGAAGAACTTATGTTCCAAAACTTATCTGACTATATGTTAACTCTAGCCGTTTTACCACACAGCAGCGCCACAGCTGAGAGAACGTTTTCCGAAATGAATTTATTGAAAACTAAAATAAGAAATCGTTTACATGTCAATACAGTTGAAAATTTAATGTTTTCGCGATCATTAATAGCAGATCGAAAACAAATTTTTGAGTCGCCGCTTGAATTGATTAAATTTATAAGAGAATTTAAATTTGTCCAAGGCAAATACATTCTAAAATAAAATCAATAAAAACCAAAAATATTTTTAGTATGTATTATGAATAGTTTTTAGTTTCTGAAGTCTTAAACCGTTTGTGATTCATTTTTTGTTTAAAAAAAATTAATATTTTTGCTAAAAATATAGTTTTTGAAAACATGTCAATACAGTTGAAAATTTA
This sequence comes from Eupeodes luniger, assembly GCA_951509635.1. Classification (NCBI taxonomy): domain Eukaryota; kingdom Metazoa; phylum Arthropoda; class Insecta; order Diptera; family Syrphidae; genus Eupeodes; species Eupeodes luniger. The sequence continues at coordinate 49,846,440 of OX608075.1, read as the reverse complement.
ATGTTTTCGCGATCATTAATAGCAGATCGAAAACAAATTTTTGAGTCGCCGCTTGAATTGATTAAATTTATAAGAGAATTTAAATTTGTCCAAGGCAAATACATTCTAAAATAAAATCAATAAAAACCAAAAATATTTTTAGTATGTATTATGAATAGTTTTTAGTTTCTGAAGTCTTAAACCGTTTGTGATTCATTTTTTGTTTAAAAAAAATTAATATTTTTGCTAAAAATATAGTTTTTGAAAACTATAGTTTTTTTGTTTTCAACTCTAATTTCTTATTTAATTTAGTGTATAAGATATTAAGTTTAAGGTATTTAAGTCTGAATGAATTTATGTGATTTTTTTGTTAAAAATACTTTTATTTCAGTTAAATAAATTTTTGTTAAAAGTACAGTTTTTGAAAACTTGAGTTTTTCTTTCATTTTTAAATCTACTTCGGAAATTTTTGATTTACTTCACTTTTGCTGCAAATCTACTCCGAAATTTTGTTACTGAGGTTCGAACCCTGCTACCTACCTACCAATTTTTCTGTATTGTATTTGTATAGTTCATCAACTAACCTACACACACACATTACTTTTTTGTTTCTCAAATTCTATCGGCACATCGTGGGCTCTTTTTTTTAAGTTACTATGAACATTTAATTAACTACAGTGCCGAGCACATGAAATGCCGATTTATCTCAAGAAAAATTAGATCTTTTTTATTTTTCTGGTTCGAGGAAGTGAATAGATTATAATTCTTCCAATTTAAAAATAAAAAAAGTTCTTTTATAATAGCTTGAATTACCAATTTTGTATCACTTCCTCGAACAATAAAACTGAAATTAAGTTAAAATTTTCTTTACAAATAACTCGAAGAAAGTCGATAAAAAGAGCACACAAATGTGGGTAGGTTAAGTCAGTTGCACTGCACTGAACATGAGCAGATGAATAAAAAAATGTGTCTATGGATATTTACACACGCATACCTATAGATGTATGAGAAAAGAAAAACACAAATTTGTTTTTTTTACCGCAAATCTATACTATTATATAAAAGCGAAACCATTTATGTATAGATATAAACGAAAATTAATATTATTGTTGAAAATATGCTCAGTCCCATTGAGAAATTTGTTCATATGCTAATACTAATATTCAAAATACATATGTTCGTGGTTACAATTTGCGAAGCAATGCGAGCACGGGTCGGCTAGTATTCTATAAAGCAAGAACTGGTGCCTACTGTTCGCTGAATTATCGGTTTGGGATTAATAACATAAATAGAGGATTCAAATATCTTACTTTATTGACTATTTCTTACTTTTTTCTAAAAGTCAACAAACACCCCTTTCGACAAAAACAACCCAAATTATTGGGAGACGATAAAATGCAAGGTATTTCATAATCGTGAATACGAACAATTTATTGTAAGGCCAATCAATTTTCATCTTTTCCTAATGTTTCTGAATATGAATTTCAGAACAAACAATGCATTTCAGAACAAACACCTTACAGCCAGTTTCATGGGCCATTTTGGAGAGAACACATATGGTTTGATGGATTTTCTATTAGGACTGTCATGTTAGAGGACTTGGGTTCAATCCCTGCCTGTGCCATTTTTAGTTTTTGTCACGGGTACTTCTTGAGAGGAATTGAAAAATCCTCCCAGAATAATTCTTGTCTTGAAAAGTGCTTTCTCCAATTAGCCATTCGGATTTGGCATACAAATCGTCGTTTCCCTACATCCTTTTGAAATTACTTGCACACATGAATGGTTAAGATTAGAATTGATACTTTTATGATTGAGTTCGTAGAAATTAATTCGATCTTAGACGATAGAAATTTAAATAAAAAATGTTCGCATTATGTGACGGTTTTGGTTTTACAGACAGTTCATTTATGGTCAACTTTTCTGTAGTTCTATTCTTTTTCTTTTTATTATTTTCATTGACTTCAAAATATCTGCACGTTAACGGTACGAAACCTGATGGCACAAAAAAAGTTAATTAAACTTTATGCAAGCTATAGATTACCATAATTCCAAATAATTCGGAAATTGTCACCACTTTCATGCCATGAACGACAGCCCCTGGACACACCAGCATTCATTTTGTTGTTGTCAGTTTTGAGCTCATATAATAGTACTTTATTTTTTTATTTTTATTCAAATTTGGGCCCAGGAATCACAAAAAGCTTCGTTAAAAGTGTCCTTGTATTTTAATTGTCTGCTATCTTCATAAACTTAAAAAAAAAGCCATGGTCAAACGTTTTCAATTATTTTAAAGTGCGGTGAACGTAGGGGCCATGGTGAAAGTTTCAAGTCTTCTGATTGAATTCAACTTCTAACAACACAAGTATGAATGGAGGCATTGTCATTTTGGAAAATACAAAGCAGAGGTCCAAAAATGATTCTCAATTGCCTGTTCCGGGGAGAGTACGATAACTTTGGCGCCGAGATATAATAACGGTTTTTGGTAGAGGGGCTTAATACAAGCATTTTTTACTATGGGAGGGGGGGGGGTCTATCTCCCCCCGTTTAGGCGGTAGGGGCAATTTAAAAAAACATGTACTTTAAATGGAAAAAAAATAATTAAAAAATAACGGTAATACTTACAATTAAGTATTATACCTTTTTCAAAGCCAACACTTGTGTCTAGTAGCTTGTTTTTAAATCAAGTCAAAACTATGCATAGTTTCCGAAAAACACTGTTTTAAACTCAAAATGTGGTAAAAAAAAAAGTTAAAAATATGGTTTAGAGTGTAATATTTCAAAACTTTTAGATTATCTACAATTTTTTTTTTTAGAATACATTGCTCTTATTTATTTTTGATCGAAAACTGAAAACTAGATGTTTCTATGTCTTTTAGTTTTTGAGAAAATTGAAAATTACCAAAACAAAATATTTCAATTAAATTACTTTTTTTATATCCAGTTTATTTAAATGCATATGAAATTTTGCATGCACTCACCGAACCTTTCACCTTTTCCACCTTGCACCCACTCCAACTCGCACCCACCCCAAATCCTATAGTGAGCCCAAGCAGGGGGGTTAGGCATCTTACTGTTTGCATTAGAAATTTCATATATACCTACATATGTGATTGTTGTTTTATTTTTGTTTTTTGGTTTTGGGGTTTTTAAAACTACTTTTTAAAGAGTTTTTTTGGTATTTACTTTCAGGATAATTGTTAAAGATTAGGTCATTTTGTGAGTCAAGTAAAGCAATTCATTTAGCATAACCCAGAATGCACCACGAGGAGGTAGAATTGCATTGCATTCCGCGTCCCAGTCAGTTAGTTTTTAAGTAAGTCAGGAGTTAGTGAAAAATAGTCACGTTAATTTTGTGAAAATTGTTGATACCAAATCCCCAAACGAACAAAAAATCGAAAAATTATTTAATTTTGGGTGAAGAAGTGGATGTTTAGCCGCCATTTTTAAAAAGGAAATCCGACTTATTCAAACGTTAAATGGAGAATGGCTTTGGTAAACAATAACCTGCACCAACCTTGTTAAAAAAAAACGGTTAAACATCAAATGCTTCCTCTTGTTATTTATGATCTAACTATATAGGTACATACTTTTTACTATGGCTGCATTATATGTGTGTACATAGTTATATGCATATTTATGTATGACATAAACATATGTGCATGTTAAGAAACTACGAGAATTTGCTTCCGTTGTGTTGTTGTAAAGGTAATGCAAATTTTTTTATAATGCAATACATTTTTATGCTCAAATATATTAAATGTTAAAGTTTTTGTCAAGTACCTAACGGTATATTTAAAAAAAAAGAGATTGAAATGGACATGACATATATGTACATATGTTTATGTATATAATATCAATTATTTTTTAATTCAGCTTATTTAAATGCAAGAAAACTTTGAATGCACCTCATCTTGCACTCACCGAACCTTGCTCCCTCCTCACTTTGCACGCACTCCAACTTGCACCCACCCCAAATCCTATAGTGAGCCCAAGCAGGGGGGTTGCAGGGGGGCAGCATGCCCCCCTTACGGATCCCACTGTTGCATACAACCAAACTTGCACCTACCATTGTTACTATCAAAGATTTTTGAAGCAAAAAAAAAGAATTAAATTAAAATAGTAGTTGTGGTTATTTTCAATTTTCTCAAAAACTAAAAGACATAAAATCATCTAGTTTTCAGTTTTCGAGCAAAAATAAATAAGGGCAATGTATTCTAAATAAAAAAAATTGTAGATAAACTAAAAGTTTTGAAATATTACACTCTAAACCATATTTTTAACTTTTTTTTTGACCAAATTTTGAGTTTAAAACAGTGTTTTTCGCAAACTATGCATAGTTTTGACTTGATTTAAAAACAAGCTACTAGACACAAGTGTTGGCTTTAAAAAAAGGTATAATACTTAATTGTAAGTATTACCGTTATTTTTTAATTATTTTTTTTCCATTTAAAGTACATGTTTTTTTAAATTGCCCCTACCGCCTAAACGGGGGGAGATAGACCCCCCTCCCATAGTAAGAAATGCTTGTATTAAGCCCCTCTACCAAAAACCGTTATTATATCTCGGCGCCAAAGTTATCGTACTCGTGCCCCTGTTCCGGAAAACATTTATAGTTCAAAGTTCAAATTCGATTTTGCTTAGTTATGTTATAGCTCCCCACACCATGCGATGCGATGTCTTTCCAAAATAAGCTCATTCTATCTCAGATCACGGAAATACAAGTTGTTGGCCAACGGGCCGTCAAGGTTAAACTTTTTTTCACTCGAAAAGACAACGCCGTAGAATAAACGGCTTTTCTCATGATGTTGTTGTTTTTCCCTTGTCCCTTTTAGATTTTTCCAATATTTTTGTAGATCAGCAATATGATTGCTTACAACTTCCTTGCTTTTCTATTTTACGTCTTGAGAGTCATAAATCGTTGAAATCATCTATTTTTACTCTAATGTAATAAAATATTCGCAATAGTTCCATCCAAGTGAATCATCTTATTATACGCTTTTTTAGTAGTTCATTATTTGATATTGGGAATTTCCAAAGCTCGTTTCTAATTAAGCCTTTAGTTTTATAAATTTGTAATAGTGAAATACGTACCTATTCACAGGTAGTAAACGTTTAAAGGTGCAACACTTCCACCAGCTATAAAAAGCAAAAATCGATTCCAAAATTTGTGGCCTCATCCTAGTGGTTGGCAGTAACTATTAACATTTATTGAACGTTCGGTGGCGCGGAAATCAATGCATGGTAAAGTCGCAACCTTATGGAATAGTGTTATAGGTGAGTACCACTACCAGTTGCAAATTTGACAACCTCTGAAAGATAACATATTATTAAAACTTAATAAGAATGTCATTCTTGTATCGAATACGTTTTTATCAAGACAAAAAAAAAAAAAAAAACAAGTTTAAGTCATATTTTTTATTTTAATTAAACGCATCATTGTTGTCTAAAGATTTTCCTTTAGTTTCTTGTACACAAAATAAAAAGAACAAAAACCCTAAACCAGAGACAGTAGCGCATATCCACATTACACTCGGCAAACCAATGCCTGCCATTAAAATTGGAAACAACTTTAGAGCTCCGAATGCAAATATCCCCATAACCATTTGACACAAAGTTGCACCCAATGACCGAATCTGAAGATAAAGCACAAAATATTTGTATTATTCAAAGGTGTCTTTCGCGACCTTTTTCACATCTTAAATATGGATTAACTAATGACGTAAATAAATAATTAACTACCTTTGGAGGAAGAACTTCAACGAGTAAAACAAATGTAATTGCAGCAATTCCGGTGCTACCAGCAAATATAATGAACGAAATCAGCAACACTGGCAGAAAATGTATCCTAGTCAAGTCAATGCGATCTGTTAAGTGGACATATCCACCAAAAGTCGCCAGCAGCATAGCCATACTTCCCGAAGATATCATCATAAGAATCTTCCTTCCAAATTTGTCAACAAAAAATGATGCAACGTATGAGCCCAAAATCATAACTCCACCAATAACAATTGTGCTAGTGTATGGATCTATAGAAGATTTAGTTTGGGCAAAAATCAGCGAAGAATAATTTGTAATGGAATAAAATCCACAAAAGACATTAATGAATATTATGGTAATTCCAGTTGCCATTCCCTTAATTGATCGTTTGTTCACTAAAATTTAAAGAACTTACATTAGTATAAATTTGAAAAGAAAAATTGAAGAATAATTTTTACTAAAGTCTTGTGAAGAAACCTTTTGCTGTGTGTTTGATAAATTGATAGCTTCTCTTAATTCTGCAAATTGTGTATTAAATTTTTCTTCATCATATTCATCGTTAATGATGTGATTGTGGCATGAATAGTATTTCAATGAGTTTTTCGCTTTATCGAAATATCCTTTGCTTACTAAATGCTGCGGAGTTTCTGGACAGCGTACAAGAAACACAATACTCATGATTGGTAGTGTTAAAACTGCTGGAGGTACAATGTGGTATGAAACGTGTGATGCCACTATATTTCCAACTAAAACACCTACATTTGTAAAGAGGGCTACAAGTGATCCCAGAGTTCCACGAATTCTGAATAAATATAAACAAAAATCATTTAAAATCTGATTTGTATGCATACTTTAAAGCTTAGTACTTACTGAGGATCAGCTATCTCTGATATGAATATTGGAAAAATGAGAAAAATACCACCTCCAGTTATTCCACCAATCAAACGGGCTAAATAGAGATGATAGACGTTGCTGGTAAAATATACCATGACCCAAAAGAACTAGAAAATAAAATTTGTTGATTAAATAATTTAATGTTGGTCTTCATAGCATCTATGTATAGGGAAGTACTTTACAGAGCAATGTCTAGTTTTGACATCCCTGTCAAACTTATTCGTTTGTGCAGAATGACGATGGAGAATAGACGCTTCTCTATCAAGATCGAAAAAGATCTCACCGACGCATTTGATGCGTGCAAAACTCAACCGTCGCGTCAACACTAAGTTAAGGTATGAATTTTGGGAAGAAGTTTACTTTGAATGTGATCCTACTAAAGCTTTTTATTTATTTAACTCAGTTTTAGATAAACACATCAAAGATTCTTCTCAATTTGTTTCTTTTAGACACACGAGAAAAATGTTAAAAGTCTGGATGACACCTCATTTATTAAAATTAATAGATAAGAAGAAAAAACTTGCTATCAAATGTAGTAAGCATCCACAAAATATAGGCTTAAAAAAATATTATAAAAAACTATGCAAACACACTAAAAGAATGGTAGATGATGTCCGTAATTCCTACTTTACTAACCGTTTTAATCGTTTCAAAGGTAACGTCAAGATGGAATGGGAAGTTGTCAATAACTTACTAGGAAAACAACCAAAAAGCAATGAAATCAACAATGTTTTAATAAACAACAACATAGTTAATGATAACAGCGAAATAGCTAATAGTTTTAACGATTTTTTTGTTAACATTTCGGATAGCTTAAAACCATCTTTTCCAACTAACAACAGTTGCAATTGTAATATTTTTTCAAACTTAAAAGAAGATAGAATGCAAGTAAATAGCTTCTGCTTCCAAGCTATCACGCCCGCAGAGGTTTTTAAAATGATAAGTCGCCTGAAAAATACAAATTCTTGCACCAGTGATGGTATTTCTGGAAAATTTTTAAAAGAAATTGCATGGGAAATTGTTGATGTTTTGAGTTTCATTTTTAATATTAGCGTTGAGAGTGGTATATTTCCGAAGTTGTTAAAATGTGCTGAAGTAATTCCACTATTTAAAAAAGGTAATAGAAAAAATATTAGTGACTACAGACCAATCTCGTTACTTCCTACTTTTTCAAAGCTTTTTGAAAAATTAATAAAAGTGCGAATGCTTTCATTTTTAGAAAAAAATTGCCATTTATCATCCGACCAGTTTGGTTTTAGATCCGGTAAATCCACTGAAGATGCTATTCTAAAAGTATGCTGTAACTTATACAATGGTATTGAACAAAATCAATCAAATATGGCACTTTTCATTGATATGACCAAAGCGTTTGACATGGTAGACCATGATTTGCTATTAGTCAAACTTTATAATGCGGGTTTTAGGGGTTCCACTTATGAGTGGTTTAAATCTTATTTGGTAGGCAGAGAGCAAAAGGTTCGTGTAAATGGAGTTTTTAGTACATCGGTTCTTATAAAGAATGGAGTTCCACAGGGATCTGTTCTTGGGCCATTATTATTTCTTATTTATATGAACTCCCTATTTCAACAAAGGTTTAATGGTAATCCAATAGCTTTTGCTGATGATATCGCTTTCACTTATGCGGAAAAAACACCTTTCGAATGTATAGTTAGGATGAATGAGGACCTTCAAATGCTCAGAATCTGGTTTGCAGCACACAAACTAATAATGAGTGAAAAAACTAAAATGATGCATTTTGAGACATCAGGATACACTTTTGATGACTACGAAGTTTCCTATCATTCATACGATTGTAAAAAATTTAGTTTACCGCTACATATTTGTGGAAGAGATAATTTCAAAGGTTCTAATCTTTGCTCGAAAACCTGTTTTAAAATTAATTCTGTTGATTCATTTAAATATTTAGGGGTACACATCGACAAAAAACTGAACTGGAAGTGTCATATTGAAACAGTAAGAACCTACTTGACTTTAGTAACTCGAAAGATGTATCTTTTAAAACCTTACTGTTCACGTAGTGTTTTGTCAATGATTTATTACGGACTTGTTAACTCAAAACTGCAATACGGTATAGTAAATTGGGGAGGCGTTTACATGAACACTTTTGAGTCCCTCTTGGTTGCTCAAAAACATATCGTACGAATCATATGCGGTAGAAATCGACTCACACATAGCTGGCCTCTTTTTTGTGATCTGCGCATCTTGCCTCTTAGACATCTTTATGTTTTCAAAGTTTTGAGAGAATTCTTTATACAAAGCGGCAATATACCATCTAGAAATTCGTCCGTATATAACTTACGAGTAAATAATTTTAGCACTCTTCAATGTTCCGTTTGCACGTAGATCACTTTTCACAAACTTTTATCTAACCACCTCCGCCAAACTGTTCAATAAGCTTCCCTTATCTATCAGAACTAATAGTAATTTTAACTTATTTCTTAAAAACGTCAGATCATGGCTTTTTACTATTGACCTAAATGATGTTGAGTTACTGTTTAGAGTTACTTCCTAGAACCTATTAATATACATATACATATAAATACACACACAACAAAGATTCTTCTCGGTTTCTACAAATTACTAAATTATAATAAAATAATAAATTATTTTTCATTACTGAATAAAAATTAAATTAAAAAAAAAAAAAAAACTTAAGAAAAGCTGATAGTACCCCATGTCAGTTATTCTCAGATAAAAATTATATGTTAGATCAATCAACACTAACTTTATAGTTATAGATTGACTTTATTGTATTCTGTTTCCATCATTTAATTATATATTTTGTATTTGTTAATTAGATATAAGTGAAATGAATGCAAAATAAATTGAAATTGAAATTGAATTGGACGTGAGAAACTGGAAACAGCTGGCTATGGACCGAGCTGGCTGGAGACGCATGTTAGATGAGGCTCAGGTCCACCCCAGACTGTACCGTTACCTTAAGTAAGTTAGTAAGGTGGTTTTCATTAATTTTACATTAAGTTATTTCATTGGATGTCATATACAGGGTGTTCCGTAAGTAATGGATAACCCTGAAATGCCGCAAAGTAGACTTTATGACCGTCCAGAAAACTGATAAAAAAAGTTCTATCCCAACCACAAGAAAAGTTATATGCATTTTTTTGTTCAGTGCATTATTTTTTTTCTTACTTTACATTTTTGAATACCACGACTACAAGTGAATGAGTTCCATCATTTTTTTTTTTGCAGGATTATTTTAAATTACTTGTGCCAACACATAAGTAGAAGAAAATTATTATAACTGTTGGACTTCTTAGAGAAAAAAATTATTTAACATTGAATTTCAATGCAAAATGTGAAAACAAATAATTTTTGAAAAAGTTAAATCATAGCTGGTATAAAAAAATGAATGAATACCTGAGGGGCCAACTATTTTAAAAATATGCGCTTTAAATGCAGATTTCAAAATGGTATTACTTATTATTATATCTAGAGTCAATAGCAAGTTATTGGTAAAAATCTGCAATACTAGAGTAAATTTAGCAAAAACAAAAGTTTTCAAAATTAGCACAGTAAACGTGAAAATAATACCAAGCGTTGAACATAGCAGATTTTTGATTTATTGGCTGTTTCTACGATGTTGTCCTAATGATAAATCCAAGCTTTCAACTTCTAGGGCCGAATGCATTCTTGATAAAAATGTCAAAAAAGTGCAAAAAACGGTTACATTTTCGAGCTTGTTTTGAATTTTACCTGTTCTATTGGGCTTTAACAAACCCATCAAATATTTTGTTGGTTGCTATTAGTTTATTTGTTATTTTATCTAAACAAAAAGTTTTTGAGCCAGCTTTCAATCACATGATCACTTAGTTAGAAAACAAAAACAAAAATAGATAATTTTTTAATTTTTTTTTATTTAAAGCAAATGCTCAAACTGTTTTCCATCCACTCTTATACAGGTTCTGCACCTCCGAATAAACGAACGTGCAAGGTTTTGCTCAGAAATTTGTAATGCAGCTGCCAATCTCAATATAAATCAAGTAACAACTGTCCAGAAGACCAACGCCGAAAAAATGATTCCCAATTTTTGACAAAAAAGTAAAAATGGTTCTGCTTACTATATTAAAGACTTGAGACTCATTACTAATTTTGAGTAACTTCACTTGAAAACAAAATTTCGTTGCGGAAGTTTCGAACCGGCTTCGCTAGTATACATATACAATACATTGACAGCGAGTTGCCACCATTAAATAAATAATTAATAGAAGAAGTGACCTAAGTTTTTCTTCAATTAAGAGCGTGTTTTTTCATATTGAAGTTTTTTTTTGTATTTTCCTTCAAATATTTATATCACTATACAATTCTTAATTTTAATAATTGTATATACTGATTCAGTAGAAAGGTACAATTTATCTATTTTATATCAAATCTCTGTATATCGTCCCCTTAGAAGCAAACTGTCGTAACTCAAAAATTTGCGATTTTGAGTTAAGTATACAGAAAAAATCAGTAAAAAAAATGATATCTTTTGGTCAAACTGTCATAATAATACTTCTTAAAAGAAAGTGTCGTTGTGCATTTTTAATAACGTCCCTGAACTATTCATCAGTAAAATGACATTTTCAGTTTCATGTCACTATGTCAGCCGTCATAATGAGTTGTTGTGTCGTTTGTTGCAGAAAAAGTTTTTATCGGAAAATGTCGGACTACACTGAAACGAAGAGGTAAATTTTATTTTCGACACTTTTTTATTTGTGGCACTTATCTTAAAGAATATTATTGAAGTATGATATAATTAATTTTTAGGAAAAGTGACACTTTGTTATTTGTGACACTTATCTAAAAAAATATTATTGAAGTATGAAAATTAAGTTTTAGGAAAAGTGACACTTTTCGTTATACGTCATTTCTCACACCAAAACCGTAATTATTTTCAATCCAAACGTCATAAGTCTTGCAATTTTTTGTTTTTTTTAAAGATTTTTAAAAATATAATTATACCATTTGATAGAGGATTAAATTTTTTTTGTTCTACCACTTTACAGATAAAAACCAGATAAAAAATCATTTTTTAAGATTCAAAATTATTCAAATCGCTTTTCTGGAAAACTAAGAATTTTGAGTTACGACAGTTTGCTTCTGAGGGGACGATATTTAAACTGTGCGATAGCTTACCAAATGTACATAATTCAAATACTATCTAAAGCGCCCAATACACGATACAATTATTGTACCGATTATCGTACAAAAGTTGAATCGCATGCGATGATTGTATCGTGTGTGTAAAACAAAGTATCCGCTGTACTAAATCGCATGGTCGAATGCTATCGAGCGAAAACGAGAGGTTGCATATAGCTGCTTTGATGTGAATCGTTTTGACAGTTGATGAAACCGTGAGTTAGTCGTATGGTGTGTGTGTTCACTTTCGATATCGCTACCGATATCGGTACAACTCAAGTCGGTACGATAGATTGTATCGTCTATTGGGCGCTTAAGAGCGTGTTATCAATAAACAAAATAAAATAACTTTTTTTTGGAAATCCTCTAAGTTTTACAATTTGGTTATTCTTAATATCTTCCTGTCCCACTCAAGACGCGATAAGTAATTGTACAGCTGTTTCTTACCATCAATTGGTGATTGTTGTAATATGAAATGTCAACTAATTGAGATCATTAAAGTTTTGATCAATTTGGATCCTAATTTTTTTCAAAGTTTAATTTTACAGAAACCCTTACCTACTCCTATATGAACGAGCATCGCATTTGAAAATTAACGCCTAACCAATAGGCATCAAATAATTCATCAAACATATTATAGAAAAATTTGATGTTTTGAAAGTCAATGTTATGTTTGTTAGGTTAAAATGTTCTTTTCTTTTTGGATGTTGAACGACTACTTTGGTAAAGAAACTTCCCCATAATATACCTACATATTTAAAAATGATTGAAAATGTTTCTTACGATATGTGGCAGCGGGAGGATGTAAAGACATATCTTACGTCCAACTCGATCAATCAAAAATCCGAAGAAAATAGTACCGGCTAGTCCGCCAACATTGGAAAGTGAGCCGATCCAGGAAGCTTCTTCAATTGAAATTCTAAATGCTAATGGTGAATTGGTTGAGTGTAATTTGTAAATCATTGGTGTTATCCATCCTATTGAGATTCCATAGCTAAATGCCACTATAAGTCCTATATGATAATGGTTCAAAAAGCAGTTATTTAATGGATTTTTATTCACATATGTGTATTAAAATGTACCTGTCAATGTTGCTAACAACTGACGTTGATATTTTTTAGAAAACACGCTATTTGGATGGTTAACGTCAAAACACGTCATATTTCAATACAACCGTTCTGAACTAAAACACAACCTTGACTATGTATCTTAGCAAATATGTTTTGATCAACATCAAATTTTAATGAAAATGAAAACGAAAAGCCAGATTATTATGTTTAAATAAATAATCTACTACACAGATGAAAAAATCAAATTTCATAGTAGTCTAGATATGCGAAGTTTTGAAGTGAAACACTTTTAAATAAATTAAAATAAATTACGATTTTCGATGAGTGAACAATAAAAAACAAAATTTAAAATTATTTTATATTCCAAATTTTGTATTCTGTGAGAGCAAGGAATAAGTTTTTCCTTAAGCGAGGTTTAATTTTGATATTATTAAAAGAACGGGTATTTTTCAAGAAAAATGAATAAATGTTTATTGTTGATTTCGATATAAAAGGAGGAAGATTTGGCATTGAAAAAGCAAAGGCTTTGAATTTCTGGCCATAGAGAATCATTGATTATTGCTCAATCAATTGTACATCGCCTATTTTTGGAATAACAAAGGAATGAGAAATGAAACAATTATTGGAAGCATACTTCTTAAAAACAATAATTATTTTTGGTCATTGCGACGTCTATCAATAATTATTAATCTTTAAATTTATCCCGACATTTTTAAAACAGAAATGAAACGATTTTAATGTGTTTAATCCCAATCATCCTTAAGAACAATGCGTTTGTTTTTTAAATCCACCAATTTAATCAAAAATGTTCATGGCCTAAAATGTGAACCCACAAATTTGTATTTAAACAATAACTATTGTTTTAGAGTAATTTGGATACACTTAAATTTGTTGGTACTTTTTATAATATGTTATTGACGTTTAAATAAAACTATACATTAAAATTCAACTTTCTCAGAATTTCACGAAGTGAATATCTTATTTTCCTGGACTATACAAATTTGTTTCATCTTAAAAATTTGGTTTCATTTTTATCTTTATTAAAATTGAAGTTCAAACAATAAAATTCTGATTATTTTGTAAAATATAACATTTTAGTTTGAAATACTGAGGCAGATGAGATAGGGTGAAGCCGGAGAACTAGTTTTGTTGGCTGCAATAATTTGATAGGTGGTTTATAAGAAACTTAATAAGTTATAAGTAAATTAATTCATAGCTTCAGTCAAAACAAAAACATGGAATTCTAGTTTTATTTTAAACAAGTAAATTGTTAAGCTTTGCATGATGCCAGTTAGTACACTCCGATTCAACTGAATGCGCACAAACATTTTCGAAAATGGTTTTAACTTTTTTTTTTCATATATTGAGGGTTTTTGTGACATTTTTCGATGCAAAATAGTCCCTTAAAAACAGCGATTCTGTTTTCGCTCACTTGTGAAATATTTCATACCTAAAGAGGAAGCGTTTTTTTGAGTCAACTGAATAGGTACAACGACAATTCAGTCGATGTTTATGAGCGTTTCCAAGTACTGGGGCCCTACTATGTAACTCGATTCTACTTTTGGTTCAATTCGAAACTCATTTCCGATTCTACTTTCAAATCGTACTACGTATGAAAGTAGAATCGAATGCCAGTAATGCCAACCTTTTAGACAACAAATTTGCGATTTTCGAACGAGCCTCGCATTATGTTTGACATAAGTTAAGCTAAAAAAAACAAACAAATGTTGATTTGGCGACCAATATTTAAATAAAATAACAATTTGGTTCGAGTCGAAAGGAAATGGAGAAAGAGTTTATCAAATTGAAAGAAGGCGGATTAGAGATAAATCCAACATAATGGAGCTCAGCGACGAAAGGTTTCCTTTATTGAGTATTTATGTAGGCATTTTTAATCTAAAAAATTACTTTATTTCAGCTTTGTTAAACACTACCGCCTTTCAAAACAAGCCTTTATGTATTTAATAAACAATATAACAGCAGACTTAAGTATTCGGAGAAGGCAAACTTCTGTTCCCAACATAATTAAGCTATCAGCTACATTGAAATTTTTGGCAACAGGTGGTAACCAAAACCAGATCGGTGGAGACATGCATGCGGGGCTTGCTCAACAAACTTTATCCAAAATTATAAAAGAGGTTTTAACATCACTAGAAAAAGTAATTTGTACTCAACTTATCAACTTCAAAATGTCCGATGAAGAAAAGAGAAAGTCAAAGCGTAATTTTTGGGAAAAATCTGGAATTCCTAGTGTGATTGGTGTTGTCGATGGAACACACATTACAAAATTATTTAAGGAGACTCAGGATATCCGTTAGAGCCCTGGATTATGACACCGTACAGAACGGCAGCTGAAGGATCTATGGAATCGAAATTCAACGATAAATTTTCAGTTTCAAGATCAATAATTGAGCGCGTTTTTGGTGTCCTAAAGGCAAGATTTCGATGTCTTTTGGCGGCCAGGGAACTTCATTATCCACCCGAGAAGGTTACTCAAATTATGAACGTGTGTTGCGCTCTCCACAATCTGTGTTTGAAGTTCAGAGTTGAACTCCCTAATTCAACACAAGTATTATTGGAAGAAGACGAGAACCATTTCTCTTTAGAAGAACAGCCTTCAGAAAAGAAATAAGAAATAAAATAAGAGATGATTTAACAAATTCATAAAGTTTTTATTTTTGAAAAGCAACTCTTAAGACTAAATATAATAATAATTAAAAAAAGAACGAAACAAAAAAAAAATAACTTCAGTCTTTTTAAATTAGCACATATTATGGTATTTAAATATTAAATGTACGTACTTCATAAAACTAAAAAAATCACATTATGAAAGCAAAAATGAATTCAATTTCTAAACTAAAAAAAAAATATTATGTACATACATAGATAAGGAATGAAACTTCAAACACAATCAATATGGATTGTTCAGTGATTGGCGAAGTGTTAGAATCTCGGATTTGAGTTTCAATTTAGTTACAGCATGTTGGTTTTTTTCAATGTAACTTTTTTTTTTGAATTCAAACTTTTCTTTTTTAAGTTGCAGTTTTTCGTTTTTAAGTTCTAGTTTTTCTTTTTTAATTTTGTATATTTTTGCCTTCAATTCGGAGTCTCTTCGTTTATATTTCAAAATTCCTTTTAGATTTTGATTCATTTCCTTCATTACTTCCAAGGAATTGTTCTGGTAGGATGTTTGATTTTGAACTTGTTGTTCTAAGAGTGTAATCTGCCGTTTTTTGGTGTTATTCGCGGGGGTGGAATGTTTCCTTCTTCACCACTCAGATTTCTTATACCTCTTACTTCATTTTCAATAATGAGATCACTGGTAACTTCATTATCCAAATGTGAAGGGTTTAATGCATTATATTTTGGCGGACCACCACCAGTTCCAGACAAAATAATTTTGTTCCTTCTTAGCTTGGCTTTTGTATGCACTTTGAAGTCAGCCCAAACCTACATACATAGATAAAACAAATAAAAGAAATTCGGCTTTGTTGAAATTTTGATTTACCTTTTTCCACCCGACGCTATCACGTTGTGGTGGAACTTCCGCATTCAATTGATTGGATAAATTTGTCCATTGATGGTTGGACTTTTGTCTTGCTTCCGGTGTTTTGAGGTACCCTTTTGATAAGTCCGGATGTTTCGTCATATAGAGGACGAGAATTTCAAACTGTGCGGCGTTCGTGTTTGAAGTTTTTGATGAATTCCTGAGCAGGAAACATATGTACATATAGTATTAGTATATTTATTAAATAATTCAACTAAATATTAACAATATATAATTTTCATTTACTTACATTTCGAAAGAAAACTTCTTGTTTCAACCGCTCGCAAACACATTTGATATGGAATGATTATAATAATAATAAATAACTATTTACGAATTCGAATGACTTTGACATTTAAATTAGAATTAAGTAGTACCGAATTTCCGAATAAAACAAAAATAGTTGGCATTACTAGAGCTGTTCGATTTTCATTTATTAGAATTTGCTATAGAGTTACAGAGTTGCGATTTTGAGAATTCGATCATTTTTATTGTAGAATCGAGTTACATAGTAGGGCCCCTGGATTGTTTAAATCAACAATTTTAGTGTTTTAAGTGAAATTCAATTTCTGATTTAAAATTTTAAGACCAATAGGTAGATTACATGCCTTAGTAGTGTTTCATTCAAAAGCTGAAATCGACTTGATTAGACTTCAGGACCTAACCGGACGTGCAACAGCTTATTCAATTGGCCAAAGTCTTAATTGCTTTTATTCTTAATTAAATTATAAAGATTCGTACAAATAAAACATAAAGCGAGGTAAAAATAACTGACAAAACAGCAGCTTGAATACGAGCAATTTTAAGGTGTGCATCTGATTCTTGTGATTCTGAGCCAAAAATAAAACAAAAAATTGGCTTAAACGCAGGTCTCTCAACAGCCTTAAGAGTTATTTTAATTCGAGCTATCTTAAAAGATTTAAGCTTAAGAAAAAACCGCTACTTGACCAACAATAGAAAGTTATGGTATTAGAGTTTTTCAAAGTTCAAATAATCTTGAAGAAGAGTTGTATCACGTGGTTCTTTTAAACGATAAACTATTTAATTTCGATTTGAGAAAATAAAAAGGTGTTAAAAGCTTCATAACAACTGTGAAGTATGCGTTGTTATAATGAAAGCTGTCAGTTATTATGGAACAATCAAGGTTGAGTTCGTATAAGGAAATTTTGGAAAGAAATTATTGTAAATAATCTAACATTTGTATACCTTAAAACTTAAATAACGCGTCATTCATTCGGTGTATAATAAAACCTTGGATGGAGGAGCAAATTTTGCACTTTCTTAATAACTGCCGTACTCATCTGATCTAAACATTATTAAATACACTCGGGGATGGTTAGTACCTACAGTTAATTAGATTGGTCGTCAGTTTAAAGCCAAAGAATCCTTAATTTCTGCAATTAAGTTAGCGTTTGCCGAAACATCGTTAAACTATCGGGTGATTTTTTAAGAGCTTGAGAACTTTTTTTTAAAAAAAAACGCATAAAATTTGCAAAATCTCATCGATTCTTTATTTGAAACGTTAGATTGGTTCATTTACTTTTTGAAGATAATTTCATTTAAATGTTGACCGCGGCTGCGTTATAGGTGGTCCATTCGGAAAGTCCAATTTTGGGTAACTTTTTCGAGCATTTCGGCCGGAATAGCCCGAATTTCTTCGGAAATGTTGTCTTCCAAAGCTGGAATAGTTGCTGGCTTATTTGTGTAGACTTTAGACTTGACGTAGCCCCACAAAAAATAGTCTAAAGGCGTCAAATCGCATGATCTTGGCGGCCAACATACCGGTCCATTCCTTGAGATGAATTGTTCTCCGAAGTTTTCCCTCAAAATGGCCATAGAATCGCGAGCTGTGTGGCATGTAGCGCCATCTTGTTGAAACCACATGTCAACCAAGTTCAGTTCTTCCATTTTTGGCAACAAAAAGTTTGTAAGCATTGAACGATAGCGATCGCCATTCACCGTAACGTTGCGTCCAACAGCATCTTTGAAAAAATACGGTCCAATGATTCCACCAGCGCGGCGTACAAACCACACCAAACAGTGCATTTTTCGGGATGCATGGGCAGTTCTTGAACGGCTTCTGGTTGCTCTTTACTCCAAATGCGGCAATTTTGCTTATTTACGTAGCCATTCAACCAGAAATGAGCCTCATCGCTGAACAAAATTTGTCGATAAAAAAGCGCGAAACACATTTCGAACCGAACACTGATTTTGGTAATAAAATTCAATGATTTGCAAGCGTTGCTCGTTAGTAAGTCTATTCATGATGAAATGTCAAAGCATACTGAGCATCTTTCTCTTTGACACCATGTCTGAAATCCCGCGTGATCTGTCAAATACTAATGCATGAAAATCCTAACCTCAAAAAAATCACCCATTATATCAAAAGGCTGTAGGATTCATATCGGAACTAATTTTCGAAATGCATAAAAGTAGAGGTAAGTATCAACCACCAAACTTAACAAAAACTTGTTTTATTCCAATCCAATAACAATTTTAATTTTTGTACCTATGTATTTAGTTGACTTAAAAAAATATTCAATTTATCGTATTAGAAAGCTTTGCAAGTGAGCGAAAGAAAAACTAGTAATTGATTTTGGATAATTCTTTTCAAATTATTTTCTTAACATCTTATAAGAACAGAACTTCTTAGCAAGAAGAGATGTCACAATTCTCGTCAATATTTGGAAAAAAGTAAAAGTATTTTCAAATATGTATGTTTGTGCGTATTCAGTTGAAGCGGAGTGTATGTTTTTATAAATTATTGATTGAAGTGAGCTATTTTTAGTTTTCACATTTTATCATTTATAGAAAGTCAGATTCGTCAAAGTAATTCTAATCAATGACTGTGGTAATTCTTCTTCTGGCAACAAATTATAATTAACAATCTTTATACAATTTGTTTGGCTATTCTCCTCGAAAAGTATACTGATCATTTGAAAGTGAAGTAGGCTTCGTTGAAGATATGTTCACTGTATGAGTTATTTTATTGCAAACTGAAAAAAAATATGAAACCGAATCAATTACGCTTTGTTTCGACTTCAATTAAATTGTACATGTTATACATATATGGTTTTCCAATAGGGACGGTTGATTTTGACAGCTCGTGAAGGTCATATTGTTCCCTTTACTTTCCGTTAAATTGTTCACTTTTAATTAGTCACTAAAGACAAATCATCACGCAAGTTACACCGTCAAGAAACGCAAATGATCAAAATTTTATTATAAAAATGGGTTGGAATAATTGTAATCCAATTTTTGTCGAAAAATCATCTTTAGCAATAAGGCCAATTTTTGGATGAATGTGTACGTGAAAAATTAAAATTTCTTGATTTGGGACGATACAATTCCAAGCGAGATTCACGAGGTGCCGATCACATCGGTACGTACTTCTTTGTAAATGATGCTGGCCTGGCATCGGCGATCGCTATAGGTCGATGATAGCCAACTTCTTTTGGCCTGAATCAGATAATATGGACACAGAAGACATAGGATTTCAACAGGTTGGCGCTACTTGCCATAAAAGTTAAATCGCAATCAATATTCTGCGCGAGGGGTTTCATGGCATTGACTGGGGCTTTATAAAATCGTGGGTCTATAAGCTGCAAACTACAGCGACGGCTGCAAAAACCTGAACAAAAATATTTGTTTCCCAAAATATTATACGAACAAAAAGTGATATATTACTCCAAAGTATTTTTATGCATTGAACATTTTATTTTTTTTTGACAGACCTACACAAATTGACTAGACTTTAAGCTTATTTTTTCTTTTAGGAAAAATTCATACAATTTGTAGAAACATTGAAACATAAAGCTGTCATGCGATATCTTTAACATCGTTCTTGAAAGAATAGTGCAGAAGAACTCAGCATGATGTCAGAGGGGTGTTTGCGGAAAAAGTGGGTTTAGCGGTTAATGAGACCAAAACAAGGTTTTGTGAGTATTGGAAATAATGGGTTTAACGGTTAATGAGGGCAAAACAAAGTACATGCTGCCATTAAGAAAGGGCCTACAACATTGACGACTCGATCAAAACGTCATCATCGACAGACGTAACTTAAAGGTAGCTATGGACTTTGTCTACCTAGGCGCTGCACCGCGTCATTATGAATACAAAAAACAACACCAGCGCTAAGAAAGCGATTGAGCAGTAAAGCCCTCTCTTGAGCGACCAAAGTGTCGCTATAAAAATATAAGACCCTCACGCACCTTGGGTCGTTTTGAGAGAAAAGTTCTTCGCGTGATTTCCTTTCCGGTCCCGTATGCATAGAAGGGGAGTGGAGGAGAAGATGGGACGACGAGATGTACGGGCTCACATTTTTGAAGAAAAATGGTCCAATGATGCCATTAATCCACAATATGTACCTATTCGAATAATTGAATGTCCTATCAAAATATTGAATTTGTATTCATCAAACTGCTGCGACAACCAAATTTTATGAAAAACTTTAGAAAGATTTATGCATACATATTGCTCCCGTTTTCAAAGCTAAGCTATGGGCAAATATAATTAAATGAGACTGATGAATAAAACAGTTTACTGTCAAAAAATATAATTATAACTTTTTATTATTATTATAATCTTATTTATGAAGAACAAACCTAAATTAATTAAATTATAAAAGCTGCTTACCGATGAAAGCAATATATATGTACATACACTATATTTTTTAAATTCTATGAACTTTCAGTATCGAGGTTCTTCCCCTTAGTTTCTTTTAAGAATATTAAGAAAAATATAAATCCAAACCCAGTTGCCGTTGCAAAAATCCACATGACAACTGATAGCCCCGCGCTTACCATTAACACAGGAAAAGCTTTCACAACTATAGTTGTAAACAAACTCGATAACACCAGGCAAAATGTTGTACCAATCGATCTTATCTAGAATTTAGAAAAATGTACTAAAGCTTGTGTTTTCAACTTTTTTTTGGAGGAGGGTTACCTTTGTAGGAAGAATTTCAACAAGTACTATAAAAGTAACAGAAATTACTCCGATATTTGCTGATAAAATTATCATTGACAATAAAACAACAGGAAGCCATGTGACGCTGGTAAGTTCTATTTTGGAGCCCACGTACGAATAGACACCAATAATTGTAAAACCAATGCACATCCCAGCAGTGGACATAGTCATAAGGAATTTTCGGCCATACCGATCGATCATAACAAAGGCACAATAAGACCCTATAATTTGAAAAACTCCTATGATGATGGTATTAGTTTTAGGATCCAGGGAGGATTTTGCTTCGGCGAAAATTAGCGATGAGTAGCTAATGATAGCATATATTCCAGAAAAACCAAACACAAACATGAGAACGATTCCTATTAGAAGAGCTTTCACCGAATTGAGATTACCTAAAAGTTTTGGTTAAATTATTAATCTTTTATCATGGGATATTCAATTACTTAATACCTACAGAGGTCCTTAAAGGAAGCTTTTTGTTTGTTTGTTGAAGACGTAATACAAGATTTCAACTCATTAAAATTTGCCTCGAATTGCAGTTCTTCATCCTTTGTGTGTCCTTTGATGTTTTTGTAATATTTTAAAGATTTTTCAGCAGCATCATTGTATCCATTACGGAGCAAATATTGTGGTGTTTCAGGGAATTGTACAACAAGCATAAGGTATAATACAGGTAGAACCATTACAAGACAAGGAATGAGTAAATACGAAACGTGGGAACCGATAATGTTTCCCAAAAGCATTCCAATACTCAAAGCGAATCCAAAACCAGAAGCCAAGGTTCCCCGAACTCTAAAGAACACATAGAATATCAAATTAAATCAGTTTAGTTTATTAAAATCTTAATAAAAGTATAACTTACCTTGAATCAGCTATTTCAGCCACAAAAATGGGAAGAACAACATAAGTTCCACCTCCAGTGGTGCCTCCTAATACTCGTGCTATATAAAGATAATAAACGTCATTGGCAAAGAAAACCATGCACCAAAAGCACTGAAAGAAAAGTTTAAAGATAGGTATAGGTTAATAAACAAATTTAATAGCCATTGAAAAATGTTTTCATCATTAAAGAAGAAAAGAACACTTTTTTTTAAAGAACTAAGTTTTCCTGATCTTGGAATTTTAATTTTTCTATCACATCACGTTTTTTTAAAATATGTCATTTTAAAAATGATAAAGTCCCTTTTAAATAAATTGTATGATGATTTTTCAAAGTACAAATCTTTGTTTTCTAGATACGTACAATTTAAAAATCATTTTAGTTTCTCACTTAGTTTTCGTAATTTCTCATTATGAGTCTTCATTTGACTCTATCTGAAGTTTTGGAAAACCTTGAACGTAAATTCTTTATTTTTTTTAATAATTAATTTTGGAGTTAATTTTTTAGTGCTGATTCTGAATCCAAACTCCGACCTTAGTTATATGTGCTCAAAGGCAGATAAGCCCGTTTTCAACTCTATTTTTAAGGCGATGAAGACTTGTAACTAATGAGGAATTTTCGTAAAATAAATAAGATACTATACATTATTAAACGGAAATTTGAATGATGTGATTGTAAATTAAAAAAAAAAAACTAACTTATGATTTTACATCGCCAAAAAAACCTAATATAAGGTTTTTTTTTCAATATAGGTATGTATAAGGTTGTATCTCGAAAACTAACGCGATAGATTAATTTTCAACTCGGATTTTGACTAGAGCCATCAAAACCCTTAGAAAAAGTATAATTTGATTGCCAGCTACATTACCTTGTTGACCAGTGTTAAAAGTGCCTTTTGGTATGATATATGATATGTTTGGCAGGTTTTACACAGGGCTTCTCTTTTGTCCAAATTTCTTTTAATTTACATATGTACGTACTATAAATGATCCCTGAAAAACACTAAAAACCGGTATTCTCATGACAGAACCCTTAACATATGCTGCATTAACAACTTGATCTTGCAGCAACAACTGAAATTATGCCCTTTTTTGCACTTCAGAAATGTTTTTTGAAATTATGCCCTGTTTTCTGTATGGTATAATTTTAGTTGCTGTTCGAGCAATTAATTAATGTTGTATATTTTCTTCAGTCTCTTAAGTACATACATACATACCTTTGAATTTGGAATTTAAACAAGGACAGAGGTAGCAGCATATAAAAAACTCACTAACATTAAACTTCGATTATTTGATCGAAGATTTCTATGAAATATTTATAAACTGAAAATGTGTGTTATTGGACCGAAACGAGAAATAAATATGACTTTTATATTATTCTATTGGATTAGCTGGTTTGATACAAATCTTGAATTTTCATTCTACGTCATTGCACCCCAAAAAGGGTTATTTAAACTTGTTATCATGATAAAATGTAAACAAATATTAATTAACAAAAATATCTAGCAAAAATCCGAAGTCTTATGACTTAACCTTTTTAGCAGTTCTAGTGAATGCACTGGAATGTTTGTAAGAGTACAAGAATGGAGGAGGTATTCAATATTCTTGGAAGTTGTTTTGATTTTATTTTGTTTTTTAATACTAATTTTGTGTAATAGTTTATTATGATAATTTGAACCACAGAACAGCTCAAATAACTTTTCGTTATCTTTTACTTACGATTTTTAAAAATGTTCATAAAATTGTATTTTTTGTATGTAAAAGTACTCATAAACAAAACTGTTTTTAAAAACAATGTTAACTTTATTTAACATAAAACTTAACAACAAATATTAAATTTGGTTTATTAATAGCCATATAATTCACTCTGGATTAAGTGTGAATTCAAGTGAATTTTAAATCCTCCTTAAAATTAAAAGTTTTTGCTCAAATAAACTGTCCTACAACTGTCCTTCGTTAACGCATTTCTGCTTCTTTTGAAGTTGGATCCGCAGTGTATAATTTATAATCTGCTCACATTTCTCATTTTAAATAATCTAAGAAGCCAAAAACAGAACAGGAATTTTGAGAGAGGACGGTAATCATCAAAAAGCTGCCAATGAGTGAAATGACTCCTCCCGTACTTGAGAGCGTACAGTTGCTAGACTACTTAAGATCACCACGAATCAACTGGCCCGGATAGTATTCTTCCTATTGTTCTTCAACGCTGGTAAATCTACTATGTAAGTTTTTCCATCTATCCTACTCTGCAGGTCTCTTTCCGGAGTTGATGGAAAACAGCATGTTTAGTTTACAGCTTGTCCCTTAAACAGGAGAATCCTCTTCTCTATCTAACAATCGTCCAATTGCATTTATGTTCCTTCTTTCCAAAGCCATTTAAACGTTATTCAATTTCCAGCTTAAGAAATAAGCAGTATGGCTTTCATAGCAATAGGAATAGGTTGATATTTCAAAGGCATTTCAAGGAACTTGGCATCAAGGTATCTTAACGAAAATACATGCGTTTGGTATCGATAAATCTCTTCTTTGTTGGGTTAGGAACTACCTTTCGGTTCATTCAAGTATTTGACGGGTTCAAATCTGATGTCAAAAAAAATAAACACTGGTGTGCCTCGCGGTTCCGTTTTGTCTCCGGAATTCTTCCTTATTTATAAAAACGGTCTTTTGCCCTTGTCCTTCCGTTGGACTACCAATGATAAGCTCATTGAATTCTCAATATTGACAGTATTGTCCAATGAGGAATCAAAAATCAATTAGAATCTAATGTTTTGAAAACTCAATGCTATCTACTGTCGCTAAAGCGTGACCCTCCCCCAATTTCACAAACCATCTGTCAGTATAGTTTTCCGCGCCCCAAAACCGTATTTGAGTCTTTTGGATAAAACTGAAAAGAGAGCACTAAAAATGATAGGCGAACGTTCTTAAGGTCTCATAACAATCATTGTTTTATGCTATTTTCAAAAACAATGCTCTAGTGACATATGTAGTCTGTTTCATTCCTCCTCTCAATCAATTCAACCGTAATAAATGTTCTTCTAGAATTGCTCATCAGTTCTCCCTTAAGCATAATTTTGGACATAATTTAAAGTACTGGCATTCTTTTTTTAGCTGCACTGCACGAATGTGTAATTATTTACCATGTCAATATTATTTCCCACTCAGTAAGTAGTTCAAAATTGTTTTCGGCTTACACGAGTAAATAATATGGTCGCATACATATATGTATATCTTGATTGTTAAAGGCTTAATTATAACAAGTTAGCCAAAGCATATTAGTTTCGGCTTTTTCAAACACCACACTCAATAAATATACATACGTAGATATCTGTCTTTTTTAGTTTGTATGTTTTATTTCTCCTTAATAATATTTACCTACATATCTGTGTTGCTAAAAATTACCGATGTTTTCCCAGCATCTAACAACAAGTGTTTTGCTTATTTTTTTGTATATTATATTTTTAAATTATCAAGTTTAAGAGCCCCCGCAGACTGCAGACTTTTTATCGACCGAAAGTTTGGTCGGGTTGGGCTGAAAGTGCGCACACCGAGCCAACTAAACAGTTTGGTTGGTGAACAGGGCGCAAACTATCCAACAGTCGGCCGACTATTCTCGAATCAACAATTGTGATTTGGGCGACGCCATATTCAAAATACACGCACACGACGCCAAATCACAGAGCGAACTGCGCATATGCATTCCTCTCCATACTGATTAAGAAACCGACCAAACTATCGGCCTATAAAAAGTCTGCAGTCTGCGGGGGCTCTAAGTGTTTATAAAAAATAGAAAGTATTTTTTTATAATTCTTAATGTTAAAGTTTGTACTTTTTGTGTGTCAAGTTCAATTTTGTTTAAACAATTAAACATAATTTGTTCAAAGCAAACAATTGTGGTTTTTCTTTATATATACATACATATGTATGCATATACATCTATACTAATAATAATAATATTATAAATGCGAATGTAAGTTTGTTTGTTACGCTTTCACGCAAAAACTACTTAACCGATCACCATGAAACTTTGCACATACACTCTTGAAGGTATTAGAAGTAACATAGGATACTTTTTATTAAAAAAAAATAAAAAATTTTTACGAAAAATAAGAAAATTGTTTGTAGCTAAATTTGACGATATTTTGACAAACAATTTTCTTATTTTTCGTAAATTTTTTTTATTTTTTTTAATAAAAAGTATCCTATGTTACTCCAATACCTTCAAGAGTGGATGTGCAAAGTAAACGTTTTTGCTTAACTTATTATTAATGTCCGTCAAAAAAGACCAAAAAATAGCAGTTGCTGTAGCTTCGTCAGGTATTGCCGCGACGCTATTAAAGGGCGGTCGTACGGCACATTCCGTTTTAAAATTACCATTGAATTTGGCACAGGAAGATTCGCCCATCTGTAATTTTAGTAAAAATTTTTCACGAGACTGCAAGCTTTTAGTGTGAGATGAAAGTACAATGTCTCACAAGAAGGCTATAGAAGCTTTAAACCGGACCCTCCAGGACTTGCGAGATAGTACAGATATAATTGGAGGCATGGTAGTTTTATTGGCTGGTGATTTCCGTCAAACCCTCCCAGTGATTCAAAGGGGGACACCAGCAGATGAAATTCAAGCGTGCATTAAATCATCAAGCTTATGGCCGACAGTTGAAAAACTCCGCCTGAAAACGAATATGAGAGTGCATCTTCATAATGACGTGGATTCAGGACTTTACGCAGAAATGTTGTTGAAAATTGGTGATGGTTGTTTAGACGTTGACGCTGAAGGCTACATATCACTGTCAAGAGAATTTTGTAATTTAGTAGAAAGTGATGTGGATCTCATTGCTAATGTTTTTCCGGAATTGCAAAATTTGTGTAGTGATCAGTGGTTGTGTGCAAGAGCAATATTAGCACCAAGAAATGAAATTATAAATAGGATCAACACTGACATTTTAAACGAGGTTCAAGGAGAAATGAAGGAATATTTGTCAATGGATACAATTATGGATACGGAACTAAGTACTTCATATGAATTCACTTGAACTATCGGGTGTACCGTCACATAAACTTCAATTGAAACTAAATGTACCAGTAATGCTTATGCGAAATCTAGATGCTCCTCGGCTATGTAATGGAACAAAGCTTCGGATAACAAAATTGGGACAGAACATACTTGGTGCTACTATTTTAACAGGTGTCGGTAAGGGAAATAGTGTTATAATACCTCGGATACCAATTATTCCCACTGACCTTCCATTCCAATTTAAAAAGGTTCAGTTTCCCGTCAAGCTTAGCTTTGCTGTTACTATAAACAAGGCACAAGGACAAACATTGCAGGTAGCAGGAGTGCATTTAGAAAACCCATGCTTCTCTCATGGTCAACTTTATGTAGCCTCTTCACGTGTATCTAATGCCCGGAATTTACACATATTTGCACCCGACGGGAAAACTTATAACATAACATTGTCTATGAAAATATCTTAAATTAATACTTTGTATTTTATTTTTTTAAATTGTTGAATTCAGAATTATTTATTTTTGTTACGGTGAAATATATTTTAACATTTGTTGTTGCATTTCAATAAGCATATATTAAGGTGTTGAAACTTCATTGTCTGTAGTAATTTTTAAAAATTGTTGATCTCGGCCAAGCAACAAAATTTAGTTATTATATTGACTCATTTCTATTATTATACCCTTACCCTTTATCTCTCATACTTATTTAATTTCTCCACTGCGGGCGAAGCCGCGGGTAAAAAGCTAGTATTATATACAGTACATATGATATACAGTTCAATTGTACATGGTTCAAATTTCCCCGGCATATATACGACCGAACAACAGCCACACATTTGTTCAGAAAAATATTTTAAAATTTTGCAAACAGAAAAACATGGCCGAAATTAGTAATACCATATAGTAAAAGTTGTTAACTGACCCAGAAAATATAAAAAGAGGAAAAAAGATATTTAGTATTTGTTTCCTTTAATTTTTGTATAAGATAGACTGAGATTGTTAGATACTTGTGTAAGATTGTGTCAACAGACAGAGACTCCATTCAAAGAATTGTTGCCCATTATCCTCACACTGAAATCGTCATTGCGGGCGATTTCAATGTACACAATTCTTCTTGGCTTCGTTATTCTGGCCAGTCAACACCGGAAGGAAGGTATGTTGAGATCTTTGCTGAGTTAAATCAATTAACTCAGCTTGTCGATGAGCCAACTCGAATCCCTGACGTTGCAGGTCAATCCGCCAACACCCTAGACTTGTTTCTTACCTCTGACCCTAATAAATACACAATCAGTGTATTACCGCCTCTAGGCACATCAGACCATTGTATCGTATCTGCAAAATTCTCATGTCAAAAAAACCCAGTTAAAGAAAAAACTCCTACGAGAACCGTTTGGCAATATGAGAAAGCCAACTGGGACGGTCTCAATGAATTCTTCAGGAACTTTAACTGGTCACTATGCTTCCTCGATAGTGACGTGGATTCCAGCGCAGATATGGTAACAAATTAAATTCTTTGTGGAATGAGAAATTTTATCCCGAATAGGGTGAAATCTATCAAACCCAAAGAGAACTCATGGTTTGATTCGAGCTGTAAAGAGGTTATTAGGTTCAGAGATGTAAGTTTCCGTTGTTATAAAGCCAACCCGACTGAGGAAAACCGGAATAAGTTCAAACAAGCTAGAAAGACCTGTAATGGTCATATTCGACGAACCAAATTTTTGCATGATCAGAAATTAAGGCAAAAAATACTACAATGTCCCAAAGGTAGTAAAAATTTCTGGTCATTTGTAAAAAACGTACGAAACACCACGTCATCCTCGGTTCCAACGCTCGTCCACAATGACACTCCCTATGTAAGCTCGATTGATAAAGCCAATTTGCTTGCAGCACAGTTTGCTGTTAATTCGACGCTACCGGAAAGTGTCATGAGTCCTCCTGTTCTTGAGAGCGTAAATGATTCTATGGGACGAATCTTCTTTCGCACTCGTGCAGTCGCAAGAGTACTGAAAGACCTTGACATACACAAATCCGCTGGCCCGGATAGTATTCCCCCTATTGTTCTGAAGAGGTGTTCTTCAACGCTGGCAAAACCACTGCGTAAGCTTTTCCATCTGTCCTATTCTACAGGTCTCTTCCCGAGTGGATGGAAAACTGCATTTGTTCAGCCTGTCCCTAAAAAAGGCGAATCCTCCTCCCCCTCAAACTATCGTCCAATTGCACTTACGTCCCTTCTTTCCAAGGTCATGGAAACGCTGATTAATTTTCAGCTTAAGAAATATCTTGAAGAACGGAAGCTTCTTAATGACCGACAGTATGGCTTTCGTAGCAATAGGTCCACTGGTGATCTCATGGTTCATCTCACCGAACAGTGGAACAAATCTTTACATCGTTTTGGAGAAAGTAAGATTATTGCACTTGATATTTCAAAAGCATTTGATAGGGTTTGGCATCGGCTCTCTTATCGAAAATGCGTGCTTTTGGTATTGATGAATCTCTTCTTCGTTGGAATAGAAATTACCTTTCTAACCGTTCAATACAAGTTGTATTAGATGGTTTCAAGTCTGAAATTCATAAAATAAATGCTGGTGTCCCCCAGGGCTCTGTTTTGTCTCCGACTCTCTTCCTTTTATTCATAAATGATCTCTTGTCTGTCACTTCTAATCCATTAAACTGTTTCGCCGACGACAGTACCCTCAGCTTTTCATATTCGTTTCTAGATTCACATCCTTGTCCTTCGGATGTGGAACTTCAACGGCAGCGTATGATAAGCTCATTAAATTCTGATCTTGACAGCATTGTCCAATGGGGAATCAAAAACCGTGTAGAATTTAATGCTTCGAAAACTCAATGCTGTCTCCTGTCGTTAAAGCGTAACATACCCCCTATGCCGCTATCTATGAGTGGCACTTGCATCCAGGAAACTAATCAACTGTCAGTACTCGGTATGTGTATCACAGATCACCTTTTATGGAATGATCACATATTCGACATCGCCAAAAATGCTGCTAGGTGCTTAGGATTTCTCCGACGATGCAAGAAATTTTTCACCCCTTCTGATCTGGCTGTAATTTACAAAGCCTTCATCCGTCCAAAGCTTGAATATAATTCGCATATCTGGGCAGGTGCCCCTAAAACAAGTTTAAACCTCTTGGATAGAATTCAAAAAAGGGCTTTAAAAATGATAGGCGACAGAACTATAATCGAAACATTTACATCACTAGAACACCGCCGCAATGTTTCATGCCTTTCGTTGTTTTATCGATATTTTTACAAACAATGTTCTGTCGAATTAGCCAGTTGCATTCCACCCCTTAAACTATTCAGCCGTAATACTCGCACTTCTAGGAATGCTCATCAGTTTACCCTTGAGCTCAATTTCGGGCATACTGTCAAGTATAGAGATTCTTTCTTAAATCGCACATCGAGAATGTGGAATGCTTTGGCCAACTCTGTTTTTCCCACCCATTTTGATGTTCAGAACTTTAAGACCAATGTGCACCGGTATCCCCTTTTAAATCCTTCCCTATTTTCCTAACGCTCGCACTGTGTTTAAATATAAACATATAAAGGGTACTAATAACCCCTTGAGTGCTTGTGAATTATAAAAAAAAAAAAAACTTGGCTGGTTGATATCCCACACACGACAGAAACGAGCCTTGGCTCTCTAGCTCTGGCTCGTTGATAGTTGACTTCCTAAACATCCAAATGAATCGATAGTTCACCCACACACGTTTGATTTTGGAACGGCTCGGGTAAATTTGGATAAATATAAATGGCCAAATTTAATAAAATTAAATTATCGATAGATTCACTATTTGATACTGACTTCATTATTATGGAATCGGCACG
Organism: Eupeodes luniger; assembly: GCA_951509635.1. Classification (NCBI taxonomy): domain Eukaryota; kingdom Metazoa; phylum Arthropoda; class Insecta; order Diptera; family Syrphidae; genus Eupeodes; species Eupeodes luniger. The sequence continues at coordinate 49,815,333 of OX608075.1, read as the reverse complement.
CGGCCGGCGCGGCGTAGTGAATTATCTTATAAAATGAACCCTTTTCAATAATGCATATGTTTAAAGCTCTATTTATCTCTACTATCCTATTATAATTTTGATATAAACTTAAATTTTTTTTTAATAAGGTTTGTTGTAAGTTTAACTTACAAAATTTCGAACAATTTCTTTCCTTCGTTATTGTTTTTTGATAGAAAGATATTAAGTGGTCGAAAAAGTCTACATACGACCACTTTTTGCAGTTTTGTCCTTTGAAACAAATGTAAACAAATGTATCTGTAACCTTCATTGGTCAAAAACTCAAAAAAAAGTATTGACAAAAATTAATTAAATAATGAAATTGTTATCAAAAATGTATTATCTCCATTTTAGTAAACCTGTAAGTAATGTATTGATACATTTTGAAATAAAGTAAAAGAACATTTTCAGAGTCGGTAATATAGATTACAAGACGCGGAGAATCAAATTCTTCAAATACGCAAGTTGTGGATCTCGTTGATCCACAAATACGTAACAAGATTGCATAGCAGGTGGTGGGTTCATCCCATAAACAAAATGCGAACCACTCACCGTGACTACGGAAATCTGTTGCAAGAAATCCTTCAGCACGACGAGGATAAATTCACCCACCAAAAAAAGGATGGAAGTTTCCCAATTCAACTACTTGCTTGATTAAGTTAAACCCCATTTGACTAAGTTTAGCAATAGACAAGAAAGAACTTCCGTAATATTAATAATGGTAAGTTGTTGTTTATTGAAGGTGTTATGGGTAGTTATAATTATAAATCAAATTTGGAACAATATTTGAAGACATAACGCGATGCTATTGACCTTAGTCCGAGTTGTATTTTTGAACAAGATAACGTTCTAAAACATGCGGCTCATATTGTCAAAGACTATCTTCTATAAAACGAAATACGATAAACTGCTACAAAGCCTGGGCTTAAATGTCATTGAGCACAGACGGGAGAATTTGCAATGGAAGATCCGTTTAAAATGAATTGTTTACGAGTGCCCTTCGTTAAGAAAAAGCTTGAAAAAGATTTGCAGAACATTGCATCAACTGAAGTCTAAAATCTGGTTTATTTGATGCTGAGATGCGATTGCAGGCTCTTCTACATGAACTTGGTAGCACAACGAAATATTGGATTTTAATGAAACGCATATTTTTTTTTGTTTTTAGTTTTATTTTTGAAAATATAGAAATTATATCATGCCAAGTTTTGCATTCGTAAAATAATTCGTACTCTAGATTTTAATCAAACATGCCATGACGATGGTAGAGAAGTTGAAAAAAGTGGGTCCACCGATTTCGTCCGTTTGTCCTGGCCCCTACAGTTCAAAGCATTGGGTAGGTTGACTTCAAATTTAAAAATTAAGGTTATTAGCCGATTGGTGTTAGGTGTTTTTTTCATATTTTTTAAAGACTGAATACAACTGCAGTGCCCATACAATTTTGTTGGTCAAAAATCGAACATTCGAATTTTCTAAAAAACAAACCGATATATTTTTTTTTAATGTTCGCTAACATTTTTTTGTTAATTTGCCTTCTTTCAATACAAAAAAATATAGAACCGTTATTTTGTTTTTGAGTTTTCTCAAGAACTAATAAACCGATTTTAACAATTTTTTAATTTTTGCCTGCACACTGCACAGGCTCTTATAATGTCTCTATAATATTTGATGATCAAAAATGTCATTGTTTTGATTAAAAAAAAAAATATTTTTTTTTTCGAAATTCGATATCTTGAAAATGGGTCACCATTTTTTACGAAATTGAAATGTAAAACGTATATTAATGTTTTCTAAATAAATGCGTAACAAAAATATTTTTAAACTAAAATTGAAAAATTATATATACACAAAATTAATTTAAAAAAAAGCTCTAACGATTTTCAAATACAAATTTTGAAAAAATTATAATTTTTTTGAGAAATCAAATGAAAAAAACCTTCTTTTGAAGGTACATTCTTAAATCTAAAAATACAATAAAATATGTTTTTAAACAGACTCTTTGGATAAATGAGCAAGTTTATAAGACCCAGTCGTGCATTTTATTTTTCTAAGTTTTTGGGCAATAAGAGCTGAAGTTCCTTATACACTTAAAAGCGTTAAACGTAACTACATCATCAATTTTGTTTACAATTTTTTCAAAGGACCGACAAAAAGGTGCTTGTAGACTTGTGTTGACGACTATTGTAAATACTACTTTGTTTTTCATAAAAACTCTTTTCAGGAAAGTTTTGTAAATAATTGTCGAATGTAAACATTTTGTTGGAGATTTTGAACATAGGAATATATTTAAAAAGAGGCTGGGATGCGACCCACACTGATAACTTCCCATCCCGTCTGTTGATTTGTCTTGCTTAAAAGTTTGTCTATATGTATCAATTTTTACCAAATTTGCGTACTACTGGTATATTTTGTAGATTTTATTTTTTTATGAAAAAACGGAATGTTGGATTTTTATAAAAAAAATTACTGAATATCGAAAACAATATTTTCTGTGAAATAAAATAAGTTTGAAGCCAATATTTTAATTTTTTGAAAAGCTATTTGAGTCGAAAGTAAATTTTTACCAAGTCTTAGTATTGTTTTTTTTTAGGTTTTTATTTTTTTTTTAAAAAAACTGTAGATTCGATTTTTCTCAAAATTGTATCGAATGTTGAAAACAATATTTCTTATAAGATAAAATTAGTTTAAAGCCAATGTCTCAAATTTTCGAAAAGATATTTACGTCGAAAAACAATTTTTACCAACTTTTGTTAAATTTTGTTTAGGTTTTTATTTTTTTGTAAACAAAACTGTCAATTCGATTTTTTTCAAGATTTTACTGAATGTTGACAAGATTGAAAGATAAAAGTAGTTTAAAGCCAATATCTCAAAGTTTTGAAAAGATATTTGAGTCAAAATTAAATTTTTACCAACTTTTAGTAATGTTTTTTTTAGGTTTTTTATTTTTTATAAAAAAGAACTGTCAATTAGATTTCTCAAAATTTCATCGGATGTCAAAAACATTATTTTTCGTAGCACAAAATTGTTTTGGAGATGAAATCATATTTTAGTCGTAAATTTTTTTTTTCAGTTTTTTGATTTATAAAAAAAACCGTTAATTGGATTTTTTTGCAAAAATATACTTGTTTTGTATCACGTTACAATATATAATATAAAATTTAATTCAAGTCTCTATAGCATCATTGGTTCATGACTCATGAGATATTTAGGGTTAACCAAAATTTTCACCTTTTTTTTAAACTGCTATGGTTAAAAAACCACCCACGAAATTTTGTTGACAGCCCTTTCTGCATTTTTCTGCCTTATTATCTGTATAACAAAATTTATTTGAAGTCGATATCTCTTCTGGTTCTTGAGCTATGGACGACGAAAAAAACGGCGCGAACGTACGAACGTATACGTACACACGCATGCACAGATATCTTTCTAAAAATCTTTTATTTCGACTCTAGGGACCTTGAAACGTCGAGAAATGTCCAAATTTTCAATTCGACAAATCGGACCCATTACAATAACTTCCTATTGGAAGTTAATAATAATATCTTGGACAAATATTTAAATTTCACTTAAACGAACTGAAAACGTTTTTTTAGTTTCTTATAGTATAGTCTTTTATTTCAAAAGTTAACTTAGGAGGAATTTATAGCTTTCATTGGTTTTTCATCATTGAAAAATAAAAATGTATGTGAAATAAAGCATTTGAGGTTAGGGTCGATTATCGAAAGCAAAAATAACATGTGTAAAATTAAGGAAAATGCAACGACTTTAGGGAAACATTTTTGTCCTAATTATTATATTAAAAATCAACCGCTCCTTGAAAATGTTTTTATCAATGAGAATTTTCACAATCATTTTCACATTTAACTGAAATAAAAGTTTTCTTTTGTCCAATAAAGTACTTTTTTTTATTAACAAAAAAAGTCAACAGCTCATTAGCTTTATTTTGATACCAAACATAACATATGTACCTAAAATTGAAATGTTTAGCAAAAGCACACAAATATTCAATATTTTAGTTTAAAAAAGTGAATCAAAAATGATAATGTTTGCAGCTTCAAAATTTTGTGTCATAATTTATACACATACATATACCGAGATGACAATTGAAAAACTTTTATTCCAAAAAAGTGTTTTCCGCGCTCTATTTCTTAGAATATACTTTCATAGAACTGTTGAGAATCTATTAACACAGGTGTTAAGTTGATTTACGTACGCAATTAAAAATTGTTTAAATATAACAGTTTTTTTTAAATAAAAAACATAACAATATTAACTTACTATATGTGGGACAGCTAGAAGATACAAACACTTTTTTCGTCCAATAAGATCTAAAAGGACACCAAACAAGAAATTTCCAATTAATCCTCCAACACTGACAAAGGCTCCAATTGAGGAAGCTTCCTCCACTGACACATGAAAGGTCAAAGGTGAGTCGGAAGATTGTAATGTCAAGAGCATTGGTGCAACCCATCCGAGGCCGATGCCATGGGAAAGTGCAAGTACATTAACTGAAAAGATTTAATTTATGTATAATTTTGGCGAACTCCAGAGTCTTCAATTTGAATACCTGTTAGTGTTGCTAGCAATTGTCGTCGATAATTCTCATAAAATAAACTTTCCGGATGGTTGAAATTTATTAAAAACATTTTTGTGCTGTTTTTTGTTGGCGTGCAAAAATCTTTATCAAAACAATAATTTTGAAAAGTTACCGTATGCTTTCACTGCTACATCGAGATTGAATCTGTTAATGTGATACCGATGAAGTGATGATCTCTACCGATCAAAGAACACGATATCTAGTTTAATTTGTCTCTCAGAGACATACAGTAGGAATATTAAGTAATTTGTGGCTCAAATTTTACGTATGGGTTTGGTAAATACAAGTTATAGGTATATTATTAAAAATGTTAATTTTATTTGTAGACATTTAAAACAAAAAAAATGTTTAGTATAAATTGTTTTCTAAACAGAACCTTAATATTAAATTAGTTTCAACTGTATCAGAATCAATTTAGACAACATTTTAAAATGTTTAAGAATTTAGTTAGATTCCATGTCAAAATAGTCTTAAACAATAATGTAATGGAACTTCTCAAATTCGGAATTCATGTCTTGGAAGAGCGAGCCTTAGCTAATCAAAATTAGATATGTGTGTTTTCTTTGTTTGAAAATACGACACAGTAAATGGTGAGATTATATGATGACTCCATAAGCTTAAGATAAATATTAATTTAATCAGTTGTGTACTCTTATATTTTCTACCTTTCTTTAGATATTTTGTTTATAAAGTGATATAGCAATTTTGTTTACTATGTAAAATGCATTTGATTAGTGAGTTAATTTAGTAGCCAGAACCAAATGAACGGTATATATTGTTTATATTGTGGAATTATTTACGAATGCTTTGTTTTAAAAAAGATATTTATATCTATTAAGATTTAATTTAAACTTGCGTCTTAATATCACATTAATCAAAAGAGCTTTGCATTCGTGCAAAACATTCTATTTGAAATTCTTATCGGACATAACTTATTTCTCGTTCACGTTCTAGTCAATTGTTTTTTGTAAAAAAAAACAAGCAAATATTTTATTGGGTAATGACTAATGAGTTTGAGTTTACATTTTTCAATGTACCTATTAATATTTTGTATTGCATCATTTTTCGTTGCTTAATTGAAATTGTGTCTTTTGTATATAACTTTTATTGAACTATCTTAATCCCTATGTATCGCAAAAACGGTTCATTGTGCACGAATGTGGTTACGGCCATTTTTGTATTACATTGAGGTTGCTCTTAAGGGGGTATTCTAGTGTAGAGACATGAATTTCGTCCGGTTTTTGAAGCGTTGTATAAAGGAAACATAAAATATTTTTAGATCAATTTTTTTATTCATTTGTTTATTGATTTGTTGTTCATACATAAAAAAAATTAATAAAAAAAAAATTAAAATTAACAAAGTTACAAGCAGTCAAAGTGGGGGGTCTAAATAAAAGAGGGTGTCCTGGCGTGCATCCTACCAACCCTCCTGGTGATCTGAAAAACAAAAACCAGACGGATTCTTAATTATTATAGATGTCGCTATTGTTTCACCCTTGAATAAGTTAAAAAAAAACTTTTTAAAAAAATGGCAGCAGTTTGAAAAAAAAAAATGTTCTTGTTGCATATTCTTCAACAGTTCCGAATTTTTTAAAAATAATAAATGAGAAGTTATATTTTTGGGCAAGGACCACACGATAGAGAGATGTATAAAGAACATCCTCTCCAAATTTGAAGTAAATCGGTCCATTAGAACTCGATATATCCTTACCGCCAGCTCGAAAAAAGTAGTTTCGAGAAAAACGCGTTCAGAGTTTTGAGACAAGTTTTCGACAATTTTACTAATAGAATGATACAGAATACGTATATGCATACTTTTAATCAGCGATTCCTGCCGACACGTTGTCAGAGCTAGCACTTCCACTCAGTATAAAGGTTGCCACAAAAGTAACTTAAAATGAAACTAAAAGGACAAAACAGTTTCTATGACCTTCAAAACCAGTTTCTATGACCTTCAATTAACTTGTGAAATAATAGGAATATTAAAAAATCCTTTAAAACGCATATTCTTGAATGTCTAAAATTTGGAAATATGAAAAAAAAAATTTTAGATTTTTTTAAAATTCTACACTAGAATACCCCCTTAAGTAGTTATCAAGTTACATAAGTTTGGTATAACGATAAGATATGTCTGTATTATGGTATCCTACAAATCGTTATAAATATAACACATATTTTTTTTAGATACTGAGCGAATTAAAATCTTTTCAATGTTAGCCCGCTATGGTTTAATTCACATTTAAAAAACAGGAGGTTGTTTCCCTAATACTTGAGTAGAAAACCATTTCTTCTCAGTTTGTTGTCGTTTGTGTAGGTTTTAAGAAAGTTATCATTTAAATTTTACTTAAAAAATTAACTAAAAATTAACAACAATATTTTAAATATGATGAAATAGTTTGATTTTAAAATCTATTTTTGTTAATGAGATTTTTAGTGGAAAACTAATTTTTAAAAATTTTAGAAGTATTTATTGAAAGTTTTTATTTCTTATAAAAACAAATATCTATTGGTTTTTTCTTATACAATTTAGAGCAGTATGAAATCATTTTGAAGTCAATACCTTATATATTTATTTAATATCAATTAGAGTTTACAATCTCAAATAGACTAACAAAATTTTAAAAATAGATATTGAATTATTATAAAATTAAACCTATATAAAAAAAAAATTATAATTATTTAATTAAATTACTTAATTTGTTAAAAACTACAAGTTTAACATATTTTTGAATGAGTTTCTACTCAAATGAAAGCTAAAATTTATATTATTTGACACATTATTAATCTCCCTAACACGCCAGTTATGGATTCATTAAACGCATAATTTACCCTATCAACTTTTTCCCGGAATAAGGTTCGAATTCTTAGTTCTCTGGAAGGAGCGTAAGGGCCCCCGCAGACTGCAGACTTTTTATCGGCTGATAGTTTGGTCGGCTTCCTAATCAGTATGGAGAGGAATGCATATGCGCACACTACAGCGATTCAGTATCGGCCGACAAAAAAGTTTGATGGGCTACCCGATCAAACTAATCTGTCGACCAACTATCAGTATTGGCGCATACACGCCTGAGCATTCATGACGATTGTTTAGTCGGACGATAGTTCAGTTCGCTCTGTGATTTGGCGTCGTGTGCGTGTATTTTTAATATGGGCGATGCCAAATCACAATTGTTGATTGTAGAAAGTTGGATAGTCTGCGCCGTGTTCACCAACCAAACTGTTTAGTTGGCTCGGTGTGCGCACTTTCAGCCCAACCCGACTAATTTATCGGCCGATAAAAAGTTTGCAGTCTGCGGGTGCCCTAAAGTTAATGAGCGATAATAAATAACTGACACAATTTATGGCAAACATATTACGGCGGTTTTCTAATGTCTGCATACCAATAAGCTGACATCAAACGCTATACGAAGGCATTTCAATGTTCCAGCCTAGTTTGTGTACTATAAAACTTGTACATTTTTTTTGGACATTTTCTATTCTTGTAATATGAACATTGTAATGAGGATTCCACACTACGCAGCAATATTGCAGGATCCATCTAATATACGCAACATAAAGGGTTTTTAGTGTATTGTGTATTTCGAATTACGAAAAATAAAACCCAACATAGAGTTGGCTTTGTTCACCATGAATTCTGTATGATGAGCAAAGTTTAGTTTGTAATCAAAAATTACTCACTCCAAGGTCTTTTTTAATAGAAATAAGGATATGATTTTGCATATTGTAATCGAGAGGTAACAAACGACGGGTAAAGGAAAAACTTTGACATTTGGATATGTTTAGGGCTAATTGGTTTATATTGCACCAGTTAATAAGATTGTTTACATCATTTTGAACAAGACCACAGTCTGTTAAATTTTTTACACGTCTAAAAAATTTTAAATCATCCGCAAACATAAGATGCATTGAGTTTTTAAGGACATCAGGTAGGTCATTTATAAAAATAAGGAACAGCATTGGACCTAATTGACTCCCTTGCGGAACGCCAGAAGTTACAGAGAAAGGTAATCGAATCAATTATTGAAACAAGCTGACTGCGCCCTGTAAGATAAGCTGTCAGCCATTTTAGCATGTTGGAATGAAAACCTATGTTCTCTAATTTTTGTAATAAAATTTTAGGATGCACCCTATCAAACGCTTTTGCAAAATCGGTGTAGATAACGTCCACTTGTTAACTTGAGAATACAATTTGTGAAAATGGTTAGGTTAGTGGAAGTTGATCTACCGGATAAAAAACCGTGTTGGTGCGGCGATATGGTTTCTTTTAATAAAAAATTCAATTTATCGCATACAATTTTTGTAAATACTTTAGGTATTGAGGACAATTTACTAATAGGTCGTAGTTTGTTATTTCCTGTTTTGGACCACATTTGTGAATAGGAGTAACGAAGGACGTTTTCCATTCTGCCAAAAATATACCATAATATGTTAACGAAATATTGAAGACAAAACACAAAACTCTTTACAGAGCGACGGAACATTTTTTTAAAACAATAGGTGGAATTTCATCCGGACCAGAATTATTGTCTTCACTTAGACCAGATAGCCAGATATAGCTTATTCCACTTCTGACAAGGTAACACTTAAATTACTTATGTTTAGACTATTTAGGGACTGGCAAAAAGAGGTGTTAGTGACATTACTATAGAATCAATATAATTTGACTTAAGAAACTTAGCAAAGGCATAGCAGATAGATGCTAAATATTGCATACTTTTAGGGAATCCATTAGATTTTTAAAATTTTTAATGAAACTCCAAAAACATTTACTGTTGACTCTTAACTTGGATTCCATAGAGTAAATATAGTTTTTATATTAAAATGTATTTAGAACATTGAAATTCCTTTCAAACTCATAATAAATACTGCGCAAACTGGCACTGACACGCAAACTGGCACTGACTGACACTTTCACGAGATATCGAGAATCGTACTATTTCTTGTAGATTTTAATATTTATGATACAAATTTTAGTGAATGTCGAAAACTGTATTTTCTATAAGATGAAATTAAAGCCAATATCCTAATTTTTTAAAAAGATACTGGAGTCGAAAATCAATTTTACCATGTTTTTTTTAGGTTTTTATTTTTTGTAAGAAAACTGTTACCTAATTCAATTTTGCTCAAAATCTTACTAGATGTCAATAACGTTATTCTTCGTTTAATAACATTATATTGGAAATAAAATCATTTTTTGTTCGTAATATATTCGAGGTGACAATTATTTTTTATTTTTTATTATTTTTTTTTTCATTTTTTTAAAAATTATATCAGTTTGGTATCATGTTACAGTTTAAAATATAAATTTTAATTGAAGTCGCTATCGTTATTGGTCCGTGAGATATTTTGTGTTAACCAAATTTGTTTAAGAGTCCTTCTGCATCTTTCTGTATTATTATCAGTGTAGCAAAATTTGTTTGAAGCCGATATCTCTACTAGTTCTTGAGATATGGGGGACAAGCAAAGCTTCCCGAACGTACGAACGCACGTACACACGAACGGAACGCACATATCTTTTATTTAGATTCTAGGGACCTTGAAACGTCGGGAAATATTAAAATGTTCAATTTGACAAATCTGACCGATTACTATAACTTGCTATGGGAAAAAGAACTGCAATACGAGTGTGATCTAAAAATGAACCCTTATATTATGTTTTGTAGTTATGTTAATAGTTAAAGTGAATTTGACGGACATCCAGCAAGTATGACCTTTCAAAATTCTTGAAGCCATCTTCTAGAGTCAATTTCGAACATGTTCGCAGATTACTTCATGTATACAGTCATCTTACATCATTCAATTTTTCGAGTTATGAGGCCTTTATACATGACAATATTTTAAAGAATGTTTCAGTCCTGGTCTTGATGGAAAACTATAATTTAAGTTGAACAAATTTGTTTCTTATGTTTCCTATATATTGTTTGATCTTTTCAACGAGTCTCTGAAATGTCTTAAGCTAAGAGATCTTTGGGAATATTCATACCTTATGCTAGTCTATGAAAATAGTTCTACAAACTTATTAAGGGATTATCATTCTATAGCGAAATTGTCTGCTATTCCTGAATTGTCTGAATCCTTTGTCTATAATATAATCTCTTTTAATTGTTCTTCTGTTATATGTGAAAATCAATCAGTTTACTGTTTGGATGTATTCGAAAAAAAACTCTTAAGTCGATTGCATCTTTACAGACATAAGTAAGTCATGAAATTCTTCTTAATAAATTAAGTTAAATTGGACTTAACGACCGTTTCGTTATGTGGTTTTCGTCATATATTAAAGATAGATATGTCCAGGGGTAACCCTTCTTGTCAATTTAAAGTCAATTTTGATATACCTCAAGGTAGTCATCTTGGTCCATTAATTTGTATTTGATTTATTAATGATTTGGCTTCTGTTTTTAAAGAGTTCTATATTCCTAATCTATGCAGATAATGTTTAAATTTTTCGAATTATATATCAAGGATTGTAAAGAGCTACAAGAAGATCTAAATTAATTTTGGGAATGGTATTGTAATGTGTATACACTCTTTCAATAATAAAGGGCAACATCTAGTGGTAGTAATAGGAGAACTCGCTTCTTTAAGCATCGAGAAACATCTAGTGGCTAATAGGAGAACTCGCTTCTTAAGCATCGAGAAACATCTAGTGGCTTAGAGGGGAACTCATTCAGCGCATACAAGAACCTCGAAAGGGGTAAGCATCTAGTGATAAAGTGGAGAACTTCGTTAAGCATCGAGAAACATCTAGTGGCTTAGAGGGGAACTCATTCAGCGCATACAAGAACCTCGAAAGGGGTAAGCATCTAGTGATAAAGTGGAGAACTTCGTTAAGCATCGAGAACAACCTCGTAGATTCTCGAACCGATTTGAGGTATATAAATAGGTGCTTGGAAGCGAAGCGGTTTAGTATGGATTATTGGTTGTAAACTGCGACAAGTAAAGACTGTGTATAAAAGTAATAATTGAAAGTAAAGACTGTGTTCGGAACGTAAAAAGTTGAGTGTTCAATAAATAAGTTGAAGCGATTTTAAATAAAGTAAATTTGTGTTTTATTTGCAAGTGTGAATAAGTTTTAATTAGCGGACCAAGCCGAATATTACATTGGTGTCAGAAGTGGGATTAAAACTTATTGAGAGTAAAAACAGTGAGCAGTGATTGAACTATTTTGTGTGAAGTAGTGAAGTTTAAAATAAAAAAAAAAAAAAAAAAAAAAAAAAAAAATGAGTAAAGTTTTGAAAGACTTAACTGTTCCTGAGCTAAAGGCCGAACTAAGCAAACGTGGCTTAAGTGGGACAGGAGTAAAAACTGAACTCGTTAAACGGCTGCAAGAATATCTGGAGCAGCAAAATGAAGACCCAGATACGTTTGCTTTTGAATTAGAAGCAAAAGTGGAAGAGGTAAATGCAAATGTTGCTTTATCTAACATGATGTCACTTCTTCTAGCCAAATTTGAAGAACAAAGAAGCGATCAAAAGCAAGAACAACAGAATGTTCTCAAACAACTAGAAACTCAAAGGAGTGATGTCCTGAAACAACTAGAAACTCAAAGAAATGATGTCCTAGAGCGGTTCGACGAACAGAGAAACCTTTTAGAAGGCAGGTTTTCGGACTTCGAAGAGAAAATCAAAACTGTTGACGAGCGCGTCGAAAAACAAAATGCACGTTTCGAGAAAATTGACGAACGAATCGAAACCATTACAAATGAACTAGAAAAAGTGCGAAAGATGAAAGCTCGAGAACCTTCTGGTGAGTGCTCAAGAAAGAGAGAAGTGAATCCTCCAAGCTTTGATGGGCAGATTCCGTGGTCAATCTACAAGAAACAGTTTGAAGCAGCAGCGTTAACAAACGGCTGGGACGATCACGAAAAATACATTGCTCTTACGCTCGCTTTAAGAGGATCTGCTGCTGAACTACTACAAACCATCCCAGCAGAGAAGAGTGGTGACTTCACAGTTCTGGTAAGCGCGATCGAACAGCGGTTTGGGGATAGCCATATGACAGAAGTCTTCCGAGTTCAGCTTAACAATAGGACACAGAAAAGAGGTGAAACTCTACAGCAGCTTCAGGCAGATATCGAGCGATTGGTTCACCTGGCATATCCAACAGCTGGTAACGAGATAATAAATCAACTTGCTGTTGAAGCCTTTGTGAGAGCTGTGGGCGATATAAATCTTCAAAGGGCTATCCGCACTGCTGGAAAGCGAACACTACCAGAAGCATTGGCTTTCGCTCTGACGATGGAAGCTGCAGAACAAGCTTCCCAAAACGTGCATCGTGTAAGAGAATTAGAAGTCCATGAATGCTCTTGTCAGAAAGCTACTGTGGAAAGGAGTCAACGAGACGGACCAGCACGATGCTGGAACTGCAATAAGACTGGGCATCTACAGCGACAGTGCAGATTACCGCGAAGAGGAACCGCATGCCAACACTGTGGAAACAGAAGTAACTCAACGGGTCAAAGCAACACGAACAACGTTGCTTCCAAAGTTGTTTCCCACCCGGGAAACGAATAAGAACCAACTTCGAGGGGCAGAAGCTGGTTTCTGGTATCGATGGCCCCAGAAACGACATCCAGGTTTCTCAAACGAAACGCGACAACAAGAGCCTGACCGTGGAAGCAAGTATAAACGGCAACAAATGTGTGGCTACCATTGACACCGGTGCCACGGCGTCCATCATACGGCAAGACCTCGTCAAGAAGGCATGGCTCCACAACACCAACAGCTATCGTCTAAGGACTGCAACTGGAGAGGCCGCAAAAGTTTATGGTGAGGTACGTCTTAAGATCCGGATGGCAGAGTTGGAATTCTCTCACCCGTTCCTGGTAGCAGATATATGCGATGAGTGCATTGTCGGCGTCGATTTCATGAAAGATCACGGAGTGATATTGGACATCGGGAACCAAGTCCTGAAATATCGAAACATCGAGATTCCGATGATCTATGGGACTAACTCGTATGAGACATCGCCATCTGTGAAAACCGTCATCAAAGAAGATCTCACTTTGCCTGCTTCTTCAGAGGTATTCGTGTGGACGAAATTGAAGGGTAAGCCTGGCAGCCATCGATACCTCATGGTCGAACCAGCGTCTGTAAAGTCCTCCCAAAACGTCATCATTGGGAAGACTCTTGTAAGACCTTTAAAGAACATGGTTCCGGTAAGAATACTGAACATCAAGCCGTATGAAGTTAAGCTTAGAAAAGGTGAGATTGTCGGACAATGCGAATCTGTATCAGCAATAACAAGGATCAACGAAGAAGAGTCAAGGCAATCCTTGAAGTCCGAAGAGCTGAACTCCATAAAGACGAACATTCTCAAGTCATCTAATCTTGGCCACCAACAACGAAGAACTGCAGAAGGTCTCCTCGAAGAATTTGCAGACATCTTTTCGTCATCGAAAAGGAAATATGGCAGAACGCAACTGGTGCAACATCGAATCAATACCGGGGATGCAAGGCCGATTCGTCAACCTGCAAGACGCCTTCCACTAGCCAAACAAGGTGAGGTTGAAGAACTGATAACCACCATGAAGGAAGAAGGTCTGATCGAAAACTCTAAAAGCCCTTGGGCGTCTCCAGTGGTCCTGGTAAAGAAGAAAGACGGATCAACCCGCTTTTGCGTGGACTATCGAAGGTTGAATGATGTGACCAAGAAGGATAGCTACCCTCTGCCTAGGATCAGTGATACTCTGGACGCAATGGAAGGAGCACAATGGTTCTCAACTTTGGACTTAAAAAGTGGTTACTGGCAAGTCGAAATCCATCCTGAAGACAAAGAAAAGACAGCATTCTCAACAGGAAACGGATTGTGGCAGTTCAAAGTGATGCCTTTTGGACTTTGCAATGCTCCAGCGACTTTTGAGCGCCTAATGGAATGCGTCCTGCAAGGACTGACATGGAAATCTTGCCTGGTCTATTTAGATGACGTCATAGTATACGGGAAAACATTTGACGAACACTGTACAAATCTGAGAGCCGTGTTTCAAAGACTTCGAGAAGCCCACCTCAAGCTTAACCCAGAAAAGTGTTCACTCTTCAAGACCGAAGTGAAATATCTGGGACATATCATCTCATCCCAAGGAGTAAAAACGGATCCTGATAAGGTTGACACCGTGAAGAATTGGCCAACACCACAGGACAAACATCAACTCCGAAGCTTTCTGGGTCTAGCCACCTACTATAGGCGCTTTGTGAAGGACTTTGCTGGAATTGCCAAGAGTCTCCATCAGCTAACGGAAAAGGGAAAGCAGTTTAAATGGTCAGGTGAGTGCGAGCGCAGCTTTCAAGAGCTCAAGCAACGCTTGTGTAATGCACCAGTGCTGACCTACCCAACTCCAGGAAAGCCGTTCATAATTGATGCTGATGCCAGCAACGTCGGGATAGGTGCTGTACTATCGCAGGTGCATAATGGCGAAGAAAAGGTGATTGCCTATTACAGCAAGGTACTCTCGAAGTCGGAAAGAAATTATTGCGTGACCAGAAGAGAACTTCTTGCACTGATTTTGGCAACAAAGCACTTCCATAAGTATCTCTATGGACAGAAGTTTCTTCTCCGAACTGACCATGGAGCACTTAACTGGCTTTTGAATTTCAAGAATCCAGAGGGTCAAGTGGCAAGGTGGATTGAGAGGTTGCAGACGTACGATTACGAAATTCAACATCGGAAGGGGAAGCTTCACTCAAATGCAGATGCACTGTCTCGGAGACCATGCAAGCAAGACTGTAAGCATTGCAGACGACAAGAAGAAAAAGAAGTGGTTACTGTCCAACGAACCAGAGCCGATCCCATTGATGGCTGGAGCAACGACGAGTTGAGGAAGGCTCAACAAGAAGACTCAGATATCGAACCCATCCTCGCTTGGAAGGAACACCAGGAAAAACCAGAATGGGCTGATATCTCCGATAGAAGTCCGACTCTAAAGGCCTATTGGGCACAGTGGGACTCGTTTCATGTCCAAGAGGGTGTCCTTCGACGTAAATGGGAATCAGCAGATGGAAAGTCTTATGTAATGCAGCTAGTCTTACCGAGATCGAAGGTTATGGACGTTCTGCGAGAGATGCATGGTGGAGTTTCGGGAGGCCATCTAGGAGTGAACAAGACGCTAGAAAAGGTTCGACAACGATTTTACTGGCTACATGCAAGGGAAGATGTCGAGAAGTGGTGCAGAAAATGTGATACCTGTGCTGCCACCAAAGGCCCGAACAAAAAGAACCACAGCCAAATGCAGCAGTATAATGTCGGAGCACCCTTCGAAAGGATTGCAGTAGACGTGGCGGGTCCATTTCCGGAAACAAATAATGGAAATCGTTATATTCTGGTCGTCATGGATTACTTCAGCAAGTGGCCTGAAGCATACGCCATTCCAAACCAAGAAGCCAAAACAGTCACAGACCAAATTGTCTTCAACTGGGTGAGCAGATTCGGCGTTCCATTAGAACTGCATTCTGACCAGGGAAGGAATTTTGAATCAAAAATATTTCAGGAAGTTTGTGGGCTTCTTGACATCAAGAAGACAAGAACAACACCACTTCATCCACAATCTGATGGCATGGTCGAACGATTCAACCGAACCCTGAAGGAACATCTTTGCAAAGTTGTGGACGACAACCAGCGAGATTGGGATCGACACATTCCACTGTTTTTGATGGCGTATCGAAGTGCAAGGCATACCTCAACTGGCCATACACCGTCTGAGATTTTGATGGGAAGGAACATCAGACTGCCGAGCGAAATAAAATTTGGATGCCCCACATCGGAACCGCAAGCCGAGGATGACTACATTGATGACCTCAGAGAAAGACTTCTTCAGATCCACGACAATACCAGGTTGAAAATAAAGACGTTCAGTGACCGAATGAAGACACGCTACGATATACGAGCGACAACCACAGAGTTCCAAGCAGGAGATCGGGTGTGGCTTTACAATCCCCATCGACAAAAAGGATTGTCACCGAAACTTCAACGGGACTGGGAAGGTCCATATACAGTCATTACAAAAATCAACGATGTCGTGTACCGGATACAAAATGGAGTCAGAGGAAAACCTAAAGTTGTACATCGCGACCGGCTACATCGCTACAGTGGTGATGAGAACGATGGATTTGTTCGGGACGATCAATCCTAAGGAGGGGGCAATGTAATGTGTATACACTCTTTCAATAATAAAGGGCAACATCTAGTGGTAGTAATAGGAGAACTCGCTTCTTTAAGCATCGAGAAACATCTAGTGGCTAATAGGAGAACTCGCTTCTTAAGCATCGAGAAACATCTAGTGGCTTAGAGGGGAACTCATTCAGCGCATACAAGAACCTCGAAAGGGGTAAGCATCTAGTGATAAAGTGGAGAACTTCGTTAAGCATCGAGAACAACCTCGTAGATTCTCGAACCGATTTGAGGTATATAAATAGGTGCTTGGAAGCGAAGCGGTTTAGTATGGATTATTGGTTGTAAACTGCGACAAGTAAAGACTGTGTATAAAAGTAATAATTGAAAGTAAAGACTGTGTTCGGAACGTAAAAAGTTGAGTGTTCAATAAATAAGTTGAAGCGATTTTAAATAAAGTAAATTTGTGTTTTATTTGCAAGTGTGAATAAGTTTTAATTAGCGGACCAAGCCGAATATTACAGTATTGTATCTTTTAATATCGTGTTATAGAAGAATAAGGTTAAGCATCTAGTGATTAATAGGAGAACTCGCCTCGTTAAGCATCGAGAAACGTCTAGTGGCTAAGAGGAGAACTAGCTTCGTTAAGCATCTAGTGATAAAGAGGAGAACTCGCTTCGTTAAGCATCGAGAACAACCTAGTAGATTCTCGAACCGATTTGAGGTATATAAATAGGCGCTCGGAAGCGAAGCGATTGATTATTATTGATTGTGAACTGCGATAAGTAAAGACTGAGTTTGAAGAGTAATAATTGAAAGCAAAGACTGTGTTCGAAAAGTAATAATTGAAAGTGGTGAATAAATAAGTTTAGAGCGATTTAAATAAAGAAAATTTGTGTTTTATTTACAAGTGTGAATAAGTTTTAAGTATCGGACCAAGCCGAACATTTCAGTATGATAAAAGTAGCTTGTTTTTAAATATTAACAAATTTAAAACAATGCGCCTTACACACAAACGTAATTTTGTAATAATAAATAAATGTATGCCTATAAGTTGAATTCGTCAAGTTTGAATAAAGAATTCCGTTTTTCTGGCCCTAGTGTTGTACTAGACTCAAACTTAATGCTTACTGATCACTATAATTATATTATAAAAAGCTTAAAAACACTTGGTTTCGTCAAAAGATTTTCGCGAGAGTTCCGTGAACCATAGGTTATTAAAATTCGGTATGTTTCCTTTGTCAGGCCAATTATTGAGTACGCTTGCGTTGTACGGGCGTCATACATTCCAATCATAGTGATAGAATAAAAAAGGTATTCAACATAGATTTTAAAGTTTTTGTCTTTGTTTTTTTCCGATGGCTTGATAGGCTATAATTACCTCCATATACTCAAAGGCTTGCCTTGATAAATCTACCATCTTTTTCTAGTCACATAGAGTATTTGCAGTTCTGCTTTATACATAGCTTGTGTATGGAATGGAACAATTTCATGTCCATCTATTTTTTGTCGATTGTATTTTAATCTGAGTCAGGCTACCTTAAGGAAGAACTATTTTTAGTAGATTTTTAGCTAACAGTCCTCTAAATCAATTAATCAGTAATTTTTCTGAACTCATTGGGGCATATTCATAGTCGAAGATATACCCAGGTTTAACTAAACCACAGTTTAAGGCAATTTTGGGTCAATGAATACATTCCGATTTTAATTAGAGATTGTTGGTTTTATATTTTTGTAAGACAATTAACTTGGCATACTACACAAATAGCTCCAAATATTTTGAAATGATAAACCTACAAAAATACAATCAACGTCCGAAAATTCAACAAAAGCTATGACTAACTTAGAACCACCTCTAAATTGACTATGAATACGCCTTATTGACTCTACAAATGACAATCTAAAATCTTCAAACTTTAAATTTTATTTTCTTGCTATAAGTAGTTGAAATAATGTTAGTTTTAAGTAACTATTTTAAACTTAACGTTAGCGTTTAAAATATTCAATAAATATATAAAAACAAAAGAAGACAAGACGAAAAACAAGAGTTTGGTTTACCGATAAACCTCGAAAAACTAGAAAGCAAAAATCTAGAATACAAACATTTTGAAAAAAAAAATCAACAATGGAAAAATTTCGAAGCACAAAAATCTAGAAACAACAAAACTAAATTGGTTCTATATAATGTATACCCATGGTTTTCCCTCGGTTTTGGTCTTTTGCTGATTAACTTAATAAACCTTGGACACAAAACTTGTCCAAAACTTGTCCAAAACTTGGATCGTACTGATTTTCATAGGATTCGAGATGAAAAATTATTTTAAACCATGTTTCGTTTGATTTAAGCAACTATTACACTTATATTTGATAAGCCTGTAAAATTACATCTGAATGCGTATTTATAGATTTCCAAATATGTCCTAGAGGGTAAAATTGTACGAGCACATTAATTATTAGACTAACTTTTTTTCTTACAGAACATATTCATAAGACATAGTCATAACACTAAACTAATCGTTGGTACCAAACGTCATCACTGATTATTTCGAGATATGAGAATGTAAGAAGAAATTGAAATATTTCTTTTATAACCAAGTTGGAGTTAGTTATATGCACACTTTCACTTGATACCAAAATCGTTTTAATGCAGTCTATTAGTCGAAAGTTAAAAAATAACTCTTTTCTTGATTTAAGTTCAAAAACAGCATACCAAACATATTTTGAAAATATTAATAATACATATATATTAATCACCTTTTTATATAGTACCAATTTCATACGCATTGGCCCAAACTTGTATGGAAACTGGTTACCTTAGCCCATTCCATACCTGATTTATTTGACTTCAAAAGTTAAAAGGTGCTTTCGATGTCTTTACTATTTTCGTTTTTAAACTTCCTAGATTTAATCATGATCTGTGTCTTTGAAGAACAGACTCCCAACCACACTTGGTAACAGAATCGCATCTTGTACCATAGAATTAATCACCCTGACACATGTCTTGAAAAGTGTTATGATACATTTTTTGTATAAATAACCTTAAGATGTCGCAGTTTTTAGCCCTGAAGTTTCTTATAAGTTCACCCAGAGATATTAAATTATTTTAAAATTAAAATAATTTTGATGGGCCTTCCATTAAGTGTATTGTATTAAGAAGACAATATTCTTTCTACAACTTTTATGAGTGCTTCGGTCAATTATCCTAGGCGAACTCTCATTAATTGACATGTCCTCTTCGAAAAAAGGCATCATTTTGATGCTTGCAGTCCGGATGTAATTCACATCACATAAATTTTTTAAAATTCAAAAAATTTGCATATCTTCGGAAGGTGAAAAAAACTAGATAAAAATCATGGTGATTCCACCAAAATCGTGAACTTTCTTTTCCGTATATTTGGGATTGAACTCAGAATTCCATGGTCGTCAAACGTGATAATGGAATCCAGGGGGCTAATCCGTAATTTTCAAAACGATAATTGTCAGTAATTTGCTTCACGCAACTTTATCACTATCGTCTACTCACTCGTTTTCACTATAAGATCGTTCAGTGTATCTCAGATACTTTTATACTATAACTGAAATATCAAAATTAACTCAACGGATGACCAAGAAACATTGAACATTTCATTAAACTTGATTTTTGTCAATGGGAAATTATGAAAATTGGGAACAAAATTCTTGTAAGACTTAAGTTATTTATGTCTGATATTATTGTAAATTAACAAATCTAATTACAATTTTGTTGATACATAGGTCAGTAATAGCTGCAAATTTGTACAAAATGTATGGATGAGCATCCTTCATTGGCAAATGAGTCTGTCCAAAGGGAATGAAGAAAAGACTCCATTTTATTTCAAAATATTTGTTGATTCCGGAACTATTTTGGATAACGTGCTTTGTGCAAGAGTAAGTCCCAAATCGTTCTCTGTCAAAAATTGGTACCCTCCGTCATCCAAAGTCTCAATAGGTACAGCAAATCTTATGGGGTTTTCCATGGATAAATTCAGAATTCCTACAAAAATCGATTTTTTTGTCGTGGCGAATGGACCCCCATTGGAATCGTGTACGTACTAACGAGTGCGGTAGAGGCGGTAGAGTTGTCAAATTCCCATAAATTAAAATAAAGGAAATTTATGTTTTGATAGATCTAGATCAAGAATAGATTAAATTAATTTACCCATGGAAACCCCCATTAAAATTGAAGGTAAATATGTAGAAACACAACCGTGTCGTCGGCAAGTTTATTTGCTTAAGTTTCCAGCATCATTATAAAGGCCTCTTTTGAAATTCGAAAACGTTGAACATAACTATAATTATTTAAATTATTTTACAACAAGTAAGAAAGATTAATTTTGTACATATTTATGTTTTGTATAACAAAAAGTTCGTACGTATGGGTTAGAAGAGATAGAGGCAGTCTGCTTCATCTCTTAATTTTCTTCGTAATGGTATTAATTGAACTTTTTTTTAGTTTTCATTTTCAGTTTGCAAAAAAAAATAATTATTGTCGAAACATTTTTATAGTAACTTGCTTCGTTATCATTTGGAAATTAATGACAAACGATACCCATCTAGTTATATCGTGCAAACGCTATCGCTTTGAAGATATCACTTTGACGATTATCTCTATCGTCCAAACACTATCGTCAGACGGTAATCGTTTTACGTAATGACCCCTAAGAAAAAAAAGTGGGAAATACTTCTGAGATTTGTTTTGTTTAAGTTTAATAATTTAATATGATATTCTTTCCTTGAAGCATGCAGAGGAGTTACAAGCTATTCTATTATTTTTTCCATCATTGTATGTATAAATTGCATAGAAAGCGGTTAAAAGCTTGTAAAAGAATGCAATCTTTACAGATTAAAATTTTGTATGACTTCAATTCAAGGACTGCATTTATTGAATCAACCTAGATGATGAGAAACAGTTCTCACTTTTGGTCTATATTCTGTTCTATTTGCAATTTGTCAATTTTGATTCCTCAGTTTTGTCAAATATTCAAATTTCTTAAGACCTGCTTTTGTACAGGGATTAGACATCTGTAGGTATATGATTATTTGGTGCTCTAATACTTGCACATGCATATTCCTATTATAATAAATCTTTGTTCGTATATCTTTAAATAGATGGAAAAATAAAAACCTTTTGTTGACAATTCCTTAAATTATTTAAAGAGCTTTTGGTATAATTTACTCGTATCAATCTCATATAACATTTTAATTCACTAAGTTTTATGTTGTTGTTCTTATAAATATCAATCATATGCATTATCATCGTCCAGTGATTTTCCCTTGGTCTCACGTAAAAATAATAAAACATACAAAAATCCAAATCCAGAAATTGATGCACATATCCACATAACTCCCGCCAGACCAATGATCACCATTAAAACGGGGAATAATTTGAGAACTGTGAACACGAATACACTCATTAGCACCAGACAAAATGTTGATCCCAATGAACGAATCTATGTATAAGAATACAAATCAGCAATCAGAAACTTTAAAATTAAAAAAGAAATGCTTTAGAAAGAATACCTTCGGAGGAAGAACTTCAACCAGAAGCACGAAAGTAACCGCAACAACTCCGATGTTTGCCGAAAATATAACAAATGATATTATGACCACCGGTAGCCATGACATCGAAGTCAAGTCGATTGTATGTGCGAAATATGAATAAGCTCCAATAGTGGTAAGGCCTAGAAACATTCCACTGGTAGAGAGAAGCATTAGTATCTTCCTTCCATGACGATCAACTAAAACGGTCGCGCAGTATGAGCCAACTATCTGAACCGCTCCAATTATAATAGTATTTGTATTTGGATCCATTGTGGATTGAGTTTCGGCAAAAATCATCGACGAGTAATTGAGGATGACAAAGACGCCTGACGAACTATTCACAAAAGCAAGGACAACGCCACTGCATAAGGCTTTCAAGGATCTCTTTGACACTAAAAATAAAAACATTGAAACATTAAAAATCAAATCTTCAAAACAAAAAAAATTCTTACAAAAGTCCTTGTATGAAACTTCCTTCTTATCATCCGTGCATTGGACGGACAATTTAAGTTCGTTAAAATCGGTGTTGAATTTTTGATCATTTATTTTACTGCTTCCTTGGTAGTTTTTGTAGAATTTCAAAGCTTTCTCGGCGTCATTTACTAACCCCTTGTGAAGCAAATGCTGAGGTGTTTCAGGAAAGTGTATTGCCAGCAAAAGGTACAGAATTGGTAAGATAACTACAACACAAGGAATTACCAAATAAGGAATGTGTGATGCAATTATATACCCCGAAAGAATTCCCACATTAAGTGAGAAACAGAAAAGTGACCCAAGTCTACCACGGACCCTGAAAACAATAATAAAATTTTATTTAAATCAAAACAAATAATTCAAAATGAAAAATGAAACTTACTTTGCATCTGCAATTTCTGATACAAATATTGGAATAAGAACATAGATGCCTCCTCCCGCAAAACCTCCAAATAAGCGGGCCATATAAAGATGCGAGACATCATTAGCAAAGTATACCATGATCCAGAAGCCCTGTTAAATAATATTAGGTAATTTTAAACATAATGGTTAAGAAAATATCTATCATTGGTAAAAACTGATAAATATGTGGGGTTTTAAAATTAATTTTACTTCGATTAGAGATTGAATTCTTAAAGTATGTTGCTTACGGCAAATTTCTTGGCGAAGTTCTGAAATAAATTAAAAACTCGATCTAGTAATTCTCTATCTTTATCTATCTTTATGTGGAACTTCATTTTAAAAATATTTTGAACTCGATCCTTTCTTCGCATCTAATAATATCTGTAAAACTCGGTTTAAAAACATTTTTGAGTTCTAGGAATTTTAGATCTTAGTTGAATGGAGATGAGTTCTAACTTGTTTTTTTGCACTCCGTAGCTATTTCTGGCTCACAATTTTGACATTTTACGAAAAAAAACTAAAACACCTGTCAGATTCGTTTGTAGCAGATATTAATATTAGGATTTGGTTTTGATATTGTCACTTTTGTTTTAAATACAAATTGTGTTTTCGTGTTTAAATGGATTTCGTTTAACATGTTTTTTTTTTAACTGTTCGTTTTTTATAAATGCACACGTATTTGTGCTGTACTGAACATCTTTACTTGAATAAATTTCAAAATAAATTGGTTCGGTTTAATTTTGTCCACTGTTTCTTGAAAACCCAAACCATTGGTCCTGCAGTCTCTATAGAATACCTTATGATGCATGCAATTTACATGATAGAAACTATTATATTGAAAAGTTTCACGAAGTCGTGTGTTGAGTGTGATTGAGCCTAAAAATTATTGTCGAGATGAAAAAAGCAACAGTATTGATAAAAGTTAAGTATTGTTAAATATTTCTTCAGGTGCACGTAATGTCAAAACGGGCGTCTTGTCTTCTATAAACATTTTTATCTACACTTTTTATCTAGTCATGTTGTATGCATATTGAAATATTGACAATTTTAGATTCGATGTCCTTTTTCGACATAATATAAATAGCTCTTATGTTTATTTGTGGAAAATCAAAACTCGTGGTCATTAAAAACGCTAATATATATAATGTCCTGACCAACCTTTAATGTGAAAAATATGTAATACTAAAATAAAGCGCCCGAAAAGTAAATACATACGTTAATGGGTTTAAATGCATATGTACGAGTAACTTACACTTTATGAAACTATCAGCGCTCAGAACATTTTGCATTATGCAGCCAATATTTATGACTTTCCTCCATGTTTATATATTTTCTAAAAAATATTTTACATTAGATGTCCATTTGGTCTGATATTTCAAAAACCAGAACGAACGTAAAAGTTACGCCTTTGGAAGAAGTAAAAACATTGCTAAATCGAGTGCTAATATCCTAGAGCCCCAAATTTGAGATTCTATTAAATCGAAGTTCTATCTCAGACTGAGATTTAAATCAGAGTTCTTACGCTTCAAAACTTGATGAAATAAAGTGCACGACTGGGTCGCACGAACTTGCTCCTGTATGCAAAGAGTCTGTTTAAAAAAGTATCTATATAATATTTAAAAATATACCTGTAAAATAAGTTTGTCTTCAAAGATATACATATATGCCATTTGATTTGTCGAAAAAACCTCCATTTTTCAATTTTTTGGGAGGGGTTACATTTAATACAGTTAAAATAATTTAAAAAAAACTAATTTAAGATTCAAAATTTTACCTGAAAAATAAGTTTGTCTTCAAAAATTTAAATGCCATTTTATAAATCAAAAAACCCTTGATTTTTCAAATTTTTTTTTTGAAAATCGTTAGAGCGGTTTTTTTTTAAATTAATTTTTTATACATACAATTTTTCAATTTTGTTCTAAAAATATTTTTGGTATGCAGTTGTTTAGTGATTGTAAATATACGCTCTATATTTCAATTTCGTAAAAAAATGTTCACCCGTTTTTGAGATATAGAATTTTGAAAAAAAAAGTTTCAACATTTTTTTAAAAATTCAAACAATAAAAAATTGCACTTTTGATAATCAAATATTGTTAAGGCAATATAAGAGCTCGTTCAGAAAAAAAATTATTGAAATCAGTACATAAGTTGCTGAGAAAATTAAAAAACAAAAAAACGGTTCTATGAGCGGAACCTTTCCTGAGCAATACAAAAATATGTTTTTCTTATTAAAAGAAGCCAAGTTTAAAAATAAAATTTTAGAGAAAATTTAAAAAAAATCTATCGGTTTGTTTTTGAAAAAATTCGAATTTTCGTTTTTTGACCAAAAAAATTGATTGGGTGCCACTGTTAGTTTTGATCTTAAAAAAAAAAATGAAAAAAACGCCTAACGCAAATCTGCTCAAAACCTTAACTTCCAAGTTTGAACTCAATCGACCCAATGGTTTAGGCTGTAGGAGCGTGGACAGACAGACAAAATTGACCGGACGGAATCGCGGGACCCACTTTTTTCGACTTCTCTACCATCGTAATATCATGTTTGATTAAAATCTCGAGTTCGAAATTTTGCACGAATGCAAAACTTGCCATATAGTTCCTATATGTCGCAAGTAAAAATGAGTTAGAGCTCGATCGAGTTCTATTTTATCAATAAACCGAGTTTTAGAGACAAGAACTTTGTCAAAAAATTGGGCGTTATATATTTAAATTATATTTATAATATTTTAATACAGTAAAAGACATAGTGCGTTTATTAAAAAATAGGTCACATTCACTGGTTTAATAAATAATTCTAGCTCGAGTCTCTTAAATCGTTAGGTAATCAATGCTTGCCCAATAATTTAAAACACTTGCTTAGTCACATCTACTTCTACATCTCCAAAATGTTTAGCCTCGAATTTTTTGTGGAGAAAAAGGATAGAACTTATTATATGTAATGTTTATAATTTAAATGTAATATTACTTGTTTGGTGCATACTCGTATGGAAAAATCGTAATAAAATTTTGAAAACATATTTACATTTCTTAAAAGTAATGGTTATGTTCTGGATCTCATGAAGACAACATGAGGAAGCTCGAAATACAAGATGCACCACTTATGGACAAGCAAAATCAGTCAAGTAATCAGAAGCATGTCTTATAAAAGAATGCAATCCTTTGGGAATGCAATCATTAGAAATAATTTATTTCAACTTATAGATTGCATTTATTATTGCATAATACAAATTTTTCAATCACCAATTCAGTTTTTCTTCAATTACTTGTCTGCACTCAATTGATTGCAATCATCTTAGACTTCATGCATTGTTTGCATTCTTTTGAAGTCTTAATGCAAGGAATGCATGAAGTCTGAGATGAATGGAGACAAATTATTGCGTTCTTTAGGGCTAAATGATTGGAGATTGAAAAATGTGGAGTCCCAATCTTAAGTGAAATTTAATTAATGCAATTTTATATCAGAGACATTTATATAAGAGAGATTACATTCTTTTACATGCCTGAGTATTATATTAAAAGTGCGTAAGTGCAATCTTTAATCGCCGTTTTTAAGAAAGAACACTATCGTAGTTTATTCTTCAGTCTTTTCTTTAATAATCATACCCACTGTATTTCTTTTGAATAATTTTAGTATTTTTATAGTTATAACAATATTTGTTGGCAAACCAAAGTAACAGGAATAGAGTGAGTAACCCATTTACTCTCAATTTTATTGAATATGAAAATGTCTAATCAAAAAAGCCTACACATTTTTGTAAAAATGAGCGCCATTTCGCCTCTACACCCCTCTAAAAATTTTAAAATCGTAATTTTAATGTAGTGTTTTGTTTTTGTTGTTAAAGCTTTAATGTTAGGTTAGGTTAGGTTAGGTTAAAGTGGCTGTCCATGATGGAAACGGACACACTTAGGCCAGTTTAATGGCCCATTGTGATACCACATGAATCTTGAGGCTTCCTCCTAAGCTCAATGGAACCAGTTTGAGTCCCTTACGAAACGTGAGAGACTGATTATGCTGATATGATTAGATCGTTAAGATCGTTAAAGAAGAATTCTCCTAGGTAATTCTTGCGTTTTTGAGCTAGAGCAGAGCATGTACAAAGAAGGTGAAGAATTGTTTCCTCCTCTTCCTCGTCCATACAGCTTCTACAAAAGTCATTTGAGAATACGCCTATTCGTGTGGCGTGCTTTCCTATTAAACAATGTCCGGTTATGACACCAATTATCGAGCTTATATGCGATCTGCTTAGAGATAGCAAGCACCTTGAACGTTTTAAATCTAGTGTTGGCCAGATGTTTTTTGTGATCTGACCCGTGGCGTGGTGATGTTGTTCCACCTGGTGTTTGCCTTCTTCATAGCGTCTTGCATAAGCAACAGTTTGCAAGTAGCGATTGGTATGCCAGTATTTGCCAAACGTGGTAGAATGGGTTGTACTGTACCGTTCCTAGAGAGTTCATCTGCCTTACAGTTACCTGGAATGTCTCTATGGCCCGGCACCCAGCAAATGTGAATATTAAACTGTTGTGCCATCTCCATTAGAGATGATCGACAGTTATGGACTGTTATAGAGTTTGTAGAGACAGAGTCCAGAGATTTGATAGCGGCCTGATTATCTGAGAAAATACAGTTATAGCTTTCTCTAAAGCAGTCCACCATACTGCCACACCGTACATTAAAATCGGTCTGATTACCGATGTGTATAGCCAATGCGTGATTCTGGGTTGTAAGCCCCATTTATTACCAATAGCTTTTTTACAAAAAAAGAGAGGTACAGTAGCTTTTTTGACTCTTTCCTGCACGTTGCGTTTCCAATTTAGTTTGGTATCTAAGACAAGACCCAGGTATTTAGCATCGTCCGAGAATTTTAATTGGATTCCTTTAATATAGGGAGGGAGGAGGATAAATGGAATTTTGTATCTCCTCGAAAATAAGACTAAATCGGTTTTGTGTGGGTTAACACACAGTGGTCACAGTCCACACCGAGCAGCCCAAAGTATTAGTCTGTCTAAGGCATTTTATAACAGTTCTTTTAAGGTATTAAGATGCTTTCCTGAAACTGCTATAGCAACGTCGTCCGCATAGGCTATCACTCTGAAACCCTCCGCATCCAGACTAGTTAGGATTTCATTCACCACTAGGTTCCAGAGGAGAGGGGATAGAACACCACCTTGCGGTGTCCCTCAACTAACGAATCGTCTGCCAGAAGAGTTGCCCAGTTTTGAGTTAATTATTCTTCTAGTCAGCATTAAATGAACTAACTCCCGAAGCGAACTCTCTACATTTAGAGATGTTAGTGCAGATGTGATTGCAGATGTGTCCACGTTGTTAAAGGCACTTTCGATGCCAAGGAAAGCAACCATAGTGAACTCTTTATGATGGAGGGAATATTCGATGGTGCGTACTAAGGTGTTTACCGCTGTTTCCACCGATTTACCTTTACAGTAGGCATGTTGAGACGAAGACAGAAGACTTGCCGTTAAATGGATAACAATCAATCTTTCCAAGGTCTTAAGAAGGAATGATGATAGACTTATAGGTCGTAGAGCTCTAGGATTGACTTGCGAGCTTTAATGTGTTATTTTAAAATTTTTCAAGGGGTTTTAAAATGGAGAATGGCTTATGAAAAATATAAATCGAGCTGGATTTATTTTTCGATATCCTAAGGATGATTTTGTAAAAAGTTTTTAAAAAAAATCAAAAATAGCAACAAATTAATTGTTACGAATTTAAAATGTTTTCCATATGGAATGACTCAAAAATTAAAGTTTCTAAATAAACATTAAGGTAGTTTGCTAAATGTGAAATCAACGCAAACCTTAACCCTATATCGTGTCTTAAATCCTCTTTAACCCCCTAATGGCTTTTTCTTCAGATGTAGTACTTAAGATTGACAGTTAGACGCAACAAGATGATCTGAAATATTTATTACATTACAATATAAGCATACTTTATACGATTTTAAAGTAAGTTTCAACTATACGTCTAATAAAATCATTTTAAAATAAAATTAAATTAAAAACATGGGGTCTTCCAACATTAAAGAGAGAATTCTTAAAGTTGTCAATTAAATTTTCTTCGCTTTATGATTAAATAAACAATCATTGATTCTGTTAAAAAATGCTGTTTTTCCAAATCAAAATGAAAATTCTTATTGCAAAAACAATTTCTATCAAAACTCTTTAGGGTAGTGTTAAATTAAAGAAACTTACCACTTAAAATAAAAATCAAAAGATACTATGCAAATATCATTGAGCCATAGAGAAATCTGTTATACGAGTACTTCTACTTTAAAACCTCTCCTTGGTAAATTTAAAAAAGTAAGTCATACATGAAAATGTTGACGGTTAAAAGGTCTTTTTAGGAAAATTGATTTGAATTTAGAAAAATTGACTGGATTACATACATATATGTTTACTATCGTATTACACTATCACAAAATTATGATGAACTTGCCCCTCATCCGCACCTCAGCTAGAAGAACGGATTTTGGACAAGCTATAAAAAGTTAAACTCTGCGTCTATTTCAATAAAAAAGAAATTTATGAAATAATAGTTTGTAGGTTTTCGTGATATTCCTCCAATAACATTAGTTAAATTTTTTCGATCTTTAAACATTAGGCACACATTTCCAGTCTCCTATAAAATTAAAGAATAGTTAATCATTTTCATATAAATCTTGTGTTTCTAAAAGTTTATCAAATAATTCCAACTTGCTATTGTTGCATAAATAAATAAAGATTAACTCATTTCGATAAACATATGTATTTATAGTGAAATGTGTGATGTATTTCGCAATAAAGTATTTTTACTTCCCTTTTGGAATGATCGGTTTGCATGATGTTTACATCATCTCAGTGTCTAAAGTTCCCCTAAATGGTTGAATGATAGTTTTTTGCAGACGTTTAAGCATTGCCTTATAAGTCGTATATAATGATTAGAAAAACTAATCACGTAAACGATCTAGTTTTACTCCGTGACTGAATGGACTCAAGTGATCAATAGTTTTTAAACAGGACCGTAGGAAGGGGCAGGGGAATGTGTTAGGTACTTGCAAAATTTATTCTTTCAATGTTTTTAAATTCCATACTGTGAAAGGTTTAGAGACAAAAGATCAATTAACAAAGCAAATTCCATGCTTGGTTTTATTTATCGAAACTCTGTTGACTTACATAATCCGTATACGTTAAAGCGTCTTTTTATTAGTTATGTAAGGTCAGTTCTAGAATACTGGTGCATCATTTGGAACCCTTTTTAAAACATAAAGCAATTTAAAAAAGATTCACACGATATGTGTTTAATAAATAAACGTTCCTTCACGTGATTTGAGAAATGGTTTCTTGTTTCGCGAAAACGCTAATAGAGTTAACTATGCCTTCAGTGACTTATTAACTTGAAGTGTTAAAAATATTAATAACTTATCAAAAAAAAATGAATGTCTTCAAATGCTCAGTCTATTCTTTTAAACTTTTCGTACTAAGTATATAATATAATATCTTAAAAAGAACTTGTGTTATTCATTAGTCTATTTTGTTAATTTTAATTGATGTAAATAAATACATATATAAATAAATTTGTACAGTTTTTTTTTTTAATTTTGTTTAGTTATATGTAAGTGCTAAAAACAGAGGGCTTTGGTGTGTATGCTTTTATTAACATTATTTGGTTAATGGTACTAAAAGCACTGGTTTTGGTATCTGTTAATTTTGCTAACGTACATATTTATGAATAATTTTCAAACATTTATCAGATAAGTAAAGTTGAAATTTCAATAGAAATGTAATCTTTCTGGTCAATCGAAATTATTTTCATAAAATTGTTTGTCTTCAAAACTTTCAGTAAATGCCATATAAGCTTAAAATGTCTAGCAGATCTACCTTTGATGGGTATTTTCCGGTTGGCCCTAATTAATCACCTGTTAACAAAGTTCAACCCTTACACTAGATTCTCAAGATCTTGAGTAGGTACATTTATGCGTATACAAAGTTCCAATATTTCTAATTTCTTATTCAATTAGAATTGACAGTTTTGGTTGTAAATGTAAAATCGTGTTTTTAACACAATTTTATTGGAAATACTGAAATATAGTACCTATATAGAGCGTAAAAAGTGAGTTATATCTAGAGTGCTAAGATCTTGTAACTTTTTTATATTTGGTAAAACTAGTGGTTGTGGATATGTCACTGGGCGCAACCTTACAATCGATAACCCCTTAACACCCGTGGACTTGCCCTGGAAGTTGCTCGATAAAAAAAAAACGCATCATGCTAGAAAAATCCGCGAAAAAAAAGATACGCGCCAATATCCGCTGTAGTAAAGAAATTTCTTGATGACAGGAAATAGTATAGTATCGATATAAGCTCATCGAACTGGCGGAGGAGCTGATGGAGTGGAAAATGAATGACCATTCAGGAAAAACTACTTTGGATGCCCTTCGCCTCATGGGAAGAAGTCCGATTAACTTCCTCACCAAAAAGTGTAGATGTCACCTTTGTTCAAGATCAAAAGACACATAGACCAGATCCGCTTGTGACTCCTGCCGAGAAATTGTTACCATCGCTACACAAATTAAATATGTGTCAAATGTCACGTAGAACTATACCAATGTGTTCAACCTCAA
Organism: Eupeodes luniger; assembly: GCA_951509635.1. Lineage (NCBI taxonomy): Eukaryota > Metazoa > Arthropoda > Insecta > Diptera > Syrphidae > Eupeodes > Eupeodes luniger. Next base: position 49,783,572 of record OX608075.1, on the reverse strand, counting down.
ACTAAAACTACTTATATAGAGATATATTCTTACTGAAATAAAAACCTTATTTGACAAAAGAATTTTGAGATAATGTGATTGTAGCAATTATCATTACTGGTCCCTCGGCCGGTCAGCTCGCACATGTTCAGCGGATCCCGATGATACCAACTGATTTGCCCCTATCTTTTAAAAGGTTACAGTTCCCTTTAAAAATATCCTTTTTCCTAACAATAAATAAATCCCAGGGACAAACTTTTTCCATAGTTGGTATCGACTTAAGGGAAGAGTACTTTTCCCACGGGCAATTGTATGTGGCACTTTCTCGAGTAGGATCTCCTGAAAATCAATACGTTTTGTTGCCACCTACAAATACCACAGCCAACGTAGTGTATAGGGAGGCTTTAAGATAAGCATACATTTTTTTTCTAATTTAGTGATTCATGGTCTTTTTAATTAGCATGCTTATAACTTAAATATCTATACCTATTTATGTCTACCCGTGCGAAGACGGGACGGGCCGCTAGTATATTATATAGCGTAGTACAAATGGCCCCATGCCAGGTTTATGAATTATTTTTAAAAACAATTATGTAAAAGTTCAATATTCATAAAAACACACAAAATTAATAGAAAATTGAATTTCTCTCAATGATTATTAATCCCATAAAAATTAAATTAAAACAAAAAAGTTATGAATGTTCAAAAATGCTATGGGTTACTTTTGGACCCCATGACGTAAAAGAGGGTTAATTTGACACTAGTCAACGTCAGACGATTTCGTGCAATCAAAATACTTACGGCCTTGGTTTTATTTGGTAGGTTAATCTATGATTCAATGGCAGATGAAGGGGGGGGGGGGGGGGGCTCGTAGGGGTCACGACTGGGAGATTATTTTAATTCATCAACCTTTGACCAATGGTGGACGCAGGGTACATATGAGCTATAAAGCTTATACACTTAAGTTGTATACGTTAAGATTTCATCTAACGATTTGTTAGTAATTTAACGATAAAACGGTTTGCTGTCAAAAACAACTAAAATCTTTGTTTTCACACAATTTACAATTCTGGAAAACTAAGTAATGCTTTACATTGTTTTCAAAATATTTTTTTTGAGAGCAAGAGTAAAAATTCACATTTTTTTAAAGAAGCCTTGGATAAGAGACCGCCTATTTAATATTAAATTGCTTTAAATTCCTGAAACTTGTCTTCAATTCCATCTTATTTTTTTGACGCACATAAATTAGTGTAAGGCTTTCTTAAAGTGTGTTTTTCTTTCAAAATTGATTTTCTATTAAATACAAAAACTTTTAAGATCTTAAAAATTAAAGAATTCTACATTTTGAAGTGAATTTGCTTTGGAAGCTCTAGAACTGAGATATAAACACGAATTTTAAGAATATAAATTTGTTTTTATTTAATGTTTTGAGAAATTATGTACCTAAATGCACCTATTTCCTAAAATTCAAGGACCAAACATTTGTCTCTTTACAATTTTAATTTTTTTGTTGACTCCTGTAAGATCAAAATATTTCCAAAAGGTTCACGCAAAACAGTAAAAGACTAATAGCGATAGTTAAAAAAGACTCCCGAAAAAATACGTCAAAAAAGGCCAAACAATTCTACATATCAGACCCTGTTTTGTTTTCCTACGAAAAAATATCAAATTTTTCTGACAAACTTTCTCATTTTCTAAGTTCTTGCATTTATATATTTAGAAGTGTTCTTCACATTTTTATCGCAATGGCAACAAGAACATAATATATTATTTTTGGAAAAAAAAGCAAAGTTTCAACACAATTTCAAACGTTTTTGCGTGAAATGCACTCAAAACCCTCCAAACTATTATATTTTAGCTCTAAAATATGGTATATTTAGAAAACTGTTGGAATCTTGGAATGGTTTAATATGTACGAAGTCGTATAATTTGAATAGTTTCACCATATCTTGTTGGACAATAGTGTTCTAAAATAATCTTAATATCTAAAGTTGTTAACTCAGCCCTATGTAAATGTTAGGTTAAGATACACATTACATTAGTTACTTAAATTTTGTCAACCACCTTCAGAGAATATTAAGGAACATTTTTAAGCGATTTTGAAAGTCTGCCTTTATGTTAAGTGCATGACCCCCCTGATTAAAAGTCTGGAGCCGCCATTGTTATGACATTTAAGTATTTTTTCTTTGTCCGTATATATGCTAAAGTTGCACCGATATATCGCCATCATTAATTATGTAAAAAGCTTGTTGTGAAAAGTTTTATTTTTAACAACTGGAATTTGTTTCTAAATACCGGTCGACCCATAGCATGTATGTACTTTAAAGAAAAAATTGTCAATGCGTTGACTTAAGACATCTTGTAATGAAGTAATTAGTTTGTGTACTATACAAAATAAATTATGTTGTTTGCACGATGTCGTTTAGTGTAATGTAGTTAGTGTAGTGAACAAACAAAATTTATACAATTATGTTTTTCAAAGCTAATCAGATTCAACACAAAAAAATAATCAGTGAAAACTTGAAACCGCCTCGAAAAATATTTGATTAATTTACTGATGAACAAAACTTCCCAAAAAAAGTTAATTTTACTAACCCATCTTTCATCGTTAATCTTCTTTGAGAAACTAATTTAAAATTAAAAAGCTCCATCACAAAGAAGGTAGGTTAGTGAGATACCATAATTCCCCAAAAATACAAATTGTCTGAATGAAAGTAATGTGAATTTTTATATACCGTTTACACTTAACACGACATCCACACAAAATAAAAATGTAGGTTACCACAAAAATAACTTAAAAATCGAGCCCCTAACGACACCTTAAATAAATTTTCGAGGAATTCTGACTCAAGTTCTTATTAAATCTTCATCATTTTCATTGTCCCTTTGTGTTGTTAAATAAAATTGATGAAGGTACATTAAAAACCAACCAACAACAGGGCCGAATATAAGAGATAACTCGGCCATAAGTCAATTGGTTCCTTTTGTCTAAATTTACTTCCTGAAGATCAACGAAACTCTTTCTTTTCTTCGTTATTGCCATGTAATATAATATAATCTCCTACTCGGAGGGAATAACACAAAAAGATGTAATTTTTGGATGACTAATACGAGTATATGACGGAATTCTTCACACAGATCTGAGGGAATAACAGTCAACTACTCATATTTACATATGTGATTAAAAATATTCAAAGAGCAATAAAACAATCAAATTAATTACTCGCCCAGACCCATAAACCTCAATGCCTAACCTTCTAATTCAACCTTCTATTGAACTGCCTATTTATGTAGCATAGAGATAGAGTAGAGACAAGGCCCCACTCTTAACTCAACTTCATACTCTCAGTCACATAATGTTTATAAAAATAGCTTAGATACAAAATACAAGCATGCAATAAATCTAAGTCTAAAAATAAGTTCTTACTATGTGTGGCAAGGCTACAAGATATATGCACAGCTTGCGGCCAATGCTATCCAGCAGGATGCCGAAAATTACATTCCCAGCCAATCCTCCAATACCGGTTAGGCCTCCAATCCATGAAGCCTCCTCTACGGAGATTCTAAACTCCAACGGCGAGTCATCAGACTGCAATTTGAAAAGCATCGGTGAGACCCATGCGTATGCGATGCCATGGCTCAATGTGATCAAATTAACTGCAATTCAACATTTAATAATTTTACAATAACATTTTAGAACATAACAACAATTTTTCATTTTGTTTTGTTTTTCTTAAACAATATTATTTTACCTATAAGGGTTGAGGCCAATTGGTGGTGGTAGTTTTTACAAAAAACACTTCCCGGATTGTTGAAAAAGTTTCCCAACAACATTTTAGATTATTTATTATTATTGTTTTTTAAATATAAATCACAGACAACAAAAATATTTTTGTTTTTTATTTTTAAATGCACTAAACGATATCACAATTTTGTTTTGTTATGTTTTGTTTTTGAAAATGATTTTAGCTTCGCATCATTACGAACTGCAGACTGAAATTAAGATACAATATATTTTTGTATCTAAGATGCAAATTACTTTTTTAAATCACACATATGTATTTATTTTTTATAATAAATATATTTTATTTTTTGTTTTTGAAAATTGTGTTTTTTTGTTATATTGTTTTCCGTTTGTTAATACTTTTTGTTGATGATGATTTTTGCTTTTTCTACTTATGTATTTTTGACCGAAAATATGTACCTTTCATATTATCTTTTATTTTTTGTTAAATTAAATTGAGGTGGGACATAAAAATCGCTTTTTGAATATTTTGTTTGTATTTAAAAAGATCTTAATTTTGTTCATAATTCTAAACACTTAAGCCAGTTAAGGGAATTGGTAACAAAAGTTCATAATACCATCATTTTTGTAAAATTATTTGTTTATAGAAAAAGAGAAAAAGGCGAGAAAAATTATTTTGGTGGGAGAATTTTGTTAATTCTTTTTGTCAATTTAAAAAAATATAAAAACAATTTTATAAAAACAAAATTAAAATGATTAAACTTTCACCTGCGTGCACGGTTTTTATTTTATTATAAATGTATTCTGGCCGAAGATGTAACGTAATCTGTGTCAGGCAGTATCCCCAACAGCACTTGCTACTACTGACCACAACAAGCGAGCAATACAAATATAAGATACAAAATAAAGCCAAATCTTTCCGTCGCGTCCGCCCGCAGCGCAGGTGTAATACTGCACTCTTAACGTTGTTTTGTGTTTTTGTTGTTTTTGAATCAGGCCTAGCTTATAGAGTCGAAGTCGAAGTCGAAGTCAAAGAATGCTGATTCATTTGTTGTTTAATACACAAAAATGATACAAAACAAAAATCGCACTTTTTTAAGTTTTGAGTTTTAAGTTGTCCGGAGACCACGACACTATGCAGATTAGATGATGATGATCTTGGTTTAAGGAACGGTTGGCTGGCAAATTGAGAAACCCACAGAGCGACCCAACTTCATGTTAAGTTAAACGAGTTTTTTTGCTTGATGCATATTTTTCCCTTTTTATTTTTTCCTTTTTAATCAATAATAACTTGAATTTGATTAAACAAACTAGGTTTTATACTGATTAAAAATGTATGCAATATAGCGACGAACCGAAAAATACAAAATACATGTTGCACTTGATCAGCGAAAAATAAATATATTTACCTTGTTTAGTTGCTGGCTGAGAGCCACTTTGAACAGGGTTGGATTAAGGAGTGTTTATGCAAACAGGCGATCAAATATAGATACAAAACATTTATGAAAATTAATATAGACACATTTAGATTTAAAAAAAAAATGGTTCAGATTGTAATAAAAGTCTTAGTTAATGAGCAAGCATTAAATTTTATTTTAGCAGGACTAATGCTGTTAACAAAATTATTTGCATGGAATCAATTTTAAAATTCATCTGAATCACAGCCTTCAATTTTTTCTTTTTATTTAATTCACACTTCCAAAAATCCTCGGATCGGTTATTTTATAGATATTTATTGAAAATCGTATGATTATTAGAAATTGAGCCCCATATGACAAAACCGATAATGAAAACTAAAACCTTCATTACAACTTTTAAAAAATGACATAATTGTGATAAATAAGATTTTTCTTACAGTCATAAAAATCCACAATTATTTTCATTAGTTCAAACAAAATTATAAAATTACTTTCACGATACAATAAATAAATACAAAATTGTAGAAAAATGTTATTGTTGATAAATTAATAATAATTTGTATTTAAAACTTTAGACTTTTGCTTTGAACTTTTATAAGTTTAATATAGTTAAATATATGTATGTAAACATTCTGTTTGACATTTAAAAAAAAGTCTAAAGTTATTTATTATGTAAATGTTAAAGCCATTTTTAGCAATTTACTAAGCTTAAAAGATGATTTACATAATTTTAAACGATTTCAAGATCTTACTATCTCTTAATAATTTGTTTAAGTTAAAATTGCAGAATAGCTACTTTAACTTTTAGCAATTTTTTAATTCCATATGACATCTGTACAATTATTCTTATAAGAGCAGTGGATGGAATGGTCTAGTCAACAGTTGGGAATTCCAATAAATAGGTCCGTTTAAGCGTACTCGTATTTGTTTTGTTTTTTCACGAACTGACACTTTTTAGACATGTTTGAATGCTCGTTTTTTAATCAAATGTATTTGGCAAATTACTTAAGTAAGGTTTAAAATTTTGGACCCCTTAGTAAACTGCTAAATATTTAGCAAATTGCTAACTAGTAAATTATTAAACCCTTAACAATAGGTTCTGTACAATTTTGCGAACTTTATTTATTTTACTTTATAAAATTAGTTTTTGATCATTATAAATTGACAAGTGAGTTGTTTTATAGTGGTATCGTGGCTTCGTGTAGTTAAATTAAATTAAATGTAGGTCTTATTATATATGTACATTGTACATACCTAACTCTGAAACTACAATACACAAATTTTTAGTTTGTATGGTAAAGCAAGGTTTGCATACATTATAAAAATTTCAATTTCCATTTCAATTTCAATTTCAATTTATTATAAACATATTATTAACATTTGTACATTAAGATTAATATCTTTTGTAGTACATAGAGATAAGATAAATAGGAACTAATTTAGTTATTTATGTATTCAATTTAAATTCCATAACTTAAAACTAAATTTAAATTTACAAAAAATTGATATATTGAATGTCATTATTACATAAATAAGAACACAACCAAACCTAATACCGAAACAAACATTTTAAATTACTCTAAATCAATTAGTTGAAAATTATTTTTCAATTTTTGGCGGCTTTAATTCAAATCCGACTTCAAAATTAATGTATCACCTCAGGTTTTTAAGAAATTTTTATGAATTATGAGTTGTGCTTGTTTTCTAAATCTTTAATCCTTTTCTTTAAAATATAGTTGGAATATTTGTATTATTTCATTTAATATTCTTCCAAAGTTGTTAGATTTCACTTGTCTTACAAACATTTAAAAGAAGCGCTAAACCATTTTTGCTAAAATGGTTTTCAACAGAAAAAGGCAAAGCGGTTTGAAAGTAAGTCTTATTCTTGTAAAGAATCTGTGGTCTAAGTAATTCTTTTATATATATTAAAAAATATAAAAATAAAAAATTGACATTTTTAAAACTATAAAATTAGAGTTTGAATTCGAAATTAGCACTAAAAATTAAGTCCGAAACTTATTTTCCAAAACTATTTAAGTATCAAATTGAAGTTTTTCTCGGGACTTCATATATGTAGATTCAAATAAAGACTCATAGGCGCCAGTTATAGCTATCATTGGTTTTCATCATTGAAAACAAACATTGGAATTTTTTTGGCAGGTCGTTTATAGCTATCATTAAAAATTTCTGTCATTGAAAAAAATTTCCTGATTGAAATCCAGCGAAAAATTTTTACTGACAGAAATCTGTCATTGGAATTGTGTGAAATTGGAACGCAAATCAGTGGAACGATTCGTTTCATTTTTGAACATAAAAGTATCAGCCGTTCAGGAAAATGAATTTCCGTCCGGAAAATAGAAAAATACATTTTTAGAGAAAAATAAATGCGTAATTACACTTTTTTTCTCAAAAAAAATTCTTTGTGTGATTTCCGATCGATCAGTATATAATTTTTGTTTCTAATCAAAGGGAAACACCGTCAAATATCGATTCAAAAAAATTTCCGGATCGATTTCAATGATAGCTATAACTGGCGCCATAGTCATAAGCATAACTAATGAAAATTTCCAGAAACTAATTAAGATACTTTAATGCTTTAAATTGTATCTAAAAGAGAAAGATTTGTATACTTGAAATTACAAATATCAAATCATCACAAAATTTATTGTTAAAAGATATTCTGAGTTTTTACTTAGGCTTAGGTTTTTAGCATTTCAAAGGGGTATATTTTAAAAACCTGATGTCATAATATCATTGGTCAACAAGGTTTTTGTTCCTGGCAATCAAATTGCAATTTTTCAATCAGTTTTGATAGCCTCAATTCAAATATGGCTTCAAAATCAATCCATTATGTAAGGTTTTTGAGATATAACTTTTAGAAATTCGAACAAAAAAACAATGTACAAGGCTTTTTGAGGCTATCTAAATTCATGAAGTAGTTTTTATTTTCGCTAAAATTCATATTGTTTCTCCAAACATGTAATCCCTTTTTCGTTATTCAATGGAAATATTAACTTCATAAGTTGTTAGATTTCACGAGTCTCAAATTAATCTTAAAGAAAGCTAAAAATGGTTCAGCTTTTGTGCTAAAACGGTTTACAACAGAACAATTCTATCACATGAAGATTTTGAAAGGTGTTAAGAAATATAAAAATAATACTTAAAACGGTTTCGGATTGTTTGGATTCGAAATCAGCACTAAAATTTAACTCCAAAACGTATTTATCAAAACTATAAAAGTATTAATTTCAAGGATTTTTTCTAAAACTTCATATAGCGCCCAAAAAAACTCATAACTAATGAGAATTTCCAGAAACTAAATAATACTCAACTAATTCGAACTGTATCTAGAGAACGAAGATTTTTAATTTGCATAATTATCATACAATTTATTGTTAAGGGATTTGTTGAGTTTTAACTTAAAGGGATATATTTTAAAAACCTGATGTGATAGAAAAGGTATTGTATAGTTTGTTCTACAGAAAAAAAAAACTAACTTTGTTAACCAGGTTTTCTTAAGGTTCGTTTAAAAACGAGAAATTATCCGTAAAAACCAATACAACAAAAATAAAACTTTTCGAAACATAATGAATATTTCAATAGATTCTTAGTAAACGTCAATAATACTTATATACCAACATTTTCAACCCGTGGAGTAAAGCTCGACTATCATTTTTATCGATAAGGCTGTTAAAAAATACATCCAAAATGAAGCTAAGTACCTATACACGATTGGAAAGTCTTCCAATGACCAATAGCATCCAATTAGGTGACAATTGCCAATTTTCTTTCAAGTGAAAATTGCCGGTTTATACGGTTGATTGATTAAATCCAAATTTTAGTCAATTTTTGATAGAAAATCGGTTGACAGTTGTCTGTCTACACGTTTGGAAGACATAAGAAAACAATAAAACTGGTAGACTCATTGGAAGACATTTTTTCTTGACAGATTACAGAGAATATTATGTAAATTTATTTTAAAAGTGAAAACAACAGGTCTTGCAAAAATATTTAAAAAAATATAAAAATAATGAAGCGGGCAATAAAGACTATCTTGTAAAATTTGTTAATGCGTCCAATTATTTTCAATCTTTATTTATTGTAAAACTCCTTTTCGTTATTTTGCCAAACGGTGACTTTTTATTTCTTTCGATTTTCGTAGTTTTCAAATTCTTTCAAAATCCTGTAAACTTTTTTGTTGTATTTTTGTCAAAAACTTTCTTCCAATTAAAAATTGGATGATAGTGGACAATCGTCCATTTATTTGAAAATAAAAAAAATTGGGGTTCGGCTAATTTTTTGATAGAAAATTTGTCGACCATTGACTGCCAGTTTTGTTTCTATCAATTTTGACAGATAAAATTGGGTGTTTACATGGTTGATAGGAAATTGGTTAAATTGTTTTTCGAAAAATCTGAAAATATTGGAAGATCTTCCAGTCGTCGTGTAAACTAAGCTTAAAACAACAAAATTAAATGTAAAACATTTGAATAGTTAGTCAAAGTGTACGCATATGAATTATGATGGTTTCTGAATTTTTGTTTTTATGTTCCGCAGATTCGAAGTCATCATTGACTTTGGAATAGGTTGTCTAGGTGTAAACTGTCCGGCCATGGTCAATATGAATCATAACTTGTGGTCAGGCAGGATTACTCGTACACTATAGAAGACGTGTACACTTCTCAAATGAAGTATTTTCAGATTTTATTTATCTACAAGCACGACACTATACGTTTGTACATGTACAGTCCTTCTAAGTTGCAAAGTACCATGTATCGCAGAGATTGAATGAAGTGAAAGGAAATAGTCAATTTTTTAACGAATAAAATGAAAGAAGAACAACGTGAGGTAACGTTGTGATGCGAGTCAAGTCGACGATGACGATGACGACGACGGCGATGACGATGACGATGACGACGACGACGACGAAGACGACGACGACGAAGACGACGACGAGTTAACGACGGCTTGATAGGATCACCGTGTAGGTGTAACGACCTTCAGGTGTTGCTTGGTCCAGATGAGAAAATCTGCAACAGGTATTTGCAGCAGGGAAAAACATGCAGTGAAGAGTACCGACTACCGACATCATAGTGCCATAGATTAAAAATACTTACTCTGGTCTGGCTACGAGTATATGTACGAGTATCACAGAATTCAAAGAGTGTTTATTTTCAAAACAACCAAGCTTGTGTCTATTTGTGTCTATTTTGTGAGTTGGCTTTGGTGAGGTCCAGATCAACAATTTGAGCAAAATAGTTTTCATAGCATCTTGTTCGGCTTAAAATAGAAAAGAGGTTTGAGCGCATTGGTTTTGTAATATTATTTGTGTTTCTTGTTTTATGTAACGTTCATCTTATAGTGGATCGGTTTCGGTATTCTTGGTTGAAAATTGTTCGTTTGTTGTTTGTTATGCATTGACAGTAGTGAAGAAAATTATTCTGACAACTAAGATTATATATGTACATATGTACATTTTAAATTCTTTAGTACATATTTCTAAACTCATTATGTATAGTAAAATTATTTAAAAAAAGTTTAAAATCTATTAACTTGACGAATTAAAGTTGCTCCATGTATATATAAATTAAACTTAAATTTAAACTATTATTTACGCAATTTTTCTATGTCGCAAGACCGCTCATGAACTAACCGTACTTTCATTATATCAAATAACCACTTCCACATTTGTTTAGAACTTTAAGTTATGTATTTATTATTGGTATCACGTTATCGGTTTCCCTGAAAACATTTTATTTATAAAGGTTGCACTGGTGACGGTGCGCGGCGGCGGCGGCGGCAGCGGCGGCGGGCGTCTAGTATAGATACGAGTATAGTTTTATTTTTGGATACGTTATTATTTAACTTGTTCTATAGGATTAGTATTGGTTTCACCTATAAAAATAATGTTTTTTCAGTATGGTTAAACTAATAATATGTATTCACATAATATGCATACATACTCGTTTGTGTATATGTTATATTTATATTGAATGCATTAGGCTAGAAGGAAACCTCGAAATATTCTGTTTTGATCGAAAATAGATTTGAATATCTACTATAAAAATAATCAAAAGGCTTACAAAATTCTTAGGTGATTTTTATAACAGGAATAGAAGAGATCTTAGTACCCGTGTCATACCAGAGGTCTAGGCCTTAGGCCCTAGTTCTCAACGGATTGTTACAACACCTTATTTATTTACTTATAGAAGAGGTCTTCAATTTTATGTTTATATGCAAAAACATGTTACTCCAATTTTGAAACATTGAATAAAAAAATAAAGCAAATCGTTATAAATTGTACCTTAATAATTAACACACTTTGCATATTAATTCTTTAATTATAAACAACCAACTCATCGGAGTTAAGTTGCCAGCCTTAATGAAAATTCTTTTGTATTAAAAGTCTTCTAAAATTCATTTTTAAAATAAGTGATAATATGTAGGATTTTTTTGAAAACCTAATTTAAAATTTTTTAAAAATGGAAGCCCTACAGCTCGTGTAGGACGAGGTCCTAATGACTTATAATTCACAACAACCATTCCTGTGTTTAACTTATGTTTTGAATAGGGGTGGGGGAACCTACAATCCAAACGGCTTATTGGAAAAGCACTTGTCATGAAAGGCAGTATACCCGTAAAAATTGTTTTCCAAGTAATAACTCAAAAATTTAGCTTTGTGTTTGAATCTCTATAAAAATATCCAAAATTTGTCAGTGAAAATTCAAAAGAACGGCAATATAAATCAGTCACTTTCTTTCAAGGCGGTGCGTGTTGACTTTGCCATGATTTGAGGCAACTCTTATTGATGTTCCTTCATTCAATTTGATGATGCCTTTGGTTAAAAATTTTAATATTTTTTAAAAATAAGTAGACGACAGATAAAATGATGATACGTCAAAATGAGTTCCTTAAAAAGAGTCCAATGAGAACTCAGTCTAAGAAGAATTATGCATTTAGACACAAATCTATATCCCTCTTTAAGGATGTACTACCTCGTATGCATTCTACAAAAAAATTGTATATAGGTTATTATATACATATACATATATATATGTATACATTTGAAATGTGTATATTATTTTTGAATTTTAAAATCAAAACTAAGCTATATAATATTCGTTTATTATATTTGCGAAGTAAACATCAATAAAGGTATATTTGTATGGTATTGTAAGTTTTTCCTAGCACCATTGTATAAGCAAGTAGAAGCGACGCATTTAAATATTTTTTAATTTGAAAAATTATAAATAATTGTAAAATAAATGAAAGTTGTTTTGCTTGCCAGTCAATGCCTTTTCCTCTGTTATACTTATATATAGACTCTAATCGGAAGTATGGCTTTTTAAAAAAATAATTACAGCTTGTCATTAAATTTGCACATGGTCACATATTAAGCATCATTTTTTTTTACAATTTCTGTAGTCTTTCCATATTTGCTGCCTGCAACATTAAATTGGATTTGTAAACATTTATGTACATTATATGTACACATGAAATTATATTGAAATACTTCCGATTTGAATAATTAAAATAACAATCCAATAAAAATTTAACATTGTTTTATTTCCTTCTTTTAAAGGATCATATAAGTTTTTTCCTATTTTTAAGTTTATGTTTTTTGTTAAGATAAAAAGCATGGAGACTTTAACTTTTATTTTCTTTAACGATAAAAAGCTAAAATTTCAAACACAATATATTAACACTACGGCTCGACGGCCGGCGGCCTGTCTTAAATATGAACTATCTAGAAGTCTAAATCTAGACTGCTGATATCAATTAAGGGTATACAAATACATACGTTGACTTAAATTCTTTAGATACGTCTTTTCTTACTACATAAGTACAAGAACCGCAATTTCATATAGCAATGGAAAAAGTTGTCAAACATATGTATGTAGAAAGTAAAGGATTTGCAACTTTTACCAATCACATCTGCACTAACATCTCTGAACGTAGAGAGTTCGCTTGGGGAGTTAATTCATTTAATGCTGACTATAAGAATAATTAACTCAAAACTGGGCAACTCTTCTGCTAGAAGTTTCGTAAGCAGAGGGACACCGCAAGGTGGCGTTCTATTCCCTCTGGAAACTGGTTATAAATGAAATCTTAACTGGTCTGAATGTGGAGGATTTCAGAGTAATTGCCTATGCGGATGACGTTGCTATAGCAGTCTCAGGAAAGCATCTTAACACCCTAAAAGAACTCTTATAAAATGCGTTAGACAAACTAATATTTTGGATTGATCGGTGTGGACTGGGTGTCAACCCACACCAAACCGATTTAATCTTATTTTCAAGGAAATACAAAATTCCTTATGTTAGGTCTCCCTATATTAAAGGAATCCAATTTTAGTTCTCAGACTAGGCTAAGTACCTGGGGCTTATTTTAGACAAACAACTAAATTCCAAACGCAATGTACAAGAAAGTGACAAAAAAGCTACTGTAGCTCTCTTTTCTTGCAAAAAGCTATTGATAATAAATGGGGCTTACAACCCCGTTTAGCTTGCCTGCGGCACTACTTAGCAAACAAATAGCAGCCAGCTATGCAATTCGCCTTATAGCTTCATGGCAGTGGGTTAACAACAACATTGGCCACTACGTAATAAAACTTTCAGTTCCAGATGATGGATCAAAAACAAATGAAGGGGTTGGTGGAGGTGTGTACTCTGAACGACTGAAATTAAGTCTCTCATTCTGCCTTCCCAATCATTGTAGCGTGTTCCAGGCGGAACTTTTTTGGCGATAAAAGAAGTATTGTCCTGGCTTAAGGAGAACGTGATATCAACATCTAGTTTTCGTATTTTCTCAGGTAGTCAGGCCACTATCAAATCTCTGGACTCTGTCTTTACACACTCAATAACAGTCCATAACTGTCAATCATCTCCAATGGAGATGCCACAATAGTTTAGTATTCACCTTTGCTGGGTGCTGGGCCATAGAAACATTCCAGGAAATTGTAAGGCAGGAATGGTACAGTACAACACATTCTACCACGTTTAGCAAATGCTGGCATACCAATCGCTACATGTAAACTATTGCTAATGCAAGACGCTATTCCAACTGGAATATATTCTGCAGGGAAGTAGGACAGGGGATTCAAAACCCGGACACACTTCTATTTCAAGAACCCTCTGACATAGATATTGCGTCAGAAAAACTCAGAGTTGTTCTGAATAGCGCTTTAGAAAAAAGCTGTCCCATTAATCATATGGGAAAAGGTAGGAAAAAACCACCCTGGTGGACCACTGAAATAGGCAACTTAAGAAAAGAAACTAGAAGACTTTTTAACGTCGCCAAAAGAACTAGGAAAGAAGCTGATTGGGAACATTATAAGGCCAGTCAACGTATTTTTAAGGTCGAAACTCAACGGGCAAAACGTAGCTCATGGATGGCCTTCTGCGACGAAATAGAAAGTACAAATGTATCAGCAAGACTCAGGAAAATTCTGACCAAGGATTCAGTCGCTCTAGGATCCCTCAAAAAACCTACAGGCAGCTGGACTGAATCCGGTGGCGAAACGCTTGAGCTCCTTGTGAATACTCACTTTCCTGGCTGCGTAGCTGATATCCGCAGTCCAGAAACAGAGTCTCATACAGAAACCCTAGTACCATCGGATATTATAACGGAAGAAAGGATAAAATGGGCCATTCACTCCTTTTCCCCGTACAAATCCCCTGGTCTAGACGGAATCTTCCCTATGATGCTTCAGAAATGCATAAACCTTATCATCCCACACCTAATTAACATCTTCAATAATAGCCTTAAATGGGGGTATGTTCCCTTATCGTGGCGTGAGGTAAAGGTAGTTTTCATCCCTAAGGCTGGTAAACCTAGCCATACGGAGGCCAAAGACTATAGACCCATTAGTCTAACATCATTTATTTTGAAAACTTTTGAAAGGCTAATTGATATACACATCCGAAGCACCCTGAAACCGGACTGTTTATCGGAATTTCAACATGCCTACATTAAAGGAAAAAGCGTTGAAACAGCATTGCACAATGTTGTCAGCGTCATAGAAAAATCACTGAATGACAAGGAATACACCCTGCAACGTTCTTGGATATTGAGGGAGCCTTCAATAACGTGAAGAACGAAACAGTGAAGCAAGCCTTGGACGACCACAAAGTCGAAAAAGTGATAACACAGTGGATAATGAGTATGCTCCGAAAGAGACAAATTAACTCTGAGCTAGCGGAAGAAAGGGTGAGAGTAACCACATCCAGAGGCACCCCTCAGGGTGGAGTTCTCTCACCGCTACTTTGGGTTCTTGTCATGAACGGTATACTCTCTAAATTGAAATCAAGTGGAGTAAAGATAATAGCCTACGCTGATGATCCTGCATTGCTAGCGACTGGCAAGTTCCTACCCACTATCAGTGAACAAACCGAATACGCCCTCTCGTTGGTAAGCAAATGGACTAGGAACTGTGGGCTGACAGTTAATCCAGCTAAAACAGAACTAGTGCTATTTACTAACAAGCGTAAAATACCTGATTTTAAAATTCCTTCAATCGAAGGCTGCCCTCTTAAAATCTCTGACCACGCAAAATACCTCGGTGTGATCTTAGATAAAAAACTAAATTGGGGCCTGAACACTAAAGATAGATTCAAAAAGGCATCGATTGCCTTTTACTCCTGCAATAGAATTTTCGGGAAAACCTAGGGACCAAACCCTAAAATTATCAGATGGATGTATTCGGCAATAATAATTAGACCAATACTAACCTATGGTAATTTGGTATGGTGGAAAGCTTTAGAAAAGAGCACGAACCTGAAAACTTTGACAAAAATTGAAAGACTTGCGTACACTGGCATTACGGGAGCAATGAGATCCACTCCAACTGCGGGACTGTAAGTTATACTCAATTTGATTCCCCTAGACCTCTTTGTTCAAGAATCTGCGGCCAAAAGTGCCCTGAGACTTAGTCAAACTAAAGTCTGGATAAACAGTTCCATAGGACACGCCCAGATCCTTCATAAAATTATGGGTCATAGTAATACAGCAGACTATAAAATACCCGTAATTGATTTTCATAAACCATTCCAGGCTGCCATCCCAAGCAGAGAGGAATGGATAGATAATATACCATACTCCAGTGAGTCGTCAATAGCTATCTATACTGATGGCTCTAAAATGGACACTGGTGTAGGGCAGGCTTCTATTCTGAATCTCTCAAGTTGACCGCCTCGCTTAGGCTTCCAAACTACAGCAGCGTCTTCCAAGCGGAGGTCCTGGCAGTGACAACAGCTGCTAAAAAGGTATCAATGATGGCGATACCACGAGCTGATATCACCTTTTACATTGATAGCCAAGCGGCAATAAAAGCGATTACTGTAACTGTGGTAAAATCTAAGCTTGTTTCATGCTGCCGCGAAGAGCTTAAGGTTCTTGGCGCACAGCACAATATTAGACTCTGCTGGGTCCCAGGCCACAGCGATATAGTAGGTAACGAGAAAGCCGATGAATTAGCAAGATTAGGGTCAATGCTTAACGTAAACCAAGCTCAGCTAGTTAGCATCCCTACCTGTTATTTAAAACAGGAAATCTCAAAAAGAATAACAATTAAGGCCGATGAAAGATGGAACCTTCTTGACACCTGCGGCACTACAAGAAAGATCTGGCCCTGTTTTAACAAACAAAGAACGGAAAGAATTATGAAGCTACAAAAGGGATCACTTCGATCTCTTGTAAGCATAATCACCGGACATAATCTGTTAGGTTATCATATGAAAAAGATGAGAATCAGTTCAGATGATCTATGCAGAGGATGCGGTGACGAGGAGGTGCATGAAGATACTTCGCACTTTCTGTGTCACTGTCCCGCACTCTCCCATCAAAAGAAGAAACTGCTTGGCAACTATTTCTTCGAGGATTTAAAAGAACTCTCTAGTACGCCAGGTACTAACATTCTGAACTTCGTCAAAGCCTCTAAATGGCTTGACTCACTGAACACATAGGTTTTTCTTATTAGCTTGAGTAGCAATATTCATGGGTATCACAATGGATCTGTATTGATCTAAGTGTGACGGTAAAGACATCAACTGTCAGCCCCTCAACCTAACCTAACCTAAGACGCTATGAAGAAGGCAGACACTAGGTCGAATTACATCCCCACGGGTCAGGTCACAAAAAAATCTGGCGTACGCTAGATTTAAAGCGCTCAAGGTGCTTGCTGTCTCTAAGCAGATCGCATATAAGCTCGATAATAGGTGTCATTATCGGGCACTGTCTAATAGACGTCACGTGGCTAGGCGTATTCTCAAATGACTTTTGCAGAAGTTGTATGGATGAGGAAGAGGAGGAACAGTTCTTCACCTCCTCTGTATAAGCCCTGCTCTAGCTCAAAAACGCAAGAATAACTTAGGAGCATTCTTCAATAACGATCAAAACGATCTCAATCATATTATTATAATCAGTCTTTCACGTCTTTTCGTAAGGGACTCAAACTGGTTTCATTGAGCTTAAAAGAAAGCCTCAAGATTCATGTGATATCACAATGGGCCATTAAACTGGCCTAAGTGTGTCCTACTCCATCACGCACAGACACTTTAGCCTAACCTAACTAAACCTAGGCTTGATATCGAGCAATCCGTTAGAAATATTGTTGATGTTAGTATACGAAATGTTTGGTTATATTTACGCCTTCTCATTTGTCAAAAATGTAAGACAAAAGAACTCAATACTCGGAATAAGATCTTTTAAAACAAATACTTCCTTAAAAGGGAAATATTTTTAAACTGACTATAGGGTCAATCATTTTGTGTTAGTTAATAGCGATAGCATTTTGTACCTGTAAAAGTTAGCCATCATTTCAAGTGTTATAAAAGAAGTTGAATTTTTGCTATATTTACGGTAAAGGATCGCTTAAAAATCGAATAAAGTATTAAAATTAATATATATGTACATATATGTAGGTATATAAAAAATCTATCTGTGTGTTTTTTACAAGTGTTTAACTATACGCAAATGAAGAACTCTGTATTATTATTAACACATAAACACTCACTATATGCGGAACTGCTAATAAATATATACAGTTCTTGCGTCCAATCCAGCTTATCAGGAGGCCAAAGGCAATATTTCCACACAATCCTCCAAGGCTTATTAATGATCCCATCCATGAAGCTTCTTCAACAGATATTTCAAATGACAACGGAGAGTTAATTGTTTGTAGTACTAAAAGCATCGGGGCTACCCAACCCGCAGCAAGTCCATGACTAAATGAAATTAAATTAACTAAATATTTTTTAATTCAATTAATTTTATAACATGTCTCAAAATAGATTTTTCTAATAAGCAACAACATACTTTTTAGTGTTACAAGAAGTTGTTTCCGATAAGATTTATAAAAGATACTTTCAGGATTTTTGAAACTTATGCAAGTCATATCGGAATAAAAATAGTCGTCTGTGCCCAGTGTAATTTAATAAAATGTTATTGCCATTCTAACTGAAGCTTATACTGAATTTTTATTTCATTATTTTCAGTGCTATATCCAAACTGAATAACTTTTCTACAATTTGTATAGTTATTCAATGGCATAGGGCTATCTTTTTTACTTATCATCATTATTGTAAATCTTTTTTTTGCGAGGCGAAGGTTTAAATTTTCTTCTTAGATAAAATGCATCACTCTTAGGTAACATTATTTCTACGTATAGGTTCAAAATGCATAAGATTGATTTGAAGATAATGAAATGCAAGCAGCCAACAAACTAAAAGAGATAAGTGTTGAAAGAACAGTTTTATTGGCTTCACATTTAGATGTCGTAATCAGACAGACACGGAGAAGTAACTATTCGTCATAAGAAATTATTTATTTTGTCATCAACTTCACTTCTTTAACAATAATTACACTAACAAGGTTAACAAGGTTAGGTTTAAAAAAAATCCGATTTCATGTCAAGTTTTTGATAATTAAAAATTAGGAAAAATTATTATAGAATGCATTTTGAGGAATGTGTAAAAATGGTTTTATGAAATTTTGAGCGGGGCCTTAATAAACGCTTGACAAGTAGTATTTAATTGAATTGCAATATTTTGTATATTACTGTTGCAGGAACAGGAAGTTTAAATTTGTACCCCTTTTTCAGACAGCATATGAAATATATTTTGAAAACTTTATTTAACTTAAGACATACGCAGAAGCTTGACCCTGTTGTTCAACAATACTGATGTGGATCTTCAACTGTAGTTTATGATAAGCTTATTAAATTCTAATTTTGAAAGCGTAGTTAAATGGGAAATAAAGAGCCAAGTTGAATTTTATGCGTACAAAATTACCACGTTTGCCACTATACATGTGCTGGACTTGCAGCAGGGGAACTGAACATCTCGAAATTCATGGGATGTGTACTACCAATATAAAAAAGGCTACAAAATGTTTTTGTTTCCTGAGGCAATATAAAAAGAAATTTGTCTGCCCCTCTAGCCTCGATAAAATATATAAAATTATATATGTATGTCTAAAATTGAATACTTCTCAAACCGTTTTCTAGTTTAATATAAAAAGAAGAGCGTTAAAAAAACTGACAATAAAATTGTTGATTAATTTTCGTCAAATTTGTGTAGTTCTTTAGTTCTTTATTTAAAAGGAATAGCATTACACAGTAAGATACAATATCTTTTTTATAGCGCAAGCTTTATGTACAAATTCAAATTCGTGTGCTACTTTAGGAGTGATTTAACATAGCAAAATTTAAGAAATGTTAATTATTTAATGATATACATATGTAATTCAAGACCAAACTCAAAAATTAACTAAAATGTTATTACAAAAAAAAAAAACAATTTGGAAAATAAACAAAAAATTATTTAATTTTAATTTAATAGGTACTAATTAAAATATATAACATCCATCTTAATTAAGTGTCCCTAAGTATTCTTTAAGCCTTAGTTTGAACATGGCTGAGCAGCTTATTAATCTAACAGAACGGGGTAAGGAATTCCATTGACGGATGGCATTTATGAAAAAATGACGCTCAGATATTAAGAAGGTATATCGTTCGGGTATGAGATCACAGGATCTCCTAGACTGTGGAAAACGGATTCTATTGTAAAGGTAGGAGGGTTGATGTGTTTGCATGATATTATGAAGCAGAATTAAAGTCCTAAACTTGAAAAGATTTTCTAAAGTGAGGCCACATATTGATTTAGCGAAAGATGAAACATGTTCTCTTCTTTTCAGTCCGTAGATATATCGTGCAATACAGTTATAGGCGACATTGAGTTTTCGTTTTTGTTCATAACTACAATTCGAAAATAGTTCACAGCCAAACAGCAATATCGGAATTAGTAATGTTTTTGCGAGAATCATCCTAGTTCTAACTGGTGTTATCTTCTGTGTGACGTAAAGCATTCGGAGACCCCCATATGTTTTACCCAGAATTGATTTTATGTGATTGTCCCAATTAAGCTGCTTGTTAAATATAATTCCAAGATTTGTTGCCGTGTCGACTATTTCAATAGGATTTTCATTTAGAGCAATTTGAGGGAAGCCTGATATATCAATAGGCCTACGGGATATTACTAAACATTTTGATTTTTTTGGGTTTAAGCAGAGTCCATTTATTTCTGACCAGTGTAAAATTCGATTGAGATTATCATTTAGTTCGCTTATTCCATTCTCTACAAGACCTAAAGGACAACTTTTCCGTAATTGGACATCATCAGCATACATATCAATGGAGCAGTTTACAAGACATGAGGGAAGCTCATTAATATACATAACAAAGAGTAGTGGTCCCATAATTGATCCCTGTGGGACACCCCTGCTTAAAGGCAAGCAGTCAGAAATACAATCACCAACTGCAACTGCTTGAGATCTACCTTGAAGATATGAGTTAATCAGCATTTCTGACATTGATGAGAACTTGAACTGCTCTTTAAGTTTTTTGCATAATATACTATGGTTCACAGTATCAAATGCTTTAGAAAAATCTAATAATGTGAGAAAAGCAATGTTGTCACTATCTACCGATTGTCTAATATCTTCTACTACATTTATTAGGGCTGTTGTACAACTATGCCTTGGACGATAGCCAGACTGGTTTAGGCAAAGTAACCGATTTGTATGAAGAAATTTTCGTATCTGTCCATTCATAATTTTTTCAAATACTTTTGATAAGAAGGGTAAAATAGCAATAGGCCTGAATTCATCTTTGCTCTTGGGAACAGGAATAATTTTTGCATATTTCCAAGCAGTAGGAAAAACACCACTCATAAGAATGGTATTAAACAAGTGCGTTATATACCTAAGAACATAAGGAAGAATAGCCTTTACAAAAACCGGATGTATATTATCGAATCCAACAGAATTTGATTTAATCGATAAAAAACTTTCTAGTACATCAGACTCTTCTACTCTTTCAAAGTTGAAATCTCTTATTGCCTGTGAACAAGGAACACGAGTACTTCTTAGTTCATTATGGGCATTGTCAGAATTTGAATGAATATCAGGCGTTGATATGAAGTTCTTGTTAAGTTCATTGCAGTCAATGTTTGCAGTTATGCAGTTTGTTTGCTTGCCAACTCCAATTTCTTTTAGGTTTTTCCAAAGTTTGTGTCGGGCGATAGATGGATCAAGCCGTGGAGCATAAAACCGCTTTTTAGATTCTCTTATTTCATAACCGATATTTTAACGGATTGGGTTCTAGTTTCACCTCTAAAGCGATTCAACTATAGTTCTCACATTTCGAATAGTTTTTAGCAGCATAACCCCAAGCCCGACTAAGATCATAATGTACAGAATACAGAGATTTGTTTTTTTATTACTATTATTAACCAAACTACATATGTGAATTTCGAATGCTTTACTACTGTCTATTTTAACTTGTCATTGACAAATTCAGGAACTCAAAATCATAACTGATACCTCCTTTCAAAGCATAATTTTCGTAGAAATTCCCTTAAATTCAAAACTTATCGTATAGCGTTAATGACCCCCTTATATTTTTAATTATTTATTTTTTGTATATGAAAATGAAATTTGTATTTTACTGCGTTCAACTTTGATGCTAAAAGAACTACTTTAAACTGAGGATTGGACCAAGAACATATTATGAATCGGAAATCCAGACCTTATCCAATCGCAGAGTACAAATTCATCAACTTTGAAACCAATGGACGATACAGGGGGGAGTCATATGAGCCATAAAGCTTATACTTTTAAGTTGTATCAGTAAAGATTTCATCTAAAGATTTGTTAGTAATTAAACGAATAAGAGATTAATCTTGAATAAGAGATCGAGAATTAGTTATTTAGTTGCCTTCTAATTCCTAAAACGCGTCTTCAATTCCAACATGTTTTTTTTGACGCACATAAATAGTGTAAGGCTTTCTTAAAGTGTTTTTTTTTTCTTCAAAATTGATTTTCTATTGAAAAAATACAAAAACTTTTAAGATAATAAACAATTAAAGAAATCTGCTTTTTGAAGTAAATTTGCTTTGGATGCTTAAGAACTGAGATTTAAATACGAATTTCAAGAATATAAATGTCCCAACAACATCTAAATTGACACTTTCGTGGCTAATTGAAAGACACATTTCATATCTATCAATTAAATATTAAAGCTTTGAATCTCTCGAGAATTGAAGTGAAAGCAGATTCTGCAACGCGCAATTTGCGAGTGCCACACTAAAGTTTCTTCCCAATTTAGAGAAATTATACACATAAATGCACCTATTTCCTTAAATTCAAGAACCGAACATTTTTTTTCTACAATTTTTAAATTTTGTTGACTCTTTTTTCATCAAAATCATCAGCTCCAGTCTACGAGTAAGCAGTCTGATAACGAATATTAAGGAACATTTGTAAGCGGTTTTCACAAACTCGTCTCTATGTTAAGTGCGTGAATTTCCCTTGAAGTATAAATCCGCCTTTGTCTTCACATTTGTCACTTTTAAAACTATCACCGTTTGACAATTGACAAATAAAAGTTAACGATACACTTTTCAAAAGCGTATATTAGGGTTGTTAAAATTGCCTGTAAAAATAGTGATGTAATCACACTACTACACTTATTTTGTGATTGTAAACAACCTTTAGAAAATGTTGTCTTTTAATGTATTTATTAGATAAATTAGAGAATTTTCGGATGATGTTTCTTTGTTCTTTTTGAAAACCTTTCATATCTCTAAAACTTTTTAGTATAAATCAAATCTATAATATATAAAACTGAAATCAAGCAAAAGAGGAAATCTTTATTACGGTTTGGCTTCGAAATGTTTACCTGCAAGTCGCCACAATTTTAGAGAAAACGGATGATTGGTTACGCGAACGAGCGATTTTAGCACCTAAAAACGATTCTGTTACAAGTATAAATAATAAAATTCTTTCAATGTTTCAGGCCTAACAACAAACTTATCCTTCTATTGATAATCTGACTGATCAAGATAATGCTATTGATATTCCAATTGAATTTTTGAATTCTTTGAATCCATCAGAATATACTTACGGTGACCATGCGTTCATTATTATAATGAACAGTTCATTATTTGAAGAAAATGTTCATTATGCATTATCGTGTGTCGGAAAACATAAAAATGTTCATTATTTTAGAAATTGCCATTATTTGTTCATTATTTTATGATTTTTTGCTTTGAGGAAAGCCTAAGCATGAAAACCATTCAATGTTTAATGAAAGCGTACCCTTACATCATAATTCGTTGTCTTTCTTTTTCGGAGCACTTCCTAATCTCACAATTACAAAAATCAGATCATATTATACATCCTAACATACAGGGGAAGTTAAACTAATAAGCTTACACTTGCGCACAGGATGACTTTCACCACTGGATATTAATTTTACCATTGAGTTTTACTGACCATGACAATGGTAAAAATAACTTTCAGTGAATGTGAAATCTTTTTTCCATTTGGACTAGTTATGGCATTTTCCACAAGTAATTTTGAGAGTGCACTCCAACTGTTGGAATTATTGCATTTTTGAAAAACCCTTCACTCCAAAAATAATTGACGACTAAGAATTACACTCTTTCCTGGGACAAAGTGGAGTTATGTTTAATGTATATTATGAAAAAGAGAAGCAATATTTCAATTAATGACACTGATGTTTTCGACGAGTTTTCATGTGTACAAAATTATGATTCTTGAGAAAAAAATGAGTGCTGGAGATAGGTGGGTTGAAATTTTCAAGTTTTTCAATGAAAAAATGATACAGTATGAAAACATTTACAAAATCGTAGAGTTTTGTTTATGCCTTCCTGGGTCTAATACCCCTATAGAGAGAGTTTTCTCAATTTTAAACAATGTATGGACAAACGAAAAAAAACAATATGAAAATTGAAACAATGAGGTCCATTTTAATTTGCAAATGCAAATATGAATTTATTAAATTGCATCGAATTTAAGAATTATTAAAAAGGAAAGCCAGAATTAATTAAAAAAATGTATTCTTCAGAAAAGTACTTATTTTAACAATATTAATATATTGTAATTTACTGTCAAAGTTGTTTTATTAGCCAATATGATATAAAATAGTTTAAGGTTTGTTTATTTTTTTTTTGTAAATAAGTTAGAGACTGAAAAAATCAGTGTTATTTTTATGTTTGTTTTGTTTATTATCGATGAAAGTTTCTTTTTTGTTTAGTTTATAAATACATATACCTACCTAAACATACTACATTTATTAATTAATTTATATTATATTATATTTATTTACTATTACTCAATGAAATACAAAAAAAATCTTGAAAACTGGTCAACATTTTTCATTTTTTGGGTACTGTTCATTATTTTGTCTCGGAAAATATGGTCACCGTAAATATACTGGACTTGAAAATTGGGGCTCCAATAATACTTCGTTATGATTAATTAAAATGCACCGAAATTATGCAATGGTACTAGATAACGAATAGTAACTATGCAGCGGAACGTGATTGAAGCTAAAATTCTTTCCGGCTCAGCCCGGATACCGATGATTACTTATGAATACCTGTTCGAATTTAAACGAGTATAATTTCCTATAAAGCTTTGTTTTGCTATGTCTATCAATAAGGCACAGGGACAGACACTGAAGGTTGCAGGCATTGGCATCACGAATCCCTGTTTTAACCACGTACAATTTTATGTTGCTTGCTCTCGTGTCAGCTTGGCAAAAAATCTATATGTTTATGCGCCTCACCAAAGAACAAAAAATATCGTTTACAAAGAAGTATTAGCTATAACCTTAATAGAAATATGCACAGAGATAATACCTACATAAATTAATAAATAAAAAAGGTACAATATAAGAAAATAGTAGTTTTTTCATCCTCATTTTTTTTTTATATAAAATATTTGAATACCTCCCGGATGAAGCCGGGTAAACCAGCTAATCTATACTACTATATAAAAGCGAAACCATTTTAAAGTTTGTGACGCACGATCTCAGAAAGTAGTCAACCGATTTATTTGAAATATATTTTTATTATTTTCTATATTGTTATGAGAGTGTTTATGGCTTTAATTTTTTTTCATTAATAATTTGTCAAACTTAAATATTATTAATTTTACATTTTTTGTCCATTTTTTTTCATTAGTTGACTTATACAACCACTCATATCTTAAAACCTATACAATAATCGACAAAGATTAGCATTGCTTCATAAAGTCAATATTGTTGCGCAAATTTTAAGCCTAAAATCACTTCTAAGTTAAACATACAACCTGAGAAATAAATAAAAACAAATTATAAAATTATAAACTTTTTGAATTTATTTTATCCAGGAAATTAGATTCCATCACAATCGCGAGGTCGCTGCTTTGTTTCATTTCATTATCATTCCAACATTTTTAATTTTCTTTTTTTTCCATGTTCTTTCTCTCTTAATATGTGTTCCATTTTTAATAGTTACGTTTTTTCTCTTACCTACCTACCTACATATTCAATTTGTCTGTATTGTATAGTTCATCAACTAACCTACACACAAACATTATTTTTTTGTTTCTCTAAAGCACTTTTCACATGAGCACGTCAACGACCAACGAATGAAAGAATATTCGTCGATTTTGACATTTCTTTCACATGAGAGCTTTTAATTCGTCGCGAATGAAGTTTGACTTTTAGGTTATGTAGCGCGCGAACAATTTAAGTGCCTTGCACATGAGCAACGAACTGCGAACTGCGAATGGACGAACAAACGTGATTTTACACATTTCAAAAAGTCAATTCCACACAAAAACACATTTAAATTATAAGAAACCAATTGACACTAATATTAGGATAATAAAATTTGCATTTTGTTCTCTAAAACAAGAGAATTTTGTAAAAACAATTTGGTAGTAACGAATCGCAGTGTGGTTGCTGCGAACTGTCAAACTCTATTCGCGTTCCACATACCATCCACACTGCAACGAATAAATTGTTCGCGCTCAACTTAACCTCAAAATTATACCACTCTTGTTTTGTTTTTGTGTGAAAGATGATGGCTGAGGAAAATATGGAGAAAAGGGTTGACAATTCGTCACTACCTGCGAATAGAAATAAAAGCTCATGTGAAAGAAAAGTCAAAATATGCGAACATCCACAGTTCGCAGTTCGCAGTTCGTTGCTCATGTGCAAGATGATTTATTCGTTGCAGTGTGGATGGCATGTGGAACGCGATCAATTTATTCGTTGCAGTGTGGATGGTATGTGGGACGCGAATAAAGGGTAAATTCACAAACGTCAAATTTTTCGGTAGTGATATCACTGCTTCGTTGCTCAGCCGATTACGATGCGATGCTGATTGACAAAAAGTTTTACATTTAAAAACAACTTTTGCTTTATGATGGATGTGATAGTAATAAAAACTCTAATTGTAATTACAATCTGGAGCTACACATTTTATCTCCTCTAGAACTTTTCTCCACAATACTGACTTTGATTTTCTGCTGGCAATAAATTCACCTTCTTATTTTTACCTGGTTTCTATTAATAGTTTAATTTGTGCATTGGTAAAATAATCTCTGAAATACATCAAATTAATTATTTTATAAACAATTTAGAATTTGATTAAATACTTTTCATTGTCTTTTTCCGCTATTTTTGCTCCAAATCGCGTCCGCATCAACAACTTATCAAGAAAATTCGTGATGCCTTTTTTCTTTATATTTGCGCATCAGTTTATCAAACTTTGCAATAATGAACAATTGACATTTTAAGTGATGCCAATTATTTGCGTTTATGAACGTGCTAAAGGGATGATCGCAAATCATCTCTGCAGTGATGCGTTTGTGAATTTACACAAAGTTTGACAATTCGTATCAACTAGAATTTTGTTCGCGACGAATAAATTTGTTTTCTTAAATTTATTAATATAATGATATTGAAAAGTAAAAGTATGCATCATAAATCAAATAGAAACTATATTGCTATCGTTTTGTTAAGATTTTGTGTTCAAATATGTCTTTAAACGTATATAAAATCACATTTTGTAATTCATTCGTCGTTCGTTGGTCGCGCTCATGTGAATGCTACTTAATTCTATCGCCACGTCGCTGAGCAGTGTGGCTGTGGGCTCTTTTTTACTTGCGACATATAGGAACTATATGGCAAGTTTTGCATTCGTGCAAAATTTCGAACTCGAGATTTTAATCAAACATGATATTACGATGGTAGAGAAGTCGAAAAAAGTGGGTCCCGCGATTCCGTCCGGTCAATTTTGTCTGTCTGTCCACGCTCCTACAGCCTAAACCATTGGGTCGATTGAGTTCAGACTTGGAAGTTAAGGTTTTGAGCAGATTTGCGTTAGGCGTTTTTTTCATTTTTTTTTTAAGATCAAAACTAACAGTGGCCCCCATACAATTTTTTTGGTCAAAAAACGATAATTCGAATTTTCTCGAAAACAAACCGATAGATTTTTTTGTAATTTTCTCTAAAATTTTATTTTTTAACTTGGCTTCTTTTAATAAGAAAAACATATTTTTGTATTGCTCAGGAAAGGTACCGCTCATAGAACCGGTTTTTTGTTTTTTAATTTTCTCAGCAACTTTTGAACCGATTTCAATAATTTTTCTGAACGAGCTCTTATATTGCCTTAACAATATTTGATTATCAAAAGTGCAATTTTTTATTGTTTGGATTTTTAAAAAAATATTGAAATTTTTTTTTTCAAAATTCTATATCTCAAAAACGGGTGAACATTTTTTTACGAAATTGAAATATAGAGTGTATATTTACAATCACTAAACAACTGCATACCAAAAATATTTTTAGAACAAAATTGAAAAATTTTATATATAAAAAATTAATTTAAAAAAAAAACCGCTCAAACGATTTTCAAAAAAAAAATTGAAAATTCAAGGGTTTTTTGATTTATAAAATGGCATTTAAATTTTTGAAGACAAACTTATTTTTCAGGTAAAATTTTGAATCTTAAATTATTTTTTTTTTTAAATTATTTTAACTGTATTAAATGTAACCCCCTCCCAAAAAATTGAAAAATGGAGGTTTTTTCGACAAATCAAATGGCATATATATCTTTGAAGACAAACTTATTTTACAGGTAAATTTTTATATATTATATAGATACTTTTTTAAACAGACTCTTTGCATACAGGAGCAAGTTCGTGCGACCCAGTCGTGCACTTTATTTTAAGTTACTATGGACATTTAATTCAATGAAATGCCGATTTATCTAAAGAAAAATTAGATTAACTTCCCATAGGAAGTTATTGTAATGGGTCCGATTTGTCAAATTGAAAATTTTGACATTTCTCGACGTTTCAAGGTCCCTAGAGTCGAAATAAAAGATTCTTAGAAAGATGTCTGTGCGTGCGTGTGTACGTACGTTTGTACGTTCGTACGTTCGTACGTTCGTACGTTCGTACGTTCGTACGTTCGTACGTTCGTACGTTCGTACGTTCGTACGTTCGTACGTTCGTACGTCCGTACGTCCGTACGTCGGTATGTCCGTACGTTCGCGACGTTTTTTTCGTCGTTCATAGCTCAAGAACCAGAAGAGATATCGACTTCAAATAAATTTTGTTATACAGATAATAAGGCAGAAAGATGCAGAAAGGGCTCTCAAGAAAATTGCGTGGGTGGTTTTTTTACCATAGCATTTTAAAAAAAGGTGAACATTTTGGTTAACCCTAAATATCTCATGAACCAGTGACGCTAGAGACTTGGATTAAATTTTATATTATACATTGTAACGTAATACAAAACAAGTACATTTTAGGGAAAAAATCCAATTAACTGTTTTTTTTATAAATCAAAAAAACTGAAAAAAAAGTTTGTCACCTCGACTAAAATATGATTTTATTTCCAAAACAATTTTGTGCAGCGAAGAATGGTGTTTTTGTCATCTGATAAAATTTTGAGAAACCCTAAAAAAAAAATTAATAAAACTTGGTAAAAATTGAATTTCGACACAAATATCTTTTTATAACTTTGAGATATTGTCTTTAAACTTCTTTTATCTTTCAAAATATATTGTTTTCATCATTCAGTAAAATTTTGAAAAAAATTGAATTGATAGTTTTTTTTACAAAAAATTAAAAACCTAAAAAAAACAACAATTCTAAAACTTGGTAAAAAATTACTTTCGACTTAAATAGCTTTTCAAAAATTAAAAATATTGGCTTCAAACTTATTTTATTTCACATAAAATATTATTTTCGATATTAAATAAAATACAATCTACAAAAAATAGTACGCAAATTTGGTAAAAATTGATACATATACACAAACTTTTAAGCAAGACAAATCGACTGACGGGATGGGAAGTTATCAGTGTGGGTCGCATCCCAGCCTCTTTTTTATTTTTTTGGTTCGAGGAAGTGAATAGATTATAATTCTTCCAATTTAAAAATAAAAAAAGTTCTATTATAATAGCTTGAATTAGATACCAATTTTGTATCACTTTCTCGAACAATAAAACTGAAATAAAGTTAAAATTTTCTTAACAAATAACTCGAAGAAGGTACTTACAATGACGTCGATAAAAAGAGCACACAAATTTGGGTAGGTTAAGTCAGTTGCACTGCACTGAACATGAGCAGATGAATAAAAAAATGTGTCTATGTGTATGTACCTATAGATGTATGAGAACATTAAAGAAACAAATTTGTTTTTTTTTACCGCAAATCTATACTATTATATAAAAGCGAAATCATATATACATATAAACTAAAATTAATATTATTGTGGAAAATATGCTCAATCCCATTGAGAATTTTTTTCATATGCTAATACTAATATTCAAAAAATGTTCGTGGTTATACAATTTACGAAGCAACGCAAGCACGGGTCGGCTAGTTATATTATAAAATCGAATTTATGCAATCTTTAAAATACATAATTTTAATCCCAATCTCGCAATTTTAAATTCGACGTTAGTTTCTCTTTCTTAACCATATTAATGTGATTTGTCCAATTTCAAGATTTGCTAGCTTTTGTTTCTTAGCAAGTATTGAACTACATATAGAAAATAGATTTTTATGTCAAGCCCATTTTTTAAAGGTGAAAATCATACTTATTTTCTTTTAATTAAGGAACCGCGAACTTAAGATAAAAGTGATGTTGGCAATATAAAATAATTGAAAGCAATTTAATTACCGATAGGAATTATAATTATAATATTTAAAGGGTACAGCTCAACGAATAACAAAAGAATTTTTTAAATGTCGAAACGGTGAGTTGAGTTTACAATATAACAATTACATGCAGATAACGTAACCGCGACCCGTTACGCTTTTACGAAATATTAGGTTTATCGCGTTCATTTAGTTGTCACGTTTACGTGTCACCATTGCATTTCGTACATATTACTTTTCATATTTAAGATTGTATCTATATTTAACCGATTAAACTTCATTTATATAATCAATGTTTCTATACGTATGACTCGAGTGAATATCAATTACATACTACAAGATCTTTCGATTGAGTGACCTTAAAATATCTAACTTCATGAGCCCGCGGTAATTACGGTTGTCCGCTTATCTTTAATTAACTAAACTTACTTAAGGTTTTATTCCTGTTTACCCAATAAAATGTTCAATACTATTTTCTATTCAACGAAGTTATCTTTCCGTCGTAAGGTCAATAAATCTTGATACATTTGAAACATTTTTCAAAATAATTTGTTATAAGAAAATAATTGAAAGGAAATACTTCCAAACAATATCAATAATATTTTTTGGAGCATTTAAAATGAGTGTTATTGCCTCCAAATCGATGATAAGAATACATATGTTCAACATGAAAAAGCTGAAATCCAAAAAATGCACATACTATGTTGTTGGCTATTGATATAGGGCCGTTAATTTGGGGGTTTCAAGAAAGTAGGGCTGGCAGTTTACATCATTTAAAATAATAATAATAAGTAAAGTGCAAACTTTATAATATGCAATTTTCATCCTAAATACTATATTTTGCTTTGCTTAACTTTCGAGAAAGAAAAATGAATGACCCTGTAGTTTTGTGATTCTCATATGTGTGTATTAACACAATAATATGATGTACTTGTATACATTAAGGTTTAAAAATAAAAACAAAAACGACCTTGCAAATATGTTTTTGTTTACATAAACTATTCAGGTAGATACTAAAATAATACCTAATAGTTTTATCAATGTCATTTATTTGAGACGACGACAATTACTGCGAAGTGTGCCGAAGTTTTTAATTAACTAATATAGTTAAGCTGCCAAACCTATGGCATGAAACTATTCTAAATTATTGAAAATATATAAAAGTTTGTTGGAGCACTATTTTCAAAACGTAAACATATGGTCAATGTCATGATCAGTTTAATGTCTTAAGCATACACTTATAAACTTCACTTTTTCATTTAAATACATAGAACTTTCTTATTTTATTTGGATTTGTTTATCTTGAGGATACTCAAGATTTATATCGGGCACGTTGATGTTTAAGCCTCCACAGGTTTTTCTCGAAACCCACCTTGTCTATCAACTCCTACTCTCATCTCCCCGCGGTGAACATAGGCTGCCTAGTACCTCAACTGGAGATTAGGTTGCAAAGGATGTATGCCACAGCGATTGCTATCGAGGACAAAGGCAGCGACTTTTTGGGTTTGGATTTGTTGTTGGAACTAGACTCAGGCAAAAAGTCTTGAGTTCCAACAGTGTGAGCGAGTTATGACATACAAATTGAGAGTTTAACGGCAAGCTAGGAAGAGAAGATAATACCTCCGACAACAGATTCAGGCTGAAGGAGCGCATGCAGCTAAACAGAAGTACCAGCCACGATCCGAAGTCTGTCAAGACCATCAGAGGA
This sequence comes from Eupeodes luniger, assembly GCA_951509635.1. NCBI lineage: Eukaryota > Metazoa > Arthropoda > Insecta > Diptera > Syrphidae > Eupeodes > Eupeodes luniger. Next base: position 49,751,195 of record OX608075.1, on the reverse strand, counting down.
ACATCGCATTCTATGCTGAGAATATGGAAAGACCACTTCTCCAAATTATAAAACGGCGATGACGAATCGAATTCCGCTGTTAGGGAGATAGAACCACTCAACCTAGGCAACGTGACCAGGTCAACAACCTCGACGAAGTGAAGGTTGCTGTATCGAAACTGAAGTCCAACTAAGCTGCTGGAGCTGACGGCATCGCTGCCGAATTATTCAAAGCAGCAGGCGATGATATGGCAGGGAGTATGCACCAAATCCTCTGCAAAATATGGTCGGAAGAAAGAATGTCCGATGAGTAGAATCTCAGCACAGTTTGCCTAATACACAAGTAAGGAGACGCTCTGAATTGCGCCAACTATAGAGGCATCAGTCTCCTGTACATCGCATACAAGATTCTGTCTGTGGTATAATGTTAACGTCTGAAACCGTTCGCCAACAACCTAATAGGTCCTTATCAGTGTGGCTTCATGCCAGGAAAGTCCACCATTGGCCAAATATTCACATAAGGCAGATCTTGGAAAAAAACCGATACCCACCATCTCTTTATCGATGCTGGCCACGTATGCCAGCATCTATAGGGCAGAGCTCTACAGAGTAATGTCTAGTTTTGGCATCCGTGGACATCGAACGACGACGCTTTGGCCAAAATGTCACATGGACAGCTATGACTTTGGGGTAGTTAAGGACTTTGCCTTCCTAACCACCGCTATAAATTCACACAACGACATCAGCATTGAAATCGAACGAAGAATAACTTGCAAATTGCTCATCATCCCGGTTTTCATTTATTACGCTGAAGACTGGACCCTGTCAGAGAAAGATGAAAACGTCTTAGGTTAGGATGCGTCGAGAGAAAAATTCTTTGGGTGATTTTTGATCCCGTCTGCATAAATGGAGAGTGGAGAAAAACATGCAACAACGAACTGTACGGGCTGTACAGTGTACAGCAACACTAAACTGCTTAAAAGATTAAAAGTCTAACGACTTTGATGACTGGGTCATCAACGCACTAGCCCGGAAGGTTTTCAAATCCAATCCCAAAGAACGGCGGCGCAGTAGAAGAAGACCGCGTCTTAGATGACGCACGCAGGTGGAAGAGGACCTCAACCAACTTGGCGTGAGAAACTGGAAACAGCGACCTGGCCAAGACGGATGTTGGTTGAGTGCCAGTTTCGTGCTGGACTATATAACAGAATAAGTTTCTTAATTTCATAAAAAATAGGTTTCTGCTTTCTGCAACAAAAATACTTAAATTCTGTATTTTTTCAAGTTTTTCATTGTCGAATTTTATTTTGATTTGGATCTGTTTTCGCCTTCTTGTCATGTTTGTTTTTTAAATAAGCTTTAAAAATAAAAAAAAAATAAAAAAAAAAACAGAACCTGTTTTTATTTCTACTCATTTATATTAAATTGTTGTATATATTCACATAATTCTTAATACTTGTTTTATACAGCTAACAAAATAAATCACATTTGGTACAAAATGACTAAAATAAATCATTTAGCATAATCAATGCTCTTTTTTGAATTACATTTAAAACTACAAACAAAAATCTATTCCAGTATTCTCATAATTGTTTCAATACTCTTGCCTTTTGTTTCAGGTACAAATACAATAACAAATATGGCTCCTGCAAAACAGCAACATGCAAAAACATACATAGTTCCATGCATTCCCAGAGAAAGTGTCATCAAAGGAAGGTACTACGAATTAAAAAAAAGGAAATATTATTAACTATTATTATTATTATAATTTCATATAACATTTTTGATAAGTTATATTATTTAAAAAACACAACTTAAACTGCAACTTTACTTTGAGTACGAGAAAGGCAAAAATCCATAAGACTTCCATACAAATCATAGAACCAATATTGCGGATTTTCGGTGGCATTATTTCGGAAACAACTAAAAATGGAAGGGTCAAAACTCCCATTGACCCCACACATACAGCAAAAGAAAAACTTGCAATTGGAATCCAATTTAAACCTTCCATTTGATAACCATTTTCACTGAGATAGGAATAAAGTCCCAACGAGCATAATCCGAAACCAGTTCCAATTGCTGACGTTGCAAGCAAAACCTATCGAAAAATAAAGAATAATTATAATTTATAATTTGGCGAAAAATATTCAATAAAAATTCGTTTCAAATTTTCTTTGGAAATATTAAATTAATAATTTTTAACAAATATAACTACAACTTTTCGAATTTTAAATCTTACGGAGGATTGCATATTTACTTTTTAATCTTTAAGCTTAACAAAAACAAAAAAGTAGATAGATACTCTGGCCCAAAGATTAATTCATGAAATTTAAGGATTGCCTAGAGGATTTTCGGGAGATTTTGAAGACGCTACTGCTTTGTCGATTCCAAACACAAAATTTCATGAAGTAATTAATTATTTTAATAATAAGTTGTTGTTAAGTAGATTCAATATTAATTTATTAGTAAGAATATAATTAATTTAAAGATTATTTTAAATTTACCTTTCTTCCAGCACGTTCCACAAGCATAGTTGAAATGTATGAACCAATCAATTGTATGAAACCAACGATGATGGCTGACGTTTTGGGTGATAAGCTTGAACCAGCTTGTTTGAAAATAGTTGCAGTGTAATTTAACATTGCAAAGCATCCACAAAACTGATTTAATGCCATAAGTGCGATCCCAATCGTAAAAGCTTTCCGTGCAATGGGATTAGCTTAAAGAAAAAATGAAATATAGAATTTAAAGTCACTTCATACAAATATTTCAAAATGGTTTGTGTTTATAACAAGGCTTTTTTTAAACGCGTTGTTTTTAATCCTGTCATACTTTTCTCGGAGTTGGTCTTTTTGACAGCTATCACTTGTTTTATGCTCAATTTGGTTTCCAATTTCATAATAAATAAACTTTCTCCTGAAAAAAGTTTGGGAATTGTGCAAATTTATTACCAAAATAATGGTCCGTTTCCACTCAACCAACAAAATAAAAGAAACATGTTGGTGAGTGCGTTATTTCGCTTCGTTTCGATTTTTAAATGTAGTGTAGTTTTTACTCAACAAATGTCAAAAGTTGACAGCTTCAAAAGTGACAGCCAACTTAATAGTAGGCTATTGAAAATAAAACTTCGCTAACAGATAATTGTATGTATGTTAAGTTTTCTTAAGCTTGACCGTATAATATTTTGGAAATTCATAAGTACAAAAGAAAGTTTTACTTGTAATAAAGATAACTTATACATTTTTACGCTTTTGCTAACAATTTTCAGCAAATCTTTCATTGGCACTCACGTAAAAATAGACGAGAAATTCTTCATGTACTTTCGAGACTATCCCCAGACTTACTTTAATAATGTTCAAATGTCGTTAGACAAGATCATACATTATACTTGGCTTTGCTTAAAGATGATTATTTCTTTTGGATCAAATGTAATGTAAATCAATAATAGCATCTCTCCTTTTTGGCATATTTGCACTATCTCACAATTCAGGTAAATTCCCAACGATATGGAAGAAGGCATTTTTTACACCAGTCTTTAAAAAGGGTAATAAATCGAACATTAGTAAATACAGACCAAACCTTAGACCCAATTAAATTGCCTCCTCAATTCATCACTTGGATTTCTTCTTATCTTCAAAATAAATCTTATCAAGTTAAATTCAGAACCAACTTTAGCCAAAACATACGTTTTCCAGGGTTGTCATTAAGGACCGCTATTCTTTATCTTAGCTATCAATGATGTGCCCCTTTGTGTACAATACAGATACAGTTACATTATAATATTTACGGATGGTATGAACATTTTATATATAACCCATAAGATATTTAAGCTGTCGTTTACTACTCTAAGATGGTATTATTATTTATTATTTTGTTATTTGGTGCAAAAATAATGAGTTAAATACTAACGTACTCTTTGTTCGATTGACTATAAAACATCGCAGCACTCTATACATCGCGCTTATAGTTTTGAATACCTTGGAATTCTGATCCAATTCTAATATCGATTTTGTGGAGCATATTAATTCGGCCGATAGTAAAGCTAACTCTAGTTAGGATTTATTTAAACATTGGTCTAAAGAATTTCAGTATCCTCATGTACTCTCATTCTATATAACAGTTTGATCCGCCCCATCTGAAGTACACATCCCAGGTATGAACTTCTTTTTATGAGATCCACAAGCAGGGCCGAATTTAGAAGTCTAGAGGCCTCGGGCAATAAAGGAGTGGAGGCCCCCTCGCCCCAAATTATTTTCAAAATAAAGTAAACCATTTTTTTTTCAATAAATAATTTAGGTATTGTGAAACTAAGTACATAGATTCATTTAGTATTGAACAAACACATATAAATATAAACCGAAAAAAGAATTACCTAAAATTAAATTTTAGGGTTAACAAACGTAACCTTTCGAGCTTTTTTCGCCGAAATATCGTTGATGATTTCGTTGCAATCCAGTTCTCTGAGTAAATCGCTTTCAATGCTTAGAAGAGAAAGCTTCGATAGACGGTTTTGTCCCATCGTGGTTCGAAGCCTATTTTTTATAATTTTCATATTTGAAAATGAGCGCTCTCCAGTGCAATTTGTCACCATCAAAACCAAATATATTCTCAATGCAATTTCGAGGTTTGGGAATGTAGCTCTGAAATTTTGATTTTCGAGAATTTGGTAGTAAAATAGTTCCGGCGATTGACCTGTTCCATAGTCCTTTTCCTTTTTGTATGAATTAATCAAAGACAAAAAATGTACATGCAGAACACATGGAAAATGAAAAGAATAGAGAAGCTGCAAGCAATGAACTGAAACCTGTCGAGTTATGTGCATGCACTCAAAAAATAAGAGACAGAAGTGAATTGAGAAAAAACTATTTTAAAATTAAACTAGGAAACGTCAATTTACCTATTAAATATTAGGATGTGATCACGAAATTTCAGTTCCCTTAATAAAAATAATTAACTTACGCAGAACCAAGCAAACGCATGATGAACAATAAATCATAACCTTTCCGTAACCGTTTTTTTTATGTTCTTTTGTTCTCTGCATATATTTCATGTATTCTATTATACAGGGTGTCCCGTAAGTAATGGATAACCCTGAAATGCCGCATAGTAGACTTTATGACCGTCCTGAAAACTGATAAAAAAAAGTTCTATCCCAACCACAAGAAAAGTTATATGTATGTTAAGAAAAAAACACGTTTTCGTAATTGCACAATCAAACATGACATTTGGTTTATATTGTAGATTACAAGATAACGATGAACATATTCACGTTTTAACGTCTGTGGTCTGTCCGTAAAAATTAGGAATGATTTACATTTGTTGCACAATGTTCGCAAGTTCGTAGCTTTTCAGACGCACGAGAACGTATCAAATCCTGGGATTCTCTGCTACAAGCACACCACTCAGCGGACACTTGTCAACGCTGCGACGGGTCGTACACTCGTACAGACAAAAAACGGGCGAAACAGGTACCGTCGATGCCGTCGTATCTCGTATCGACACGCAAATACGAAAAATGGGCTGAATAGGCTAGTAAAATCCGCAGAATATACTACAAATTCCCCATCCGAACTGCCAATTTGTATTCTACTGTGGATTAACGTGGACAGGCAGAGGGCAAAAAAAAACTCACACTCGCTCGTTGGTTGAAGAAAATTATTCTTTGGGAAAAATATAAAAGAATAGACAACTGCATGAAGACAAAATTACGCACGGAAACTTGAATGGACAGTGTTAGAGATTCACATCTGACTGTAGTCACTGAGCGACAAACATAGGAGCCATCCTAACATCCAACGGGACACCCTAACACCATCATCAAGTCCAAGTTCTACTTGCACAATAACCATGAGAAGAGCAATGGCATGGCGCCGACAAGAAATTGTTCTTCGTCCGGCAGATTTTTGGGCACGAGCGCAACAACAACCACATTAACGCTACGCATCCTCATCATCGACGACGGGACGTTGACGATCAAATCGAAATCAAACCATCAACATACAAGTGCGAAAGTCCACACCCTTTTTCATAGTGTCGTGATAAACGGTACTTGCGACCGAGAACGACTTCATCCATGAAAAACAAATATCAACGGGCAACTGCAACGGCCCAGCTGCAGCAGCAGTAACAAAAACAACAACAATCAACATTGATGACTGGAAGTGGTGTGATATGGCGAAATATGATCCTGTGGCTTTATATTTTATATTATTCAATATTCTGTATTACAAGTATTATTTCTAATTTCTAATGTGAGAGCTTGAGCCGTGCCTAAACGTGCCTAAACAATAAACAGACACATTCTTTCCTCGATCATGATTCACTCGTCGATTATTAATATTAGCGTTTGACTCCTTGTCACAATGAGGTTGATTTTGTATGACAATCCAAATCGAAACAAAAATTTTCCGAAGTCTCTTTGTGGGGGCCCCCGTTTGTGGAGGCCCAGGGCATCCGCCCCGGTTGCCCCGCCCTAAATCCGGCTCTGTCCACAAGAATAGAATAGAATCTGTTCAATTTAAGAGGGGTCAGCCTCTATTGCAAAACATTGCATTCAATTGATTGCTGTAAAGTGAATGGGAAACAAAAATGATTGCAATCTTTTTGGATAATTTGAAGTCTGAAGTCTCAAAATGAAGTGATTGAATGCAATCTTCCAATTGAATTCAATAAATGATTTTTAAAGACTGCATTTTATTACAAGCTTGAGCCAGATGAGCAGATTTTGTATATTGTTAATTCTTTGGTCTTAAGATACAGGTCGTATTAAGCTTTCTTACGTAAAGATCTTATTTATTTAGTTCCACATACAAGCATATTTACAGCTTACAGATATGTGGCACTCCAATCAAAAGTTAAAATTTTAATAAATATAAGAATTTTTATTTGAATTTTTCACGAGTAAGACATAAAACATCAATACTGAACCACACTTCATTGAAATAAACAATGGACCTGGATAAAGGCTCATTACCGCCATGTGCTCTTTAAAAAATAAAAAATATGCCTCTCAGTGTTCTTGCTGGAACATAAATAGGAGTAAATCTCTAATGAGCATCACACTATGAACTTATCGACGGGATTAAAGGGATTTGATGCCAAGTAACTGGCACCTATAGCCTTATATTCTGGACAAAAGCTCCAACGCATGTGTTGGAATATTTATCTTTAAACCGTCTCTGAACTTTTTCAAGACGGTGAGTGTGAATTTTATATGCGGAATTCCAAATAACATCTGCATATTCAAGAATCGATCTAACAAGAGATATACGTATAAAGAATGATAACAGAACGTATGGATCTCTAAAATCTTTAACATTTCGCCTAATGAAGACTATCAACGAATTAGCTTTAGGGATCAAGTAATCGAAATGGAATTCAAAAAGAAGGGCAGAGTTGCACCTAAATCGTTTACCCTTGAGACTCGATTAATGGGTTTAGATTGTATAGTTAAATAATAAGCAAATATTAAGTTTAATACAATTGACGTGACACCAATATCTGACATTGTTCAGTTCTACCAGTGAGGTATGAAGATAACTAACTAAGCATTTCTGAATGAAATCCAAGCTTTATTATAAGTGCAAGGAGGTTCACTTTATTAAATGCCTTACTGAAATCCATATAAATGGCATCGATTTGTAATCTTTCTTCTATGGTATTTGTGCCATATATAAATAAGTTAAATTTGTCTCCGTAGACCTACCAGTGACAAAGCCTTTATGTTCTGCAACCAAATACTCACACGTAAGAAAATCTAGTTTCTTTTTCACTAAGCTTTCAAATAACTTGGAAATCGCAGAGAGTTTACAAATACCTCTATAATTTTCAATATTATTTTTATCACCCGACTTTTGAATGAGCACAAGGTACGAAATTTTCTACGGCACGAGTACGATAACTTTGGCGACAAGATATAATAACGGTTTCTGGTAGAGGGGCTTAATACAAGCATTTTTTACTATGGGAGGGGGGGTCTATCTCCCCCCGTTTAGGCGGTAGGGGCAATTTAAAAAAATTGTTATTTAAAATGAAAAAAATTAATTAAAAAATAACGGTAATACTTACAATTAAGTATCATACCTTTTTTTAAAGCCAACATTCTGTTTTATTAGCCAGTTTTTAATTCAAGTCAAAACTATGCGTAGTTTTTGAAAAATTTAATTTTAAACTCAAGATTTGAGTAAAAAAAGTTAAAAAAAGGTTTAAAGTGTAACTTTTTCAATACTTCAAGATTATCTACCATTGTTTTTATTTCAGAATTTATTGCTATTATTTGTTTTTGATCAAAAACTGAAAACTAGATGATTTTATGTCTTCTAGTTTTTGAGAAAATTGAAAATAAAAATTTAATTTAAAACTCAAAATTTGAGTAAAAAAAGTTAAAAAAAGGTTTAAAGTGTAACTTTTTCAATACTTCAAGATTATCTACCATTGTTTTTATTTCAGAATTTATTGCTCTTATTTGTTTTTGATCAAAAACTGAAAACTAGATGATTTTATGTCTTCTAGTTTTTGAGAAAATTGAAAATAAAAATTTAATTTTAAACTCAAAATTTGAGTAAAAAAAGTTAAAAAAAGGTTTAAAGTGTAACTTTTTCAATACTTCAAGATTATCTACCATTGTTTTTATTTCAGAATTTATTGCTCTTATTTGTTTTTGATCAAAAACTGAAAACTAGATGATTTTATGACTTTTAGTTTTTGAGAAAATTGAAAATAACTACAACTACTATTTTAATTTAATTCTTTTTTTTTTGCTTGAGTGGTCTTATTTTGATAGTAATAAAGGTATTTGCGTATGCGTAATGCGTGTTTGGGTGTATGCAACAGTAAGGTGTGCGCGAGTTTGGGTGGGGTCTGTAAGGGGGGCCATGCTGCCCCCCTGCAACCCCCCTGCTTGGGCACACTATAGAATTTGGGGTGGGTGCGAGGTGGAGTTGGTGCAAGGTGGGGAAGGTGAAAGGTGCGGTGGGTGCAAGATGGGGTGCATGCAAAGTTTCTTTTGCATTTAAATAAGCTGGATTTAAGAAAAATTAATTTATCCTTGTTATATCTTAATCCGTATTCGATTATTACTATCAAAATAAGACTACGTTAATACTTAAGTAAGGAAAAAGTAATTTAATTAAAATATTTTGTTTGGTAATTTTCAATTTTCTCAAGAACTAAAAGACATAAAGTTATCTAGTTTTCAGTTTTTGATCAAAGACAAATAAGAGCAATGAATTTAAAAAAAAAAATAGTAGATAATCTAAAAGTTTTGAAAAATTACACTTTAAACCATATTTTTAACTTTTTTTTTTACCAAATTTTGAGTTTAAAACAATTTTTTTCAAAAACTATGCATAGTTTTGACTTGATTTAAAAACAAGCTAATAGACAAAAGTGTTGTCTTTAAAAAAAGGTGTAATACTTAACTGTAAGTATTACCGTTATTTTGTAATTATTTTTTTTCCATTTAATGTACATGTTTTTTTAAATTGCCCCTACCGCCTAAACGGGGGGAGATAGACCCCCCCTCCCATAGTAAAAAATGCTTATTTTTAACTGTTCTATACAAATCCGTCATTAAACTTTGTCGCCAAAGTTATCGTACTCTCCCCTTTTCTACTCATATAAGAAGTTTCCCCCCGAAAGAGATTTATTTAAGATAGTAAGTAACGGACAATAAAGAGAATTACAACAGTTTTTCAGAATTAAAGCGGGTATGCCTTAATTCTGATAGTGAAAAATAGGATACTTCTTTTTTTTAAATAAAACCTAAACCATAATCTGGGAACGAATCTATTAACATTAAATGTCAAATCAGAAGCTACATATTTCGTTATTTTAACTTAAGAAATATATTGACTCTTTGGAGAAACTGAAACGCTAAAATTGTTTAAAAATATATAAAAGTCATCTTGTTAACTTACATTGTTAAGAATTTATGTTAAAAATCAACCAGATTAATTTGGTTCTATCTTTCAAAAAATATTTGGTTTATGTAAAAAGTTCCATTCGATCTTGTATTTCGATTTTGAAGCTTTATACGTTATATATTGACTTCAAAGTGAAGTTAGCGTGAGTAGCTTTAAAAAAGTGTAATGTGCAAGAATTTCTAATCTTAAAATTTTAAACAAAATTGCTCGAAGTCATTATTAAAAAATAATGGTAAGGCCAAATGTATGTATTAATAAAATCTACACTCTTTCTTAAATTCACTATTTGGCTCTTTATATTATTTTAAAGTTAACTTACTGAAATCTTTCAATTCTAGAGGACCACTATCATGAGTTGATTCAACTTTTTTATGTTCCATAAAATTCTCATTAAGTTTTTCCAACTCGTCTTTTAGCAATTCATTTAGTTCTTTTGATTTTTCTCCATAGTTTCGAAAGTATCGTAATGATTTTTCAGCTCCCTTTGAATAAAAAAAATTCCAAGAAAAAAATAAATTTAAACAAAATAAATAGGATAAATTGATTTATGTAAGCACCTCATAATTACTTGATTTCATTAAATATTGTGGTGTTTCGGGCAAGAAAAGAACACCAATGAAAAACATCACGGATAATGAAGCTAATATTAATGGTACAGCTTTGTAGGATAGAAAATTTCCCAAAACAAATGCTATAAGGATACCAAAATTGCATGATAAAACTAAAAATGATCCAATAGTTCCACGTACTCTGTAGGCATGTATATGGAGAACATTGATCATTTAAAATATTATTTTAATATCAAAGCGTGAAGTAAATAAACCTACCGAACTTCTGTTATTTCAGTAACATAAACCGGAACTAATGAAAATGTTGCACCACCTGCAACTCCTCCAAAAAATCTTGATGCTAGTAAATAGTTTACATTCGTAGCAAAGGGAATGAGAAGCCAACAAAGCTGAAAGTTATTTTATTTATTATTTATTAGTATTATTTATTTATTATTTATTTAGTATTATTTTTTATTTATTTAGTATTAATTTATTATACTTACCAATGAAGGCAATGCACTTAAAATCAGTCCTGTTTTCTTTCCATATTGCTCAGCAATCCAGGAGAAAAGAAGACTTCCGACAAAACCTCCAGCACATAACATTGCTCCTACCCATGACGCTTCTTCATTTGTCATTGGTCCTTGCTTAAAGGGAGTGTCAGTTTTTGATAGAAGTGTAAGAAAACCGGCTGACGGCCAGCCACAGAAAGCTCCATAGGATATTGATGCAATATTTACTAAAGGTTTGATATAAATGTTTACGTTAAGTATTTATCATTTCTTAGAATTGAACTATTTTGAAATTATTGTTTAACCTTATGATGATAAAAGTCATGTTTTGGTGAGAATTATATACGTAATACCCTTTAATAATGTTTATCTGAAAATATTGTTGCATTGATGAAAATTTCGAAAAAAATTGTTTCCCTAGGTCAATTTCCAAAGCCCATCTGCGGAATTTATATTTTTAAAAATACGTTTTGATAATTTACGTACGTGATAATTTAAGCAACATAAGAAACGTTTAAAATCTGTAACCAAACTCACAACAAAACGTTACTTTGTAACGTTTTTGGAATTCATAATTTGATATTCTGAATGAATGAATCCAACTTTTCGATAATCAAACTCGAAATTTATATGCACAAGTATATTGTGTGCTCACTTCCCCAAAGTCATATGCTCGGAAGAATGATATGCCAGCAGGACTATTGCAAACATTATTGACCGATGAAAAACTGCTCTATGAAATTAAAACATATGACGACCAAGTTGATGTTATCGACCGATTGCTTGCGTTGTCTGGCGGTTATGACAAACCTCATCATAGCGTAATGCGTTTAAAGTGATTACGTAATAAGTTCAAATCATTTCAGTTGTGTTTGATTATAAGAAATGCATCATCGTAGATAGCAAACATTTAATTACTTTTATGACATTTGAAATGACAACTGAGTTTGACAGGTGTCAAATGATAGCGCTGCCAGCCTGAAACCACGAAATGAATGACCCTATTCCGAATTCATCGTTGTTATTTTCCCAAAAGAACATTAGTTTTTATAACTAGTATCCCATGTCAATTACTTACCACACGCAGCAGCTAAATACTGGTTTTTCACTGTATTTACACTCATTTTTATAATAATATAATTTATAATTAATTTAAGAAATATGTTAAATGAAAATTCATGTGCATACGAAATTATGACTTTCACATATATGCCATCCGATCTTTCTCACAGTTGTTTAACTTTTGAGATTAATTGAAAGCATTTAAACTTACTTAGTTTATTTCAAAGCTCAAAGTAATAAGTTTTTAATTTGTTTGTTTTAATAATGATAAGATGTTAATTATTATAAATCAAAAGATTTTTTGTTGTTGTTTTTTTTATTTAAAACAACAACGAATGACACAAGAATATCTTTTTAAATAAATTAGTCTACTTAAATGGAACATAAGAGTGTAAGAAAGTAAAGGTACCTAATATTTTCTAAGAGATTTATTTAAAAAGCTTATAATAATAATAAAAATAATAGACTAATCTAATTATAAGATGAAGGAGTTGATTATTATAAATAAATCTTTATTCTAAAACATTTTTTATTTTTATATCACTTTGTTACGTAGCGTTGTTATCTTAAAAATAGTAATTTACAACAGGTGAATAAAATTGTTAAGTATTTTTTTCAAAACCTGGTAATTATGATAAGAAATAAAATAAAGGAGAGGTAGGTAAGTTAGCAGAAGATGCCTTATGATAGAACTTTGACTTGCTTTATCATCAACACTAATAAAGCACGGATTTCAAAGGACGGCGTTACACTTTTTGTATGGGAACAAACTCAGGTTTATTTTACATCCCCCATTAGCTAAAGAAAAAGCAGATCAATTTGAATTTGTATTTTTGTTAATTTAATCTAGGATATGCGACTTACCAAATTTTTGAGTTCCAAGAGTTTAAAGGTAAGTCTTGTGGTGCAAACATACGGCAGAAATGGAACATTTTCGGTTTTCCATTAGAAGGTCAAGGCGAGAGTTTGAAAGATATTATAAAACAAGTGCATGTTGGTATGAGTAACATTTACATATTTCTTCGTTCAGAAACAAATGTGTTGTATGCTCGAACAGTAAAGTAATAAAATATTTCGACGAAACTAAGTAGACTAGCTCCAACAAATAATCCAGTGGTTCCACCCATTGAAACTAAAAATAAAAAAAAGCATAGACTATATAAATTGTAAAAAAAGAATTAAATACAAAATATACGAAAAGCTAAAATTTAAGCTTTTGAATACATATTAGTTCAACGACCTTGATTTTAATATGAGTAAGCACAATTTTAAAAATGCACTAAAAACACTTTGAATCTCGTCTTTCAATTTTTCTATCACATCACGTTTTTGAAATATATACCACTTTAAAAGCCTAAAACAACCAAAGACGTTTATTTTGAAAACTTTTGAAAGGCTAATAGATATACACATCCGAAGCACCTTGAAACCGGACTGTATATCGGAATTTCAACATGCCTACATTAAAGGAAGAAGCGTTGAAACAGCATTGCACAGTGTTGTCAGCGTCATAGAAAAATCACTGAATGACAAGGAATACACCCTTGCAACGTTCTTGGATATTGAGGGAAGGGAGCCTTCAATAACGTGAAGAACGAAACAGTGAAGCAAGCCTTGGACGACCACAAAGTCGAAAAAGCAATAACACAGTGGGTAATGTGTATGCTCAGAAAGAGACAAATTAACTCTGAGCTAGCGGAAGAAAGGGTAAGAGTAACCACATCCAGAGGCACCCCTCAGGGTGGGGTTCTCTCACCGCTACTTTGGGTTCTTGTCATGAACGGCATACTCTCTAAATTGAAATCAAGTGGAGTAAGGATAATAGCCTACGCTGATGATCTTGCATTACTAGCGACTGGCAAGTTCCTACCCATTATCAGTGAATAAACCGAATACGCCCTCTCGTTGGTAAGCAAATGGACTAGGAGCTGTGTTGTGACAGTCAATCCAGCTAAAACAGAACTAGTGCTATTTACTAACAAGCGCAAAATACCTGACTTTAAAATTCCTTCAATTGAAGACTGCCCTCTTAAAATCTCTGATCACGCAAAGTATCTCGGTGTGATCTTAGATAAAAAACTAAATTGGGGCCTGAACATAAAAGATAGATTCAAAAAGGCATCGATTGCCTTTTACTCCTGCAATAGAATTTTCGGGAAAACCTGGGGACCAAACCCTAGAATTATCAGATGGATGTATTCGGCAATAATTAGACCAATACTAACCTATGGTAATTTAGTATGGTGGAAAGCTTTAGAAAAGAGCACGAACCTAAAAACTTTGACAAAAATTCAAAGACTTGTGTGCACTGGCAACTGCGGGACTGGAAGTTATACTCAATCTGATTCCCTTAGACCTCTTTGTTCAAGAATCTGCGGCCAAAAGTGCCCTGAGACTTAGTCAAACTAAAGTCTGGATAAACAGTTCCACAGGACATGCCCAGATCCTTCATAAAGTTATGGGTCATAGTACTACAGCAGACTATAAAATACCCGAACTTGATTTTCACAAACCATTCCAGGCTGCCATCCCAAGCAGAGAGGAATGGATAGATAATATACCATACTCCAGTGAGTCGTCAATAGCTATCTATACTGATGGCTCTAAAATGGACACTGGTGTAGGGCAGGCTTCTATTCTGAATCTCTCAAGTTGACCGCCTCGCTTAGGCTTCCAAACTACAGCAGCGTCTTCCAAGCGGAGGTCCTGGCAGTGACAACAGCTGCTAAAAAGGTATCAATGATGGCGATACCACGAGCTGATATCACCTTTTACATTGATAGCGAAGCGGCAATAAAAGCGATTACTGTAACTGTGGTAAAATCTAAGCTTGTTTCATGCTGCCGCGAAGAGCTTAAGGTTCTTGGCGCACAGCACAATATTAGACTCTGCTGGGTCCCAGGCCACAGCGATATACTAGGCAACGAGAAAGCCGATGAATTAGCAAGATTAGGGTCAATGCTTGACGAAAGCCAAGCTCAGCTAGTTAGCACCCCTACCTGTTATTTAAAACAGGGAATCTCAAAAAGAATAACTATTAAGGCCGATGAAAGGTGGAACCTTCTTGACACAAAAAAGATCTGGCCCTGTTTTAACAAACAAAGAACGGAAAGAATTATGCTGCTACAAAAGGGATCACTCCGATCTCTCGTAAGCATAATCACCGGACATAATCTGTTAGGTTTTCATATGAAAAAGATGAGAATCAGTTCAGATGATCTATGCAGAGGATGCGGTGACGAGGAGGTGCATGAAGACACTTCGCACTTTCTGTGTCACTGCCCCGCACTCTCCCATCAAAGGAAGAAACTGCTTGGCAATTTTTTCTTTGGGGATTTAAAAGAACTCTCTAGTACGCCAGGTACTAACATTCTGAACTTCGTCAAAGCCTCTAAATGACTTGACTAACTGATCACATATGTAGGTTTTTCTTATTAGCTTGAGTATCAATACTCACGAGTATCACAATGGATCTGTATTGATCTAAGTGTGACGGTTAAGACATCAACTGTCAGCCCCTCAACCTAACCTGACCTAACCAAAAACTGTGTTTTCAAGGCTAAATTAAAACACAACATATCCTGTGTCAATAAATTGTATGAAGAAGACTTATGGGTCTTTATTTGAAGTTTTAAAAAACCCTGAATATAATTCTTGATATGTTTTTGAATAACTCGTTTTAGACTTAAAATTCCGATTCTAAGTTTATAATTTTTTCACTATATTCCAAAAACTTGGTGTTATGACCTCAACGACCAAATCCTTTACAAAGTTCTAAATTAAATTCAAAACTCGATTTAAAAACTCTCGGTTTACCGTAGGAACTTTGTTTTAAAACTAGAGCATTTCATAACCTTCTATAATTTAGAACTCAGTGTACAGTTTTTATTGAGTTTTAAGGATTTAAATCTCGGTTTTATAAAACAACTAGCAAACCCGGCGAACTCCGTTTCGCCACCAGATGGCTTCGTTTTTTGTAACATTTCGTTTGGGGATTAAAAGATGAAGATGAAAAGTTTTATTTCACAACAGTAATGAATTCATTTCGATTACAAAAATGAAATAATCAAGCATTTATCCTCAATCACAATCATTCCTTCATTGAAGATTTAATCGGTTATTTGCATGTCGGGATTATTCGTTCCAATGCGCAAGCAATGAAAGATATCTTCCCATAGGTCGTCTTTGTATTTTTTCCATAACTAAATTGGTTGTGAAGGGAAACATGTGGTGCGAACAGCGTTCGTATTTGGTACGCATTTGATGAAACAACTGAATCCGCAAGTGTTAAATCCCAATGAGAATCGTTCTCCAGCAAACCCAATAGTTGAAATGCTTTTTGATGTATTTGGCATTGTTGGCCATTCACAGTTTTCAAATGCGCAAATGATTTTGGTCCTCGTACATTTACCAACAGCAGTCGCAAATAAAAACATTCATCATTTCTAGGATGAACAGTGTACATGCGAAATAGCATATCAGTGGAAAACACCTGTGGCCAATCTGAAACTGGGGTTCCTTGTTTGCAACGTTGGAATTTCTTTGTTGATTGATTCCAATTGTAATACTTGGGCATTTCAACGTACATCAGCGTCGCTGCGAATGGATCTGTTTCACACATTGCAAAGAAGCTAGCCAATGTTGTCGATGGTGGTCTCTCAGCTCGTTGTGCAGCATTAGCCTCAGTGAAGTAAACTCTTTGTCCATTTTCCAAATGCACTGCTAAATGTTCAACTGTGGGATATCTTTCATGAATGTGAAATGACAATAATCGCCACAGTGCTTTATTAGTACTGACGTATCTGCCCATTTGGAAGTTGCTGAATTAGTCATTCGCATTTTCCGACGCAATACCAAACACAGCCATGTCGCTGCCTTTTGTGACGTACTTGCACAAATATTTGACTGATTCAGCCAAATGACAACTCTCAACGTTCGCATGTGTTTTGAAAATTCGAAATAGCAACGGGCAATATGGAACAACGTATTCATTTCCGATCCCAATCTCTTGAGTTTGAACTTTAACTTTGATAGTTTGACCATTATCTTCTTTTGAACGCCGATGATAAACTGGATATCCATCGTTCCCTGTGACTGTTTCTGTTTCAGAAACTAACGGGTCGGATATCGTTCTGTGCACTTTCCATCAGCCATGGAAGGCGATAATGGATTTAATGCACCGCAGGGTCCATCCACCATCTGTGTCGTCACAATGTCGTGTAGATGGGAATCAGTGACTGTATCAGGAATTTCAGTTGATATGATCTCATCCACTTCATTTGAATGTAATTTGTTCAGCAACCAAATTAGGATATGAGCATTGAGCATGCGGTAGTCTACGCTTCTGCCATTCCACCGAGTACATATAACAACGTGTGTCACCAAAAACTCGATACTTAGTAAGCACATCGATCATAACCTTGAGTTTTTGCTGAAATACTCTGGCGGTTATGTCATAGTGATCTAGCAGTATTTGGCCCCTGTCCAACTCACGTTCAATTTCCGTAAGCTTTGGTTTAGAATATAGGGCCCTTGAAACGTCAACAAATTTAAAAAATTTCAATTTCACAAATCGGAACTTTTACAATAACTTTCTATGGGAAGCTAAACGGAGTTCACTGCTTTTCTGTTGAAATTTTTCCTGAATTTTGTCTGCTATAAACCTCAAAGAGCTCGAGACCTTTCCAACGAATGCAATACCGTGGAAGGAAAACCCGACTTATTTTTATATAGTAGATTTTTCATTTGCAACATATAGACCATTAGACCATTAATCGAAATATAAACTATCCTATATCTTAAGTTAGAAGAAATTACACATAAAATGCCAACTTTCATCCAAATCGGTTGACTTGGTGAAGAGTTCACTGGGAACATACATATGACACTGGATTTTTATATACAGGGTGTCCCGTAAGTAATGGATAACCCTGAAATGCCGCATAGTAGACTTTATGACCGTCCTGAAAACTGATAAAAAAAAGTTCTATCCCAACCACAAGAAAAGTTATATGCATTTTTTTGTTCAGTGCATTATTTTTTTTCTTACTTTACATTTTTGAATACCACGACTACAAGTGAATGAGTTCCATCATTTTTTTTTTGCAGGAATATTTTACATTACTTGTGCCAACACATAAGTAGAAGAAAATTATTATAACTGTTGGACTTCTTAGAGAAAAAAATTATTCAACATTGAATTTCAATGCAAAATGTGAAAAAAAATAATTTTTGAAAAAGTTAAATCATAGCTGGTATAAAAAAAATGCATGAATACCTGAGTGGCCAACTATTTTAAAAATATGCGCGTTAAATGCAGATTTCAAAATTGTATTACTTATTATTATATCTAGAGTCAATAGCAAGTTATTGGTAAAAATCTGCAATACTAGAGTAAATTTAGCAAAAACAAAAGTTTTCAAAATTAGCATAGTAAACGTGAAAATAATACCAAGCGTTAAACATAGCAGATTTTTTATTTATTGGCTGTTTCTAGGATGGTGTCCTAATCATAAATCCAAGCTTTCAACTTCTAGGGCCGAATGCATTATTGAAAAAAATGTCAAAAAAGTGCAAAAAACGGTTACATTTTCGAGCTTGTTTTGAATTTTACCTGTTCTATTGGGCTTTAACAAACCCATCAAATATTTTGTTGGTTGCTAGTAGTTTATTTGTTATTTTATCTAAACAAAAAGTTTTTGAGCCAGCTTTTAATCACATGATCACTTAGTTGGAAAACAAAAACAAAAATAGATAATTTTTTAATTTTTTTTTATTTAAAGCAAAGGCTCAAACTGTTTTCCACCCACTCTTATACAGGTTCCGAATAAATGAACGTCTTAGTGAACGTGAAAGGTTTTGCTCAGAAATTTGTAATACAGCTGCCTCCACACGATTTCTTAGCTCCTCTAAAAACCTGATCGGATTGCTGTATACGATTTCCTTAATGCATCCCAAATAAAAAAAATCAAGTGGATTAAGGTCTGGTGAACGGGGTGGCCATAAAATTGGTCCCAGACGTCCTATCCATCTGCCTGGATATCTGGCATTTAAATATGCCCGCACAGGCACAGCATAGTGTGCTGGACAACCATCATTTTGAAGCCTTCACTTCTTCCAGCAAGGTTGGGAGATCATTTTGGAGGAACTCCAAATAACCTTGGCCAGTTAAAATCCCCGGCAACTCAAAGGGTCCAATTATTTTCCCATTGAGAATCCCAGTCCAATAGTTTATTTTGAATTGGTACTGGGACCTAAATTAAATTTAAATTAAAATTAAAAACTATCTATTTTTGTTTTTGTTTTCTAACTAAGTGATCATGTGATTAAAAGCTGGCTCAAAAACTTTTTGTTTAGATAAAATAACAAATAAACTACTAGCAACCAACAAAATATTTGATGGGTTTGTTAAAGCCCAATAGAACAGGTAAAATTCAAAACAAGCTCGAAAATGTAACCGTTTTTTGCACTTTTTTGACATTTTTTTCAATAATGCATTCGGCCCTAGAAGTTGAAAGCTTGGATTTATGATTAGGACACCATCCTAGAAACAGCCAATAAATAAAAAATCTGCTATGTTTAACGCTTGGTATTATTTTCACGTTTACTATGCTAATTTTGAAAACTTTTGTTTTTGCTAAATTTACTCTAGTATTGCAGATTTTTACCAATAACTTGCTATTGACTCTAGATATAATAATAAGTAATACAATTTTGAAATCTGCATTTAACGCGCATATTTTTAAAATAGTTGGCCACTCAGGTATTCATGCATTTTTTTTATACCAGCTATGATTTAACTTTTTCAAAAATTATTTTTTTTCACATTTTGCATTGAAATTCAATGTTGAATAATTTTTTTCTCTAAGAAGTCCAACAGTTATAATAATTTTCTTCTACTTATGTGTTGGCACAAGTAATGTAAAATATTCCTGCAAAAAAAAAATGATGGAACTCATTCACTTGTAGTCGTGGTATTCAAAAATGTAAAGTAAGAAAAAAAATAATGCACTGAACAAAAAAATGCATATAACTTTTCTTGTGGTTGGGATAGAACTTTTTTTTATCAGTTTTCAGGACGGTCATAAAGTCTACTATGCGGCATTTCAGGGTTATCCATTACTTACGGGACACCCTGTATTAATGCAACATTATATACAATTTAGACCATTCATCAAAATATAAACTATCCTATATCTCAAGTTAGATCATATTACACATAAAATGCCAACTTTCACCGAAATCGGTTGACTTGGTGAAGAGTTCACTGGGAACATACATATGACACTGGATTTTTATATATTAAGATGTTCGTACGAATAATTTTCTGCGTTCATAGCACCCGGCAGAATTTTTAACATTATATTCTGACATTCTACCAACAAGTAATAATGAAAAATTGTCAGGTTTGATTTTCTGGTAAACAAATTTATCATTAATTTCGGTTCATTAAAAATGTTCGAATTGAATACATTTTATTATTTCTGTGTACCAATTTCAACAGAATGTTTTGTTTCCAAGACCTTCTGTATTCTTTCCGAGGTAGTCTTGGAGTGTTGAGTAAGTAACACGTATTGTGATCTCCGATAAAATGTCTATTAAAACTTATTTGATTTTCAATATGAAATTAAGACATTTATGTATCAATTTTTAATTTTTGTGAACATAACGACCTTTTGAGATTTTGCAGACATATTGTCCATAGCTTTTATGTCCCCTTGTGTAGTCTTAAGGTTTATGGTCATCATGACTGGAAGACTGTGCCTTCGGATGACGTGCAAAAAGTCAATAAAATAGGTTTAAATGCAAGTACAATACTTTCTTCTATGTCAAAAATCATATTTTTTATCTGAAAACTGTTGCAAAATGGACTTGTCCATTGTCCACGGCCATAAATACATTTTCTAATAATATAAGTCAATTTAAATTAAAAAAGTATTACCTTAACATCAAGTCAATTATGTACAAATATTTCTAAGCTAGGTTCTAATTTCCTAAACCCCCTAAGGCTTGAGACCTTGATGAAGAAATAAGTTAGAAGTCAATCGAGTTCTAATATTTCAATAAACAGAGTTTTAGGGATTAGAACTTTGTCAAGAAATTAGCCGTTATACTACGAATTCGTAAGAAGATCAAAAACTGCTTTTACACCATTTTGCGTTCTTCTGTTAAGAACCTCTATAGCATTAATGCTTCAGCAATCTTTTAAGGTTAATGTATGGCAGGTCAAGACTCAGAACTATTGAGGATTTTTTGAAAAATAAGTAAGATACATTGGTACTGAAAGTTTTTAAGTAAGGGATTGTAGATTTGGAAAATCATCACTAATTTTATTGAATTTACATAAAGCTGGGTTTCTAGAATCGAGTGAAATGAAATCGAAATTGAAAATCGAGTGAAATCGTTTTTATGGTTCTTTCATTCGATCGATTTCACAGCTTCGAATACTTTTCGAAATCGCTTTAAAGCACCACAATTTTGCTAATTGTTATATTTTGTATATAATTTCTTATCTTTTTCATTGTTCTGTGCTTTTCAGTAAAATAAACACAAAATATTAGTGTCTTTACTTTGGATTGTGTTGATCTCCATTTCAGATAGCTGAAAGCTGCAGCTATCGTTTCTTTGCGGAAAACAGTTTTGAAATATCGGTTGAAAATGACAAGTACGAAGTAGGAGTTGCAACTTTTCACGAATCAAGTGCGTTACATACAAAAGTTGAGGTTTATTTTCTTTTAGTGAAACTAATACTGTTTTTTAAAAATTTCCTTTAGTCGAATTCAAATGACAACAACTCAATCTGGTTGAGTTCAAATCACTTTTAAATAGTAAAAAGATGAAATGTAGAACACGGAAATTCACTTTGTTTTAAGTTCGAAAAAATTGAAATAGATATAGATAAAAGTGAATTTTAGAACTCCAATTTATATTTTGAATCGATTTCAATTTCATTTCGGATGGAAGTGAAATGTAAAACCTATCTGATAGCCTCAAAAAGCCTAATACTCGTATAAGTTTCTTTTTGAATTTTGAATTTTGTTGAATCTTTAAAATCTGACATGATATATTAATTTTGAAGCCGAATTCGAACTAGAGCCATCAAAAACTTTAGAAGAAGTACATATAATTTGATTGCCACCTACATTACCTTGTTGACCAGTGAAATCAGTGCGCCACGCATTTGAATTATGTATTAATTTGTATGTCAATATTATATTATTTTGTATTTAATTATTTAATATTCTATGGTATAGTATTGTTAAAATGAATGATGTTATTGTAGTTTTGTTATTATAACTAACTAAAGGCCAAGACTCTACTTGGCTCTAAATAGTTAATAATTAATTATGTTCACATAATAACGACCTGATACTGAATTCCTATTTTCTTTGTTTTATGTTTTCCTTAAGTCAGGTACATATGTAGGTACCTAACCCAATTTAACAAAATTTTGTATAGAAGAAAATAAATAATTTCAAACAAAACAAATTATAATAAAATTAAAACCATAACAAAAATAGCTACTACTTACTACCTAGGCACTGCGATTTATGTTTGTTTTATTTCATCATATTTTATATGCGCGAATAAAACAATTTGCAACCAATTACGCCGTCATTTAAATTTATTATTTTATTCACAATCTTAACTGGTTTAATAGTTGACAACAGCTCTTGCCGATTTGCTGTTCTGTGATTTAATAACGTTAACAACTACCCCACACTTATATAGTTTTATGTCGTCGCGTCGCTCGTCGTCATAAAAGAAACCATGGTGTTCATCATTCATCATATGGAATTACAAAACATTGGGTTTTGGTTACTTTATTGGGTCGTCAGGCTACGGACAAGACTAGAGCATACCAATTTATAATAGTTTATAGCCGTTAAGATTTTACTAGGCGCGTTTTGAACATACGCTGGAAAAAAAATATACTCGGCGAACGGTGGTAATTGAAGAGCACTCAATACTTTTATGAACTACTGGGCTTTCCAATTAGAGGTTTTAATTTAAATAGTACAAACTACGAAATGCTAAAAATTAAACGTAAAGCATCTTTCCGGTCTTCAATAGTGAAACGAGCAGGAAAAATTGAGCTGGGACCAAGGGCGGATCCAGACATTTAATCAGGGGGAGGGGGCGGGTGGTCACACATTTAGATGAGTTTTTACTCACCGCTTAAAAATGTGCTTTTATGTTTTGTAAAGGAGGCTAACAAAATTTAAATAACATATTGTGCATCTGTTATGGCAACTTTAGTTATCAAATTACTTTAGAACACTGTTGTCCAGCAAGGTATGGTCTAAACTCTAACTATTTAATTTGGATGACTCCCTACGTATGAAAGCATTCCAAGATCCCAACAGTTTTCTAAATATGTCATATTTAAGAGCTAAGCACAATAGTTTAGACGGCTTTAGTTGCATTTCACGCGGAAATGTAAGAAATTGTTTTGAAACGTAGCTTTCTTTCGAAAAATAAAATATACTTTTCTTGTTTCCATTTCTATTAATGCGAAGAACGCTACAAAAATTCAAGAGAGACGATCTGATATGAAGAACTTTCGGGGTTTTATTGACGTAGTTTTTTCGGACTCAATTTTCGGGAGTCTATTATTACTATCGCTATCAGTGTGCTTACTCGTATTTTGACCTTAAAGGAGTCAACAAAACTTAAAAATTGTAGAAAGAAAAATGCTGGGTTCTTGAATTTGAGGATATATGTAGGTGCATTTAAGTACATTATTTCTCTAAAAAATTAAATTAAAACATATTAAGGTATACAAATAAGTTGGGAAGCACCGTTTGTGGCACTCATAAATTACACGTTTCAGAATCTCTTTTCACTTCAAATCTGAAGATATTCAAAGCTCTTATATCAATAAATATGGAACGTTTATTATGTTTTTCAATTAGCCATTAGTTTAACAGAAAATCAATTTTGAAAGAAATAAAATGCACGACTGGGTCGCTAGAACTTGCTAATGTCTTCCAAAAAGTCTGTTTAAAAATATTTCCCCTATTTTAAGATTTAAAATCATTTTAAATTTTAAAAAACATTTTTGGTAAGCACTAAATAAAGTGCTTATAGATATACAGTTGCTCCCAAAATTGAGCGTACACTCAATTGAGAGTTAGTTATTTGTTACTTTTCATATTTAAGATGCAATGTTTTTGGAAAATTCTTTTTAATTTCTATTTTTTATTATTTTTTTTCTTACGAATACATAAAAAGGCATTACTTTAACAATAAACAAAAGGTAATATTAAAAAAAAACTTCATTATCTCAACATTTGATCGCACAAAATTAAGCGTACACTTTGTATTTATGGCTTATTAAATCAAGTTTTCAAAAAATGCACTGCTATATTTACTTGTTTTTAAAATTGAATTTGAAACGAATGTCCGTCGCAGAAATAATTTTCGTTTCAATATTCACTTCCTCATTTTTTGTGGAAATGGCAGAGAAAAGAAAAGAAACCGACATTGCTACAAGACAATTAATTTTAAAACTACATTTAAACAATAAATCTTTACGTGAAATTGGCGAAATCGTCGGCCGAACACATTCAACGGTCCAAAAAACACTTAACAAATATCGGTGTGAAGGTACGACCCTAAACGAGTGTACCAAACTTGGCTGCCGAAATGGCGACACTTATTGAAAGTTTCAACCGAAACTGTTCGTGGCGTTCTTCGGAAGAATGATTTTAACGGCAGAGTTGCTCGGAAAAAACCTCTTATTTCCAAAATTAATAAGCGAAAACGTCTTGAGTTCTCTAAAAAGCACCTCAACAAATCCCAAAGTTTCTGGAACGATGTTATGTTCTCGGGCGAGACCAAAATTAACTTATTTGGGTCTGACGGAAAGCAAATTGTTTGGAGAAAGTCCAATACTCAGTTCAAGACAGAGAATTTGCTTGCCACTGTTAAGCATGGGAGAGGAAATATTATGTTATGGGGGTCAATGGTGGCAAATGGAACTGGGAACTTTTTATTTTTTGACACAATCATGGACAAGATCCAAAACACACATCGTTTTTTGTGAAGGAATGGTTGCTGTATAATGCCAGAAACCAGCACAAGACCCCACCTCAGTCATCGGATCTCAATCCCATCGATCATTTGTGGGAAAAAATAAAGCGAAGGTTGCAGAATTGCAACCCAACCAACAAAAAAGTCAATTGAAAGCGAAGATCACGGAATTTCGGGAAAATATAAATAAAAGAAAATTGAAAACAAAATTCCAAAAACATAACATTTTAATAATTTAAAACAGCAAAACATTTTTTTTTTGATGGTGTACGCTCAATTTTGAGAGTAACTGTACATTTTACATTTAAATTTCGTTATCGAGTTTTGTAAACAAAATTAATAAGGGTATTCATGCAAACACAGAAAACCCATAGAAACCTTAAAAACTGTAGAATTTTCTATCGGTAGAAATCAACTCTCAAAATTTGTATGGGAAAAATGTTATGCAAAATATAGACTTTTATCTCTCAAATTTGAAGCAGAAATCGCAGAAAAAAAAACAGATAAACAGAAGTTTGTTTCTAACGTTTCCGCAAATATTTCTAATGGGGTGTTCATGTAAATCCTTTGCGGAAATTTATATTTTTCTACAAAGTAGAAAATTATATCGTTACATGAATACCCTTAATATTTTTTTAAAAAAAGAAGATTATTGAAATCCATTAGTTGATAAACCTTAAAAAAATGAAGGTTTTATGAGGGGTACCCTCCTGGAGCAATACCAACATATATTTTTCTTGTAGAAAGAAGCCAAATTAGGAATACAAAATTCAGAGAAAGTTTTAAAAAAATCACATATTTTTAAATTGACGATTTTTTATTCAAGGTTTTTTCTTAAGAACCTGAATATTTGCTCTTTTCCTTAGAAACAAGTTTTATGAAAATACTTTAAGGCATGACTAAAGTTTTTTCAAATTCTAAATTAAGTGAAAACAAAAATTTGAGTTGTTTTTTAAATTTCTTTAAATGAAATCTTTACTTATACAACTTGACTGTATAAGCTCTATGGCTCATATGACCCCCCCCCCCTGGATGGTCCATTGGTCAAAAGTTGATGAATTTGTGCTGTGTTTTTGGAATAGGGCTGAATATCCGATTCATATTATGTTCTTGGTCTAATCTTCAGTTAAATGAAGTACTTTTTGCAACAAAGTTTAAGTTTATTTCCTAGGGAGGGTGGCATTACCCCTACGACCCCCCCTGGATCCGCCATTGGCTGGGACAAGTAAATAATATGAAGAATCTACCTTGTAGGCTACATTGGCTGCATTCAATTTCAAACATATAGGGTATCCGGATACCTTCTTGTTAAGCGTTTTAGAATTCGTGGGATGGAATTTTCTTTTTCGCTTGGATATCATTTTTAGCGTTTTGTGGTGGGGGTTATGGTTGTTGGTTTGGAGTTCAGGGCGCTTAAAATGGGTTCTAAACGTTTAAGAACTTCCGTATATATATAATTTGTAGTGAGGGTATATCTAGGTTTTGAGGTTAAAAATGCTTAAAATCTTGTTTAAGCGTTTAAGAACTTTGGAAATGGGGCATTTAAATGTTCTTTTTAGAACTAAAAAAAATGGTAAAGAGTGAAACTAATTTCAAAAAGCTTTTCGATGATATCAAATTAAAGCGGTTTAGTCTCTAGAGATCTTCATGGAATGCTTCGGGGAATTACACGATTTTAATTTTATTGTTGGGTCCTTTGACATTTTTGAAATTTTCCTTAAATGGGAAAGTGTTAGGAAATAGTAATTGTTTGTTGCAAACGTGTTCTTTAATTTGTTTGTATCTGTTTGTTTTTATGTTGAACACTCTAATAAAGAAGGAAGAAAAATAGAAAAAGATGGCGACCTCTTCCACTTGGAGATAAAAAGAGGAGAAAAAAGCTTCTGGTGCTGTGCTGAACGGAAGTCATTGCAATGCACGGCAAGACTTCACACAGTCGATGTTGGCGACCGACGCGTGGTGCTGGTTAGCAATAAGGTTATCGAACACACTCACTCTTCTATGGCCTTCCAAAAGGAAGTGCAAAAAGACAATAACCTAATGAAGCTTAAAGCCAAAGAGGCACTTCCCCCGAGTATAATAATCAGGGAATCTGTGATGATGGTCGAGCCCGCTTGTCGTCCAAGCCTGCCATCAAAAACCGCTCAAAAAATAAGGATTCATCGAGTGCGAGAAAGTCTCGTTAATGAGCTCACCACGCTTGAGGATATCTACATTCCCGAGCACATTAATTGCACTGACGGTGAACTGCTTTAATAGAATGCATACTCGGGAGGAAAAAACATCTTGCTAGGAACAAAGCAGACGATTCAGATACCCTCGGAGACAAAGTGCTGGCTGGTTAATAGGACTTTTGCGATGGTTCCAAAGATAATAGGGCAACTGCTTTCAGTCCATGGCCATATAGATGGAATTGTAGTTGCTCTTGTTTACTGCTTTATGAGTCGGAAATAAAAAAAGGCCTATTACTATTTCTGGCAAACTTACAACTTATAAAATGCGCTTGTTAGTAACACCATTTAACCCAGAACTCATCATATCGGATTTTGAAATGACGCATGGGGCTATGGAATTCGCTGAATCGAAGACGCTGTCAAAGTCCCAACTAGTTTCAAATCAAGACAAAGCTACAAGCCCAAGTTCTGTACGACGGGAGCCGCTTAAATTGAAACTAATTTCCCTAAGACATAGAATAGTGCCGAAGCGTAGCATAGACACCTCAAAGTGTTAGTTAACCAAAGGCATGCAGGCCTCTACAAGCTCATTTCGGATCTGGCGAAAGAATGCCTTGTAGCAAAATTGGCAGTTGAAAGAGTTCGACGAGGAGAAGAGTCACCAACATTAAAGGCCATAAAGAGGAACGAAAAGCTGCAGAGGGTGCTGAACAGGAGAACATCAAGCGAAAAAGTGCAGTTCAATTTAGCACACAACCTTATCCTCGCTTAGAAGATACGCTAACCTTCAAAAAATACGATACCCAATCCGTCCTTTTCAGTACAACCAAATATTTATGAAGAGATACATTTACATTTGTACAGAACTGCTCCGCGGGATCCCAGGAATTAAACTCCACTTCTCGGGATCCACACCCGCTCACGCAACTCCGTTCCACATCTTAGGGTATGTAAAGTCGCCAGGCAGGCGCCGATATCAACTTTTGAATAAAAACATATTTGAATTGATAGATAAATACAAACCAACTAAATCCAATTTGCCTCGAACAACGTTACGTTTATATCGTTCAGTTGGAAGTTCCATCAATGATATTTGGACCTTTGAAATAGGATTTTGGTGCCCATAAATACTAAAAAAAAATGAAGATTATAGGTTTTTAAATAAATAATTAAAGTTTATCTTACTTCTCCTTACTATCCAGAACGGTTGAGATATCAACTTCACTACACGATGGTAAACAATCACACACCAATCCTTTGCGCCCGTATGACCATTTAGCTATTACCACTGAAAGATCTTCGTAGTATTCATTTAGGCACTGCAATCCGGTCATGTTGCAATAAAGCCATTCCGGAGTATTTGGCATAAGGTGGCTGGAGCAATTACAAAGTCTAAATTGCTTATCTTTGCGACATTGTACAATGCAAGCGCTATAACTGTAATATGTATGAACGTCGAGGATATTTTCGTCATTGAAACGGCAATTCCTTTGTTGAACACTTGTACTGCGAGTTTGTTCATCATTTTGAATATCTTTCTTTGTTATAAATCTTCTGTTGTGTTTCATATATGTACATATATAATATAAGAATAAAAACAGTAATTAATTAAAGTTCGATGCTAGAAGTCATGTAAACTGTCATATTTCCTTTATTATTGCTCAAATAATTTTAATTTAAAAATTGGATGGTCTATGTTTTTAGGATCTCAGCGATTTCCATATATTAAAAAATATAGCTGAACTAAATGTCTTGTTTTTTATATCAAAACTCTGAAAATAGAAATTTTCTCAATAACAACTCTAAAGCTACTATTAGATGATCGACGTAAACGGTCAAGGCGTTGACTCTCTGACGTAAAAATGACGTCACAATCTGTCAAAAGGGTGTCACGTGCGTCAAGTGATCGTCAACGAAGAAGTTGACAGATTGTTACATATATTAATTTTAAAATACAAGTGCGATTTATTTTTGTTTGTTTTGTTTCTCCATGTTTTGATAATAATCGCTATCAGAACCATAAGCCTTGAAAGAGCGACAGGCAGATGCAGTGACAGACTACAAAAAGAGAAGGCCCCTTCTATCTCTGTTCTGTAAAACAAAATTGAAAGGTTCAAAATAGTTAATTTATGAATTTTATTGATTAGAATCGAACAGCAATTAACCCTGTGTGTGCGAAATCCCCGAGATTAGTGCTGAGATTAAAGGCAAGTTTGCCTTAAATGGACGATTACTTCTTGTTAGATCCTTCTTTAAACTCAAATTTGTTTCAAGGACAAATTATTTGTAACGTATGATTCCTACAAAAATCATCCTTTTACTATCAATATCAGTGTGATTTCTTTGTTTATTGGTTCTTCTTAATAATCAAAAATTCAAAAAGTGTTGCAACACTTCTAGATGGAGAGTTGACGATCATGACTTATATGTTGTTCGATACGATATGTTGTTCCACCAAGAAGGGGCAACAAACTACACAACACGAACAATTAAGACTGTATTAGGTAATCAGTTTAATGGTTGCGTATTTGTACTTTTTGGTGACGACATAATACCCTCCAGAGAGTTTTTGTGAGACTAGGCCAAAGATCGTGTTTACAAGATGAATTTCCGCATAGACAACAAATTATGGTTGAGACACTGCGTCCGAAATGTGCAAAAAAGTGGTTCAAAATCATCCTAAAGGAATCGGGGTGGTAATTTAAACTTTTTCACACTACTATATATGAAAAAGTCCAGATTTCATAATGAACAAAATATAACCAATTTTTAACTTTCGAAATCAAAAATTGAATGACGTTTTACAACTACTGTGAGATGTCATGATATCATACCTTATTACATTTACTTACGAATAAGACACGTAGGGACCAACAGTTAGTATTTCCGTCTTTGGTGTTACAAGATTTGGAACCTCCTCTTCTCCAAGAACATAAATCTAAATTTGGGAAAGAATAATTATTTATTTAATTGACCCGTTTTCATCTTATTTATTTGTGGTCTCAAAAAGACGGCACTAGAATATGAATGAATGATGAATTAATTTGAAATATGCGTTTTTCTTTGAATATTATAAGTATTAGTCTAAGAGCCGCTAGAGAATTTTGGTAGTGGAGTGATCACAAAAATTCAAAAAATAATGTGAATGCCTAGATATACGAACCACTATATAGAATTTAACCGTCTGACAGGTTTTTTTTCCAGCCGGGGTCGGGACTAAGCACTCGAAAATGGTAATTTTTTTATTTTGAGGATAGAAATCATTTATCATCCCATTCATCGGATGAAAAATTCAAAGTCACTTCACTTCACTACCAATGTCTTCTCTTTCAGTGTCTTCATTATTATTTTCGTTTTCACAGAAATTTTCAATGGTCTCTGGGGCTGCATTTCCGTTAAACCATTTCAGTTTTGCAATGTTATTATCGATCCAACTAAATGTCCAAAACATTAAGGAACGGCAGTTAAAGGATATTTCAATATTTCTTTCACATCAATTTTGGATGAACTTTATGATTCGTTTCTATCAAATTCCTTACCATTTTTATTTCTCGAATTTTTCCACATGTAACTGTGTAGATGTTAAAAAGTTTATCACTCTGCTAACGCGTTGTATCCGAAAAAGGATTACTGACATTTTCTATTTCTTTGGTCAATTTCTTTAAGTCTTAAGAAATGTTTGTAATCTGTCAAGTTTTTAGACCTTATGGCACCGAAAACGTCTTGGTCACACATTTTTGTAATCAAGATGTATCATTCTTTGGGTTACATATCATATCATATGAAAAATGTTATGAGAGTTTTAAATTGAAAAATGCATTTGAAAAATTATTAAAATGCGTCTGGCAGTCAAAAGGCTGCAACCAAAACGTCTTGGACATATATTTTTGTAATTAGGGTTTTTTTTTCAGATTTGTTGATCCATAATTCATGTGGTTATCATCTAACCTCAAAATCGAACAAATTGTCGATTTTTGAACGCTTACCCCAGACCACGGCTGAAAAAAACCTGCCAGACGCACGGTTGAATTTGAGTTAATGATGCACATCAAGGAATTTTTGTTATCACTTATTCCCAAAATTTGCTGCCGGCTCTTTTGAAACTTGTATCTTTTAACATTTAACGAGTAAAAAACAACTCCATTGATAGAATTGCAACGATACACTCTAGGCCTCGGCCACGCAGTAAGCGGCTGAGCGGCTAAGCGGCTAAGCGGCTGAGTGGCAGCTCTAAGCGACGTATGGCCAGGCACTGAGCGACTGCTTTTGAGCGATTAGTAGTTAAAATGCCGTTCTGGTCGAGATTGCACACACGAAATTAACAACTCAATGTTTACTTTGGCCATCTTTACTTCTTGCCGCTCAGAACATTACTAAAAATTAAAACAGGTTTGGTTGCTAAGCGGCGCGGCTTAGCCGCTCAGAATTTTGTTTCGCCGCTCGCTCATAGCGTGGCCGTTTCTATGTGATTTCATATGTTTTATATTTTTTTTTCCGCTCAGCCGCTTGCTGCCTGGCCGCGGCCTTAAAACAGCGCATTGTCAATATTTTGCAGTCAAACTTCGAAGTACACAGTTTTGCGAAGAAAGTTTCCTGGCAAAACAGGTAATCACAATTTCCACAGAGATCTTGTTATTGAACACCTTTACATTTTACTCCTTTCGCAGCTACTTAAAAGATAGCGTCAATGCCAACGCTCCACAATAGATTCAACACCATAAAGATAGAATTCGTGACAATTTAATGAGAGCTGTCATTTGGCTGATATCGTTTTTCTTAATAACAAATCGGAACTTTTTGTTGAAGAACCTTCTATTTGAACTGCCATGACCAGATCCATTGCTATTTATCTGGAATGTTAAGCTGTAAGATTTAATCCAAACTCAAATAAAATACTCTTAATTCAGTCATCGGGATTGGGATGCTCAATCATATTAATCGATTAATATGATTGAATATGAATATATATATATGAAAGGGCCTAGAAGGACCTTTATAATAATTTCCAGTCAAAAGGGCTGTTGAAAATGTCTAGGTCGTATTTCAATAACAACGACTCGATTCTAGAAAAGCTACGATGAGAATGACCCAATTCTCATCGTTTCACTTTTCACTAGACGAAAATTATTTATTGTTTTTGTTTCGTTTTCAAACAATCCTTAACAACGTTTTCAAAGCTTATCGATCTCCTAATAACAAACTTACAAAGTTTCAATTTGTAAATATCTTTATCTATCACGGCCATCCTGCAATATGCAGCGCTCTCGATGCATTTTATAAGTTTTGGTTTTCAAAACCAATCATTTCAAATTTATAAGTTAAAAATGTATTTTGAATTCGATTTAATATATCAAAAAGTTATGTTGAACATTAAGGATATTATGTAATTTTGAACATAAAATATAATAAACATTTCACAGTTTAAAGAAAATGGAACAAAAATGTGACAATTATAATTTTTTTCAGCAATTTGAATCAATACACAAAAAATTAAATTGAATTCAGGCATAATCATCACAAATATTCGCATTCCCAGTTTGTTTTTATATCGTTGCAGAATCTTAAACAAAACCAATTTTGTTATCACGCAATAACAACATTTTATCTTTATTAACAAAATAAAGAAAGCAGATTCAAGATTTAATGCAAAAGCTTGAACATATTCACCATTAAGAACAACCAAAATTTTAAGCTTGTCTAGTGTACCAACAACTTCAAACGTTACAATAGCTCAGAGGCAATCTTAAGCTTGTCTATTGTACCAACAACTTCAAAGTTACAACAGCTCAGAGGCAATCTTAAGCTTGTCTATTGTACCAACAACTTCAAAAGTGTTTTTTCAAAAATTTACCAATTAAACTTTAAATCCTTCCAATAGCTC
This sequence comes from Eupeodes luniger, assembly GCA_951509635.1. NCBI lineage: Eukaryota > Metazoa > Arthropoda > Insecta > Diptera > Syrphidae > Eupeodes > Eupeodes luniger. The sequence continues at coordinate 49,718,078 of OX608075.1, read as the reverse complement.
AGAGGCAATCTTAAGCTTGTCTATTGTACCAACAACTTCAAAAGTTACAATAGCTCAGAGGCAATCTTAAGCTTGTCTATTGTACCAACAACTTCAAAGTTACAATAGCTCAGAGGCAATCTTAAGCTTGTCTATTGTACCAACAACTTCAAAAGTGGTTTTTCAAAATTAAACCAATTAAACCCATAATACTTACAATAGCTCAGAGGCAATCTTAAGCTTGTCTATTGTAGCAACAACTTCAAAGTGTTTTTTCAAAAATTAACCAATTAATCTTTAAATCATTACAATAGCTCAGAGGCAATCTTAAGCTTGTCTATTGCATAATTTAAACAAAAACTTTCAAACGAAACATATTATAACTCAAACAGATCACCAATCTCTCAATCTTCTCAATTTGGCAATTAAATAAAATTACCTTTAAATCTAGTGATCAACATCATCTTATACCGGTCAAAAGGCAATATTCCTATCACTTCAAGTACTCCTTGGTATTGAACATCTAGCTTGGAATTCCGAATCTGATTGGTTCTATAAACAACTTTCGTTCCTATTTCTAGCCGTGATGGCTTAGTTTTGTTTCGATCAAATCTAAACTGCATTTTATTTGGATTTGCTTTAGTACTTTTATCGGCTAATTCTCTAATCGAAATAATATCATCATACTCTGGTTCCAAATTTAACTGAGAAAATAAAATCCCAACTTGTGGTGTTCTGTCATTTATTCCTGTTAGTATTTTTAAAGGTAATAATTTTATTGTCTTATTGATTGTTGTGTTGAAAGTCAGTTGTATTCGACTGAGGTAAGTTGTCCATTCTATGTTTATATCAAAATTAGTTCTTAAAAGATTTGTAACCGTGTCAACATATCGTTCTACTTGACCATTTGCTGTGATTATTCCTGGAGCAATCATATGTTGTTCAATTCCATATTATGATAAACACATTTTCTTTAAATCATCACTTGTAAAATGCGTTCCTTTGTCACTGATAATTTTCAATGGAACCACACAAATACATAAATTACACATGAATCTATAAATTTTCTGACATTTCTTGCCATCGACCGCATCATGAAATATTCTCTCATTTTCAAAATAGTTTTTTCCCAACCTATAGGGCAATTACCTTGATGGTATTTTCTAATAAAAGACAATTGACATTTTTGAGGAACGTATAACTTATCGCCACTTTTATATTTTCGTTATAAAAGCCCTCCGACTATAGTGTACTTTGAAATAACTTCAGTATCTTTTTCTCTTACTTGATTCATTATATCGATTGTCATAGAATCTGTTTATTGTTCTACATGCAACCAGTTATCTGTTAAACTTGAAAGTCTGTAATAGATTTTAGAGAATGGATTTCTACTTAGATAATCGACATGTTGAACCATTATCCCCTTGCAATAAATCAAATATCAAATTCAAAATCTTGTAGATAAATTCAACATCGTGCAATTCTTGACATTAAATTGGTTCCTTATACGTTAATTGGTTGACAATGTATAACCTATGTAGCTTCTTCACATTCTTGACTTAAATCAAATTTAAAATTATTTTTCATTAGTTGTGTAATACAATGAGCTTTTGCACTAAACTCCGGAATAAATTTACAAAAATAACTTGCTTGACCCAAAAACTGTCTGACTTGTCTCACATTTGTAAGAGATTGGGGTAACATAAGTTCATCTATTTTTTTGGAGCTCTGTCTTATACCTTCAATAGCTACTTCTCTGCCAAGATATTCAATTTGCAACTGAAGAAATTAGCATTTTTCAACATTCAATGAAAATCCACATTCAGTCAAAGCTTTCAATACAAGATCAATTTGCTTTATGCCTTCTTCAACACTTGTTGATATAATAACTACATCATCTATATAAACCATTGCAATTTTACTTTTTATTTCACTCCTTAAGGCGTGATCAATTGCTCACTGAAAAACTGCAGGAGAATTTGATAATCCAAAAGGCATTCTTAAGAATTCAAAATGCCCTTCAGAAGTCATAAATGCCGTTTTTTCCATTGAATCTTCAGCTATAGGAATCTGACAAAATCCCGATGCCATATCCAAAGACGAAAAATTTATTCCCAGCTAATTGGTCTAAATAATCATCTATTTTAGGCAGTAAATAACGGTCTTTAATCGTTATTTTATTAAATGCACGAACACCGACACACATCCGATGTTTACCATTTTTTTTTTGAACCAATATAACAGGGCTAGCAAAAGGCGAGTAACTATCTCAACAACCAATAAAAAATCGAACTTTTATATCTTCAGAAATAAATCAGAAAAAATGGTAACTGTTGAATTTGAGCAATTTTTTTCAGGATAAAACCGTTGTATGAGATGGATTCACAACTTTCAAAATTCGCCACCCTCCCCAAAACCGCGACAACATTCATACCACTTGGAAAGGTATGAATCAATGACAAAAGCAAATCTACCCATTGATAATACAGAAAACACATTTTTCAAACCAGGCTTTAGCTCTTCCCAATAATGCAGATTGAATTTGTGGTATAATATTAAAATCTTATAAACTGTCTCGCTTAACCCTTAAATCAACATCTTCACACCATTTTTTAATATCTACACGCAAACGATCAGAGTCGAAGACAGGAAAACTACTCATTATTTTTTTGTCTAGGTATCATTATCTGCTTTTAAATTGATTAAATTTTGCTGATCGTTCTGAACAGCAACCTCCTAAACACCACTCTCCCGACCTTTATTAATGCCCGTGTTTATTTTACTTTATTTCTTTTTAAACACAGAACTGGACAGGACTGGACTGGACAAATAAAAATATAAGACAAAAATAAAAATAATTACTTATCTTTTTCATCTTGAAAAAAAAACTTCTTTTTCCTTTCTCATTCCAAAACTCCAAATACCTGGACTTTTCTTTCAATTATTTCTTCAGAAAAATCTCGAACTTTTTCCTCAGCAACAATTCTTTCTTGCATTTTCTCTAGGACTCTAGGACTGTAATAATCAAAATTCTTAATTGATTATACGCTGGCTTAGGATGTATCCCACTTCTGATGAAAGGGCCTAGAAGGACCTTTATAATAATTTCCAGTCAAAAGGGCTGTTGAAAATGTCTAGGTCGTATTTCAATAACAACGACTCGATTCTAGAAAAGCTACGATGAGAATGACCCAATTCTCATCGTTTCACTTTTCACTAGACGAAAATTATTTATTGTTTTTGTTTCGTTTTCAAACAATCCTTAACAACGTTTTCAAAGCTTATCGATCTCCTAATAACAAACTTACAAAGTTTCAATTTGTAAATATCTTTATCTATCATATATATATATATGAATAATTAATTAATTCTATTTGAGCCGTTTAAGCTATTAGTTTTGTTTTGAATAATAACCTAAAGCTAAGAAATGAAATTTAACTTACATTTGCTTCTGTGAGAACATTCATAAACAAAGAACCTGGTCCAGTAACCCGATCCGAGTACATATTTATTTTTAAAGGTGCACTAAATTGCAAGAAAAAAAAACAATTACAAATAATTAAACTTCGTAACTAAAAATCAATGCAACCAATATTACTTCGTTTGTAAGGAATTTATGGCATAGCAAATTCCAAGTTCCGTCTCCAGTGTAACAAAATACTTGCAACAATCAAAAGGTTTACCATTCCATTGACACGATGAAAGCGTTTTTTCACAACTACTCCGAACAAGTTTAGCATAGTATGAAAAATTCGAAGTAAAACAATTTCCACCTTCCAATCCCTCTCCACCGCATTCATGAACCGTATGATAAGATTCCCCCCGAAAAAAGGCAATTTCACTCAGAACTTCTTCCAATGTAAAGTCATGGTCATATCCCCAGAGACTTAAAACCAAGGATATTTAAATGGATCGATATTAAGATAAAACAAATAATTACTCTTCGGCAATTTCCTGAATTCGATCCATGTTCTTTAGTTCACAAACTACAACAGCTGGAAAATTAGTTTCCCAATCCTTGTAGGATGTTTCAGCTACAAAACTAATTGCATTGTTTTTAAAAGCCTCTGCAAAGAAACAAAAAAAAACAAACAGTTTATAAAGTATGTTAAATCTTAAAGAAATGTTACCTAATGAAGCCGAAATGAGTAACCATGAGGCAAACCACGAAACTAGGACACAAATTAGCCAAAAAAGCTTTTCGATACGTGAGGCATCTTCATCGACAATAAATCGTGCTCCATGTAAGGTGGAGTTTTTTAAATATTCGTAGAGGATTCTCTGCAACCGCATTATGTAAGAAATTGGAACGAAATGATTCAAAATTAAGTTGATTTAACGCCAACAAAACTGCATATGATATTTTCCCACGCGTTATCTTACTTTCAGATCCAATTAAATTTGAACATTCAACATGACAATAAAAACGTTTTTGGTTAAAGTATCACCGGTACGTGCTGGACAATGTAGAACTCTATGACAAATGCATATTACATTATGTACATACATTGTACACATAATAACAACGTTTTGTGTGTGATTGATTATGGATTCGATATTAACATATTAAACAAAATTTTGTAGATGAATATATGTATGTACTATGTACAGTACATTAATGATTTAAGCAATGAATTTAGCAATCCACATTTGTTAATGACGCAATGTCAAAATATACATATATACATTTTTGATATTTTTCTTTTAATTTTTCAATACTTGAAGTCCAATTTTCATTGCTTTGATATTCTGTTCATCATGTTGCAATATGCTCAATCTGATGATTTGAAAACATTCTAATGTAATTTATCAATCTATTTTATTTTAATATAATATATCCTTATCTTTTTAAAAAACATAAAAAGATAAATTTGTCAGAAAATATTATTTTTATAAGATTCATTCAATTTCCGAAAATCAAGTAACAAAGAAGTAGTTCTCCCTATTCATCTCCGATTGTTCTAGTGTCTAAAAAATGTTTTGAGAAACGAATTTGCGTCGACTAGCGACCTCATCGCTGTCTCCAGTTTCACACGCCAAGTTGGTTGACGTGTTCTTCCACCTGCGTGCTCCACCTGAGTCACGGTCTTCCTCTGCTGCGCCGTCCCTCAAGATTGGATTCCAAGACCTTCCGGGCTGGAGCGTGGATTCGAACTACATGACCCATCTACTAACTAAAATGGTAATTCTGCCGCAGCCACATAACGTGCTATAAGAGGAGATTATGGTTTATGGTCCAACTACTCAAGCAATCGTAAGTAAAAGTGTTGCCGAAGACCCGAATGTGTCGATTCCTCGTCGTTCTCAGGAATTAGGACTGTCTTACGGCACATTATGGCGTATTTTGCATTTAGATCCATATAACGTCCAGCTCACACAACAACTGAAGCCACCTGACCATTCACAACGTCGTCGTAGATATGTATGTATGTCGAAAGAGTGCTTGAACAACAGGCGGTGAACGGAGATTTTTCGAAGAAAACTTTCTTCAGTGACGAAGCACATTTCTCAATCGGTAGGTATGTTAATGAACACAATTGTCGTATTTGGGGTTTTGAGAATACTCTAGTAATTGAGTAGAGGCCATTACATCCACAAAAATTCACTGTTTGGTGCGCTCTTTGGTCCGGAGGACGGCTGGAACGGCTGTCAATGTTAATTAGGAATTTTTTGTGTGGTGCTACGCGAAATACCGTGTTTATGCATATAAACCTTTAACTCTTGAGCACTTAAGACCCAACATTCGTTAAGTTATGGCTGAGATACCGCCCAATATGTGTTAAAAAGTGGTCGAAAATTACCTCAAGATAATCGCGTTGTAATTTAATTTAAATGATATAGTGTTTCACCCATAATGTCAGCGTTCAAACTTTATAATAAAAAAAATATTTTATATGTGTTTTATTTACGTTTACTTTTGAAACCGCAAAATGGATAACCCTGCACATATGTATGTAATCTAATTTAAGCTGTTCCAAATATGTAATTGCCTTCTGTTGGTGAGCGTGATACAGGTAAATAATTAAAACAAATGTAAATTCTACTACTATAAATAATAATAAGACTTTATTAGTTTTTTAACTTAACATTAAATCATTTCTGTTGTGATTTAATTTTCCAACTGCCAATACCATCAATTGTGGAATCTGTTTTGCAACGACTTTCTGGTAAACACAATATCGTCAAAAAAAATCCAAGAATACAAGACCCTCCAAATACATAAAGAAGTCCTGCGAAACCAATTGAGTTATTCCAAACATAATAAAACTGAAAAAAAAAAATAAATACAAATTAATTAACACTTGACAAAAATAATATTTAATAATAAAAATAAAATAAATCTTAAAACGTTAGTAGTTTTATAATAAAGCACCTTCTTTTACAAAATGTATGTTGAAAATTGCACATGAATACGAGTAATGGGGTGGTACTAATACGTTTTTGAAATATTATGCTTTCTTATAATTTTTGTAATACACAATTTCCTTATAATGTAAGCAACAAAGAATATACTTCATAGAACATCAGACATTAAGCTCAAGATAAATTGATGGAAATTCCTAAAACTTTAAGTATTATTTCAGAAAAATATTTATATGCTTATTGCTGTTATGAACTATGTAAAAGTTTCGATTATTATATTTCTATCGTCTATCATTTTTAGAGCTCTCTTTAAGATTTTGCAAAAGAAGAAATGAGCTTTTTATTTGGGCACTGCCCAAATATGTAAGTTATAAGTTTTGGAAGAATGAAGGGTTTATAGAAACACCCAGATAGGAAGGGATGAACAAAGTCTTCTATCCATCGGAGAAATCCTAAGAACTTAATATGAAATATACGCATCGAGTATACGTACTAAAAGCTCATAAATTTATTCATAAACATTTTGAAAAATCAAATTCTATTAAAAGTTAATAATTGGACAATGCTAAGTTAGGATTTGTACCATTGCTCATTAATAAACCACTGGTAAAATAATCTATTAACAGTCATCCATCGGAGCCTATAAAAAGAGCTACTTGTACGGAAACCTTCTACCAACTCTTTTATAAGCTAATAATCAGCAGGAAGACTTCCAAAATACAGCTCAATTTTCTTAGCTGAAGGCTACACTAGGTAGTGACTAAATATTAAATAGTAAATAGTAGATACTACAGGCAAAATAAAATACTGTTGAAAAACCTTTTACTACAATGTTTAGTTTATGAAATAAAAATCGATTTCTACCACAATAATCAAATCGAAGCTTGTTAATTAATGTCTTACGGTTATTATTCTTAGACATTAGACTCTACTGGAGAGAGCTATAACCGCCCATCCTGTGAAATTTAACATATAATTGGAAACAAAATACTCCGAAAAACCAATGAAAGATGGAGAAGTCTTGAATAATGAGTGGGAAATATTGAGCCTGGTAAAGCATTTCACTTTCGTGTAGTGTGTCTAAAGAAAGAATTCCTGTATGTAACAGTACGTCTGAAATTGGGCTCAAGGGTAAACATGAGACCTTGCGACGGTGTTCAAGAGAATCAAATGTCTCGACAAGACAACGATCTCCTATCATTTTTAGATCTCTCCAAAAGACTGAAGTACGTTATTGGGGCCCCAGCCCTAATTCAATTTTGAATTATACTCGAGTTTTGGACAAATAAAGGCCTTGTAAATTATAGCCAGACCAGAAGAGGAGCGAAACTTTTTGCATCGTCGGAGAAAACCTGAACACTTAGCAGCATTTTTGGCAATGTCAAATATGTGACCCCGCCACAACAAGTGGTTTGAGAAGCACATACCTATGTATGTAGAACTGAAAGCTGTCCAGTCTCCCCGATACAATTACCTATCACCAATGGATATGGCATTTGGGGAGGGTTCCGCTTTCGCGACAGTAGACAGCATTGAGTTTTCGAAGCATTAAATTCGGCACGGTTTTGGTTCCCCATTGGAAAATGCTGTCAAGATCAGAATTTATTGAACTTATCATATACTGCCTTTGACAGCCCACATCCGAAGAACAAGGATAAGAATTTAAAAACGAATATGAAAAGCTGAGGGTACTGTCATCAGTGAAACATTTTAGTGGGTTAGAAGTTTCAGACAAAAGATCTTTTATAAAAATAAGGAAGAGTGTCGGAAACAAAACGGAGCCCTTGGGCGCACCAGCAATTATTTTGTGGGTATCAAATTTGAAAACGTCCAATACTACTTGAATTAAGCGGTCCGAAAATTAATTTCTAACCCAGAGAAGAAGAGATTCATCAATACCAAATGCACGCATTTTCGATAAGAGAGCTTGATGCCAAACTCTATCAAATGCCTTTGAAATAATTGAAAACGATGTAAAGATTTGTTCCACTGTTTGGTGAGATAAACCATGAGATCATCACTGGACTTATTGCTACGAAAGCCATACTGGCGGTCATAAAGGATCACAAATTTTATACGTCGAATATGTTCGTCTGCAGATCAAAAACTCCCAATTAAAGAGAAAATCCCTACGATAACCGTTTGGTAATATAAGAAAGCCAACTGGTACGGGCTCAACGACTTATTCAGGAACTTTAACTGGATACTATGCTTCCTCGATAGTGACGTTGATTCCAACGCAGATATGATTACAAACTTAATTCTTTGTGGAATGAGACATTTTATCCCGAATAGGGTAAATTCTATCAAACCCAAAGAAGACTAATGGTTTAATTCGAGCTGCCAGCCCATTTCTAACCTAAGCTTAGTAGGTAAATGAAAATTGAAAACTTTGTTTTTTAAATTGATTTGCTTAAGTCATATCAAAAATGTCTGTAAAAAATACAAAACTTGCATTTTTGTTAAGCTTATAGTTGATGAAAATACATAATGGTGGCCCATTCTTCCCTGTTTTTTGAATTTTCACTTAATTTGGGATTATTTTAATTTATAAAAATAGAGGACAAGACGTGCATTAAATTATTTAAAATATGGTATAGTAAAAAATTAAATAGATACCTTTACAATCACCATTCCCAGAAACCACATTAAACTCCTCGACAGAGTAATCGCCTTTCCTCTTATCTAGGTATGTACAAATAAATATGACTAACTGTTCAATAAAGCATCATGTATTAATTTTTACCTTTTCCATCGAATTATCGGAAATAACAACAAATGTGAGTGAGTTAAATCCAATATTTGCTATTAGAATGAAAACGATTAGGAGACCTAAAGCAATGTACTCCATTTCCTGTGCAGTCATCACATTATCGTATATCATCAATGTGGCTAAGATAATTAAGAAAACTCCTGACAAAAATGTTGTCAACACAAGAAGTGTCTGTAAAAAGAAAATATCGAAGGATAGAAGTTACAGGATGAATCGACATTTATGATATTTATGTTTTCATATTTTTAAAAACATGAACATTACAATAGTACATACCTTTCTTTTAAGTTTTCTTTGTAATAAAATGTTAAATAAAGAACCAACCAGTTGCGAACCTGCTAGTAAAATTGTAGCCCACTGAGTTGTCGTTGACGAATAATTAAGATTTTGAAAAATTGTGTCAGCATAGTTAAATATTAAAAATAATCCACAAAATTGATTTGTTATCACCAAGACAATACTGACAATTATAAGACGTAAGAAATTGCCTTTAGTATATTTTATTTTTCCAATGGTTGTTGCTTGACTGTTAACTTGTTGTCCAAAAGTATTTTTCAATTCATCAATAAACTCAGGTTTATTTCGATCATCGATTTTTCGAATACCTCGAAGCCATCTGAGGGATTTTTCCATCATTGATGTGTCACCAATTCGCATATAATAATACGGACTTTCCGGCATGAAGGGAAAAAACATGTTGAACGTGAATGAAATGCATAATCCTATTATTGGTAAATATTCGTAAGTAGTTGTAGATGTCAACAGGAATCCAACTAAAATACCAGCGTTTCGTAATAATTCAATAATTGCTTCTAGGAGTGGTTGGTTCTTTTCTTCGGAAATATCTTTAATGTATATTGGTAATACGGTAAAGGCTCCACCGGCTGCCAGACCTCCAGCTATTCGAGAGCTATAAATGTGATCGATATTGTAACCAAACAAAATGCAGAACCAGGACACCTGTAAAAGAATTATTTGTTATTAAAATACTAATAATTTCAATTTCGGATCATTCTGTTTTGAGAAAATTTGTTCAAATTAAAAAAAAAATTAAAATTTAAACATTTTACTCGTTCAAGCTAGTTCAATCATGTGCTAGAGAACATCAGTAGCGTGGTGTGGATAATATCAAATGGGAAATCTGAAAAAAAGAGGTCATCCGCATTATTCACTTACTGTATATGGACTTTTATTCCTAGTCGAGTATCTTTCCAACACCTATACAACTTGGATGAGAAATGGTCCACCTTTTAGAGAGACAAATGGACTTAGATTTCAGAAAAATTGTTGTACTCAATGTTTTTACACGGTGTAATAATTTTTAAGAAAATGTAAATAGCTCAATATTAATTCTTCTTTCCACTTATAACATCACCTCAAACATTTATAGTATCACCTTAATCTTCTGGTTGACCAACATATTGGCCATCTGATTCTGACAAAATACCAGAGTTTACAGACTTTTCCATAGTAAAAGAGTTAAAGGTATTAAAAGAAATTATATAATTCTCGATAGTAATAATAATAACCATTAATAACCAGTAATTTTATCACTGAGTGAAGCGGAAATAAAGGAAACAAAAATTCTAAGCTCGTGAATTAAAAAAATTAAAACGAGTTCAGAGATAAACTTGGAATTTTTATAAACCTTAGATCTCCCATGCAAACAATTGAAAAAATTGATAATGAAGTCGAACAATTTATTTCTGATGTGCAACAGGCTGCGGAAGAAAGTACTCAAACTATATTTCGAATTCTAAGAAAATATCCTGTTGATATAAAGAAGCTGATTTTGGAAGAAAGAAAAGTTCGAAGGATATCGCAAGCTACGAGTTTTCCATATGATAGGACAGTCTTTACACTTCTTAACAACGAACTAAGAAAAAATCAGTGAGTTCAAAAATAATTCACTATGATATGATATGATTCTAAAAAGTCTAACGACAGATGCTTCTACGGAATACTTTTTTAATGGAAAGCAGCAAAGTGCCTAAAAAGCCCCCATACACAAAACCCGCCAATATAATTTCAAGAAGGCAAATGGATCGCAATCCCGAAACAAAAAGTTGATCTTCTTGCTGAACATCTCGCGAATGTTCTTAAACCATTCGCAGCAAATACGGCTACAGTTCCCTCACAGTTTTTGAGGCTATAATTTTATAATGAAAGCATGCCTTAAACTATGAAATGTAAAACCTCATTGGAAAATACCAACGTTTTTGTTATACCTAAACAAGAAAATCCAACAACAGAAATCCAAGAAGAAGTACATTGAATTACGGCTATGGTCGAAAAGGCAAGTATGCTCGGCTACATTCTTAGATGTTGCTCAAGCCTTTGACAAGGTTTGACACTTGGGGCTTGAGTACAAACTGCATAGGGACCTTCCCATGCAGCACTACAAAATACTGAAATCATATGTTACGTACCGAATCTTTAGAATACGATGCGACCAAAATTACTCGGAATTAAGGTAAATAGAAGCCGGTGTTCCGCAAGGAAGTGTCGTACGACTAACCTTGTATCTTTTGTATACAAGGGATATTCCAGTGGATACCAAAATTATCACTAATAATAAAGAACTTCTACATGTAATTCCTAAAAAAATATTATTTTTTCAAAGTCTGTCTTTCATAGGCTTGCATAAAATTTAGAAAATGCAGCTGAGGGTATCCGAGCTAGAAAATCGCGTTGATGTCAAGTTTTTGGTAAAGTGTAAAACGTAAATTTGCTCAAGAAGAAAACAGTAGAATTAATGTATAAAAATATTGTAAATAATAAAATGTTGACTTTTTCAAGGATTCTTAGATTCTTTATTATCTTTTTTTTGAAGTTTTGTCCTTAAGATAATAATAATTTTGTTTACATTTTGATAAATGGTGGCGGCCGATCTCAGAAACCATTTTTAACACCATTTTGTTATCTTTTCTCCTATATTCTGAGACGCAGTATGTGTTTCTAGGAAAGGGTAGCAGCAATATTCTATAGTTAAAATGGATGAACCATAGCTTGTTTTTTCAACCATATTCCGAAGAAACCTTTAATGAAGGTTTTTAAAAATGTGTGAATAGATATTAATACCTAGGTAATACCCTTAAACTCCAGATACCAAGTATTGGTTATTAGTTTAAGTTTGTTTCTACTTTTTGTAATAAATATAGTACTTAGGAAGTGTCACTACATATTTTTTGTTTAATTGTTTATGATAATTGCTTTCTTTGTTTCCATATGGGCAAACTACTAGACTTCATGGGGCCGACTACACAAGATTCACACTTTTTTTCAATTTTACCAAATAGTTTGTTTTATTAAATTTTGATTTAAATATCTTGAGAATAAAAAAAGATACTGACTTCCAAGTTGTTTCATGCTATAGAAATATTTTTGTTAATGTTTTGTAATATTTAAAGACAGTGTTTTCCTATAAAAATATATTGATTTAACTCCTCGAATATATCTGTACATAAAACAGCTTAGACTTAAGTTTTGAATCTATTTTTTCAATAATTTCTCTTAAAAATAAAATTGACTAAAAGTTTCAAAAAATACCATTTGCAAATTTTTAACTGCTACCTATGGGAAGTTATCACTGTAGGTCACATCCCATCCTCTTTTTGATTGGAACTCGGTTGGATTCTAACTGATTTCTTCATCAAGTTCTCGAACGTTAGAAATCTAATTTAGATCTCAGTCTGAGATATAACTTCGATTTATTAGACCCTCAAATTTGAGAGTTTAGGATATAAGAACTCGGTTTATTAATTTGTTTAATTCTTTGAACGATTAAATGATCAGGTGATATTATTTTATTTAAATTGAAGTCACCGAATTTTGTAATGTGCAATAATAATAAATTGTTAAAAAAATAAAGTTAAGGACGCCGACAAGGCCAACTCACAACAACTTTCAGACTAAAAAAATACACATAATAAGTACATATGTGAATACTTTTTATTGCTAAGTTTCTGAACTATACGATTACCCAAGAGAACATAAAAACAATGGACAATTTGTCAAGAAATAACTTCTGTAACTGTAATATTATGTCTTGTATGGTAGACATTTTTTTTGTTTAAATAAGTCAATTCATCTGTGTGGACATTATGTCCTTTTAAGTTTAGTTATACTTTGTGTTGAAAAAAGATATAAAAATTTCAATGAAAATTATATTGCAGAGTCAAATCCGTTTCACTCTCACTAATGTTTTCCCAACAATGGACCCGATCACTTTACCCTCGCGAGCGACGGTAACTTCAACGCTCAAATCTCAATTTCTGTAACCTTAGGGCCCTTTCACACCAAACGAATCCGAATCAATCAGAATCACTCCGAATCAAGTTGAATCTGATTCGTCATCTCCACTCTTTCACACCAGCTGAATCAACCTGAATCATAAATCGCACTTATTTTCTTTAACTTTTAAAATTAATAACTCCACCTCCATCTCGTATGGTTGTTGATTCAAGAATCACCGGACGAGGAATCTGACAGGTTGAATCAAGTGCGACCTCGAATCAAACCTGATTGAACCAGATTCGTCCGGTCTGAAGGCGGGAAAAGAATCCCTTCACATTTAAACGGAGCGCTCGAAGCCGAATCTTGGTCAATCAGATTCAACTTGATTCGCAGTGATTCTGATTGATTCGGATTCGTTTGGTGTGAAAGGGCCCTTAAGTTCCATGGACAGGGCTGCCAATGCTGAGCTCAGAAAGTGTAGTATATTGCCAAAAAACGTAGCAGATTTGAAAAAAATGTAGTAGATAATGAAAAAAAAAATATATTCAAAAAACAAAAACAAATTTATTTTCATTTCGTAAAAAAATAAATACCAGTCTTTTAAAAATAACAATGTTGAAAGGTATATTAAAATAATTGGGAACTGTTTGGACAATGGATGCAGTTAATTGTAATGAATGCATTCAGAGGGTGCAAATGGGTTTTTGGATTGGCAAAAATGAATAAATTCAACACAAAATATTTGAATTTTTGATTGTATTATGAAAAAATAGACTAACGCAATAATGTAGTAGAAAATTGTTGCTACGTAGCAGATGAAGAAACAAAATTAAATGAAGTAGATCTACTACATATGGAGTACATTGGCAGCCCTGTCCATGGATATTCGAACCGAAGATATTATTTAAATTAATACTGCCATAGGTCTAATCACAGCGAGCACTTCGAAAATCTATTCAAATTAAATAGCAAAAAATTTCACAGAAAAATAAAAATGAAAATTAATTTACCTACATATGTATGTATATATCGACAATTTAAATTATAAAATGAAATTAATGACAACATTGTTTACCGCCAAATCAAAATTGACGAACATTCAACCGGGTTCTATAAAAGTAGTTTATTCGTTTTTTGTTTTATTAAACCGAGATATATAAGTCCTCAAAACTCAATAATAATTTACACTGAGTTCTAAAGAAATTATAGAAAGTGAATAAATGCTCGATCTCTAAATATGTATGTTTTTAAACCCAAATTTTAAAAACACACCCAGAGATCGAGTTTCAAATTGAATTTAGAACTTTGTCAAGGAATTGGGTGTAAGAAAAAAAAGTTTAGAATACGAAAAAGAAACCCGCCCCCGGGTGGACTCGAACCACCAACCTTTCGGTTAACAGCCGAACGCGCTAACCGATTGCGCCACGGAGGCGATGATATTTTCGAGATAAAACACTTATTTGAACAACATTAAAATCATCGTCAATATACGTACATGTTTATTGTTTTGCTTCAACTGAAAAAAGTAGACTGTTGAAAATATTAGCTATCTACGGTTGTTTTAAGTAAAATTTAAAAAAAGATAATTTGTTTTGAACTCACAATTTGCAATAGTCCACACAACAATAACGCTGTTTTTGGTCCAATTCTATCCGATAGAAATCCAAAAACTAATGATCCAACTATACCACCTAAGCAAAGATACGCACTTATATTCGATGCTGCTTCATTATCAATTATTCTCATCAGAGGAGAATTTGTTGATTGATAAAGAATTATATTTGATGAAGTGATTCCAAAAAGAACTCCATAATTCAGGCAAAGCAGACTACCTACAAAAAAAAGATAGAAAAATATCTAAACAAAAAGAATAACTGCTTAATGATCTCTAAATAAATTATTAAATACCAATTCCTGTTGCCACTTTCTGGAAAAGAGCTCCTCCATCCACCTTCTCTGGGAAACACATTATTATCAGGTGGGTTCTTGAGATGATGCGTGAAAGCTTATAAGATCTTTTTTATTTGCTATTTTGGCAGATTATATGTCTAGAAAGATAATATAAGATAAAATGCTCATCTTTAGGAAGCCACGCTTTTTATTATTTTGTTGACATAAAAATACGTGTGGTTAGATAGGTAGACAAAATGTAAATAGTAAAAATGTATGAAAAAAGAACAGCTGATTGTAGAGATAAATGGTAGAAGTGCAGGGGATACTACAGGAGAATATACGTTCATTAGATCTTTAGGTCACTCAGTTATAGATTATGGTATAGCCGCAGGAAATTGGTTGAGAATGATAACGGATTTTAATGTAGGTGCTAAAACTTTTTCCGAGCATATGCCTTTAGTCATTTCAGTTGAGACTAATGTAGCTGCCTTACATATAACTAAGTATTTAAAGCTGCCCCCAAAATTAAAATGGAATTATCGTTTTTTTTGCAGAGTTACCAGCAATGCTTTAATAGGGAACTATATTTGCTGAAGGAAGTATCTCCAAGTCCATCTATGGAAGAATTACTAGCTGTTATAAAGAGAGCATATCCACATCAATCTAACCTGCTTAAAACTCCAAAAAAAACAAGCAAATCTGGTTTGATAAATAGTGTGAAACGGCTCGAAATCTATCGTTTTTGTTCCTAACCTTGTTTCGCTCAACTAATAATGAGAACTTTAAACTATGGTACGTAGAGTAAAACAAAAAATATAAAACCTTGTACTTGCAAAAAAAGCTAGACTATAATATAAGCGTAGTCACCACACAGTCAATGGCAAGATCGTCTGCTGAATTTTGGAAAGGAATGAAATTAGTAAGTGGGGCTAACCTTACTATAGGGTGCGGTCTTAAGGCGTCTGATTTAAAGAATCATTTTTCTTCGTTGCTCAATACGGTATGCAAGGCCTCAAAGTTCCACTATCAAAGATAATTTTCTGGAATTGATTGCAGCGATAGACAGAGCGAAACTACACAAGGCAGCTGGAACAGACCGAATTCCAGTTGAATTTTTCAAGTATGCTTCCCGCGATTTAATAGCCCAACTTCTTTGCTGTTATAATGAAATCTTCGAGTTTGGAGTCATTCCTCCTAGTTTTCTGTCTTCGGTGATTTTCCCATTATTTAAGAAAGGAGATGCATCTGTTCCAGAGAATTATCGAGGGATATCGTTTTTAAACGCGTCTATGAAGATATTTGCGAGCATGATATTCAGTAGACTTACTTTGTGGGTGATCGTGAACTCCAAGCTCAGTGAGCTGCAAGTTGGATTTTGCTCTGGATATTCAACTACTGATCAGGTGTTTCTGCTACTTAATATTGCAAATGTGTACTTAAATCGTGGACAAAAACTATGTTCCTTTTTTATAGATTTTAAGGCAGCATTTGACAGCATTGATCGAGAGGCACTTTTTCTTAAACTTTTGAATATCGGCATTTCTTCAAAAATTATCAGTATTTTAAGAGCTCTTTATGCTAAGGATTCAATAGCCGGGATGGCTAATGCCTTTCCGAAGATTATAGTTGTTCAATGGGCCTAAAACAAGGATGTGCGTTGAGTACTCTATATTATTCACTCTATTTATTGAGGATTTAGTGGAGCACACGGGAGGAGGGGTGAACTTTGCGGGAGAAAATGTTCCGGGCTTATTGTATGCTGATGATATCGTACTTTTATCGGAATCCATAGACCAACTCCAAGAAATGATCGTCAAACTTGGAAAATACTGCGATATATGGAATTTAACAGTCAACCTTAGCAAATCTAACATAATGATCTTCAATAAACGACACGGAAGATACGCTAGTTATGAAAAATTCAAGTACCAGGATCAGGAAGTTCAAGTTGTTAAGAAAGTTAAATACCTCGGTGTGACCATAATAAGAAACCTTTGTATGAAAAAACATACCAAGTTAAAACTTCAGGAGGCGAAGGCTGCCCTCTGCGTTTCCTGGAAAAACTGCATTGCAAATAAATCTATCCACCACATATAAACTGTTTCAAGCTGTGGCAAAATCTATTATGCTTTACTCCTCTCAAGTGTGGGGCTACAAAGAATATGAGGATGTGGAAAAATGATTATCTTTTCGAAGCGAGTCTTTGCTCTCCCATCAACAACGCCTAATTATGCTTCATATCGAAACAGGTTTGCCACCGTTGTTCATCGACACGCTCAAGATTCATTTCGAGTACCAGTCAAGACTGGTCAATAGAGTATTAAAATTTATCATCATAAATCAGCTTAATTTTGTACAAACTTGGATCGATCTTGCAAATTTGACGGGTGAATCGATCGAATTTGATTTGGATAATGTAATGGGTTTTAAAGGAAGTTTTTACTCCCTTGTTACGAAATTGGATGAGAAATATCGGCAAAATATCATCAACCAGGCCAAAACATCGCAGTATAGAGGCTTCTATAGTAAGTTGGAGTTTAATCTTGGAGAATCAAACTACTTCGACGAAAAGAACTCAACCGATGTGATTTCTTTAATTCTACGAGCCATCAGAGGTGAGATACTTTCTCTGAACTCCATACCTCACAGACCAGACCTGCCTATCGAGTGCCAACTCTGCAACACCCATGAGAGAGAGAATATCGGACACTTTTTAGGATTTTGTCCAATTATCCAAGAAATTCGTCGGGACATTTTTGGGAAGAACCAATTTGAAGCTGAAGATGTAATCCAAACCCTTAATAGAGCAAAAGGCTGGGATAGACTTTACAAATTCCTCCTTTTTTTCTTTTTGCTGTATCTTTTCATTGAAATTTTAAAAAAATTTGTTTTATATAAACTTGTTTAAAAGTAATTTCCATTAATTTAATTTTATTAATACATTTAATCTCACTCTTTATTTTTATTGTTTTGTTTGTTTTCGCTATCAGAATTTATAATGTCTGTCAATCTGACCGACGCACGGTTTTAAAACTAGGTCTTAAAAGACTTGTAATTATTTATTGTATAACTGAATTTTGTATATAAATAAATTCATTTCTATTCTATTCTGTAGAGATAATATTTTAACAGTTGTGGATTACATTTTGGCGGCATAGCTATTAGCTGGCCCTACTACGCGTTTCGGTGGTCATTTATTACGTCATTGTTAAATTAAAACTATGATAAACAATTAAGTGTAGTGAGAGGGTTTAAGCTAGGAAAGAACGACGACGTTTCAAGGTCCCTAGAATCTAAATCAAAGATTTTTACCATACTATACAATGAGATACCATTTTTCGTCATAAATATCTCAAGACAATCTGGAAATATCAATTTGAAATGCATTTTTAAATTCCAATAGGAAGTTATTGTAATCGTTCTCATTTGTCGAATTGATAATATTGACATTTCTCGACGTTTCAAGGTCCCTAGAATCGAAATAAAAGATTTTTATAGAGATGTCTGTTTGTGCATGTGTTACGTTCGGGATACCATTTTTCGTCATCATTATCTCAAGAATAAATGGAAATATCGACTTCAAATGCAAGTGCTAATTTACAAAAGTTAAAAATAACATGAAGCTCAATTTCATTAAGATGTGCATGTATCGTAAGTTCTTCTGATAAAAATCTCGTCCAAAAATACTTCTTCTTGTTTCACGCAGCACAGGACATTTACCGACAAAATGCAAAATATCATCCGTTTCCTTCAAATTTTATAACTCGCATAATTAATAATTCTTATCTTTGAGATTATGGTTTAGCTTACTGTATATCACTCTGGTATACTCGTATTGATTCTTCTGATTCAGCTGCGTAACCCAATCTTTCTCTCTCATCCGTAGTAGAAATCAATTGATAAAGTGAAGGCTTTCAATTTAAGCAATCATTTTGGGGGATTTCCATATTGACTGCTTCCGCCAGCTCCATCCACTCTTTGAATACCAGAAAAACTATTACTTTTGACTTTTGTAGATTGACAACTTGTTTCCACATATGTCATATGTTATTGAAAATGTTCGTTATTTTGTTTATCAGCTCATCCGTGCCGTTCTTATAAAACTCGGCAGGTATGCCATCCGAACCAGCAGCTTTAACATCTTTAAGACGTTTAACGGATGTATAAACCTCATCCATTAAAATTAAGTTTTTGAAAGCATTATTTTATCAATACAAAATGTTTGTCAACTCAAACATTTTACGACCAAAAAATGTAAATACCTCCAGGATAAATTTTTGAAACAAAGAATAGCGTTTTCGACATCTGGTACAAATTGGAGAACAATCGAAGTAACGGTTTTTGATAAAAAAGATAAAAACTTAAAAAAAAACATTACTTAAAGTTGATAAAAATTGATTTTCGATTTCAATATATTTTGGCACAAATTAAAGATATCGGCTTCAAACTAATTTCATCTTATGAAAAATTTGGTTTTCAGCATTTAGTAATTTTTTTAGAAAAATCCAACAGTAATTTTTGTTCATAAAAATTGAAATCTACAAAATATTCTAACCTATAAGAAATGGTTTTCGACTCAAGTATTAGGAGAACAATGAAAGTTTTTTACCTCACACGAAATGTTGTTATTAACATTTTGTCAAAGTTTTAGACAAATCGAAAGATTGGATGGGAAGTTATCAGATATCAGTGTTTCTGTTATTTCTATTATCTACTCGTACAATAATTATACAAATCAATAGATTCATATTGTATACACATTTGTTTTTGTCTACTCAATAATTAAGACTTAATATTTAAGTATAGGTATTCGTATTAACCATTGTTTTATTTATTTCACAGTAACTTTTTGACTACTTATCAGTGGTGACTTACTTGTATATCAAAATAACGCACGTTTTATCACTTTAAACTTTGAGATTTTTTTGTATTTGAAAAAGTTTGCATTTGTTTTCGATATGCCTACAATTAGTTGCTTTCAGAGGAAAACAATAAATTGAACTGATTCAATCTCATTTAACAAAATGGTATGTCCACAAAACGTATGCATCAGAACAAGCATTCTTTCACACATTGGAAGTTCAATTTAAATGACCCCTCAATAAAAATGTATCTTCTATTTCGTTTATTTATTTATGGATTTATTTTTCTCTTCTCCAAAAAAAAATATAATACAATTTTAAGATCTTATGTTATCAAAATTGCTTGGGAAAATGTTACGATAGGTATTTTAGGACGATATTGTGTAACATAATCGGAGCCAAATTTCTGGATCTTATGTAAACTGATTTGAACTCATATCTAGAAACCAAGCTTCGAATAAAATGCAGTTCCACTTTAATTAAATTAATTTTTCGTGTACTATACCTTGGCTTATCCCTACCAAAAATTTCTAAGTGGACGCATACTGCCGTAGTCTCGATTTTAATGTTGTTAAGTACCTTGAAACCGTTTCGTTGAAACATAAGACCTTCCATCTTAGACAACTGTTTAGCGTCAAAGACATGTACAGTCATGGACATTAAGATAGAAACACTTCTTAAGGTTTTAAGAATTCAAGTACTTTATTCAATAAAAACTTAAAATTAATTTTAATTTCGACTTCAATTTGTTTCTTTTTTTGTTTTTAAAACTAGTTTTTATAAAAAAAAATTTAAAAAAATTATTAACAAAAAATATTCATATATTTAAACAAAAAATTGACATATTTCCTGGTCATTAAAATAGATACAAAAATTAAACATTAAAACAACTACAACATTTAATAGTTCATAATATTTTTTGTTTAGTATTTTGTTGCCCCACCCTTAGTCTTAATTACAGCTTGACACCTATTGGGCATGGAGTCAACTAAGTGACGGCATCTCTCAACGGAAATTTTTGCCCATTCTTGTTTTATAACCCGCCACAATTCCGTTTTATTTTTAGTGGAGTGCCACGCCTTTTTTAAATCCCCTCACAAGTGTTGTATGGGATATAAATCAGATGATTGGGATGGCCAATCCTTAACTTTAATTTTTTCGTCATTAAAATATTTGTTTGCGAGTTTTGACGAGTGCTTCGGATCATTATCCTGCTGTAGGATCCATTTTAAAGGCATATCCTCTTCCGCATATGGCAGCATCGTGTTCTTCATAATATTAACATACGCTACTTGATCCATTTTGCCTTCAATAAGATGAATAGGTCCAACGCCATACCAGTAGAAACATCCCCCAAAGTAGAATTCTTCCACCTCCATGCTTTACAGTTTTGATGGTATATTTAAAATTAGGTTCACAATTTTTTGGCCTTCGAACAACTTGCCTGCCATCACTTCCGAACAAGTTGATCTTCGTTTCGTCAGTCCACAAAACATTTCTCCATTTTTTAACTCCTTCCGGTCCGGTCCAACTAAGATGTTCTTTTGCAAATTTTAAGCGAGATGCTATATTTTTTTTCTTAAAAGGTCCACTCTCCTTGCGATTCGCCCGTGCAAATTATTTTCGGCAAGTCTCCTGCGAACTGTTCTGGAAAAAAACTTCAAGCTGTAACTTGTCTCTAATGTCTTTTGAAGACTTTTTTTGATACACGAATGATGTCTCTATCTTCTCTGATGGTCGTTTTTCTTGGCTGGCCCAATTGTTTTTTTCCCTCGTTGGCTTAATTGCGTTTACAACTAGCTTGAGAGATCTACCAACTTTCTCAGCTATTTTTCTTAACGAAACCCCTTCTTTACGTAAAATTAAAATTGCACTTTTCTCTTCTTTGCTGCAGTGCCTTCCACGCCTCATAATCTCTAAACTTTTAAACTTTATATAAATGTATATATAAAAAAAGAAATCCAGATGGTACATACCGCTTGGCTAATTTAAGATTTTTAAAATATTATTGAATTTTTTTGAGCTTAAAGATAAATACGTCTTCATTATTGCACTGTTTCTATTTTAATCATCGAGAAAGAACTAATAATTTAGTTTTTTCTCTCTGATTTTAATGACCAGGCAAAATATTTGTTTATTCTCAATAAACTTGTCATTTACAATAACAAAGAAAGAGAGAAAAAACTAAGGACCCCATAATTTAAAATAAAGTAGTGTTACTGAGTTTATAATAACAGATAGAATTATGAAAATTGCTTGTTTTTGTTTTTATTTAACTTTATATAATAAAGTTGTTGTATAATACAAAATATGCTCATAGAATTGACAAATGAATGCAAGAAAGTTGGACTTCATATCAATAAGTCAAAAACTAAGATAATGACTAACCATATTAAAGATGACATAATGTTGGATAACGAACACATAGAATATGTAGAAGACTATACTTATCTAGGACAGACTAAGGTCGTTTTCAATTGGCAATCTGGAAGTGAAAAAAAGCATTCTGAAGGCGTTCAATTGGGCAAAAGTGACAGTTCTGATTCTGAAAAGAAGAGAATTTCTCTTCTGGTTTTAAAAACAGAATCAGAAGCAGAATCACTCACACGTCACACATTCATAAATTTTAAATGTCACTTCCTCCATGTTTGCAGCACAAAAACAAAATGAAATTTAGCGCGAATACACATAGGTATATGTGACACATGTCATACTCAACCAATACATTCTCACCAAACTTCAGATTCTTCGGAATAAAAAAAAACTGTTCAATTGGGATTCCGAATCGAAGAACAATTCCAGATTGCCAATTGAAAACGTCGTAAGTCATTCATTAACCAAGAGAAAAAAGAAGTTTCTAGACGCATTACCAATAGTTGGAAACAATTTTGGAGTCTTAAACAAATATTACAATCAAATCTAAGGGACGAAACACGAAAATATATACTAGACTCTGCTATTCTACCTGTTATGACGTATGGGTTACAGACTATATCCTTGACTTCAAGTTTACTTGACAAAATAAGAATATGCCAAACCAAGATGGAAAGAAAACTACTTAATCTACGAATTAGCCAGAGAGTGATAAATAGAGAAATAAGACGAAGAACTGGTTTAACGGACGTGGTTGAACGAGCAAAACTTCTTAAATGGAATTGGGCAGGACATATATCTAGAATACAGGACCAAATATGGACAAAAATCATTACAAAATGGACACCACCAGAAAGCAGAAGACCAATTGGACGACCGAAAAAAACATGGGCAGACGATTTGCTTAAAAAAAGACAAAGTTGGTACAATGACGCAAAAGATAGAGATCTTTTGGCAACATTGGGGGAGGCTTATGCCAGATCATAGAATTTTGACACGCATCCATTTATTTATTTAAACTTTGCTCACATATTAAAGTTGATTAAAAAAAAAAAATTATGTCAATTTTATAATTTTATATAGTAATTAATTCCAAAGAAACAGAAAATGTAAACAAAAATGTAAATAAATATTGTACAAAATATCAATAATGGCAAATAAAAGCTTATAATAATAAAAATAATAATAATAAAGTTGTTGCTGTTTCTATTTTAATGACCATAACTGTATATACATATGTAATTTGACTTGGTCGCTTAAAAATTAAGATTTAATAGGAATGAATAAAGCAGAAGTTTAGAACATAGAAATAATCGATCGGTTTCGATTACGATTTCATTTAGAGGGAAATTGTAATAGATGTAGATATAATAATTTGTGTAGGTATAATTATAAACTTCACACCTATGTAACTCAAATTTTGTAAATTAGAAAAAAAATGTAAGCTAAAAACTACATAAATTCGTTGCAAGAAATATTAGGCCGATTACAGAATACAATGAATGAGTTGCGGATAGATTTGGACTGATTTTAAAATAGTAGAATTGTAAACATTGACACTTGATTCCCTCAAAAGCCTTCTCATCCGGATTCTGTAATCAATGTGAATAATTAGGTTTCCACCAAAAATTTGGTGGTATCTAAACACAAGGTTCTTGTCTCTGAAAAAAATGTCTTTCTTTATAGTTATATATGTATATGTAAAAATTGGTTGGACTACAATAATAACTTTTTCATTTCAAATGATAATTTAATAATAATTTAATTTTAGCATATTTAAACTAAGACAACAAATTAAGATTTAATAAGCTTCCAAATACACTTCGTGTCATGTGAATAGGGACAAGCTTTTTCGTTTTTTATTTGACGAACCCAATGTGGAATGAATGAAGTATGTATTGAGTTTATATTGCAAACAAACATTTTGGATTAAGTTTATAAATACAAGTTTTACGGCTGTTTTTCCGAAGAAGGTTATAAAAAGTACCTTTTTTTTATGTCACATGAATAGGAACAAGTCTATATTAACCTTTTAGCGTGTTTTAAATCAGATGAAAGGATACTCTGATTGTTTGGGATCTTAGTTCGAGTATTAATTTGATAGAATCGAGAAGTATGGGTAGAGGTAAGGGTCTAAGCCAAATTCGAGCTTACCGGTATCTCGGCAAAACCATCCGTTTTATAGCCATTTATAGACCATAAACGACACCAAAAAATGAAGAAAAAACACCATTGAATGCTGTACGCAAAAGCCAACGCCTTAATTTTGCAACAAATCACATCAGGTGGAATCCAGCTTGGCATACCGTCGTCTTTTCCGATGACAAAAAAAATAATTTGGGCGGACCTGATGGATATAGCTGCTATTTTCATGAGGAGCTGGATTTTCAAAGCTCTAAAATGACGGCAATCACTTAAAAATCGATTCTGGGACGAGATTTTCTGAATTATTTGGTAGACAAGGATGAACTTTTCAACAAGATAATGAACCAATACATACCGCACGGACAACATAAGCCTGGATTCAGGGGAAAAATGTGAACCTATTGCCATGGCCCCCACATTTTCCTGACCTGAACATCATGGTAAACGTGTGGGAATGGCTTTCAAGAAAAGTCTACAAAGGAGAACCGCAATACTAAAAAACCGAATAGATTATTATTAAAGCCATAAAACGGGTCTGGGCCCAAATTTCGCTAAATTATCTAGCAGCACTCTATGAATCCACACACCACAGGTTACTTGAAGTAATACAGAAATCAGGAGGCAGCACAGATTACTAAAAACTATTTTAATCCATTCAATAAAACCAGTATTTATTTTAACCACAAGATTTTTTGTTATTTTCTTTAGTTTAAAGAGTCTTACAGCAAAATTTAGATCTTGTCCCCATTCATGTGACAAAAAAAAAAACAGATGGTTTTTATGACCTCCTTCGGAAAACCGCCATAAAACTTTTATTTATCAACTTAATCCAAAAATTGTTGCTTGCAATATAAACTTAATACATATCTAATTAATTCCACATTTTGTTTTTTCCAAAAACACCTAAGGGTTTAAGAAATATCGGCAAATAAAAAACGAAAAAAGGTCGTCCCTATTCAAGTGACACGAAGTGTAAATATATTCTTTACCTTTATTATTAAATGTATTTACGAAAAAAATTAAATTAGGGAAGTTGAAGAATTGTATATGTGTTTTATAGGGTGAAATCATCCGGCTACCCATGGCCCCCTTATATTTTTAATTATTTATTTTTAATATATATGTATGCAAATAAAAGTTGTATTTTACTGCCTTTAACTTTGTTGCTAAAATTACTACTTTTAACTGATGACTGGAACCTGAACATAATATGAATCGGAAATCGAGACACATTCCAATTGCCCAGTAAAAATTCATCAATTTTTGACAAATGGACGATCCAACGGGGGGGGGTCATACATATGAGCCATAAAACTTATACAGTTTAGTTGTATAATTATAATTTCATCTAAGGATTTGTAAGTAATTAAACGATATTCACCAAAAAGCGGCTTGTTCTCAAAAACAACTAAAATCGTTGTTTAAACACAATTTAGAATTTGGATAACTTTAGTAATGCTTCAAATTATTTTCATAAGATCTTTTCTAAAAGAAAGAGCAACTATTCATTTAATTACAAAAACTTTTAAGATCTTAAAAAATAAAAGAAATCTGCATTTTGAAGTGAATTTGCTCTGGATGCTATATAGAACTGAGATTCAAACACGAATTTCAAGAATATGAATATCCCAAAAACAGCAAAAGTGACACATTGGTTAAACTAATGGCTAATTGAAAAACATGATAAAAGTTCCATATCTTTTAATTTAAAATAAAAGCTTTAAATCTCTCATGAATGGAAGTAAGAATAGATTCTGCCCCAGTTGTAGTTAAACTTAGTTTGTTTGTTTTTAATTTTTATAGAAATTATGTACCTAAATCTTTTTGATCTAAATATTTTCAAATGTTCACTCAAAACCGAAATTTTTTAGAATTTATCTTCTAACATCAGCTCCAATCTACGAGTAAGCAGACTGAAAGTGCTAGTAATAGTCTAGACTCCCGCAAATTATATCAGAAGAAAATACTCCAAAAAAGCAAAAAAATTCTCCATATTAAATTCTTCTTTAATTTCCTAGGATAAAAGATCACACTTTTCTGGCAAACTTTCGCATTTTCTGAGTTTTTGCATCTTTATTTTTGTAACGTTCTTTGCATTTATAGAAATGGCAACAAGAACAAAATATATAATTTTTGGAAAAATGCTACGTTTCAATAGAATTTCTAACATTTCTGCATGGAATACACCACAAAGCCTATAAACTACTGTAATTTAGCTCTTAAATATGGCATATTTAGAAAAGTGTTGGAGTCTTGGAATGTTTTCATATGTAGTGAGTTGTTTTAATTAAATAGTTAAACGAAGCCTTGCTGGGCAACAGTGTCCTAAACAAAATCTAATTAACTTAAGTTGTTACTTAAGCCCTTGAAATATGTAAATGTAAGGTTAAGATACACATTATGTTAATTAAATTTTGTCAGCCTCCTTAAGAACATTTGTAAGCGTTGCTCAAAAACTCATCTTTATGTTAAGTGTGTGACCCCCTGTTGCACTGGCTGTGAAAAATTTATAATTGTTGGCATAAAACCCCGGCGGCACAAAAACAACTCAAATTCAATTTTACTTAACAATTTATTCAATGTTAATTATTATAATAAAGGAAGTAGATCATAGAAGAGGAAGTTTTTATTTTTTTTTCGTTCTTATTTAAGATTCTTAAATCATTCGTTCCTACACTTAATCTAATTTATATCAAATATCAAAAAAAAAATATGTCTAATTGTTAGCGACACCTATACGCCAAAAAAAATACTTTTGAGTTTACTCTCGCAGCAGCGCTGCCATCATTAAGAAGTCGTTTTGACTTTGACAGTAGGTACTTTGTAATTGTCATCGTTTATCAAATCTCAAATCAAACAAAAACAAAACAGAATCAATATTTAAAATATTGCATTTGCCGCCAAATATAAAAATAACACAAATATATGAATTTAACTTTTACTTGAACCTTTATTTTTAGGAATAATGGATTCAAAAAATAGTATTTATGAGGAATTCATACAGGTCAATAAAGAATTATTGAGTTCTAATTTAAAACCTGCCGAAAAAGTCGATTCAATTAGAAGGCAAACTTTTGTTCTTGAAGAGTTAACCAAGTGAGTCTAGGATTTCAGCAAAGAATACTGTTTAGACTATGTTTCATTGGATTTTCTTATAGATCATCAACCGAAGAAACCAAAATATCCTTACTCCGACATCACTTTCATAAATTTTCACTAAATAACGATTCCTACTTTGCGAACATTAAAAATCACAGTAAAGCAGTTGGTAATTTAATCTCTGGTCTACCGCGCCAGCAAAGACGTCAAGAAATATTGTCAGAGTTATCTGTTGAAAAATGTCTTAAGGACAATAATATTAATTTAGAAAATCCATGTTCAGGAAAATATGAAAGTTGCAGTAAAAGTGAAGTTAGTGCAGATGATTTGAAAACTTTTCTAAAAGCATTCGGGAAAGCCACGAGTGATCAGGAGGTCAAAACCCCTCCGAGGAAGATAATTAAGTCTGATAAGTTTCATGTTGACAATCCTGGAATATCCTCGTATGCGACAGGTAGATCATTTGTTGCTAAACCAGTTAATACAGCAACAGCAACCTCATCTGCCGAACCACCGAGTGTATCAAAAACTCCTGGTTTTCGGACAGCAAGAGAAGAGTACATTATTCAATCAATGAAGGTTGGTATAAGTTAAAGAGGTTTTATTATTTAATTTCAATCGAATATAAATTCTTTAATTTCGCAAAATTTTCTTTTATTTTTAAATGCACGCTGCTAGAGTTCAGATACCGAAATCTTCTCTCTCATGGAACTCAAAATGCCCGTGTACTCAGTTTATTTATTTTACTAGAATTTTGTATATTTTCAAATTTATTTTGAACAGAAAAATGGTGATAGTAGCAATTCAAGTTCCAATTCCTCGAATAATCTCTTCAATTACGGTGCATCGAAAAAGTCTCTAGGAGCCAGGAGAAATGTTCGTTCTGGTTTTGTACCCCCAGTACGCCAAGAAGAAAAGTAATTAATTAACTAACATTCACTAAACAAACCATATTTTAATTTTAAATATTTTGTTTTGTTTACAGCAGTGAATCACCACGAAGTACCCCTCCTGATGGGGTTGATGCGGCAACCACCGAACCTATAGATGAACGTCTTCGAAATATTGATCCAAAAATGATAGAACTTATATCAAATGAAATTATGCACAAGTTCAAGCCCATTGGTATAGAAAAACAAACAAGCAATTTTATGATTTCAGAGCTTTGAATTAAGTGTTCAATTTTATAGATTGGAACGATATAGCTGGACTAGATTACGCCAAATCGACAATAAAAGAAGCTGTGGTATGGCCCTTGCTAAGACCAGATATTTTCACAGGATTGAGGCGTCCACCGCGAGGTATCCTTCTGTTTGGTCCGCCAGGCACGGGTAAAACTCTGATTGGCAAATGCATAGCATCACAGTCGCGTTCCACATTCTTTAGCATAAGTGCGTCTTCTCTAACTTCAAAATGGATTGGAGATGGAGAGAAAATGGTTAGAGCGTTGTTTGCTGTTGCTGCGGTTAACCAACCTGCGGTAAGAAAACAAGAGAAATACCGAAGCACCGAAGAATTCTATAAATATTCTCTTCTTTAAAAGGTTGTATTCATTGATGAAATCGACTCGCTACTATCTCAACGTTCAGAAACCGAACACGAAAGTTCCCGCAGGCTTAAAGTATGTTAAATTTTTTCGTGAAATCATTTTAATATCTCATTCTCGTTTAAAACCAAAATTCACTTAAATTCTAGACGGAATTTCTTGTTCAGCTAGACGGTGCTAGCACATCAGACGAAGATCGAATTCTAATTGTTGGAGCCACAAATCGTCCACAAGAACTTGACGAAGCCGCTAGACGTCGCTTGGTGCGGCGACTCTACATTCCTTTGCCTGAATCCACTGCTCGGGTACAAATCCTTTCAAATCTTTTAAAAACAGTTCGCAATAGCATGACAAAAGAAGAAATCATAGAAGTTGGTAATTTAACTGGAGGCTATTCAGGAGCTGATATGGAGACGTTATGTCGTGAAGCTTCAATGGAACCAATTCGTTCAATTCCCCCCGATGAAATACCATTCTTTAGCGAAGAAAATGTCCGACCTGTTATGTTGAATGATTTTCGTTTGGCATTACAAAGAGTTCGAGCTAGTGTATCGGAAAAGGATCTACAACAATATGTTCAATGGAATCAGATTTACGGAGCAGGAAAATAGCACAAAGATGGTATTTTGGGTTTTTGAATTTTATTGTATTTAAAAACCAGCAGTTTTGCATTTCATAAATACTTAAATTTATAATTTTTTGTTCTATTAAATGTACAACAATAATTCTATATACTACAAAATATATTTATAAAATATAACTATTATTGTTTTCTTTTTGTTTAAACAAATATCTTTAAAAGGTCATAGATTGTACTATATACACACTGTGTTAGGTACTTAATTGATAAATATGTGCACACATATTTGATAAATGCAAACATATTTAAATATTATCTTGTATCGGTGGGAAAACATAATCGTCACTTATACTACTTATATCCACATAAACCGTCTTAGGTTGTAGCTTTTCATATATATCGGAGAATGAAGGCCGAGCAATTGGGTCTTCATTCCAGCAGTGTAACATCAGTTCATAAACATTATCATTGCATATTTCTGGCTTCTCAAGTCGTTGTCCAGATAACAAAAACGGTATCAGTTCATTGTTGCTTAAAGTAGGGTAGGGAGAAGCTCCTGATTGGATTGAAATGAAAGTTCCATTAGATCCATTTCATTTATTTGTATGTATATGTATAACGAAGAGAACTCACCTAATGTTCCGATTTCCCACAGAACTACACCAAAAGCCCATACATCGCTTTTGCTAGAATATAGGTTGTCACGAATCGCTTCAATAGAGAGCCAACGTAAAGGGAGCTGGAAAAAGGGTTATCTTAAAAAATGTACACTTTATGAATTAGTTGTATGAACGCAAAGTTTAACACTTAGCGCGAAAAAGATTTACGATCTCTGGTCGAACAAGCTTTTTCAAGATGTTTTAATTTGTAATTTTTGATTGAGTATGATATGATTAAGCTCAAAATATCTTGAGTCTGATGAAAAAAAAATAAGTAATTTTACCTTTCGCGTTTTTGTGTTTGTATAAATGCCATGTCGTGAAAGTCCGAAATCCGAAATTTTCAATGTTTTTCTCTCGTCAATAAGAACATTACGCGCAGCCAGATCCCTTTTTGAAGACAAGTATACATTTTTTTTATTGTTAATATTGTATTTTGATAGCTTCGAAATTAAATGTTAATTTAACGAACCTATGGGTTATTTGTTGCTCTTCCAAAAATTGCATTCCATTCGCTATTTGAAGAGCAAAATTATGTAATTCGATATGGTCGAGGATATACTCAAATGTGTATTCTTCTTCTTCATTTATGGTCTTGTAATTCTCACTTAGCGTAGTGTACATGGCTTAAAGGAAAAGATTTGTTATTATTCTATTTCTTTAAGCTTAATAAAATGTTATATTTCTTACTTTCAGTTACAGAGGGGCGAAGATTTGTTTCTGCCTGTTCTGATTCATAAGAAAGCTCGGAATGTCTAGTAAAGAGTAAAAAATAAATATTTTAAGAAGACATGAACAGGATTCCTCGGAATCCAATTATGGTGATGATATATTTTAAAATTGGACTGCATTTCAGTATTTTTAAATGTTACTAAATAAACACCTCTATTCTTTGAAGGATTCACATAAACCTCTAACTTCCTGACTATCCGCCAGAATATTGATTGCACCAAAATTTGTAAAAACTAGTTTTAAAGTGTATGAGGGATTTAAATAATTGTATTTTCTAAACAAATTAAATTCGAATACGAATTTATTGATTAAATCAAATTAAAATGACTTCCATTTTCAATGTCCCTAGGAACCTTTTATAGTTAAATTCTAGATAAATGTAAAAAAGAATTACAATTTTCTTAAGAAAAAGTTCCATACGTTTTATTTCAATCATACAATGGTATTGAAGTTTAAATCATTTTTTTAATTGATTACGTAATTTTTTTGAAAATATCTATTTAAATGTTTACACTTACTTTAAAATCAATTTCTATGAAACAATGTGTTTAATCTATCGGATTGATAAGTAGTCTAGTAACTTTGTTATTTGAAAAGAAGACGACCTTGCTTTTAATCCGGTATTTCCGATTTTTTTGGTAATTTTGTATGATGTTGGTTCAATTATTAATCCAAATTTTAAGTCCAAAATTAGCTTAACTACGTTTTTTTTTTACAAAAAATCGACGAATTAATACTAAAATCACAAAAATAGACAATTTGCCATAAAGTTTACCATAACTCTGGAGTGAGAAGATTAGCCCAAAAGAAGAACAAAAAAAAGGGATGAAGGGTCCTGTGAGGCCGGAGGGGTCATTTTTCAGAAAATTATGTTGACATATGTCGGCATCACCTACATTATTGTGATACAACTTTTTTCAAAAACATTCTTGCTTTAAACTTTTTTAAACATTTTTTAAATCTCAAAGTTAAAAACAACACAAACATTATTTAAACAAAACAAAATTCTTTTTAAAATTTGTTAATCCAATAGAGTACTGTTTTTTTTCAGTAATCAATGTTCTTGTGAATTATTGATTAAACACCAACAAGCCAAGTCTAATTACATATAATATATGGACTATTTTTTAAGTCAAGCAGTCTTTTTTCTGGACAGAAAGAGCTGTTTCCGTAAATCCGGTATATCCAATTTTTACTTGCGATATATAGCAACTACATATGTATGTGGCAAGTTTTGCATTCGCAACAAATTTCGAACTCGAGATTTTAATCAAACATGACATTACGATGGTAGAGAAGTCGAAAAAAGTGGGTCCTCCGATTATGCTTGTCTGTCTGTCCTCTACCCTACGGCCCATACCATTGGGTCGATTGAGTTCAAACTTGGAAATTAAGGTTTTAAGCTAATGAACGTTAAGGCGTTTGTTTCTGCATTTTTTAAAAATCAGTAGTCCACACACAAATTTATTATGAACGAAAATTCGAACTTTCTCAAAAACAAACCAATATATTTTTTTTTGTAAACTTTTGCTACAATTTTGTATTTTAATTTGGCTTCTTTCAATAAAACAAATATTTTTCAATTTCTCCAAAAGGATACCCACCATTGAACCTTTATTATGTTATTAAGTTTTCTCAAAAACCAATTTCATGATTTTTTTCTGCACAAGCCCTTATACCGTCTCAATAATATTTGATGATCAAAAATGTCAGATTTTACTTTTTTTTAATTTAAAAAAAAAAATATTAAGTTAATTTTTTAAAAATTCGATATCTTAAAAACGGGTCAATATTTTTAATCAAAAATGCGAAGAACGCTACAAAAATATGCATAGATGTAAGAAGCCAGAAAATGGGAAAGTGTGTCAGAAAAATTTGATCTTTTTTCCTAGGAAAATAAAAAAAAGAAAGGAGAATTTTCTGAGTTTTTTTGGTGAATTTTCTACTGATGCAATTTCCGGGAATCTAGATTATTACTACCATTTTCAGTCTGCTTACTCGTAAATTGCAGCTGATGTTCAAGCTCTAAAAAATAACTGAAATATTTTGATCATAAAGGAGTCAACACAACTTAAAAATTTGAGAGAAAAAAATGTTTGTTTTTTGAATTAAAAAAAAAATATAAAATCAGCGATTACTTATTGTACTTATTCAAAACTGTATGAGCTTTGTGCTTTATCACCACCCCTACGCCCCCTGGATCCACCATTGAATATCCCTTTGAGTGTTTCATATTTTGATTTTCATTTATCAAAAATCAGTTTTGCCAATTCCACCTTAGGTTTTGAACTCGAGGTCTGCCGATTTTAACAATGATGGGCTAGTTTCTTCACCATAAATACACTCTACGATTTCAAGCCCAATCCCCAAAAATACATCTCTAAAATACAAGCTTTCTAAATAGTTCTCATTTTTTTAATTTAGTTTAATTGTATTTTGTTTATTCATATTTTCGCTATATAAAAATGTGTATTTGTTATATGTACATTTATTATTGGTTGTAATTTGAAAATTATTGGGTACACAGAGATATGATTTGGGTCAAAATGATGAAAGCTCAGTTATCTTGAGATCGTTAAGTGTATTCATTTGAAAGCAACTGTACCACCAGGGTTAAAATCGGCCATACCTGAAAAAACGTTTCTGGCGGTTTCATCGATTTTTAAAAAATTTTAGAATCAAATATAAGTTAATTTATTTGCCTAAAATCCTGGAGCATGATTGTAAAAAAAATCTCCTTTAGGAGAAAAAAATCTAATAAGTGAAAAAAGCGCGAACATTATGCGGTTTTTCTGTTTTTTTTTTTACATCTTGCGTACGCTCAAGGTCAGAAACTTTGATTATTAATTTGGCCAACATCATAAACAGATAACAAACAAATCAGAAATACCTGACAAAACTTATGGTATGATGTATATAGTTACTGGACTACTTTATAAATAATAGAAATAAAAATAATTAATTTAATTCATCAATAAATTGTTCAACTTTTCAAGTCGAAATTGAAAGCAATTTGATTTTAAACCAAAACCTTAAATGTTAAATAAAATTATTGCATTGTGCATTTATAGAAACATAAAAGGATTCCGAGGTTATATATTCTAATAAAATCTTCTTTGCTTATTTTTAATTTGGTGTGGTAAAATTGTATAAATTGTAGTATTTATAAATTTGCGTATCACAGGTTTGTAAAATGTTCCAATCACCAATCATTTGGCCTTAAAAAGATTGCAATAATTTTTTCCAAAAATGATTTGACTGCAATCATTAGAGACTTCATGCATTCCCTTGAATGCAGTTTTTTCATATGTCAGCTTTCTATTGAAGCCTTTTTCGTTCCTTAAATCCATGCATTCGTTTGAAGCCTTTGCGATCGTTTTATGCACGTGATTGCAAAGAGTTCTATTAAATGCATGGAATGGAATGCAAAGACTCAAACTGAATACAAGTGAATGCATTAAGTCTCAAATAATTGGGGATAAATGTTTTAAATCTTTTTAAAGCTCAATAATTGGAGAGTGCAATATTTTAAAATCCCATGTCCCAGAATGAAATCTTAAAAATAAAATCATAAAATATTGCAATGGCAAAAGATTTAATTTTCGAGCCAGGCGCCTTCCTTGTCTTTTTTCTACTTCATCAACTTTGAAATTATTATTTTATATGTTTATATTTTATACTTTATCAGTGCTTAAAAGATAAAGGCTCTTAAGTCGACTTAAGCTTTAGCTATTTATCCTTTTTTATATATTCCGTCCAAAAACAATTAATCCTTTTTACCGTCGTCGTTGATGAATCTTTTTAAACAAGAAAGCTATGTCCTTATGTAAAATAGCTTAAGTTTAATTCGTGGGGTTTTGCAAAATGTAAAACAACTTAAATAGAGGATCTAATCTAATTTATCAACTTATTTTTTTATCAGATAATATCTTTAATTGTTTTTATGTTCTATATTACTTAAAAAAGTAAAATTGATTATGTCAGCTTAAGATATTTTACCACAAAACTATTTCTGCGATTGCATTTCTTATATTGACTCAAGATGTTTTACCATATTTGGTAAATAAAAAAAAAAGAATAAAAATAAAAATTAAAACACAATAACAGTTAAACCGACCTAAGAACATCTAAGGATACCTACTTAGTAAATGAAAAACTGTTAAAGTTGTTCTAGTAAAAGAACTTAAGTAAAAAAAAAACGTTAATAAATGTATTAAATATTTCACTTTTCAAAATTTAATTTTACTATTTAAATATTTGTAAATAGAAAACCAAAATAACTGAAAAATTTATCCTCATATCCTTCTCAATTTTTTTAAAAAAAAGATCGCAAGTTAAAAATCCGCTTTCTGAAAAACTATACAAATAGACTTAAGAGCTTTTACCTCTTGAACACATTATATGAATGCATGTTTGCTTTAAAATTGTTTTAAAACTTTTTTATCTTTAGTTATAATATGCATTTAATCTTCAAAATGTTGAACTCAAAGTCTTAGGCAAATATTAACCTATTTCAAGTTCAAATATTATACCATAACTAGTCATATTGTCAAGGTTAACTTATACTACAAAAAAATATAAATTTTACTAACGAGGCACGCTTAAGTTCGACATATTTAACTTGTTTTTGCGCATATCCATTGTTAACATTAGCGTTTTCGTTTTGCTTTCCTGAGTATTTAGCGTTCTGTGGATCAGATGATACACGACTTCGAACAGTTCGAAGATAATCTAGCTAAAAAAAAACATAAGAAATACAATATCAAAATAGGTAGTATTAATAATAAATACGAAAAAAATAATTATCTAATTTGTGTGCAATATTATAATTATTATAATATTTTAATATTATGCTATTGAATATTTTGAATATTCCAATTTTCCAATTCTACACACATTTATAATGAAGCATGGTGTATTACGTTTTTAATATATATATCAACATCTCCACCAAAGGATCATTATATATTTTTTTAAATTAAAAGTAAAATATAAACTTACTAAATCACCTCGTCCTACGAATTCCATTATCATCATATAGGGTGCCCGAATAGTGGAGCATCCCAAAAATGAAACAATGTTATGATGACGTCCCACTTCTTTGAGCATATTGATTTCCGTTAAAAATTCTTGAATTTCTTCTGATGTGGGATTGACTAAAAATAAGTAGGATATATTAAAATGTATATATTATTTTTAAAAGTCCTGTAGCAACAAATATTTTTGTTTAATTCATTTCAGTGGCGGACTAAGAGGCAGTGACACCCGGGGCGGTAAAGCAAGCTTACGCCCCTTAAAAATTTAAGAAAAAAACACGAACAAAGATTTTATTTAAAGGTGCTTACGAGCTTTTATTGTACTGAATGTTTCGATTATACGAGGTGTGTTCAAAAAGTACGCGGAATTTTAGTTTTTTCAAAAAAATATTTATTTATTCGTTTACATCAATGTGGTCCCCTTCAAAGCAGTCCCTTTCAGATATAATACACTTATGTCAGCATTTTTTCCAATCTTGGAAGGACTCTTGATATTCACTTTTTGATATGTCCTTGAGCATTCTCAGCGATTTTGCCTTTATTTCTTCAATCGAGGACAAACGCCGTCCTTTCAAGGGTCTCTTCAACTTTGGAAACAGGAAAAAGTCACACGGAGCCATATCTGGTGAATATGGAGGTTGGGGCATGACTACGGTATTGTTTTTGGCCAACAAATTACGAACAAGCAACGACGAGTGAGCAGGTGCGTTATCATGGTGCAAAAGTCATGAATTGTTTTTCCATAAATCTGAGCGTTTTCTTCGGATTGCTTCACGCAAACGTCGCATAACTTCAAGGTAATACTCCTTATTAACCGTACGACCTTGTGGTAAGAACTCTTGATGCACTATGCCATTATAATCGTAGAAAACAGTAAGCAAATGTTCACATTTGATCGAACTTGACGTTCTTTTTTCGCTCTTGACGTTGGATGCTTCCAGGTGGACGATTGTGCTTTGGTTTCGACATCATAACCGTACACCCATGTTTCATAATCAGTTATGACCCTTTGAAGCTAACTTGGATCGTCGTTGACGTCATTTAACAGGTCTTGAGCGATGTTCATGCGATTGTTTTTTTGGTCAAAATTCAGCAATTTCAGCAAAAATCGCCGAGCTCATAAAAACAGGTCGAACCTTAGCAACTACCACAAACAAAGTAAACAGTGAATATAGCTGAAAATTGCATCATAATTTAGGGGCATGTATACCAACACAATAAAAAAAATAATTTTGACCTTCGGACTCTCCAGACCCGCGGAATTTAAAAATTCCGGGTACTTTTTGAACACACCTCGTATCATTAAAATCTATATTTTTTGTGTGCTCCGTTTCGATTGAAAGTATAGCCAAATTAGTCAACCTATTTTGGCTCATCGTTGATCTTAGATAAGTCTTTATTAATTTTAATTTGGAAAAGCTTCGTTCACACGATGCCACTGAGACGCAAATTGTTAAATAAATACTCATCGCCAATGACAGACTCGGTAAAGAGTCTGAAAAATCCCACTTAACAATGAAGCTTAAAAATTCAAAGGCTGTCCAAATTTCTGCATCTTTTAAATTTATCTTTGAAGCTACCATGTGACGCCGAATTCGCTGGATTTCCAATATGATACTGTTGTCTGTAAGTTCTGTAAATGTCGAGGTAAGCATTGGAACCACAGCCCGCAGTTCTTCTTCCGTTCCATACAGCAATATTTTCGGTTGAAGAGCTGAGAAAACTGACGCAATATCTTCCATGGCCTTAGATCGATGCACAAGTTCAGTATAAAATGTATCCTGACATTCTAACATGGCTCTTCGTGTTTCCTCTTCCAACGTCAAACCAGCATCTTGAGCCTTTTCGCCTGGCATAATTTTCTTCTTTTTTCTTCTTCCCCGCCTTTCAATTGAAATTTCTAGCTCGGTGCATTGTTCTCTTGCGTATATTACGGCCTTTTTCACGGATTCATCACGGTGTTCACGAAGAAAACTCGCTAGTGCCTTAAGTTTTATTACACTTTTTTCTAGAGTGAGCCCGGATTTTTGCAAGTATTTCTGTGCTGAATCAACTTCTTCCAAAATATCGAACCAGAATGAGTAGTAGTGTGCAAAGTTATTTTTCTGTTACTGATGGCACCCCCTATTAGTCTGCCACCCGGGGCGGACCGCCCCCACCGCCCCCCTTAGTCCGCCACTGATTCATTTAAAACATTTATAACTGATTTAGTCAGGAAACATACAAAATATTGTGTCTGCAGAGTTTTATAAAATACAATGACTAACCGCATAGACTAAAAATAACAATGAAATCAATATTTTTAAAAAAACATTAAAACATTTATTTTCAGCTAAACGTCTGGAGGAAATTTATCCCGATAGAGCTTGTTTGAGCTCAAGTGAAAGGATTTGTGGCAGGCCAAAATAAGCCTTTTAAACTGGCAGAAGTAAAAGATATTTTAAAAACAGGACTAAATTGAAATCAACTTGAACAGAGGGTCTGATTGGCCTTTTTCTTTGCCTTGGAAAGTTGATTGGAAAATGACAATTGATCATGTTTTTTCATTTAACTGGAATCTGAACTTTATTCTTCTGTGATGTATTTATTTTCTGCACTATTCCATTTAATCTTATGTTTACTTATAAATTTAAATGAACAGTGGGTAATTCTACCGACATTTATGAAAGAATTATGCCAATGTATAATGATCACTACGGCAGCCTTGTGACTGCATATTCAAATTGAACAGAGGTGTCTTATTGGCCTTCTTCTTTGCCTTGGAAAGTTGATTGGAAAATGACAATTGATCATGTTTTTTCATTTAACTGGAATCTGAACTTTATTCTTCTGTGATGTATTTATTTTCTGCACTATTCCATTTAATCTTATGTTTACTTATAAATTTAAATGAACAGTGGGTAATTCTACCGACATTTATGAAAGAATTATGCCAATGTATAATGATCACTACGGCAGCCTTGTGACTGCATATTCAAATTGAACAGAGGTGTCTTATTGGCCTTCTTCTTTGCCTTGGAAAGTTGATTGGAAAATGACAATTGATCATGTTTTTTTATTTAACTGGAATCTGAACTTTATTCTTCTGTGATTAATTTATTTTCTGCACTATTCCATTTAATTTTATGTGTAAAAGGGTTCCTTGTCAAATTGGAAAAGAAATAAGTAATATTGGGCAGGTTCAGCCGACATGACATAAGGGACTTGAAAGTAAGGCAAGTTTCTAGCATCTGATTGGCCAGCTGCCAAAAAATTGCCTTCCAATTAAGGCAACTTTATTGGAAAGTTGACTGGAAAGTTAGTCAAGAAAAATCTCCCTAACTATCAAGTCAAGTCAACTTATGTCAAAATGACAATTGATCATGTTTTTTAATTCAACTTAAAGCTGAACTTTATTACTCAATGTTTTATTTATTTTCTGCACAACTTCATTTAATGCTTTCTGTAAAAAGGTTCCTTGTAAATTTGGAAAAGAAATAAGTAATATCTCTTAAAATACAAATCGTGATGGAGTTGTAGCTTGCTTGAGGAGTGTTTTGTACAAAATAATGATTTTTGTAGTTTTTGTACTATGAACTTGAAGTAGAGGTTTATGAAGTAAAGTTCTGAATTTTAAAATCATGACACTTGAAAAACTAACTAGTTGCCTTGGTCAAAATTTACGTTCAAAGAATGAAGTTGACTGCAAATGAAGTCCCTTCTATTGTCTGAACCTGCCCATTCTCTTTACAAAAAAAAAATACAAATCGTTCCAACTAATGACATATGAGAAATTACCTAGCTGCCTTGGTCTTATTGAGCGTTCAAAGAATGCAGTTGACTGCAAATGAAATCTTTTTTTCGGAGTTGGTCTTTTTTACAGTTGATTTATATTTAGTTTGGTAATAGTGTTGGCGCTACATGCCAAAGAGCCAACAAAACGATCAATTTATTGAAGAAAACATTTGGTGAGCGCATTATCTTGCGTCATGGGCAAATGACGATGGCGTGGTTTACAAGAGCCAGCTGCGGCGGCCATCTGAAAACCACTCGTCTAAAAACCACCCTTTACAATAACAAATATATTTTGTCGTAAGTCTAATTAATATAGCTTAAATTATTTATGTAACGTACTCTGAAAGCATTTTTAACTACATACATACTAGCTACATAATATGTTCATAGCATAATAAGTGCTTACCTTTCAACTGCTTCACTGCGACAATGGTTGTACCCCTCATTCGCAAAAGATTTTTAGCAGTAGCTTTAAATACTCGTCCAAAAGCACCTACACCGATTTCTGGACCAATGCATATAGCTGAATGAGGAACTTCAAAAATGTCTGCCAGTCCTTTATATTGAGCATCCTTTTAATAAATATTAATTAAATTTTAAATATTATTCTAACACAAGG
Source organism: Eupeodes luniger (assembly GCA_951509635.1). NCBI lineage: Eukaryota > Metazoa > Arthropoda > Insecta > Diptera > Syrphidae > Eupeodes > Eupeodes luniger. Next base: position 49,677,409 of record OX608075.1, on the reverse strand, counting down.
ATGGTCAATTAAATTACCTCAACATCTTTGTCAACGTAGAGTATATTGTCTTCCATTGTGCTAAACATTTAAGTACACATTTAAAATAACCTATAAATATTATACGCGAAAATAAAATTAAAACTTACTCTGGAGAGAAATTCTTTCCGTATTGAGAGAACATAACGTCTGGAACATTTTTGGTATTTTTGGTATTTCGACGTCGAATGTAATTCAAGACAATTAACGTTAAACTACAAACAAATAAGAAAGAAACTATTATGATGCCATCTTTCTGTAAAGAGAATGTATTAAATTGTGATGTCCCGAGACGCGACGCACGGACGTCTGCTTCAAATTGTTGCATAAAGTTTTCCAACCATTACTTACCACACTTAAATTTATGTCCTTTCCAATAAGCCCTGCAACATGATGGGGCACTAAAATAAAATTTTTCAAAAGCTGATACATTAGTAAAAAAAATGGAATATATGTAAAGGGTTTTCCAATAAGAGGTATTGGACAGGTTCAGACAACATAAGGGACTTTGTTTGCAGTAAACTGTTTTCCTTGAACGAAAAATTAGACCAAGTAAGCTAATTAATTTTTCAAATGTCATCAATTTCAAACTTGGCATTTTAATTCCCTGTCTTTTAAAACGTTTCTTTTTCAATATGACGCTTTTACGCTAAACTTTAAATAAAATCCTGCACTAATAAAAATAAATCGCAGAGTTATGAAGTTTATATATCAATCAAATGAAAAAATATGATCAGCTGACGTTTTGACATAAGTAGATTTGACGTGATTGTAATCTAGATTTTTCTTGGATAACTTTCTAATCAACTTCCCAATAAATTTCAAGTTCATATGACATAAGGGACTTCGAAGTAAGGCAAGCTTCTAGCATCTGATTGGCCATCAACTGCCAAAAAATTGGCTTAAATGCAATGCAATGTTATGAGGTTTTCCATGGGTAAATTCAGATTTCCGTCGTAAATTCAAATCTGTAGATTTGATCTTAAAACAAAAATGAATCAATTTATTTTGCCCCATGTAATGCCAAATTAGGGGAAATTTATTTTTTGATAGATCTAGATCAACAATAAATTGATTTATTTTACCAATGGAAAACACCATTTATCAAGAAAAATCTCCCTAAATATCAAGTAAAGTCTGCTCATGTCAAAATGACAATTGATCATGTTTTTTCATTCAACTGATTTAACTACACAATTCCATTTAATGTTTTGTGTTAAATGGTTCCTTGTCAAATTGGAAAAGGAACAAGTAATATTTATTTAAAATATAAAATATGAGTCGAGGTGGCCTTTTAGCTTGCCTGAGAAGTTTTTTGTGGACAGTTATGTTGTTGGCAGTTTTCGCACTATCAACTGAAAGTAGATGTTAATGAAGTAAAATTCTGAGTTTAAATTTTATGACACTTGACCAACTAACTAGTTTCCTTTGGTCAATATTTACGTTCAAACAATGTAGTTAACTGCAAATGAGTTGCCTTATATTGTCTGAACCTGCACAAAGTTGGTTTAGTTTCAATGCAATTGTCTTAACTTCAAGTCCCTTATGTCGTCTTAACCTGCCTATTGCTTTGAATAGGTAGCTATTTGGACAGCTCAGTTTTAAAGCTCTTATTCTTTGGACATTTGACAAGTAAAATCTATGTCATTTCTTAAAAAGGAACAATACACGCTTCAACAATGCATTGTTATTGATAAAATTCACTACAAAAATGGTGAACATTTTGCAACTTCTCCCGGCATGGTAAATTTTAGCTTTTGGGACAAGCAATAGATGTTAATTACCAAAACCTCAAGAAAACTAGAACTGTTGGTGATGTAGCTCATACTGTTGTACAAACCTATGTTTTTCGAATTAGATAACAAAAGAACTCAATCGAATTGGGCTGGTGGCCTGATTGGACCTTACTTATTCGAAAACGAGGTTGGTGCAACTATAACAGGGAATGAATTGGGCTATTATTGTTTCTCGTAGATGATATCACATTTGGAATTTTAACTTTTTTCTTTGAGGTCATGTGAAAGATAAAGTCGACATACATAATACATTAAGATTTAAAGCCTTAAAGATGGAATTCGTGAAGTTATAAAGAAATGCAGCCGCAAACGTGCCAACTGGATATATGCAAAGTTTCACGAAAATAATATGGATATGTATCCATAGCCATTTCGACCATTTGAAATTTGGCCAACATTTCATGAGTTGATTTGTCAAAAAAGTAGTAATTACTTATTATGCAGGGACTTTTTCAAATAACTCTAAACTGTTAGAAACTTAATTTATTAGCTTTAAAGCGATATCTTATACTTACTTTGTATAACAAAAGGTTCTATTGGCCCGGTGCAATTTTTGTTGTCAATAAGATATGCTTTCATTTGATATAAATGCTCTGGATTAAGTGGTTGTGTTGTTTTGAAATGCGCTTTTCCTTGTAGGGAATCGAGTCCCACTGAAACGATGTTCTCTGCAATTCTAAACAATTTTTCTTCGACAACAATATGGTTCCCACCCCATGTTAAAGATGGATTTGTCTGTTGACTAATACTAAAACCAAATAACAAATCAATTAATTAATATACATATATAACATATTTCAAAACAATAACTTTTATACAAACCTGATATAAATTTTTTCAAAGTGAAATTCTTCAAGAAAAATCGAAGTGTTTTTACCAACAGGCAACCATATTGTCCAACTGGCTTCGACTGTATTTTTGTCAGTTATTTTTGATGTCATATTTATTTTTGGCCAAACGGAAATATGTTGACATGAGCACACATCATTAACACAATCTTGCAAAGAAATAAAACTTTAAATAAATCGAAACTCGAAAAAAAAAAAAAATAAGTCGTACATGGTATTTCTATATGTTTAGTTTTTGAAACTTTTGCATTGGAAGATTCAACTTTGACTTCATATGAATTTCCAGGTAATATGACACATCCTTTGTTATCTAGCAATGTTGACACTTCATTGGGAAACACAGCTTGTTTTTTATCCTGGAGCGAGAAAAAATACATATACATTTTATTGCTTTTAAACGTATCTACTTTTAAATATAATCAATTACAGTGGTCAAGAAAGCTAATGTATGTAGGTGGCAATCAAATTATACTATCTATTAAGTCTGGTTTTTGAGATACAACCTTTTATAATTCGAAAAAAATTTATATTAGGGTCTTACAGGCTTTGTGAATTCATGATAACATCATAAATATACAATCCCTTGCTCAAAAATGTTCAGTATCTTACTTCTTTAAAAAAAAAATCCTCATTAGTTGTAAGTCTCCACTTTCCATACATTAACCTTAAAGAACGCTAAAGCATTCATGCTAAAACGGTGCTTAGAAAAATCATGATACAATTTTTTTGTTAAGGGATATGTATACTTAGTCTTAAAAACACTATTTTTGGTTGTCCTTAGAGGGGTATATTTTTAAAATATCACCTGATAGAAAATTTTGAAGGCGAGATTCAGATTCAGGACTTCTTAATCCGTTAATTCAGATTCAGGACTTCTTAATCCGTTAAAAAAGTATTGTTTTTTTTGTGCAGCACAAAAAAAAAGCGTAATTTTCACTACCAGTATTATTGAATCGTTCGTTGTCAAAAATTTTGAAACAAGTTCTTGTTGTTTTTTGTCCACCAAAACCTAGCTTCTTATCGAAAAAGTTATTTTACGAAAGTGTATTTTTGGCGTTCAGTTTAAAAGTCATCTATAATCGTACAAACACAATTTTGCAATAATGTACAAACTCCTGAATTCCAATACCATACAAAAAGCTGAAATTTGTATTATTTTAAGAATATTCAAATGTTTTTTAATTTAATTTTACCTTCATTTATTTCACTTAATTCAAGCTAAAAGTAGAACTTAAAAATTAACTTAAACTTAAATTTATAACTATGAGTGGGGTGGGTCAAAAGGAGTTTGAGGTTATTGGTGGTGATGTTGAAATCAAATAAATATGGATTCGAATTGGCCAACCGAAGCATATGGTTCAGAGGTTCGTTAAGGCCACAGGAGGTGTAATGAGTTGGAAAATAGAAGAGGCGGTTGCGGGTGTTAGTGTAAAAAGAAATGGAATTATAGAGAGGAGCAGTCTAGTGAGCCAGAGAGAAGCCGATGTATGAACAGTGTGTCAGGAATTTTTCTCCGTTACTGCAATGAGTTGGGGTTTAACAGACGGAGAGGATCACGATAAGGGGGTAATCTCAAAGAATTTTCGCAAGGAAGGTTTTGAAGTGCAAAACGAAGAAATCTTCGATGGTTGCTTTCTATTCTTGATATGTGTATATCTTGATATCGTCGGACAAACGTCATGTAAAGCGATCGCTTCACGTAAGGGTTAGACAATTCTTTGGATCATCTTTTAACAAAACCTAATGCAGAGTTGGCCTTGTTGTTATACTTTTTAGTGCTGTTTCAATTCTTGTGAAGAAGTTAATATTTTGTATTAATAGATCATATAATAATCTGAATATTTAAACAAAGTTTAATATTGAAAAGGGCGAACAAAGAATCGAATTTTCAAAGCCAAAATTGGTGAAGAAATCGAAAAATAACAACTGAATGCATGAATTATCTTCAAATCAGTTATCAAACTCATAACTATTTCAATGGCTATTCATTACTTTTTACTCCAGGAAAAAATTGTTTAACTTTTAAAATCTGTAAAAACCAACACATTATTTTGAATGCTCTAAAGCTCTGTTTATGTTCCTATTAAAAAGAAAAACAAAACAATTGACACAAAAAAAAGCTGGGATGCGACCCACACTGATAACTTCCCACCCCGTCTGTCGATTCGTATTGCTTAAAACTTTAACAAAATATTCATAACAATAATTTGTGTGATGTAAATAATTTAAATACAATATCTTTTTGTGGTATCCTAATACTTGAGTCAAAAACCATTTCTTGTCAGTTTGTTGTTGTTTTTTGTAGGTTTTCTTGTTTTATTAAAAAAGTTGTTAGTTGAGTTTTCCTAAAAAAATTATAAATTACCAACAATATTTTGTATATGATGAAATAGTTTTTTTTTTTCAAAATCTATTTTTGTTAACGAGGTTTTTAGTCGACAACCAAGTTTTACCAATTTTAGTAGCTTTTCTTAAAAGTTATTTTTTATGTAAACATATTTCATATACACTGCCGGTCATAAGGTTAGAAGCAGGCATTTTCGAGAAGTAAAATTGATATTTCTCCCGTAACATGATGGATTAGAAAAAAACAACTATGGTAAATGAGGGACTATTTTGTTAACAACAAAATATAAAATTTGGGTAAAGGAGAGATTTAGCTTACGGAACTTTCATGGCAAATTGTTAATTGAGTCAAGAATATGCGAAAATAAATCGGGTCATTAGATTAGAAGCAGTGAATAAATCAACTTTTTTTTGTGAAGTGCATACATTTTTCTTTAGGAAAAATGGTACAATTTATAAATTAATTGTTCTTCATTGAGTGTTAACAGAAATGGGCAACAAAAAATGTTTGACAGTGGGGGAAAGGACAAGAAAAGATGTTTATTGCTCTAAAGGTCTTTAATGCTTTGCTATAGCCTGAAAAAAAAAATCGAAGTGATCATTGTGTCAGCAATTATTTAAAAAACCATTGTCTTACTCGAAAAATTATAAAAAAAAACACTTAAGACTTCGCGAAACGCGAAATGTCCTTAGAATAGCGTCAAATTCAGCTTTATCGACAGTTAAAACTAGGGAGAAAGCTAATGTTAAGGCCAGCTTATCCACTGTTAAATGCACAATACGCCATGCTAAACACTTAAAGCGCCTAAAGCTTAGGAAAAATCCACCACTTTATGACGCAAGGAAGAAGGAACGCTTGTGTTTCGAGAAAGATCACATGAGCTGAGATGTGCGAAATGAAATGACCGCAAATGATTGGCGGAGGGTTGTTTTTTCTCCAACGAAAAATTTAACCTAGATGGGCCAGATGGTTATAATTATTATTTCCATCACCTGAGGAGAGAGTAGTGATTTTTAAACCGTCACCATAGCAAAGAAGGAGGCGTTATCGTCTGAAGCTCAATTTTATTGTATGGCGCTGTAGACTTGGTAGCCCAAAATACCAAATGACTAGGAAAACATACAAGACCTTGCTAGAATCAGTGTTCCCCAATATTAGCGAGCTCTTTGAACCAATTTCATGACTTTTTCAGCGGGAAAACGCTCCCATACACAAAGCCCGAGAAGTAAAATCCCTTATTGCGAACCAAAACTTCCACTTGCTGCCTTGGCCACCATATTCCTCGGACCTTAACATAATTGAAAATGTGTGGGGCTAGCTTACAAGTAAGGTACATGAAGGAGGAAAGCAATACGATGACAATGAAGCGCTAATTCATGGTATCAAATTGGCCTGGAGTGAGATTTCTTTGGTGTACTTGGAATCTCTTTATAAATCCTTAAAAGATAGAATTTTTGAAGTTTTTTTGAAGGCTGGTGGTAGCACACATTATCAAAAACCTAATGAAAACTAAAAAACATAACAAAATACAAACACTTGCATTTTATTTCCATTTATTTCATGTGCTTCTAATCTAATGACCCGATTTATTTTCGCATATTCTTTACTGAATAAACAATTTGCCATGAAAGTTCCGTAAGGTACATCTCTCCTATACCCAAATTTTTTATTTTGTTGATAACAAAATAGTCCCTCATTTACCATAGTTATTTTTTTCTAATCCATCACATAACGGGAGAAATATCGATTTTACTTCTCGAAAATGCCTGCTTCTAACCTTATGACCGGCAGTGTATAAAAAAATACAAATTAGAAGAATGAAATTAATTTGAAATCAATATCTTCTATTATTCACGAGGTATCGAGAACCGAACATCAATTTTTACCAATTTTGAGTACTATTTTTTGTAGATTTAAATGTTGTATGCAAAAATTACTGCATGTTAAACAATATTTTCTGTGAGATAAAATTATTTTCAAGCCAATTTTTTTTTCTTTTGAAAAGATATTTGAGCCTAAAGTAAATTTTAGACAACTTTTAGTAATGTTTTTATTTTTTGTAAAAAAGCTATCAATTCGATTTTTCTCAAAATCTTTTTGATATTATCCTAAAGAACTTTAATAGTGACTGAAGATGTGGCAAGTTGTTTAAGGAGGTGTTTATTAAGCTATTTTATTTATTATATTATAAAAAGGGATGTAAAGGTATGTACAATGTACATGCATAGCATACATAGGTAGAGTTTAATAAATGAACGTTTAATATAAAAATCAGTAGTTTGCTTCAACAATCTTAGGTTCGTTTTTATGTATATGTACATATGTATATAAAAAAATATATTAAAAAAAATTGCAACTGCAATTTTGCATATGGTTTAACAAAAATTAAGACGAACCTATACTTGTAATTTTTTCAGCGGGCCTTAACAGGTCTTTCTAGTAGCTCTTTTGAAATATCAAAAACAGAATAAACGACTGGGTCGCACGGAACTTACTCCTGAATCCAAATACTGTTTACAAATAATGCTTATATTTTAAAATTTTGAAATGTACCTTTAAAATAAGTTTGTCTTCAAAAATTTAAATGCCATTTAATTATCCAAAAAAAAACTTGATTTATAATTTTTTTTTTTGAATTTGTTCTTAAAAATATTTTTGGTATGCAGTTTTGCAGTGCTTATAAATATATGTACGTTTTGAATTTGAATTTCGTTAAAAAATGTTGACCTATTTTGGAGATATCGCATTAAAATAAAAATAATAATTCTGGAGCAATACAAAATATTAAAAAATAAAATTTAGAGAAAATTTGAATTTTCGATTTTTGATCAACAATTTTGTGTGGGGACTACTTTTATTTTTCGTCTTAAAAAAAGAAAAAAAAACGCCTAACGCAAATTAGGTTAAAACCTTAATTTCCACGTTTGAACTCAATCGACCCAATAACGGTTTGGATTGTAGGGAGGTGGACAGACAGACCGACAGGCAAAAGGAATCGGAGGACCCACTTTTTCGACTTTACTACCATCGTAATTCCATGTTTATTTTTATATCTTTAATTCGAATGCAATACTTGCCATATACATATATCTAGTTCCTAGATGTCGCAAGTAAAAAACCTAAATCAAACCTCAACTAGTTAATAAAATCACTATTTTCAAAACTCTTAATTTTTGTTTTTAAATAATTTTTAAGTCTTCCCCGTAGGTTTAGTAACATAAGCAATATGTAGATAAAGACTAACGCAAACTTATAATTTAGCTTTCAAAAAAACAGATTAAAATGTTGAATTTGCTTTTCGATATTTAAACAAAACAATCATAATGATAGATTATGTAAGGAACACATATTTGTATCGAAAGTAAAAATAATGTACCTTTGGAATACTTAATTGGCTACATGACACAGACAAACGCTCGGTTATATTCGTGGGTACAACAAAAACATTGTAGTTCCAATCTGAAAATTGAAATTGAACAAAATATATAAGTTATTTAATGCTTTTGAAAATTTTATTATTATAATTATTATAATTTTATTAAAAGCATAATAAAATTCTACTAACAATAATTTAATAAAGCGTTAGCAACAAGGGCTTATCGCTATGCTTTTTGAACATTTTAAATAAACTGCTTACCTTCTAAAATTGTGTCGTTCCAACTGATATGCAACTGAATTTCACCTTCAAATGTCCTGATATTTATAAAAATGTCTAAAAATGTAAAAGAAAAAAAAAACAGTATTAGGTTAATACAATACATTAAATGTATTTAAAAAATAAAAAGATCAAATTTTTTTCTAAAATTAATTTCAATAAATATTTATTATCTATTTTGATATAATGTTAATAGTAAAATTGTTTTTATATGTACAAACTATTTAAACAGGGATTATTGGAGTAAAAAAAGGTAAGGAACATAATTTATGACTTTAAATGGTCTTCTAAATCAGTGACCGGAATCTGACTAAGAACATTTCGATTCAGCACGGCTAAGATTAAAATAAATAAATATAAATCTTCTACAAAATTGAAGCTTGGGAGAATTATAAATGAAGTATTCTGTATTGCACACGAATTATTGCGAAGACATGTTTTAAGAATATCGGTTTTTCCAATTACGACTTGACAACTTGCCCAATCGGAGAACGTACGTCGCTTCAAATTGTACATCGGCTTCAATTCTTGAGTCAACTTGACCTCGTTTGGGTGCAAACCAAGATCCTTATGCAAAATACGCCATAATGTGGTATGAGCGATGCCTAATAATTGAGAATGCCGTGGAATTGACTGATTTCGATTGTTTGCTGCGGACGACGCCTGAACGGTAACAATGTTTTTGCCCAGTCGACCACCCGATTGTTTCACTGAGATGGCAACATCACACAACGAATATGTTGACTCAAATTTTTGCACTAAACTTGATATTGGCTGTGTGACACAAAATTAGAGTTAACGCTTTTAAATTTGCGATCATCTCCTCCGAATTTCGGTAGACATTTTTTTAAGACGTTGCTCGCTTGTGTACTTTAGCATGGTGAAAATGTTGAGTTTACTGAATAAATTGAAAATAACAGTTATATGACAAATGAAGGTATTTCTATTTCAAAATTTAAAATAGGTTTTTATTTTTAGTGGAAAGCTTTTACTTACAAGCCAACAGGTATACAACTTTTAGTTTAAGAATACTTGTCTAACACAAATGTTAGGGACATTATAACAGGAAGTGCATATTACATTAAAGTCAACATAACTCAAAGAATACAGTACTGCGTCACGCTTTGCGATCCTGGAGTTTTGTATAAGACCTGACTAGGTTACATTTTGAAGTTTTAATAGGTGTCTTTGAATTAATCATCTGATGAAAATAATAAAGTAACTATTAATCACTTTCTTCTATCTATCTTGTATTTTGTTAGTAAAATTATAACGCTTATATTCTTAAAACAAACTTACTATCAATTACACCCAACGAGACTGTTGCTGCCTGTAAAAAGAATAAAATAATAATTATTATAAATTATTTTAAAAGTATTTTGTATACCTTATGTTTATTAAACATACCTCTGTTGATAAAAGTGCAATCCACAAAGCAAAAATACATGAAATCAATGACATTTGTAAATTATTTGTATCCTCATTGTATAGTCTCAGAATTTAATGGCAACATTTTTTCGGGCTTTATAAAATTTGTATTATTCTGAAAAAAAAGAACAACCAATTATCTTGGATAAGCAGAAGAAAAAGTCGTACATGGGTCTGTAAAATTGTGAAAAAATGTAATGAAAGTGGAAACGTTATTGATGTTGTAATGCCTGTGAAGTGCATCATTATAACGCAGGCTTATGATCCAAATTTAACCACTTTCCTGCTTACTGAAATTCAAGATCTATAATTGGACGTTGTGTGGTTCCAGAAGGACAAAGAACAAGCCACACATTTTCCTGTCTCGTAAGCCCCTAATATCATGCGATTTCCGATTAACGCGAATAATTTCCAATTTCTAGACGCATTAAAGTAAAATATTACTCAAGTTGTGGCAGTTGTACCACTTTTACTTTCGAAATCCTGTATACGTAGGCCAATCCACAATGTTTTCTAGAAAACTTTTTCCAAAGGAGATGATACCTAAATCATTACCCTATAATTGCTATACTTTTTATACGTAATTATTTTCAAAAATGTCGGATTTTCCCATTTCTGACGCTTAACTTCAAGTCTAATTATCTCAGAATTCCCAAGACGAAATTCAAAAATAATTGGCATATAAATAAGGCTGAACGTAAGCTTTTATTTGGTACTAGTCACGTAGGTTTACGCCCTGGGCCTAAAAATGAGCCAACTCCTTGGGGAGTGTAACCAAATTTTAAAACAATCTATACCATTTTATTAATCATGTGTTTTTATTTTGCTTTTTAAAGGTTGTCCCAGAAATACGAAAACTTGTTAGGTTTTGCTTTATAAAACATATTTAACTTTAAGATAAGTGATCGAATAGCATACCAATTTAAATTTCTCTAATTTACCACTGTTTGTAAATTGTGACAACTTTTTGTGGAGGCATTATCTCGCGTCGTGGGCCTGTGGTGTGGCCTCCAATAGCTTGTGATTTAACACTGCTAGACTATTGTTTGTAGGGTTATGTAAAATCGCTTAATACGCAGAAAAGACCAGGATGATTGACGCTTTGGACGAGAATATTCAGCGCGTTATTGCTGACATACGGCACCAATAGCTGCAATAATTCGTTGAAGTAGGGGCCTCACGGCTGAAATTTTTTCGAGCCAGCCGCGAAAAACATAATGACAAACCCTTATCTTTATAATAAAGCTTAGTTATTAACCATATTAAATTATATATATTCTAAGTCGTCTCGAAAACACATTGTTTACTTCTATTTAAACTTAAATTAAACATATTCATGTTAAATATAGAAAGTTGGTTAAAAGTTCTGTTGATTTTAATTTTATATGTAACTGAAATAGATTAATTTACCTTAAAAAACGTAGTTTCTTTAAGAGTTTTTTTTTTCCGGGCCCAGTGTTTTTCTTAGCGGCCCTGGAAACACATATGTATATAAATAATACACATACAGATAACAACCAGCAATGTGGACTTCTTTTTATATTATTTTGATCAAACATAGGTAAACTTATTGATTAATGACACTTAATATATGGATATAGGGATGGCAGTAAATGTTTTACACCATACACTTCAGTGTTGTTATCTTAAAAATGTTAACCATTTTTACAAGCTTATTAGATAAATTAAATAATATCTATGTATGTTTACACTTTTTTGCTTAATATTTTTGCGCTTAGGGAAAAGTTAGTTTTAGTTTAATATTTATTTTTATTTTAATGCATCTACATAATGTAGTTGTATTAATTTTTGTTATTTTATTATCTAATAGTTAAACATATAATATCTTAATAAAAATATTAGCTTTAATTTACTATAGACATCATAGTTTTACTGACTAAGATTTACTAGTGAAATTTTAGCCATGCGATCATTACACATAATTTTCTAATAAAAGGTAACATTTTTATATTAAAACATAACAAGTATTTTAAAGAGAAATTAATGTACAAGTGGTTGCTTCATTGTAAGGTATGCCACTAACACTAGGAAGCGGTATCAGTCAAATGGTCGCCAGCACCACATCCTTTTCATGAAATTTACGATGACCAATTCGTAGGCTTTTGTCCTTGATAACTTCATGAATTTCAAGTTTTAACTTTGACGTAGCCTCAGAGATTAAAGATGTAAAATCACAAGATCTCGGTGGCCAGTTGTGATAACATCTTCAGAAAATAGCACGGTCAAGAATTTTTTCTTGTAAAAATGCGATTATTTCGTTGATTGTTTGGAACGTAGCGCCATCTTGTTATTGTTAAAATTAAACATCAATATTATCCATTTTTCGTCATTAATAAATAAATTAGGTGGCGCAACAAACCGTTGAGAACTAGGGACTAGTGACTTACAACTCTCAACCATTCCTGTGTGCGAGTACAGGGATGGAGGCGACCTACAGTTTAAAGCCGAATCCGAATGGCTAATTTCAGAAAGGCTTTTCATGACAAGAATTACTCTTGGAGGATTTGTCAATTCCTCGCAAGAGGCAGTACCCGTGAAAAAACTTTAAATGGCACAGGTAGGGATCGAACCCAAGACCTCTGGCATGACAGTCCAACGCACTAACCATCATGCCACGGGCACTAAATTTTTCGTCACACAAATTATATTAATAGCAGCTCGTTAACGCAAACCATGAACTTGCCTCATTTCCATATATTCTAGGTAATACAAAACTAAAATCACCAGTCCAAAAACCTCAACAAACAGTGACACGTTGAGGATATATAGCTCTTCAACTATTGTTGGAGTTTTTAAGCTAAAATGCAATAGTTCTACATATTAACGTAACCTTTGAGATAAAATAGATCAATGAAAATGGTTTTTCGATGAAATTCTTCTCATTTTGATTAAAATCAGTGTTCAACCACCTTGAGTTCATGTGTCAACTGAACTAATAGACCAGCCGGCGCAAATTTTGTGAGTGGAGTGATAACCAAAATTCCTTGATGTGAAAGTGCAGATATACGCACCATTACATAAAATTTAATCGTCTGGCATGTTTTTTTCAGCCGTTTTTGGGGGTAAGCATTTTTCAGCATTTTTCTGATTACAAAAAAGTGAGTACACAAATTCTTCTCAAATTTTTCAACAAGTTTCACTATTGCCGAGCAAGAAGATACTTCACGACAACCCAAAAGTTTTTTTGTTTTACATTTTTGTAAAGAAATTCAAAGCATGGTTACAAAAGTGATAGCTGTCTAAATATCTGAATATTAAAAATAAAACTACTTAATGGCAAACCCATCATTTATATGCATCTATTTTCTGTCATATAATTTAGATCTGTTTCAATATTATTTCAAAACTTTAAATATTACATTTTACTTGAAACTTCAACTTCCCAAACTTGGAACTTTTAGATCTTATTACTTTTTCACGACTAAATTGTCTAAGTCTACTTTGGGAGTTTACTTAGGGCCCTTTCACACCAAACGAATCCGAATCAATCAGAATCACTCCGAATAAAGTTGAATCTGATTTGTCATCTCCACTCTTTCACACCAGCTGAATCAACCTGAATCTATAAAAATCCTTTCATCTTGTTTTTGTTTTCCTTCTTTTAGTTACTCTCTCTCTCTCGTATGGTTGTTGATTCAAGACTGACCGGACGAGGAATCTGACAGGTCGAATCAAGTGCGACCTCGAATCAAACCTGATTGATCCAGATTCGTCCGGTCTGAAGGCGGGAAAAGAATCCCTTCACATTTAAACGGAGCGCTCGAAGCCGAATCTTGGTCAATCAGATTCAACTTGATTCGGAGTGACTCTGATTGATTCGGATTCGTTTGGTGTGAAAGGGGCCTAACGATTAGATGATTGATATGAAATATAATAATAATAGGGAAAGCAACAAATCAACTAATTTTCAAAAAATTTATAAAATTATAAGACCGAATAGAATATTTCTCCAAAATAACTTTTTTCTACTAAATTTTTTATTTTTGTTTTGGAGTGCTCAAAATAATAGGGAATGTTAACTAACTGGGTGAATTGGTATTTAGTTAAGTAGCAGTTAGTTTAAAAAAAAAAAATGTTTTTAATTTTTTTTTTTCAAAAACCAGCCTTTATTCGACGACGACGTGGAATGGACTTCCCGGAATGGAGTTCTATTGCTTTGGTATTTCATGACACAGTTTGTGTTTATTGTTGAAAACCTTAATAGCTAAAGATTTTTCCAGATCCACTAACAAATTCTAATTCGGCTTGCGATCGGGGAACTGAGATGAGCCCTTGGTCAAATATTTTATGATCGTAAAGCGAAACACTCACCAATTTCGAAGAGTGCTTGGGATCGTTATCTTGCTGAAAATGCCATCTAAGTGACATACTCATATTGTTTTTTTTTTTTTTTTGTAAATTCATTTTTTTATTAATTCAATCTCAGATCTATCTTAAAGCTAGACAAAAATTCATAAAACTAGCCTAATTAACCATAACTTACAACTAACTTACTGGTCCCATACGGACACTCTAAGTTAAACAATAATACTTAATGCTAATGCCTTTCGGCCCTAAGATCTATTTAGCTTCAATTCCATTTTATTTATTTTTGTATTCATAAGAAAATTTAAAAAAACTGACATCAATATCCTTTTTTATTTTAACTTAAAAACTACTTAAAATAAGGTCCTTAATATAAAACTTAAAGCTAACTAAAACTACCTATTCTACATATAAACTACTTAAAACTAGAACAACCACAGCAGCAAATCTAATTATCTAACGTTTTTTGTTTTTCATATTTTGTTGTGTTTTTTTTTTTTTTAATTTTTATTTATTTTTAATTTGTATTCCATATTTTTTTCTAATTTTTTTTTTTTTATTTTTTTTTTTTGTATTTTGTATTTTTTTTGTGCCACCATGCCTATTCTACTTAAAACTAAACTCTAAAACTATAAAACAAGTATGTAAGCCGGCCAAGGCTTAACCCCATCCCGACTACTCACTATCAAGTGCCGATTGAAGCCACCAAAACTGGTTCTCCTGCTTCACCCTATCAGTTCGGTCCCGTTCGGACACAGCCCTACTGAACCGAAGGAGCTCTGCTCCGCCTTGTGCCACGACGCGACGTCCCGATTGTACAGGAGTCGCCTATCCACGGTTCGTCGTCTGACGTGGTAGATTAGCGGAACTGCCAATCTATCCTGTATCAGACCGCATCTATCTAAAAAGAGGAATGCCTCTGGTGGAATGAAGCCGCTCAAGCGTGCACTTTCAAAATACTCGTCGTTCGGATAGAACGCCCCGAAAATTAAATTGTTGGTCGAAGACATAGCTCTTGCAATGTGACCTCGAACGAGTTTTATCACGAAATTGTCAATTCTGTTGATTAGAGCCCCGTTGTATAGGACCTCGTTAGAATAGTAGTGCACGTAAGAAGATTCGGCTGTTCGATATAAGCCGGTACAGCGTCGTAAACACTGCCGCTCGAACACCCGAAACTTCTCCATCTGGGAAGGGGCAACGTTGAACCACACAGGACAACCATAAACGATCATCGGCCGTATGAGGGCCATGTAGCAAATTACCTTCACTCTGGAGTCAAGCCGACTGCTAAAAAACAGCCGTTTCGTCAGAGCGAAGGCTCCTCTGGGCTGGTCAGAGCAGCATTTATATGTCTATCGAAATATAAATACTGATCTAACCAGATACCGAGGTACTTCACTACACTTTTGCTCGCTAATGGCTGCCCGTGAAGATCAACGATAACCATCTTGCGCCAATTCTTGCACGTATCTCTCGTGGCCCCAGCCAACGGAGTCCGGAACAGAATTGTCTCCGACTTCTGGACATTTATTTTCAGTTTCCAGTCGTCGCAATATCGCTGAATCTTGTCGAAATCACGCTGCAAGAGAATTCTAATAACCTCAACCTTTCGGGCCGTTCTGTACGCAATTAGATCGTCGGCGTACGCAATTGCCTTTGTAAGACTACCTATCAGATCGCTGGTGTAAATGCTGAAGAAAATCGGCGAATTCACCGCTCCCTGTTGAAGACCATTTTTAATTAAGAATGTTGTGGTAGAAGTTACATTGCCACTTTTGACAACAAACTTTCTACCGTTAGGCATATCATAAAGTATATACAACAATGGCTTGCTTATGCCAAGCCTGCTCAGTTTTAGGTAAAGACCCTTTAACCGTACGGTGTCAAAGGCCTTTTCCAAATCAACCGGAACAGCACCTGTACATTGTTATACTCATATTGTCCTCAGCATAAGGAAGCACTACCTCTTCCAAGATATCACGATATGTTTCCTTTTGCATGATATCATGAATTTGGAAGATCGGTCCAACACCAAACCAAGAAAAACAACCCTTTATGGTGCTACCGCCTCAGATTTTCACCGTTTTTTGTATAGTGGAAGTGAAACTCCTTTCCTTGACGAAGACTTTTAAAATGTTTTTCAGCAGTCAGTCCTAAATAGGTTTATTAAGACTAAACAAAGCAAAATACATAGATTTATTGAAGGCACATCTAGCTTATTTTATTTTTTAAGAAAATACTTGAAACACTGAAGGTATCAAATCAACACTGTCGTTGAACATACCAGATACACAACTTAATTAATTTCTTGTAGCTTCTTATCAAGAACAAATAAAGTTTGTTAAAGTTGGATGGTGTCACAAGTTCGTCATGTAGCAAGCTAAAAAAAATAATATTGTTTGATTTTTGTTATATGTACTCGTATATATGTACATATGTATGTGGGAGAAACGATTATATATGTAATTCTTTATTTTTCCTTTTCACACAAAACTATAAATAATAAAACTTGGGGTGAAACGATGATGTTTACTTTAGAGAAATAGGTCAATATGTTTAAGCCAAAAAGGGTTGTTTCAATTATTATAATCAATGTCTCCCTTTAGACATTATCTAAAGCTAATGCCAAAAATGCTTTTAATAATAAATTTTCTTAATGGATTTTCTCAATAACAGTAAGTAAATATGTTTACAAAATATTAAAAAAAAAAAACAACAGTCATGAGAAGTTCTAGGAAATTAATCATTTAGCGGGTGACATTGGTATAGCCGACCCGACCGACCATCAAACGGGTATAATGACTATCTTTTTTTCTTGTAATGAAGGTATGACGTATTTTTAATTCATTCGGAAGACATATACATGCATACATACATACATACATAGTTAATATATAATTTTTCTAAAACTTATCCTGGATTTTCACATGTGACACAAATATCAACTTTTTTTGTCAGCTTAGACTTTTTGAAGCTATTCAAATTCGAGAAGTATTTTTTTGAGTAAAATTCGCAAGAATTTATTTACTTTTGTTACTTAAGTTATAAATTATTTAAAAAAATTTAATTTTCTAAGAATAAGAGATTTTAATAATCATTCTTTTTACCCAAAAAGCATAGGACAGATTTGCTCCCGACCGAATTTTTAAATTAGTAGATAGTCAGCATCTACCATTGACCAAATTTTCAAATTACTGCAGATCTTGAAAAAAACCCAGGAACTTCAAATCGATACACACCATCTCTTTATCGATTTTAAAGCAGCGTATGACAGCATCTATAGTTAAGAGCTCTACAGAGCAATTTCTATTTTTGGCTTCCCTGTCAAACTTATCTGTTTGTGCGGAATGATGTTGGAGAATGTGCCCTGCTCTATCAAGTTCGTAGAAGACCTCACCAATGTATTTGATGTCAAAAAAGGTTTTATACAAGGCGATGCACTGTCATGCGACTTCTTCAACATAGTTCTGTAAAGAATTGTGCAAAGCTCAACTGTCGACACTAAAGGCACAGTCTTCCAAAGGTCCACGCAATTACTCGGATAAGCCGATAACATTGACATAATTGGAAGATCAAAGTGTGATGTCAGTGAAGTGTTTTTGAGCATTGAGGACAAGACCAGATACATGCTGTTATCGAAAAAGGACATTAAACAACGACGTCACCATGGACGGCTAAAACTTTGATATAGTTAAGGACTTTGTCTACCTAGGCACCGCTATAAATTCAGTAAACGACACCAGCGCTGAAATCAAATTAAGAATAACTCTTGTAAATCGCTGATTCTTTGGACTTAGGTGGCAATTGAGTAGTAAAGTCCTTTCTGGAGCATATAAAATCGCCATCTATAAGACGCTCATCGCCTAGACCCCGTCAAAGAAAGATAAGAGCGTCTTAGGATGCTTCGAGAAAAAAAGTTCTTTTGGTGATTTTTGGTCCCATCTGCATAGATGGAAAGTGGAGGAGAAGATACATAGACGAACTGTACGGGTGGTACAGTGACACTGACCTGGTTAAAAGAATAAAAGTCCAACGACTTAGATGGCTGGGTCATGCAGAGCGAATGCACATCAACGCTCCAGCTTGGAAGACTTAGGAATCCAATCCCGAGGGACGGTACGGTAGAAGAAGACCGGGACTCAGGTCTCAGGTGGGAGAGGACCCTAACCAACTTGGTGTGCGAAACTGGAGATAGTTAGCTGGCTGGAGACGCATGTTGGTTGAGACCCAGCTCCGCCCCAGACTTAATGAACAAAAAGTAGCCACATTTGTTTTTCACCATATGTATATATTTTTTTTAGTATGTGTGGCATGATGGTTAGTGCGTTGGACTGTCATTGGAGAGGTCTTGTATTCAATTCCTGCCTGTGCCACCTAACGTTTTTTTTTTCAACTTACTGTCCCTTGCGAGGTATTGACAAATCCCCCAGGAGTAATTCTTGTCATTAAAAGTGCTTTCTCAACTAAGCCGTTCGGACTAAGCGTATAAACTGTAGGTCACCTCTATCCCTGACTCTTATACAACAATGGTTAAAAGTTGTAAGTCACTAGGCCCTAGCTTCCTATGGACTTTTGCGCCACCTAATTTTATTTATATATGTCTTTAAAAAGCCTAAACATACATTAGCATGATATGCGAATTAAATTAATTTTGTCTCTAGTCTGTTTAATATCATGAAGCATCAACATAAAAGACCAATAAAAACAGATGCAATTAACCATGGCCTTCATTTATTGAGCAAAAATTAAATACTATCGGGTAAGGGTATTAAAATCTTTGTTTTTGTTGTATCTGACTCATTTACGACACCTTAAACATTATAGCATTAAGGATTAAGGACTTCGCAGAATTGTAATTAAATATGCTAGACGTGCTTAAATAACACAAAGTCGTAACTATAAGTTAAATAATGCTTCCAAATACTGAGCTTATTCGAAAGATGGGTTCACTTATTTATGTCTAACACTAACTAACTATAACAAATGACACATATGTACATATACATTTGAGCACTAATAAAATATCCTATAATTAATTGCATACATTTGTAGGGGCTTATTTTTATTTCTAAAACTATTATCTTCTCTGAGTATACACTAGACAGACAGTACATACTTTTATAGTGCCTAGATTTAATCCTTCATTTTTATTAATCGCTAAGTTTTATTTTATTGTATTTCATTTTATTTCACTTTTTTTTGCAGTTACTTAACACTTAAAGATATAATATCTTATAAAATAGCATAATATACTCTTTGAAAGTATTGTATTTTGCTGATCATGTGCAAATGTTTTCCAATTAGAGGTTTCAAACACCGAAACAATAGCAAGATTACAAAAAAAAAGTTTCCTGACCGTGTTATCTCTTGAAGAGGTGTTCACAATTGGCCACCGAAATATGTTCGCTTCGAAACCTTAAAGATGTAAATTGGGCTTACAACTAAAAATGTGCGAATTGGCCATGGACAATTTAATAAAAAGGACCGTAACTTTCACCATTTGGCTGATATAGTTTTCCATCATTGCATGCCTTAGGCGAGGATAGAAGGTTAGGTTAGTTGGTCTTGTTACGTAGAGGTTAATGCGGAAATATCTGTTCTTGGGCGTGCTCGCCTCCCTTATCCCAAAACAGTGTAGATCATCCTCCCTCATAAACCGGTAGGAGTAAGGGCTTCATGAAATGTCTGGTGGGATGGGTTTGGAAAGCCAGTGGTTACATTTATTAAATGCTTACGTTAAGCTAACAATATTTACCTAAATCTAGACTTAAAACTAGCATAATTTCAACTACTTACAACAAACAAAAAAAATTAAAGCTTCCAGATTTGAGATTGTGATTTGTCATTAAGAGTTGTATATAAAGAATATTTTTAATTTCTGATAAATTGATTAAGAGGACTGTTAGCCCTGGTTTGATCTCTTAAAAATTAGTCTTAAGGGTAATTTTCTTCTTAAGCTAGCCTGACTCAGATTGAAATACAATCGATAAAGAATAAATGGACATGAAATCGTTCCATTCAATACACCAGCTATGTATATAAAGCAGAACTTCAATTACTCGTTGTGACTAGAAAAAGTTGGTAGATTTATCAATTGAATCCTTTGAGTATATGGTGGTAATAAAAGTCTATCCTGCCAGGGGAAAATATGAAGACAAAATCTTAAAAACCTTCGTTGAATACTTTCTATTATATCAATATGAACGGAATAAAATGGCGCCCATACAACGCAAGCGTATTCGAGAATTGGTCTATTTTACGCCAAACTCTCGGGAAAAGCTTTTGACGAAAGCAAGTGTTATGTTAGCTTTTTAAAATCAAGTTTCTATTTAGATCTTCTTGTATCTCTTTACAATATTTAATGGAATTAATAATTCGAAAGAAATTAACATCATCCGATAAAGAATGATTTAAGCCAGAAATAAAATAAATAGCAATGGATTAAGGTGACTCCCTTGAGGTACACCAGAATTGACTTTAAATTAGCATGAAGGGTTAGTCTTGAAAGTGACGCAATAATATATGTCTTTTAGATACGAAGGAATCCACATAACGAAACGGTCGTTAAGTCCAATTTTACCTTAATTATTAAGAAGAATTTCATGACTTAATTTGTCAAATACCTTGTTAAAGTCTGTAAAGATGCAATCGACTCGAAACTGCATCCAAACAAAAAGTAGAGAATTGTAATAAATTAGTAACTGTAGAATTGTTATCACAAAACCATGTTGATTTTCAAACATAACAGAAGAACAATTAAAAGAAATTATGTCACAGACAAGGGATTCAAAAAATTAATAATGATGGGATGGTGTAGAGATTTTCTTTATCATTCATTTCTGGCTCTGCGAAATTAGGCCCCAAAGAAAAAATGAAATAAGGCCCCAAAAAATGAATACAAAACAACAACAATGAAAATTCTTGAATTTTGGGGTGTTATATCATTTTTGGGGCCTTATTTCATTTTTTCTTTGGGGTTGGGGCCTTATTTCATTATGAAATAGAGCCTCAATGAAAAAAGGCCCCAACATTAAATTTGGGGCTTAATTTCATTTTATTTTGAAAAACAATTTGGGGCCTTATTTCATTTTGCATAATTTCCTTAAAATTGCCAAACAAAATTGTTTTCACAAAAAGTATTAAGAAAATCCGCTAATCGAGGACCCAGAGCTAGCAAAATACCGCCTTTTTTGTTCTTTTATCCATAAGAACAAAAAAAATGGGAAAAATCTTAAATTTTAAAATATGTTAAAAACTATATATGCAAGTAAAAATCCGCTGATGGTTTTCAACACGATCCTTATATTGAAAAGCATCAGTAAGTAACAGAATAGCTGAAAAAATCGCGTGAACGTTGAAGAATCATGTGAGGAAGGCATTAACGAAGAGGATGAAAACCCTGTTGTTGTAAGCACATCCATTGACGAATATATTTGCGTTGTTTGTAAAGATTTGCGAGCAAATAATGTTCTGTTGCCTTGCAGGCATTTAAAAATTTGTGCTGAATGCAATTTTAAAATTCAAGCTGAAGCTATAGCTGAAGGAGAGGAGAGTTACAAGTGTCCTTGTTGCAGGGAAATTGTACAGGATACAATCCAAGTATTTGTTTGATGGTTTGGGCCTTTGGGGTATTATTTAATTTTTGAAAATAAACTTTAATATAAAAAAAAAAACAAATTGGGGTCTTATTTCATTAAAAATAAAAAAAGACAAAACAAACTGGGGCCTTATTTCATTTATTTTTGGGGCTTTTTTTCATTTCGATGGGGACTTATTTCATTGGGGCATAATTTCATTATGAAAAATTACCCCAATTTGGGGCCTTATTTCATTTTTTCTTTTGGGGCCTAATTTCCTGGGGCCTAATTTCGCGGAGCCTCATTTCTAGGAGTAAAACTACATTTTCATCGAATCGATCATTAACATTATTTCTAACTAATAAAATTTGGCGGTAAAAAATGGCATTTTTTTTTGTTAAATTTCAAGTTTTTTTTAAATATTATGTTTTCATTTTAAACTTTAACTTTATTTCAATTATATTATTATTTCAATTATATTAATTTATGGAAAAAATAAGATTTAATAATGCATACATTTATAATGTGAGTATACAAAATTAATGTTTTAATTTTTTTAAATAAAATATTTAAAATCAAACTTACAATTGATAAAAATAAACGTTTGTTGAACCGATTAAAGTACAATCCATTTAAAAAAAAAAACATCAATAAGCTAAATTAATTTATTTAGCACAAAGTTGTTTTACAACTGAATTTATAATTGATAACTGATAACTGATAACACTAACAAAATGTCTCTATTTTGTATTAAATATCTTTTTCTCCGCGGTGACATGGTATATTGTTTATCTTATCACATTTTATGATTATTATATTTTTATATCGGTCTAAGAATTAAAAAAAGAAAAATAAGAAAACGGCAACAACACCAACAAATGCAATCACACCTTTTCTGACAAGGGGGGACCTTTAAATTCAAGCGATAAGGAAACAGAAGTATTTGAAGTAAGAAAATGGAGAAGATGGGAACATTCTTCTACTAGTATATACTCAAACTTATTATTTAGGGATTTATGTACCTACATACAATTTTTGTTATGTAAGGTTTGTAGTGAAACGGACGAAGGCGTATAAATTTGCACCTGACGTGCGTCGATCCAAAGAAACACTGAAAATAAATTTCTTATCACAATGTTATTATTCGAAAGATTTTAAGTATACATTTATAAAACTGCAAATATTTAAACAAAACCGTTTGCAAAATAAATATTCGAACGTTTTTTAACGATCGCCATTACCGCATAGGTAAACACATATGTACGTTATTGACCACGACGACGACGCGGACGCCCCGACGATCAATCGCTATCCGACACGACCGACGACGACACAGCCAGATGGGTCTGTTATGTTTTTTTAATATTTGAAAAGTTTTAAAAAATATTTGTTTTAAAACAAAAAAAAAACAAAACAAACAATCAAATAAAGAATTTATGGATGGAAAAAGTTGCAATGTTTACATGATTCTAAATCGTTGATTATTCGGGCAGATCATTTTGGACAAATTATTATTAGAGGTATGAACTCACATCAGAATAAGACCACAAGCAATAATCCGGAAGGTGTTATTATTATGTATTTATAAATTCACTTTCAGCGAGGAGAGATTATTTTTAATTCCAATTCAATTTATTTATGGTAAGACTTCCTTGGAATTGTTTACAATACCATCGATTTCCTAATGATACTCATTAGCACCCTTGAGAGTGATTACTTAGTTTGAACGAACAGTCAATTACATCAATTTCTCTAAATATTTCTTAAATGGAGTATCACCAATAAACCCGTATGCAGATACTTGCAAAGCATCACACTACATGTTCATCAGTTCATATTTTTAACTATATACACAACCCGTTTATTGTGGGTGGTATCTCAAAGATGCGAAAGTTATATTTACTTTAATTTTCAAACAATAGTAACGAGTATAGCGTAGTATTAGACGGAAGCACGGAAGCACTTAACTCTTTGAGATTTCGAAGCGTACTATTCTCTGACGGCAATAAATTTAGTAGTCAACCTAACAGCTAAGTTAATTAGCGACTGACACTTCCACACTTCGCGCAGGTACATGATAACATAATGTATTTTATGAACTTCCAGAACAGAAGAATTGCGCGCTTAAAACAATAGGGATAACTTGGATGATATGGTCAAATATACATATCTCTTCAGTCTTCGAAAAGATGTGTTTGATTTTCTATTTACGATCTTAACTATCTACAAGTTCTGATATCTCCAGTCTTGACGTCGCATACGTCGTCGTCGTCGCGTCCATTTGATAGAAAAAGCACTCTAGATTAAGTTTTAATTGTTGAGCTTTTGACAGAGAAACTGAGAAAAAGAAACTAGACGAAAGTTTAAAAGAGAAATATCGGCTAGATATTGTGGGACTATACAATTTAACAATTATAAACCAACTGAAGAATGTTATTAAATTATGAACTAAACTTTAAGTGTAACATGAAAGAGTGTGTATGAAAATATGAACTACCGACCTATTGATAAGCTATCTGTGATACCTAAACTGTTTGAGTCAATTGTATGTCCTTTCCTTAGTTGTGTCATAAAACACTATTTTTAAAACTATTTCGTCAAGTTTGTAAAGACAATTTCTTAAATTGGATCTCATCATATTATTTTGAAATAGACAATATAGTGTAATAATTCGTAATGAATGTTCGAGGTCCATTCTTATTTATTAACTTCCCATACAAAGTTATTGTAATCCGACTGACATGTCGATTTGACGTCTATAACATTACTCGATACCGGTCTAATAATAACATAAACTAAAACAAAATATTTGGCCACTCGACAATTTGCAACAATTTATAATTACAAACAAAAAATGATTTTACCTCTAAAACAATGTTTTGCAATGAAAAACAACGTTTTTGACATTTGGTAAGATTTTGAGGAAAATCGAAGTGAAAGTTTTCTTCTAAAAACGTTAAAGATATTGGCTTTAAATTAATTTTAACTTATAAAAAAAATTATTTTCAGCATTCAGTAAAATTTGTATTCAAACAGTCAGTCTTTTCATAAAAATCAAAATCTACACAAAAAAGGTGAAAATTGATGTTCAATCGTCAATAAATGAAGTTATTGACTTCAAAATGATTTCATTCTCTGCTAATCTTTATTATTAAAACAAGATAATGGTCTTAGAAAAATCCAATATTATTTTTTTATTTAGAAAAAAATTGCTGCTAAAATTGTTAAAAATTGATTTTCGACTAAAACTCTCGTTAAAAAGAAAAAAACTGATTTTGAAATCAAACATATTTGGAAAATATTGTTCCAACTTTTAGGTTTTTTTTTAGAAAAATTCAATTGAGAAAAAAACTGATAAGAAATGGTTTTCTTATCGATAAAAAAATTCAAACATGACTTTTGTAGAGAAGTTGAAAAAAGTGGATTCCCGATTCGGTCCCTCTGTCTGTCTATCTGCCCACGCCCTTACAGCCCTAACCATTTGGTCGATTGAGTTCAAACTTGGAAATTAAGGTTTTAAGCTGATTCGCGTTAGGCGTTTTTTTAATTTTTTTTAAAGACTAAAAATTATAGCAGTCCCCATACAAATTTGTTGGTCAAAGATCGAAAATTCGAATTTTCTCATAACCGAATGGATAGATTTTTATAAATATTTTTATATTGCTCCCCATTAAACCGTTTTTTTTGTGTTTAAGTTTTTTCAAGAAGTAATGAACCGATTTCAATAATTTTTTTCTCTACAAGCTCTTTTATTGTCTTAATAATATGTGATGATCAAAAATGTCCTTGTTTTTTTTTTGGATTTATGGTACTAAAATAACTGCATTGCATACTAAAAATATTAAAACAAACTTATTTTATAGGTACATTTTTACATTTTAAAATATACATAGGTATCATTTGTAAACAGAGTCTTTGGATGCAAGAGCAAGTTCTTGTGACCCAGTCGTACAGTTTATTTTATTTATAAGTTATATATGACATACAAAATTCGCTGATGGCAATAAACTGTAAAAAAGATTTACCACTACATTATGACTGCCTACTTTTGCAAGAAGACTTAATGTTATTTAGGGAATGGGAACTATAGCATTATTTTAAATGTTGACAAATGTAAAAAATGGATTGCATGTTTAATTTTTGTTCTTTAAGTAGAGTACCTATCTGTTTTTACTGACTTCGGTGTAGTTTAAGACTCGAAACTTACATTTACTGAGCATATAAGCTTTGTTGTTAAAAAAGAAAATAAAGTCCTTGGCTTCATTAAGAGATTTGGTAGTGATTTCCTTGATCCTTATGTTCTCAAGTTACTTTTTTTTTCATTTGTGAAGCCAATTCTGCACACGAAATGGGAATTGGAGCAATTCAGAGAAGGTTTTTGCGTTTTTTTTCGTTCTCTTCCTTGGTTAAGTTGAAATATTCTGCCCCTTAATCTGAAAGGCTTAATTTTATTAATCTTCCTTCGGTTTTGCTGCAGCAATAATAAATGAATTCGTTAATCCGATGCAGTGGCGCTACACGGCCATCGTTGGTATTTACAATAGTTATAGTTAGGTATAGTTATAAAAACACATAAATATGTATCAAATTCATTAATTTGGATAAAAGATTAGGAATGTAATTAAAATTTTGTCAAAATAATGCGCTCTTTCGGGATCATGCACAGGATTTGATCTGGTGAGATTGGAGGGGGTTATATTTAATACAGTTAAAATAATTAAAAACAAAAAAAACTATTTTAAGATTCAAAATTTTACCTGAAAAATAAGTTGGTTTTCAAAAAATGTAAATGCCATTTTATAAATCAAAAAACCCTTGATTTTTCAATTTTTTTTTTGAAAATCGTTAGAGCGGTTTTTTTTTATATGTAAAATAAATTTTTTTTATAAAAAATCAATTTTGTTCTAAAAATATTTTTTATACGCTCTACATTTGAATTTCGTAAAAAATGTTGACCCGTTTTTGAGATATAGAATTTTGAAAAAACAATCAATATTTTTTTTTAAATCCAAACAAACAAAAATTGCACTTTTAATAATCAAATATTGTTAACTCAATATAAGAGCTCGTTTGAAAAACTATTGAAATCGGTTAATAAATTGTTGAGAAAATTAAAAAACAAAATAACGGTACCTTTCCGGAGCAATACAAAAATATGTTATTCTTACTTAAAGAAGCCACGTTAAAAAATAAAATTTTAGAGAAAATAAAAAAAAAAATATATCGGTTTGTTTTTGAGAAAATTCGAATTTTCGTTTTTTGACCAAAAAAATTGTATGGGGGCCACTGTTAGTTTTGATCTTCAAAAAAAATGAAAAAAAAACACCTAAAGCGAATCTGCTCAAAACCTTAACTTCCAAGTTTGAACTCCATCGACCCAATGATTTAGGCATTGGGAGCATGAACAGACAGACAGGACAGACCGGACGGAATCGCGGGACCCACTTTTTTCGACTTCTCTACAATCGTTATATCATGTTTGATTAAAATCTCGAGTTCGAAATTTTTTACGAATGCAAAACTTGCAATATAGTTCCTATATGTCGCAAGTAAAAATGAGGCTGGAATCCGACCTATACTGATAATTTCCCATTGGTGATCGTCTGTCGATTATTCTCAAAGTTGAATAAAATATTAATAATAACATTTTATGTGAGCTAGAAAAAAATTTAAGTCAATATCTTTCTTTGTCTCGAGATACTTAAAAAGACATTTCTTATTAGTTTTTAGTTGTTTTTGAAGGGTTTCCTTTTTTTTGTTGTAAATTTGATTTTTCTAAAAAAAGTACCTAAAACTAAAAGTTAACAAAAATATTTTGCACATGATAAAAAAGTTTAATTTAAATGTCTGTTTTTGTTCCCGAGATATTTTAGACCAAAACCAATTTTAACGAAATAATTGTAAGTAGCATTTCTTTTCGAAGAAAATTATCTTATTTTTACAACAATAACAATATTTCTTAAAGAATTAAATAATATTGAAGTCAATGTTATCATTGATTTTCGAGGTATTTGAGTTAATAATATTTTTTGTTGATTTTTATTTTGTATAAGAAAACGATCAATTGCATTTTTCTATTCTAAAAACGGTACCACATGTTTAAAACAATGTTTTTTTTTTAATAAGATTATGTTAGTTTAAAGCTTTAATTGTTGCCGTGATATTCGAGTCAAAAATCAATTTTTACCAACTTGTCCTTGACAGTATCCGTACTTACTTTCTCTTACGCACTACCTAACTTTATTGTCAGTGAATGGGATAGCAAATGACTCTTACGTGCCAAAAAAAAAACTTTAATAAAGCCGTTATTTATGCCCTTTTCAAGAAACGTGATTCAAATCTTCCTGGCAACTACAGAGGGACTTTTATTCTTAGTACTTTACGAAAGATTTTTACTTCAATTCTTACGTTAAGTTAACCAAGTGATTTAAGAAACCACAATTTGCCAATATAATCATCTTGGCAAGTTTCAAGCAGGATTTCGGTCGGAAATTCTTGTTAATATATTTCAAATTTCTAGAGTCATCTAGCGACTCGATATGGGATGGATCAGAGCTTTCATACTGGTTTGGAACGACGGCTGGTATTCCCCAGGGCTGAATTTTAAGTCCAATAATGTTTGATTTTTTTATTGACGATATTTATGATATTCCAGGAGGAATACTCTTCACTGATATCCAAGTGAAAGTTGTGCTTTACGCGGACGACTTAGTTTAACGGGGAGACACTCCGTTAACTTTGCAGCTGCAAATCAACAAATAAAATTGGGATTGCATGTAAATACAAAATAAATTTAAATTATGATTGATCTAGTGTCCAAATACCGCGTGTTTCAAGCAACTGTCAACACATGCCTGAGCTATCAGGCCCAGATTTTTGTTTGCTTGCCTCGCGAGGAGTTTGAAGCATTTCTTCAAACGCCTATTTAAATTACCATACTCAACACCGAACTATGCTATCTACGTGGAGTCTGGCATTACGCCAATATTCACTCAAAACCTCAAATTTAACTACGACTACATAATACGAGTGTTGAAAAGAGATAAAAGAAGTCTTCACAAATCGTTTACGGTAAGGCTTCTTCAATCTAATGCCTCTCCTGCCTCCATGATACTCACCTAAACTTAATGGAGTCTAATGTAAAAGAAATTTCAATCAGCATCTTTCCAGAGCACCATTTACATACAACATCCAGGAATATCTAAAGGTGCCTCAATCACCAGATTCCAAACTATTATTTCAATAATTAATTGTCGACGAAGCTATAAGCCTTATCTCTATAGCACGAGTTGAAGTCTTGACTATAAAAATATAACAAAAAGGAAAAGGAAGATGTATTACATCAGTTCACTGCGATATTTCCAATATTACATGATATCCGTCGACTACATTTTGATGAACGCTTTCTTTCTGCAAACAAACTTCGCGAAATATTAAATGGAGTGGTTGGATGGTCTACCATATATAATTTTTGAAAACATGCCTTACATTTCCGAAATAGTTTCTTAACTTAATGCATTCGACCGGTGTAAGACTTTTTTATTTTTAAGTTTTCAATTGTTTAAAATTGTTGATTCTCAATGTTTCAAATCATTTTCTAATTGGAAATTTATTTTATTTATTTAATTTTTATACAAATTTTACAAGATGTCAAAAACGTTATTCTTCGATGCATATAATTTTTGTGGAGGTAATATAATTTTTTGTTGGAAAAATACTCAAAGTAAAAAACATTTTTTTTTTCAATTCTTTTGAATTGTAAAAAAAAACATTAGTTGAATTTTTTTGAATTAATACCGATTTGGTATCACATCAAAATGTGTAACGTTTAATTGAAGTCTGTAGAGTTATGGTTCGAGAGATATTGGAATCAACCAAATTTGTATTAAGATTCTAGAGACGGTAAGACATCAAGAACTATTAAAATTATTCATTCGACAAATTGGGCCGAGTTTAGTATGGGAAATTACAAAAACGTGTACTTGGTCCCTATTTTAAAAAGTGTGTTTTTTTTTCGATTTCTAAAGTACAAAAGTATCAAAAGCTTTTCAAGTAGGTAAACTGTAAATGAAGGGGTTGATGGAGGAGAGACTGAAATTAGGTCTCTCATTCCGCCTTCCCAATAATTGTAGTGTGTTCCAGGCGGAACATCTGGGCTACACTAGATTGAAAAGGTGCTTGGTATCTCTAAGCAGATCGCATATACATATGTATGTACATAAGCTCGATAATTGATGTCATAACCGTGAACTGTCTATAATAGGAAAGCACGCCACTCGGCTAGGCGTATTCTCAATTGACTTTGGTAGAAGCCTTCCCCTGTACATACCTTGCTCTAGCTCTAAAGCTCTAAAACACAAAACTTAACTAGGAGAATTCTTCTATAACAATCTAAACGGTCTCAATCATATTAACATAATCAGTCTTTCACGTTTCGTAAGGGGCTCAAACTGGTTTCATTGAGCTTATGAAAGCCTCAAGATTCATTTGGCCTAACTGTGTCCTACTCAATCACGGACAGCCACTTTAGCCTAACCTTACCTATTATAAACTGTATAAATGATGTGATTTTCTTACAAGTAAATGTTTAGGAGTTATAGCGTCTTTGCAAGGCTGCAAGATCTCATTACTATTCATACTAGACACATTACTTTGATTTTTTGTAGAAAGCAGAACTTGACTCCATTTGTTTGTATTTATGATTTTAGTATGATTAAATATTTTACATTTTTTACCTTTTCTACTGTTAAAGTGATATCCTCCGTAGATCGCATGATTTCAGTACTATAAGGACCAGCAAATTTTTTTTTATTTGAAATCAAATCTAGTTATTGTTTTCAAACTTGTCAGAGCTATCTGACTTTTTGTAACAAAAAATTAAAAAATGAGCAAGAAAGTTTCCATACGATATCTTATTAATGTTGCAATCGGAAACCCTGAACCTGGTGTTGTGAATTTCAATGCCCTATACACGGTTCTTCAAGCAATATCCGAGAAACTTGATATTGAAGATGACCAAATTGAGGTTGATAGTTCGTTGTATCCTGTTACAGCAAATTTTTTTGACAGCAAAAGTAACGTATCATCTGAACAACTAATGCACCGTCAAGTATATGAAAACCCACCAAAACAACAAAGTATTTTGAGTAACAGATCTGAAAATTCAACGGAAACCAAAAGAACACAACGGGAAAGTTCAGTTCCATTGCACAACCAGCAGATTGCTGAAGACCGTAAAGTTGCTTTTGGATATCAACATAAAAAGACCTATGATGACGAAGACGCAAGTCAATTTGAAGAAAAGAAGAAGTTAGACACTAGGCAACGAATTGATTTCCTTTGCGAAAAATTAGAAAAAATCGAAAACTTTGCCGTATGGAGCCTTGACACAGAGCAAAGTGTTGAATGCCTTCGTCAGATAGTCCAAGAGCTTCAAGACAAGATAGAATTACTCGAACGATCAATATCTGAGATAAAAGATAGAAGATACGATCGAGAAGTGGACATCTCAGCTTGTAGAAGAAAGTTGGATTATGATAAATTGTTACATGTTACTGAGGTATTGAGACAAGACCTCAATATTCTTCAGGAATCAATCAATAGCAATGGCTCGAAGACATTGCCAATGAAAAACACACTTTCCGAAAGTCCTAATGACTTAGAAATAGCAAGACTTGATGTTCAATTAATTGAACTGAAATCCAATATTTGTATTTTCAATGAAAAGCTGAAAATCTTAGAAGAAATAATTGCAAAAATTGATATAAACTCGTCGATAGCTAAGTTGGACTTGTTTCAGAATGAAATATCAAGTCTAAAAGCTCAAATAGAAAACTTAACTATACAAACGGAACAACAAACCTTGAAAGAACTTACGAACAAACTTGCAGAAGAAGTGCACTCCAAAATCGATAAGGCAGAAGTTGAAGAGCTATTGTCAGAAAAAGTCGATTATTGTATGCTTCATGGAAAAGTTTCGGTTGAAATTATGGATGCTGAACATCGTAAATTTGAAAAACAACTTTCTGAAATCACTGATTGTGTCATTTTTAATGACGAACAAGTTCAGAAGCAAATTGAAGACATTAAAAAAGTAATTGGCGACGAAAATCTAAACGATTTGCTCCATAAAATCGAACAAAGAATCAATAAGGACATCCAAAGGATTTCTATCGATCTTAAAAGACTATCGGAAATCAAGCCTGATCATGATTCAGCAGTGACAAGACTAAAAGACCTGAATTGTTTATCTTGTGATCAGGATGTTGTTATGAAAGCAGTTGAAGTTAATAATTTGTCGAAATTCAATGATGCTCACGTCTCAAAAAGTATCAGTCCTTCTGTTACATTTGAGGTGGCAAAGTTAAGAGCAACTGGAAAAATAGGAGTTTTCAACGATGATGACATCCTATTCCAGTTGGAAAAGAAATTCCGTCACAGTGGTGGTGTACATACAATTATAACTAGAAAAGATAGCTTCTCAAAGACCAAACTGCGTAAGAACAAGTAACTAAATTGGATTCAGTAAATGGAATACCGAGAGATGTTTGTTGCCGTTTTCTATACAAAAATGAATAACTACAACGCCACTGCAGAAACTTTACTTTGCCTACAAATTATGTACTCATATAGCTTATCCATAATTCATTATTGATTTCAAAATAAACTTGACTAAAAACGTTTTTAACTTGTTCACTGTTGCTTTCGTTATTTTGTCTGACTTTGTCAGGAGTTTGAAGTTTGGATGGGACATATTCAATTCATAACAGTTTTGGTAGATGATAATGATATAAGAGTCTTGTTGGAAAAACCTATGAAAAGGGTACAAAGTACTTTTTTTAAAAACATGAACGGAGGCAGAAAGACGTATTTTTATTAAGAATAATTTTTTTCAGAAAAATATCTTAAAATTACGAAACTTGTTTGCTCGGGCTCATTGATTTTTGACTTGCTGAAAAACCAAATGAATTGACAGAGCCAAACCGAGCTACCACACTCTCCCCACACACTGTTGATTTTGGATCGGCTCGGGTCCACTTGGATCTTTGGCTCTGACGTGTATGTCCAATTTTCCACTTAAATTATTTCCATGTAGTTCTGATTCCCAAATAAATCTATAAAGAATACGAATCAAACAGTGGTTTGAAGAAGTCATTTACTATCACTGAGCTATGGTGTACCTCAAGGACCCCTTCTTTTGTTTGCATATGTAAACAATATATTACTCTCAATAAAATTGTGAATCACTCATGTATGCAGACGTTGTTCAGCTTATTAAAAGTTGTAATCTGGGTCTTATTCAAGATTGTGTTAGTCTAATAAATGAAGACCTAGATGTTACCATCTAATAGTCTAATTCTAATACATAAATGTAGTCTTGTTCTGAATCCTGCTAAAACAAAGTGCATCTTGATTTCCAAAAAGACACTCCCTTAGAGCTTAATGGAAATTCTGAGAAATCTAAAAATGTGGAAGTTTTGGTATAACTTTTAATAAAAAGCTACGAAGTTTGTTTAATAGATGAAATTGCTTGTTTTGGTTTAAGGTAGCTGAATGGTGTTATGAATAAAAATGGAAGAATTTTGGATCTTGTTTAATGAATAAGCTCCTACACGAAGTGGGGAGTGGGGATCTTCTCATTTTTCCTACTATTTCATTAAATGTATGCAATGCTTTTAACTTATGTAAAAATCATATCGAGTTTGACTTTTAAAAATTTCACTTTACTTAGTTATTTAACTTATTACTCGAAATTTACTGGGATGCACTATTTTCAAATTTGTGTTTAGATGAAATGATCTTACTATGTTATGAAACCTTATTTCGTCGCCGTTCTGTTAAAACTCCCTTAGTCCATTTTTTGTGTTTTGAGATACAAATTTGCATTTAAAGTTTGAAATCAATATGCAAATTAATAGATTTTGGGAGTTTTAATTCTTCATAATTTAAAAATGGTGCATCGTAGAGCTTAGGAAGTTTTGAGAAAATATAAATTTTGTCATTTGCATGAACTTGGTGTATTTATTTCATTTTTGCGGAAAATGGACTTAGGGAGTTTTCAAAGAACGACGACATTGATTGTTTTTAAATTGCGTTAAAGAACTTAAAGAAATAAGGCCTAGTTAAGGTTCAATATCGAAGCGTGATGAGACGCTTAGAGGCTTAGAGACTTTAGCAAAGCATTTGACAAATTAAGTCATGAAATTCTATTCAATAAATTAAGTTAAATTGTACTCAACGACCGTTTCGTTATGTGGATTTCGTCATATCTTAAAGATAGATATTATAACGTCATGTTCAGGAGCAACCCTCCATGTTAAAGCTAAAGTTAGTTCTGGTGTACCTCAAGGGAGTAACCTTGGTCCATTGCTGTTTATTCGGGTTATTAATGATTTGCCTTCTGTTTTTAAAAAATCTGTATTGCTTATCTACATATGCAGATGATGTTAAAATATTTCGAATTAATAAATCCATCAAGAGTTTTATAAGAGCTACAAGAAGATATAAATGAGTTTTTTTTAATAATGGTGGAATGAAACTCGTTTGATTTTAAATATTGACAAATGTGAGACGATGTATTTTACACGCAAACATAATTTAATAAGTAATGACTATATTTTGAATTGGTCACATTTTAATAGAGAATCTAGTTTTTCTAACTTTGGTGTTGTACTAGATTAAAATTTATATTATAAAAAAAGCTTACAAAACACTTGGTCTCGTCAAAAGATTTTCCCGAGAGTTTTGTGAGTTTATTAAAATTCTGTGTGTTTCTTTTGTCAGGCCAATCTTGAATACGCTTGCGTTGTATGGACGCCATAGTTTTATGTTCATATTGATGAAAAGAAAGTATTCAACGTAGATTTTGTCTTCCATTTCGGCGCTACAGTCCTGTGTGGTTTGGTTTCCATGCGCTCTACGTGACTCAGCCATCTCAGTCGTTGGACTTTTATCCTTGTGGCTAAGTCTACGTCGCTATAAAGCACGTACAGCTCGTCGTTCCATCTTCTCCTCCACTCACCTTCTATGCATACGGTATCGTATATCAAGTGAAGAACTTTTCTCTCAAAACCACCTAAGCTACGTCTGTCGATGGTGACGTTTTGACGAAGACGTCGGTGTTGTGGGCTCTTTCTTGATGATAGCATGTACTTTGTTTTGCCCTCATTTACCGTTAAACCCATTTTTGGCGCCTCTACCTCAATACTCACAAAAGCCTCTTTGACATCACGCTGACTTCTTCCAATTATGTCAATGTCATCAGCATAAGCTGAACTGTTCTTTCAAGGACGATGTTCAGCCTTTTTTGACATCGAAATGTTCTGTTAAGTTGTTTCCAACCTTTATGGAGCAGCTCGAGTTCTCCATGATCATCTTGCACAAACGGACGTGTTTGGCAGGGATTCCAAAACTAGACATGGCTCTATACCGCTCGTACCTTTAGATGCCTTGAAATCGATGAAAAGATGGTGGGCTGCGATTTGATGTTCTTGGGTTTTTTCCAGGATCTGCTGTAATGTGAATATTTAATCGACTGTTTACTTTCCTGGTCTAAAACCACACTGATAAGGACCTTTCAGATTTTTGACAATGGGCTTTAGACGTTCATATATTAGGGCAGAGAACATTTTGTAAGCTATGTTAAGTAGACTGATGCCTCTATAGAATCGGGCAAACAATACTGAAGTTCCATTCATCGGGCATGCTTTCTTCCCACCATATTTGACAATTAAGTTGGTGCATGCTTTTAAACAAATTTGGGCATATTCATAGTCATTTTTTAAACACGAGTCTATTTTAACTGAAGTCTAAACTTAACATCTAGGTTAGACACAGCTACAATTCATAAAGAATTTGGCATCTCTGTTTAGTTAGAATTAGGTTTACGATATATGCTACTACAATTTCACTTAAACCTTTACAAAATGGCTTGCAGAGGGAACAAAATAAAATGCTTTAGCTGGAGAGCCAACAACTTTGAAATCCTTTAAATGATTCTGTTTGCTGTTAGTTGAGAAATTTTATGTTATTCGCGCTGGTGCTGTTAAGACTTGGAAGCACACAGATATTGGCAAACCTTTCATTGAATTTCGATTTTCATTATTTAGAAGGCCAATCATAAACTTGGCAGTTTTTTTTTCTCGAATCGATACATTTCATACAAATCGTCCTCGATGTTTCCACTCGTCTTTGCAACCTTCGGTTCGAGGTTTATGTATTTGTGAACTTCGTTTCACCTGCTCATAAAACTTTCGAACTTCGTTTCTGCTTTTGAACCTCTCAACATCTTCGACAGCACGCTTCTCATGCTCTGTCTTTTTATTCTGAGAAGTCGGTGTCCCTCTCGCCTCTTCTGCTCCTAGATCTCGTGAGCAGCTGTCGTCCTTCTTTGCAGAACCTGACCTAACCTATGACCCTAAACACTCGCCCAGACTTTTCTGGGATTACCTCAATTATAGAGAAGACAAATAAATCTTACAAGTCATGACTGGATCACTGAATCACTGGATAGGATATTAACCCTATAGAGTTGAAGTGGGAGGAGCTGGATAGCTGCATTGTGAAATATATTACAGGATTTTTGGACCCATATACCACATGAAACAAATAAAAAACATATATCAAGAATGCCCAGAACTGTAAAAAAAAAGAGGCCAACAATATTTGTTGATTTGATGAAATAGTTTGATATTAAAATATATTTTTGTAAACGAGATTTTTAGTCGAAAAACAATTTTTACCGATTTTAGTAGCATTTCTTAAAAGTTTTTATTTCTTATATAAACAAATACAAATTGGATGAATGAAATTAATTTGAAGTCAATATCTTCTATTGTTCACGAGATATCGAGAACCGAACATGAATTTTTAACAATTTTGTGTACTGTTTTTTGTAGATCTTATTTTTTTATGACTGTTGGATTTTTATAAAAAATCCTGAATGTCGAAAGCAATGTTTTCTGTGATATAAAATTAGTTTGAAGCCAATATTTGTAATTTTTGAAAAGATATTTAAGTCGAAAATAAACCTGTACTAAGTTTTAGTATTGTTTTTTTTTAGGTTTTTATTTTTTGTAAAAAACTGTCAATTCGATTTTTCGGGGAGAGTACGATAACTTTGGCGACAAAGTTTAATGACGGATTTGTATAGAACAGTTAAAAACAAGCATTTTTTACTATGGGAGGGGGGGTCTATCTCCCCCCGTTTAGGCGGTAGGGGCAGTTTAAAAAAATATGTACATTAAATGGAAAAAAAATAATTAAAAAATAACGGTAATACCCTCAATTAAGTATTATACCTTTTTTTAAAGCCAACACTTTTGTCTATTAGCTTGTTTTTAAATCAAGTCAAAACTATGCATAGTTTTTTAAAAAAAATTGTTTTAAAGTCAAAATTTGTGCAAAAACAAAGTTAAAAAAAAGGTTTAAAGTGTAATTTTTCAAAACTTTCAGATTATCTACTATTTTTTTTTTTAGAATTCATTGCTCTCTCTTATTTGTTTTTGATCAAAAACTGAAAACTAGATGACTTTATGTCTTCTAGTTCCTGAGAAAATTGAAAATTACCAAAAAAAATATTTTAAAAATTACTTTTTCATTGCTTATTGATAGTAATAATCGAATATGGATTAAGATATACCAAGGATAAATTAATTTTTCTTAAATCCAGCTTATTTAAATGCAAAAGAAACTTTGCATGCACCCCATCTTGCACCCTCCCCACCTTGCACACACTCCAACTTGCACCCACCCCAAATCCTATCGTGTGCCCAAGCAGGGGGTTTGCAGATGCCACTGTTGCATACACCCAAACTCGCGCACACCTTACTGTTGCATACACCCAAACACGCATTACGCATACGCAAATACCATTATTACTATCAAAATAAGACCACTCAAGCAAAAAAAAAGAATTAAATTAAAATAGTAGTTGTGGTTATTTTCAATTTTCTCAAAAACTAGAAGACATAAAATCATCTAGTTTTCAGTTTTTGATCAAAAACAAATAACAGCAATAAATTCTGAAATAAAAACAATGGTAGATAATCTTGAAGTATTGAAAAAGTTACTCTTTAAACCTTTTTTTAATTTTTTTTTACTCAAATTTTGAGTTTAAAATTAAATTTTTCAAAAACTACGCAGAGTTTTGACTTGATTTAAAAACTGGCTAATAGAACAGAATGTTGGCTTTAAAAAAATGTATGCAACTTAATTGTAAGTATCACCGTTATTTTTTAATTTTTTTAAATTGCCCCTCCCGCCTAAACGGGGGGAGATAGACCCCCCCTCCCATAGTAAAAAATGCTTGTATTAAGCCCCTCTACCAAAAACCGTTATTATATCTTGGCGCCAAAGTTATCGTACTCGTGCCGATTTTTCTCAATATTTTACAGAATATTGAAAAGAACGTTTCTTATAAGATAAATTTAGTTTAAAGCCATAATCTCAAATTTTTGGAAAAATATTTGAGTCGAAAATCAAATTTTACCAACTTTTATTAATTTTTGTTCAGCTTTTTTATTTTTTGTAAAAAAATTGTCAATTCTTAAAATTTAAACAGATGTCAAAAACGTTATTTCTAGTTACATACAATTATTTTGGAGATAAAATCATTTTTTGTATGTAAAATATTCAAGGTGACAATTGACAAATATTTTTTTTTAGTTTTTTTGATTTATAAAAAAAACCGTTAATTGGATTTGTTTCCAAAAATATATTTGTTTGGTATCACGTTACAATATATAATACAAAATTTAATTCAAGTTTCTAGCGTTCGTGGTTCGTGAGATATTTTGGTTTAACCAAAATTTCACCGTTTTTTTAAATTGCTATTGCAAAAACACCACCAACTTAATGTTTTCGAGAGTTCTTTCTGCGTCTTTCATTTCTTATTATCTGTATAACAAAATCTATTTGAAGTCGATATCTCTACTGGTTCTTGAACTATGGACGATGAAAAAAACTTCGCGAACGTACGGACGTACACACGCACGCACAAACATCTCTCTAAAAATCTTTTATTTCGACTCTAGGGACCTTGAAACGTCGAGAAATGTCAACATTTTCAGTTCGACAAATGAGACCAATTACAATATAACTTCCTATGGGAAGAAAGTAATCGCCATTTTTACTTTTCGTTAAATAAAACGGAATTAAAAACATTTGTCTTTAAAATGCCTTTTTAAATTCTACATACTTATGTTTCCACTTTTTCGATGCTAGAATTTGGTTTTTCTTCCTAAAAAGAAAAGAGTGGACTCAAACTTTTCGCAGCAGTGTACAAAGAGAACATTCGCAAACTATATTTATCCAATACAACAACCCTGAAACAATGCCCCATGACCGACTGTCAAATGTAAACCACCACCTGTCAAAGGAACAAATTCCGTCAAACTATTTATTTTTATTCAGCCAATCAGCCCGCATTCAGCTTTCTTATGTCATTTTTGTGAAGTTTTGTTTTTCAAATTTCAGCTCGAGTTCAGTTTCATTTCAGTTTATTTTTGTACATTTCGCTTGGTGGTTGTGTCTTATTTCGTGTTCGTATACTTAAATTTTTATTTTTGCCGCCGAATGGTATAAAAAGAAGACATCATAATAAAATAATACACGATTATTAGCAAACAAAAATCAAACATAGAACATTTTTTAATTTTATTCATTTCATTTGCCGTGGACAAGAAGGTTTTTGGTTTTTGTTGCGTTTCTCAAAATATCATTGTTTTTGTTTTCGATCGATTTGTGTTTAGTTTTAGTGAATTAATCAAATTCGACAAAATTCATAAAAGTGCTTTTATCTAATGTTGTTATAATATTTTAAGTGATTATTTTACTTTTGAACATTTTGCAAATTGTGTATTTTGAAATAAAATACAAAAATAATAACTAGAAGATATTATGGCTATGCCGAACGAGGTTGGCGTCCGGGACTTTGTCCTATTGGACTCAGTAACGTTGGAGAAATTCATGGATAACCTTCAAAAAAGGTAACTAGAAAATTATTCCGCTTATTGAAATTGAAACACCATCATCACGTCAGAGTCAGAGTCAAACACCACCGTCGCGTCGCGCCGTCGTCGTCGTCATCGTCAGAGACTCTTTGCCAAGTTAAGTGAGAAGTCTATAAATACGCGCGGGCACGCATTTAATTCAAGCGTTTTGTATTGGCTTAAAGTCAGACTTTCTGTTGTGCATAGAGAATCGGGCTATCAAATCAACTTCAACTGGATTTTGTGCCTTATTGGGCCAAAATCATGATTTCATTCTTCTTCTGATGAATTCTTTTCTCGGCAGCTGTTGCTCTTCGCTTGTGTGTTTTTGATTTTCTATCAAATCATACATAAATAATTTATTGTCATCCTCATCAATGGAAAATTACATACCTAGCTGTGTCTAAGATTATGCATCGACTTCGACTTCGACAGCCATCCGTGTCGTGTCTCTACCTCTACCTACCTTCTTTATCCATGTCTGCCAATATTGTTGTTTTATTTTGTTACTTCGATGTAAATGGGGTGTGGTTTGGTTGTGGATGTTTTGATTTCCCTTTCGGCAAATGCAAGTTAAACTATAATTTAAGTTGATAGGTAGGTATCTATGTATGTTTATTAAGAAGATACATTTTGAGTAATACCTACCAGTTATGATAACAGCAAACCTCATACGTCAAACCATGACTCACC
The DNA here is from genome assembly GCA_951509635.1 of Eupeodes luniger. Taxonomy (NCBI): domain Eukaryota; kingdom Metazoa; phylum Arthropoda; class Insecta; order Diptera; family Syrphidae; genus Eupeodes; species Eupeodes luniger. The sequence goes on along the minus strand of OX608075.1, from coordinate 49,636,728 downwards.
TTTAAACCAATTTACATAAAGTCTTATGAGTTTTGTATCTACTGAATAATTAGATGGAATTCATTATTTAAAGTTAGCATTCTTGTTCACTTCGGTAATTAACCTACCTCTATAGTACATATGTATGTATATGTATAAAACATATTGTTTATTTGTTTTTGAGATCAGAGAATTAGTAATTCACCTAACCACTTGTCAATCTGTTATAAGGCTGTGAAATATGAATTCGTTTATAATTATGTACTTACACTCCGTTTCAACGGAATACGCACAAACATTTTTGAAAATACTTTTCTCATTTTTTCCAAATATTTATTGTTATTGTTCCATCTGTTGAAGCTAACTACTCCCTTAAGACGTTAAGAAAAAAATCAACCACTAGTTTTTTTTTTCGCCAACTTGCAAAAGTTTTAATTGAATAGGTAGAAAAATTAAAATTGTTTTGGATTTGAATAAAACAAGTTTCTGTTAAATTTAGTTTTTAGAAATTCCCCCTTTGCTTTTAATCATTTCGAAAATTAGTTCCTGTATGAATCATGCAGCCTTTTAATATAGTTCAACGATATTTTGCGAAACACTTACTTAATTGCAGAAATTGTGGATTCTTTGTCTTTAAACTGACGACCATCGTAATTAACTGTGGGTACTAACCATCACCAAGTATATTTAAAAATGTTTAGATCAGATGAGTTCAAAATCTTGAAAAAAGTGCACATTTTGCTCCTCTGTCCAAGCTTTTATTTCTTGCACCAAGTAAATACCCGAGGAATTATAATGGTAAGAAAAGTTTATGGGTCAAAAAAATGTAAGAATATTTATGAAAATGTACTTACCAAGATTTCCCTTATACCCATTTGCATTAGTTTTTGATGTAACGACCTCAATGTCAACTGCTCCATATTAACTGACAGCTCTCCATATTATAAAACATCCTTCACGGCTATAAAGCTTAACAAGTTTTTTATTTTCTAAAATCGTGAAAATAAAAGTTGGGCCCATTAGGGCAATACAAATTAAATAGTTTTTCGTCTAAAAAAAACCGTGATACCTGGATCTACATACATGCCTTTGACCAAAGTTTTATATAAGAAAAAACCGCTACTTGACGAACAATAGAATGTTATGCGATTAGAGTTTTTCAATACGCAAATAAGCTGGAGTATTGAAAAACCCGTAGTACCCGTGGCATGATGGTTAGTGCGTTGGACTGTCATGCCAGAGGTCTTAGATTCAATCTTTGCCTGTGCCATCATAAGTTTTTTCACGGGTACTGCCTCTTGCGAAGAATTGACTTCTCCTAGACTTGGCATGAAAAGTGCTTTCTCAAATTAGCCGTTCGGATTCGGCTTAAAACTGTAGGTCCCTTTCACTCCTGAAAACATTACTCGCACACAGGAATGGTTGAGAGTTGTAAGTCACTAGGCCCTAGTTCTCAACGGATTGTTGCGCCACCTAATTTATTTATTTATGTATTGAAAAACTCTAATCGCATAACTTTCCATTGTTCGTCAAAGCGGTTTTTTCTTTAGTTTGATTGGTTTAAGAAGACTCGAATCTTAAAACTATTGAGAGACTTGCGTTCGCGCCAATTTTTTGTTTTATTTTTGCAACAGAATCAGAATAATCTGATGCACACTTTAAAACTGTCCGTTTTCAAGCTGTTGTTTTTTACCTTTCTTAATGTTTTTTTCGTTGTTTTGTAAGTAATAACATATGGCATTTAAACTTTGGTCAATTGTATCAGCTGTTGCATGTCCCGATAGGCCTTAGTGTCTAAACAAATCGATTTTAGGTTTTAAATACTGCAAAGGCATGCAGAATTGCAGATCTACCCATTGGTTTTAGAATTTTAGATCAGAAATTTAATTTCATTAAAAACACTAAAAATGTTGATTTAAACTGTCCAGCACTTGAAAACGTCATTAAAATCGATAAAATTGTAGTTGTACTTTACAAGTGGTCGAAAACAAAACTCGCAATTTTATTTGGATAATTTTTTGATTTTTGTTTCTTAACATCTTAAACGAGTAGAACAGATAACAGGATAACCCCCATTATTTGAAAAAAATGCGCAAAGTATTTTCACAAAATTTGTGTGCGTATTCAGTTGAAGCGGAGTGTATCTACGTGTTCTAAGAATAAATAGCAAATAATTTCTTTTTGATAATTCTTTTGTATTAAGATAAAGTCTTTTGATTTTGAGTTTTTTCATTACTTAAACATTACCAACTTACCAATTTCGGGAAAAATTGAAGTGTAGTTAAAAAGTTACGCTCTTCCGATTTTCCATAAATTTCTATCTCTAAGAATTCGGATTTCAAAAGATTCTTAACAGGCTGATAGACAAAGTAAATTAGATCCTAGAGAAAAATATGCTATCTAAATTATTGTGCAAAAAACATAAGTATTAAACAAAAGACGGATTCAGTTTTTTAGTCACGAGGAGGGGAATGTTTTTTTAATATTCTCTAAAAGAGGCTGACAAAATTAAAATAACATAATATGTATCTTAACCTTACATTTACATATTTCAAGAGCTGAAGTGAAAGCTTAAGTTATTAGATTTTTTTTAAAACACTTTTGTCCAGCAAGATATGGTCTAACTATTTAATGTGGACGACTCTCTATAATAAAAGCTTTCCAAGATTTCAACAGTTTTCTAAATATGCCATATTTAAGAGTTAAAATATAATGGTTTCGAGGGTTTTTGGTGCACTTTTCGCAGAAATGTTAGAAATTGTGTTGAAACGTAGCTTTTTTCCAAAAATAATGTATTCTGTTCTTGTTGGCATTTCTATAAATGCGAACAACGCTACAAAAATATTAATGCAAAACCCCAGAAAATAAGAAAGTTCGCCTAAAAAATGTGATAATTTTTCGTTGGCTGGCTTTTTTGATGTATTTTCTTCGGACTCAATTTTCGGGAGTCTATTATTACCATCGTTATCAGTTTGTTAACTCATAGATTGAAGCTGATGCTAAAAGACAAATTGTAAAAATTACTGTTTTGCGTGAACCTTTTGAAAATATTTTGATCTTAAAGAAGTCAACAAAACTTAAAAATTGTAGAGCGAAAAACGCTTGGTTCTTGAATTTAAGAAAATAAGTGCTTTTGAGCACATAATTTCTCTAAAAATTAAATACAAAAAACTTAATCTAAACAAATACACTATTGTGCAAAACATTTGCATTTTTTTTGTTTTACTTATGATTTCTGATCCACTGTATATAACAGTAATAATTTTTCACATATGTCTTAGAAAATGATGTTACTCATTGCGTCTCTTTAATTTAAGACCAAGAAATCGACAATATGTCCCGTTAGGAGAGCAAACCATCATGAAAGAACTGAGAAGACACATATGCACCTGTGCAAAACATATACAAGTTTCTTTTACAGTACCTCATTCCTAATTTGTCCTTTAGTCAATTACATTCTTTTAACATTGATTTTTAAGCTGCATAATTTAAAAGTGTTTTAATATATTTTTTGTGAAAAAAAAACTATTTTTAAAAATGGGTGGAAATAAATTTATGATAAACATACAAAAAAATTAATTATCGAAGCATTTAAGAGCGGGGTAAGGCAAAGGGAAATAGGAAAGCGGTTCAAAATCCATGAGTCGACCGTTTCTAGGGTTATTTCAAGAGATCGAAATAATTTGCCCATAGAAACAAGACACTCTGGCGGTCGTCCACGTAAAACGGACCATCGCATGGACCAAAGAATATCGAATCTGATTCGGGGGGAACCATTTATCTCTTCGGCATCCATTGTAAAGGAGCTCAATTTAACGGTGGATTCAAGCACTGTGCGTAGACGTGCCAAAGAGGTAAATTTAAGGGCATATCGAGCAGTGAAGAAGCCGTTGTTGACCATAAAACATCATCAAAGAAGGTAAGGCGTGTGCGAAACTCTGTAAAGGTACTCATTTCTTGAAATTTAGGTTGGAATTTGCCCGCAAATACTCAAACTGGTCTTTGCAACGATGGAAAACAGTTCTATTTAGCGATGAGAGCAAATTTAATATACTTTCTTCGGACGGTATAGCGTAGCGGCGAGAACCTAGGACCCGATATAAGCCAAATCATGTTCGGGCTACTTTGAAACATGGAGGTGGCTCGACAATGGTATGGGGTTGTTTTTCAGGTCAGGGATGTGGTCCCCTTCATTAAGTAAATGGTATTATGGATCGATTCGGCTACAAAAATATACTGGAAACAGTAATGCTTCCATATGCCGAGGAAGAGATGCCGTTGGTGTGGAGATTCCAACACGACAACGATCCAAAACACACCTTTAAGTGTGTTAAAGAATTTTTGGAAGTCAAAAAAGTTGAAATGCTAGATTGGCCAGCTCAATCCCCTGACCTGAACCCCATCGAAAATTTGTGGGGAATTTTAAAACGCCGAGTAAGAGGCCAGCTGTTCTCGTCGACAAAAGCCCTATTCGAAGCACTGCAGACCGAATGGGAATCAATTCCCATGAAGACAATAAACTCCCTTATAACCTCGATGCCAAAAAGATGTGAAGCTGTAATAAAAAATAAAGGTTATTGGACCAAATATTAAGAAATTTAGATTTTTTAATATTTGGTCCAATAAACTTGCAAATGTTTTGCACAGCCTTTTAGAATTGTTGTACAAATTATTTAAAAAAAAAAAAATATTTAAAGAATTAATTTTTTGAAAATATATTTGTCTAAATTTTCGTAATAAAGAATTGTCCAAATCATACAAAAAAATCATTGTTTTGCTTAAGTCTGAGTTGATAGCTTAGTATAATTAAAAATTAATTAAAAAACTTGCAAATGTTTTGCACAACACTGTAAGTTGGTAAGAAACTTTAATGTGGCACTCACAAATTATGCGTTGAAGAATCTGTTTTCACTTCAGTTCTCAAGAGATTCAAAGCTTTTATATTAAATTAAAAGATATGAAACGTTCATTATGTTTTTCAATTAGCCTTTAGTTTAACGAAAGTGTCACTTTTACTGAGTTTCAACAATTTACAGCAACTTAATATCAAATTCGAGGTTTCTTCTTGAAACCCTAAGTATTTGCTTTTTCTCTGAGAAAACATCTTTTGAAAAACATTACTAAAGTTTTTCCAAATTCTTAATTGTGTGAAAACAATGATCATTGATTGACTCGAAAAGCATTATAATTTGTATGTATATATTTATTTATAATATTATATTTTTTATAATCATAATATTCATATACAAAATGTTTTTCTCTTATGGCAAATACCTACATTGAACGTCAAATCGAAAAATAATCTATTTCCAAATGAAGGTTCACTCTCTGACTGTCAGGTGCCGTGACTCAATTTGTCAATTTTGGTCATTGGCAAAATTAACACGCAGCTTTTGTATGTTGTTATGGTATAATTATGAATAAAATTAGATACATTGAAAATAGTGCTTGATTAAAGGAAACGAATCGCGTTAACCGTCATAAATTTGCCCAGTTTATATTCTTTAAAAAAACGGTCAAAATTAACCCAAACAAAGTGAGTATGCAATTGGCTATAGTAAAACTATGCAAATAAAATTTGTTGTGTACTTCTTTTAAACAAATTATCTCCGGAACTAAAAACTGCACACAAATGGGTATATTGCGACTTTTACTAAAGTATTTTTTTTCTATAACTTATAAAATCTAACAAATTTCTTGTACAGAATTCATTGGCACAAATGATTACCTTGAATTTCTATGTCGTCTAGATCTTTAGTGTACCTTTAATATGCAAGAAATACAGTGTGAGCATTCGGAAGAAAAAGAGAGGGTGTTGAAAAATAATGTCGGTATGCATTGCGTATAATTTCTTTAAACCTAGAATGATAGGAAAAACATAGTGTGATAAAGCATCCCACATTCGCGTAGTACGGGTTATAAAAGCATCTCTTTACTTCCAATTACAACAGACATTTTATTCAAAAGGTAGAAATGAAACATAGTCCATTAAAATAACGGTAAAAAGGTTGCAGAAGAAACATAACGACAATGTTTGAGATTAAGTCGACATAAATATATTTCAATATATAAACTTTAAAAATTGTTATCATTGAAGGAAAACGTTTTTATTGTTGAAAATTTCCCAATCATGCTAAAATCCTAATATGTATAATTGGTTCCTTATGATCAATATAACCACTTTAATTTAGTAACCGTTTAATGAAATACTGACTGCACAATGCTTCGTACGGCTTTTTGATGTTATTTGGTATATTTGCAGTTTACAACCACATCAAATTTCTCAGAAAATATTTTTTTGTTCTCTTTTATTTCTTATTTAAATATTTTTCCACTTTTTTATTGAAAAACTATTAAAAAAAAATATAATCACCAAGTTATTCACTTCAAAAATGGAAACGTCACATGTGTCGTACGTCAAAGTTAAAAGTTGGTCAATTCTTCCGACTCCGGCTGCGGCTCCGATTCCAGTTGCGTCGCGTTGTGTTAGTACATTTGCATTTGCGTACATTGAATACTTTGACAGCTATTCCAGTTGCGACTCCGACTCCGGCTCCGACACCATTGTGTTCCAGCAGTAACTAAGAAAGCTTCAATTTTATCAAAATACATTCATAATTCAAAATCTAATACTTGAAACATTTTGAAATACTAATTATCTCATTTTAATCGATACCTAATTGTAATAAATACATATTTTCCCATCAATTATACTTAATGTGTACTACCTACATACATAGATGTACATAATTGGTCGAAATAAAAGTATTGCTGAGGTTTCAAAAATGATGATACTTCCGTGTGCTCAAAGTTAAAATGTTCAATCAAAAGCACATAGTTATTGTTTAAACATTTCATACAAAATTATGTCTTATGTCATACATTTTGTGTTTTTTAATATTAAAAAGATTTATGTGTGAGAATCAACTTGTTACTAGTTCAATAGGTAAACAAAAAAATGTAAAGAAAACAATGTTCAATTAAAATTCATTGAGGAAACAAAACAAGAATCTGTAATCATTGCAATTTGAATACAAAAAGTAAGTCCACGGAAGCCTCACAATTGAAAGACTACTTTTTATATGCAAGTAGGTACTTTCGTTCATGACAATTACGTATGTATGTATATTTAAAAAAGACCTTTTTCTCACTCAATAAAACTTTGTGTAAAAATAGAAAATAAAAACAAAACAAAAAAGGCTTAATGTTCCAAAAACAAAAACTTAAAAACGGTGAGAAAAAGCAATTGCCTGCTAAGTTTAACCAAATTATTTGTAGTGCAACTTAATTGTTTGGGTGCACGCGAACAAGTAACACGCTGTGATTTTGCTTAAAATCAGTAATGGTATTACCAGTTTTGTTCTTTTTTTTTAGAAAACTCATAAATTATCTTTTCTTAAAATTTACTTAATACATATAATAGAATAATATCGGTGTCAATTATAATATTTTTGCAATTTGATATTTTTGCATCTTTTTGATGACACAACACATTTTAATAAAAGGAACTTTGATCAACTTTTTCATTGGGAATCAATATTTTTTAAAGTTGACGAATTCCCTTCGAGCATGATTTATAAAGATGAAACAAGCCATGATCCTCTGTATTTATCAAATATGTTTGTGGAATATTTAAAGAAGACTCTTTCTCATCAAATTCTAAACGGTCAAATAAATCATCAAGCTCTGAACAATTTACCTACTTGGGACTTATTCTGAAGCAGTTGTACTAGAAAATATTTCAAGCCTTGACGACAATCGAAGTCCCGGGCCTGATGGCCTACCATTATTATATGAAAAAAAGTGCAAAGCAGTTATCATAAAAGTTGTTTTCCCTGTTTAATAAATCTTTTAAATGCTGACAATTTTCAATATTATGGAAATACGTCTTCCTCAAACCAACCCAAAAAAAGTTCCAAAGCATTTAATCTCTAATTTTCGTCCTATGGCCTAACTGTCAATCATTCCCAAATTGTTTGAGTCTCTTGTCTGTGATAATCAGCATGGACAGTAATCGACAGTAACAAATCTTCTTGAGCTTACCACATTTAATATTGACGTCTTCTAAAGAAATCTTCAAGTTGACTGTGTATTTACGGACCTCAGTAAGGTGTTTACCAAACTAAACTATTCTGTGTTTTTAAGAAAATTGGAGAATATTGAACTTATTGTTATCAAAAATAATCGTCCAAGTAAATTTTTAGTCAATTCTGGTGTTCTACAAGGAAGTCATCTTGGTCCACTGTTATTTGCTGTCCGTCGACCTTCCTTCCATTCAACAGAATTCAATGATTTTAATATACGGCGTGCTTTGTACAAATATTTCGAAGAAAACGGTCTTAAACAACTATTGGAAAGGTGCAGTACTAATACATTGACAAGTGTAAGACGATGAGTTTTACATGCAAATATAACTTTATAAATTCTACGAGATTAAAAAAACTTACGGGGTCGGTCCGATAAATACTTAATCTACAAAAGAAAAACGAATATTTTGAAAAAGTTTCTATCTATTTGTCAACATAATCGCCTTTTAACTCCACACACTTGACCAAGCGATGCTCCAATTTCTTTAAACCGTCTAACAAAACAGGTTTTCTGAAGGTCTGCAAAGTAGGCCTCCGTGTCGTCAATGACCTCCTCATTCGACGAAATTTTCTGCCCGACGAGTTACTTTTTCAAGTCTGGAAATAAAAGAAATCTGTAGAATACCGTAAATGGGGCAGCAGTTCAAAGCCCAATTCGACCAATATGGCCGTGGCGAGAGCGGAGGTGTGAGGTGGTGCGTTGTTATGGTGGAAGATCACTTTTTTTCTTTGTCAAATGCGGCCTTTTCTTCTGCAATTCGGGGTTGAATGGGGCCAATGATTCGGTATAGTACAGCCCTGTGATCGTTTTGCCCTTCTCCAGTGGTGATTACCTTTCTTTCCGATATAGCAGTCTTCGCCTTCTTCGGAGCACGCTCGGCGGGTGAAGTCCATTGTTTCGACTGTTCCTTGACGTGTACCAGTGGATCTATGTTTCGTCGCAAAATGACGCATAAACTCCTTCGGATTGCGCTTAAACAGTGTCAAACACTGCTTTGTAAAGGTCTCACGTTGCACTTGTTGTTCGGGTTCGAGAAAACCCCTACTCTACCCAAAATTTCATGTAGGATATGACCCACGCGTTCTTTTGAGATACTTATATGTATTGCGTACCTTCTATCGGCGGCAGTCTGCCAATACGAGATCGTAGATTTTTGTTTCGTTATTTCCGTAGTAACCGTTTTTGGGGCACCTAGACGTGGCTGATTAAGAACTTTTGTGCGACAACGCTGAAACCCGTAATACCAAATCTGGATGGTAGCGATCGAAGGAGAAGTGTCAAAGTAAACAGCATCCAAGTGTTCTGTGGATTTCCCTTCTAAAAACAGGAATCAAATTGGTCTTTTTTCCATTTTACTAAAATTTGAGGACACGTTCGTTTCTACGCTTGGTCAAAACAAAACTACAATAACAGTCTACGAGAATGTTCTATACGAAAGTACATTTCTAAGTAATTGTAGGACCACCCTCGTAATAACATTATGAAATATGATTATACAAAAATTAGGTCTTAGTAACCGTTTTAGACAAGAATTCAAAGATCCTTATGCTATAAAAATATTTGAAGTATCATTTGTTATCTGTTGATCTGTCTTTGAATATGGATGTATTATTTGGGCCCTTCATTACACGTTATATTTTAATAAACTAGAAGGTTTCCAAAAAGATTTCTGAGATTTGATTTGCGAAGGGTGCGGCTCTGGTTACCCTACTCTACCTAACACCTCTTGATATACTAAGCAAACAAATAGCTGCAAACTCTGCTATTTGCCTCAAAGCTTCATAGCAGAGGGTTAACAACAACATTTGCCAATCCGTAATTCTTAAGTATTAAGAATCAATTCCAAAGCAAACAGACTACACCATCCCCCAACTGCAATTCGACAGAAATTTCCAGATTTCTATACCTTCCAGATCTTTCTGGGAGGATAGGGCATTCTTGGAAGACGAGTCACTCCACTTTTATACAGATGGATCAAACACAAAAGATGGGCTTGGTGGATTTGTGTTACTTTGAACGACTGAAATTAAGTCTCTCATTCCCCCTTCGCAATCATTGTAGCATGTTCCAGGCGGAACTTTTTGCGATAAAAGAAGTCTTGTCCTGGCTTAAAGAAAACGTGATATCAACATCTATTATCCGTATTTTCTCAGATAGTCAGGCCCCTATCAAATCTCTGGACTCTCATCAAACTTTATATCATTCCATAACTGTCGATCATCTCTAATGGAGATGGCACAACAGTTTAATATATTCACCTTTGCTGGGTGTCGCTCAAGGTGCTTGCATCACTTGCGTATGCACATCGCATATAAGCTCGACAATCGGTGTCATAACCGGGCATTGTCTAATATGAAAGCACCTCACGTTTATTCTCAAATGACTTTTGCAGAAGATATATGGATGCGGAAGTGGGGGGAAACAGTTCTTCAACTCCTCTTTACATGCCCTGTTTTTGCTCCAAAACGCAAGAATTACCTAGGAGAATTCTTCTTTAACCATCTAAACGATTATTAACATTCTCAATCATTCACGTTTCGTAAGGGAATTTAACTGGTTTCATAGAACATTGTCCCATCATGGACAGCCACTTTAACCTAAACTAACCTTACTTAGGCTTGGAATACTTTGAGTATAATTATCAAAAACAATCCTATACCTAAATTTAAAAAATGTGTATTTTTCGGTAATGAAATCCATTTTGTGGATTTTGTAACATCCCTGCTTAAAGACAATTCCAATTCCACCCCTTCCCTGATTGAATAAGGTAGTGTTCTCAATGGAATGGGACACTTTCTCAAATAGAGCCCGTCCGAAGAACATCCTTCTTTTCAATTAACTTAAATTCTTTATTAACATTTCATTTACCATTAACAACAAATGGATTCTTAGTAAAATATCAATAAATTCTTTATAAAATCAGAAGTGGAATAATCTGAACCATCGTTTGGTAAATTGAAGACTTACGGTTGGTAAGAAAAGAAAAAAGGAAGATACAATTATATTTTGGTTTACAAATTATGATACCTTCTCAGTTGATTTCAGACATATTGCGAATAATTTGTTTATTGGACGCATGTTCAGACGTGTTGTAATACATCGCTTATTTATGATAAAATTGGTTGGTCATATTTTGGGCTCAAAATTTGACTTGTTGCTATGTCGCTTATAACGTCGTTCACGTTGCTGTTGTTGCCTCATGAGACTCCTTGGAGCTGGGATGTTTTAGTTCATAAAACCTCTCTTTTCATTGAGCGATAGAGGAAGAGCGATATATAATAACAAAAAAAAAAGAGAACAAAAAAAAAGTTGTTTGCACTGAAACAAAATGTCTGATTGGACATTTGTTCCTGAAACTTCTTTGGAAATGAAGAGAATAGAAAATTATTCATTTAAAAAAAAAAAATTGTTTTCAATCGAATGAAATGTCTACTGAGATGCTTGTTCTAGAAAAGTCTTTGAAAAAAATGAAAAAAAAAAGTATTTTTCTTTGCAATGGAATAAATGGATTTGGAACATGCGAAAAAACAAAAGATTGTTCCAGGTTGATTGAGCTTATTACGTTGAATGCGTAGAGTTCTTTGAACATACTGCATTGTAGTTCAATACAAATATCGTTCTATTTATGTATCCAGTTTTCTTCTGTTCACAGGTATTTGAAAGAAGAACATTATTTATAAATATAAAAAAAAAATATATGCTCACAATGAATGACAAAACGATCTAAGAATTAAAAGACGAACTAATGAAACGAAATTTACCTCATAATGGTACAAAGCGACAATTGCTTCGACGTATACTCGAGTACGATAACGCGCAACCTAAAACAACAAATATTTCTCAGGAAACTGCATCAACAGAATGCTCTTCTGACCGTTTCATAGATGATGATGCGCTTCGTGCCAGAGAATGGGACATGATTCGTCGTGAAAAGGACATCATTGCCAAAGAGCGACAATTCTTGGCGCAGGATAGATTATTGCGAGAAAAATTAATGTTGTTCTCGAAATCAAGCGTATCTGCATCCGAGCCGCGTGCACATAAAATCCAGTGCAGCACTCGAGAAATTGCAGATACTTCGTTTTCACCCAGCGACATAACATCGATGTCAGCTGAAGGATGGGTTACTCGCGTTGAAAATTTAAGGAAAGTATACGAATGGGAAGAAAAACCTCTCCTGATGGCTGCTGCTTCCAAATTGGTCGGACCTGCAAAGTTCTGGTGGGATACATTTCAAGAGTCGACAATATCGTGGGAGCAATTGGCAGGTGGGTTAAAACTTAATTTCCCAAATCGTTATAATGAGCTAGAGATTCATCAAGAAATTATTAAAAGAGTTCGACGTCCAGATGAAAATATTGAAAATTATTGTTTTGAAGTAAATATGCTCGGTAAAAAAATAAACCTCACAGACAAATCTATAATACAACATATTTTAACTGGATTAAACGATAGCGAGATGAGTGCAAATCTTGCAGCAAGCAGCTTCAAAGATATTCCAGATCTCGTCGACAAAATCAAGTTGTGTGACAACATAAGAAAAAGTTCCATGCCAAAACCGAGTTCAAACCACGTGATGATATAAATGTTTTCGAAACCGGCAACTAACACCCCTAATACGAAAAGAAACGAAATATGCTGTTACAATTGTAATCAACCCGGACACTACGCTAGGCAATGTACGCAGGAGGAAAAGGCGATGGAAAGAGAACGCCGCCGATTACAAAATGCAACCAACAATCCCAGAATAAATGGATACAACTTGACGCAGATTTCGACGAGGACGACGAAAATGACAGGATGGCCGAGTCTGTAACATCCCTGCTTAAAGACAATTCCAATTCCATCCCTTCCCTGATTGAATAAGGTAGTGTTCTCAATTGGAATGGCACACTTTCTCAAATAGAGCCCGTCCGAAGAACATCCTTCTTTTCAATTAACTTAAATTCTTTATTAACATTTCATTTACCATTAACAACAAATGGATTCTTAGTAAAATATCAATCAATTCTTTATAATTTGCTATTTAATTTTATCTTATGAGACACGTTAAATAAAAAAATTTATTGACTAAAATAAATGTATGTACATATATTCAATATTATTGACGACTTGGCTGTCAATGTTGAAAAACACTGATTTTCCACATAATTAAAGTCAGCATTAATCTTAAATTTACCTTTTTCCAGCCATGATTCAATGTTAAGTAAAGTTTAGTTAAATAAAATTAAAGGTACAATTCAAAATGTTTAAAATAGAAATATCGCCATTCATAAAGAAAAATGCAGATTGAACCACATCCCGTTTATGTGGTAAGAATTTTATCTAAAACAACAAATCCCAAACTTCAAACAGTTCGTCGATTTAAACCTTACTATAATCTTCTACCCATTTTGCTATCTACATTTTATTTCGGTTTAAGTTTCATTCATTTTTATTTTTCATTCAATTTCCAAGCCTGAACAATAACACTAATAATAATCTGTAGAGTAACGAAGTTTTTGTAAACATTTTTGAATGATTTTTCTTAATCAATTTAGTTTTATTCAAACAGTATTAATTGTGAAAATTAATGCTTTTATCAATCCCTTTTTAAACTAGGCTGGTCACCCTTTAATTTTTGTTTGTCTTTATATTTTATTCCGATTTAAGACCCATGTTAAAGAAGAGTTTGACAGTAGTTCATTAACTGTACTAATACTGACCCAATATTGTCATCCTCATTATAAGCTTGATGGTGGCATTAAAACATGCACTCTATAGAATGCAAATAAAAGTTAAGGGTGTTTTTGTTTAGATGTGTTTGGTTTTTAAGAAGAAATAAAGCACAATCTAATGTTATAGCCAAGAATTTAACTTTATTTTAAAGATAAGGATTTGCCATTATGTTTTAAAAATGATTTCGGGTGAGAGGCCGCCACCGATGGCCCGAATTTTCGACCACTTTTTACAGCGATTGAGGCCGTATGTCAGCAATAACGCTCCGAATATTCTCTTTCAATGCATCAATCGTCTCTGGTTCATCTGCGTAGACAAGCGATTTCACATCATAAGCTCATAAAAAAAATGCTATTTCACTAGAGCATTGTTGGTGAAAATATCGATAAAACAATAAGCATAAAACCTTGCGACGGCTGTGTTCGAAAGAAGAAAATGTCTCAGGAATAGAACGATTTTCAAAGCTCTTTTTTCAATTCTATCCAAAGGGCACCAGCCCAAATATGAAAATTAAACTCGAGTTTTGTTCAAATAAAAGCTTTGTAAATTATACTCAGATCAGAAATGGTTAAAAACTTCTTGCATCGTTGGAGAAAACCTAAACACGTAGCAGTTTTTTTGGCGATTTCGAATATGTGATCCCTCCACAACAAGTGGTTTGTGATGCACATACCTAGAATTGAAATCTGTCCAGTCTCCTCGATGCAAGTACCACCCATGGATAGATGCTTTTGCGACAGTAGACACCATTGAATTTTCGAAGCATTACATTTTACAAGGTTTTTGATGGGGACCATTCCTTCAAGATCAGAATTTAATGAGCTTATCATACGCTGCCGTTGGTAATCCTCATCCGAAGAACAAGGATTAGAATCTAAAAACGAGTATGAAAAGCTGAGGGTACTGTCATCAGCGAAATAATTTAGCGGTTTAGAACTTCAGACAAAAGATCATTTATAAAAATTAGGAAGACTGTCGGAGATTCGCCTTTTTTAGAGACAAGCTGACCAAATACTGTTTTCCATCCACTCGGAAAGAGGTCTGTAGAGTAGCACTGATGGAAAAGCTTACGCAATGGTTTTGCTAGCGTTGAAAAACACCACGTCAGAACAATAGGGGAAAGAAGATTCGTCCCATAGAACCGTTTACGCTTTCAAGTACAGGAGGAGTCGCGTCACTCATTGGCAGCATCGAATTAACAGCAAACTGTGCTGCAAGCAAATTGGCTTTATCAATCGAGCTTACAAAAGTGTTGTCATTGGAAACGAGCGTATGAACCGACGCACGATGACGTAGTGTTGCGCATTTTTTTGAATTGTGCGATAGAGTTCTTAAGAATTCGAATCGTAAAAATTCTATTCTCTGATTTCTGTTAATTGTACGGGCTGAACTCACTTAAGCAAAATCACAAACCCCCATTCATTATTAACGAAATTCCTTATAGGTATAACTTTGGCAATGTTGAAATGCTATATTTTAGTCAAAATTCTACTTTTATTCAAAGACCTAGAATATATTTTTGTAATGTAAATCCAAAAACATATAATTTGCAACAGACACACATATCTGCTCAACATTGATAGATAACAAAACGAAAAATATTATAAATTTGTTTTCTAACTCAAGAGCTAAAGCTTACGTAATACAACTTATCCTTCAACTACTCGTATATCATATCTAATCGCAAATAAATATCAATGTTCGGTTCATGTCTACATGTATGTATGTATTTATTTAGAAAAATTACTTCTTTCCATTTTTACTTAATTCTTATCTATTAATTTAAATTCAAATTGATAAAGTTTAAAGATAATATTTTATTATCAACTATAATGTCATAACTTCCCCTCGTGATTACGATTAGTGATTTTTTCTTTTAAAGAAAATTCTTGTATATTGATTTGCAATCAATAAATACCAAATAAAGTTCATGTATATAAAATAATTTTTAGATTGAAATGTAAATATCAATATTTTATCTGATTTTATTACATGTTTACTCTTTTTTTAAAAAACAATTGCATGCGAAGAGAGCAACGGTTCAGTACGCCTTTTTTAAAGTAATTAAAATGTCTTTACATTTGCTTTTTGTTTTCATATTCTCACGTCTCGTTTTTAATATGTAATCTTTATTTCATTGAACAGTTGTTGCAAAGCAAAAAAAGACTATCATTTTCCGCTCTGCACTTAATAATTATTGTTGGTACCTAAAGACGTTGTATTGGTTTAAAAACTAAATAATACGTAGCAGATCCACAAATGCATATGGAATAAAGTATAAATTATGTTATAATGTTGATAAGAAGGCTATTTTGGGAGAGTATCGAGCTAAGGTTTGCGTTAAGGCAATCTTCAATTTAAAGAATAAGTAAAAAGGCTTAAAAACTGAAGAAAAAACTAGTTCACAACACAATGCTATTCGAAGAAAAGTACGAAATTAAATTTGATACGAACGCAAATTGCGATGTCTATTGCGGCAAAAAAAATAATAACTTGGATTGCTACAACTTTTTTATAGGCTTCTCATTGAGGAACACCAGTTAGATCGCATTCATGGTCAACTTGGAGTTTTTGATAACACAATTTGTAAAAAATGTGAGTAAAATTACGTCTTCGTCAGTTCCTACGTTCGTTTCCAATTACACTCCTTTTGTAAGCTCGATTGATAAAGCCAATTTGCTTGCAGCACAGTTTGCTGTCAATTCGATGCTGCCAATGTTTGGCATGACTCCTCCTGTACTTAAATGTGTAAACGATTCAGTGGGACGAGTACTTAAATATCTTGACATTCACAAACCTCCGCTATTGTTTTTTAACTTCAACAGCTTTTCCATCCTCTACAGGTCCTTTTCCGAGTGGTTGGAAAAAAGGATTTGTCCAGCATGTCCCTTAAAAATGTGAATCCTCCTCCCTCTCTAACTATTGTCCAATAGCACTCACGTCCCCCCTTTTTGAGGTCTTGAAAACTCTGATTTATCATTATCAACTTGAGAAATATTACGAAAAACGAAAGCTTCTTAATTACCAGCATGTATAGCCTTTGTAGTAATAAGTACAGCGGTGATTTTATGGCTTATATAACCGAACAGTGGAACAAATCTTTACATCGTTTTGGAGAAAGTAAGATTATTTCACTTGAGATTTTAAAGGCATTTGATAGAGTTTGGCATCAAGCTCTATTATAGAAAATGCGTGCATTTGGTATTAATAAATCTCTTCTCTGTTGGGTTAGTAATATTCTTTCGGACCGTTCAATGCAAGTAGTATTGGACGGGTTCAAATCTGATACCCAAAAATTAAACGCTGGTGTGCACCAGGGCTCCGTTTTGTCTCTGACACTCTACCTAATTTTCATAAATGATCTTTTGTCTGAATCTTATAATCCAGTAAATTGTTTCATCCTTAATCTTCAAATATATACTACCAACGGCAGCGAATGATAAGCTCATTAAATTCCGATCTTGACAGCATTGTCGAATGGGGAATCAAAAACCACGTAGAATTGAATGCTTCGAAAACTCAATGCTGTCTACTGTCGCAAAAGCTTAACCCTCCCCCAATGCCACTATCCATGAGTGGTACTTGCATCGAGGAGACTGAACAGATTTCAGTTCTAGGTATGTGCACGAAAAACCACTTGTAGTGGAGGGATCACATATTCGACATCGCCAAAAATGCTGCAAAGTGTTAAGGTTTTCTCCGGCGACGCAAGAAGTTTTAAACCCCTCTTGGCCTGGATATAATTTCCAAAGCTTTTATTTGTCCAAAACTCAAGTATAATTCTCATATTTGGGCTGGTGCCCTTTCGATAGAATTAAAAAAAGAGCTTTGAAAATGATAGGCGATCGTTCTATTGCTTAGACATTTTCTTCTTTTGAACACCGCCGCCGTCGTCGCAAGGTTTTATGCTCATCATTGTTTTATCGATATTTTTACCAAGAATGCTCTAGTGAAATAGTCAGTTGTATTCCTCTCGCAGACAATACACCAGGGCCCTATTTCATAAAACTATTAGTCTAATAATTATTAGCGAATTTATTAATAATTATTAGTTTATTAGCAAAAACGTGTTTCATAAAACTTTTTCCGCACTAATAAATTATTTCTCCAGCGCCAATAATATTAGTGGGAAATTATTACTGTAGGAAGATGAAATTTCATATCGACAATTTTATTAGTAAATTTTTCTGCCGGACTAATAAATTAATATTTTATTTTTATTAGTCTACGAACGTAGGTAGAAATACCCTAATAAAAAAATATAGTAGACAAAAACGGTCAATAGCTGAAAACGCTGTCAAAAAAAAATTGCAATAAATTAGTTAAAATTTAACATTTAAATGTTTTCTAATAGTGAAGACGAATGGGAGGAGTACGAACTCATAAGAGCTCGCCGTGTTCGCTTTTTCAAGCCAAGAGTCAATTTTGTGATAAATAATACGTTCGAATTTAATGAAAAATTTAGAATTAAAAGTGAATCCATTGAATATTTGTTGCAAAAAATTGGTCCATATCTTGATACTCCAACAAGGCGGAATTTCGCTTTGTCACCTAAGCAAAGATTACTAACAGCACTTCATTGGCTAGGAAATGGAGGCCAATACCATGGAACAGCAGATATGCACGGCATTTCGAAAGCCACTGTTTGCCGTGTTATAAAGGAGGTTGTAAGGGTAATAAATGAACACGTTTTCCCACACGTTGTGCGATGGCCTAATGACATGAACACTGTTGTAAGAGATTTTATTCTATCAATCAAATGCCTGCTGTTGTTGGATGTATTGACGGCACTCTTATAAAAATTGAGGCGCCTAACAATCACGAAGACCGTTTTATTGACCGCCATGGAAATCATTCCATAAACTGTATGTTGGTGTGTGGACCTGGGCCCTATCTTCGATTTTATTACTGCAGTGCTAAATGGCCCGGTAAAGTGCACGATGCTCGTGTCTTACGAAATAGTATTCTCTATGAAAAAACGCGTCAGAAAAATCAACATTTATATTTATTTTCAAAACATGTCAAAATAATTTTTAAAAATATTTATTATGACATACAGTATTTTGTTTGGGAATTCTTTACTAATAATTTCTACACTAATAAAATATTTGTTTAGGTATGGGATATATTAGTAGAAAAAGATTTTTCTATGAAACTCAAATTTACTAATCAAATATTTATTAGAACTAATATTCTTGAAATTATTAGTATTAGACTAATAGTTTTATGAAATAGGGCCCAGTAGTGCTCGTTCTTCTAGGAATGAGTTTACCCGTGATCCCAACTTCGAACGTACGTAAGTATAGGGATTCTTTCCTTAGCCGCACTACACGAATTTGGAACGCTTTACTAGACTCAATATTTACCACTCATTACAATGTGCAGACATTAAAAACTTATGCAGCGACATCTCCTTTCTAATCTTTTCCTCCCTTCCTAATTGCTCGCACTGTATTTAATCATTACCCCTTTATTGCGCGCGCTTAATATAAAAAAGTTTAAATGCGAACATTTAAAAACCACTTATTCCATTTTAAAAATTAGTTTGGTAACTAAACATGGTACATACTTTAAACACCACACTTCTACGGGGCTTAAGTCATAAGTTGATGGCCAAAATGTGAGTTAATTTCAATGACCACCATACTTACCCGACTTCCATGTCCCATGTTATGGGATGACTGCTTTGTATCAAATTTACTAGTCTGGGAAACATATTTCCAACAAAGTGAAACTAATATTTATTTTATAGGCATCATAAACTTGTTAGAAATGTTTAATTTATAAGTTTAAAAAATATAGCCTAAAAACATTAAAAATATAATGATATGTGCTAACCTGATGACCCAATCACTTACTCGAGGTGTGCTAACCTAATGACTTGCATTGTATGTGAGTTTTGCAAGCTTAAGAAATAGTATTTTGAGTAGCATATTTAATTAAGGAAGTTCAGAAAAACATTCTCACAATACAAAAGACAGAATGTATCTCTACTCTACTGTATATAATCATTGTGAAAACATTTTATTGATACTAACTTTTCGCTCAGCACTGTTCAACTTGCGTAAAATAAAAAGTTAAACTAACCTGATTTCTGGAAAAATTCTAGAATTTCTCTAGATAACAAGGAAGACATGTCGTAGCAAAAGTAATTTCCTAATATTGTTATTCTTCTTTTGCCTAAACTTAATCATTCGTATATAAAGTGGAAGGTATCTTCCTCCATCTCCTCGTCCTCACATCCCCTACACAAATCAGATGAGCCAATACCCATCCTGTTCATGCGTGGGCGCCCAATGAGTTGTGACCCTTTAGGATATCTATTAGCAAAGATAGCAGAGGCCTACATAGTTACAAAAGGTATTTTGTTTTACCTTTGGAAAACTTCGGCCATAGATTTCTAAAAACTCTGCATGTTTCAAGAGCTACCTGCTGTTTGGGATTTCAATAAAACTTTGGTGTTTATTTACCTGCTCTATTGGCCTGTATATCATTGATACCATATGGCTTGGACTGAGCATTGATCCGTTTTTGGCCATTTGTCTACCTTTTCATTACCGTCAATGTCACAGTATCCTGGGACCCAACAGAGGGTAACCATGTTGGTTTCACTGAATAAACGAAGCTCCCTACGGCATTGCTCTATCAGTCTTGACTGTGTGACAGTGGCAGATATGGCCTTGATTGCTGCTTGGATGCAGATAAATTTGTCTATGCATTTGTCTTCCAAATTGTGGGAAGAAAGATCCTTAGCGGCTTCAGAAACCGACAGTACTTCTGCTTGAAAGACACTGCAGTAATTTGGAAACTTTATTGATCTTTCTAGAGGGGGGTTACATGAAAAGATGCCAGACCCTACCCCTCCACCGCCCATTTTGGAACCATCCGTAAAGACAAATAAAAGGTTGGAAAATATTTCCCTTACGCCCTTTTTGTCTTTTGAATTTCGCGGCTATGTACAGAGCTCGTATCTGGCAATACTATACATCATTTGAAAGGTCTTGACATAACCTTATAGATGTGCACACATGGAGTTTACTAACGCCGTAAAGACAGATACATGATTTATTTCTGTGACCCTGTTTTTCATCCAGTCCTTCCAAGTCGGAATTTCTGTTTGTGCTATTGAGTTAAAATCTTTAAAAAGTCTTGCTGAGTGCCAATGTCTATGTTAAAAGTGTTCTTTATGTTTCTGTGAACAAAAGAAGCCCTTTTCCAGTTATTACACTGTATTAGACGTAATGCGCTTTTGGCCGCAAGTTCCTTCACGAATATATCGAGGGGGGATAGCCAGAGCAATGCCTCTAGGGCTGTCATATTTTTAAGATTGGTAACCCTTTCAAGGGTTGGTCACCATACCAAACATGTGTATGTTATTATTGGCCTTACAATGGCAGTGTACATCCACAGAATAGTTTTAGGCCTTGCACCGCATCTTCTACCAAAAATTCTGCTGCATGTATAGAAGGCAACTGAGGCTTTCCTCTCTCTCTTTCTTTCATGTTTTGTTTACAGTTTAATTTACGATTGGGAACCATTCCAGTAATGTGTTAATGTTTATTAACTTAACATTATTTCAAACGGTTTTCTAAAGTAATTTACCAGTTCATAAAAAGGCTTTAACTTTTCTTAGATTGTATCTCCTATTTTTCAGTGTCTTATTAGACGTACAATTAAAACTTTCCCTTAAACAATGTGACTTGTCTACATATATTATAGAAACAAAAAGATAAAATGTGGATTTTGGGGGACTTTTGGACACGCTACTTATTTGGACCGTAATTTATTAGTTAACTGATGCGGCTGATTAACTGTTCCATATAATACAGAAATTCTTTAGTTTAGATAAACATTACACTTCATTTACACATTTTATATTATTAAGACTTCAGTGACGACGAAGTAAAAACAGCAAGTTCATTCAATGCAGTTGCAGTCTTAATTTTCAATGTTTGTTTATTTAGCTCCAAGAAAGAAGCGTTCAATTCATGAGGGAAATAAACCCGCAAATAATATCTTTATTATTTTTGTCTTCTGTAATTTCTATTTACAAAATAAGTTATAGATTTGCTTTGGTTTACGGTTTTTTAGTGAATCTTTTGACTAAAGATAAATGCAAATTTTTATAATATATAACTTGTTAATTTATTCATAAAAAACATGAGTTTTGTATATAAGCTGAATAAATAATAAACTGCGAAAAAGATATTGACTTTGTATCTCTTACTAATTTATATTTGTATTTATATGCACATTTATTGAAAAGATAATGAAATGACTCAGACATGTGGTGCGACGAATATACGAGTATAATAAAAAATTATTTTACACATTAGATAAGCACAAATTATTGACATACCGTTGAAGAAAAAACATTTAATTTGTGTATACAACTATATTTTTATTTTCCTAGAAAATACGTTATGACTAATTTTATACAAAAACAAAAAGTAAAGCCACTTCCTAAAGAATCAAATACAAAGTTTATAGTTTACAAATATTTACAAATCAAATCCCTACTAAATAAATAAAGGACAAGGTAGAGCACAATCTTGTTCTAGAACTTTTCCCTTCTTACAGAAGCAAACTCTCAGCCGGTTTTCGACCCTCCTTTAAAAGGCAACCAAACGAGGAACTTTAAATTTTAAACATTTACCAATCTAGTTGAGCTTCATGGGCCAAATTATTTTCTTTAATCAATTATTTTTTAGGTTAAAGCCCGTTTTATAATAAATGTTTCAGCGTTTTTTAAGATTTATGAAAGACAGGTGAAATCTTACAACGTATGAAAATTTGTTGGAATGTTTTATGAAATACTATAAATATTTTAACTGAAGATAAGAACTGTAGATTTGGAAAACTAAAGCCCTATATACATATACATATAAACGTGTTTTTTGAGAAGTAATATCTCAAAAGCCTAGGTAAGGTAGGGAGGTATTAGAGTAGGATTTGAATTCAAGTCATCAAAACCCATTGACAATGTGCAATTTGATTTCCAGGAACAAAATCTTGCCGACCAGTAGAGTTGCTTCGATATCAACACTGCTAAAAATAAATTGGAATTCAAATAATTAGATCTTGACATATTTTTAGATTTCAATTTCACGGCTATTACTCAGGTATTTTTTTATTGAAGCTTAGATTAGTTCCTTTTTTTACTATTTACATTTTTAAATTATTAAACAAATTTCTACTAAAATTTAGAGTCGGTGACCGCAACTTTAAGAGCGTTAACTTCAATTGTTGGTCGTAATTCTCGCCTTAGTATAGACAGAACAAGATTACTGCAAAAATTTGAGTCCGCTTTTTTGGTGTGTCTCATTGAGGCAAGGGGTTTGTTGAAGGGTCAAAAATATCGCTGCCGTTTAGTCGTCTGTATAAAACCATCCAACTCAGTAAATTCCACTTCGTTCTCATAAATTAGGCAGCGCTCAGACGACATTATGAGGTATTTTTCGTATAAGAAACTGGGTTTTCAACAATCGAAAACTAAGCTGACTAAAGAATTGAAGCCGATGTAGTTCTCCAAGTGGTATCTAGAGATGATGGATATTATCGCAAAATAATTTTCAGTGTCGAAGCTTATTTTCGGGTCAACGGGTTCGTCAATATACAAAACATGTGTTATTAGTGGGGTTAAAATCAACATTTGCTTTATGAATCACTTCATCCTCACAAAATGATTTTGGTTTGGAGTGATTTGCGCGCCAGGGGCGTTTTGAACGTCTCGTTACTGTGAATGGCCAGCGTTATCGCACCATTATTACCGATTATAGCGGCCGTTCAGGTCAAAACATGTGACCGAGTCCCTTAATATTAGGTTACAGCGAATCGACCGCTGCAAAGGTGCCTGCGGTGCAGTGGTCATATGAACATAGTCGAATACCTTCCATAAATGTTTAGATTTTATAATACATTTTTGAAACACAAATGCCAAATGGTTTGTGTTTTATTTAAAAAAAAAAGTTGTCAAGAATATTTGTTGGTGGTATCGTATATGTACTTGCAGTGCTAATTAAAGGAAGGCAGGCCACTCGGGTGTCACCCATTTGGGATTCCAAAACAATATGTATAAGCCAACGGACAGCGAAGAAAAAGATTTGAAAACAAGTCTACTTTTCTTACATGTTATTAAAAAAATTAGTTCTATTTTGTAAAAATCGTACAAACCCCCTTAAAAAAAAACTATGCAAGAAACAGCACCATTTTTTACATATTTTCAAAACTTGCGTCTTGATTTGTCTTTCTGTTATTTCATTTTTATTCTTCAAAAGATGAGATATCTATGTAAATCCCGTTCGTTTGTTATAGCATAGTTACCGCTAACTTTATATCAACAAGCATAAGAATGTATGTCGTTCCTTAATGCTAAAATATGTGGACAAATTAGAAAATTGTCGATGGCTTAATTGACTGACATGCGACTTCCTCGCACGTTCCATCATTGTTGTGGCCTTTTTGTTTCTGTTTCTATTGCAATTCATACCAAACATTTAAGTCCATTTAATAATAACTAGCAAAGTGTGACTAGCCGAAGGCAAGAACATAACCATGCACGGAAATTGTCTACCATAACAAACATTCACATGTATTTATGTGTTTCCCTTGCACGATTAATTTACTTGTATATAGTATATATGAAATGAAGTGTTGTGCCCATTAAATATAAACGTTTTAATTGGGGCATTATGTTTCCGGACGAAATGCTAAACCATATATGCCAAAGCTAAATAAGTATAGCTTTGAATATGAATGATTTGATAAAATTTAAAGAGAATATCTTCTGAATACTTTAGTGAGTAAACATCAAAATTATTTATCATACTCTACCACTTGTTGCAGCCAATGACAGCACAAGTCACTTCAAACACAACAATTGTGACAATGAGAGTCCTTAAGGGGTCGTCAAATATGGATGCGAAATAATTTAATGTTTCAATTTAAATATAAAGTGGCGCTCTGTGCTATACTTATGAATAAGCTAACAAATAATAAGTTGATACTTGATTCTACAGGGTTTTTCAATAAGAGGTGTCATTTAAAAAATTACATTTAAAAAAGGAGTTTTTTTCCAAGAGAAATCAATCAGTGTTCATTAACTTCAGTACGAGCGGGCTTGATGTTAGATTTCGTATTTTTATTTGTTGTATCCTAAAAACGATGAAAAATTCCTAAAACATACATTTTAGGCAAAATTAATTCCAATAAAACTTTATTTGAGAAACTTAAAATAAGGTTAGGTTAGGTTAAGTTAAAGTGGCTGTCCAAGATGGAAACGGACACACTTAGGCCAGTTTAATGGCCCATTGTGATACCACATGAATCTTGAGGCTTCCTCCTAAGCACAATGGAACCAGTTTGAGTCCCTTACGAAACGTGAGAGGCTGATTATGCTGATATGATTTAGATCGTTTAGATTGTTAAATTGTTGATTGTTGTGGTACCCGTGGTATGATGGTTAGTGCGTTGGACTGTCATGCCAGAGGTCTTGGGTTAGATCCCTGCCTATGTCATCTAAAGTTTTTTTCACGGGTACTGCCTCTTGCGAGGAATCGACAAATTCTCCAGGAATAATTCTTGTCATGAAAAGTGCTTTCTCAAATTAGCCGTTCGGATTCGGCGTAAAACTGTAGGTCCTCTCCATTCCTGACAACAGTACTCGCACACAGGAATGGTTGAGAGTTGTAAGTCACTAGGCCCTAGTTCTCAACGGACTGTTGCGCCACCCAATTTACTTATTTATTTATAGATTGTTAAAGAAGAATTCTCCTAGGTAATTCTTGCGTTTTCGAGCCAGAGGGCATGTACAGAGAAGATGAATTGTTTCCTGCTCTTCCTCGTCCAAACAGCTTCTGCAAAAGTCATTTGAGAATACGCCTAGTCACGTGGCGTGCTTTCCTATTAGACAGTGTCCGGTTATGACACCTATTATCGAGCTTATATGCGCTCTGCTAGAGATAGCAAGCACCTTGAACGTTTTAAATCTAGTGTTGACCAGATGTTTTTTTGTAACCTGACAAGTGGTGATGTTGTTCCACCTGGTGCCTGCCCTCCTCACAGCTGCGTCTTGCATTAGCAACAGTTTACAAGTAGCGATTGGTATGCCAGTATGTGCCCAAGTTTAAAAAAGACTTTTTAAACTTATTACAAGAATTATGTTCTTAAATCATCCTGAAACAGTCTCAAGTCGAGCCATTTTTATGTGCGCTTTTGCTCGAAAACGAAAACTTCAAAAATATTTAACCATCAAATTAATAATTTAACAATATTTAAGTAATTAATTTTGGAATTGCGAAGTTTGCTCAAAATCAAATTTTTAAAGATGTACAAGATATTTCAGCAGCTGTTATTAAGTTTTAAGAAATTAAATTAATACGAATATGGAGGTTTATAAATATTTCAAAATTAAACCATTTATGTTTTTGCCAACAAATTCAAGTCCTTGGATTTGATTCCCATTTTCAAGCTTTTGAAATTGGTTCTTTAAATTAAATATTGAAAAAACTTATTTTCGAATTAAATATACTCAAGTGATTTTTGTAATTATAAAAAAATATATTTAAATTATTAAGGTTTTTTTTTAATTTTGGTATATTGGGATAGAAAGTTTGAGGGTATTAAATTGTTTCTAAAGGTAAGTCTAGTTAATCTTAATTCAAGATTAAATGAACTGCAATAAATTCGAAACATACTTAAATACAAGTTTCGAAACATACTTAAATACAAGTTCGTTTATTCTTAAATTAAAACTAAATAAACTTATTTTAACTGTTTGTTTTTATATTTGGTATATTCAAGAATGTGTGATCTTAAAATAAGAATGTTCAATCTTGAAATGAGCCGAATAAATATTTAACTCAAGCCTAATTAGTCTTGAAACAATGATTCGAGACTTATGAAAAACGGGATCCAAACAAGAATTTTCGGCTTGAATTAAAAATTTTCGAGAATACTGTACTTTCGTCTACGGGCCGGCTTGTTTTGACACCGATATTCTTGATTTTTTTCTCTGTGTATTCTTTCCCTATAATTGTATATTCTCGATAGAAAGAAAGATGTCAATGCTCGGTTTTAGAGCATTGATATCTTTCATGTGGCATCAAAAAAAAGTTTAAAGGTTTTAAATCGCAAGATCTCGGTATCCAATTGTAATCACTTCGAAAAAAAACACGACCAGGAAACTGTACTTGCAAATTTGCGAACTTTGATTGCAAAATGTTCACTATTTTTGTAGTGATTTTTAACTTCCCATAGGAAGTTATTGTAATGGGTCCGATTTGTCAAATTGAAAATATTGACATTTCTCGACGATTCAAGGTCCCTAGAGTAGAAATAAAAGATTTTTAGAAAGATGTCTGTGCGTGCGTGTGTACGTACGTCCGTACGTCCGTATATCCGTACGTCCGTACGTTCGCGACGTTTTTTTCGTCGTCCATAGCTCAAGAACCAGAAGAGATATCGACTTCAAATAAATTTTGTTATACAGATAATAAGGCAGAAAGATGCAGAAAGGGCTCTCAAGAAATTTGCGTGGGTGGTTTTTTTACCATAGCAGTTTAAAAAAAAGGTGAAAATTTTGGTTAACCCTAAATATCTCATGAAGCAATGACGCTAGAGACTTGAATTAAAATTTATATTATATATTGTAACGTGATACAAAACAATTATATTTTTGGAAAAAAAATCCCATTAACGGTTTTTTTATAAATCAAAAAAACTGAAAAAAAAATTTGAAAAAAATCAAATTGACAGTTTTTTTTACAAAAAATTAAAAACTGAAAAAAAAATTTAACAAAAGTTGGTAAAAATTGGTTTTCGACTCAAATATCTTTTAAAAAATTTGAGATTATGGCTTCCAACTAATTTTAGCTTATAAGAAATATTGTTTTCAACTTCAGGAAAAATTTTGAGAAAAATCGAATTGACAGTTTTTTTTACAAAAAATAAAAACCTAAACAAAAAAATTAATAAAAGTTGGTAAAAATTGATTTTCGGCTCAAACATCTTTTCAAAACTTTGAGATATTGGCTTCAAACTAATTTTATATTATAAATAATATTGTTTTCAACATTCGGTAAAATTTTGAGAAATGTTGGATTGACAGTTTTTTTTTACAACAAATAAAAACCTAAACAAAACAATACTAAAACTTGGTAAAAATTTACTTTCGACTCAATAGCTTTTCAAAAATTAAAAATATTGGCTTCAAACTTATTTTATTTCACAGAAAATATTGTTTTTGATATTCAGTAATTTTTTATAAAAATACAACAGT
This sequence comes from Eupeodes luniger, assembly GCA_951509635.1. Lineage (NCBI taxonomy): Eukaryota > Metazoa > Arthropoda > Insecta > Diptera > Syrphidae > Eupeodes > Eupeodes luniger. The sequence goes on along the minus strand of OX608075.1, from coordinate 49,608,665 downwards.
CCGTTTTTTCATAAAAAAATAAAATCTCCAAAAAATAGAACGCAAATTTGGTAAGAATTGATACATTTAGACAAACTTTTAAGCAAGACAAACCGATAGACGGGATGGGAAGTTATCAGTATGGGTCGGATCGCAGCCTCTTTTAATTTTTGACGTAGTGTTTATTGCCAAATAACAATTGATTCATTAGTGACAGACGAAATAACGGGTTATTTAAAATCTTTTAAAAATCGTCGCTTATTAAAAAAACGTATACAATTAATGGTCACTAACGTGTGACCCAAAGGCAGCAAACATTTCTGGCCATTTGTAAAAAAACGTACGCAACACCACGCGCCGCCGCCGCCGTCGTCCGTTCTCAGTTCCAAAGCTCATTCAAGCCAATTTGCTTGCCGCACATTTTGGTTTTAATTCGACGCTAAAATTATCGCCCAGTAGCACTCACGCCCCTTCTTTCCAAAGTCATGGAAACGCTGATTAATATCAGCTTAAAAAATTTCTTTAAGATTTAAAGCTTCTTAATGACCGGCAATATGGCTTTCGTAGCAATAGGTCCACCGGTGATTTGATATTTTATCTAAACGAACAGCAGAGCAAATCTTTATATCTTTTTGGAGAAATTAAGATTATTGGACTTGATATTTCAAAAGCATTTGATAGACTTTGGCCCCAAGCTCTGTTATAGAAAATGAATGTTTTTGGTATTGATAAATCTCTTCTTTTTTTGGATTAGAAACTTTCTAACTTTTCAATACAAGTTGTAGTAAACGGATTAAGTCTGAAATTCATACAATAGTTACTGGTGTTCCCCTTTGTCTTTCGATTCTCTTCCTTATATTCATAAACGACATCTTGTCTGCCACTTCTAATTTATCAGCTCAATACTCGCACTTTAGCTCAATACTCGCACTTCTAGGAATGCTTATCAGTTTACCCTTGAGCTCAATTTCGGACGTACTGTCATTTATACAGATTCATTTTTTAACCGCACATCGAGAATGTGGAATGCCTTACCCATTTCTGTTATTCCCTCCGATTTTTATATTCAGAAATTTAAGACCAATGTACACCGGTATCTCATATTAAATCCTTGCTTATTTTCCTAACTCTCGCACTGTGTTTAAATATAAACATAAAAAGGGTAATAATAACCCCTTGTTTGCCTGTAAATTATAAAATAGAATATATCCCATACAAAACGATAACGATACTATACAGGGTGCCTTGCATTCACCGTATGCATATAAAAAAAGTCTAAAGTCTAGGCAGAAAGTCGGTTTAAATTAACTTATATCATATTTGACAAAAATTCATTCAGGTATGGAGTTGGTATTACTTGAAATCACTTTAAAATCTTAACCTATTTTAAAAATAAAACTTCTTAAAAATGTGGCCTCGAACAATTGATTCGCAGTGTGTTTCAAAAACAACTCACTTCATTGTATAATGTTGTATGTCAAGATTTTCATTGCCAAGCAAAAATTAGCCTATATACCCACTTTAACATTAAGATGATGAATCAACTCGTTTGGCTTATAATATGAATTCTCATCATGTTAGGTGTGTGACACTGACTACACGATGTGTATCTACTAATAAACAATGTGAACAGGCAAATATTTAACTCGTAGTAAATATCTATTTATTATTAATTTTTAAGATGACTCAAGGAAGGTGGTGACGGAATAATTAGAATTGTTTTTAATGTTTCGCTATTATACACTCCGTCTCGCTTGATTACGAAAATGCAGTTTTTATGTTTTAATTCTATGATTTTCTTGTAGCCCTTTTGAAAAATAAATGAACCAATATTTAATACTTATTAAGGCAGTTTTTGAATCTAATGCTAGGTAATCAAACGCAAGAGATTATTCAAGCCTTTTTAATGTTTGGGTATATTATTGAATAGTACTCTATGAGACTCTACACACAGCAGGCTGCTTAAATTGATTCAGGAGGTAATACCTCTTATCAAAAACGTGTGTTTCTTTTTGAATGAAATCTACAATTATTAAATTCCCATATGTTTTATTTAATTCGGTGCGATTAGTCGAATTGAAAATGTTGACATTTTTCGAAGTTTCAAGGTCCCTATAAGAATCTAAATAAAAGATTTTTTAGAGAGATGTTTGTGTGTGCGTGTACGTACATACATATGTACGTACGCTATTCGTAGTCCATAAATCAAGAACCAGTGGAGATATCGACTTCAAATAAATTTTGTTATACCGGTAATATACAGTAATGCAGAAAGATGAAGAAAGGAATCTCAAAACCATTGAGTGGGTGGTTTTTTTACCATAGCAGTTTTTTAGCCATAACCTGACGAATGTTGGTTCTTAAGTGCTCAAGAGTAATAATTGGTTTATCTGCATAAACACGGTCTTTCGCATAGCCCCCTAAAAAAGTCCAGTGGTGTCAAATCGCATGATCTCGGTGGTATCGCCACGAGAGAAATATCGCCAGGAAATATTTCTTTCAATAAAGTCATATTCGCTCGAGTTGTGTGGCATGTGGCACCGTTTTGTTGAAACCATACATATTCTCCAAGTCGTATTCTTTAATAGCAGACAAAAAAAGTCGGTTATCATATGACCATAACGCTCCGAATTGACGGTGACAGTCGTTCCATCGTCGTTTTCGAAGAAGGTCCAATCACACCTCCGAACCAAAAAGTGCACCAAACAGTGACTTTTGTGGATGTAACGGCCTCTCTTCAATTATTTGAGGATTCTCAGAACCACAAATACGACAATTTTGTTTATTAACATACCCATCGAGTGAGAAATGTGCTTCGTCACTGAAGAACATTTTGTTCGAAAAATCGCCGTTCAAGCACCCATTCGACGTATCTACGACGGACATTGTGGCTTCAGTTGTTGTGTGAGCTGGACTTTATATGGATGTAGGTGTAGATCCAAATGCAAACTACGCCATAATGTGCCGTAAGACAGTCTTCAATTCCTGAGAACGACGAGGAAACGAAACATTCGGGTCTTCGCTTCACTTACAGCAGCGACATTTTCAGTGGTACGAGCGAAACGATGATGCACTGCACAGGCCTTCCAAAACTTGTAACCAATCCAGTCTCTTTAAATTTCTTCACAAATTTGCCAATTGCTTGCGTAGTTGGACTATCATGTAAACCATAATCTTCTCTTAAAGCACAATATGTGGCTGTGGCAGAATCACCATTTTTGTAGTAGGTTTTAACAATGTATGCGTTGTGCGATAGTTAAGCGATCCATTTTCGTAAACGTCAGACTTTCAACTGAAAAAAAAATTGGTTTAACAACTTAGATTGACAGATGTCGAATTCCAACCCTATACTTTTAAACCGCAAAATGAATAACCCGTTATAAATAAATAAATTGGGTGGCGCAACAGTCCGTTGAGAACTAGGGCCTAGTGTCTTACAACTCTCAACCATTCCTGTGTGCGAGTACTGTTGTCAGAGATGGAGGGGACCTACAGTTTTATGCCGAATCCGAACGGCTAATTTGAGAAAGCACTTTTCATGACAAGAATTACTCTTGGAGAATTTGTCAATTCCTCGCAAGAGGCAGTACCCGTGAAAAAAAACTTTAGATATGGCATAGGCAGGGATCGAACCAACGACCTCTGGCATGATAGTCCAACGCCGTTATAATATGAAAATAGTTTATTCTTGATTCATTATGCAATAAGTTTTTCACAGATAAGTGCGGAGGGTGTGAAAAATGTTGTAGACGGAGTGTATTGCATTTGTAATTCAACTAACTTGTTGGTCTTGTATTATTAGTTGAAATTGAATTTTCGAATGGTCTCAGATTCAAAATATCCATATCACCCCACGATTAGGTTTTTAACATTTAAAGGCGTACACAATGAACCCAAATGCACACTATGAATCGATTTTATTATTTTTCTCTATAGTTGAACCTCACCTAAACCTTCGCTGTTCTTCCGCTGTTCTTTAAAATTGTATTTTGCAATGAAATTTCATTGAAGATATGTTTTTTTTTTAATTTATTTGATAAACTTTCGTAATGCTATTAAAAGTTCACGCACGTATAGTCAATAATAAACCTCTTCTTTAAGGTTCAAATACATGATTTAAAAAAGTTAAATTTATCAAGGAAAAAAGTAATTTTAAAAACTTTATTAAACCTTTTAGTTGCAGCAGTAAAACGTTCGGAATGAGCTGAGCATTTAAAGAGCAAATTAAATTGCTTTAATCTGAAAACAAAACTTATTTCTATTTAAAATAATTGCCAATATAAAAATAAATCGATTACGAGCCAAAGGCATTAAATCGCACACTTTGACATACATTTAATGCTTATAGAAATAATATATTTGAGTGTGTTTTGTATAAAACTAAAGAACTATAAGAACTGCAGAGGTTTTCCATATAAAAGATTCATCTATAAGAACGCATATATTTCAATCCACGTTTATTGCATTTTGAGGACATTTATGTAAAATTGGAATTTATTTAATTGGTAGTTAAATTTTTTGTTATATTAATCCTTTTACTTTATTTTATTGACGTCTTGATGGCAAGGATTTAATTCGATTGTTATGACCTTAAAAAAACCTACAGCTAAAGGCACAAATAGATAAAAGATACAACTCTTTATATTTTTCTGACGATTTTAAAGGAGGAAAGCGGCTTATTGGACATACGCAACGCATCTATTTGTTATTTCAAAGAGAAAAGGCGCAAGTTTTCTCAGCGGGAGTCTGAAAATTAATTAATAATTATTAGTTCGAGAAGAACTATAATAGTGAACATGTAACCTAACTGCCTTGTTTTCCGTCGAAAATATATTGTGTGGTTGGTTTATATTTCTTATATGAAATAGAAACTTTTGAGTGAATGATCTTTATATTTCTTTAGATGAACAATATTTGAAAAATAAAAATGTTATTTTATTTTAATTCAAGCACATTTAGGGTCATTCGTTTTCGGTTTTGAAAATTAAACTAAAATAAAAACACAAATAACGATACATTTTTGATGAACATTTTATTTCGTGTGGCGTTTCCAATCAAGTGCAACACGATATTTGAGATTCTATTGAAGAATTTTGTAACCACTTTTTTTTAATATTCAGGGGTACAACCGGCTTAGACGATTTTTGATAAATGACAATCAAATTGAACGAATCTGATCGATGATCTGACTGATAGCTCTAGCCAATTCCACCCCAGGATGTATCTCGGTCACAAATTAAGTATATTTGGCTTTTATCGCTTCTTGAGTTCAACGATTATTCGCTTAACCATAGTCTTTTGAATATCCCCTCAGAAAAAAAAAATCTCAAAATGATCAATTACTTTCTCCAAACGTAAATTTACGCGACAAGAAAACTTCTTACGCAATAAAGCCATAATTTGACTGATGACCCCTCTTGAAGGAACCACTTATCGCCCACCAAGTCATGATATTTAATCGGCGCGTCGGCGGCAACTGCCCTAAGAATAGGTTGTCCTTCGACTATAACGCTTCGAATTAACAGTAACTGATACTTTTGTTGGTTTTTATTGTCTGCTGTTCCAACAAAGAAGCGTACCTACGGCGGCGGCGGCAGCGGCGGCGTGAATGCTCAGCAGGCTTCAAATGTCCTTGTGAGGTCTATGGCACGTTTAATTAATGCGAAAGGTTGGAAATTGATAAATTCGGATCACCACCCGAACTTGTAGTTGCAGCTCGCCTTACCACACCAATACCGCTTCCACAGCCTTTTAATTGTTTTAACAATTTTAAATCGTTGTCCGATTAACATTTCAAATGACAATTGAATTTGACAGATCAGTCACCGACTGATCTCTGAGCCGTCAACATCGTTTCCTCGATTGTTCTTTTGCTCGCTTCCTAATCGGTTAATTTTCTCATCGCACTTCTCCTATTTCACTCTCACATCCCTCCTTCTTTTTCGGTTTCCCTTTTTCCCATTATAAATAATTTTGTATACTTAATTTGTGTAAGAAGTGAATAATGGCCTCCGGGCCAAATGTGCTGAGAGGCAACAGGTTTGCTGAATTATTTCAGCCACCTGACCCGCCTCACAAAAGAAAGAAAAAAAATAACACTCCCAACAAAATAACAATTGAAGATATCCCATCCCACTCAAGTTTTAAAAACCCCAAATTCATAGTGATTACCCCTACCAACCCAAAAATCCCCCTTACTTCTATAAGCGTGTTTATACTAAAAAAATCAATAGATGCCATAAGCACTTCGTATGAGTATATAACACAAACACGTATGAGTATAAGTCACAACAACAGCGTACGCTCCCTGCTTGATTAACGTACCTGAAAATGAAATAATCAAGGAAATGAAAGACCAAGGTGCAACAGAAGTCTTTAAATTTAAAAAAAAATCTGACGGTAACGAAGAAAAAGCAACAGGTTTAATGTTATTTACATTCGACCTCTTCCGTCCTCCACAATCGATAAACGTAGGTTGGTACAATATCAAAGTAGAGGAGTATTTCCCCAATCCCATGCGGTGTAAAAAATGTCAATTACTCGGTCATACCATGAAGAGATGCACAGGCACGCTCACTTGCGTTACTTGTAACCTACCTTTACCCCACTCCCCTGAAATTTGCACCCGCACTTTATGTGCTAACTGCTCAGAAAGTCATCCAGCCTCATCTAAGCATTGCAAACGGTTCTTAGAAGCAAAAGAGATTTTGAAAATAAAAACAATAAACAAATGTAGCATGGCAGAAGCCAAGAAAATATATAACGATCAAATCGCTGCTACTCCCACAATCTCTTTCTCTTCCGTAGTGATAAACGGTACAGAACCCCCTCCGAATTGTCATATAGAAACAGCTAATTCCTTAACGTCTCCTCTTTCCATAGCAAATACCTCCACATCTAACCCACCAACAAACAATCCGTTTAAAAAAAACATTAAAATCAACAAGCTACTCATCTAATTCTTCTAATACTCCAAATACACTCAACTCAAACTCAAACCCAAACCCCTCAATTCCCGCTTCATCCTCTATTATTCAAACAGCACAAAACTCTTATCAAAATAAAACTTCCGTACCAAAACCTATTATAAATGAACCAACAATCGATCACACAAACTCTCCTAAAACCTTGAACACAACACCAAACACTCTTACTCTCAAAACAGCAACAAACAAAAGCTCCTCTCTCCAAAACACCTCTCTAAAAACACACAATACAATCTCTACAATTAATAGCCAACAACTACATAATTCACAACACCTTAATCTCCCCAAAAACTCTCTTAATTCCACCGCAATAGCGTCACCTTCAAACCTAAATTCTAAGAGTAACCTACAACATACAACTGATTCATCTCACATAATAATGGAAACCGAAAACATCTCCCAAAGCGACGATGATGAAGACATCTAAGAATACAGTCGACTCCCTAAATAACGACTCTGTCGTCCGAAGGTCGAATCACTCAAACACCTCAAAGTGTTTCAATGATTCGACTTTGGGGCGACAGAGTCAACCAAATCACCATATAAATTCACACCGCAACTTTTCACAGTATAAAACCTTTTATACTGTACATAAGCCGCACCTAAACTCAGCTCGTACAATCCTTAAGATTCTGCAATGGAATCTAAACGGATTTCTAAATAATTTTCATGAACTCGAGCTATTGATAAAAGAAATAAGACCACAAATAATAGCACTGCAAGAAACCCACGTTTATGATAACCTTCCAATTAAGACTCCCAAGCAATATTCTGCCTATTTTCATAATTTGAATTCTATTGACACTGCAAAACAAGGAGTTGGCCTGCTTGTTCACAAGTCAATCCCACATAAATTTATACCAATCAACTCTAACATTTCAACAATAGCCGTAGAAATAAATCTTAACTTTAAAATAACCATATTATCCCTTTACATTCATCCAAAACAAACTTTCTATTCACCCGACTTAGAAGACATTCTAACAACAATAAATTCTCCACTAATAGTTACTGGAGACTTTAATTCATGGAATACACTTTGGGGTTCGCCCTCGACAAATAACAGAGGTAAAATAGTTGAAAATTTTGTATTAAATACAAATCTTGCCGTACTAAACGACGGTAAACCAACACATTTCTCAACACACAAAACTTACACGCATGTCGACCTGACTCTGGCATCTCCAAACCTCCTTCCAAATATCACCTGGAATAGGTCCGACTTCCTGCACGGCAGCAACCATTTTCCTATCTTAACATGCATTAGTTTTAATGATCAATTAACACAATACAAACCTTCTCCAAAGTTCTTAACTGACCATCCAAAAAATTCGTCCCCTGGTGGAACCCTGAAATTGCTGCCCTCCGCGAAAAAAAACAACACCTTTGGAAAATTTATCAAAAATATCCGAATGTAACAAACCTTATTAATTACCGTAAGTCCAACGCCATTTTTCGCAGAAATGCTAAAGCGGCAAATATCGAAAGCTTTAAAAATTTCACCTCAAACCTAAATCCCAATACATCTAGTAAACAAATTTGGTCAGATATAAGAACACTTACAGGCAACTACGTACCCCATTCAATAAAAGTAATTGAAACTGACAATGAATCCCTAACGGATCCACACTTGATCGCCGAATTTTTTTCCAAACACTGTTCTGCTTATTGTAGTGATTCTAACTTTTCTACTCAGTTTCAAGAAGCCAAATTAGCATCATTCAACTTAAGACCGACCCAAAATAACCTATCACTACAAGCAAAACAATTAGAATCTCCATTTAATTTACTTGAATTGGAATGCTGTCTTAGTTCAGTCAAAGGCAAAACACCTGAATATGATCGCGTATCGTATCCGATGCTAAAAAACATGCCACTAAAAATCAAAAAGCGACTGTTGGAACTTTTCAATGAAATATACAACCAAGGGATATTCCCACATTCTTGGAAAATTGCCACTATAGTTCCAATCCCAAAGCCTAATAAACACCCTACTGATATAAACAGTTATCGACCTATTTCCCTTCTACCCTGCACAAGCAAAGTGTTAGAGAGAATGGTCGCCAAAAGACTTCTTTGGTTCATTGAGAAAAACGAACTTACAAATCCAAATCAAGTAGCTTTTAAGCACACCCGCGGTACAATAGATTCACTTCTACATATAGACGAATATATATCAAATAGCTTATCATGCAAGAATCACATCTCAATCGTTTCAATAGATTTCGAAAAGGCTTTCGAACGTATAGGTATACACATAATATTGAACAAACTTGTCAAATGGAATATTGGACCTAAAATTTTTCATTTTATTAAATCATTCTTGAACAAAAGATCTTTTAAATCCAAAGTTAATAATTGCTTTTCAAAAATCCATGCAAGCGAAAACGGAATCCCACAAGGATCTCCGTTATCGGTCATCCTTTTTATTATAGCTTTTAATGACATCAGCGAAATAATATTAAACTTTAAAAATATCGATCATTCAATTTACGCTGATGACCTACATATATATAATGTCTAAATGTAATAATGTCATCCAATCTATTAATTTATTTAAAGAAGTCATAAACGAAATCTGTAACTGGTGTTTACACTCTGGTGCGAAAATATCATTAAATAAAAATAAACATCTACATATATGTAGAAAGATTAAATGTTCTAATTTTAACATTGAAATGAATCATGTAAACATTGAGACTGTTAGTAGTTTAAGTATTTTAGGCATAATATTCGACAGCAAGTTTAAATTTAAAAAGCATTGTATTGAATTAGTTAAAAAATTAGCTCCTAGACTCAATATTATAAAATATCTAGCATCACGAAATAGCCTTGTTCATACCAACACACTCATTACCACAGCAAAAACAATTTTGTTATCAAAAATTGAATATGGGCTTACAATTTATGGCAAGTGTGCTCCTTCTAACCTTAAAATCCTAAACCCAACCTACCACACGGCAATAAGAACAAGCCTCAGAGCTTTCCGTACCACACCAATCAAAAATATGATGGCCGAAGGAGGATTTAACAGTATCGCTGAAAGGAAGAACCTTCTTACCGCACGGTTGGTACCAAAACTCTTTGAAACGTATAAATCGCCAATACACGCAGATTTAACTAAAATTCTAATTCGTAAGAAAATACCAAAACAGCCTTCAACCTTATATGCAGCTGTTTCTTCTGCAAGAAACCTCAATATCCATGCTAAAATAAAATGTATACCCATCGAAAAACAACCTCCGTGGTTACTACCACCCAGTACCATCGACACTTCCCTGGCAAAATATCCAAAAAACATAACACCAATTGACACTTACACACAAGTGTTTTTGGAACTCCTCAGCAAATACCCTGAAAGCAAATGGAATGTTCTCTACACGGATGGCTCCAAGTGTGACGAAGGTTGTGGTTTCGCCGTCGTCAACAAGCTTGGTGAAATTAAATCCGCTGCAAAAGTTCCGGACTATTTCTCAATCTTTACTTCAGAAGCTCTGGCCATATACGAAGCCACCAAACTGGCAATAGCATCAAATAAAAAAACCGTTATTTTCACAGACAGTTTATCTACCTTACAAACTATCACTAACATCAAACGCCGCACACCTCTGATAAATAATATCCGTGATAATATCATATCACACAAGGATAAATTAAAAATTATCTGGATCCCTGGTCATACAAACATCCAAGGCAACGACGCTGCTGATAGAAAAGCAAAGGAAATATCAACTAACCCCAACATCGAAATATCTCAATTTAGTCCCACAAAAAAAGGACTTAACTAAATATATTAATCAACAATTTCGAACACAGATCAAAGATAATTGGAGTTAATATATACACCACTATACCAGTTTCAACAAAGATTGCTCACCAATAACCTACCCATCAGATACGCCAACCAATATGAACAGATGCTTCATTCGACTTCGTCTAGGACACACCTGGTTAACCCACAGCTACATACTAAGAAGAGAACCCCAACCAACATGTCACATTTGCCAAACAAACAAATTACTAACCATAAACCATATTATAACAGAATGTAACACCATTAATCAAACTTGTAAACAATTAAATAAAGAAAATTTAAGTTTTCTGTTATCAAACTCATCCGCAAAACATATCAAAGACATTTATGACATATTGAAACACCTAAAGATAGAAAAATTTATTTGATATTTGTAAATAAGTATTTCAAAAAAGGGGAGGAAGTAAGGGGTTTCAGGAGATCGTGTACAATAATTGCGCTTTCTCCTGACACCCCTGACTTCCTCCCCTCATATTTAATTTTATATTTAAGTATACATTATTCTTAAAAAACATTTTGTAAAACTACATTTTCACCCCAGCCAAAAGCGTAGTACTAGTGCTGTAGTTTTTAAGATTAGTTTGTAACATTTATGTTGCGATTAATAAATAATAATAATAATAATAATAATTTGACAGATTTCTAATTCCAGCGCTTCCACTTTTAAACCCCGAGATGAATAATCCTATATTGTCGCCTTCATAAGCAGCCCTCGTTCATTGAAAATTATATTTCAAATCCTTTTTCTAGAACAGAAGGATATGTTATAGTTATTAGTTTATTACTATATTGCTTTATATAGTGTAGCACTTACTAATATAAACATAATACTTAACTAGCTTCATAAGTCCAAGAGTTTGAAATTAATACAAAAATATTTTATTCATGAACTCTCGTGTTTTGGTGAAATTTGTAAGTTGTGAGGTTTTCTTTTGAGGCCGACGGTATGTGTTCTAAAAAATATTAATATTGATATTTTGCATTTACCTTTTTAAATTCTACATAAATAGCCAATCTTTACCTTTTTCACTTTACTCAATCCAAACAGGAATTAATCAAGAACATTTTAAATTAAAGCTTAAAAGCAAGGGTGGACCCAGACTTTTAATCAGCGGGGGGGGGGGAGACAGGTGTGTGACACACTTAACACAAGTACGAGTTTTTGAAAACCGCTTGAAAATGTTCTCTAATGTTCTGTAAAGGCGGCTGACAAAAATTTAAATAACACAATGTGTATCTTAACATTACATTTACACATTTCAAGGGATAAAGTGGCAGGTTTAGTTATTACATTATCTTAGAACGCTGTTGTCCAGTAAGATATAGTCTAACTATTTAATTTGTACGATGAAAATATTCTAACATTCCAACAGTTTTCTAAATATGCCATATTTAAGAGGTAAAATACAACAGTGTAGAGGTGCATTTTTTGGTGCATTTTATGCTGAAATGTAACAAATTATGTTGAAACGTAGCTTTTTCCAAAAAAAATAAATTCTGTTCTTGTTGGCATTTCCATAAATGCGAAGTATGCTTCAAGAAAATAGATGCGAAACCCATAAAATGTGGAAGTTTGCCAGAAAAATGATATCCTTTTTCGTAGGAAAATAAAACAGAATCTGATATGAAGAATTTTCTGGCTTTTTTTAACGTATTTCTTTTCGGACTCAATTTACGGGTATCTATAATCTGTCTGCTTGATCGTTAATTAGAGCTGATGCTAGAAGAACAATTCTAAAAACTTACTGTTTCGCGTGAACCTTTTGATCAAAAAGGAGTCAACAAAACTTAAAATTGTAGAGACAAAAATGATTGGTTCAAATAAATTGGGAAAAAACTTATTTGTGTAAAACTCAAAAATTACACGTTGCAGCATTTTTGTTCACTTAAGTTCTCGAGAGATTCAAAGCTTTTACATAAAACGTTTATTATATTTTTCAATCCGCCATTAGTTTAACAAAAGTGTCACTTTTGTTGTTTTGGGACATTTATTTCAGAAAGTAGATTTCCTTAACTTACACTATTTATGCGCGTCAAAAAAATAAGATGGAATTAACGACGAGTTTCAGGAATTTAAAGGCAACTTAATATCAAATTGGTGACCTCTTATACAAGGTTTCTTCTTAAGAAGCTGAATATTTGCTCTTTCTCTCAGAAAAGATCTCACGAAAATAATTTAAAGCATTACTTTAGTTTCTCTTAACTGTGTGAAAAAAAAACAAAGATTTAAGTTTTTAGTTATATTAGTAGTAAATAAGCAAAAACTGCTTTTTGGTGAATATCGTTAAATTACTAACAAATCCTTAGATGAAATCTTTACTTATACAACTTAACTGAATAAGCTGTATGGCTCATATGACCCCCTCCCCTGGATCGTCTATTAGTAAAAAGTTAATAAATTTGTGCTGCTCGACTGGAATGGGACTTAATTTCTGATTTATACTTCGCATCTGCAGCGTTCTAGTCTTAAACTAATAGTTACCTTCATTATTTAAACCCAACATGATTTTATATGTCTTTATTTTATCTTTGATTGTTTTTGGTACACGTATTTTTACACCATTTAAAAATTTTAAACACAAAAGAAAAATAATGAGGGACACATTTCTTATTGTTTTAAATTCATCTTATTAACCGTCACGATGGGAATAATAACGTCAAATAAAGCTAATTTGTTCACAGGTGACAAAAATAAACACACTCAACGTCCCTTGGGCTTGAAATCATTTTGGAACCCAAGTTCTCTGTTCATTATTTATATTTTAAACTATAAGGAGCCCTCTTCATATTTTGTTCACTAGTTGTGTAGTCAGAAAGTTAAATTGATATTGAAAATCAAATAGTTTATAATTTCAAAACCCATACTTTGACGAAATTGTTTGCCTAATTGCTTTAATCACGTATCCAACTCTTGAACCTGAACTACCCTAAAATAATTTTTGTCTGACTGACATTTTTTATAACACGACAATTATTAAAACAAACAATGTTTTTACGATCCAAAAATGATACACGCATTTTCCTGGTCATTCAAACACGTGTATATACATATTTACAATCCTGAGTTGTTAATTTTACTTGCAGACTATCTTACCACTATGACCCTTTATGACGATGTACAAAAGTAACATACAAACATTATGTCCATTTGGTTACTTTATGATATCCTCATGTCCACAGCTAGTGCTACTGGCCTTACTCTAGGTTAAGTATTGTTAAACACTATACGTTGCAACATTGTATGAGCGCTAAAATCTTTTACAATCATTGGATTTGGAAAGGAATCAATATTTAGCATCGCATACTTTGTATGCATGACGAAAAGATGTCATGAGATATGAAATTACTCTTTCCATGGCGCCAGGTTTTAGTGATGATGGTTGTGTCAAAATAAGACTCTTTTGAATTGTACTTTTCTGGCTTCCACAGGTCTATATTAAGCTTTATATAGCCCGTCTTCTTAACTAACATTACAAGCTTTCCACTAAGAGTTTTCTTTTCAATATTTAAAAAATCATCTTTTTCTTTGCATGGGATTTTCTTTTTTGTAAGTCCTTGATAACTTCACTTCACGAACTCCATATTTAAGGTCTTGAATCATTTGTGGACCAATGACATAGACGTTATATCTGCCAAGAGGCCCCAAATAAAAACTTCTAAATGTGTTAAATCACAGGGCTTCGGTGGACATTTTGATAACCTATTTTTTCTTTGGTTGTGATTGCAAAATGTTCAGCATTTTTGTAGTGAGAATTTTGATGATCCAATGCGTTGTTGAAGAGTGTATCGTCCCGTTTTTACAGTAATGGATTGATCTTTACTTGTGAAGTATTAAAAGGCCACAGTTTTAAAACTGACAGCTGCTCAATTAGTGCAATATTCAAAATCAAACCTCTTATTGAAAAACCCTTTACAATGCTAATTCAATTTCTACAAAATTTAATAAAATATTTTCAATTTTGTTTCCCAGATTTCGAGTTGGATCAATTTACACATATATAGGAGAAGTATGCGTTTCGATGAATCCATACAGGCAAATGAATATTTATGGTCCAGATACGATAAACAAATATAAAGGTTAATAACTTAAGACTTATTTCATAAACAGGTTTTTATTAATAAATTTTGGCAATTTCAGGTAGAGAATTATTCGAAAATCCACCACATCTTTACGCAATTGCAGATTCAGCACATAAAATTTTGAAACAACGACATCAAGACACATGTATTCTTATATCTGGAGAATCGGGAGCTGGAAAAACAGAAGCCTCTAAAATCATAATGAAATATATTGCTGCCGTAACAAATGTTCAAGGACAAAATGAAATTGAAAGGTACGTGGTTTTTTGGGTTTTCAGTTTTTGGAAACTCTTAAGAAAAAAACCTTATGATATATAATAATTAATATTTCACGCAATATGACAAATCAAATATAGATGAAAAATAATTCAACAAGATTGAAAGTGACCTTTGAATCTCATCTAACAATTAAAACAATTTCAAATCAAAGGCAAAGGAAAAAAATATTTTCTTTATTGAAGAGAAGAAACATATTTTCTCATTTCCGAAGTTATTTTTTTACATGAAAGTTTTAATCGATGAAGTATGTATCTATATTGGCTTCGATGATTCAGAAATTGAAGCTAGCTTGCATTGAATGCATGCATAATGAAATAATAAATAAAAATTGAGAGTTAGATCACGTAACATATAGTTATTACTTTTTTCACTTTCAGTCTCTCTCCTTTGTTAAATAATTTAGTATTAATAATTTGTTTTTTCAGTTTTCTGTTTTATTCAGTTTTTTTAATTTACAAGCTTTTCACTCAATTTAAAATTGAAACATTGATTCAAATCGTACCGACATTAAATCCTGTTTCCAAAACAATAGGCAAATCAAAAAATGTGGGTTAATTATTTTTTGTAGAAAATAAAAGATCAAACCAGATCTCTAAATTCAAGCGTGATGGTTAGTGCGTAGGGCTGTCATGGTAGAAGTCTGGTTTCAATCCCTTCATGTGCTACCTTAAAGTTTTTTTTTTTTCACATGTATCTACTGGACCTTGCGAGCGAAGATTTGACCAATCTTCCAAGTATAACCATTGGCATGAGGAAGTTCTTCTGAAATTAACTATTTGGATTCGGTATAGAAACTGTAGGTGCCCTTCATTCCAGACATTATTAAGGCAATGGTTGAAAGTTACAAGTCATTAGGCCCTAGTTCCATAACCCATACGTCGCACACTGGGGCAGAACGACCCTATTGGCAGAGAGAAAAGAACTAATAGAAAGAACCAACTTCGACGGTTGCTCTCCTTTTGCCTACAAGCTGTGCTGTGATTGCATATTGCAACTTGCATATGTATTAACTCCATATAAAAAAAATGTGGGGAACAAATACTTATGCAAGTTTATGTGTATACTCACCACGAGAGAGAATAAACTTTTCTCTCTTTTTTCTCTGCTCACCACCTTTGAAAAATGGCGACCACCTTTGAAAAATGGCGGATGTAGTCAGCTGTTCAGAGGTGTTCAAAGAAAATTCAAAATTGTGAATGAACAAGTTTTTGGTACTCTCATTGTGTTCGTTTGAGAGTAATATCATTCGAATATGAAGTGAAATGAATTACTCTTGTTAGGTGCCAGAACAATGAAGAATTAGAAACAATTCTAAATTACGCATTTAGAGAAATATTAGTTAGTTATTTGAAGCCAGTTTTAATCATTAAGTAAGTAAAATAAATTAGGTGGTGGACTCTGAAAGCACTACAACTATTATTTTTATTATTAGCTTCGTTTATGCGTTTAATTTTCGCTCAGACTGTTGAAAAATGCAAAAAAAACTCAGATCTGTTTCAATTTTCAGAGTTTATCGACTTAATTTTGTCGATGCGAGAGTTTCAGGAACATTGAAAACGAGAGTTACAGAATGTAAACATGGAACATTGAAAACATTTGTATATACTCATCTCTTTTTTCCATTCCTATTCTATTTGTGTGTACTCGTTGTTTATTTTCTTTACATTACTCACGACATTTCCAAAATGCTGAAAATAAGTGATTTAAGTAGAGACTAAATAAAAAGACCGTCAACTTGTTACTTCTGTTGCCAATTTTCATTGCATAAAATTTGTGAATAGGTGATAAGCTATTCTTACTGCTTTCAACTAAGGTAGTATGTTGCTTTTAAAGGCTTAACTACATAAGCCGAAAAGTACTTTTGTACTAAAGTAAAAATATTTGTAATTATTATCGCAGCCAAATTTCATAATTGATTTTTTTGGTGGATAAAAAAGCTGAAAAAGTAATTCATGACAAATAAATGTTACGTTAACACTAAGTTCCAGAAAATATCGATTGATACCGCAATTGCAGAAGATATGGATATTTTATATAAATATTCCCGGTAAACTGTAGAACTTTATTATTTCCGCCTTTTATAATTCAATGTAATATAATTAAATGCAGTATATTTTAGATAATACAGTAGTTAAGTTATTAGTTAAAGTATACTATTGAAATAAACATAACATACATTTATAAAAAACATGTACTCGTTCATACGAGTATATACAAATAAAGTCTAGTCTAAAAAACCTTAACCTTGTTACACTCTTTCTGCACACATCCTTTCTTGTTTTGGTTGTTAATGCCATCTATCTGTAACTTAGAGAAATAAAAGAGAAAAACAAATTCACCACCAACTTCCGGTATAACTTCTCCCGCTATTTATTGACAAACAAAAATGTTTTGCTAGAATTAATTTGAATTATATTTAGTATTTTTGTAGATATAAAAACGACAAGATGTTAGTAAAATTAAAGAAAGAAATTCATGAAAATTACAAATATTATAATGAGACTTTAAAAAACGTAGCCTTCTTGGCTATCAATAAACAAAAATGAGAAATGTCGCATTTCCCGGAACTGATGTTTTTTTGTGTACTCTTTCCGAGGTGAAAACATGTATACACCGATACGAATTCAACACGCTATAAAAAATGAGAGTAAGAGGTTTCGAAGAGACGGTGACGAGGAATTTTGGCTCTCTCATTAATTTTTTTCTCTCTGCTATTGGTGGCAACAAATCAGCTCACAGAGCAAGGAACCCGCGACCATTTCTAAAAATGTTTATGTAATCAATTTATTAATATTTCTAAGCCCAACAATGACCACGCCCACTTTTTGTATTTAAAAAAAGTTGAAAAATTAATAAACCAACTTTTTCATAGTATCAAGATAAGATTTAGGGTTGTCAAATTGGTCATAAATACGCTTGCCAACAATTATATCCTTTTTCCTTATGTTTTCTTTTTATTAAATTAAAAAATACAGCAAATTGATTTTCATTGATTAAAACAAAATCATTGCTGTCTTCACCACTGCTATCTTCCTTAGTCTCAGAATAATTATATTAAACAGAAGGAGCTTTCAGCAAATCCAATGCTTCAATTGGCAGGTCCTACTCCTTCATCCGGTAGTTTCCTCAAGCCTGTGAATATGGGATCAAAACTTAGTAAAAAAAGACTTAAAAATGTCTCGGTTAGTATTTTCCCTACTTGATTTCCGAGAATGTTGTTCTCTTTTATTTTTGAAGTCCTTGTTTCTTGACTCTTGAGCTTCCTCAGTGAGTTAACCAATTGGCAAAAAAGCATCGACTTTTATTTGTGTTCCATGAATTAAATATTTATGAAGGGTTGGTGACATGTAATACCAGAGATACTTTTCCAAATAAAATCTTGCAGTATCAATTGCGAAAGTTTTAAACTTCTCGACATTAATTTCATGGTCATTACCACAACAATCATAATAGTGTGCATCTGGCCATTGGTTTGTCGGTTTGTAGAAGCTAATATGCATGAAATTGTTTGTTATCTCCGTATCGGAGATAATTGCGCTTCAACTGCAACACCTAAAGCTTCTAGGCCTGACATTCTATCGGGTGATTTTTTAAGAGCTTGAGAACTTTTTAAAAAAAAAAACGCATAAAATTTGCAAAATCTCATCGATTCTTTATTTGAAACGTTAGATTGGTCCATGACATTTACTTTTTGAAGATAATTTCATTTAAATGTTGACCGCGGCTGCGTCTTAGGTGGTCCATTCGGAAAGTCCAATTTTGGGTAACTTTTTCGAGCATTTCGGCCGGAATAGCCCGAATTTCTTCGGAAATGTTGTCTTCCAAAGCTGGAATAGTTGCTGGCTTATTTGTGTAGACTTAAGACTTGACGTAGCCCCACAAAAAATAGTCTAAAGGCGTCAAATAGCATGATCTTGGTGGCCAACTTACCGGTCCATTCCTTGAGATGAATTGTTCTCCGAAGTTTTCCCTCAAAATGGCCATAGAATCGCGAGCTGTGTGGCATGTAGCGCCATCTTGTTGAAACCACATGTCAACCAAGTTCAGTTCTTCCATTTTTGGCAACAAAAAGTTTGTTAGCATTGAACGATAGCGATCGCCATTCACCGTAACGTTGCATCCAACAGCATCTTTGAAAAAATACGGTCCAATGATTCCACCAGCGTACAAACCACACCAAACAGTGCATTTTTCGGGATGCATGGGCAGTTCTTGAACGGCTTCTGGTTGCTCTTCACTCCAAATGCGGCAATTTTGCTTATTTACGTAGCCATTCAACCAGAAATGAATGTAGACCATAAATCGGACGTAAAGCGCGAAACACATTTCGAACCGAACACTGATTTTGGTAATAAAATTCAATGATTTGCAAGCGTTGCTCGTTAGTAAGTCTATTCATGATGAAATGTCAAAGCATACTGAGCATCTTTCTCTTTGACACCATGTCTGAAATCCCGCGTGATCTGTCAAATACTAATGCATGAAAATCCTAACCTCAAAAAAATCACCCATTAGAACTGTTTTTTTTGAGTGACTCCCTATATGAATTCAAAATTTTGTTTGCTCGTTCATAGTGGTTGTTATCTCCTTTAATACTTCAGAAGCGTTAAACTGTCCCACTGCTCTCAAGCTACTTTTAGTAGCAAAACTCAACTCAGAAATCGAAGTAGAATCTCTTAATTTTGCGTTTTCAAACTTTTTGTACGTTCATCAAATGAAATATTTGGTCGATCACGCTTAAGCCTATCTTCAGGGCAATGAAGAAAAGAAACAAATGTCTCAAGCCACGATTTTTTTTCGAACATCTCGAATTTTCGAAAAGCCAAAGCAGTTTCGTGTGTGTTTTTTTTAACTCTTCTTCCAGAAAATCAAATTAATCTTGTAAATTAATACTTACAGCTGACCGAATTATATTTATATTTATAAGCTCCCTCCGAGTTATAGAAATCGTATTCGAACTTATAAATAATTAAGGTTAAAACAAATCTTAGAAATCTTTTCAATTTTTTTGTCAGAAAACAAATTTTCTAAAGAAACTTTTTTATCAAAACCGCAAAAATCCACAAAATGCGTTTACAGTTCCAAGGAATAGATAGCACCAGCTACCAAAAACAACCAAAATTAAGCTTGGGACTTAATGCGAACACAATTAAAACAATGTTTGGACAAAAAAGCAAAACAAAATTTTCTAGTGTTTAATGATAATTACCTTTTTTGTAATTAAAAAAAAAAAAACACTTAAATAGCTAAACACATACATTCCAAAATGTTCAATATTAAATAACCTCTAACCACTTCTCTAACCGCTATTTAGGCAATTAAAACACTACAAATTTCAAAAATGGCTTTCGCCGATGGATAGGTCTGAAACTTTTCCAATATTAACAATTCTGTATTTGACTAATCAAACAAAAATTATGCCCATACAAGCAATTTCATTTTTCGATTTAAAGCCATTCTGCTCCATTGTGACACAAGAAGGTAACTTTTTGAGAAAAGATAAAAGGTTCCAAAACCAGAAAAATATCTTTCTTCGTTGATCGAAGCTATACAAAAAAAAAGTAAGTTAGATTTTCAGCTCAAAATTTACGGATTTTAAATTTAAGTTTGTCAAGGTTTTTATTGCAACCTGTCTGAAACATTTTATTTATACTGCCTTCGATAAATACCAGGTTATCTACTTCAACCGACGACATACATCCCTCCACCGTGTGTGACTGTACCACCCAAACGTCAGATCAATTTTGGAATACGCAGATGTTATTTGGAGTCCTATTTATACAGTTCATTCTGATCGGATTGAAAAGATTCAAACCCGATTTACAAAATATATATTTAATAAAATGGGTTGGAACTTTAGTCCTAGTTATGAGGCTAGATGCCAATTACTTGGAATAAAGTCGTTACAATCAAGAAGAAAAATTCATAGTGTAATGCTTATTAGAGACTTACTATGGTACCATATTAAATGTCCATCTCTTCTTGCCTTGGTACCGATCTATGTCCCCGCTAGGTCTATGAGAGCTAGATTCTTCTTTTTCCAAAGAATTCACATGACAAATTTTGGTAGTAATGAAACTTTATCAAGATCTATTGTATATTTCAATGAAGTGTCTTCAAATATTGACTTTTTTAATCTTAATCGTAATAAATTTAAAACTGAAGTATTATATTTATTCACTTTTTAATTTGCTCTTGGAGTGCTTATATCTGTTAGCTGTAATATTGCTTGTAGATTAAATAAATAAATTAAAAAAAAAAAAAAAAAAAATTCTTTGGCTGGAGCTCTGTATTTAGTTTCCTCTAAACCTATGCCTTGCCATCCGATTCGTGAATGTTGAATTTGCTTTCATCTGTAAAAAGTACAGTGTCCCAAAATGGTAAATCCTTATTGTTTTAGTTCACGAGCAAATTTAACTCTTGCTGCTTATAGAGGGCTTTTTCCTAGCACTCCTTGCCTTGAAATTAGCATTTCTGAGTAATCGGGGTATGGTTTCAGTACTAATTTTCTAGTCCAAATACTTTTCAGCGTATTCTGCTAATTTCGGTGCACTCAAAGAAGGATTTAATTTCACTTTTCGTATTATCCATCCACAATCAATTTCCGAAAATATATATTTGATTTGAGGCTTTTCTACATTTACTAACAATTCCATTCTCTCGAAAGTAATTCATCTTCCGGATGAAACTCGCAGTAGGATAAAACTAAAATAAAGTCCTTCTGGACGAAATATTGAATATCGAATAAAACTAATAATAAAAATCTACATATGTATATCTTTATTTCTTTTTACAGAGTTAAAAACGTCCTCATTCAAAGCAATGCAATTTTAGAGACATTTGGAAATGCAAAAACAAACAGAAACGACAACTCCAGTCGATTTGGAAAGTACATGGACATTGAATTTGATTACAAAGCTGATCCCGTAGGTGGGATTATAACAAATTATCTTTTAGAAAAATCGCGTGTTATTCAGCAACAACCCGGTGAAAGAAATTTCCACAGCTTTTACCAGGTAATTATTTCTAATTGTTTTATTTTATTATTTAAGTTAAACGATTCTTTAAGTAGTATCTTATCAACAGAAATTTAGGTTAATTAAAAAAAAATCAATGATAAACTTGTTATTTAGAAACAACCTTTTTTTTACTAATCCCCTCAAGTTTAACTTTATGACATAATTAAAAAGTGTAGGACGTAGGTTCATATTCGTGTTAGATAGTAGTTTTTATTCTTGCAAATAATAGTAATCGTATTATTGTGGTTTAATAAAAAAAAGATTAGAAGAATGGCTAAAAGCATTTGTAGTTGATAGTGTTCTAAGTTCACTGTCTAAATAAATGTGTGTAAGGGCATTGAGAACTTTCGTTTTTAATTACAATTAATCTCTATTGGTTACAATAAAATATTTGTCTCTAATGTAATCGTTGGTAAATTAATTTTTTAAATCCAATTTTGTTGGTATTGAAACTGTTTGCAGAAAGAAAAAGTTATCATATAATTTTTGTATGAAAACTCCTCTTATATTTGGACTTAACGTAGTAAAAAAAAAGAAAAATTTAATGTTCTTCATACGACATGTTATAGTACTATAACTTTGTGCTTTGGGTGGTGCAAAGTGATTGGACTCCAAACACAAACACACTACAAAGTTTAATAAAACCGGGACTATTTAGTCCTTTCTTTAACGCTAGTGAACTTGATATTAAAGTCAATGACCTCATCCTAGCTTTAATAGATCGTTAGAAATTGCTTGTCCACTTATACTCATAAGAGGAAAAAGGAAACTACTATGGTTTCTATGAAAACTATTACTATGGAGCTTGACTCGCTCAGAAGAGAATGTAGGAAACTCTTTAACCGAGCCAAATCCAAAAGACTAACTAGGGTTCTTATAAAGAATCTTAGGAAATCTAAGCGATCTTTCTAGCGGTCCTTCTGTGGCACTATAGAGGAAACTTCCGAGGCCTCTAGACTACGAAAAATTCTTTCAACTAATCCAGCGACGTCAAGCTGTCTGAAAAATGCAGATGGGTTCTGGACGATTTCAAGTGAAGAAACGCTGAACTTACCACTGGATACTCACTTTCCTGGTAGCTCTCTAACCGCAAATTGTATAATCATATGCGTTCAAGTACCAATATAATATATCCAATGCAGGACCAGATGGTACAATACCAGCTGAACTACAAAAAGCCTCAGACATAATTGTACCAATCCTTGAGGCAATTTTTAATAGCTGTCTATATCTGGTCCATATTCCCTCGGCATGGAGAGAAGTACAAGTGGTTTTCAGATCCAAATTAGGGTAACCAATCATATTGTTGCCTTTCAGCACATCGAAGGTGCTTTGCTTTTAACAACGTGAACACATCTGCACTAACATCTCTGAACGTAGAAAGTTCCCGTGGGAAGTTAATTAGTAGTAGTAGTAGTTAATTTAATACTGACTAACAGAATAATTAACTTAAAACTGGGCCCTCTCCTCTGGAACCTGGTGGCAAATGAAATCTTAACTGGTCTGGATGCGGTTGAGGATGGATGAGAGTTTTAGAGTTATTGGGCAGGTTCAGACAACATAAGGGACTTCATTTGCAGTCAATTTCATTCTTTGAACGTAAATTTTGACCAAGGCAACTAGTTAGTTTTTCAAGTGTCATGAAATTAAAATTCAGAACTTTACTTCACAAACCTCTACTTTAAGTTCATAGTACAAAAATTACCAAAATCATTATTTTCTACAAAACACTCCTCAGGTAAGCTACAAGTCTATCATGATTTGTATTTTGTATTTTAAAGAAATATTACTTATTTCTTTTCCAAATTTACAAGGAACCTTTTTACAGAAAGCATTAAATGACGTTGTGCAAAAAATAAATAAATCATAGAGTAATAAAGTTCAGCTTTCAGCTGAATGAAAAAAACATGATCAACTGTCATTTTGACATAAGCTGACTTGACTTGATAGTAAGGGAAATTTTTCTTGCCTAACTTTCCAGTCAACTTTCCAATAAAGTTGCCTTAATTGGAAGGCAATTTTTTGGCAGCTGGCCAATCAGATGCAAGAAACTTGCCTTACTTTCAAGTCCCTTATGTCGGCTGAACCTGCCCATTGTCTATGCGGATGAGGTTGATATAGCGGTTTGAGGAAAGCATCTTAACACCCTAAAAGAACTCTTACAAATTGCCTTAGACGAACTAATGCTTTGGGGTGATCGGTGTGGACTGGGTGTTAACCCACACAAAACTGAATTAGTCCTATTTTCGAGGAAATACAAAATTCCATATGTTAACCCTCCCTATATTAAAGGTATTCGATTAAAGTTCTCAGACAAGGCTAAGTATCGGGGTATTATTTTAGACAAAAACACTAATTTGGAACCGTAATAAACAAGAAAGAGTCAAAAGAGCTACTGTAGCTCTCTTTTATTGCAAAAGAGCTATTGCTAATAAATGGGGCTTACAACCCCGAATCACGCATTGGTTACACACATCGGTAATCAGACAGATTTTAATCGAAAAACTAAATAAAGTTCAACGTTCAGCTTGCCTATATATAAGCGGATCACTTCACACCGATCTGCGGCGCTAGATACCCTACTCTACCTAACACCTCTTGATATACTAAGGAAACAAATAGCTGCAAGCTCTTCTGTTCGCCTCAAAGCTTCATCGCAGTGGGTTAACAACAACATTGGCCACTCCGTAATTTTTAGGTATTTAGAATCAATTCAAATGCACACAGACTACACCATCCTACAACTGAAGTTCGGCAGAAACTTATAGATTTCTATACCTTCCTGATCTTTCTGGGAGAAAATAGGTTGGCTGAGGGGTGTACTCTGAACGAATGAAATTAAGTCTCTCATTCCGCCTTCGCAAACATTATATTGTGTTCCAGGCGGAACTTTTGGCGATAAAAGAAGTCTTGTCCTGGCTTAAAGAAAATGTTATATCAACATCTGGATTTCGATAGTCAGGCCTCTATCAAATCGCTAGACTCTGTCTTTACAAATTCAATAACAGTCCATAATTGCCGGTGCCGGGCCATAGAGACATTCCAAAAAATTGTAAGGCTATGAAGAAGGCAAACATCACGTGTCAGATCACGAAAAACATATGGCCTACACTAGATTTAAAGCGCTCAAGGCGCTTCCGCTTCGCATATAAGCTCGATAATCGGTGTCAAAACCGGGCACTGTCTAATAAGAAAGCTCGCCATGTGGCTGGGCGTATTCTCAAATGACTTGCAATAGCTGTATAGATGAGGAAGAGGAGGAAACAGTTCTTCACCTCCTCTGTACATGCCCTGCTCTAGCTCAAAAACGAAAGAATTACCTAGGAGAATTCTTGTATAACGATCAAAACGATCTCAATCATATTAACATAATCAGCTTTTCATGTTTCGTAAGGGATTCAAACTGGTTTCATTGAGCTTAGAAAAAATCCTCAAGATTCATGTAATATCACAATGGACCATTAAACTAGCCTAAGTGTGTCCCACTTCATCACAGACAGCCACTTTAACCTAACCTAACCTAACCTAAGGCATAGTGAAAAATTAGATTTTCCGACATAAGGTACTTGAATGTAAGACAAGTTTCTAGTATCTCATTGACAAACTGCCAAAAAATTGCCTTCTAATTAAAGCAATTGTATTGGGAAGTTGACTGGAAGTTAGTCAGGCAAAATCTTCCTTACTATCAAGTCAAGTCTACTTACATATATCTTAATTTCAGTTGATCATGTTTTTAAATTCAACTGAAAGCCGAACTTTTTCTTCTTCATATTAAATTCTGTTTTATTTTCCTAGGAAAAAAAGATTACATTTTTCTGAAAAACTTTCTCATTTCATCTGTATTTTTTAACGTTTATAAAAATGGCAACAACGAACGTATTATTTTTGGAAAAAAGCTTTGTTTCAACACAATTTTTAAAATTTCTGAAATGCACCCAAAAAACCTCTTGAATAAAATATTTTATTTATAAATCTGTTGGAATCTTGGAATGCTTTTATTATGTAGGGAGTCGTCTAAATTAAATAGTTACACCAAGCCATGTTGGGCAACAGTGTCCTAAAAAAATCTAATAACTAAACTTGAAATATGTAAATTGAAGGTTAAGACACACATTATGTTATTTTAATTTTGTGAAGGTTTTAAGCGGTGCCCAAAGACTCGTCTTTATGTTAAGTGAACCTCCTAATCAAAAGTCTGAATCCGCCCTTGGTTTTCACCTGTTTACATACCTACATTCATCTTAAACGAACGCTGAAGCATTTATGTGCTAAAACTTTTCTGAACAGAAAAATGCAAAACGGTATAGAAACAATTTTTGATCGTATTACGAATCCCTAGTATTAGGTTTTTGGAATTCATTGAAAAATATAAAAATAATGTTGAAAACGGGTATTTCTGAGTTTTAGCACAATTTATTGTTAAGGGGTGTGTTGTGTTTTTAAAAAAAACTGTTTTTGGTTGTCTTTAGCATTATCAAAGACGCGATTCGGATTCAGGGTATCTTAATGCTTTAAAAAAGTATTAAACCAATGAGGTTTGTGCAACAGAAAAAAACGAAATTTTGTCCACCAATAGTGTTTTAAAAACTCAAAAGGTTAAACAGGACTTAAAAAACGCCTAAAAATAATTTGAATAAAAAAACTAAACTTTAAAGTATTTCTAATTTCATTTTATTTTAAGCTTCTCCGCGGTGTAAGTGATAACGAACTTCGTCAATACGATATCGTTAGAGACCCAATGAAATATCACTACACCAATCAGGGTAGCATCGATGTTCTCACGGAGAAATCTGATTATAAAGGCACTTGCAATGCGTTCCGAACTTTGGGATTCACACCAGAAGAATCAGGTACAATTTGGCGAGTAGTCGGTGCAATTCTTCATTTAGGAAACATTACTTTCCAAAGTAAGCTTACAAAATATTGACTCAATATTAAACATTTAAAAAAAAAATAACTTAAATCTTTTGTTTCTGATATTTAAGGCCAGGAAGACGAACTTATCATTGCAAACAAGTCCCACCTGAAATCAGCAGCAAAGCTTCTTCAAGTTACGGAAAAAGAAATATCAGATGCACTTACAAAAAGGATCATAGCTGCTGGCGGTAGCGTCATGGAAAAAGAACATAATGCTACGCAGGCTGAATTTGGAAAAGATGCTCTAGCAAAGGCCGTTTACGATCGCTTATTCACGTGGATTATAAGTCGAATTAATCGAGCAATAGTGTTTCGTGGTTCGAAAGCACAAGCTCGTTTCAATTCTGTAATTGGTGTACTTGATATTTATGGCTTCGAAATATTCGATTCGAATAGTTTTGAACAGTTTTGTATAAATTATTGCAATGAGAAGTTGCAACAATTATTTATTGGTATATGAAATTTACCTTTTTGTGCTATGATTACATAATTCAAAATTTTAAATTAATTATTTCAGAGCTTGTGCTGAAACAAGAACAAGAAGAATACATGAGAGAAGGCATTGAATGGACAAACATTGATTATTTCAACAATAAAGTAACAAATTTAATATTACATTTTTTGTATTTGTTTTTAAATTTTCTTATGATTTAATTTTAATTAGATAATCTGCGATTTAGTTGAACAGCCACATAAAGGAATAATTGCTATTATGGACGAAGCGTGTCTAAGTGTGGGAAAAGTTGACGATGAAACACTTCTCGGTGCGATGGACAAAACTCTAAAGACTCATCCTCATTATACAAGTCGTCAGCTCAAACCAATGGACAAAGAACTCAAGCATCGTGAAGACTTTCGCATTACACACTATGCTGGTGATGTTATTTACAAGATAACGGGATTTATAGAAAAGAACAAAGATACTCTATACCAGGACTTCAAACGGCTTTTACACAATTCGAAAGATCCGAATATCAGTTCTATGTGGCCTGAAGGTGCTCAGGATATTAAAAAGACAACGAAACGACCACTGACAGCTGGAACGCTTTTCCAAAAATCAATGATCGACTTAGTTAGCACTTTACTGAAAAAAGAACCTTTCTATGTGCGTTGCGTCAAACCCAATGACATTAAAAGTGCAACCGTTTTCGATGATATGCGCGTTGAACATCAAGTTCGTTATTTAGGTCTCTTAGAAAATGTTCGCGTCCGACGAGCTGGTTTCGTACATCGCCAGCGATATGATAAATTCTTGTTGCGCTATAAAATGATCTCCCAATACACATGGCCCAATTTTCGCTCTGGCAGCGATAAAGAAGGAGTTAAGGCTCTTATCGATGAAAAGGGTTTCGTTAATGACGTCAAGTATGGACACACCAAAATATTTATTAGGTAAAACTTAGATCAATTCTTCTCTCAAAATACCCGTTTCAATGTGTATTTATTTCTTGCAGGTCTCCAAAAACTTTGTTTTCTTTAGAGTCTCAGCGCAACGAAATGATCCCCCACATTGTAACTCTTTTGCAGAAGCTAGTTCGAGGCTGGATTT
Source organism: Eupeodes luniger (assembly GCA_951509635.1). Classification (NCBI taxonomy): domain Eukaryota; kingdom Metazoa; phylum Arthropoda; class Insecta; order Diptera; family Syrphidae; genus Eupeodes; species Eupeodes luniger. The sequence continues at coordinate 49,580,042 of OX608075.1, read as the reverse complement.
GTCGAAAGAACTATCAAAAAATGAAAGCAGCTTTGGTCATTATGCGCTATTATAAAACCTATAAATTGCGTTCGTATATAAGCGACTTAGCACAACGGTTCCGTCATGCAAAGAACATGCGGGACTACGGAAAGAGTATACAATGGCCCGAGCCACCTCTATCGGGGCGTGCAGCTGAACCACGTCTGAAAAGTCTCTTTAACAAATGGAGAGCATATATGATTCTTCGCAAATTCCCACGATCCGAATGGCCTCAGATGCGTTTGCAAATTATCGCTGTCAGTGCGTTGAAAGGACGTCGAAAACATTGGGGACAATCCAGAAAATGGGCTGGTGACTATTTGTGCAATAATCAAGAAAACTCTGGTTACATTGGGTACACTGAAAGTGTAAAAAATATAAAGAATTCTGAAGGTTTCAAATTCGTGTTGTTTTCTGGATTTATTAAAAAGTTCAACAGATACAACAAAAGTGCAGATCGAGCTTTTATTATATCAGATACGGCGATTTATAAGTTAGATGGAGCGAAAAACAAATTTAGAAACATGAAGCGATCCATTTTAATCAAAGACGTAATCATTTGAAGATATAAAACCGAACAAAGTTTTGGAATAATTACGTTGTTTATTTTAGTTGACATCAATAAGTGTTAGCACCGGACGGGATCAACTTGTTGTTTTCCATTCTCCAGCGAATAATGATTTGGTTTTCATGTTACAAGGAGAACATAAACCACTGGACGAGGATCGAATTGGAGAAATTGTAGGAATCGTTTGTAAAAAATATCAAGAGTAAGTGTTTTATTATTTTATTTCATTACGAGATAAGTCTATGTGACCCTAGGTATAGAAAATCATATCAAATTGACCTAACTTTATCAAAATCAAGACAGGAACGTTTGGGTCATTCAAACAGACTATTTAGATCCATACACAGATATTGCAGTTGTCTTAACAGAAATCACTTTTAGGAGGGTCATAATATCAAAACGTGTATCGATCTACGAACGGTTCTAAAACAGTAGACAGTAGGGGATAGGATCTGGTCGCTTTTTATCTAATTCTCATCTAGAAAGATCAATAAATCACCGACTGCTGCAGTGTCTTTCAAGCAAAAGTGCGTGCGTCATCTGAAGCTTCTAAAGATCTTTCTATATATAATTTGGAAGAAATACTTATCCAAAACGAAAATTTAGGACTGTCGATCTTTTCCGCATTTAACAATGTTTTTGTTTATGGACAATGTTATTTCTGTAGTTAAAATATTATCTGTAGTAACATAAAGATTTCAATATGCAATAACATTACTATTTACCTTAAAACATTTTATTACCTACTTGCCTACTCAATGCAACTTATATTTATATATGATATTTCTTTTTATTATAAAGTTTGATGGTTGACATTATGTGAAACACTACATCATTTAAATAACCACCACGCGAATTGTTGCAAGCATCGATTCTTTTGGGGTAACTTTCGACCACTTTTTGACACATATTGGGCGGTATCTCAGCCATAACTTGACCAATGTTGGTTTTTAAGTGCTCTAGAGTTAAAGGTTTATCTGCATAAACACGGTCTTTCACGTAGCCCCCCCTGCGGTGTCGAACACGACGAGAAATTACGCGGCCAGGAAATGTCTCTTGCAATAAAGCCACAAAACAGTGACTTTTTTTTGGATGTAATAGCCTCTCTTCAATTACTTGAGTATTCTCAGAACCCCAAATACGACAATTTTGTTTATTAACATACACACCGAGTGAGAAATCTTCTTCGTCGCTGAAGAAAATTTTGTTCGAAAAATCGCCGTCCACCGCCTACGACGTTGTAAATGGTCAGCTATCTTCAGTTGTTGTGTGAGCTGGACTTTATATGGATGGAGGTGTAGATTAAAATGCAAAATACGCCATAATGTGCCGTAAGACAATCCTAATTCCTGAGAACGACGAGGAATCGACACATTCGGGTCTTCGGCAACACTTTCACTTACAGCAGCTATATTTTCAGTGGTACGAGTGAAACGATGATGCACATGCCTTACAATATTTGTAACCAATCCGGTCTCTTCAAATTTCTTCACAATTTTGCCAATTTCGTGTGTAGTTGGACGATTATGCAAACCATAATCTCCTCTTAAAGCACGATATGTGGCTGTGGCAGAATGACCAGGTTTTAACAATTTGTATGCGTTGTGCGATAGTTAAGCGATCCATTTTGGTAAATTTCATACTTTCAACTGAAAACAAAAAATTAGTTTAACAACTTAGTTTGACAGATGTCGAATTCCAGCTCTATAAAATTTGAAACCCCAAAATGGATAACCCATTACTTTTGCTTCATAAAAAGCTCACCGCATCTAAATACAAATAAAATCAGTTCTATTTCTTGTATCAAATACATTCAAACTTAATTTGACTACATTAGTTAACATAATTTACATTTTTTTCTTAGCATTAACAATCGTGAACTTCGAGTAGACGTCAGTTCAACAATTCAATGCCGCTTAGGTGGTAAGCCACGATCAATTGTTGTAGAAGGAGCGACTGGAGTAGAAAACCCAAGCTTCCGAAACTCCGGTGTTGCAATCATCCTAGAAGTCCCATCATCCTACTGTGTTTAGTAATGTAAAAAGTATATTTAAAAAACAAATGTTATTTAATCTTAAGTCTATTTATTTCTATACAAAAAAAGAAACTTCTGTCGTAAATGTTTAAAAATAGCATTTAACTTTAAACAAATTGTATTTGATGAGCTCAAAGCTTTTCTTTTTTTCCGTTTAATCTTTTTTTTTTTAATATTCTTTTTTTTTAAATTATAATAACAATCAGACCACATAATTATTAATTTTAAATAGTATTAACTTTAACTAGAAGTATTTTATAAACGTTGTCAAACGAGAAGTGTTCTTAAAAGCATTTTAAATTATTTAATTACATTTTTATTATGTTTTTAATGTTTAATGTTTAAGCATGCTAGCGTACAATGGTATTTAAAAAACAAAACTAAATATTATGCATTTAAGACAAAAAAAAAATAATTAACAAAGTCATAGAGCTCACACTCATGAGTCAATTAAAATGCCATTAACAAAATATTTGAAATGTGATTTATGCACTGAAAATAATAAAAATATATTTACATGGGCTAAGACTAAGAGTGCTTTTTAAAGCTATAAAATCGATGAATTTTAAATGGAACATATTTCATAAAGCACTGCTTTTCATTGAGACATTTTTTACTAGTGTTATTAAAATTGTTATTTTTTTGTATTTGTATTAATTTTTTTTTATAGAAGTACTTAACAAAATTATTGATATAACTTCCATTTGTTAAAATAAATCAAATTGTATTGGTGCCATCCTGCAAATTAAAATATAAAAACGATATACATACAACGAATATACTTTTGTATAATTACCATAAATAAAAATGTTCATGTTTGATTTGTTAATTTTAAATAAATTTTTTTTATTGTATACAAGCATATTTTTGCATATTTTTATAATACAAATAAAACGGAAGCTTTTAGTTTGTTCACATTTCTGAGATCTCAGGAGTCTTTCGATTAGGTTCATAACGCAGGAGAAAATATCAGGGCAAGTTTTCAAGACCACAAAGAGTCAAATAACAACTCTTTATTCTTAATATACAATCATATTGGTTCGACGGAAAATAACTGCGCTCGAAATGCAAACAAAATAACTTCCTATGGGAAGTTAAAAATCTGCTGCTGGAGGTCTCAGAAATCTGAGTGGCATTTGTCTTATTTAACAAAAAACTTAAAATATATGTGATAAAGTAAAAGAAATGTAAACTTTGTTAAGCATATTAGTGCCTTATTTTTATTTTAAATCTGGATGTTTTAGATGACATTTTTTTAAACTTTTTTTTTCTTTAATTATGAAAACGGTGCGAGGAAAAACTTTTTTTTTTTATTTTTTACATTTTACAGTATATATTTTATATTAAAGTCAATATCTAATCTAATTTAGAAAAGAAAAATAAAAGAACTGTCTGAAACATTAAAGATTGCTATTTCATTTGTTTAGGATTCAGTAGTAGCTTCAACTGAAACCTTCACACGAGTATGCTCGAGACTTTTAAATTGTAATTTAGTAACGTTCCCTTTATTGGATATGTTTGATAGCTGACCGATCAAACCTATCTTGTCTAAGATTTTTTTTTTAAATATATACAAACACTGCCAACCACTAGGATGAAGCCACAAATTTTGGAACCGATTTTCGCTTTTTATAGTAGGTGGAAGTATTGTACCCAGAAACTTTCATCAACAACCTGATAGGTCCTTATCAGTGTGGCTTCAGACCAGGAAAGTCCACTATCGACCAAATATTCACACTACGGTAGATCTTGGAAAAAACCCAGGAGCTTCAAATCGATACCCACCATCTCTTTATCGATTTTAAAGCCGCATATGACAGCATCCATAGGGAAGAGCTCTACAGAGCAATGTCTAGTTTTGGCATACCTGTCAAACTTATCCGTTTGTGCAGAATGACGATGGAGAATGCACGCTGCTCCATCAAGGTCGGAAAAGATCTCACCGATGCATTTGATGTCAAAAAAGGTTTTATACAAGGCGATGCACTGTCATGCGACTTCTTCAACATCGTTCTGGAAAGAATTGTGCAAAACTCAACACTAGAGGCACAATCTTCCAAAGGTAATTACTCGGGTACGCAGATGATATTGACATAATTGGAAGATCAAAGCGTGATGTCAGTGGAGCGTTTTTGAGCATTGCGACGGAAGCGAAGGTGATGGGTTTAGTGGTCAATGAGGGCAAGACCAAGTATATGCTGTCATCAAAAAAGGACATTGAACAACGACGTCTTGGACAAAACGTTACCATGGACAGCTATAACTTCAAGGTAGTTAAGGACTTTGTCTACCTAGGCACCGCTATAAACACAGACAACGACACCAGCGCTTAAAACAAACGAAGAATAATTCTTGCAAATCGCTGCTTCTTTGGACTTAGAAGGCAATTGAGAAGTAAAGTCCTCTCTCGAGCATCTAAAATCACCATCTATAAGACACTCATCATCCCGGTTCTCATTTATGGCGCTGAGGCCTGGACCCTGTCAAGAAAGATGAGAACGTCTTAGGATGCTTCGAGAGAAAAATTCTTCGGGTGATTTTTGGTCCCGTACGTATAGATGGAGAATGGAGGAGAAGATATAACGACGAACTGTACGGGCTGTACAGCGACACTGACCTAGTTAACAGAATTAAAGTCCAATGGCTTAGATGGCTAGGTCATGTAGAGCGAATGGACATCAACGCTCCAGCCCGGAAGGTCTTCGAATCCAATCCCGAGGGACGGCGCAGTAGAGGAAGACCGCGACTCAGGTGGCGCAATCAGGTGGGTGCGAAACTGGAGACAGCTAGCTAGGGACCGAGCTGGCTGGAGACGCATGTTGGTTGAGGCCCAGGTCCGCCCCGGACTGTAGCGCCACCTTAAGTAAGTAAGTAAGTTAAAACTAACATAATTTCAACTAATTTTATGAAACAAATTAAATTTAAAGCTGGCAGGGCTTAAGATTGTCATTTGTAGAGTCAAGGAGCATGAAGAATTTAGAAAATTTACTGATGAATTGATTAAGAGGACTGTTAGCGCCTAATTTCGATCTGCTAAAAATAGTTCTAAAGGGTAAATTTCCTTTTAAGCTACCCTGACTCAGAATGACACGAAATTTTTGCTTTCAATACATGAGGTATAAAGCAGAACTGCAAATACTTTCTGCGACTAGAAAGAGAAGTCTTTGAAAGTATGGAGTTAATAAAAGTCTTAACGAAGCCAAAGTCTTAAAAATCTACGTTGAATACCTTCTATTCTTTCAATATGAACGGAATAGTATGACGCCCATACAACGCAAGTGTATTCAAGAATTGGCCTGATAGAATTTTAATAACGAAACCAAGTACTTTGTTAGCCTTTTTTTATAATATAATTTTGAGTCTAGTACAACACCAAGGTTAGAAAAAATGAATTCTCTATTCAAACGTGTATGTGACGAATTCAGCATATAGTCATAATTTATTAAATTCCGTTTGCGTGTAAATCACGTTGTCTTGCATTTGTCAATATTTAAAATCAAACGATATTTATTGCACCATTCCCAAAATTGATTTGATCGTCTTGAAACTCTTTACAATCCTTGATGGAGTTATTAATTCGAAAAATTTTAACATCATTTGCATAAATTAGTGATATAGAATTATTTAAAACAGAAGGATAGATAGATAGATAGATAGATAGATAGATAATTCGATTTATTAACATTCGTTTGTATACATTATGTACATTGTTTACAAAAATAATTTAGTAAAATCGTTAAGGCTTGGCTATGCCGTCTGCCGATTGACTACTGTTTGAAAATTAACAATGTTTATCTAATTGAAGTTTTTTTTTTTTTTTTTTTTTGTTTGAATTAGCATTTAGAATATAAATTAAATAAATTACTGTTTTAAAATGATTCGTTTATAATTTGATTGCGGTAAGACATTGCACATCGAAAATAATTAAATAGTTGGTTTACGTTTCCTTCACAGTTGAGGAGGGCAACTATTTCTTCTGGTGACTTTGCATTGCTGCCGAGAAAATTTCTGCGTATTTCACATAAAATTGGACACTTTCCTATGAAATGGATTACATCTTCCCTTACTCTTAAGTTGCAAAGGCTGCAGTAGATAGGCAGATCCTCCCGATGTGGTATATAATTAAGGCTTATCATTTCACCTCTCATTTTGAAAATTGCCGATATGAGCTCCTGTTTGTTCTCGTTTCGAAAGTAGTTACGTTCGCATAAATTGTGGTTTAGATGGTTGTACGTAGATCTATGTACCGAGGATGTAGCTTCATTAATAGCGTCGGTTCTCATTTTTTCATCTAAATTTGCAATAAGATTCCGGAGGTCGTCATAGCAGAAATTACCATTTTCATCAACAACTCGAAAGTCTTAAAACAGAAAGCAAGTCCTTGAACCCTTGAGGTTCACTAGGATGGATTTTAAATTGACATAATGGGTTACTCCTGATCATGAATTTCGCTCTAGGACAATAACACGTTACTAAATGTTTTGAACCTTTTTTGTGGATTGGTGTTTGAATATTTCCAAAGATCTGGGAACTTAGAACATTTCAGAAAATCGTTGAAAAGAGGGCAACTGTGAGGCCCTCATTATGAATAGCGAAATTACCCACTTCTCATATTAATCTTCACTTAAAAGATCATCAATCATGCAAAAGTTTTTAAAAAACTGCTGGTGAAAAGGCTTAGAAAAAATCAGCTTGGATTTAGAAATAAAGTACATCGAATAACGGATGTGGTGGAAAAGGCACTTAAGGAAAAACAAGTATGATCGACTATATTCTTAGATGTTGCTCAAATTTTTTTTAAATGTTTGGGACTTGAGTGCAAACTGCGTAGGGACATTCCGGAAATACTGAAATCATACGTTAAGAACCGACTCTGTGCAGTACGGTAGGACCCAAATTGCACAGAATTAAAATAAATAGAACCAACCTTGTATCTTTTATATACAAGGTATATTCCAGTGGTTAACAGTGCTATCACGACCAGAGGTATCTTATTCCAAATACCTTGTTATGACTGTGGATGCAAAACTTATATGATAAGAGCACATCAAAAAGAAAAGGACAAGAGGTAAACTTAGTATAAAGAATGTACTGATTAATAGCAAAGAACTTTGACCTATCTATCCAGAACACCAAAACCCGTTTGGACTTATGGAATTCAACAATGAGGCTGTACAAAGAAAACAAACTCCTAACCTATCCAAAAGTCATACCAACTCCGAAATTGAGTTGATACAAGACAGTGTGCAGGGGAAATGTATTACAACTATAAACTTTCCTTAAAGTGAATTATGAAATAATAATGAAGAAAGAAAAATCATTTGTCGATCTTTTTAGGATTCTGATTGATCGGTGGTCTTAGTATGATAAGTGTCCCAAGCCACTCGGTACGGGTTCTTACCAAGAGTCGAAGATTTTCATCGGATAGAAAAAAAAAACTCTTATCTTTATGAAAGTCGGAGTAAACGTTAATAAATTTTAAGGCCCCTTTTTTCACTTGCAATTCGACACTAAAAACAAGTCAATGTGACTTTTCTATTAAGAAATGTCTATATGTTGACTTAATTAATTCGACCCAAACGTCTCATAAATATTTTTAAACTACGTATTAAGTGGTTTTCCGAATGTTTGCTTGAGGCAAAGGTTGGTTCGCTAATCATATTAGAAGCTTACATCTTAATTTTCTCAAATATGCACTGTTTAAAAACCTTAATTCCTTACTACTACGTGACTACGACACGACCAACTCTGAGAGTCTAAATAATTTTGTCAAGACCTTTTACTGTCTATTATGCTTATGTGGTATTGACAAAGACTGCTGCTTAGTTATATAAGCATATCCACAGAATCTTTCATTTTCAACAATTGAAAACATTTTTTTTATTTTGAGGCACATCTATAAACAAACATTTTCTTGATTGTTTATCATCTAAATAACAAGAAAATACTTGCGTGATTCATTTTAAAACATCGTTAATATCCGTCACGTAATATCCGGTACGTTTGATCAATGAAAAGCATTCAATGAAAAACCCTCATTTCATAATAAATTTTGATTTTGTACTGTCGTACAAACTTTGAAATTTCAAAATTTAGATCAACAGCTTTTTTTACTATTGATTATTCGTAAAATTATCATTCACAATCATTTATTTAGCTGTAAGATCTTATCGATAGGTGTGCCGCTAAAAAAATCACATATTTTATACCAATCACGTTTTCAATTTTAAACTTTTTAAACTTTAAAATGGCATTATTTATTTTTAAATAGAGGCACATGATCCAATTAAATTTTAATTGATTTATTGATTGATAGAAAATAATTTAAGCCTATAAAATACTACCAGAATTGATCGTTGAGAAAGTTATATAGAGAAAAAGATCAGATTTTAATATTTGTAAAAACGGAGGTACTCTAATTTAATTGCTTTGTACTATTTTTTAAATGGTAGCACACCTTTCTTTCGAGGTTTTTCTATCAGTGTATATTATAAATAATTATATATTAATGATGTCAAGTTGTTTCAAAGGTCGTTGAAATGTTTTTTGTTTATAAAACTTAATAAATTGCATCTGGTACGCTTGAAATTTGCAATATTTAAGCCTATTTTTTATTAATTTTAATTAAAAATTTTAATCCAATCAAGTCACAAGTAGGTTACATAATTGAAATAAGTCATGATACGAAAATCTATCCACTTAGAAAATGCGAATTTCAATTCTAAGGCTTAATATATTGTGGTAACATGAAAGTTAAAAATACTGTGGATATGCCCATATACAACTTATACATATGATTCTTTTGGGAATGAAAACTTCTATCCCAAATAGGGTTTAATGGTTCGATTTGAGCTGCAAATATGGTATCAAGGAAAAAGAGCTAGGTTTTAAATTTCTTACAGCCATAACCTAACTAACTGAAAAAAAAACCGGAAAACGTTTGTATAAACCAGGAAGGAATGTAACACCCGTCATTTTTGACAGACTATTTTTATGCATGACCAAAAATCAAGACAAACAATTTTGCATTCCTCCAAAGGTACTCAGAATTTGTGGTCATTCGTAAAAAAAAGAAGTCCAATTCTTCCGCTTTCTCAGCCTCAGTAGGGGCCCTACTATGTTACTCGATTCTACTTTTGATTCTATTCGAAACTCATTTCCGATTCTACTTTTAAATCGTACTACGTATGAAAGTAGAATCGAATGCCGGTTATACCAACTTATTTTCAAAAAAATTTCTACTTTCGAACGAGTATCGAGTTGTTTGACAGTTTTAAAATCAAAAATAAAACATCAAATTTTTGGACAAGTATAATTATAACAAAAATGGACACCGTTGGAATTTGGTTTAATTTGCAAGCAAATGAAGAACGGTACGAGCAAATTGAACGCAGAAGAATAAGAGATAATTCTGCTTTCTCAGCCTTTTAACAGTTATTGTTAATAAAATTCCTCTAACTACCTTTTAATGGAAAACTTACTGGTTTGTAAGGCAACTTATTCCAAATCCCATTTCCCCCAGTTTTGTAGAACATGATTAATGAGTAATAATTTTATGGGACATATTTTCTTAGGACTCCGTCTTTGGTGATAGTCCTTAAAGATCGCAAATATCGTAAATCTACCGGCGGCGGCGTCGCTAGTATTCTGAAGAGGTGTTCGTTCATCTAAGCGACGGCTTTAGGAGGGGGGAGGTTCATGAAGACCCCCTGAGAGAATATTTTTTTTATTTTGGTAGGAATTCTCTTGAATTCCAACCTAATCGTATTGCGTTATTGGATATGACCCCACTTTTATTTTAAACTATTTACTTATAAACCAAATATAAACACAAATATTTTGCTCATTTATTTTGCTGTGTAACAACACCAATCAGCTTTAAAAATCAATACATGATAATTATTCTGGATTCTGGAATAATATTAAGGTACAACATAGGTCGACATCGACATGCAATCACAAAAGGTAAACAAATATGAATTACACAATTTTTAGAAGTAATTCTGGTGCATTTAGGTCCACAATCAGCCCTATCAAGAAATAAATTTCGTTTTACTGCCTTCATATCATTGAAAATATCTCTTTCCGAGTTTTATTTCCGGTTTCCAATTTCCAGCCCACAAATTTGTTGGGTAGGAAAAGTTCTGATGGAGAAACAAAGCAGGAAGTTGGCGATAGAGCTGAATATATAGGCAAATTTACATCGCTATCTTTTCTAGAACTTAATTTTCAGCTTTGAGGTTTTTGGAACATTTCTTATAGTTAATGATATTCGGGTCTTTCTGGTCATCTTATCGCCCATCTTATAAGCGGCTTCACAGTTCTCGAAATTGCAAACTCGATCACACAGTGTGTCTTCGCTGCACTCGTTAATGGCATGCAGGTAATCCGAGTAGAGGGTGTCTTTCAAAATAAGCAAGGATCGTGGCTCAAGCAATAGTTTATATCGGATGTCTTTTGGAGTTGGTGCTTCATCAGTGTCCGAGGATTTTTGGCGTTCAGTGAATTCGAGAATTGTGTGCGAACCACATGACAGTGTAGTGATAATTGGATGAAACAACGGACCATCGGTGTGTGGCATGATTCCCTGTCCAGCGAGGTATTCATTTACCAGAACATGATTGGCCTTCTCTGATTCGAAAATACCTACATACACGGGGTTTGAATTACGGAATAGAATAGAAATAATTTTGTTTTTCGCGGTACGCACCCAAATTATTGATTTTGTCGACGTACGCCTGCAGCCATGCAGGAATTTCTTCAGATATCATTCCGTTTGGGTGTGGTATGCCACCATAATTGATAAGGCGACGATTAAGTAGTTGCGTCCATTTGGGCTTGGGTGTTTTTTCTATTTGTGTTAAAATTCGCTCTTCCTCCTCGAAGGTTATAAAATTTGGAATGTACATTGCTGTTGGTGGGCACTACAAAAATTAAAAGTTTGAATTAATTTTGATTGATGGATAAACATGTTTGGTTTAAATTTAACCTTTCGGACTAAGAAGTTTGTGAAATCCATTATTTTGAAGAGAAAAACTTTTCCTATTTCTCGAATGATGAATTGAAAATGAAATGTAAACAATTTAACTGCCTTTTCTGTTTCTTTTGATATCTGATTGGAATAAATGTCCTTGCATATTAAAATTTATTCGTGTCATAAAAATGCAATTGCCAGAATGACAGATGAAATTTTACGTTTTGACATCTGTAGCGAACACGCAACGATATTTGATTCATTACGTATCGTAACGCATGTCTTGCATATGGTTTTCAAAAATGGCAAAGTTCAACACTTAATAATATTTTTAATAATTTTAGTAATATTTCCTTATTTTTAGGGCGATTTATAAAACGTTTTCGAGTTGTGCATCTGCTCAACTTTTAGTTGCTGACGATTAATTATCATTGACTGATAGTCTCTTATTAAAAAAAGAGTTGCAACAAGGCAACTATGTTGCCAGCAACTTTAAGTTGCACAGAGTTGTTATTTGATCACTGAACTCTCTTACTGACAGCTCTAAACAACTTTTAGTAGCTTGCCTTCATTTTTAAGTAGGGTTTGAAAACTAAAACAATAAATTGATTGTGTTACCACAAGGCTGGAATTACATATTTTTGGTTCTTAGTCTGGACTGTTGGATCAACTTCGCGTTGGTGTTAACGCTTCTAGCCCTTCTGTAGGTTTAGGGGAAATATGGAAAAACTTTTGGGCTTGATTTTTGTAGGTTGTTTATTTTGTCAAACTTTATAATAACAACTGTCCTTAGTTTCTTTGTTGATGGCTAGAAACAAGAGATGGCGTTTTAAAATTAATTATTATTTTTTCCACCTACAAGACAGGAAGTGTAGCTTAAAAGGTGGAATCACTTTTAAAGGACGGATTTCTATGGGAATATGAATAGACCATATCTAATATGTGTCGTAGTACCCGTGGCATGATGGTTAGTGCGTTGGACTGTCATGCGAGAGGTCTTGGGTTCAATCCCTGTCTGTGCCACCTTAATTTAAAGAAAAATGTATGAGTAATGCTTGTCATGAAAAAGTGCTCTCTCAAATTAGCCGTTTGGATTCGGCATAAAACTGTAGGTCCCCTACATCCCTGCAATTACTCGCACACAGGAATGGTTGAGAGTTGTAGGTCACTAGGCCCTGATTCTCTACGGACTATTGCGCCACCTTATTTATTTATATCTAATATGTCAATGCACAAAACATCCCATGAAGATATTCAATTATGCTATAATTTATTGAGGTTTTAATGAGGATTAAAGCTGAACCACAATCACTTGTTGAGTCGTGCCGACTTTGGCATATTGAATAGAAACAATGGACTCTTATGAGACTATCTGAAATATTACCTCAATCTTTGTTCTCAATTTAGATAATGAATATTGTAAGCTCGAGCTGAAAGCCCAAATAGATCTATTTTCTATTTGTCGTACTTTGCCAGCTCACAACTGCATAATCTTTGCAATTTTGTTTGTTTTATTTCAGAATCTGTGTGAAGCAGACACAAATGAATTAATTAAATAAGTGTGAGTAAACTTTCTTCTCAAGACACGAGGCTTGAAGTTATATTACGTTTTGCAAATTCTTAAGTTGCACTTTATGTCATATGATATCGTAAAATATTGTAAAGTCTGTAAGAAACCTGTCAAAAGATCGACCGACTTAACGCGTGGTTGTGGTTTAGCCATTTAGCCATGTTTTAGTAAAGAAAATATGGCGTTCATAAGTTAATGTTCAAATTTTCATACACAAAACATCCAATGAAGATATTAAGTTCTAGAATTAAAAATTTTAATGAGCATTAACCACCATGAGCTCTTATCAACTTATCAATCGTTGCTTACTGGACGGATTGCCTTAGTTGCCTAGTCGTTGGTAGGCCTTAAGCCGCTGAAGGTTTATGCGACTGAACGCACACGATAAAAATTTCCTTGCATTAAATTCCCCAATTCCGAAACGTCGAAACCACAGTTTAGCTTGTTTTGTTTTTGTTGCCCGTTATTGCAAAAAAAATTGCAAAAGATGCCAAAATTTGCGCGCAATTTCAAACATCAAACAAATTCCAATTTGATTTTTAGAATAGACTTCTCCGATCCGCTATTTTATCAAGTTGCAGTTATCCTTGACGTTGGCATCTTACAAGTCTTTCAATTAATTTAAATTTTAATTTTATGGAACCCGAAACCAAAAAGATGCGTGTCGATAGTAAATGTGTTCTTCGTTTTGCCAAATTGACCGAAAATGCTTTTGAGCCGGTTAAAGGATCTACAAAAGCTGCAGGCTTTGATCTTCGAAGTGCATACGATTGTACAGTTCCAGCTCGTGGTAAGCACCTTGTTAAGACCGATTTACAAATTCAAGTCCCCGAAGGATCCTATGGTCGTGTTGCACCACGTTCGGGTCTGGCTGTAAAGAACTTCATCGATGTTGGAGCTGGCGTCGTGGATGAGGATTATCGTGGGAATTTGGGAGTTGTTCTATTCAATCACTCGGATTCTGATTTTGAGGTAAAGAAAGGAGATCGTATTGCTCAGCTCATTTGCGAGAAAATATTCTATCCGGAATTGGAGCAATTGGATTCTTTGTCTCAAACCGAAAGAGGAGAAGGTGGTTTTGGATCTACTGGTTTGAAAGAATTGCTCCAGGCTAAGAATGGAAATGGAGCAGCTGCACCACCGACAACAACTGAGCCGTCTGGTTTGAAAGAATTGCTGCAAGCAAAGAATGGAAAAGATGTTGCTACCACCACCGATCCAGAGCCCACCAAAGTTTAAATTTTCGTATAAAATGTTTTGGCACTTAAGTTTGATGTACAAAAAATGAATGTTACAAATTAATAAAATAAAACCGTTACTTTTTATCTATGTAGAAATAGTATTTCCTATTCTTTGAAACATTTAGAACCAAGGACATGCTCTGAATAAATTCAGAATTTTCATGGGTTAAAGTTTTATCTGAGGCAGAAGTGGTTCTGGACAAAGGTTGGCAACTTTTAGGTTATATTAAAAAACTTTTAATCAGGCTGGAATTAGGGAGATATACATTTTATGGTGATGTTAAGTATAAATACCTTATATTGGGAAATTTTAAATATCAACTAGTTCAGCTCGCTTCTTTTATAGAACACTCAGATAAGATCTGCTCCTTAGCAAGCCATTATTTTTATAACTGGATGAAATTATAACCTTTTGAGTGGTCCCAACAAATTTCATTAGCACAAAGTTATATTAAACCTAGATACCTAGATAGTAGATAGCTTCAAAAAGGACCTACGTTAAACAAGGCTATTCTAAAAGTAAGTCGAATATGCGATTTAATTCAATATATCTTTCTCTATACCTATAAATATTTAAATATCTTGGAATGTAATTAGTAAACTTAGTATTCAAAAGGAGAATAGGCATTTGTTATACTTATGCCCACGAATGAGATTTTTTTTATAATTAACAGGCACTCAAGGGGTTATTAATACCCTTAACATGTTTAAACACAGTGCAAGCTTTATGAAAATAGGGAAGGATTGAAGAGGAGATACCGATGCACATTGGTCTTAAAGTTTTGAATATCAAAATGATAGGGAAAAATAGAGTTGGGTAAGGCGTTCCACATTCTCGATGTGCGGTTAAAAAAAGAATCTATACTTGACAGTACGTCCGAAATTGAGTTCAAGGTTAAACTGATGTGCATTCCTAGAAGTTCGAGTATTACGGCTGAATTGTTTGAGGGGAGGGAATATTACTGCCTAATTCGACAGAACACTGTTTATAAAAATATCGGTAGAACAACAAAAGGCATGAAAATTTGTTCGAGTTATGCGAGTTATATTCAAGTTTTGGATGAATGAAGGCTTTGTAATCAGAAGGGTTGAAAAATTTCTTGCACCGTCGGAGATATCCTAAGCACCCAGCAGCATTTTTGGCAATGTCGAATATGTGATCCTTCCATAAGAGGTGATCTGTGATACCTACACATTCCGAGTACTGAAAGTTGATTAGTTTCCTGGATGCAAGTGCCGCTCATGGATAGCGGCATCGGGGTCGGGGATGGGTTACGCTTTAACGACAGGAGACAGCATTGAGTTTTCGAAGCATTAAATTCTACACGGTTTTTGATTCCCCATTGTATGTACAATGCTGTCGAGATCAGAACTTAATGAGCTTATCATACGCTGCCGTTGAAGTTCCACATCCGAAGGACAAGGATGTGAATCTAGAAACGAATATGA
Organism: Eupeodes luniger; assembly: GCA_951509635.1. NCBI lineage: Eukaryota > Metazoa > Arthropoda > Insecta > Diptera > Syrphidae > Eupeodes > Eupeodes luniger. The sequence goes on along the minus strand of OX608075.1, from coordinate 49,564,184 downwards.
AAAGCTGAGGGTACTGTCGTCGGCGAAACAGTTTAATGGATTAGAAGTGACAGACAAGAGATCATTTATGAATAAAAGGAAGAGAGTCGGAGACAAAACGGAGCCCTGGGGAACACCAGCATTTATTTTATGAATTTCAGACTTGAAACCATCCAATACAACTTGTACTGAACGGTTAGAAAGGTAATTTCTAATCCAACGAAGAAGGTATTCGTCAATACCAAAAGCACGCATTTTCGATAAGAGAGCTTGGTGCCAAACTCAATCAAATGCCTTGGAAATATCAATTGCAATAATCTTACTTTCTCCAAAATGATGTAAAGATTTGTTCCACTGTTCGGTGAGATAAACTATAAGATCACCAGTGGACCTATTGGTACGAAAGCCATACTGCCGGTCATTAAAAAGCTTCCATTCTTCGAGATATTTCTTAAGCTGATAATTAATAAGTGTTTCCATGACCTTGGAAAGAAGGGATGTGAGTGCTTTGGATGATAGTTAGATCGGGAGGAGCATTCGCCTTTTTTAGGGACAGGCTGTACAAATGCTGTTAGTTTATATATGTTATGAACCTGGTTAGATTAGTCCTAGTACATCAATTTTATGTATGAGCTGTAAGCCACGGGGTTTGGCAGTATACAAAAAAGAATAAAATTAGACCAATAAATAATTAAAATAGTTTCAAATGAATGTTTTGATTACTTATGATGAATTTTTAGTAAAAATCTCATTTGGGAACAGCAAGACGGCAAGATCAACCATTACAAATGTTTTCACATTCTCAAACGCTTTCACTCAGTTAAAATCTCCAGGTTTGGATGGCATGATACCAGTAATGCTATAAAAACTGCAAGACATAACAGTAACATGGCTGGAGAACATCTTCAGAGGATGCTTCTATCTCAATCATGTACTGGAGACATAGAGACCGGTTAAAGTAGTTTTTATCCCGAAAGTGGGTAGAGGTAGTGCGTACCATTTAAAAGAAAATTCATTATAAAGAATTTACTCTTGCTACTTTCCTAGACGAAGAAGGTGCTTTCAATAACGAATCACTTACTCATGTCGATTGTCGAGGTATAGGTTTTTATTAAAGAATGAATAATTTATATGCTAAGTGATAGAAGGATTCAAGCTTCGTTAGATATCACAATCTCTTCCAAACATGTGAGTAGAGGAACACCCTAGGGCGGTGTTCTCTCCCCGCTCTTATGGATTTTGGTCATGAATAAAATCCTCATAAAGTTAAACAGTTGTGGGGTGAAGGCAGAAGTTTTTGCTGGTGATTTGGTTTTACTGGTGTCGGGAAAGTTCGTCACAGTGATAAGCGAAATCATGGATTTGGTTCTGAAGAAAGTTAGCAGCTGAGCCACGAGCAGTGGACTAGAAGTTAATCAGAGCAGAACTGAACTGATGCTCCTTACGACCAAAACTAAAATATCTGCTTTTGCCCTACCCCGACTGAACGGTCAGATCCTGTCTTTATCCTCCAGCGCAAACATCCAGAAGTCATTCTAGATCCCAAACTAAACATAAAAGTAAACATTGGGAACCGGTTAAGAAGGACTGCATTGTCTTTTACGCCTGTAGAAAAACTTTTGGTAAAAAGTGGGGCCTTCAATCGAAGATGATTTTGTGGACGTACACAGCCGTTCTACGTCCTATTTTGTCTTATGGATCAATTGTGTGGAGGTCTGTTCTTACCAAGAAATACAACATGGAGAAACTTAGGAAGGTTCAAAGAATAGCTCGTGTCGGCACTTCGATCTTGCCCAACAGATGCCTTAAATGTTATTCTGCACCTGCTACCAGTAGACCTACACATTAAGAATTAAAGAATCAAACTGTTGGTTTGCCAGACCCTTCCAGAAAGGATTGGGAGGATGGCATGGTTACGATAGACTTCGATACCACCATCTTTACTGACGAGTCAAAAATGGAGTGTGGAGTTGGGTCGGGAATCTTCTACGATTACCTACTTAAATGTCTCTAAGTCAAGCGGAATTAAGAATTCAATATTTTTTAAAGCAACTTATCTGTTACTGTTTTCAAATCAAGTAAAATCTATGCATAGTTTTTGAACAAACCATTTTCAAACTAAACATTTTGGGGGGAAAAAAGCATACAACTATTAAATTTGTATTTTATTTGTCTTACAATTCGTTGTTCTTATTAATTCTTAACTAAAAACTAAAAACTATATGATTTTAGGTCATATTATCTTCCGGAAAATTTGTTTAGCTTGAGTATTAACGTTGTTTTAATTAATTTCATCATTTCTTGGGCCATATTTATCGTACTCTTGCCTTGCAACAATCTTACCTGGAAAATAGATCGTACAAGGTAAAATTTAGAACGTTTTGTTGCTCAATCTGGTGTTCTGGTGTTCTGAAGCCATTTTGGCCCTTTTCTGTTCATCGTGCCTATTAACGAGATACCGCCATGTCTGCGCTCAAGTGAAGTTCTTATTTTTGCTGCTAATTTTAAAATAATTAAAAATCTTCATATCAGCCATGATCGTATTTTTTTTTTTCAAGCCGACATTTATAGTTTTACATTTTTTTTAAAATGCCAGACGAGAACTTTAACTAAAAAAGAAAGTGTGTTTCGCAGCAACACGTCACGTCTTCACTTTTTTTTTAAAAGATTCAGGTGTTCCGATTTAGAATTTACACATCACATTCATTTTATTGTCAATAAAGCGAGTTCTATGCTTAATTTTATAAAACGCTGGGCAAAGGAGTTCAATGATCCGATCCCTATGTTACTTTTTCTTTGTACAATTATCATGTTTATCCTCATTTAAAATATGTATGTTTCATATACCTATGGTCCTATGGACTCCCTTTTACGAAGTTAATAAAAATCGTATTGAATCAATTTAACCTGCTTTTATTCGCTTTGCCTTTAAGGGTCCTCCTTTTGGGATGATCGTTATAATCGTCCTCTCTATGAACATCGTATGTATTCAGCTTAGATTTTATTTTAAAAGTGTATTTTCAATCTGGCAATACCTTTTTTCGGATTTGGTCTTTTTAACAGCTGTTATTTGATTTATGCTTAGTTCGGTTTGCAATTTCATAATAAATTGATAAGCTCGAGATGATTGACGCATTGAAAGAAAAAAATAGGCGCGTTATTGATGATATATAAGATGCCAAAAACTTTTCGAAAATTGAGCCTATCGGATGGAATGTATTGAAGCCAGCCGCAGCAGCTACTTACCCGAAATCATTTTTCAAGTATCTTTACAAAAAAGTTTAATTCTTAAACATATAACTTTAAATTATATGCGTTTTATAAAAAAAACACCCTTTATAATAATGAAATATGCATGCCGGTGTTTCTCTATAGTTGGTGATGGGGTCGTAGGGGTCCACTAGGACCCATGGGACATTATTTTTTTTGTAATTTTCGTAGAATTCCCTTGAATTCAAAACTTATATCGTTAATGGATATGAACCCTCTTATATTATTAATTATTTATTTTTTTTATAAATGAAAATAAAATCTGTATTTTACTGCTTTAAACTTTCTTTCTAAAAGTACTTCTTTTAACTGAAGACTGGAATTTGTATAAGTAAAGATTTCTTCTAAAGATTTGTTAGTAATTTAACGATATCCACCAAAAAGCGGTTTGCTGTCAAAAACAACTAAAATCTTTGTTTTCACACAATTTAGAATTGGGAAAAACTTTAGTATAATGCTTTAAATTATTTTCATATCTTTTCTGAAAGAAAGAGCAAATATTTATTTATGTTCCTTAGAAGAAACCTTAAATTAGAAATCGCCAATTTGATATTAAGTTGCTTTTAAATTCCTGAAACTCGTCTTCGAATCCATCTTCTTTTATTTTTGACACTCATAAATAGTGTAAGACTTTCTGTGTTTTTTCTTTCAAAATTGATTTTCTATTAAATACAAAAAGTTTTAAGATCTAAAAAAATTAAAGAAAAATAGGTACTTTTTGAAGTGAATTTACTTTGAATGCTCTAGAACTGAGTTTAAAAAATGAATTTCAAGAATATAAATGTCCCAAAAACAGAAAAAATGACTCTTTCGTCAAACTAATGGCTAACTGAAAAACATAATAAACGTATCATAATATGTATATTAATTTAAAAGCTTTGAATCTCTCGAGACCTGGAGTGAAACGACATTATGCAAAGAGTAATTTGTGAGCGCCACACTAAAGTTTCTTCCCAGCTTATTTGCTTAACTTAATTTGTTTTTATTTAATTTTTAGAGAAATGATTTACATAAATGCACCTATTTCTTTTAATTCATGAACCAAAAATTTGTCTGTCTACAATTTTTAAATTCTGTCGACTCCTTTAAGATCAAAATATTTTCAAAAGGTTCACGCAAATTTTTTAGAATTTGTCTTCTAGTATCAGCTCCAATCTACGAGTAAGCAGCCTGATAACGATTGTAATAATAGTCTCGGAAAATTGAGCCCGTAAAAAATACGTTGAAAAAAGCCAGATATCAGATTCTGTTTCATTTTCCTACGAAAAAAGATCACATTTTTCTGGAAAACTTTTTCATTTTCTGTTCTTCGCATCTATAGAAATTCCTACAAGCTACGTTTCAAAACAAATTCTAACATTTCTGCGTAAAATGCACCAAAAACTCTCTAAACTGTTCTAATTTAGCTCTTAAATATGGCATATTTGAAAAATTGTTGGGGTCTTAGAATGCTTTCATATGTAGGAAGTCGCCCAAATTAAATACCTAGTTAGACCATATCTTGCTGGAGAACAGTTTTCTAAAATAATCTAATAACTAAAGTTGTCACTTTAGCCTTTGAAATATGTAAATGTAAGGTTAAGATACATAATATGTTATTTAAATTTTCTCGGCCCCCTTTAGAGAACAGTAAAGAACATTTTTAAGCGGTGCTCAAAAACTCATCTTTATATTAAGTGTGTAAGCACCCTACTCTGTATTAAATTCTGGATCCGCCCCTGGATACATTTTATGACATACAGTGTTTTGTGCATACAGCATTTCAGAATACAATGTTCTAAGCTTACTGTGTTCTGAAAAACATGTCTTAAGACTGCCTTTTGCGAGGAATTGAAAAATCCTCCAAGAGACGTTGTTGTCATGAAAAATGCTTTAAAAAAAAATCTTGAACTAAAAAATTTACAGAATTTGAGCACACTTTGAGGCAACCCCTTTTTATTGCTCGCTTCAGAACAGTCATAAAGTAATTTACACGCCACGCCGTTTTAGGATTATCTAATTTCTACCGGATACCTTGTATGTAGTATAATATAATAAGTAATATTTTAAAATTAGGAACGATACCCTTGTTTTTTTGATTTAAAAGATGTTTGCATAAGATATTTATAATTTCAAGTAATTGTAGTTCCTAAAACACAGGAGACTTAAAGTTTTATTGACCAGTGCTTTACGATTTTGACGTATGTACTGTTTTAATGAAAATTATTATTGTTTTAAATAATGCAATTATGCTGAACGTGAATGCTCGCCATATGTACCCCGTTGCGCTGGAATAAATATCAAGCAATTTCGAATTTAATATTTAATAACTATACAGATATGTACATTGTACATATTTCCACTATGTGCAGTTGAACTCTTTTCTTTCTTTTCTAGAATTCAATCACTCCTTCAAGACAATATACAACACACATGTTGGCATAGGGGTAATTAGCGCATCTTTAGCTGTAGCATAATTAGAAGATAGCGTGTGACCATGCAATTAAACTCCATACGAAATCCTCCAAGAGTGCAATGCGCATCTCTGTAAGGTGCAGGCATAGGTATAGCAACTACTGAAGCTCCGATTTTTAAATCATACACCAAAAAGCGAGAGCCACTTAGCGAAACGGTCAGGCATGACCTGAGTTCACCAAGGTTACTGCTTACTGGCAATTTTAAATCAAAAATGCATCCATTTTTCCGTCAGTTTCAGCTCACGTATATTTTCGGAATGAGGCTTTTATATCAACAACAACAACAACAACACAAAAAATAAACATCAACCTGGAAAATGTTTTATAATTATTCGCTTGAGTTTGTTGCACTCGCAAACAACACGCTATATTCCAAGATGGTTTTTAGTGCAAATAAAATAATAATGTTTTTTGTGTAACTTCGAAAGCGGAACCCTTGGTACACAGTTTCGACCTTCAAGACTATACAAGCCTGATCGACTTACACGCAAATGTTAGCTTTGAACCAATTGGTAATAAAGTCACACAAGTTGAAGATCTTTTAGGTGAAGATGATTCAATAACTAAAATAATAAAGAATATGCACTTATGCGTATAGAATATAGTAGCTATAACTTAATCGATATAATTAATATAATGTTTTTGGAGTAGTAAAGTAACAAATAATTTAAAATGCTTATTTTTTTTAAATTAATATTATCACTACAATACTTGAATAACTGTTTGAAAAAGCAGATTTCTTAAAATTCACTGTATTCAAAGTGAAGGTCTTTAATGAAAAGCATTTGCAGTCACAGTTGGAGAAATTGGGCAGGTTCAGCCGACATAAGGGACTTGAAAGTAAGGCAAGTTTCTTGCATCTGATTGGCCAGCTGCCAAAAAATTGCCTTCCAATTAAGGCAACTTTATTGGGAAGTTGACTGGAAAGTTAGGCAAGAAAAATCTCCCTTACTATCAAGTCAAGTCAACTTATGTCAAAATGACAATTGATCATGTTTTTTAATTCAACTAAAAGCTGAACTTTATTACTCAATGATGTATTTATTTTCTGCACAACTTCATTTAATGCTTTCTGTAAAAAGGTTCCTTGTAAATTTGGAAAAGAAATAAGTAATATTTCTTTAAAATACAAAATACAAATCATGATGGACTTGTAGCTTGCCTGAGGAGTGTTTTGTAGAAAATAATGATTTTGGTAATTTTTGTACTACGAACTTGAAGTAGAGGTTTGTGAAGTAAAGTTCTGAATTTTAATTTCATGACACTTGAAAAACTAACTAGTTGCCTTGGTCAAAATTTACGTTCAAAGAATGAAGTTGACTGCAAATGAAGTCCCTTATGTTGTCTGAACCTGCCCATTGATTTTGGACAACACAACGTACGAGGTGAGCAAGGGCGGATCCAGACTTGCAACCTGGAAGGGGGGGGGGTTTCACACACTTAACATAAAAATGAGTTTTTGAAAACCCCTTAAAGATATTTAATCTTCTGCAAAGGAGGCTGACTAAATTTAAATAACATAATGTGTATCCTAATCTTACATTAACATATTTAAAGGAAAAAAGTTACAATTTTAGTTATTTGATTTTTTTTTTAAACACTGTTGTTTAGCAAAGCATAGTCTATCTTTATAATTTGAACGACTTCCTATATATGTATGAAAGAATTCTAAGATTTCAACAGTTTTCTAAAATGCCATATTTAAGAGCTAAAATTCAATTTTTTAGAGGGGTTTTCACGCAGAAATGTTAGAAATTGTGTTGCAACGTAGCTTTTTTCCAAAAGTAATATATCCTGTTCTTGTTGGAATTTCTATAAATGCGAAGAATGCTACAAAAATATCGATGAAAAAAGCTAAAAAATAAGAAAGTTTGCAGACTAATTACTATCGTTATTAGTCTGCTAACTCGTAGATTGGAGCTGATGCTAGAAGACAAATTCGAAAAACGACTGGTTTGCTTGAAACTTTTGAACTTATTTTGATCTTAAGTGAGTCAACAAAACTTAAAAATTGTAAAGAAAAAAATGTTTGGTTCTTGAATTTAAGGAAAAAGGTGCTTTTGAGTAAATAATTTCTATAAAACTTAAATAAAAACAAATTAAGGTAGATAAATAAGTTGTAAAGAAACTTTAGTGTGAAACTCACAAATTACACGTTGCAGAATCTCTTTTCACTTTAGTTAGAAATAGATATCGATAGAGACTCATAGATATGAAACGTTTATTATTTTTCAAATAGCCATTAGTTTAACGAAAGATTCACTTTTGCTATTTTTAGGGCATTTATATTCTTGAAATTCGTGTTCAAATCTCAGATCTAGAGCATCCAAAGCAAAATCAATTCAAAAAGTAGTAGTAGAAGGTCTTACAAAATTTTTTATTTAATAGAAAATGAGGTCCAGTCCTCAGTTAAAAGTAGTACTTTTAGCAACAAAGTTTAAGACACTAAAATACAAATCTTATGTTCCCAAACAATTTAAAATATAATGGGGGTCATATCCATTAACGCAATACGATATGTTTTGAATTTAAGGGAATTAAAAAAAAAATGATCTCCCAATTCCTCTGGATCCAAAATTAACTGTATCTACAAATTTCTCATCACAAAATACTGTATCCCTAAAAGGTGTAAAATTGATAGTTCTGTTCGTATTGTTATTGTATTTTTTCAAAACCAGAATAAATGTATCAGAATTCAATAAAACATCTAAAAGAAAAACAAAACTTCAAAATATTAATACGTTCATGAAAAAAGTCACTGAAACTTAAGAACTTTTAAGAAAATGTCTACACTTTTAGATCCAAAAACTTATTTGTTAAAAAATGTTAATGGCTTTTACAGTTATTTTTATTAAAAAAAAATAGATTGGTTATAATTTCATAACTTTGAAAAATTAAAAAGTATAAAAGTATAAAAGACGACGTGTCAAAAGTTTTTGAAAAGAAAAAAATGTCTACACTTTTTTTGGAGCAACTTTTAAAACTAAAATTAATTCTGTATGTATTGAATACAAAAAATTCACATTTTGTTTACATTTTTTTTTAAATAAAATTGATTTTGATGTTCTTTTTGTGCTGAATCAGTTAAATTAGCATTTGTCAAATCAGACAAAAATGAATGAAGAAATAAGTTTATTTAGGATTTACTACAATAAAAAATTAACAGACACTTACATTTCAAATTTGAGTTCCTAGTCGAATGTTTTAAAATTGCTAAGTGGAGGTTGTGGTAGATTCTGTCATGGTACTTGAAATTTTTCAAAGAATAAACAAACAAATTTACGTTTTTTTTTCATAAATATCTAAATTAATAAGGCTTTAATTTATCATCACAGCTTCCAAAGTTTTTGTCAGATTTCGATAAACTGTAAAACATCCAAAAATCATCGAAATGTTTGAGTTGAAAAAAAAAAAAAATTTTTTTCATATAACTTAAGATTTTCTAAGTCATTTGAAAGTAAATTTTCATAGTTAATAAACGGGTTCTCGATATTACTTTTTTTCAAAAACTTTTGTTCAAAAACCGGTGCTCTTGATTGCTATATTTTAATCACAAAACTATGCAGAGTTCAATATTTATTTATTCTCTAAAACCCATGATTAACTTAAGTGATGCCCCAGTGGCGCCGATGCATATGCGGTAGTGTGGACAGCATTGCAGCATGTTACAGCCTTAGGATCTGGAAATAGATACGCACTATTTATTCTATACACATTAGTGTTGAAAATTAAAGTAATTCTGCCACCCTCATAAAATGACATAATATCGTCTGCAGAGATAGGTAGTTATTTAAAAATTCTAAGATAGACAATATTGTGATGTTTAATAATAAAAACAAAAATCTTAAAATTAGAAAAAAAAAACTTATTTGAAGTATGGTCTGTTTCAACCATGGTAAGCAACAATTTAAAAGATTTCGTTTCTCATTTTAGTTTTCTGCATTTGGAAAATAACATTTTTGATTTTTTAAATTTACCAAAGAAATTCTATTAAGTTTAAGTTTATTGAATGCAGGTTGGCAAAATTTTCAATTTATTATAATTTAAAAAAAAAAGATTGTTTTAATTTGTTTATCTGACAACTTCAGAATTTAAATATATGTAAGCTTTAGATTAAATGGTACTCCTTATTATTATTTTTTTTAAAATAACAAAGCTAATGTATTCAAAATTGTGGAGGAAATGTTTTGCAAAAAGGAAAACTTTAATAGGTACAATTGTCTTTCACAAAGCGGCTAAAACTGCTACTATCCAAATATGACCTTATTGACTACATTCAAGAAGCTTTCAAGGCATTTACCTAAAAGGTTTAATCCTTTGTTACAAACAGGAGTGTGTGTTGTGTACAAAATGTAATAAATTAATTTACAAACATCGAATAAATAAAAAAGGAAATAATACCGCGTTCAAAGTACCACATTTTGGCATTTTTGTTATAATTTTTTGAATTTCTTAAGATAATTTTGTATAAATACATTTTCTTGCAAATTGAATCCACTCTTAAGTCAGAACATCCATTTTTTGGTTTAAAGAGAAAAGCTAAATAAAACCACACAGTGATACATTTTTGATGATCATTTTATCCTATTATAAAGTTTAAATTTTACCATTACTGGCTGAACACCATTGGTGAAGCTGAAGGTAAGGCTTGTAGTACTGTTAAACTTGAAAAATACATTACTAACATACAGCCAGCGCTACAATACGAAATTGAAGCCGAAGCTGAAGCAGAAGCTGGAGCGCAAGTTGGATGAATTTTTACTTTTGATTAGATTAGATATAGTTTATTAGGCTTAGTTTAACTATTTTTACAATTTTAAATAATAATTTATCTTATTTTTACACATTCTCTTAAATTAAATAATTTCTTTTTACAAATAATATTGCGTATCTTTTGAAATATTTAATTATTTGTTTCAGTTTTTACATTATTTGGAAGTTCATTTTAAAATTGTCCTCCTTTACTTTTGGATAGTTGAGGGATGAAGTTGAAAACTTTTGCCTTGATGTTGCTCATTATTCATTTGACATTTTAATGCGTTCGTTCAACACAATCATCTTCATTCAAGTTTCTTAAAGAACTCGATTTGGGATTGTAAAATGTATTTCAGAACTTAACTTAACTTTTGACAGCTTCAAACTTAAATTCTTATCGCGCTTCACTATTGTGGACATCCTTTGCTTCAAAATGCGTGTTTTTAAAAACCCAATATAATTCTTAGAAGGTTTGATTTTTATTGCATTAAGAGTTTGCGTGAACATGGTCTTTTGCGTAGCACCAAGGAATAAAATCTAACGGAATCAAACCCTATGATTTTGGTGGCTACATAATTCTGCACCTTGAATACGTCTAATTGCTGCGAATGCTGGGAAATAAATGAATTCTCTAATTCAATGCCTACACAATTTTTCCGTGGTTACGTTTGAACTACTACTTTTGTAATAATTTTTATTAATTTTAACGCGTTGTTCGATTGTTAAGCCATCCATCTTGAGTATTAGAATAAGTTATTGTGATCGAAAATTATTTTTGAAACTAAGTGTTAAGGCACTTGTAAATTTTGAATCCGGTTCAAGATCTTTATGATGGAATTCGTGAAGTTATAGAGGACATTATACCTAAAATGAGCGGGTTGATCATAGAACCTTTCATGCAAACGATATGACACTGGATAGTAATCGGGTCCTCTTTTTAGAGATAACCATATTATGAAACATTCCACATGGTGGAATATCGATTGTATCTTGAGTTAGTGTTGCACGTAGTTCCATACTGTTGAAACCATATGTTTTCGGTGTTCATTCTTTATCATTCAATTCAGACCACAAGAAGTTGGTAATCATCAATGTATAGCGATAGGCGTTGATGGCCTATTCAGCATCAAAGAAATACGGACCGATGACGCTTCCAGCCCAAAATCCACAAAAATAGTATCTTTATTTGAATGCATTGGCAGTTTGGCACCTCGTGAACCTTGAGTGGATTGATGTTTTCTCAAATCGTAGGAGTTTGTTTATGCAAGTACCCATTTATCCAAAAATGGGTCCCATCGCTAAAGATGATTTTGTGACCAAAATTAAGATCAACTTCCAACCGCTCAAAAAACCAACTATTGAAAAAATGACGCTGCATATGGACAATGGAAAAATTACCATGGTGTGGTCTGTGACAGGCCAAGTTCCTTAGAGCAAACGCGGAATTGCGGCTACGTTTTTGGAATATCTTGCGTTTCGTTGACGTACGGGTTATTTCTCATTGTACATTGTGCTGGTGGACTCGATTTTAGCCACCAAACGTTAAATAGTGGACTTGAAAGGAAGATTATGTACCCCATAATCTACAATACTATTTATATTTAAAAAAAAATACGTATACGCCTGAGTGACTTTTTCAAAAATTCAAACCATTGACATAGATTTTACTAAAATTTTCATCCAACATTGGCAAGTCAAACAAAATTATTTTGTTTATAATTTGGTATCATTACAACTTTGTTCCTTTGTCGGTTGTGAAGACCAAGGGTGAGTAGAAACAAACAAACAATTATTAGGTACATCAAAAAATCAAAATTTTAAATACATACATAATGTACAAAACAAGGCATTTTTAAAAAATAAGGAAAATGTGAAATGTTTTCAAAAACATATAAATAACCGAATTTGTTATTGTATGCCCCACTTTATACCCGCTTTTATTTTATAAGAACCGGTTGATTTTTTTGAAAATTTTCATTGCAAAATCGAGATACTATTCAACAGGATTAAGAAGAAACAGGATTTCAAGAAATAATAAAGCAAAAGAAGAATTACAAATAAAAAAAAAAGTTTTAAATGTTCAAATTTATTCTTTGAGGTTTAAATATTTGTTTTAACAATTAAAAAAAAACACATTTTTTATTTAAACAACCTAAAAAACAAAATAAAGTATTTATCCAGCAAATGGAATGCTGACACTTATTCCATGAGCCAAAACCTTCTTCCATACTTTTTTAAAGAAACCCCGTTGCTGTTGTTCCATATTGTTGAGAGAAGCTTTTGGATTAAAAGCTCTATAGAAAAGTATTTTAAATTCAGGATCTTTTAGAGCATCAACGAAATCTTTAAATTCTTCACTGGTTTCCTCCTTCTGTTTAATAACCTTAGCAATCTTTGGAGAACTAAATATTTTCTTGATCCTGGAAAAAACATCTCTACCGGATCTAGCATCCTCGTCAGTTAATTGATATTTAGATGAATTATTGACCAAATTTGTAAAAATTGGCCTAATATCAATTCCTCTGCGTTCGAAGAAATCCACTAAATCTTGAACTTCGGATATTTCGAAAAAATTCTCCAACCAACCACTAGATTGGATGGGCTTCTGAGAATGATGTATAAGTTGATGTTGTTTTTGATGTTGAGGTAGCTGACTTAGAATTTCATTGATATCAGACTGAAGATCAGCCGAAATGACAGCTGCACTAAGCAGAACAAAAACACAAATTACTTTCATTATTAAGAATGTGAAATAAGACTATAATGTTCAACTGGTTTTTCTCGACTTAAATAGGTCTTCAGATATTATTTGCAATAATTGTTCAACTAATATCAGCAGAATGCATTTGAAGTGTTTATTTACAATATTACGATATGTAGTTCTTTGAACGTTATAGTCATTTTTTTTACTAATGGAATAATAAAGATAAAAAAGTCAAAAGCTAAAAGCTAAGATATTGACACTTGGTAAAGGTATCTTCCCCTGATATTCTAAGTGGAAACAATTGAAACAAAAAAACAGTTTTGAAAAAGCTTGATAGTATTGTTGTAACAAGTGGTCATTAATTTATAAAAAATACATACCTTTGGGTAGGTTAAGATCTTTATTAGAGTGAATAGCCTTGCATATGTACATATAGTTGTTTTCATTCTTTTTATTCATCTAAAAAAATCTAATTTTCAAAATCCCCGTAAAAGTACATGACTTGGTTGCAAGTACTTGCTTTGTTAGTTCAATAAGATTGTTTAATTTTTGTTTTATTTTATAAAAAATAGATATCATTGCTAAAAATATGCTCACAAAAAGGCTGCCCGAAAAATGTTACCCTAATGAAAAATAACCTTAAGCAGTGTTCTGTGAATATTTCAGAATTATTTGTTCGTGAGATATTTGAGACAAATCGAAGTTTTCAGTTTTATTTTTTAATAAACCAGAATTCATTTGAAGTCAATATCTTTGCTCGTTCTTGAGAATGAGATATCGAGAACGACAAACAATATCAAGTCAGGAACATACAAACACACGCTAATTCAGATACATATATTTCTAAAAACAATGGATGTAGATTTAAGGAAGATTGTTGAACATTTTTCAAGTAATGCCAACACTTTCAATTAAAAAATCGAAATAAAAACTTTTAATTAATTTTAATTGTTAGCTAAAAAAAACTCTTATTAATATTTTTAAAATACTACTAAAAAGTATTGTTTGATGTTCTGTTATTGAACTTTCAAAAATAGAGAAAAAACTTTATAGTTGCATTTAAATTTTGATTTTAAGTAAAAAAGATCATATTCCTTTTTTTTTAAATAAACAAAATTTTCTTGTTAATTTTGATAAAGTACAAACAAACATTTCTAAAAGTTAATTAAAATTTGTATTTGATTTCCTCTAATTAACTTGTACTTAAGTGCCTTACATAAGTAAAAGTCAATTGTAAATAATAATTGATGGGGATTTACCAAGGTGGTTTTAAGTATTTATGTATAATTATAACGGTTTAAAGGGTGTCTAATAATTATGGGCCATTAGTGAAAGTTCAGGTCTTGACTTAATTTTCGTAACTTGTCGGTCCTGCATCAAAATGGTTTTTGAGTAACAGCTGTTTAAGTGAAATTTGAAAGAGACAGTCCAGATATAATTTTTGTTTTAATTTTAAAATTAAATAAAATGCACGACTGGGTCGCACGAACTTGCTCCTGTATGCAAAGAGTCTGTTTAAAAAATACATATACTCTTTCTGCCCCGTTTCTTTAACTTATACTATGTATTTATTCTTCTATTTAGTCGAAGGCAAGTAAATGAATAATATTTTAAAATCATATATGTATACAAAGGCACCAAGATATTACTTCTTGATAGACTCTTTAAAATAGATTGTTGATTAAATATATCATATTCGTTAATCCGATGCAGTGGCGCTACACGGCCATCGTTGGTATTTACAATAGTTATAGTTTAAAATACATAAATATGTACCAAATGCATTAATTTGGATAAATGATAGGAATGTAATTAAAATTTTGTGAAAATAATGCGCTCTTTCGGGCTCATGCATATAGGATTTGATCTGGTGAGATGGGAGGAGGTTACATTTAATACAGTTAAAATAATTTAAAAAAAAACTATTTTAAGATTCAAAATTTTACCTGAAAAATAAGTTTGTCTTCAAAAATTTAAATGCCATTTTATAAATGAAAAAATCTTTGATTTTTCAAATTTTTTTTTTGAAAATCGTTAGAGCGTTTTTTTTTTAATTCATTTTTCATATATAAAATTTTTCAATTTTGTTCTAAAAATATTTTTGGTATGCAGTTGTTTATAAATAAATAAATTAGGTGGCGCAACAGTCCGTAGAGAACCAGGGCCTAGTGACTTACAACTCTCAACCATTCCTGTGTGCGAGTACTGTTGTCAGGGATGGAGGGGACCTACAGTTTTATGCCGAATCCGAACGGCTAATTTGAGAAAGCACTTTTTCATGACAAGCATTAGTCTTGGAGAATTTGTCAATTCCTCGCAAGAGGCAGTACCCGTTTTTTTTTTTTTAAATTAAGGTGGCACAGGCAGGGATCGAACCCAAGACCTCTCGCATGACAGTCCAACGCACTAACCATCATGCCACGGGTACTACATGCAGTTGTTTAGTGATTGTAAATATACGCTCTACATTTGAATTTCGTAAAAAAATATTAACTTGTTTTTGAGATATAGAATTTTGAAAAAAAAAATTCAATATTTTTTTTAAAAATCCAAACAAAAAAAATTGCACTTTTGATAATCAAATATTGTTTAAGCAATATAAGAGCTTATTCACAAACAAAATTATTGAAATCAGTAAATAAGTTGCTGAGAAAATTAAAAAGCAAAATAACGGTTCTATGAGCGGTACCTTTCCTGAGCAATACAAAAATATGTTTTTCTTATTAAAAGAAGCCAAGTTAAAAAATAAAATTTTAGAGAAAATTAAAAAAAAATCTATCGGTTTGTTTTTGAGAAAATTCGAATTATCGTTTTTTGAGCAAAAAAATTGTATGGGATCCACTGTTAGTTTTGATCTTAAAAAAAAATGAAAAAAACGCCTAACGCGAATCTGCTCAAAACCTTAACTTCCAAGTTTGAATTCATTCGACCCAATGGTTTAGGCTGTAGGAGCGTGGACAGACAGACAAAATTTTGCACGAATGCAAAACTTGCCATATAGTTCCTATATGTCGCAAGTAATATAGTTCCTATATGTCGCAAGTAAAAAGAGTCTTGGATGTGACCTAAACTTATGAGTTCAAACTAGCCATTCTATCCGGATAAGGAAAGTTTGATTTCAATAGCCTTTCTTTCCCGTTATAATATAGTGAAGATCAATTTTTATAAGTATTTTTTGAAAGTTTATAAAAAAAATGAGGTTTGGATTTTTTTAAAAACATCACTAAAAGTTAAAAACATTGTTTTTAAAAAGATTAAATCAATTTCAAGTCAATATCTTTAATTTGGGCTAAGATATTCAAGTCGAAATGAATTTTTAATTATCCGATATCAAAAAACTTTATTTTCTTATGCATACAATTATTTTGAAGATAGTATAATTCTTGTTCGCAAAATATTTGAGGCGACAAATATTTTTTTTTCAGTTTTTTGATTTAATACTTTCCTTTAATTGATTTTTATTTTGCCACTAAATTTCCTTAATTTATATTTAATCGTGCTTTTAACCAACAGGTGAAAAAGACTGTTTCTAAAATTTTAATGAAATCGATATTATATTTTTAAATTCGATCCATCATTTTATTTTTACATAATAAATATCCTTTTGTGCATTATTGGGCCGTTTCTACCGTTTTAAGACATAATGAATAGAAATAGAAAAATTGTGTTTTGATTTGAATGTCTTGAGAATGATATTGACTTAAGATTAGAGTAGGACCAGATGGCATAATACCAGCCGAATTACAAAAGGCCTCAGACATAATTGCACCAATCCTTGAGGAAAATTTTGACAGCTGTCCATAATTGGTCCATATTCCCTCGGTATGGAGAGAAGTGAAAATTGTTTTTATACCCAAAGCAGGTAAATGCTCGCAAGTCAACCCTAAAGATCTACGACCTATAAGTCTATCATCATTCCTTAGACCTTAGAAAGATTGATTGATATCCATTTAAGGGCAAGTATGGATACAAGACTTCTGTCTTCGGCTCAAAATGCCTACTACTTTGTTGTTATTGAAGTAATATTTGTTTCTTGCATCTTGTAGTGGTTTTGGTGATTCAAAGGTGCTGGTTTGAGGTATCCCGAGCTTGTAATATTTGTTTGTCTTCGACTTCACAAGTTATGGGCAATCATAGGGTTGCTATAGTGGCTTTTTGACTGCATTGTTAGAAAGAAAAACATGAATAGCATTTTGGAATTTTTTGTTGTTGAAATATTTGTTAGAACCGTGACCGTGACGCTCAGGTGTATGGGTTGAAAATTGTATATATTGTCTCGAAATTTATTTAGAAATCATGGTTGAATAAACTGTTAGTAGATATGAACACATCGCCTGGAAGTCTTAATGATTTAAATTGCTTTCCTTCATAATTTCTTTAGGGATTCCAAAACTGGAAATCCATCCGGAAATAAAAGCTGTCGCAATCGTCAATCAGCGGTGATATCGGAGAGAGGAATAACTTCTAGCCATCTTGTAAATCAGTCGATGCATTGTGAGGGCGTATGTGTACCCACATGAATATGGCGAGGCCTTGTGTGACGCTGAATCTTGCTTGCTTTTTTTCGCAGCTAATACATGTTTGAGACCATTAGCGGCAATCTTTCTTTAGGTCCGGTCTGAGTTGTTTTCCTAATACTGGGATGTATTAGTAACTTGGCGTCGAAGATTTTATGGAATATAAACAAATGGCGTTTAATCTGGATAGGGCATCAGCCACTACGTTGCCCTTGCCATTGATATTTATTATTTCTGTTGTAAGCGGTCCCATGTAGCTCAAATGTCTGAGTTGACGAGGGCTTGATTTTTCAGGTTTTTTTTGAAAGGCAAAAGTACGAAGTCTGTGGTCAGTATATAGAACAAACTGTCATCCTTCTAGCATGTGTTGAAAATGTTTAATTGTCGTGGAAGCGATTAAAAGTTCGCGATCATAGGCACTGTATTTGTTTTGAGTTGGTGACAACTTTTTCTGTAATGAATATAAGAGGTTGCCAATGATTGGATACAAACTGTTGTATAAAACCACCTGAAGCTGTGTCAGATACATCTGTCATAATTGACAATGGAGCGTTATCATCTGGATGTGCAAGAAGTGTTGAATTAAGCATTCCTAAATAACAATTACCCTGGTTAGGGGCCGGTTATAGCTATCAGTAAAATCCATCAGTAAAATTTTTGTTTTTAGTTTTTGAACATGTTACAGATTTATTTCTAGCAAAAGATTGATGCAATAAGATGAATCCTATATTCAAGTATTTTTTTCAAAAAGAAACAGTGCATTTAAAATTTTATTTAATTTATAAATCCATTTTAGTTTTTTTAATGATGAAATTTCATTTTACTGAACAGCTGACTGCCAAAAGCCAAACAAAATTCCATTTCGTTTTGCTGTTGGTGTTCCAATTTTTTACTGTTCCGATCACATCATTAAAAATTTTACTGATGAAAGCACCAGTAAAAAAATTGTCTGAGGCGTGAAGCTTCAAAATGACATTTAATTTAATGACGTAAATTTACTGATTGCTATAAACGCTCATCAGTAAAACATTTCAAATTCCTCCTGTTTCAAATTTTACTGATGGATTTTACTGATAGCTATAACTGGCCCCTTACAAGAGGAGATCTAGAAATCGAATCGAATTGAGATTTCGATCCAGGTATATGGTGGCACTTAATAGAGGAATCTAATTGAAATGGAATCGAAATGACATTTGGGTTTTATTTGTGTGCGTACTGCTACGTGAATAACTCTCAAATTTTAACAATGCTCTCAATACAAAGACGCGCGGCAAATTGAATTCAGCTTGGAACAAATAAGAGGGACAAAACATACCGCACGCACACAAGCAAAACTTCACACACCAATAACTCGATTCCCCGATTCAGGAAACAAATTTTGGATTCGATTCACCTCGTTCTGTGGGATTGGATCGAGTAATCCTATTTCGATCCGATCCAGGTTTATACGGCGCTAAATCCTGATTCAATTCGGATTCAATTCTCCTTGTAAACGCGGTAAATATGATTAAAGGATCGTCATGAATCATTATCATAAATTCAACTATTGTTACGACAATGTAATGACAGCTGAGTTTGACACATGTCAAAATTCCAGCGTTACCAACTTGAAATCATTTTTAATAAATCAGTAAAAGCCAAATGGCTTAGCACTTACTTTACCTTATCTATGGACCAATCTTCTTAAATAAAATAATATTTAATTGTTTTCATTACTTTGTTTATTGTACAAATGCATTTTACTAAAAAAACACATACACAATAAAAATTCCTTCCTAAATATGTACGTATATGCAACTATGTATATAATTTCATGTTTTATTATCATTCATTTTTGTATAAATACTGTTGAAATTATATATAATAACGTAAATTAATGTTTAGTCTCATAAAAATATTTCTATATGTTTTTTTTTTATTTCAAATTTATATGTATATATTTTTAATTGTTTTTGTATAATTTATTGTCTATTTAAAGAGTTTTATTTAAAACTCATTACATTATGCTTACATTATTAAGGACTTTTAAAGACATCGGGACTTAGATAATGTTGATATTAAATCAATAAAGATGATTCTTAAAATTTATATAACAAAATATTTTTTTTGGGATTATTTCGTTAAAGAAAACATTTTTTTTGTTTTTTTTTTCTAAATTTATATATATACATATATAAAAAAAAACAATTTACAATATTTCATACATAAATTGCATTTTACATAGCCGGGTGTATTTTTAAATGTCCTAACAATAAATTGTAAATTTAGTGTGGAAAAGAATATTATTGACTAGTTTATATAAACAAACATTTTAAAAGTTTGTTATAAGAATCTTTGTATATGTACAAAATTTAAATTATCTATTTAAGTACTTAACACTTGAGTTATAATTATACTGAAGTTGCATTCGGTCGTCTTTCTTAAACAATATTTCTTATATGTTATACATATGTTGAACGAATTTTTTGAAGTCCTTAATTTCAAAGCAGTTGAGTTTATAGTTGGGCGGAATACAATTAAATGTAAAATATCAATTCATACACTTTTTCTAGTTTAAAGTACAATATTATTGGTTAAACACTATATTATATATTTTTGGATGTTTAGTTTTAGACTTTTGTTAAAGAAAGAAATTTAACTTAGTGATTTGATGGCGACAGAGATAAAATGCTATCCGAGGTTTGCATAAGCTCAACGATAAAAGTTTTTTTGATCGTGTCAAATTTGTGATTCTTAAAAATGTGTGTGCAATTAAGAATCATTTTGAAAGATAGAAAAGAGAGCAAGTTAGTTTGGTAGTTAGAAAGTAAATGTTGGTCTTGCTACATGTGAGTATGCTTTGGGAAAAGCACGGATTTTCTAGCTCTAACGTGCAAAAAGAAATTGTTGTGCCTTGGGACTCCCATGAATATGTGGTAACAGAGCGATTTCTCCTGGACGCTTTCTCTAGAGATCTTTTGGATAAACAAATGTGGACAGTTGCATAATTTATGTCTGGGTATAAACATGTGGTGGTATTCCAATAATCCAAAAGGTTAAAGAAAACCGAAGAAAACAGTACAGACATCATTTGGGCAATCCTATTCATAGTATATTTTAATAAGATTATCCTATCTCTCAAGTTAGGCTTAATGTACTTAAGTTCTAACTTTTAAGGATCGGTTGAGTAGTGACAGTATTCATCGTGACATCATGACTATGAATTTGTTATATATATTTTTTTAATATATTAGAGGGTTTTGCAATAAAAACTTGACAACTTTTATTTTTAAATAAAACACAGACCATTTGAGATTTAAAAATCTTTATTATCGGCTTGAAGTACATCAAAGGAGTACGTTTGAAGCGACCGATTCGTTGGAACCAATTTTCGATGGCTACACTACACATATCGACCAACGACAGCAATTTCGCGTTCAATGTTGACTCTGAGCTCTTCTTACGTCTTCGGCATTGTGGCATAAACCAATGACTTAACGTAAAGCCCCAATGAAAATAGTACGAACGAGGCGGCCAATTGAGATGACTTAATTTTCCATAAATTGATTGTAAGGTGTGCTGTGTGGCTTGTCGCACCACCCTGTCGTTGAAACCACATGTAACCTAAGCCCATATCTTTTAATTCGTTCCAAAAATTATCGATTATCATGGCGCGGCGATAACGCTGGCCATTCAAAGTAACGTGACGATCGTTATCGTCGAAGAAAAAATATGGTCCAATAATGCCGCTAGCTGGCATGCAAACCGCACCAAACAGTTATTTTTTGAAGCAAATGTGGATTTTCCCCTGACCAATAACCCATAAGGCATATGTTGCTTTTTTTGCGAAACCATTAAGCTAAAATTAAGCCAAAAAACGCTTTCAAAGTTGCGATCGCTGACTAAGAATTTGAGTAGAAAATTTGTATAATTTGGATATGTTCCTCGTTCGTGTATTTTATCATGATAAGAATGTTGAGTTTACTAAAAAAATGTACAATGACAGTTCGATGATAAGTCAAAAGGGAGCGTTCAAAGTTGTTACTCCCTATTTGAAAACCCGATATTATAGGTATCAATTTTAACTTTGAATCAGAAATAAAGACCTCATTATGATTTAGACAAGGATTTAGGACATCTTTAACCCATGTAGTTGTATGGGAGTTTAATTTGTATTTCAAAAAAGCAGCTTTCAATATACAAACATGTTATCACTCCAGACGTTCAAAAGTTTCCCTGCCTGATGTATTGATATTCATATTTTCGGACAAAATATGAACTTAGAGCATGAAAGTGGAAACAGTTTTTGTGTAACTTTGTCTAAATAAATGCGATATTTAAAACTTCTATAAATTATTGTTCAACTGTTTTGTCAATGAATATATTAAATAAGTGATCGTCTAGATATTATAGTAGTTTTACGAAAGAAAAATGCAAACTAAAAAGCATAAGCCGGAAAAATAAAATTCGATTTTTATGTGTGCGCCAGTCTTTAAAGTGATTTATAGCAAAGTTATTAAGGATTATTATACTTTAACTCGTCAACGACAACTTAACTACAACTTCATGGAAGACCTTTAGACTTGTTGAAATACAAAAAAATATACAACTTATTATATTTTTACAATTTTTGTTTGATTTTTTTTAAACATCCTTAATTGGAGGATAATTGGATCATTAGAAAAAAGTTACTAATGAATTAAAAAAAAAAATAAAATTAAATTTAAAAAGATAAGAATTATATACAAAAAATAAAGAAATATACACACATCAGAAACTAACTTTCCGAATCCGCGCTACTTGGTCGCGGAATACTTCCACAGGAACTATTTTTCCTCTGGGCCATCGCCACTGCCACCACCGCCGCCGCAGCCGCGGCCGTTGTTGATGGAGTTTGACTTATGCTGTGGTTGCAGGTGGCAGAGTTTCTAGCATTAAATTGCTGTGTCTGTTGATGATGTTGATTTGTACCTGTGATTCCACTTGGTGGCGTCGGTGCAGCTGATGTGGAAGATGTTGCTACCGTTACGGCCGCAGCTTGTGCTGCAGCCAGTAGTTGTGCCTGTGACGAACACGATACACATGGACAAGGTCCACCCAATTTCTTAGCCAACATAGATTTAAGTTTTAGAGCAGGTCCGAGTTTCATGCCCAATTGGTTCATAAGGTGATCTTCTGTGAGTAGGGGTAGGCCAGAACCATCAATGCACTGTTCTCGGAAGTTCTGAAATGAAAATAAGATGAAGAAGCCTTGTTAAAATTGCAAACTTGAATATCTACGAGTATAATAATACTGGATTTAAAAGATTGTGTTGCCAGAGTATAAGGAACATAAAACATAATGATGATTGCCCACTGCTGCCTGCTGTGGCATGTGCCACAGTCACAGCACCACAGCACACTGTGGTAACCAGTTCTAGAGCTGCTACTAGCAATATTGAGTAAATCTGTAGGAATAATCGATAATAAGACGATTGAAAATAATGCACATAAGCACACACTGGCAGGGTTCTTGCAACTCTTTTGAGAGGCAGGAACATAATGATTGCGCGAGGTGGGTTCGAGGATGCGAAGATGAATCCGAATCTGCAGCTTATGGAACGAAAAACCAGTACATAATAGTTGTTGTTTGGAATATATAGCGTATAGGATAGATGTTTGCAAGTGGGCACGCGCCTTCGGGTAGCAATAGCATGATCTTATCGCTGCCGCTATTAACTCTGCGCGCCCAATCATGTAAGGTTGAATGGTTTATTATTGTTCTTTTATATTTATTTCAATAGTATGGTTAGTTCATTATTGAGTTAAGATAAGGTGAATTACACAATTTAAAAACAAAAGTATAAATGTATAAAAATTTATGCCTAAATGTCACGGTCTTTCTTTCACTTAAAGTGGGTTTCTCGCAAAACCCACTTAGGTGAAACAAAATATATCACTTAGGCGGAAATAAGTGAAAACAATTGTCACTTAAGCGGATTATAAAATTACATTAAATGCAGATTTAATGCTAAGAACAATTGTTTTTTTATTTATCCTATACAATTTTTCAAATCACATTTTCTATTGAAAATGTGGTCACAGTAAAAATAAAGTAGAAATGTGCTATTTTGTGTTCTGATAGACATATTTTTTACTTAAGAGTTTTTGTTTTTTTAATAAAGTTAACCTTTTACTTAGTAGCAATTTCTAAATATTTACAAATTTACTAATAGAGTCCAAAGTTTTAAACCTTTCTTTTTGTTTTTCTAACTAGTAAATTGCTTATAGCCTTTTATTGAAAACGAGCATCCAAACATGTCTAAAAAGTGACAGTTCGTGAAAGTAGACAAAGCAACTATAAGTTTAAGCTTACCTATTAATTGGGATACCCAACTGTTGACAAGACAAAAGTTAAAATAGCCATTCGTGGTTTTAACTTTAGCAAATTAAAAAGAGATAGTACGACATTCAAAAAATGCGACCTTAAAATCGTTTAAAATTAGGTAAATCATCTTTTAAGCTTAGTAAATTCCTAAAAATGGATTTAACAATTTACTAATTCGGTTTTCACCTAAGCGAATTTTCTCTCTTTTAAGCTGGTTTTACTATATAATGTATTTAGGGGTGTTACGCTAGATATAATGAGATAATTACATTAACAGAAACTAGTTAAAAAAACCTTTAAAATTAAAATAAATATCAAGTAGCATTATGCTAATACCTTAAAATCGAACTGCTAAAATGTTTGTCAGAACGTTTTGTCAGAACGTATCTATACCTAATTATATTAGTCTAAAAACTAAGGGCTAATTTTTGGCGTGAAATGAAACCAAAAACAGGTAGTCTTAGCAAAGGTGATAACAGAAACGTTTGTCTGCCAGCACGAAGTGTCATTTTGCCGAGAAAAAGTGCATCAAATTTCCGAAATTGGAATATTGACATGTCTAAATACAATCAAACCCGGATAAATGTCCTTTACTTTATTAGCCTCATATGTACCTTTTTTAGAACTAGAATTCTAAGAGTTTTTTCATATAAAATTCATCTTATAAATACTTTTCGCTTTACTACGACACCCGCTTAGTTGTCATTTATTTTGTAATAATTTGTTTTTTTATAAATTTAAACTGAACAAAATATCAATTTTTGGTGACACATAATGTATGTAGTTTGTCAAATGAAAGTAAAATAAGATTCCAAATTTTAATCATTCCTGATCTGTAATCTGTAATTTAATAATGACCAGTATTTAATCAAAGACATTAATTGGAATATCAATTTGCGCTTGGGTTGCCTATAGCTATAACCAGGCCCTAAGGTGCTAAATATTGCAAAATAAGATTGAATTTTTTAAGTTCAATTACCCTCATCTGTTATTTACAAAAATGGGGAGTATAATGAATTACCATGACTAAATGCTGAAAAAACTAGGGTTGTCAAACTATATTTTGGCCCGAGCTAATAAACCCTGTAATCTAATATTTAATTAATTTTGGTGTCACGATCAGGACCACTAGGGTCCGTATATTTTTTGTTAACTGTGGTCACGCTTGCACAACCAAAGTCTAAATATTTTTAAAATACAAATAAAATTTGGGATCGGGTCAAAATTCTGGCTTCAAAATTCTGCTTTTCAGAATTCTGCTTTTTTAACGAAAATTCTGCTTTTCAAAATTCTGCTTTTTTTTTTGTCTGGTTTACAAAATTCTGCTTTTCAAAATTCTGCTTTTCATAATTCTGCTTTTTAAAATTCTGGAAATTTATATTAAAACAAATTCTGCTAATTCTGCTTTTTTTTTAATAGTATATTTATTAACGGAAAAGTCAATTTAACGTGGTTTTTGTTTCAATTTTAACAAAAAAAAAATCAAAATTTCGTCTTTTAATACTTGTTTTTCAGTAGCACGTGGTTCATGGTTATGTTGACCAGTTTGCCTTACAATTACATGTACATCACAATTTAATTTAGTCACTACTCGTCCTTTGCATTTATCTTTAATTCTATTTGAGCATGCCCAATTATAGTTTTTACATTTATTTAACTTTTCAAAATAAAACATACATATATCCATCTACGCACAGCTTTTCTTTTCCTTTATTAGATTTAACAAGTGAAACGTTCATTTTTGCTTTTTAATAAGAATAACACACTATCACGAAGGGATAAGAAAAGACACTAACCATTGTCTAAGACCCTGACTAAGTTAAGAGAGCAAAAATTAATTGCGTCTAAACATCTCGCTTATGCAAGCGAGAGGATAATTTTACAAAATTCTGGAAATAATAAAAATAAGGTTTGGAAAATGTTAAAAAGCGCGTCCAGAATTTTGTAAAACAGAATTTTGAAAAACAGAATTTTGAAAAGCAGAATTTTGAAAAACAGAATTCTGAAAAGCAGAATTTTGAAAGCAGAATTTTGAAAAGCAGAATTTTGAAAGCAGAATTTTGACAACAGAATTTTGACCCCGGCAGAATTTTGACCCCAACCCATAAAATTTGTGTCAATGTTTATTTGCAATGATTTGTAAGTTGCAAAGGTCACGAACAGATGGCGCTTTAGATTACTTTGTTGACAGAAAGTTGTAGGATCGACTGGTATAAATGTTAATACTATCTAAAACAATCGTTTTCATGGAGAAATATCGAAATAAATTAATTTGTGTTATCAAGAGAAAGGAGAATTATTATCGAAACAAATTTATTTACATATGAAAACAAATATAGCTTAATAAATGTGTACTTGAAAATGTCCGTTTTTATAGTTGAACTCATTTTTCGTTTATAGAAAGTATTGTTGTAAATTGTTAAAAATAATAAAAAGTTTAATGATAGATCTCTTAGGCTTAAAAAATGAGGAATCTGTATAAAAAATCCAAAGTTGCCCATAAAAAGTCACACAAGATGCTCTGGTGTCTGACCTATAGCTATAGTTCGTCTAACTAAGGTATCGCTCAGTTCAAAGAATAAAAAGGACTATAACCAAATAAAAGAGATCGAGCAAAACGACCCCATAACCAAAGTATTTTTGCGTTTCAGTTTCAGGGTTATATCAAAGGTTGCTGGCATAGAGAATTCTTTTACTCTCCCCCTATCTCTTTCCTCATCCCCACAGTAACCTAATGATCATGTTGATGATACTGATGCCATTGATGAGGTAGTATGGTGTTGTTGCTGCTGCTGCTGCAGCAGTGGCAAAGCGCAAAGATAGGTAGCAGTTGATCGTTGATATCACAGGGAAGCATTCACAAAAAGCTATAGAGGGCGCAAAAAGAAACATGAACTTTAACTTTTCTATAGAGATTCAAGAAACTAAAGAAGTCGATTATGGTTTTCCATCAGGATTAGCTAAATTTCAGTTCCATACCCACCAAAAATGTATATTTATCTAGTTTTTCTTTTAGGCTCTAAAACGACAAGTGACTACCTACTTTGACGTTTTGCTTAAGTCGCAAAGTCTGGGAGCACAAACGATTTTGACTGGCCAACATTTGATGCCTGATCAAATTATGGTATTTTGAATTCAAAATTTTGAAGTGCCCTTTTGACTTTAAATATTAGGCCGGAAATATTCACTAAACGAGATACGCTCATGTCTTTCTTGGATTTGAGTACATTGTGTTCCCTTTTGTCTAGCGTGGTCGTTGTTGCCTTTCATCGGTACACCTAAAACTGGTGCTCTTGTTGCTCATCCTGCTCTGGTATTGTTGTCGTATTCGTCTTCTCCGTCGTCGTCGTCGTCGTTGTCGGTCGTCTGCTCATTCTTGTTTGGTTATGGTCTGAATCATTTGAAATTGTCTTCTTAGGCCGGTTGCGGCCAACTGTGTTATCAACTTTCGAACTCTGAGAGCTGCACTGCCTCGTGGACCGCGCCCGTCTTTCACGTTAGCAATCTTAGCATATTCAGTGTGACAGCAATGGCAGCAGCAGCAGCAGCCAGCGGTTACCTTACCTTACTCTTTTTTCCACCGCAGCCACCTTCCCTTGGCGTAAAGTTTTCTTCTCTTCCAATTGTATTTTTACAACTAGCGTGCCCCGGGGGCAGTTTACCTTTAAAAAAAAACAAAAAAAAATCAAGACAACAAAAAATTGGTTGGCTTCTTTTGCTTCTATATAGGTATAAGGAATTACTGTACCAAACCAACTTTGCCTCTGTCTGCTGTGGCAAGAATGATCCGGTTGGCTGATCGGTCAGGCGATGGCTGTATATTCTTGGGGTATGATCACTGATCAGCAGCGTAATATGCCCAGGCCCACGCTAAGAATAACTATCTATATCTACCTCCACTCTACAAAAGGTTAACCAGGTCAAAAACTGAACAACTAAATTGATCGGCAAAACACAATCGAACAGCGCCCGTTTTTTCATGCCTCCTCACATCCTCATCCTCATCGTTTTTCTTGGCTTCGTTCGATCTCGATGTCTTCCTGCGCGCCACGTTCCCCGGACTGGACTGGACAGTAATCCTTCCCTCGGGTTTTGATAAGATTTATATTTTTCTCTTCATTTTGGCTCGAATGAATGTGATAATTATTAAAGCTTTTAGGAAGCACCGTGAAGGCATAGAAACAATGATTGTCATAGGTACGCAATAACACTTGTCGTAAGACTTGAACTATGTTTATTTTTGGAAAGTTTACTTAGTTTAAGTATTGTCAACCGATAAAAATAAACTATTTGACAACTAAAAAGCACACGTTTTTTCAGGATTGAAAAATAATTTCATTTTTGGTGGCCACATTAATATGTTACAGGTTACAGGATTTGCAAGGAAACTTGAGATTTTGATCGATTTAAAAAACCTATACCTACCTATAAAAAATTGGGTTTGGCTATTCGTTCCTAGATAGTATGAGGATTTGTTAATTCTTTGAGTTGGAAACGTTTTTTATAATAACTAAAGCCAAAAGTTATTCGGTACAATTGTTTTAAATCATTAAATACTTTTGCACAGATTCAGTTTTTAGCTTCGAATGTCTCAGAAACAAGTAGTAACCGTGGCATGATGGTAAATGTCTAGGACTGTCATGCCAGAGGTCTTCATGTTAATCCCTTCCTATGCCAAACTGAACCGACATTCGGAGTCGGCGACCGTAACTGAACAGCGAGCGTTAGCTCCATATTTTCTTCAAGAACCATCATTTGATCAGAAAAATATAACTATTTGGTGTGGTTTATAATCGATTAATTGAAGGGTAAGTCCGATGAGCGTGTTATCTCGAGAAATGGGAAATGGAAAAAACCCATATTGGTCGTGAAATAACGGCAGTTTTGGGCGAAATGTATGGCCGAGCTATTGATAATTGGGTTCAAGGAATCGACCGCTGCAAACGTGCTCTCGGTGATAATATGAACGAAGTCGAATTAAAATCATAAATGTTTTACTCGTAATTGTAATTCAAATTGGTGGCGCAAAAGTCCTTTGCGAACTAGGGCCTAGTGACTTACAATACTCAGCCATTCCTGTGTGCGAGTAATGTAATGTTATCAGGGATGGAGAGAAATTACAATTTTAAACCGAATTCGAATGACTAATTTGAGAAAGCACTCTTCATGACAAGAATGGATTATATGTCAATTCCTCGCAAGAGGCAGTACCCTTGAAAAAAACTTTAAATGGCACCAGGCAGGGTTTAAACCCAAGACTCTTTAGTAAGGTTATTATGAGCCAAAAATTAAAAATTTTACCTAAGAATAAATGTATTTGTTTATGTATTTCACAAAACACTAGTTTCTGACATTATCTTAAAGACGAAAAGGACTTATTTTAATAAAGGGTGATTTTTTAGCTATTATCTTTTTGGCAACACTGTTGGTTTAAACAGCTGACGAACGTTTCGTGTTTTGTTTCACTGTCAAACATCTTCAGTTTGGTCTATAATTTAACCATAAATCGTCTTATGTACAAACGAACAACGCTTGCAAATTATTGAATTTTATTATCAAAATGCGTGCTCTGTTGAAAAAGTTTAATCGACCCACTGAAGCGGCTATTAGGGCTATTGTGACTAAATTTCGCACCAAATTTACATTGTTGGACATTAAACCACCACTTTTAAAAAATCACCCTTTATTTAAGCCAGTTGAATGTACCTACTTATTTCCATCATCTTGTCTAACATATTGTTGCATTTCCTTATAACACTATTATATTCTCCCCCCATTACAAAAATATGGTATGCAAAATTGAATGCATTGACAGAATTATCCTTGAAGTCATTCTATACGTGCGACCAACGTTTTAATATGATGTTCAATAAAATATCAAAAGTTATAGTGCCATTGTTTTTTGTTAGCAGATTTTTGTTAAGCATTTTTACAGAACGTCGCCGTAATTTGAAGTTTTTCAAATCCTATGATAGAGAAAATATTTGAGCCAATTTAAATTGTACCTGATGGTTGTGTAAGATCATCAAAAGAAACTTCTACATGAAACCATTCTTGAACTATATCGCATACCGCTAGCTAACCATTTGTGATGCAATCGATTCTATTGTCTTCATACGAATACAAAATATTGTCCCTACCAGTGCACGTACAATTGTGTATAGTCTAAGAATGGTACATATACTGATACTGATACGAACAAAGCTCTTTATACGTTTCATAAATATTTCTTC
Source organism: Eupeodes luniger (assembly GCA_951509635.1). Taxonomy (NCBI): domain Eukaryota; kingdom Metazoa; phylum Arthropoda; class Insecta; order Diptera; family Syrphidae; genus Eupeodes; species Eupeodes luniger. The sequence continues at coordinate 49,533,924 of OX608075.1, read as the reverse complement.
AATAATTGACAGAATTATAATGGCCTTGAATATTTGATGTGAATAAGGAAATATATAGGAACACACTTCTTACATTTTTTAGTGAAAAGAACTTGATCTGATATAAAGATGAGAGAGATGCCCTAAAGACAATTACTAAAGAGGGGATTGGACCTTAACTAAATTAAGTCTATGATTTTTTTAATTTGCAGCTCTACTGAAATTTTGAAGAATGTGTGTCGTCGGTTTCTCTGAACAAAAGAATCTTCATCGAATACCAAACACGCATTTTACATTTGCATAAAAACAGAAATAAGGATCAAATCACTATTTTCGAGAAATTCACGAAGACATTAATGCTTCATAAAGGTATACCTACGTCTTTATCTTGTGGCAGGCCTACTTTCGTCTCAATATAGTATTGTGGTTGCTGCCCCAGAAAACCTGTTATTATTTCAAAGAATTCTTTTCAGCGTGTCCCCTTATGTACGGACGCTTTCAAACCACCTTAAGCAAAGTGATTAGATGACAGGACATAGTCCCAAATAAAAATAAAAAATAATAATAATGCCATCATTTCATTCTTGAAATCACGTTTGGAGGAAAACAATTTAAAAGGTGGAGACGTGGAAGGATAATAATGTACTTTACATAAACATAGCAAAATATGCGTGTATGTCAATTATAAACTCAAGTAACTATGTAATGTGTGCACTTGTTCTAAGTTAATATTTCAACTGCATTATTAGAATAAAAGGAGAAATAATGACATATCCTTTCATCACAAAAAAAAAAAAAAATGTCATAAGAATGTGTAAATGCTTATAATAGTGCCTTGATTGAATGCTTTTGAGGAGATTGATTGATACGTGCAACTCCTTGGTACTTATGGAAGGAATTTAATTCCTTAAATATCTACTTTTAATTAAACTAGTCCCCGTACTGGTATTCGAATTTGTAACATGCAGTATTTTTCAATGAGAATAATTCTTAAAAATCAATGGATCTTTATTTCATTGTTAGAAATATAGCATTTTTTTCATAAGAGGTGATCTGTGATACACATACCGAGCACTGAAAGTTGATTATAGTTTCCTGAATGTAAGTGCCACTAGTGGATAGTGGCATCTGGGGTGGGCTACGCTTTGATAACAAGAGACAACATTGAGTTCTTGAAGCATTAAATTTTACACGGTTAATAAATCCCCATTGGACAATCCTGTTGAGATCGGAATTTAATGAACTTAACATACGCTGTCGTTGAAGTTCCATATCCGAAGGACAAGGATGTGAATCTAGAAACGAATAAGAAAAGCGGAGGATACTGTTGGCAGCGAAACAGTTTAGTGGGTTGCAAGTGGCAGACGAAAGATCATTTATGAATATAAGAAATAGAGTCGGACACAAAACGGAGTTTCAGATTTGAAACCAGCCAATACAACTTGTTTTGTACAGTTAGAAAGTTAGTTTTTTATCCAACTAAGAAGGGATTCATCAATACCAAAAGCACGCAGTTTCGATAAGAGAGTTTGGGGCCAAACTCTATCCAAATGCTATAAGAATTATTAAGTGTAATAATCTTACTTTCTCCAAAACACTGTAAATATTGGATCCACTGATCAGTTAGATAAACCATTTAATCATCGGTGGATCTTTTGCTACGAGGGCCATACTGCCGGTCATTCGTCGAGATGTATTTTAAGCTGATAATTAATCAAAAACATAAGTGCTATTGGATGATAATTGGAGGTTGAGAAGGATTCACCTTTTTTGCTAACAGGCTGGACAAATTATGGTTTTTCCTCCGCTCGGAAAGATACCTGTAGAGTAGGAAAGATGAAAAAACTAACGCCATGGTTTTGTAAACTTTGAGGAACACCTCTTTAGAACAATAGGGGGATACTATTTGGCTAGAAGTCTGTTCATTTCAAGGTCTTGCAGTACTCTTGCAACTGCACGAGATCGAAAGAGGATTCGTCCCATAAAATCGTTTACGCTCTCAATAACAGGAGGACTCATGTCACTCTCTGGTAGCGTCGAAGTAACTAACAGCAAACTGTGCTGCAAATAAATTGGCTTTATTAATCGAGCTTACATAGAGAGTGTCGTTGTGAACGAGCGTTGGAACCGAGGATGTCGTGGTGTGTCGTACGTTTTTTACAAATGACTAGAAAATATTACATATCTTTGGGACATTGGGTAGCATTTGTTGCCATACATTCTGGTCATTCAAAAATTTGGTTCGTCGAATATGACCGTTGCATGTCTTGAACTTATTCCGGTTTTCGTCATTCGATATGGCTTTATAACAACATCTCTGATACTTATAAACTTTTTATGGCTCGAATCAAACCATGAGCTCTCTTTGGGTTCGATATATTTTACCCTATTCGGGATAAAATTTCTCATTCTACAAAGAATTAAATTTGTAACCATATCTGCACTGGAATCCCAGTCCCAGTTGGCTTTCTCATATTGCCAAACGGTTCTCATAGGGATTATAAACCTCCTATTGAGAAACCGTTTTCAAGTAAGAAGGAATTATACTCCTACTTAAAAAATCCAAGTACTTTTAGGATGATAATCATGAGGTACTAAAACACAAGGAAATAAAACTTCAAGTATTAACAATACAAAATTATGTTTATAAACAAAATAACAAACACGTGTTTGTATAAACGTTAATCATTTTCAACACATTAAAATGAATATCACCCGCTATAAAGTTTTGACGAAATATTTGCTTCAGTTTACTCAGTTTATCCAACTCATTTTGATAAATAATTTAGTCTTTTAAACGTCCAGTTCAATATATTATTTTTAAAAAAAATCCCAAAATAGCTTTTTTTTATTTTAAACTAAACTTAATTATGACGTTCACAAAAATGTAAATGTAAATCTCGCGTTGTATAATATCAAACGATAATAAAATCAATATCTTAAACGAAGAGGAGTTAAACCAGTTTATTGCTCGATTTTTTAGCTTAAAAGAGATCACAAGTTTGGTTCGATTAATACAAACCAAACAAAAATAACAAACTTAAGATAATATTCAATTCGAGCCACGAGCCTTATGCAATGTGGCTCAAAAAACTGAAAGTTCAAAGTCATATATTGGGTCAAAGACCGTTTTAATTATTATGTTATTTTGAAATGGTTAATCGTCAACCAGTTGTGTGGCATAAAATATTTCTTTCCTGTAAATGCAGATTTTGTTTAATTTTTGTTTTTATCTGAAAGTGTATTGGAAATTAAATATAAAGAAGTATTTAAAAGGAAACGTTTGACAGCTATTAAATAGGATTTTGTCAACACCATTAAAATTAATTGTTTGTTTAAAGTTAATAGAAATATATAAATATTCATTTGTAATAAAACTATATAATTTTTTTTATGTAGAACCATATGATAACTTGGGATAATAACTTAATTAATATACTTGTGGTGATCATATATTTATGAAGAAAAAACTGAATGAATTATGTAAAAATTATGTCTAAGCTAATCTTCACTAAGCCTGAAGTTATATGACACGCGTCTATCCATAAATTTTGTAGCTAAATTAATGTCAATTTTAGTATTTTTAGCATTTGTCTAGAAGAAACGTCTTTTCTCATTATGGTATAAAATTGTTATGATAAATGCGAATTAATTAATTATTTTGTTACATCGATGAACAAATTAAGAAGATCATGTTTATATTTTTTTGTTTACAGTCAAGTTATTGATTGTTTCTTGTGTATGAACCCCAAAAACAAGTGTTTCATCTAGGTGCACTCCTGAATACCTAGCACTAGACTCCACTCTGTTGGAATGCCATTAATTTGAAGTATTTTTCTGAGTAAGAATAAGACCGCTTAGCTTATGTCTTCCCAGCATATATTTTAAACTTCCAATCACTAAATTATGTTTGTACAATATTCAAGGCTAATTGAAAGTTGGTTTCAATGTTAAAACCAACTGAACCTCTAATGAATTTAAACATGTATTATCTGCAAAAATAACTGATTTACAATTTTTTAAACTAGGGAAATCATATGTTAATATTGCAAACAAGATAGAACCAAGAATTGATCCGTGTGGCACTCCTGCAAGAATTTCAAAGACTTCAAAAAAGCAATTATGTACTGAAACTTAAAAAAAAACTATCAGATAGGAACGAATGTATGTATTGTTGTGTATTAGACCTTTGTGCCACACCGTGTCGAAAGCCTTTTCCTAACGCGAAATCCCTTTGTACATATATCATTCGTTATCCGATGCACTTCCGGTCCTATGACATCTTCTTAACCTACAGCAGTTTTAATAGAACTACTGCTCATAATATCGTTGCCTGCTTAATGATTATTAGAAAATGTATGTATGTGCTAAGGCATTTGCTTTTTAAAGGTTTTTAAAAAGTAGTTCCTGAGTAAGTAAGTTAATTAGATTATTAAGACCTTTAGTTTCTGTCAGTTAGAAAGCATCTCTAGAAGATCATGTATTTTATATCAGAATGACTTCTGCAGCATTTTGATTTTTTTTTATAAATATTGTTACTTCAATGAGTTAGTTTTTGTTTTGGCTTTTTAGAAAAGTAACCTCAAGTGAACAAAATATTGATGTGTTTGCAAAAGTCGTATGCAAGTTTCAACTTCAGCTCTTTTGTATTTCTACCTTAGATTGCATATTGCTTAGTGCAAGCGTAGCGTATGAACCATTGACATTTTATTTCTTAAATTATTTTTAAATGTATAGAAACTATATTTACTTTGCGGGGAGGACTTCTAGTTCCTTGGCTAGAGTCATGTTGAATAAAACATAGATGGCGAAATTATAGAATAATACTTTTGAAAACATAAAATCTTATAGAAGCAAGAAAGCATAAATGAAAAATATTAAATTGAATAAAATGAGAATATCATTAGTTTTTATTTTCTTAAGTTTGGAACATTGGAAAAACATACATACTTCACTTCAACTGAAAATGCTCAAATATTTTCGAAAATGCTTTTTATATTTTTTCCAAATAATGAGGTTTTCTTGTGACATTTGTAGATGCTAACTATTTCCTTAGATGTTAACAAAAATATCAACAAAATATCCAAATAAAACTGCGAGTCTTGTTTTCGCCCACTTGAAAAACGTTAAGAAGAAGCTTTTTTTTAAGTCAACTGAATAGGTACAACGATCGTTGTTTATGAGCGTTTTCAAGTGCTTCAATCTGCACTTGATAGTGGGTAGTCGGGATGGGGTTTTAAGCCTTGGCCGGCTTACATACTTGTTTTATAGTTCTAGGGTTTAGTTTTAAGTAGAATAGGCATGGTGGCACAAAAAAAAAAAAATATAAAAAACAAAAAAAAAAAAAAACAAAACAAAAAAAAAAAATACAAAAAAAAAATTTAAAAAAACATGGAATAAAAAAAAAATAATAAAAAAAAGACAACAAAATATGAAAAACAAAAAACGTTAGATAGTTAGATTTGCTGCTGTGGTTGGTCTAGTTTTAAGTAGGTTATAGGTAGAATAGGTAGTTTTAGTTAGCTTTAAGTTTTATATTAAGGACCTTATTTTAAGTAGTTTTTAAGTAAAAATAAAAAAGGATATTGATATTAGTTTTTTTGAAATTTTCTAATGAATACAAAAATAAATAAAATGAATTAAAGTTAAATAGATCTTAGGGCCGAAAGGCATTAGCATTAAGTATTATTGTTTAACTTAGAGTGTCCGTATGGGACCAGTAAGTTAGTTGTAAGTTATGGTTAATTTAGGCTAGTTTTATGAATTTTTGTCTAGCTTTAAGATAGTCTTAAGAATGAATTAATAAAAATGAATTTACAAAAAAAAAAAAAAATGAGCGTTTTCAAGTACTGAATAGTTTAAATCAACAACTTTAGTGTTTCAATTCAAAGTTCATTCTCTAAGATCGTGTTAATTAGACACCAAGACATAGCCGGGTAAGTAGCAGCTGCTAAAATTGGCAGAAGTCTTAATTGCTTTTATTCATACTTAAAAAATAAAGATTCGTACAGATAAAACATTAAGGGAGGTAAAGAGAACTGCAGAAACAGCAGCTTGGAGACATCATTTTTAAAATGTGTGCATCTGATTTTTATAATTCTGGGGGAAAAATAAAACAAAAAATTACCGTAAGTGCAAGTCTCTCAACAGTTTTAAGAGTTATTAAAATTCAAGCAGTTTTAAACGAATTTAACTTGAGATAAAACTACTACTTGACGAACAACGGAAAGTTATGCTATTATAGTTTTTTCAAAACTCAAATAATCTAGAAAAAGAATAGTAGGTATTACGTGGTTTTTAAAGACGATACATTTTAATTTCGATTGCCCCTATGGGACAACCTTTTATATTCACGCTTTTAGAACATAAAAAGTGTTAAAGTCTTCATCACAACTGCGAAGAAGGTGTTGTTATATTGAAAGCTGTCTGTTATTGCGGAAAAGTTAAGATTGAGTTCGTTACATCATAAAAGAATGTTAGAAAAAAATTTTCCTAAATAATATAACATTTTTTGATTCGTAAACTTGGCCTACCAACATGATAACACGCCTATTCACTCGGTCCGCATAATAAAAGCTTCGACAGACACAGAGGAACCAAATTTGCACTCCCTTCAATAACTGCCGTACTCATCGGATCTAAACATTATAAAATATACTTTGGGATGGTTAGTCCAAAGTTAATCGCGATGGTGGTCAGTTTAAAGACAAAGAAATAAGAATCCTTTCTTTCTGTAATAAAGTTAGCGTTTAGCGAAATCTCGTTGAACTATATCAAAGGGTGTTGGATTAATATCAGAACTAATTTACGAAATGATTAAAAGTAAAAGAGCAATGCCAAATACCCAACTTAACATAAACTTCTTTTATTCCAAACCAATACAAATTTTAATTGTTGTACCTATACAGTTGACTCAAAAATATATTTAATTTTTCATAGTAGAAAGCTTTGGAAGTGTGCGAATGAAAAACTAGTGGTTGATTTTGAATAATTCTCTTCCAAATACTTTTCTTAACATCTTGAGGGAGTAGTAGGCACCAACAGATGGCACAATACCCATCAATATTTGGAATACATATAAATAACAATCATTTTCAAAAATTGTTGTGCGCTTTCAGTTGAAGCGGAGTGTATATCTACTGTAAAAAAAAATGGTAAAGGGTTGAATCTCTCTTCAAACTAACGAAAAGTCCCTTTTTACTTATTTTTTAATGTATGTAAAAACTATAACTAATCAGAGCTCTTACAGTAGAAGGCATTTATAATATGAGAATTATTATTATTTTATAACAAAAATGAATCCAATTGACAGTCAATCATACTAAATTTATTCATAAGCTCCCATAAGTTAATAGATGACGATGAATTGAAGAGATGAATCAAATAAAAGATTCATATCGTATCCAAACAAACAGAGAAATACGAAAAGTAAACAATAAATCGTTCGTTTTATCAACAACAAAGCAACAGCAACAAATAAAAAGAAAAACTAAAGAGACAAAAATAATAATTATATTATCTTTCTTTCGACTATTTATTTATATCACTTCATCTGCAAAGCAGAACACACTGCAAACATAAGTATTGTAGGTTGCTTGATATGATGTGCTCTCTGTGCCCTGGCCTGGGTGCTGGGTGCTGGGTGTATCTTTTGCCTTCTATCTTCCTACTCTTCCTCTGAGATGCTAATATTTATAGTTTAGATGTTTTTTTAATTTTATTTTATTCGTAGGTATATTTAGCTTTTGGATAGGTTGAACTTGCCTTACATATACATAAGATATCTGGTCGAGCTGGTTTAAAAGCAAAAATGTCGTGCTCTGGCGTTTTGCATTTGACACGGCATTATGTAGGCGTCGTCGTCGTCGTCAGTGTCTGTTCGTCGGTTTGTCGACTATTCGTATCGTATACACATTTGAACCTCAAGCCTCCTGCTTCAGTTTACAATATTTTGTTTTTTCTTTTATGATTATTTTTGTTTGCTTCTTCTTAGTCAACAATTTTTGCGGATAAATGTCAGAGCAAATACGAGCAGTTCACCTATACTGTGATAAAACAGAATAGTGAGCGAGTTGCCGTTGAATAGTTTCAAATAATTAAAGCACATAATTTAATTGTTAAAGAAGTTAATAGTTTGAACTTGAAAATATTTATTTTTTTGAAGATTAAAATAGGTTCTTACATCATGATAAATTGGTAAACTTGGAAAGAAGTAAATTTGGAACCTGATAAAGTGCTTTATTGCCAAAATCGTCCAAACAGAATTCGACTAAAATCTTTTAAACAAATTTTAAATCATACTAAGCTTTAATTAGATATCACCTAACTCAATATATAAAAGCTTTTTAATGAGTATTTTATAAATTAATAAAAGAAAGAAATTAATATACAATTAACTACATGTAGATATAGTATACGAATGGTACAATTAGGAGGATCTGTCTAATGAGCTTACATATGTACAAATATCCAGTATTAATGCTTTATTGTGGTTTCAAGTTGGTAGCGCTGGCATTTACAGCCTATCAAATTTAACTGTCCTTCGAAGTAATAATAATAAGTTAAAGTTAATTTAAAGTTAAGTTAAAGTTAAGTTAAAGTTAGGTTAAAGTTAAGTTAAAGTTAAGTTAAAGTTAGGTTAAAGTTAAGTTAAAGTTAAGTTAAAGTTAAGTTAAAGTTAAGTTAAAGTTAAGTTAAAGTTAAGTTAAAGTTAAGTTAAAGCTAAGTTAAAGTTAAGTTAAAGTTAAGTTAAAGTTAAGTTAAAGTTAAGTTAAAGTTAAGTTAAAGTTAAGTTAAAGTTAAGTTAAAGTTAAGTTAAAGTTAAGTTAAAGTTAAAGTTAAGTTAAAGTTAAGTTTAAGTTAAGTTAAAATTAAGCTAAAGTTATGTTAAAGTTAAGTCAAAGTTAAGTTAAAGTTAAAGCGATTTTTATTAGACACATTAATATATCACTAAATCACAAAATCAAATACAGCATAGCATCATTGCCGTTTGCCAGACTCAAAATAGTTACAATTATCAAGAACATACATACATACATATATGTATATAATAAAAACACTTCTTCTAAAAGTTTCAACAATAATCTTCTCACGATAAGCCAGCGCAACCTTTCAATAATTATAAAGTACTTCCATATTATTTAAATGCTATAATATCTTATCATCGCCTAGAATTTTGCAGCCAAAAAATAATCTTCTCGTTTTCAGAACCGGACATCTTCCTAGGAAATGTTTTTGAAGGAAGGCATAGAACCTCAAGACTTTTTTCATTGTTCACGATGCATAAAGCATGATATATTCCGATACTTCTTCAAAAACACGGAATTAATAATTGGTGAAACATTGGAAACCCATTGGCACCAAAGGCATTTTTAGCCTTCACAACTTTCTGCCTCAAGTGGTTTTCCATGCATACATTTTTGGTAAAACACACCCCAAGGTATCTGTATTCCTGTATCACTTCTATACTCTCCTCGTTGAAAATCCACCTTTCATTTGCACAGTTTCTTCGACAATCATTTTTAAAAATCATGACTTCTGATTTGTTCAGATTCACTTTGAGATTTTAAGTATTGCTAAATAAGGCTTGACTTCTTTATCATGTTTTTTTTGTGATTTTTTGACTTTTTTATTATTGTAGAAATATCAGAATTTGCACTTGATTCCATCCCCAATCTTCTTATTCTTTTTAATAATAAAAAATCGTCAAAGAAAATTGACATAGAATCGTTATATGTAACTCGAAAATGAAACCCATTATTATTATTATTGAAACTGTTATTGTTTCACAGTGTAACGATAATTTAAAATTTTTGTAAAGGTAACCCTGTTGCTGATTAAGCTGCGCGCAGACGCCATCGTCACATCGAAAACGGGATCGAATTAAGCCCCTTAGCGGGGTGGGAGAGAGAGATAAAGTTTGAATTTTTCTGAATGTTATATCTGCATATATACATATGTACATACATACATATATATGTATATATATAAATAAATATGTATACATACGTATGCATGTATTTAGTTGTGTGCTTGCTGAATCTTCTACCGCTTTATTTCATCTTCATCTTTTTTAGCAGTCTAGTTTTGTGAGTGCTTATTTCACCCGATTGCAAAAGGTTACGTTCAGCAGTTGCATTGGGGCGCAAACTCTTATAGGCTGGCGGAGTGGAAGCAGAGACTTAAGGGGTCGTTAGGAGATACCAAAACATACCTACCTACAAACCTACCTACCTTACCTTACCTACCTTCTTGAGGAATGTTTGTTATAGTTTTCATTGTATGTCGGTTGGTCGTATCGTGTCGTGGCAGTTTGCTCTTTACACTTTTGCCCAAGATATTCGACATTTGAGCCGGCCTTTGGGGTCTGATTATCAGCGCGGTGTTATTTACTTTTATTATGATTCTTATTTTTTCCACAGCTAATAGATACTCTGCTGATAAATGAGTTGGTAAGAAGGAGACACTGGCACTGGCAATCAACCAGCACAAGCATATTTGAACCAAAACGAAATCCAAAGAAGTCTCGAAATCAAATCATACGCGAATGAGAAGTGGAAAGATCTGCCATTTTATCTTTAATTTATTTATTTTTATTATAATTTTATTTGTTTGATTTGTTTTTTGTCGCTTTTTGCATTAATAAACATAAATATGTATAAATGTATATTCTGAGGTTAAGAGAGTAGGTATATAAACAAATCAGAGCAGATCAACAAAAGGTATCAAATTCCGGTCGATGATGTTGACTATACTATTTTTGTATGTTTGTTCCATAGACTCGCTGGGTCTGACTTTTGAAGTTGATGGGTGAAGTAAGGTGAGCTTATAGTTGTGCACGATGGGGGTATAAGTTTCATAGCATATTTATTGACGTCAAGGACGAATGTATCATAACCGTTGAGTTGCAAAGTGGCAGATTTATAGAAGGCGTGGAATGCGGCAATACACCGGAAGTATAGAATATTATGTTTATTGTTTCAGAGTGGTGTTTTGGAGGACGTAAGAGAGAATAGTTGTAGGTTACTTAAGCTTACAAATTAGATATATCGAAAGGGAATTAAGTTTACGTGTGATATTTTTAGGCGATTAAATTAAAGCTTTTAGCTTTCAATAAGGTATGTTCTTGAGTTGACAAGTAGTTTAGATTCAATATGGAAATAAGCCTCACGATCTAAAAACAAATACAAAGACACATTTTGTTTTTGAACCATCCTATAGAGCGTTGTCTTAAACTTTATCACTTCGTTTCTGTCTGTCATACAAAAAAAAACTATACTTTCTTAAAGGATTAAGTTGTCCTAAATTTGAATTTCGACTTAATTTTTCTTTCACATCAAGTTTTTAAAATATGCAACTTTAAAAGTGGTAAAGACCACAAAAAACACTGTTTTTAAGGCTTAATTAAATCACAACATATTCCTTAACATTAAATTGTACAATGATATTGCAAAGTACAAATCTTTGTCATCTATAGTTACTGTTTAAGTCATTTTAGTATCCTACTTAGTTTTTAGAAATTCTCATTAACTATTAGCCTTTATTTGAATCTACAATGAAGCTTTGAGCAAGCCTTGAATTTAATGCATTCACATTTTTGACAAATAAGTTTTGGAGTTAATTTTTAGTGGTGATTGCAAATCCGAACTTCGATTTTAACTATCTGCTCAAATTTTAAAAATAAACGTTTTCAATTTTGATTCTTTTTTTTTTGCCATTTGGCCATCAAAAACCAAAGTTTTGCTTTGCTTGCTTCAATTCCTTAAAAACAAAATAAATGTAATGAGTTATACAATTTGCGGTTTCAAAAGTATAGGGCTGGAATTCGACATCTGTCAAACTAAGTTGTTACAACAATTTTGATTTTTCAATTGAAAGTCTGACAGTTAAGAAAATCGATCGCTTAACTATCGCACAACGCATACAAATTATTAGAACCTACTACAAAAATGTTGATTCTGCCATAGCCACAAATCGTGCTTTAAGAGGAGATTACTGTTTACTTAATCGTCCAACTACGCAAGCAATTGACAAAACTGTGAAGAAATTTGAAAAGACTGGATTGGTTACAGATATTGTAAGGCTAATACTACTGAAAATATAGCTGCTGTAAGTGAAAGTGTTGCCGAATGTGTCGATTCCTCGTCGTTCTCAGGAACTAGGACTGTCTTACGGCACATTATGGCGTATTTTACATTTGGATCTACACCTACATCCATATTAAGTCCAGCTCACACAACAACTGAAGCCGGCTGACTATTCCCAACGTCGTATTTACGGCGAATGGGTGCTTGAACAACGGCGATTTTTCGAACCAAATTTTCTTCAATGACGAAGCACATTTCTCACTCGGTGGGTATGTTAGTAAACAAAATTGTCGTATTTGGGGTTTTGAGAATCCTCAAGTAATTGAAAAGAGGCCATTACATCCACAAAGAGTCACTGTTTGGTGCGTTTTTTGGTCCGGAGGTGTGATTGGACCTTACTTCTTTCAAAAGAACGATGGAACGACTGTCTCCGTCAATTCGGAAGGTTATGGTCATATGATAATCGACTTTTGTTTGCCTGCTGTTGAAGAATACGATTTGGAGTATATGTGGTTTCAACAATACGGTGCCACACGCCGCACAATTCGAGCGAATATGGATTTATTGCAAGAGACATTTCCTGTCCGCGTAATTTCTCGTCGTGGCGATATCAACTGGCCACCAAGATCTTTTTTTTGTGGGGCTACGCGAAAGACCGTGTTTTAATTTGTTATTAATTTTTTTAACTTTATTAATTTAAATGATGTAGTTTCACACATAATGTCAACGTCCAAACATTATAATAAAAAAGAAGTATCATGAAACAAATATTTTACATGTTTTTTGTTTACGTTTAATTTTAAAACCACGAAATGGATAACCCTGTATTATTTGAAATTGGGGATTGAGTTCCAAATCCTCTCATTTTAGTCAAAAACGATTACATTTTCAAAGTTTATGTAAGAAAATAAATAAAAATCTTTCAAAAATACCAACGTTGAGCGCCAGTTTATTTTTGTATTTGTCTTGTAGCTTACTCGAATGACTTCATTTGGTAAATAAGATGCAAAAATTAATTTGAATTTGTCTAGCACTGGACATTTTGACATCCAATAAAAACAACTTTTCGAAATAACTGAGGATTCCGTGCTCTGTTAGTTTTTTAAAAGCTGATATAAACCTTTTACTTTTTGGACACATTGTTTGGCTCTTAATTTATATTATTTTACTATAGTCACTTAAAACAAATAAAATTTGCAAACCTACAATTCTGAATAGGTTCGCCTTCTCGTAACATTTTGCAGACCATATTAAACGCTTATGATGATAGGGTTAACGATCACATAATTAATGATCTGACAAGTATTGCTGCATTTGTACCTTATTTGCCAAGTGCAGATAACATTTCACCCTGTAGAACTGTAACAAGTCCCCCCGTTTCTTTTTGTATTTTCTCTTGTGTGTGGAATACAAGTCCCAACTTCTCTCTTCGATTTTGACTGCAACGACGAACTATGGCGACGAAGCCTTCAACATGGCAGTTACTATACCATTAGCCGATCTGAGCTCCAGTTTTCAGCTTCAGCTTTGAGCTCAGGTCTCACATCATCTTTGATAGTTTCCAATCCGGTCTAGCGCATGAATTCTCTTAATTTCTCTCCTTTGACGTGCGAATGCGAAAAGTGAAACAAGTTCATGACTGAAGTGAATATAAATTGAATATTACCAACAGGTCTACCAAGATCAAGCTAGGCGACCGACGACGACGACGCGACGCGTTCATTAAACTATGAGTGAGTGTGTATTTGTGTGATACTTAAGATATCTGGTGCATTTACGCACAACTTATATGGGGGATTCGTCGTTCGATGCAAAGGCCCGGATTGGGAGAAGGTATCCTGATCTCTTGGATGGCCTAAGGTTGAGTTCGGAAAATGAATCTCGGTGCAGATTTTTGTTGTTGTTGTTGTTGTACTTTTTTATTTAATCTCATAAGATACACAACTTCAACTTTGCTAATTTATGAATTACTAGTTTGTGGGGTTCGGCCTAAGGGGGAGGGGTTATTGCCCTGACTATAAGAGCTTGGGCAATAGCAACCGTCGACAATCGACCGTCGACCGTCGACCGACGACCGACGACCGACACGACGACGACGGGCGTCCATCGTTGTTGGCATGTTATGGAAAACCGAACTAGATTACGACATTTAAGTACGACGACGGCCATCAGAGGTCTTCTTAGACTGGTTTTCCTATCTGCATCGTCGTCGTTAGGCGGTATGTTGTAGGCCTAAGATTTTTAAACTGCTTTTTCTATTAAGGCATTTGCAATTATTATTGATGTCCACACATGTCGGGCGTAATCGTATTTTCTTTATATTAGAGTTAGAGTTAAAGGAACGTTCCAAATGGAGCTGGAAAATCGATTCAATCGATTTCACATTTTACGACTACGGCAATAGGTCTCGAATCAATCCTCTATCCGGTATTACAAACACACACATTACAACTTGAACTTATTTCTTTTTTTTATATATATAGAAACGTACATATGTATATAGGTATACGATATATACGGTATACCTTATACCTACCTAACTCTCCAGAGACAAGATAAATTTCGTATTCGGCTTGTGCTGAGTGATAGCGGATATCATAAATTGTATCATTGAAGCAACATTAAGTTTGTAAATGATTTTTTGATGAAAAGAGAAGACTTTTGTTGTCAGTTTATAAGAAGGACGTTGATATGGGTACAAAAAATTTGTTAAAAGTTAAACTGCAGAAGTTGAATCCGATTGGGTTCAAGATTTCTCTGCATTTGGATTTGTTTAACATTTCAAAGTTTATTAGGGTCTATGAACTTTTATAGTTACATTGTGTGCTTTATATTTTTCAACTGGGTATTTAAATGTCATTCATGAAGTTTTCAAAAGAAAGAAGTATGTAGTCACTTTGAAAAAATATATTTTATGTGTTAGGTTTTCAAAGTTTTAACAACCCTTAGGCGCCAGTTATAGCTATCATTGAAATCGATCCGGAAAAAATTTTGAATCGATATTTGACGATGTTTCCCTTTGATTAGAAATGAAAATTATATACTGATCGATCGGAAATCACACAAAGAATTTTTTTGAGAAAAAAGTGTAATTACATACGCATTTATTTTTCTATAAAAATGAATTTTTCTATTTTCCGAACGGAAATTCATTTTCCTGAACAGCTGATACTTTTATGTTCAAAAGTGAAACGAATCGTTCCACTGATTTGTGTTCTAATTTCACACAATTCCAATGACAGATTTCTGTCAGTAAACATTTTTCGGTGGCTTTCAATCGGGAAATTTTTTTCAATGACAGAAATTTTTAATGAAAGCTATAAACGACCTGCCAAAAAAAATCCAATGTTTGTTTTCAATGATGAAAAACAATGATAGCTATAACTGGCGCCTTAAAAGCAAGCAATTTTAAATGTTGTTGTGATGTAACATGTAACTGGCGATTTTTTAGACGTGTAGTTTTCAATCTGGCAATACTTTTTTCGGAGCCGGTCTATTTGACATTTGTCACTTGATTAATGCTCAATTTGGTTTGTCGTTTTATAATATATAGACTTATACTTTTGGTGAGCGCGCATCATCTCACGTCGCGGAGTTCTAGCGTGGACTCCAAGATCTTGCAATTTAACATCGCTTATTTTTTGTTGGGTTATGTGAAGTCACTTGTCTACGTAGATAAGATCAAGAAAATTGACGCCTTGAACGAGAATATTCGGTGCGTTATTACTGACATAGCGCCCTTAGAGCGAAAATTGAGTATTTATTCGAGCCAGCTGCAGATAGCGGACACTTGATCTAAATTCTATGATTTTTATTTCTTCTTGAAAACAACACGTCAAAAAATCACCCTCTATAATCAATATTATTGTAAGGTTTCATTAAAATCTATTTGGTAGTTTTTGCCTGAAAATGTAATAAACATTCGCGTTTATAATGTTAGTATGATTTCAAAACTTTACCAAACAAATTTTTTATTATAGATTCTGATACATTTACAGATGAATATCAAATTTGGACTTAATTCAAGGGGTTTAAGAACGAATATATTTAAAAAAAACTCACCTTTACATACGTCACACAAATATCTATATTGCCAACAAATGTACAAACATCTTCGACAGTCCATGCATTAACTTCATCACTCTGTGCCTGACACTGCCGGAGTGGCAACACTGGTATTGACGTTGCTGTCGTGGCACCTGTAACTGATACTTCATTTATGATAGTTGCATTATTTGATCCGACAGTTGCAGTTGATCCGACTTTTGGTGAACTCGCGGGATTCGATGGAGCAGGTCCTATGCTGGCACTTCCGGCACTGGCACTGATGCTAGTTTCTGGTACATTATCTGAGTTCGGACTTTTGTCGGAACCTCCACTCGAAGTGGATTCAGCCTTAAAACGTTTTGTTGGTGGTGCTGAACTTAGATCTAACGGTGATGCAGTCATATGTTTCTCTCCTGAACTATTAGCAGATGTTTCTTGATTTGGACTAGATTGTCGATTTTGTGATTGTTGTTGTTGCTGTTGTTGTTGTTGTTGCTGCTGCAACTGTGCTGAATAAAGTAGAGCAGGGGATGCAAATTGTGCAGCTTGTTGTAACGCTGCGTTAAGATTTGGGCCGGGTGAACTTGATGTTGTATTCGTTGAAGACAGGGATGTTCTTTTTTGTGCTGACATAAGAATGTTTTTAATTTCAGCTTCTTTTGCAGCTCGAGCCTTAATTAAATTTAAAAGTTATTAAGTCAATTATTAAAATCGTAAGACAATAAAATTTATTTACCAAAGTAACTAACGCCTGCGTGCTACTCATGTCAATTAGAGGAGGGAATACTCCAGGGGAAAAGGGAAGACTTGAAAGAAAAGTTTGTACAAAAGGAGGTACGCTCGATGTGCTCGTCGTTAAATTTTGTATTGTTTGTGCAGACTTTGCTGACTCTGAAGGTGATGTTTGTTCCTTGAGACTACTGCCATGATTGGTGTTGCTATTTGCCGCAGGCTTGATAGGTTGACTAAGTTTGCTATTTTCAAAAAACGTACTCCGTCGAGATGTACCCGAACTGTCAGAAAAGAAATTAATATTAAAATATTAGGTATGTTTTGAAATAAATTTTAGTACAGAGAACATTTTACAACTATTTTGTATGTTGTTTTGTAAAGTTCTAAATTTGTTTTCTTTTTTGTTTTAAGTATTTAATTATAAACTTACTCATTTGGATTACTATTGTTGTACTTTGCAGCTAAACTACGCATAAAATCTGAGTAGTTTCTTGTTGAAAAGTCTGAGCTACGATTTTGAATTTGCGTAAGCAAATTCGTTGACAGATTATGCAGTTGCAAATCGTTGTTTGGGTGAGCCGCCTGTGGTGGTGTTCCTCGAAATGACGATGGAGTCGCACTTCGAGATCTAAACAAAAAATAATTATAATTGAATATAACTTTTAAGTTAGAAATCTTATAAATGATTTTTTGCATAATTTAAAAAGTAAATAATTAAAGATTTTGTCTACTTTCTTTCCAACATAATTAAGTTAAAAGTCGACCAATTAATGAATCACTTCGGGTAAAAGAAATGTTTTAGAGCAAAACCACATATGTAACTCAATTTTGAGGCCCCTTGTAATGCACCAGGAATGATTTAAGTCTATCACATAGTTCGTGTTTTTAACGATGTGGTAAAATTAACGACCGCTAGGAAACGTTGCATTGAAATAATGTTAACGCCGCCGTGCTATTTCTTGTTTCTTTTTCAAGGGGAATATCGTTTAAAATCAGTTATGTACTTTTTTTGGTCTACATATTTAAGACCTATAAATTAATAAATAGCTTGTAATAGACGTGTATTGTTTTTATGCAATGGGTTTTTTCAAACGAACAATCCTTTTTTTGTTGTTGGTCTTTTTGACAGCTGTCATTTGATAAAGAATAGACTAACTCCTGAACAATGGGCAGGTTCAGACAACATAAAGGACTTTATTTGCAGCCGACTGCATTCTTTGAACGTAAATTTTGCCAACGGCAACTAGTTTTATTTCTCAAGTTTCGTAAATTTCAAAGTCAGAACTTTATTTCACCTTCAGCATACAGAACACTTGTCAGGCAAGCTACAAGTCCATAAAGATTTGTATTCTTTATTGTAAAGAAATATTACTTATTTCTTTTCCAATTTGACAAAGAACACTTTTACACAAACATTAAATGGAATTGTGCAGAAAATAAAAAAATAATAGAGTAAAAAAGTTTAGCTTTCAGTTGAATGAAAAAAAACATGATCAACTGTTATTTTGACATATGTTAGTAGACTTGACTTGATATTTGGGGAGATTTTTCTTGACTAACTTTCAAGACACCTTTCCAATAAAGAGGTCTTAATTGAAAGGCAATTTGTTTACAGCTGGCGAATCAGATACTAGAAACCTCCCTTACTTTCATGTCCCTTAAGTCGTCTGAACCTGCACAATGCTTGCAAATCGTGTTCATTTAGAACCAAAACAGTGGTTTGGTTTTAGATTTCTCCAAGTGTATAAAAATAACCTTTATCTCAAATTGTGGAACTTTTATCTTACAACATACGAAGACAATTATCTAGAGTTACGAAAAACCACACATATATTATATGCCTCTGCAAGCTCTTCCTCTCAGAATTATGCAATTCAAAAATTTTAAACTTATAACGCGGCAAATGACAAGCATTGTTATAAAATATTTAACTTATATGTCACACTTTTTTATGGCTCAACACATACATACCTAAACCGCACAGCCATCATCCTCTAGTATCTACCTAGATACAATTTTTAAATTTCATAACTTTGAAAGGAGAAATATCATGTTGAAGCAAATTGCATGTATCACGATTTTTTTCAATCTCCTGTTAAGCAATTTAAGCCTTCAATTGCCTTCTTCATACAAACATCCGGACCCCCTCAAATTTACTCGAATATTATGCTCAAGATGTTATTTCGTTCGTATATACAAAGCGTTAAGACGTCCTCCTTACGAATTTCTATATCAAAGTCACATACAAATCAAAGCAACTACATATGTGGTACCATTTTGAGGTAAAATAATTTTTATTATTTTTTGTGTTCAGTTTTAAAGTGTGGCTGGCTGAATTTAGGTTACAGAAGTTTCTGCAAATTTGTCTTGCTTAAAGCTTTAACAAAATGTTCCTAACAAGTTTTTGTGCGGGGGGATAAATAATTTGAAGTCAATATCTTTCTTTATTTGCCTAATACCTTAGTCGCAAACCATTTCTTATCACTGTTTTGATGTTTTTGTAGGTTTTCGTGTTTAGTAAAAAAATTATAACTTGAATTTTTGAAAGAGAATAAATTAAAGTTAGTAAACATATTTTACATATATTTTTGTTCCCGAGATTTTTAGTCGAAGACCAATTTTTACCAATTTTAGTAGAATTTTTTGAAAGTTTTTATTTCTTACATAAAAAAAACACAGGTTGAAATTTTTGAACACCATTATCTTCCGTTAATAATTCAACTTAGCACAGAATGAAATCATTTTTAAGTCAATACCTTTATTTATTCACGAGATATCGAGAATCGAACATCAAAATTTAACTAGTAAATATTAAATACATTTTTTTTTATAAGATGAAATCAAATTCTAACCCAAAATCTTTAATTTAAAAAAAGATATTTGAGTCGATAATCAATTTTTACCAACTTTTAGTAATGTTTTTTTAGGTTCTTATTTTTCTTTTTTAGAACTGTCAAATTGATTTTTCTCAAAATTAAACCAGATATCAAAAACGTAAACTTCTTATTGGATTCAATTATATAGGGTTTCAAATAAGAGGTTTCATTTAAAAAAGGCCATTATTACGGCAGCTGTAACTTTTGTTTTTATAATAAGAGCACACTCAAGAGGATATTACTACCCTTATTATGCAGAGACACAGTGTGAGCATTAATAAAGTGAGAGAGAGTTTAAAAGGAGGTGTCGGTGCACATTGGTTTTGAATTCCTGAAAACTGTAATGACTGGGAAAGATAGAGCAGAGTAAAGCATTTCACATTTGTGTAGTACGGCTAAAGAACGAATCTCTGTACTTGATAGTACGACCGAAGTTGGGCTCGAGGGTATACTGATGAGCATTCCTAGAAGCGCCAGTATTTCAGTTGAACTGTTTAAGGGGAGGAATGCAATAGGCTATTTTTCTGTATTATAAACTATTAAAGTAACGGTAAAAAAAGGTAAGACAAGAAACTTTTCCACGATGTTCAAGCGACTTAAAGGAACTAACGATGATATTAACATCAATTAATTTAAATGCTCTTCCTTGAATACTGTCCAAGAGGCTTAAGTAAGTTGCTTTAGCACCAGCAGCGTAGGGATGGGAGTTATACTCAAGCTTTGGACGTATATAAGTCTTAATAATGACAGCCAGATCATAAGGGAAGACAAATTTATTGCATAGATTTAGGAAACCCAACCAACTTCCTGCATTTTTGGCGACACCACAAGGGCGGTCTCGTTTTTACGATACAAGACAGCATTGGGTTTTTAAAGCATTAAATTCTACGCGGTATTTTATTCACTATTGTTCAATGCTGTTTATGTCGGAATTTATTGAGCTTATCATATTTTTTCTTGGGTTCGATCCCTGCCTGTGTCATCTAAAGGTTTTTTTTCACGGGTACTGTCCCTTGGGAGAAATTAACAAATCCTCCAAGATTAATTCTTGTATTGAAAAGTGCTTTCTCAAAATAGCCTTTCGGATTCGGCTTAAAACTGTATTGGTCTCCTCCATCCCTGACAGCATTACTCGCACACAGGAATGGTTGAGAGTTGTAAGTCATTAGGCATTAGTTCTCAACGAACTGTTGCGCCAAATAATTTATTTATTTAGTTCCACATCCGATGAAGCAGGATGTGAGTCTTAAAACGAATATGAAATGCTAAGATTACTATCGTCAGCGAAAAAATGTATGGCATTAGAAGTTGTAGGCAGGAGATCATTAGTAAAAATGAGAAAGAGTTTTGGAGATAGAACAGAGCACTGGGGCACAACAGCATTTAATTTGTGGTTTTCAGACTTGATTCCACCCAATACTACTTTTATTGAACGATCCGAAAGGTAATAAAATTACTAATCCAATGAAGGAGGGATTCATGAAAACCGGAAGCAAGAATTTTCGATAAGAGAGGCTGATGCCATACCCTATCAAATGCTTTTGAAATATCAAGTGCAATAATCTTATTTTCTTCAGAACGATGTAAAGATTTTTCTCCACTATTTGCTGAGATGAACTATGAGATCACCAGAGGTCCTATTGCTGAGACTATCGGTCATTAAGAAGCTTTCGGTCTCTTTGGAAACTCTTGAGCTGATAATTAATCTGCGTTTCCATGACATTGGAAAGAAGAGAAGTAAGTACAATCGGTTTATAATTAGAGTGTGAGGAGGATTCGCTTTTTTGGTGATGGACTGGAAAAATGCTGTAGGACAGATGAAAAGGCTTACGCAGTGGTTTTGCTATTTGAGAAAAAAAAACAAACTACAACATAACTAAAATTGAAACCACACACGCTTTAACAGCGTATTGAAATTGTCGAATTCAATACAAAAAATGTGAAGTTCAACGTCCAAAATTTAGCAAGAAAAGTTTCCAGTTTATTCCGAGATCTTGTTGTTTAACATTTTAAGACTTTTTTCTTGGGGCACGTTAAAGATAAGGGTTTGCCTTAAAAATGGAATTCGTTACAGCCGCAAATGAAGTGCGAATTGGTCAAGGAAAATTTCATGAAAATACGGCAACCTTGTTGACCCTTTGGTAGATAACGTTTCCATTCTTTGAACAAATAAATAAACATTAATTGATATTTCTTAAAAAATATTCTTTTATTATTGCAAAATAAAACTATCTATAATTTTTACGGCTTCCCCGTTGCTCTTATTTTGTAAATAAAACAATGGCTAAATTATTGCTAAATTTTTGTCAGAAATGTTATTGTTTATTATTTTTAACATACCCTCTTTTAATTGTGTTGTAGATTGTTTGTGTACATTTTTTGTCAAATTTAAAATGTTTATATTAATGTTTTTATGAATATTATATGAAAGTATTTATAAAACTAGTTTTGATTCTATTTACCATAAACGAAGCAAGAAACTAGTTATTTTTATCAATTTAGTTGCATTAAAAACACCATATTTTTACCTAAGCAAATTGTTACGACAAGGAAATGCATTAAAACTTCAAAGAATGATTATCATATAACTAAAGAATACAATATTATGCACATATCAGAATCAGCCAAACTTCTGTGGATTGTGTTTTTTTTTTTCATTTTTTTATTTTTCAACAACAGTTAAACATTTCGTGTCTCCAGATACAGAATAAGTCAACGAGTTATCGTGATATTTTGTATTGTTTATTGTTACAAATTCGAGCTGTTGATTTGCAGAGGAACGAAACTATCTTTTGTGAGTGTAGCACATTTATCTTTAGGTAAAAAATAAAACTATATTATTTAAACTAAGATGAAAAAAAAAAATAAGATGTGGAGGTGCCGATGGATGTTGGATTTTCATACATGTTGTGTTTAGCATCCAAAAGTGCTACATTGAGAAATCGTTTTTATGATTTATAATTTATTATGCGGGACAAACGGCAAGATTTCCATGTATTAATTTAGGAAAAAAGAGCTTTTGTTTATACTTGTTGATCAAATAATGAATTTATCTATCCATCTACCTATAGTAAGCAATAAGCGGGGTTATGTTTTGACAATTGCTACCAGTTAGTAGTTCTGCCTTTAACAACGTGGACACATCTGCAATCACATCTGCACTAACATCTCTAAATGTAGAGAGTTCGCTTCGGGAGTTAATTCATGTAATGCTTACTAGCAGAATAATTAACTCAAAACTGGGCAACTCTTCTGGCAGACGATTCGTTAGAAGAGGGACACCGCAAGGTGGTGTTCTATCACCTCTCCTCTGGAACCTAGTGGTGAATGAAATCCCAACTAGTCTTGATGCGGATGGTTTCAGAGTGATAGCCTATGCGGACGACGTTGCTATAGCAGTTTCAGGAAAACATCTTAACACGTTAAAAATACTCTTACAAAATGCCTTAGACGAACTAATGCTTTGGGCTGATCGGCGGCGTGGACTGGGTGTTAACCCACACAAAACCGATTTGGTCTTATTTTCGAGGAGATACAAAATTCCATTTGTCAACCCTCCCCATATTAAAGGAATCCAATTAAAATTCTCAGACGAGGCTAAATACCTGGATCTTGTCTTAGATAAAAAACTAAATTGGAAACGCAACGTAGATGAAAGAGTCAAAAAAGCTACTGTAGCTCTCTTTTCTTGCAAAAAAGCCATCAGTAATAAATGGGGCTTACAACCCCGAATCAAGCATTGGTTATACACATCGGTAATCAGACTGATTTTAATGTACTGTGTGGCAGTATGGTGGACTGCTTTAGAAAAAGGTATAAACCGAGATAAATTAAATAAAGTCCAACGTTCAGCTTGCCTATGTATAAGTGGATCGCTTCGCACGACCCCATCTGCTGCACTGGACACCTTACTCTGCCTAACATTCTTGACAAATAGCTGCAAGCTCTGCTATTCGCCTCAAAGCTTCGTCGCAGTGGACTTAAGTGCCTTGCACATGAGCAACGAACTGCGAACTGCGAATGGACGAACAAACGTGATTTTACACATTTCAAAAAGTCAATTCCACACAAAAACACATTTAAATTATAAGAAACCAATTGACACTAATATTAGGATAATAAAATTTGCATTTTGTTCTCTAAAACAAGAGAATTTTGTAAAAACAATTTGGTAGTAACGAATCGCAGTGTGGTTGCTGCGAACTGTCAAACTCTATTCGCGTTCCACATACCATCCACACTGCAACGAATAAATTGTTCGCGCTCAACTTAACCTCAAAATTATACCTCTCTTGTTTTGTTTTTGTGTGAAAGATGATGGCTGAGGAAAATATGGAGAAAAGGGTTGACAATTCGTCGCTACCTGCGAATAGAAATAAAAGCTCATGTGAAAGAAAAGTCAAAATATGCGAACATCCACAGTTCGCAGTTCGCAGTTCGTTGCTCATGTGCAAGATGCTTTACAACAACATTGGCCACTCCATAATTCTTAGTTATTTAGAATCAATTCCAAAGCACACAGACTACACCATCCCCCAACTGCAATTCGACAGAAATTTCCAGATTTCTATACCTCCCAGATCTTTCTGGGAGGATAGGACATTCCTGGAAGATGAGTCAATCCATTTCTATACAGATGGATCAAAAACGAACGAAGGGGTTGGTGGAGGTGTGAACGACTGAATTTAAGTTACTCATTCCACCTTCCCAATCATTGTAGCGTGTTCCAGGCGGAACTTTTGGCGATAAAAGAAGTCTTGTCCTGGCTTAAAGAAAACGTGATATCAACATCTGATATCCGTATCTTCTCAGATAGTCAGGCCGCTATCAAATCTCTGGATTCTGTCTCTACAAACTCTATAACAGTCTATAACTGTCGATCATCTCTAATGGAGATGGCACAACAGTTTAATATTCACCTTTGCTGGTTGCCGGGCCATAGAGACATTCCAGGTAACTGTAAGGCAGATGAACTCGCCAGGAACGGTACAGTACAGCCCATCCTACCACGTTTGGCACGTACTGGCATACCAATCGCTACTTGTAAACTGTTGCTATTGCAAGACGCTGTGAGGAGGGCAGGCACCAGGTGGAACAACATCACCACGTGTCAAGTCACAAAAAACATCTGGCCAACACTGGATTTAAAACGTTCAAGGTGCCTGCTCTCTCTAAGCAGATCGCATATAAGCTTGATAATAGGTGTCATAACCGGACACTGTCTAATAGGAAAGCACGCCACACGACTAGGCGTATTCTAAAATGATTTCTGCAGAAGCTGTATGGACGAGGAAGAGGAAGAAACAGTTCTTCATCTTCTCTGCACATGCCTTGCTCTGGCTCGAAAACGCAAGAATTACCTAGGAGAATTCTTCTTTAACGATCTAAACGATCTAAATCATATCGGCATAATCAGCCTCTCACGTTTCTTAAGGGACTCAAACTGGTTCCATTGAACTTAGGAAGTAACCTCAAGATTCATGTGGTATCACAATGGGCCATTAAACTGGCCTAAGTGTGTCCGTTTCCATCTTGGACAGCCACTATTACCTAACCTAACCTAGTAGTTCTATTCGTCAATTCTCTAAAAATTATCATGTGTCATTAAGATTGTTAAGAAATAGAGTTTCTTCATTGCGAACAGCGATTTTATATTCATAGATGTTGCCAATAAAAGAATGTTGATTCTGATAAAATTAAATTTGACCATAGATATTTTTCGCCTATACATACATTTTTTCAATTCAATGTCTTGTACAAAAAAAAACAATATTTTTAAAAATTTGAAAAAAAAAAATTACTTACGGCCAATTCCTTGACAAAGTTCTAGTCTCTTAAACTCGGTTTATTGAACAAGTTCATCTAGTTCTCGGGCGTTAGAACTCTGATTAAGATCTTAGTCTTAGATAAAACTTCGACCTATCAGATCCCCAAGTTTGAGGATCTAGGATTTTAGAACTCGGCTTAGCAATGTTTTTATTTCGTTGAATGATTTCATGATCAGGTAATATTGTTTCATTAAATCTGAAGTCACCGAGTTTTTATTTATGTACATTAATAATAAATTGTTAGAAAATATAGTTGTGGACGCTGATAAGCCACTAAAAAAATACACATAATATATGTATGTATGTTGTATGTATAAGGTATGTAGGTTTTAATGTTAAGCTCCTAAACTATAAGACTACACAAGATAACATAAAAACCATGGATAATTTGTCAAGAAATAACTTCATTAACAATTTGTTTGTTTAAAGAAGTCAATCCGTTTGTGTGGACATTATGACTTTTTTAGAAGCCATAAATTTCATTTAGTTATACTATGTGTACAAGTTTCAATAAAAACTATATTTCCGTGTTACTCTTATCAATGTTTTCCCAACAACGGACGCTACCGCGCCAAGTTAACTTTATTTCTATGAACGTTCCAACGAAGGCAAAAAGTCCATAGAGCCTGTTTTAATTTCTGTAGTCAAATAAGCAACAAATTTAAAAAGCCAACAATACAAAATAATACAAAAAAAAACATTTGTTCATAGAAAAATAAAAATGAAAATTAATTTAAATCGACAATTTTTATTTAATATGTAAATTGAAATCAATGACAAAATTGTTTACCGCTAAGCCAAAACTGACAGACATTCCATATAATGCCAGAAATGTATGTCAAAAAACCCTACCGGGTATTATTAAACCGAAATCTAAGTTCTTCAAACTCAATACGAAATTTAATAATAGAAATTAAAGAAATGCTATAGTTGTAACAGAATGCTCGATCTAATAACCGAGAGTTATTAGTTGATTTTAGAAATTTGTGAAGGAATTTGCTGTTAGTGAAAAACGATTATAAAACGATATGTATGTAATGTACATGTATTATAACGGATGTTTTTTTAGGGGTGTGGTATTCAATCTGGCATTACTTTTTTTTTAAATTAGGTCTTTTTGACAGGTGTCACTTTATTTATACTCAGTTCGGTTTACTATTTCATAGTGTACTCGTATAGAATTACTTCAGAAAAATGTTTGCCAATCGAGCACATTCATTACCAAAAAAAGTGAGTTTGAGTCCCGTTCCCGTCTGTCAATTTGTCTAAAAATAAAAAAAATAAATTTGGTGACGCAACAGTCCATTGAGAACTAGGGCCTAGGGCCTAGTGACTTACAACTCTCAACCATTCCTGAGGGCGAGTACTGTTGTCAGGGATGGAGGAGACCTACAGTTTTAAGCCGAATCCGAACGGCTAATTTGAGAAAGCACTTTTTATGACAAGATTTACTCTTGGAGAATTTGTCAATTCCCCGCATGACAGTCCAACGCACTAACCATCATGCCACGATTTGTCTAAAACCTAAAAGAATTATTAATAACTATACTTTGTCTAAGATTTGAAAATTTTAAGTTAATAATTTCTTTGTTTTCATAATACGAGTACTTGATTAGAAAACTCTTCATATCAGTTTTTTGTTGTTTTTGTAGGTTTTCTGTTTGCAAAAACAGTTGTCAATTGAATTTTTCTAAAAACAATAACTAAAAGTTAGCAAAAAGATTTTGCATATGATAAAACAACTTTAATATTTGCCAATTTTAATCAATTTTAGCAGCATTTTTGAAAGCTTTTATTTCTTATAGAAAAAAAAATACCGATTCGATTTTTCTTAAAACATAACCAATACGCTAACCACAAAATTTTGCATAGAATAAAATAACCTTGAATTCAATCTGTTCTCGATGTTCGAAGCAAACATCAGTTTTTATCAATTTGGAGTGCATTTTGTATAGATTCTTATATTTTATAAAAATACTGACAGTTCGATTTTACTAAAAACTAAATTAAACTTTAAAAATAATATTTTGTATAAGATAAAACTAGTTTGAAAAGGCAATGTCTTTAGTTGTTGAAACGATATTCATGTCGAAAATTAATTTTTACCCGCCCCAAGGCGATTGACACCTTGAAAGAAAATATACAGTTGCGTTATTGCTGCCATAGGGCTCGAATTATGCAAAAAGTAGTCGAAAATTGTCATTCTCAAGTGGAACTTATTTGTGCAAGCCGCGGTGGCTACTTGCCCAAAATAATTTTTAAAACATTATGTCAAACCCTTTACCCTTTATAATAAAGCTACATTCTTGACCATAGCATTAAATTGAGGGCGATTTATTTCTTGTTGAAAAAAACACCCTTTACATGTGACATGGTTTTTTATCATTCCAGGATCGTTTAAGTTTAAAAATAAGTTTATTTTTAATAGAATTTTGCATTTATTCATTTATAACTTTATTGATCGTGTTTTGTTTTAATTTAACTTGGCGATTATAAAGGGTCACTTCATAATAGCTCGAAACATTCCTAAATAAAAAATCGGACTCATAATTACCTCGACAATGAAAACTGCGCATCGCCATTCGTGCCTGGACTAAGTCTTTCCCTCTTCACGCTATTGTTGCTGGTATTTGAATTACTATTGCTATTATTGTTGCTGATTATGCTGCTTGCATTATTTGTACTACAATTACCACTTGAATTGTTATTATTAATTGTATTATTGTTATTGTTACTATTACTGGGGTTGCTGTTGTTGTTGCTACTGTTCACGATGTTGTTATTATTTGCCAATTCACTGTCCTTCAAGGACTCCATTTGAATTTCATTCTTCACTTTCTCCAAAAACAAATAAGCCGACGATGAACTATCACAGAGTTGTCTACTGCTTTCGATTGCGTTATATCCGCTCAGGAGCATTCGATCGCTAAGCATCTTCTCAGTATGAAACGCTTGCGCTGATGTCTTACCTTTAGTATGCTGCGGTGGACACAGAGTAAATGAGTGTTCTTTTTGACCAAGTCCAACAATTCCTTTTTCTTTCTTTTTCTTTTTTACAATCGGATGACGATGTTGTTCAACGTCATTGTCATCAACACTTTCAGTGAATAATTGTTTCTTTGTAAAGTGGCTCTTTCGTTTGGTCCCGAATTTGTTGGCCAAAATGAGACTGTCTGGATCGTTGGTTAAGTCTGGAGTCGAAGCTAAATCAGTAGTTGGATTGTACGACGATGTTTTTGGTGTTTCGGGTGATGATGAAGATAAAAGAGAAGAAGAGGAGGAGGAAGATGATGATGTTGTTCTTGCAGCTCGAGGAGTTTGTTTTGGAACGT
Source organism: Eupeodes luniger (assembly GCA_951509635.1). NCBI lineage: Eukaryota > Metazoa > Arthropoda > Insecta > Diptera > Syrphidae > Eupeodes > Eupeodes luniger. Next base: position 49,505,044 of record OX608075.1, on the reverse strand, counting down.
CAGTTGCGATATTACCTGAAATAGCAAAAAAATAGATTTTATAAGATTTTTTTTTTTTTAAATAAAAACCAAAATTGATTCATTTGTTATTGGTTCATCTTAATAAAGCATTAATCCTGAAAACAAAAACAAATAAAGGACACGATTGGATCGTACGAATCAAGGGTGGATCCAGATTTTCAATCAGGGGGGGGGATGCCGGTTTGGTCACACACTTAACATAAAAATAAGTTTTTGGGCATCGCTTAAAAATGTTGTTTAATATTCTCTAAAGAAGGCTGACAAAATGTATGTTATTTAAATGTGTATTTGAACCTTACATTAACATATTTCAAGTGACAACTTTAGACAACCAAGATATGGTCTAACATTTTTATTGGGACCACTCCATACATATGGAAGCATTCTAAAATTCCAGCGGTTTTCCGAATATGATTTATTGAGAGCTAAAATACAATAGTTTATAGGGTTTTAGGTGCATTTCACAGAGAAATGTTTGAAATTAAACATACATTACATAAACGTATTTTTTTTTCCAAAAATAATATTATATGTTCTTGTTGGCATTTCTATAAATGAGAAGAACGCTTCAAAAATATAGATTCGAAAACCCAGAAAATCAGAAAGTTATGCAGAAAAATGTGATCTTTTTTCGTAGGAAAATGAAACAGAATCTGATATGAAGAATTTTCTGGCATTTTTGAACATATTTTGTCAGACTCAATTTTCAGAGTCTATTATTACTAGCTGATGAGTGATGATAGAAGACATATTCTAAAAGTAAACTGTTTTGAGTGAACCTTTTGAAAATATTTTTATCTTAAAGGAATCAACAAAACTTAAAAATTGTAAAAAGCAAAATGTTCTTGAATTCAAGGCAATAGGTGCATTTAAGTACATAATTTCTCTTAAAATTAAATAAAAACAAATTAAGGTAAACCAATAATTTGGGAAGAAACTACGCATTGCAGAATGTCTTTTCACTTCAGTTCTCGAGAGGTTCAAAGCTTTTATATTGAATGAATGGATTTGAAACGTTTATTATGTTTTCTAATTAGCCATTACTTTAAAGAAAGTTTCACTTTTGCTATTTTTGGGAAATTTATTTTCTTGAAATTCATGTTTAAATCTCAGCTTTAGAGCATTTTAAGCAAATTTACTGCAAAAAGTAGATTTCCTTAATTCTTTAAGATCTTTTAAATTTTTGTATTTAATAGAAAATCAATTTTGAAAGAAAAAAACACTTTTAAAAAACCATATTACCTTATTATGACCATTTTTACCAACTTTAAGTAGTATTTTTGTAGGTTTTTTTGTAAGATTTGTTAAGTTCCCAGGGACCTTGAAATATGAAGAAATATCAACATTTTCAACTCGACAAATCGGAACGATTGAAATAACTTCCTATGGAAATTTAATATTTTGTTGATCTTTGCTGTATTAAAAATTGTGATCGACGGATGTTTCATTTGGAAAAAAAGACATAAACATGACATAAGAAAATATTTAATTATTATCATCATTGACAAAACATTTTTATCAACCCTTAACCTAAAATGACGGTTTTTTATTTGTCCATTATTTCAGTCGACATTTTGACAAACTGTAAGCTTTAATGTTTTCAAATTGAAATTTTGACATTTTTCGACATTTAATTTTAAATCTTTTAAGCTAAATTCTGTGTGTTTGCTTCCTTTTCAACTTTAATGACTTGTAGTATCCTTGATTTTTGTATTTTATTGCAAAAAAAAAGTTTTTTAATTTGACTTCAACATTTTTCTTTATGCACAGAAATGTTTTTCCATAAATGATACTCAGAAAAACACGTTAATCTTCTAATTGATTTTTCTTGTAGAACAGAATAAGGAAATTTGTAAAATCACATACAGAAAACAAGTGAGAATCTTTTTTGGAAGTCAGACTGCATACAATTTTTGAAAGGTACAATTCGTTTTTTTCTGATATTGAGGTATATCGTCTGGGCATTTATTTTTAAAGACTGTATAAAATCTTGCAGAATATAATTTTTTCGATTACTAGAATTTATTTGGATATTATGTATTAGGTTCAACAATTTGTTTATACAAAAATTTTAGTTAGTTTTATATAAACTATATCGCCGTTTACACCGAAAATAATTCCTAAAAATTGACAAGTAAAAGCATTTTAACAGCATTATACATATTCTATGTATACTTGTTGAATAACCTTCGAACTTTAATATTATATTTGCTAATTATATGAACTCTGCTATAATATTGGAGTTTAAATAAACCCATAATGTTTTCAAATCAAATCTCTTAAGTCCAGCTTTTTGTATGTGCGGATGTGGTGCATTTATGCTGTTCCTATAATTTGCATTGAAAGAACAAAGTCAAACGTATGTTTCTTTTAATCATTTCTCACATCAGAAATTCACATATTTCCACCACAACTACACTGGATTGTATTTGGTCGTTAAGCTACCGCATAGTGTCGTAAATATTGATGATTTGCACACTAAGGGCACATAGGCGATGACCTGCTACTGAACTTTAAAGCTAATTATCCCACCTAAATAAACCGACTATGAACAAGGCTATTGCAGTATGCTATACTATATGATGTGTTTGAGTTGCGTAAAGGTTTAAATAGTGCAAACAAAATACAATAAGTCACACCAAAGTTTTGCACGTGGAAAATGGTAAATAGCGTTCAAGGAGCAGCATTGCATATTTCAAAGTTAAAATTAATTGATGTACAAAACAGCTCTTCAAAACATTGACCTTAGGTATGTACATTGCACGCGTATGTGTATATAAATTAGGGAAAGACTTGAAATATGTTTAATTTTTAATGCTTAAAATATGCATCAACAATCAGAAGACATGTGGTACCAGTGGCATGATTGTTAGTGCTTTGGACTGTCATGCCAGACGTCTTGGGTTCGATCTCTGCCTATGCCATCTAAAGTTTATTTTACGGGTACTGCCTCTTGCGAGGAATTGACGAATAATTCTTGTCATGAAAAGTGCTTTCTCGATTTAAAACTGTAGGTCCCCTCCATCCCTGACAACAGAACTCACCCACACGAATGGTTGAGAGTTGAAAGTCACTAGGCCCTAGGCGCCAGTCTGATTAAATTTAATCAGAATACACACATTGAATGGGTTATTGTTTGTCAAAAAATATATTTTTTAAATAAATAATACCAATAACTATGCACATTTATACAACCTTGTAACTTAAGATAAAATTGTTCCAAAAATAGAAGATTTGTTTGAAGGGGGGGGGGGAATGTTAAAATTCTAAAAGTCGATAATAGAATAGTTTTTGATGGCTCATTAAAATATGTTTGCACTAAATACATCTCAACAATATGTTTTTAAAGTTCTGCTTATACTCCTATTGGTGATAACGGTCACTTCATATAAGGAAAATAGTTAGTAGGGTTGACTCAGGTGTAGGCATACGTGCTTTTTTGTTTTATATTAGCTTATTTAACAATACAATTTTAAACCTAGAATTCATTTTGTTATAAATTAATTAATTCCAGAAATTTAAACTCAGCTTTGCATCCAGTTTTGTTAAATAAAAAAAAAATACAATACATTTAAAATAAAAATACAATATTTATTTAACAAATGAAATTTATAATAAACAACATGTGACCTTAAGTTTAGTCAAATTAGAAAATAAATCATTCTTTGAAACTTTTTGATACACAAATTAAAGAAACATTTATAATTTATAATCTAGAATTCTAGACTTTTAATTAAGTCGAAACAAAAATATTAAATAAAAAAAGGCTTTTAGTTTAGCTAAAACGAAAACAATCTGCATATTGAGTTTCTTCTAAATATATCGGTACTTCTTTGCGTGAGAAACATATCCTATAAGAGGTTTCCAACCACGCTCACCATTCAATATATTGATGCACTCCTTTGAAACTGAAAATTCATCTCTGAAATAATTGTTTTTACCAAGGGTCCGCCTGAAAATTCGTTTGAAAAATAGCTTTAGACATTTTCTACTTTGAGGTATTTATTTTTAGATCCCAACTATCACAGTACTTTTGTAGCTTATTGATTTGAAGCTGTAGAGTGAATGGGTTATTTGACATAATAACTATAGATCGTCTTCATAAAGGAGGACCTCAATATCAACATCACATATCGTAATACCTTCCGGGATATCTATTTTTTTAATTGAAAACATTTACATACATATATTGATATTTTTATTTGCATATATTTTTATTTATATGGGTGTGTTTGCCCGGCTATGACACCGATTATCGATCTTATATGCGATCTGCTTAGAGATAGCAAACACCTTGAACACCTTAAATCTATTGCAGCCCATATGTTTTTCGTGACCTGATACATGGTGATGTTATTCCACTTGATATTTGTCTTCTTCAAAGCGTCCAGCATTAAACTGATGTGCCATCTCCATTAGAGATGATCGACAACATTATTTTGGGCTGCTATAGACTTTGTAGAGACAGAGTCCAGAAGATTGACTATCTGAGAAAATACGGATACAGATGTTGATATCACGTTTTCTTTAAGTCAGGACATGATTTCTTGTATCGCCAAAAGTTCCGCCTGGAATACGCTACAATGATTGGGAAGACAGAGTGAGAGAATTAATTTCAGTGGTTCAGAATTGGACTGACTCGTCTTCTAGGTACCAGAACGGTCTGGACGGTATAGAAATCTGGAAGTTTCTGTCGAATTGCAGTTGGGGGATGGTCTGGTCTGTGTACTTTGGAAATGATTCTAAGTGAGGTGAATAGCAAGCAGAGCTTGCAGCTATTTGTTTACTATTATACCAAGAGGTGTTAGGTAAAGTAGGGTGTCCAGTGCCGCAGATAGGGTAGTGTAAAGTGATCCGCTTATACATAGGCAAGCTGAACGTTAGAATTTTATTTAGTCCACTATACTGCCACACAGTACATTAAAATAAGTCTGATTACCGATGTGTATAACCAATGCTTGATTCGGGGTTGTAAGCCCCGTTTATTACCAATAGCTTTTCTGCAAAGAAGAGAGTAGCTTTTTTGACTCTTTCTTGTATATTGCGTTTCCAATTTAGTTTTATGTCTAAAATAAGACCCAGGTTATTAGCCTCGTCTTAGCACTTTAATTGGATTCCTTCAATAAGTGGAGGGTTAACAAATGGAATGTTGTATTTCTCGAAAATGGGACTAATTTAGTTTTGTGTGGGTTGACACCCAGTCCACACCACCGAGCAGCAGAAAGTATTAGTTTGTCTAAGGAATTTTGTAAGAGTTCTTTTAGGGTGTTAAGATGCTTTCCTGAGACCGCTATAGTAACGTCATCCGCATAGGCAATCACTGTCAAATCCTCCGCATCCAGACCAGTTAGGATTTCATTTGCCACCAGGTTCCAGAGGAGAGGGGGTAGAACAACACCTTGTGGTGTTCCTCTACTAACGAATCTTCTAACAGAAGAGTTGCCCAGTTTTGAGTTGATTTTTCTGCTAGTCAGGATTAATGAATTAAATCCCCAAGCGAAGCCTCTACGTTCAGAGATGTAAATGGATATCAATCAATCATTCTAAGGTCTTAAGAAGGAATGATGATAGACTTATAGGTCGAAGATCTTTAGGGTTGACTTGCGAGCATTTGCCTGCTTTGAGTATAAAAACAACTTTAACTTCTCCATGCCGAGGGAATATGGGCCAGATATATACAGCTGTTAAAAATTGAGGTCTGAGGCTTTTTGAAGTTCGGCTGCCCTCTGGTCCTACAGATTTAAATGGTTCGAAGCTGTTGAGAGCCCATTGTAGCTTGTCCCTTGTTGACAGACCTTGTTGATATGTTACATTGAAACTTGAACGAATACGATTGTTGCAAGTTGCGGTTAGATAACTACCAGGAATTTTGACTAATTTAAAACATAAAAAAGTTTGATCCTCTTTCACCCTCCAAAGTTTGTTTGCCCCGGTTTAAAATAATAGGGGGATTTGAGGACCTACATATGAAGTTCCCCACCGGGGGTTATCCGATGTTTAAAAAAAAACATACTCAAATATAAAGCAACTACAATTTTTTTTTTAAATAACTTACAAATCATTCATATACCTAACAGGTTAAAATACTTCAACACCATCCATTCACTTTGTCTATAATAACATAAGACAACTCAGCTTGACAATTCAATAGGCATCTTTCAAAATTAGCCTTTATGACATCCGCATATTATCCATTTTTTTTGAAGAAAACTTGCCAATACAAACCAATAACATCAAACCAACATTATTAAATTATTATTGCAAAGTGTATAAGCGCCCCAAGATTTATCTGAAATCTATAATATTGTATACATACATACATATATACGTTACCCCTTGTAATGAAATAAACAAAAAGTCACAAAGTCAAAGAAATAAATTTTTAACAAATCAGCAACAAATTTACTAGAGTTGTCATATAAACAATCCAAAGGTAACTTTGTTTTTTCTGTCTATATGCATTCCGATACTTTAAAGTGTCGTCTATAGCTATAAACATGAATGTGTGTAATACTGAAACTGTCGCTTCATCGTCGTCGGTCATGACTTTGTCCTTCACCATTCTTCTAGATTTCCGTGCAGGTATGTTTCAGGGCCGCATTAAGAACTGGATACATATTTTGTTTCAAAACACTTGGCGAATAAAGGATAAATTATTCTAAGGTTGTAAAACAGGTAAATATTTGCAACGTTTTGATCACATTTGACAATCTATACTAAAATTATAAATGGGAAAGTCAGTTTGTTTGTTTGCTTGTTTGTTTGTTTGTCCGTTCTTCACGTTGCAATGGAGCAATATCATGACATGATTTTTTGTATTTACGTAGTTACAATACTGGAGGGTGATTTAAGCTTCATTTTACTTCCGTAAAATATCTCAGTCATAGATCCTTCGAGCAGATCCGCTGCTTACACTTATAATTAGATATTATTTTCTTAGAACACTTATTAGTAACATAACATTAGGCGCTTCCTGCTTATTGACCTGTTTTGAGGCAAGTACACAAGGATCATTGGATGAATTTTGCAAAAGAGGATGTTACTTGGTGCAGTCTTTTCGGATCAAAAAAGTTTAACATTACCGGGCCGTTTGTAAAAACTTGTATTTCATCACACATCACGTGTAATGGTGTGGAGAGCTATAACCTACTATGCCACAATCGATTTCTAGTTTAGTTCACAATAATGAACGTAAACAACTAAAAATGTTTTCTAGAACGGTCATTTCTAAAAATAAAAAGCATTTTTGGACCTCTGCCTTGGACTTTATAAAAAGACAATGCCCCCATTCACACTTCTAGGGTTGTTACGAGTAGAAGCTGAATTCAATCAGAAAACGTGGAACTTTTGCCATGGCCGCCATTTTCACAGCACTTTAATATAATTGAAAAAGTTTAGCCATGGTTCTTAAAGTTTCTGAAGGTGGCATGATCTTGGAGAATTTTAACACTCGTTTCGTTTTTAATGGTGAAATACGTACGTATTCACAGGTAGTAAACGTTTCCGGTTACAAAACCAGCTATAAAAAGTGAAAATCGATTCCAAAATTTGTAGCCTCATCCTAGTGGAAGGCAGTATATGCGAAAACACTTTCGAAAACATGTTTTTTCTCAAATAGAATTTAAGGTCATTGTCAAATGTCTGAATTTTAAATGATTCGAAAGCTCTTAAAATGTTACTATGTATGTAAAACTAAATATTTTCACATTTTTCATCAAAAATTCTAATACAATATCTTTTTTTGTGTTTTTTTACTGATACAAATCCAGCCCTGTTAAATTTGATAGAATTTTTCCTTTGCTGATGTACACGTACCTATGGGTAAGAAGATAGCCACCAAATGGACAACTGTTGTGCTGCTGTTGGAACTGAACAAGCAAGTAGCACAGAACTTCTCAATGCATTTTTTTTTTACATTGCATTTGAAACTTTTCTATCGGACCTTACAATCTTAAGTCGCGCGGAATAAGATGGAAGGAGGCGGATGAATGGTTGAGCCCTGAGGGTGTTTAGTGTTCACAATACTTTTAAACCATAGCCATGGAATCATGTGTAACCCACAGTGGTGGCGTGAATGGCGATGGCATTTTGGTTGTAATTTTCAATCGCCTTTGAACATGTCTCTGGAATGGTGTGATCTTGTGCCGAAGTAACTTCTGTAGTGACTACGGCAGCTGCAGTCACCGCCAGAGCCAGAGTCACACAGCATCATTGTATTTTGGCTCGTGCATCAATCCGTCTTCCAATCCTATGGCCAAATCATTTTCACCTCTAATATATATCTTCAACTTCAGCGATGAGCACGATGGAATATTGAAACTGAATGTGTGCTACAAGCTGGGTTGGATAGTAGGTATAGAGTGATCTGCACTGACCAAGAAGATGTCTTATTTATTATGACAGGAGGCACACAATTTTTAGCATATTATTCAAATGAAGGAATTACCGAGCGAGCGCTTACCACCGCGACTGCGCCAGCCGTTGACAAAACTGTTGTATACCTACAACGATGACAATGAAGAGGACGGGTCTGCCGAAGAACTCACAACGGTTCACATTTTGTAAGAGTTATTACCACAAATCAATACGTTAAATCAGTCAGTTTCACAAAGAAATCATAAATTCTGTACGAAGGCAAATTGTTGAAGTTGATAGGATGATAGTACGAGTATGTGCCTATCTTTATTTTTGCGGAGTATATTTTTTCCATTGACTTTATTGTAAGTTGAAGACATGTGTGAGTGAAGGTTCTGTAATCATTATGCTAATTTCTTTTCGTTTTCTTTTTACAATCAAGAAGTTATGTTTCGGTATATTTCTGTTTTCGAAATTTTGAGGTGTGACTCAAAGGAATGTGTGTGTTGGCCTTTAGATATCTTTTTATATTTTGGTATTTGAATTGAAGATCAGATTTTCAGTTTAAGAGTGCTTAAGGTTTAGTTAAACACTTAAGCACTCTTAAACTGTATTACCACATGAACGCATTTTATTAATTTTATGTGGAGAAAATACTAGATGTTTTGATTAAAATTATGTACATATATAAGGTCTTAAAATGATAGGTTTCATTGGTCACTTTTTGAATATTAAGTTATATATCTTTCAACAACACATTTTAATTGTTAAAATTCACTAAGAAAATTGTTCGCAGTTTTATTTTGCAACAAAAGTTTCCTGTCTGCGTTATTTTTCAAAGAGGTGATCACAATTGGCCATCAAAATTCTTGAAATTATCTACAACATACAGCCGCGAATTGGTCATGTAAAATTTCATGAAAAGGATATGGTGCGGGATCCGTAGCCGTGGCGGCAATTTGGCTGATATTGTTCGCTAATTGAGGACCGTTTTCGCAAAACTCAACAAGCGCCAAAAATCGAAAAATGAGATATGGGTATCGAAATTTTTTGTATCTCAAGGCGCATCGACTGAACCAAAAAAAAATTCACAAAACTCAACTAGTTCCATACAAAAAACTAAGAGGTTTCGCAAAACTCAACAAAGTACTAAGAGTTTTCGCAAAAGTCAACAAAAATTAATTTGGTTGCTAGGTGTTTTTTTACGTAGTTGACTGATTACTTTCCAGTTGCAAAACTAACGGTTTGCCCTCTAAGTTCCGCTTTTATGGGGAAAAAGATAAAAACGCGAGCTTGATTTTGTTGGTTTTGTAGAATATTACTCCAGTTTACGAAGCCCGTTTGACTTATCAAGTAGTAAGCTCATATTAGATTTAGTGTTCTGAAGTGTTTTAGGCTATATATTGAAAATGCAGGAAGGTAGTGAATATGTTTCGCCGGTTGTTCCTATCGAAAAAGGCAGGAAAAATAGAAAGCCAAAGAAAGAACCGTGTAAAAACTCATTGCAAGTGTATGTTGCTAAGTTTGATTGCGTAAAATATTTTATAAGGAATAGGGCTAATAAGCGGATTCATGTTTGTGCCCAGCTTTTCAAAAATGTTACTGGGGCTTCTCAAAACAGACTCTCACTGCTAGCAAGGTAAGAAATTTTTCAATGTTAGAAAACATAAATAACTTTCAATGCCTGTTCCTAAGATACCATCTGCATGCCATGGATATACCCAAGGAGAGACGAGGTGGAGATAGATCCACAACCACCGATGGAGAGGTCTCCGAAGCAGTTCGGAAGCATATTTCTTCTTTCTATTGTCGTGAAAGTCACTATTCCCGCAATAAAACTAAAAGAAGTTATCTTCCACCAGAACTCAACATAAAAAACATGTTTGATATGTTTGTTGAGTGCCAGGAACAAAATGGAAGACCAAAATGTTCGCTTGCGAAATACAAAAAAATCTTCTACTCAAATTTCAATCTTGGATTTGGAAATCCGCATACTGACACATGCTCAACTTGCAAAACTTTCGATGTGCAGTTCATGAAATTTAAAAACGACTCAACTCGGCTTCAAGAAGAACGGACCAAAAAGAAACTACATATACTTCAGGCCAAAAAGTTCCATACGATTATGAACAAACCAAAAGAAGGCACAGTCGATATAATTTTCGAGAATCAGCCACTTCGGAAACTTTCCGTTGGCGAGGTTTTTTATTCGCGTCAGGTTTGGCTATATAATATGGATATAGTAAACCACAAGCCAAAGAAATCAAAGGAGAACATAACATTTTACACCTGGCTCGAAACAGATGGCCCTCGTGGTGCCATTAATTAATTTTTTATAAAATTGTAATTAATTTTTTATTAAATTTGGAAAATGATCTGAAGCAATCAGCTGCCGAAAACGGTACCGCAAAAGTGCCATCGAAACTGCGCCTTTTTTCTGATTCATGCGCTTCACAAAACAAGAACACCATAATGATGACAGCCTTAATGTATTTTTTGGAAAAAAGTACAATTTTTTCAGACATAAAGCATTATTTTCCCATAAGAGGTCATAGTTCTATGCCACCGGATCGGGTATTTGGACGCATAGAAAAATGTTACCGTAAAAAGGAAAATATTGTTTCGCCGAATGAGTACTTCGAAATACTCCAAAAGCACGGAAATTTACGTCAAATAGGTGTGCACTGGAAAGTGTTCGATTTTAAAAAAGTATCAAAGCAACTTTTCAAGACGAAGCTGCCTTTTAAAATAATTTCCTCTAGAGTTATCACTTACAATAAAGAGGACAACAAAAAAGTAGTTATTGGCGTGAGTAACACTTATATTGGCCTACCGATCATTGTCGAGCCACTTAAAAAAAACATTTCATCTGTGTATGATGAATGCTGCCATCTCGATATTGTCCCAAAGGCGAATAAAGTGTCGGAAAAAAATGATAGCGTGAAGAAACTAATGCAGTTTTTCGTCATACCGGATGATGCCCAAGAATTTTATCGCGATATTCTTTCTGGAGTGACTCCATTGAAGACCAGGAAAAGTTTAACGATGAGCAAGAAAACTGCGTTAAACATTTCTATTATTTCAGTTTTTTTGTTTTGCAAAAAAGAAATTAATAAAAGCTTTTTCAAAACGCAATAAGTGTGTACTTGTTTTATTTTGAAAAAACTGTTGATTTTTATCACTCAATATTTGGTAAGTTTGATACTTCATTATTGTGATTCTTCCGGTTTACTGTGACAAAGTTACAGGGGAAATGCGTTTTTGCATTTTCAATAATTTCTTTATTTTTTGATTCACACACAAAAAACCTTCTCCTGAAAAATTTGCAAAATGGACTTGTTGAGTTTTGCGAAAACGGTCCTCAATTGTATTACGGTAACAATACTTATACATAATACTTATGATCTAAATTAATTATTCTAAGCTGTTAAAGAACATAGTTTTAAATTTAATGCATTTTAGATTATCATTGACTCTATACAAAAGTTAAATGTATTGACCATACAACATAACTATAGTCAAACATTGGTCTTACTAGTGAAACAAAGAGAAGCTTAATAACGTAAAGGTCACGAAAATCGCGATCGAATCTCTTTATGAATCCTAGGATCCTATATTAGTTTTCTTAACAATGTAGTTTAAATGCACATTATAAGTTAACTTGGATTGTGACACAACTTGTCAAAAGCTTTATTTAAATCAGTAAATACACAATCGAGTTGGCCACGTTTTTCAAAAACATCTAAGCAAAAGGACGTGAATTTGAATATATTAGTAACTGTAGATCTCTTTTTTACGAAACCCTCCTGATTATCACATATAATTGAAGTACAATTAAATTAAATAGACTCGAACAGTTTCGGTATCACAGATAATTTAGCTATAGGTCTGTAGTTCATTACTTCATTTTTAGGACCTTTCTAGTTGACAGGTATAATGAATGCACTTTTCCAGATATTAGCAAAAAGCGATCTACTGATTAAATTGTAATAAATATGAATTGATTTAACTCAAAAATTGTTTGTTTTTAATATCAAAATTAAACCTCTTATTGGAGATCCCTGCTAATTGAGATTGGCTTTGTTCCTAGCAATCAAATTGAACTTTTCCAATGGAATTTGATGTCTTGAATTCAAATACAACTTTAAAAATACTTTGTCACGTAAGGTTTTTGAGAATTTACTTTTTAAATATATGAAGTAGCTATGTAGTTATTACCACAAATCAATACGTTAAATCAGTCAGTTTCACAAAGAAATCATAAATTCTGTACGAAGGCAAATTGTTGAAGTTGATAGGATGATAGTACGAGTATGTGCCTATCTTTATTTTTGCGGAGTATATTTTTTCCATTGACTTTATTGTAAGTTGAAGACATGTGTGAGTGAAGGTTCTGTAATCATTATGCTAATTTCTTTTCGTTTTCTTTTTACAATCAAGAAGTTATGTTTCGGTATATTTCTGTTTTCGAAATTTTGAGGTGTGACTCAAAGGAATGTGTGTGTTGGCCTTTAGATATCTTTTTATATTTTGGTATTTGAATTGAAGATCAGATTTTCAGTTTAAGAGTGCTTAAGGTTTAGTTAAACACTTAAGCACTCTTAAACTGTATTACCACATGAACGCATTTTATTAATTTTATGTGGAGAAAATACTAGATGTTTTGATTAAAATTATGTACATATATAAGGTCTTAAAATGATAGGTTTCATTGGTCACTTTTTGAATATTAAGTTATATATCTTTCAACAACACATTTTAATTGTTAAAATTCACTAAGAAAATTGTTCGCAGTTTTATTTTGCAACAAAAGTTTCCTGTCTGCGTTATTTTTCAAAGAGGTGATCACAATTGGCCATCAAAATTCTTGAAATTATCTACAACATACAGCCGCGAATTGGTCATGTAAAATTTCATGAAAAGGATATGGTGCGGGATCCGTAGCCGTGGCGGCAATTTGGCTGATATTGTTCGCTAATTGAGGACCGTTTTCGCAAAACTCAACAAGCGCCAAAAATCGAAAAATGAGATATGGGTATCGAAATTTTTTGTATCTCAAGGCGCATCGACTGAACCAAAAAAAAATTCACAAAACTCAACTAGTTCCATACAAAAAACTAAGAGGTTTCGCAAAACTCAACAAAGTACTAAGAGTTTTCGCAAAAGTCAACAAAAATTAATTTGGTTGCTAGGTGTTTTTTTACGTAGTTGACTGATTACTTTCCAGTTGCAAAACTAACGGTTTGCCCTCTAAGTTCCGCTTTTATGGGGAAAAAGATAAAAACGCGAGCTTGATTTTGTTGGTTTTGTAGAATATTACTCCAGTTTACGAAGCCCGTTTGACTTATCAAGTAGTAAGCTCATATTAGATTTAGTGTTCTGAAGTGTTTTAGGCTATATATTGAAAATGCAGGAAGGTAGTGAATATGTTTCGCCGGTTGTTCCTATCGAAAAAGGCAGGAAAAATAGAAAGCCAAAGAAAGAACCGTGTAAAAACTCATTGCAAGTGTATGTTGCTAAGTTTGATTGCGTAAAATATTTTATAAGGAATAGGGCTAATAAGCGGATTCATGTTTGTGCCCAGCTTTTCAAAAATGTTACTGGGGCTTCTCAAAACAGACTCTCACTGCTAGCAAGGTAAGAAATTTTTCAATGTTAGAAAACATAAATAACTTTCAATGCCTGTTCCTAAGATACCATCTGCATGCCATGGATATACCCAAGGAGAGACGAGGTGGAGATAGATCCACAACCACCGATGGAGAGGTCTCCGAAGCAGTTCGGAAGCATATTTCTTCTTTCTATTGTCGTGAAAGTCACTATTCCCGCAATAAAACTAAAAGAAGTTATCTTCCACCAGAACTCAACATAAAAAACATGTTTGATATGTTTGTTGAGTGCCAGGAACAAAATGGAAGACCAAAATGTTCGCTTGCGAAATACAAAAAAATCTTCTACTCAAATTTCAATCTTGGATTTGGAAATCCGCATACTGACACATGCTCAACTTGCAAAACTTTCGATGTGCAGTTCATGAAATTTAAAAACGACTCAACTCGGCTTCAAGAAGAACGGACCAAAAAGAAACTACATATACTTCAGGCCAAAAAGTTCCATACGATTATGAACAAACCAAAAGAAGGCACAGTCGATATAATTTTCGAGAATCAGCCACTTCGGAAACTTTCCGTTGGCGAGGTTTTTTATTCGCGTCAGGTTTGGCTATATAATATGGATATAGTAAACCACAAGCCAAAGAAATCAAAGGAGAACATAACATTTTACACCTGGCTCGAAACAGATGGCCCTCGTGGTGCCATTAATTAATTTTTTATAAAATTGTAATTAATTTTTTATTAAATTTGGAAAATGATCTGAAGCAATCAGCTGCCGAAAACGGTACCGCAAAAGTGCCATCGAAACTGCGCCTTTTTTCTGATTCATGCGCTTCACAAAACAAGAACACCATAATGATGACAGCCTTAATGTATTTTTTGGAAAAAAGTACAATTTTTTCAGACATAAAGCATTATTTTCCCATAAGAGGTCATAGTTCTATGCCACCGGATCGGGTATTTGGACGCATAGAAAAATGTTACCGTAAAAAGGAAAATATTGTTTCGCCGAATGAGTACTTCGAAATACTCCAAAAGCACGGAAATTTACGTCAAATAGGTGTGCACTGGAAAGTGTTCGATTTTAAAAAAGTATCAAAGCAACTTTTCAAGACGAAGCTGCCTTTTAAAATAATTTCCTCTAGAGTTATCACTTACAATAAAGAGGACAACAAAAAAGTAGTTATTGGCGTGAGTAACACTTATATTGGCCTACCGATCATTGTCGAGCCACTTAAAAAAAACATTTCATCTGTGTATGATGAATGCTGCCATCTCGATATTGTCCCAAAGGCGAATAAAGTGTCGGAAAAAAATGATAGCGTGAAGAAACTAATGCAGTTTTTCGTCATACCGGATGATGCCCAAGAATTTTATCGCGATATTCTTTCTGGAGTGACTCCATTGAAGACCAGGAAAAGTTTAACGATGAGCAAGAAAACTGCGTTAAACATTTCTATTATTTCAGTTTTTTTGTTTTGCAAAAAAGAAATTAATAAAAGCTTTTTCAAAACGCAATAAGTGTGTACTTGTTTTATTTTGAAAAAACTGTTGATTTTTATCACTCAATATTTGGTAAGTTTGATACTTCATTATTGTGATTCTTCCGGTTTACTGTGACAAAGTTACAGGGGAAATGCGTTTTTGCATTTTCAATAATTTCTTTATTTTTTGATTCACACACAAAAAACCTTCTCCTGAAAAATTTGCAAAATGGACTTGTTGAGTTTTGCGAAAACGGTCCTCAATTGTATTACGGTAACAATACTTATACATAATACTTATGATCTAAATTAATTATTCTAAGCTGTTAAAGAACATAGTTTTAAATTTAATGCATTTTAGATTATCATTGACTCTATACAAAAGTTAAATGTATTGACCATACAACATAACTATAGTCAAACATTGGTCTTACTAGTGAAACAAAGAGAAGCTTAATAACGTAAAGGTCACGAAAATCGCGATCGAATCTCTTTATGAATCCTAGGATCCTATATTAGTTTTCTTAACAATGTAGTTTAAATGCACATTATAAGTTAACTTGGATTGTGACACAACTTGTCAAAAGCTTTATTTAAATCAGTAAATACACAATCGAGTTGGCCACGTTTTTCAAAAACATCTAAGCAAAAGGACGTGAATTTGAATATATTAGTAACTGTAGATCTCTTTTTTACGAAACCCTCCTGATTATCACATATAATTGAAGTACAATTAAATTAAATAGACTCGAACAGTTTCGGTATCACAGATAATTTAGCTATAGGTCTGTAGTTCATTACTTCATTTTTAGGACCTTTCTAGTTGACAGGTATAATGAATGCACTTTTCCAGATATTAGCAAAAAGCGATCTACTGATTAAATTGTAATAAATATGAATTGATTTAACTCAAAAATTGTTTGTTTTTAATATCAAAATTAAACCTCTTATTGGAGATCCCTGCTAATTGAGATTGGCTTTGTTCCTAGCAATCAAATTGAACTTTTCCAATGGAATTTGATGTCTTGAATTCAAATACAACTTTAAAAATACTTTGTCACGTAAGGTTTTTGAGAATTTACTTTTTAAATATATGAAGTAGCTATGGTTTGAGAGTACGTTTGGTTCTTGTAACCAATCCGCAGTCAACAATTTTATTATATCAAGTTTTTGAAATAGGTATATTAAAAAATATAAAAAAATCAAGTTTTTTAAAATTTGAGCAGATAGTTAAAATCGAAGTTCAGATTCGCAATCAACTATAAACATTTATTCCAAAACATATTTTGAAAATTTTGAAAGTATTAAGTTTAAGGTTTGCTCAAAACTTCGTACAGAGTCAAAAAAAGACTATGAACTAATGAGAATTTCTAGAAACTAAGTAATATAATAAAATGATTTGTCTAAAGAATCATTTTTTAAAAACATAATGTGATAGACAAATTTAAAGGTGGGATTCGAATTCTGGACAAATTATTCCTGTAAAAAGTATTGTTTTGTTTGTGTGACAGAAGAAAAACGTGAATTCAAACACAAAAGGGCCGAAACAATATCCACAGTTAAATCACTGCAGGTAAGGTAAAGTGAAATATTTGAATATCGAAATCAGTTTTCGAGGGTTTAGTTTGTAGACGTTGTTACGTTTGATACCTCCTTGAGGCTAGATAGGTGTGTTCGTAGAGTAGCGTCTAACATGCAAAACACTATGATGTCATTTCAAAACTCAAGATTTCAACTAACTTGCTTATTTAATTTGTGAGTTTTTCCAACGAGCTCAAGACTCAACTTTTACGTATGTTTTAATTTTTTTTTAAAGTCATACAAAATGGTGTGGCAACTCCGTATCAACTATAGTGTGACTAACTTTCAGAACAAACCCTACAAAATAATCTTGTAAGATCTCGAAAAAAAATTAAGAGAAGAAAATTAAAATCTTACTTCTTATTCTGGTTTTTAACTTTGCTTAACAGAAAATCGATCGAAGCCCAAAAAGACACGGCTATTATCTTACTCACATACATATGTCGGAAGTTTAAAACATCTTCACTACAAGCAAGTCGAACCTATTTCCTTTAGATTGAGATCCTGAAGAGACATTAAAAAACTGTCAAGAACATTTGCATTTTTTAACTTAATGCTGTGTCTCCCAAGATAAATTATACTTGGTGTTATAGTTGGAGACAAAATTCCAAACACTATGTCATAATTTCTTCCAGACCGCAAGAATTTTCAAAACCACACAATTATCTCTCCTAAGTCGGAGACAGAGTAAGAAAAAAAATAAAATCTATATTAATAGAAAAAAAAACGGCCCATATTTACACTTCACCTTAACGGTAGGAAATGACAGAAAATGACTGCTCTCTTTCTATTTGATCATAGTGGCAAAGGCAATAGGCACTAGTCAAGGCATTATCTAGTCACATGCCACTTAAAGAGGCGCGCGCAAAACGCGCTTCATCAGTGTATCGAAATCGAACGGCAGTATTAGAGTGCAATTAGAAAAGTGCCAATGGAATCAATTATTTTGTGACACTGCTGTTGGCTGAGCTTCGCTTAGAGACTTTGGTTTGGTTTAACATAATGCCTAATGCCTAACGTGCCATAAGCAAATAATCTCGGCATGACAACGATATCAATCTTTTTACTTCATGCAGCCGTTTTGCTGTTTTTCATTAGCTTCTGATTCTGATGGCTCCACTCCACTCCAGATGCAGAAGCACATTGCGGCATCCATCCAACAGCGATTTGCTTAATTGTTCAAGTGCATCTTGCGGTGGCAGTTATGTATAGTTACAGTTAAAAGGAATCAGGATTTCATGGGGTTCCAGTTTGCGCGTGAAGTTCTAACTGTTCGTTGGTGCTGAAGGTAAAGAGATTTGCTTGGTTTACATTTAGACACAGCACACAGGTGCCATCGACATGCTTCGCTTTAACCTTTTTTGTGATGTTGGTTTTTTGTTTTTTAGAGCTTATATCTAGTCTTAATTATCAAATTTAATTTATCTCTGTGGCACGATTCGATAGCGTGTAGTAAGAGTTTTTGTGCAGTATTTGTCTATTCGAAAACCGAAACTAATCTAATTGAAGGCTTTAACACCGCCTTCTGAGAGTGTATGGGTATGAGTACCTTCAACAGTACGGGTTGCAACTTCTTGAAGTCACCACAATAAGTTAGTTTGATAATAATTATGTGTTGCTTTAATTGTATTGACTAGTATTGAATAATGGAAAACAATAACAAAAGGCGTTTTTTTTGTAACGTCTTCAAAAGCCAGCACGTATGACAAAAATTGTATAGAAAAGTATAATGGAAATTAATGTTGACTATTCTAATATTTTTCTTGAGTTTTTATTTTACATTTTTAATCCTCGATTGCTATAAAAAACATGATCAAGTAATCCTTTATTATGAAAAACCATTGTGACAATTTTAAGTGATGATTAAAACTTTTAAATGAGTGGCGTAAAATGTCAAAAGGTAGGGGTATACAAATTGAAATAGATATAGAAAAAAAGCAGGGTCGGGGTAATTCAGTGTTATACTCTTGAAGTTTTCGACATAATAGAAACAACTAGATTCCAAAAACATTAAGAGAGAGCTTCATAATAAATAGCGACCGGAGTCTAACTGAAACACTAACAACTCCCGAAATACTACCGGAATGTTTCATGTCTGTTAATATTTTATTTGTATTTGCATAAACAATGTTTTAATGATGGCGTTGCACAGATCCACGAAATTCACAAGTCCATAAACTACGAGCTCTATGAGAAGATATTAATACCGACTTGTCAGAAGGAAAAAGAGAGAGCAGAAGATATTAATACCGACTTGTCAGAAGGAAAAAGAGAGAGCAGAAGAACCCTGCGTTTAAAGATGTTGAGAGGTTCAAAATCAGAAATGAAGTTCGAAAGTTTTATGATCAGATGAAACGAATTTCACAAGTCCATAAACTTCGAACCGAAGGCTGAAAAGACGAAAGTGGAAACATCATAATAGAACAGCAGTCAATGCTGAGAATATGAAAGGACCACTTCTGTAGATTGTATAAGGGCGACTACGAACCGAATTCTACTGTCAGGCAGGATGATCCATTCAAGATAGACGTCGAAAGCCAAGCCAACAATTCCGTCTTTCGGACTTCGACGATGGCTCAAACACAGAGCTTTTCAAAGTGACTGGAGATAATTTGGTTAGAAGCGCATGCCCGATGAATGGGGCCTCAGTATTGTTTGTCCGATACTAAAAAAAGGAGACCCTATTAACTGCACCAACTATAGAGGAATCAGTCTTCTTAACATCGCTCACAAAATCTTCTCTGCCGTAATATGAGAATGTCTAAAGCCCATCATCAACAACCTCATAGGTCATTATCAGTCTGGCTTTAGATACGGCAGATCATGAAAAAAACCCAAGAATATAAAATCAACACCCACCATCTCTTCATCAATTTCAAGGCCGGTGAGGCTTTATTTCACCCAAAACTGTAGCGTCAACTTAAGTAAAAAGTAATTCTCTAATAAAATAGATAGTTGCAATCCTTCCCTCAAAGAATTCAACCCTAAAACTCGTTCTTCTAGAAATTCTCATCGGTTTACCATTGATCCTAATTTCGGAAGTACTGTTAGGTGGTACAGAGATTCTTATTTTAGCCACACTACACGAATTTGTATATATTTTCACTTATTGCAATGTGTAGACTTTCAAAACTAATTTACATCGGTATCTTCTTTCGAATCCTATCATCGTAACCTAATTGCTTGCACTCTGTTTAGTTATTATAAGGGTATTTATAACCCCTGTAATACAGACAGAACATAAAAAGACACTTTTGTGTGAAGCTGCCGAAAATAACCAACCCTAATGGAATAATAAATAGAATTCATTGACTATTGATGAAAGTTGAACAAAAAGTTCGTTGGTAAGATTCATGTACACATTTATGCATTAATATAATCGATCTTTGAGTTTGACAGCCTACTCACAATCGATTACAAGTTTCCAATTGAGTATATGGCATATCATATCATATTGCATGCATTGTAATAGTTCAATGTAAAAAGTACTCATATTTTAACTAACCTACAATTCTATGATCCGCAATTGCATTGGCGAGAATGCATCTCATTAAATAAAATAAAAGAAGCAAACAAAATGTGCAATTTGTGCGATACAATTTCTTACTCACGTTTTGTGTTGGCGATGCATGTCGAATGATGTAGTTGACCCAAATGAAATTCTAGATCGTTCTGTTGTGGGCTGCAGCAGGCAGTGAGCTCTGGAAATGAGTACACGTGGTAGCTCGTACTTCGTAGATATAATTAAAATGAGGCTTTTGTTGCATGGGAATTTAGTTGCGCTGCCTAATGATTACTTTTTGAAGATATTGTCATAATATTTGTTAAAAATAATTTTGTTCAATCTACTTTAAAAAAAAACTGTATACCTGATGTACAGGAAATAATCAGAGTATGCTAACATAGTATTACAAATAAGGTGTTTTTCAATTGGGTTTTCATATTAATTGATAAAATCAAGTTACTCGACTATTGACTGTTTGTTTTCCGACTGGGCTTTTGTAATCGTATAAAAGACCCTCCCCAATTTTGTTCGACAAATTTTCTTCAGGGACTAGTAACATTTTTGGCTAAATGGCTATGTAAGAAATGAGGATCAGCATGTGACAAAGCATCCTCAAAAACTAACGTTTCTTGTGAATTTTGGATCTGTGGTGGGGTTATTTGGTGTGAAAAATTATTTTTATTTACATAGGTAAATTTAAACACACAATTTTTTAATTTAAAAATTTGAATTTGTCTGTCATTTTAGAAAATAAAAATATTTACCTAATTTTGTAATATTTTGTAAAAATGGGTTGTTCAGAATGCATTGCACCATTATTGAATAATGATTGATAAAAAACTTGGAAGCTGGTGCAAATCTTAAAGTGTTCAAAAATGAAAGAGTTTACAGCCTTTCATTCAAGATCCAAAGCTGAATGAAAGAAGGAAACGATAACATAGACGCATTTTCCTTCATTTCTAGCACAATGTGAAGCCAAAGTCAGTTAATTTTTAATGATTTAAACATCTTAAAACTGAAACTTAAATGAACAGTTAAAAAAAATCCTCTTCAGAGCAATAAATATGTATATTCAAAGAAGTGTATCTTTTACAATCAATATTTTTCGCCCTTCTTATTGGAATAATGTCTTATTAACTTCTCATAGGAAGTTATTGTAATGGGTCCGATTTGTCAAATTGAAAATTTTGACATTTCTCGACGTTTCAAGGTCCCTAGAGTCGAAATAAAAGATTTTTAGAAAGATGTCTGTGCGTGCGTGTGTACGTACGTTCGTACGTCTGTACGTCCGCGACGTTTTTTCGTCGTCCATAGCTTAAGAACCAGAAGAGATATCGACTTCAAATAAATTTTATTATACAGATAAGAAAATTGCGTGGGTGGTTTTTTTACCATAGCAGTTTAAAAAAAAGGTGAACATTTTGGTTAACCCTTAATATCTCATGAACCAATAACGCTAGAGACTTGAATTAAATTTTATATTATATATTGTAATGTGGTACCAAAAAAATATATTTTTGGAAAAAAATCCAACTAACGGTTTTTTTTATAATTCAAAAACACTGAAAAAAAAATTTGTCACCTCGAAAATTTTACCACCAAAATATGATTTCATCTCCAAAACAATTTTGTGCAACGAAGAATAATGTTTTTGACATCTGATAAATTTTTGAGAAAAATCTAATTGACAACTTTTTTTATAAAAAATAAAAACCTAAAAAAAACATTACTCAAGGTTGGGAAAAATTTAATTTCGACTCAAATATCTTTTCAAAAACTTGAGACTAAGGTTTCAAGCTTATTTTATCTTATAAGAAATATTGTTTTCAATATTCAGTAAAATTTTGAAAAAAATCGAATTGACAGTGTTTTTTACAAAATATAAGAACCTAAAAAAAAAATTATAAAAGGTGGTAAAAATTGATTTTCGACTCAAATATCTTTTCAAAACTTTCAGATATTGGCTTTAAACTACTTAAATCTTTCAAAAAATATTGTTGTCAACATTCAGTGAAATTTTGAAAAAATTGACAGTTTTTTTTATAAAAAATAAAAACCGAAACAAAATTTAACAAAAGTTGGTAAAAATTGATTTTCGACTCAAATATCTTTCCAAAACTTTGAGATAATGGCTTCTAACTAATTTTAACTTATAAGAAATGTTATTTTCAACATTCGATAAAATTTTGAGAAAAATCGCATTGACAGTTTTTTTTACAAAAAATAAAAACCTGAAAAAAACAATACTAAAACTTGGTAAAAATTTACTTTCGACTCAAATAGCTTTTCAAAAATTACAAATACTAGCTTCAAACTTCACAGAAAATATTGTTTTCGATATTCAGTAGTTTTTTTTATAAAAATCCAACAGTCTGTTTTTTCATAAAAAAATTAAATCTACAAAAAATAGTACGCAAATTTGGTAAAAATTGATACATATAGACAAACTTTTAAGCAAGACAAACCGACAGACTTGATGGGAAGTTATCAGTGTGGGTCGCATCCCAGCCTCTTTTTTTAAAAAAAAAAAAAACAAGGTTAAATTAATTATAAGAAAGAAATAATATTTTTATTTATTTAATTAAAAAAAGGTATAGTTTTGAAAATTCTATAAACCTTCAAAATAAATGCATGTTTTTTTGTTTGCCAAAAATTTATAAATATTCTTAAAATGATTGTTTTTATTTCTATGACTTAAAGATTTTCATATTTCTAGTTTAAAAAATATATTTCAACTTAAACTGCGATCCTCTACATTCTACATTATATATATTTCCTTTTAAACAAATAGAAATAAAAGTGGTACCATGGAGCGTATACGCACTTTTTTGCCAATTCACAACAAATTGAGATCAGTTTGTTTATACACCATCATTATGAACTGTTAAAAGCCACTTTTTGATAGCTCCAAAGTAGTGTTAACAACTTTATTAAAATTGTGAAGAATTAAATTTTGTAAAATTATTCTCTTGAAAGGTCGCACGGATCAGCAATTTAATGAGATTAAATTAAGAGTTTCTATATTATGCCTGTAAATAAGGGTATCTGTATATTTGCAGTACCCGTGGCGTGGTGGTTAGTGCGTATTACTGTCATGCCAGAGGTCTTGGGTTTAATCCCTGCCTGTAACATCTAACGTTTTTTTTCACTACCTCTTCCGAGGAATAGACATATCCTCCAAGAGTAATTCTTGTCATGAAAAGTGATTTCTCAAATAAGCCGTCCGGTGTCGGCTTAAAACTGTAGGTCCCCACCATCTCTAATAACATTACTCGCACACAGTAATGGTTGAGAGTTGTTAGTCATTAGGTCGTAGTTCTCAACGGACTGTTACACTACCTAATTTACTTTTTTTTATAAATTAAGATTTAAAAAATTAGAGTTAGTAAAAAAGTACTTTTTCTTTAAACTGTGTACAAAAAATATGTATTTTATGTAAACAGTGTCTATTAGTGATTTTTAGAGCCAATGACAAACATTTTACCACTAACTTCAGTTGAATTACTTAAGCGATGTTTTCTAGTTCGATGAATATAAGTTCTCCACTCTATAGTTGCAGGAAGGTGGAATTGCAATGCACATTGAGTATAAAAGAATTCGCTTTGGAGCACCCTTTTCCATTTCTGGACTATTACCATTCTTTTTTTGTTTGAAAATTAATGTGGTTTAAATGTTGATGAGATGCTCTAATTATCGTTGCACTTTCTTTTTGAACTTTATCTCTGAAACTGTTGAGCACATGGACAAATGTTTGAGACAAATATTTTAGCAAGTTGTATGCTTGACAAAGATGTGAACTTTGTTGAATGTATAGACACATAGATAATCACGAAATTAACAGTTTTAGATACCTTTTGGCCAAGAAATAATCCCCCCTTAAAAATTGTATGGGAAATGAGAAGTTCTTTCATATGTAGCTACTCTCCATTTTTGAGGAATTAATTCACTTCACTGTTTTACTTACCGTGATGCTGGATTTTTGTTTTACAACAACTTGGTCTTATAAAATAATTTGGGCGTATTGTACTATGTCAAAGTGCAATATGGCCCACTTTTAAAAATCGGTGTTTTTATCTTTTATACATTTTTGAACTTATTTCAATCTTGTGTGGGGACTTATTAACTTCCCATAGGAAGTTATTGTAATGGGTCCGATTTGTCAAATTGAAAATTTTGACATTTCTCGACGTTTCAAGGTACCTAGAGTCGAAATAAAAGATTTTTAGAAAAATGTCTGTGCGTGCGTGTGTACGTATGTACGTCCGACGTTTTTTTCGTCGTCCATAGCTCAAGAACCAGAAGAGATATCGACTTCAAATAAATTTTGTTATACAGATAATAAGGCAGAAAGATAGAAAGATGCAGAAAGGGCTCTCAAGAAAATTGCGTGGGTGGTTTTTTTACCATAGCAGTTTAAAAAAAAGGTGAAAATTTTGGTTAACCCTAAATATCTCATGAACCAATGACGCTAGAGACTTGAATTAAATTTTATATTATATATTGTAACGTGATACAAAACAATTATATTTTTAGAAAAAAATCCAATTAACGGTTTTTTTTATAAATCAAAAAAACTGAAAAAAAAATTTGACACCTCGAATATTTTACGACTAAAATATGATTTTATCTCCAAAACAATTTTGTACAACGAAGAATAATGTTTTTGACATCTGATAAAATTTTGAGAAAAATCAAATTGACAAAAACCTAAAAAAAAAACTTAATAAAAGTTGGTAAAAATTGATTTTTGACTCAAATATCTTTTCAAAACTTTGAGATATTGGCTTTAAACTACTTTTATCTTTCAAAAAATATTGTTGTCAACATTCAATAAAATTTTGAGAAAAATCGAATTGACAGTTTTTTTTTACAAAAAATTAAAAACCGAAAAAAAAAAATTAACAAAAGTTGGTAAAAATTGATTTTCTACTCAAATATCTATTCAAAACTTTGAGATATTGGATTCAAACTAATTTTATCTTATAAATAATATTGTTTTCAACATTCGGTAAAATTTTGAGAAATGTTGGATTGACAGTTTTTTTTTACAAAAAATAAAAACCTAAAAAAAAAACAATGCTAAAACTTGGTAAAAATTTACTTTCGACTCAAATAGGTTTTCAAAAATTAAAAATATTGGCTTCAAACTTATTTTATTTCACAGAAAATATTGTTTTTAATATTCAGTAATTTTTTTTATAAAAATACAACAGTCCGTTTTTTTATAAAAAAATAAAATCTCCAAAAAATAGAACGCAAATTTGGTAAGAATTGATACATATAGACAAACTTTTAAGCAAGACAAATCGATAGATGGGATGGGAAGTTATCAGTATGGGTCGCATCCCAGCCTCTTTTTTAATTTATTTTTGGGATTTTATTTCATTTTCGAATTTCGGAATTAAGTTCATAATGCAACAAAACCCTAATTTGGGGAGTTATTTAATTCTTATTTTGTTCATTTACTTCTTGCGGAATAATTTCACGGAGCCTTCCAGGTTACTTACTCTTATTCCGAGGTTAACCGTTCTTCCTTTTTTCCTTGAGGTTTAAATACTTGAATCAATTTGTGTAGACCAATTGATGCAAAAGATATATCGAAAACTCTTCTTTCTGGGATAGATACTCAATTTTTAAATTGTGTTCTTTAATGAAAGTTTGCGATTAAAATCGTGAAATAAACTCAAGACTTAAAAAATCAGACCATCCCCTCAAGCTTTCAAGGAAATCGACAAAGCTACCGGTCGAAAATTCTTTGGAACAGATATCTCCAAGGACATGCTTTTGTATAATGGCTTAGTGCTAACAGTTACTCCATCCAAATTGAGCGCATTTAAGATTTATACTCTTTACTGAGAGAGACACATATTACCAAGATTTTGAACATGAAGTTACATATATTAAAAGTAAATTTGTATAGAGAAACCTTTTATCACGAAACACTCATTTCACTTTCTTCTATACATTGTGCAAGAGACCCATTGTTACCCCGTTTACTGCACCTTCCAGTGTACATACTTACAGGCCCTCGCTTTATAATAAAAATCCTAAGGAGTTAATGAAATTTAAAATTGTATTCTAAAAAAATGTCCGCACCCTTAAGATAAAGCCCTGTCTTTGATATTTAATCATTTTATTAACAATGGTTATTTTCCAGAAATTTGGAAAAAAGCAAAGCTTTTGCCAATAGCAAAGATCAAAGCTGCGAGAAAAGCTCATACATTTATGACCTATCTCACTTCTTTCTAAAATCGGTACATTTTTTGAGCGGGTTTTAGCCAATCCTTTAAATAGCTTTTGGAAGATACAGATATCATTCCAAATAACCAATTTGGTTTTAAAAAAGGAAACTCAACTGAACTTGCCCTCCTCTTATTCCAGAATAATTTCATTCAGAATCTGAGAAGTAAAAAGTGTACTGTGAGCTTATTATATTGACCTTGGAAAAGCTTTTGTTTTGCTTTGAAAGTTCCGAATTGGCTCATTAAGCTCATTTTTATTTGTTTTTTTAACAAATAGATCAACATCGACTTTTAAAGGATCTGAACACACATACTTTTTTCCAGTAAACTCAGGTGTTCCTCAGGGATTGATACTGGGGCCATTGTTGATTAACATTTTTCTGCAAGATTTTCCTTTTTCAGACCCCATTCCCGATGAATCTGCATATTTGCATTATGCTGATGACACAATAATATTAAAATTATTTTAAAAAATGGAGATTGAAAATCAATACACGCAACTGCGGATTGAATTGTTTTAGAAACGCCAGTGGTAAAGGACAATATCTAGCGGTGAAAGAGAGCAAATCATTAAACTTACAGATAAATAACGTCGAAATTCCATTACGATCGGAAAAAATTATCTAGGAATACATTTTCAAACCCGATTTCTTTTTAAAAAACACGGTAGTGCAATTCTTAAATAGGCGAGGATGGTAATAGGATTATTAAAAACTTTATTCAATTCGTACAAGACGATTATTTGAGTGATCCTAAAATACATACATACGTTTTTTACTTGCGACAGATAGGAACTATATGGCAAGTTTTGCATTCGTGCAAAATTTTGTCTGTCTGTCCACGCTCCTACAGCCTAAACCGTCGTTGGGTCGATTGAGTTCAAACTTGGAAGTTAAGGTTTTGAGCAGATTCGCGTTAGGCGTTTTTTCATTTTTTTTTTAAGATCAAAACTAACAGTGGCCCCCATACCATTTTTTTGGTCAAAAAACGAAAATTCGAGTTTCTCTAAAATTTTATTTTTTAACTTGGCTTCATTTAATAAGAAAAACATATTTTTGTATTGCTCAGGAAAGGTACCGCTCATAGAACCGTTATTTTGTTTTTTAATTTTCTCAGCAACTTATGAACTGATTTCAATATTTTTTTTTTTTTGAATAAGCTCTTATATTGCCTCAACAATATTTGATTATCAAAAGTGCAATTTTTTATTGTTTGGATTTTTAAAAAAATATTGAATTTTTTTTTTCAAATTTCTATATCTCAAAAACGGGTGAACACTTTTTTACGAAATTCAAATGTAGAGCGTATATTTACAATCGCTAAACAACTGCATACCAAAAATATTTTTAGAACAAAATTGAAAAATTTTATATATAAAAAATTAATTTAAGAAAAACCGCTCTAACGATTTTCAAAAAAAAAAATGAAAAATCAAAGATTTTTTGATTTATAAAATAGCATTAAATTTTTAAAGACAAACTTATTTTTCAGGTAAAATTTTGAATCTTAATTTTTTTTTTTAATTATTTTATTTTATTTTTAATTATTTGAATTATTTATTTTTTAATAATTTTAAATATTTTTAACTAGTTGAATACACAAACAATTGTTTTCGTTAAGTTGCTTACAATTATTTTTCATTTTCGGGATGAGTTGTCCTAGGATGAATCACAAGTTTTTTGACAAATCAAATGGCATTTATATCTTTGAAGACGAACTTATTTTACAGGTATATTTTTAAACCTTTTATAGGTACATTTTTAAACAGACTCTTTGCATACAGGAGCAAGTTCGTGCGACCCAGTCGTGCATTTTATTTTACTTAATTTACAATTTCACCTAGTGTAGCAAAAGAATTCGAGATTTTTGAGCGGAAAATATTGAGACTTAGCTGTGGAATGTTTAGAAAGCCAGATAAGAAGTGGTTTTCAAACAAAACAACATACGAAGCAACTCAGGTTACACCATATAGTAAAAATGGAACTTCTTTCTAAAAAAATGAAACGAATAAGTCTCCATGCAAATCCACTAGTAAGATCTTTAATGGACTTAAATGCCAACGACAGTTTAGTTAATAAATATAACTAATCACCTTTAAATATTCATAATTTGGGGTCATTTGCCCTATTAAGAGCAGATACAGACCTTAAAGTTTCGTTTTACGATTATTTTAATTATAGAGGATAATATTACTAACATAGACTTTTGTAGAATACTTACCGTAAGGGTTATCCATGGATATAAAATGTTTTATTAGGTGGTTTTAGTTTTAGTTTTTGCCTATTAAGTTGTATTTGCCATAAAAGGGCATAAAAAGTATTGTTCGCCCTGAGGAAGCCACCACAAAAATAAATGATAATTATTAGATACATCTCTATGACCTTTTATAGTATTTTAAATATTCTTTAAATTGTATATCTAGTAAGTCAGACAAAAGAAAACTAAAAGATTGTAAATGAAATTGTACTGAGTTTATTTGTCTCAATAAAGTTAACTTGTAAGTTTAGTTTAGTTTAGTTTAGAATAAACTCCACAAAACATAAATATGTTTACATAAAAGTTACAAAAATGTATTTGT
Organism: Eupeodes luniger; assembly: GCA_951509635.1. Lineage (NCBI taxonomy): Eukaryota > Metazoa > Arthropoda > Insecta > Diptera > Syrphidae > Eupeodes > Eupeodes luniger. Next base: position 49,475,663 of record OX608075.1, on the reverse strand, counting down.
TCTTGTTTTAAATTATTTAATATTTCCTACTTTGTGGGTTAACACGATACAAATATCTATGCACATAGGAATAATAAGTTCGATTCATAATATGTCTTTCATTTGACAATTTTCAAGTGTTTATAACAAAATGTATTTTGAGAATAATATTAAAATTGATTATTACGATAATGTATTACAGTTCTGCTCTTCAGAGAATTGATTTTGACCGAACTCTTAGGCTATGTAAATGCAAAACTAATAATTTCAAAACACACCCAATAAGAATTTATAAAGAAATAAATAGCAGCTAGACTCGAAAATCGAAATCAATCACATAAGTTCAAGAGTTCGGATCGAGCACATCCAAGTTATATGAATATACTCGTATATACCTACGTATCGCATATGTGATGGAGCCATTGTACAAGGTCTTATCGCTGCCACCGCGCAAGCCGCGCCACCGCGCCGCGCCGCCGCCGCTACCACTTATAAGAATAAATAAATAAATGTTTGTTCTCGCACTCATACAACCATCTAAACAAATATTTACTGTGCTCATTTTATGGAACCCCGACCCCGAACACCCTTCCTTTTGCCATCGGTTATGTGATAAGACGTCACTTTTGCGGGTCATTAGAATGAATTGAACTTTTTTGTTCAATCTTCTTGCCACCTTAACGTTAACATACACTCTACATCAAAAATGTACAAAACAGAAAAAATAGTCAACTAATAAAAACACGCCTTTAGCTGCTGATGGTAAATCAAAATATATTATATATGTATGTATGATATTTCGAAAACCATATCAAAAAGGCCTTAGAAAGCTTCAGTAAACGTTTTCATTGCGCACCTCTGACGGGACGGGGCAGTTAAGTACCTACGAACGATAAGAGCGCCTTCTATCAATCAGATTCGAAGTGATGATGACGAATCTTAATACACAACGCAAAGAATGTATCTTATTTGGTTTGTTTCTAGATGAAGTGATTTTTGTATCGCTTTTTATCATTGGAGGCAAGGAGGACTTCGTTTCGTTGTATTGTTGATGGCAACGTGAAGGTCCGTCGATATCGAATCGTGTCGTCGCGGTCGTCGTCGTCTTGGGTCGGTCGGTTGAACAGAGAACTATGCATATGAGATTTTCTTCACTTTGTAACCACCCATAACAAGACGGCGAAATATTTAAAAAATAAAAATATTTAGGTGTATAGAGCTTCGCTCGGGCTAAAGTTGCAGAATACTAAATAGCCTGACAACGACCGACATAGAACGTGCGTTGCGGGGCCTGAGTAGAGCTGACGTATTTGTAATCGAGGTCAACCCTCGATATAACTTTTATTGCGTACTAACCAAAGGGTTGGATAGAATTTACAATTTGTTTGCATGCATTTCGTCGCCACAGACGCAGACTTTGTGTGATGGGAGGATAAGGAGATGTGATGAATGCTGATTTTTGGTGCTGAGAAACAATTTAGATACTTTAAACGCAGTTTCGTGGCTTGCCACGAGGAATCTAAAATTGAAATTGGTCTGATGATGGTAGACATTGGGCGTTATGTATGGGTGTATACAGGGATTTCAAAATTATCTAGAATTTTGTACCTAGTTAGAAATTAGTTTAAGGTTGTAGACTGCTTTCAAAGAAAACATTTACCAATTAATAAAAGAACTAAGGCTGGCCGGTGCCGTGCAATAACGCCGAGCGAAATAACGCCGAATTCTGAAATTCGGCCTTATTTCACTTTAATAAAGTGAAATAACGCCGAATTTTAGCATTCGGCCTTATTTCACTATTGGAAAGTGAAATAATGCCGATTCAGCGTTATTTCACTTTTGGTCCTATGCAAAATGCTTATTACATCTCAGTCTCAAATCTAAGTATTTTGAGATTTTGCTAGCATTTTTACTAGAAAAATCCAAAAATATTAAGATCTAGATTTCTCCAGGTGTCAATGACACTTTCTATACTTTGAAATACAAAAAAAAAACAGTGTTTGAGGAAGCCTTGGCCTTTAACAAAACTTTGGTTTTCAAAAACTTTATTTTATCCAAAATGAATAGTACATAATTAATTTTTCTTGCAAAATAAAATTGAACTAACAAAACATTTTCTTCTCACATTTAAAATAAATTTGTTATTTTATTAATATGTTAACATTACTATTTCTGTTTCAAAATTTTTTACATTTTTTGATTCTGGTAAGACCAAGATCATTTAAGAGAAGTAACGTGAAGTGAAAGTTTCAGTATTGATTGAAATTGAAAAGTATAGAACTAATACCTAATTATGTACATCTACAACATCAAGGCTAATTATTAAATATTTCAGGTAATAAAAATTTAGCGGCATGGACCAGAAACAAATTTAAGATTAGAATTTACATTTCAGCTAAGATTGCATTTTTTGAGAATTTGATCGAATACAAATTAAAAAAAATATACTATATGCAGAAATGGCAGCGAGCGGAGCGAGCGGAAAAAATTTAGCCCAAAAGAGAATCAATTTGGGGTGTGAAAATAACAAAATTCGCGCGAATTTTTTTATTTTCACACCCCAAATTGATTCTCTTTTGGGCTACATTTTTTCCGCTCGCTGCCATTTGTGCCTATAGAATATTTTTTTAAATTTTTATTCGATCAAATTCTCAAAAAATGCAATCTTAGCTGAAATGTAAATGATTATTATTCATCTATTAATTTTTTTAATAAATACAAATTGTTCAAATATTACTCCGACACTACACTGCACTCAATTCACTGAAGCTACTAAAGTGATTGTTTTTTCATCAACAACCAACCGCGACGCGACTGTTTATTCTACGGTAAACTTTGTTTTACAGTTGATTTTGAGTTAAGCCCCGCTTAGTTTCTGGTGCCGTGACATAAGGCCAAGTGTCATAAGACCAAATTTTGAAATTTGGCCTTATGACACTTTTCGAAAGCGTCATAAGACCAAATTCCAACGTTTGGCCTTATGTCGCTTTCAGACAGTGTCATAAGGCCAAATTTTTTTGCGACTTAAGACCAAATTTGTTTTGATGTTTTCTTCAATAACAAAAACCGTTGTTAATATAGGCGCCTGCCTGTCAACTTTTCATACCCTAAGCGGAGCAACGGAGTTGCGTGAGCGGGTGTGACCCCGAAAAAGGGAGTTAACATCCTGAGAACCCGCGAAGCGGGCCACCCAAAGGTGCTTTTATTGAAAGAAGTTGTTGATATAGGCGCCTGCCTGACGACTTTACATACAACTTCTTTCAATAAAAGCACCTGTGGGTGGCCCGCTTCGTGGGTTCTCAGGATTTTAACTCCCTTTTTCGGGGTCACACCCGCTCACGCAACTCCGTCAGGATATTTATAACGTTTATTGGCGGCCAAGTGACATCAGTGGTCAATTATGCTATCATAAGAGAAGATTGGTAACCGTTCATAAAAGATTTTGAGATTAGTGAAGAATATTCAGACCTCCTCCCTGTTGTTGTGACAATGCAAATTCACATTAAGCATGATGATGAAATAACCTTCATGCGGATCCTTCCTAAACTCCAATGGAAAGAGGTTAATGCTCAGGAGTATCGACGCACGGTCTCTAGATTTCCTACTCTAATCACAGCAAATCGAAGACTTTTCCCAGTTAGAACGGATTGTCAAAAGCCTCCTACCCACAAGACGGACTCAGCCAAAACAAACAAATATAAGAAAAGAACCTTGGATTGAAGAAGAATGTCAAAAAGCTCGAAAAACATCTTTTGCATAATTAAGGACTTTCCGCAACTCCACCCAAGGATTTTTTAAGACAAAACTGTCTTCAAATAAAGGAAAACTGTATCCAGATAAATTTCGAGATGCCATTTTATTCCCAATCCACAAGAATAGATCCATATTTCATGCAGCAAACTACTGAGGGATTTCCTTTTTACAACGATGATGCATAACTGTTTGTTTGATTGAGTCCGGAAACTTGCTGAGGGAGTTCCAGGCTGGATTAAGACTAGGATATTCAGAAATAGATAACATTTTTATATTCAGGAGCTTGGCAGAGAATTTCTTGAAACAAAGCAAAAAGCTGTATGTATGTAGGTATTTTTTGTCGACTTTAAAGCAGCTTTTGATACCATCGATCGAGGTGCACTATTCTATAAGCTTAGTCACAATTTATAATTGAATTTCGTTCGCGTTCTTGAAAGTATGGACAGGTGAAGAGCTTTCTGACTGGTACGAAACCTCATCAGGAATGCGACAATGTTGTACAACAAGCCCTACTTTTTTTGAACTATTCATAGACGAGATTTAAGACTACATGCCGGGTGGAGTGGATTTCGCATAGATGCGCATTAAGGCACTGCTGTTCGCAGACTATATAGTCATGTTTGCGCATTCTCCGGAAACTCTGCAGCTCATGATTAACAGGGTTTACCAGTATTGCCAGCAATGGAATTCAATAGTCAATATCGATAGATCGAAGGTTATGATTGTTAAAAGTCAATAATGGCAAAAATATTGAATGTTTGCGTGATTACAAATAAATTGGCATTTCTATTACAAATAATTTTAATATACAGAAACACTTGAAGGAGAAATTGGTTAAGGTGAAAACTGCTTTTATTATGACATGGAAACAATGCTTCATGAATAAGTGTATAGCGAGCGCAAAGTAGCAACTTTAAAGTCTTTGAAGCAGTAGCTGAGAACATACTTTACGTAATAAAGTAAAAAATACAATTCGGTTGGAAAACTCCTAACGCACTTTATAAAAATAATATTTCATTTGCAGCTAAATACGCCAAACTACGTCATTCATCTTGCTGGAAACGGGTCTCTCTCTTTTGGTTATAAAAGTATTGAAGTTACAAGCGTACTTCTTGCTTAACGTTTTTAAAATGAATAATTCACGGGTTGTGAAAAGAGTGGCCACAAAAGCGATTCAAGATCAAAATAGTTGGAACCGAGAGTGGCAAGATCTTGTTGAGGAATGTTAAATTAGTTTTAATATACGCATTTATCAGCCGCTTAAAACATCTTGTATGAACTTATTTTCAAGGTTGATGTGATATGTAGAGCTGAATATATTGTTGAAGCGTCTACTTCCTTGTACAGAACAACTTGCAGCATATTAAATCATAACCTTGTAGAGAACAACTATTTTCAGGATTCCAATAATGTCCAGGTCTTTTCTATGACGGTCAAACTACGTAGTGTACTAATCGATTTAAATTTCATTCCACACAGGCCTAAATAAACGCTAGAGTTTAATATGTACAATCTATCAATCTAAAAGAGAGAATATTGTCCACTTCTTGTCTTGTTAAAATCACATATCGTCCTCATCCATATGCTCCAATTCGGTCCATAAAAAGTTCATTATCATCTCACGCTAGCAAACACCATTCACAGAAAATGCCTGACCGGCATCATTTTGGGAAAAATACGGTCCGATGATACCGCCAGTCCAGAAACCTCACCAAACAGTCACTCTTGGTGGTTGCATGGAAATGTGCATCATCACTGAAAATGATTTTTTTGAAAATTGATCATCCCCTGAGGCCACTTCTTGCCACCATTCTGACGCTTGAAATGGTCAAGAAGCTTTATTTCTTGAGTCAATTAATATGTGCAATATATCAATCTAAAAGAGAGGATATTGTCCACTTCTTGTCTTGTTAAAATCACATATCGTCCTCATCCATATGCTCCAATTCGGTCCATAAAAGTTCATTATCATCTCACGCTAGCAAACACAATTCACAGAAAATGCCTGACCGGTATCATTTTGGGAAAAATACGGTCCGATGATACCGCCAGCCCAGAAACCTCACCAAACAGTCACTCTTGGTGGTTGCATGGAAATGTGCATCATCACTGAAAATGATTTTTTTCGAAAATTGATCATCCCCTGTGGCCACTTCTTGCCACCATTCTGACGCTTGAAATGGTCAAGAAGCTTTATTTCTTGAGTCAATTGCACCTTATAAGCGTGTAAACGCAAGTCAAGTCTTCATTCATAATGTTCATCACTGAAGATCGTGAGAGGTGCAATTGTTGGGCACGATGACGAGTTGAGGTGGAGAGCTTTTCAGCTGCACTATCGCGAACAGCAGCCATATTTTCTGTAGTACAAGCTGCGCGAGCATGCAATGGTGTTTTTACATTTCCTTCAGACCCGGTTTGATATCATTTTTGCACGATTTTTGTACGATTCTGGACGATTTGGACGACGCACATTTCGACGGTTAAATTGACCGAAAAAATCACGAAGTGCACGATATGCATTTTGATTTGAACGCCCATGTTCATAATTATCCTGAATAATTTGAACGCGTTGCTTGAAAGATACATATCTTTCCATGGTTCAAATTGAGTTAGTCTGAAATTGAGAAATGTCAAATGAAATGCAGAAAATAATTTGACGTTTAGGTGTTGTTCACATTCAACATTGGCCCTTAAATTTTAACCACTCTTTACAATTATTTTTACTATCAGAATTTTTTCATCGAATATAAATCAAAATCTTTTTTGACTGTGTAAATTTAAGTCCGCTAACATTAAACACTTTCAGTACTTTAAGAAAATAAGCACTTTATGCTACTTTGAGTTCAAATTATTTTAATTCTAATATCAAACAATTTAATTGTTTCAAATTTATAATCTCCAACAAACAAATTTGTTTGGTATTAAATTGTTTGTTTTATTTTCTACATACAGACCAATTTTAAAATGTAGGAGGCTATTAGAAAGTGTCAAAAGAAATAAACAATATTTCACATTAATTTATAACAAAATTGCTTAATCAGACACAAAAACAAATAGAAAATGAAGTTCCACCATTCCAAAATTGAATTTTACTTTTTAATTAATATTTAGGAACGATTAAACTTTTATTCAGAGTTTAATAACTAAAAATTAACATTTTTAGAATATTTCGAACATGTCATTTACACAAAGTGTTTTTATTTTCTTCAATCAAAACTTATCAAATGTGCGATATAATTGAACCAATATTTTTATCGTGCAAGGGTCGCGATAATGAGAAAAGCTATGCACCTTTCGACCTGCGTTTCCATTTCATTAAAATTTTAATCCCAGGGAAAAACAAAACTTCTAAACTTTTGTTTTCCGTGGCGCTTTTTATTTTGTTCTTACCTGAAAGTTGTTGAGCGACAAATTGAAAAAAGATCTATCACCAATTGTCAGTACACGCACTGACTTCTAGGTGGTGTGAAAAGCAACCTATACCAGGTGCCAATATGTACTTAATGATAAGAGCTTATGAAAATAACACACATATTCAAATTTCAGCTTTTTAGATTGATATTTTAGAGGTTGCTCATCGCTCATTAAAAACAATCATCTTAAAACGATTCACGAACTATAAATGATCTACGAATAGTTCAATAATTTTGTTTGTTTAATTATTTTTCTTATATTCAAAACTATAACAAGTATTTTATTTTATTTTGTATCAATAAACCGGTTAAAATTTGTAATGTCACCAAGCGAACACACTTTATCTGTAAAATGCTACCACATCAGACAAATTGTATCTTAGAATATCACTTTGCCATTATTATCCAAGTCCAAGAAAATCGATGTTAAAGACGAAAGACATAAACGTAAGACGTGTGTTACAATAGAAGCAGATACGTAGATTTTTACTGGGTCGCTTCATCTGTTCTCAGTTTTAAAAGGCGCAAATATTTTGTACAAAAGCTTTTATGGCGTGATGCGTACGACTGTCATGCCAGATGTCATCTAAAGTTTTTTTTTTACGGCTATTGCCTCTTGCGAAAAATTGGCAAATCCTTCAAAAGAAATTGCTGTCATGAAAAGTGCTTTCTCAAATTATCCGTTCGGATTCGGCTTATAACCACGGTTACCACTTGAAAAAAAATTGCATGACCAAAGCTGAAAATAAAAATTACCAATCGTACCAAAAAAGGACCAAAATAATTTGTGTCCGCAATGGCTTTTAACTTCCCATAGAAAGTTATTGTAATCGGTCCGATCTCTTGAATTGAAAATTTTGACATTTCTGGACGTTTCAAGGTTCCCAGAGTCTAAACAAAAGATTTTTAGAGAGATGTCTGTGCGTGCGTGTGTACGTACGTTCGGGAAGAATAACGTTTTTGACATCTGGTAAAATTTTGAGAAAATCGAATTGACATTTTTTTACAAAAAATAAAAACCTTAAACCTTTCGACTCAAGTATCTCTTCAAAAATTAAAAAAATATTGGCCTTAAGCTAATTTTATCTCACAGAAAATATTGTTTCCGAAACTCCGTAAATTGTGCATAAAAATCCAACAGTCAGTTTTTTTCATACAAAATTGAAATCTACAAAAAATAGTACGCAAATGCTACGAAAATTTGGTAAAAATTGGGGTGCGACTAAATATCTCGTTAACAAGAACAGATATTGAAATCAAACTTTCATCATACTCAAAATATTTTTGGTAATTTTTAATTCTTTTTAGAATAATACAACTAGCAAATCACTAAAGCCTACAAACCTTTTTAGTAAGACAAATCGGCAGACGGGATGGGAAGTTATCAGTGTGGGTGTGGGACGTACCCCAGCCTCTTTTTTTTAAGATCACAATATGTTAACATTATGTCAGGAGATCGAATAAGTCAGGAGATCGAATACTATCGCTAAATAAAATTCATATAAAATTAATTCAAAAAAATGTTTTTGCAGACCAAACGCTATGGTTATTTTTGTCATCTTGACGCTCTTTGGTCAGCATTATATTATTAATGTTACCCAAATTAAGTCTGCCTTCCGTTTTTATCAAAGTTAATTCAAAAAAATTCCTCTCAGCAGCAGCTTAGCGGTGAGGAAGTAACATCAAGTTATAAAAGAACTAACTTAAATTATGAAAACAATATTCATTTAAAGCGTTTTTATGATAATTGATCTATTCCCAAAATTCTTTAGGTATGCATTTTATTTTTAAAAATTATAAAAGGAATAGAGTCGAGTTATTTTTTTCAATTTCTTAAAAAAGGACCAAATGGAATAAAAAATAACCATGCAACCAAGTGAGAAAATAATGACCAAATTTGGTCGTAAATGACCAAACTGGCAACCGTGCTTATAACTGTAGCCCCCTCCATCCCTGACAACAGTACTCGCATACAGGAATAGTTGAGAGGTGTAAGTCACTAGGCCTTAATTCTCAACGGACTGTTGCGCCAGCTAATATATTTTTTTTATTTTAAAACCAGGTGGATCTGCTGAAAGCTTAACAGAGGTTATGATTATTTTTAAGTCCTTGCAACCAAACAACTTAAGAATAAGAAAATGCGGACCTGAACGGAAACTCTCATTTATGAATGCCAGATGAAATAAAAATCGTGCTGTTGGATAATTTGTTCACAATCATTGTACCTATCGCTAGCTATCGTCACGTCGCGTCGTCGGCCGCGTCACAGTGGTCATCGTAGTACCAAAAGCAAATTGGTATATTGGTGGTAAATCGTTTTGGTCGTAATCATAAAATTTAAATTTTATTATGTTTGTTTGCATCGTTAAAATATCTTGCTATACAAAATACATTTGTATGTTCAATGTTCATGCAACGATTCTTGACAACAGATTTTATTATGTGTGTACTTACACTGTAGCCACTATCTAATTAAGACATTGAGTTAACTTTATAAAGTCCTTAATTTATTATTGATAGGTAAGAGACTATAATTCTGCACCTATATGTATGTACATACATATATATGTATGTAATATTAGGGGGGCTTGAAGGTTGATGAAGGTGGATGCTTGCGTTTGGTTGCATATGACTTCGTTAAATTTATCTTTTAATTTTAAAGTGTACATTTTAGTTTTTGTTTTAAATAAGATCTGCATATTCGTTAAAATAAAGGTATAACAAGTATGAAATATTTAACAAAATAAATAAGGTGGCATAACAGCTCTTTGAAACCAGAGCCTAGTCACTTACAACTCTAAATATTTTCTGTGTTCGAGTGATATCAGGGATGCAGGGGACCTACAGTTTGTATACCTTTATAATAATTATAATGGTTATTGCAGCACCTGCCCAGATATTGGAATTGTACTTAAGTTTCGGACGAATATCGGCTTTATAAATTTTAGCCAGATCAGATCATTTTTGATAAGAGAGCCTGATGCCAAACTTAATCAGTGAATTCAAATCTTGGTTAAAGATTTATTTCACTGTTCGGTGAGATAAACCATAAGAACACCAGTGATAAAAAAAAAAAATAAATTAGGTGGCGCAACAGTCCATTGAGGACTAGGGCCTAGTGACTTACAACGCTCACAATTCCTGTGTTTTTTTTTTTTTTTATAATAAGCAAACACTCAAGGGGATATTACTACCCTTATTATGCAAATGCACAGTGTGAGCACTAGGAAGAGGAGAGAGGGTTTAAAAGGAGATGTCGGTCCACATTGGTTTTGAATTCCTGAATATTGCAATGACTAGGAAATACAGAGTTTGGTAAGGCATTCCACATTCGCGTAGTACGGCTAAAGAACGAATCTCTGAATTTGACAGTACGGCCGAAGTTGGGCTCGAGGGTATACTGATGAGCATTCCTAGAAGCGCGAGTATTACGGTTGAACTGTTTAAGGGGAGGAATGCAACTGGCTATTTCACTACAGCATAAGCCGTTAAAATACCGGTAAAAAAGGGTCAGACAAGAGACCTTACGACGATGTTCAAGCGAAGTAAATGAACTTATGATGATAATATCATCTATCAATTTAAATGCTCTACGTTCAATACTATCCAAGAGGCTTAAGTAAGTTGCAGGAGCACCAGCCCAGAGATGGGAGTTATACTCAAGCTTTGGACGTATGTAAGTCTTGTAGATAACAACCAGATCGGAAGGGGTGAAATATTTCTTGCATCGCTTAAGGAAACCCAAACACCTTGCGGCATTTTTGGCGACATCGCGTATGTGATCATTCCACAAGAGGTGGTTGGTGACACACATACCGAGAATATCGAGGTGTTCTGTCTCATTGATGCAAGTGCCATCCATGGATAATGGCAACGGGGGTATATCTCGCTTTAACGATACAAGAGAGCATTGCGTTTTCGAAGCATTAAATTCCACGCGGTTTTTTAATCCCCATTGAACAATGCTGTTTAGGTCGGAATTTAATGAGCTTATCATATTTTGTCGTTGCAGTTCCACATCCGAAGAAGAGGGATGTGAGTCTGAAAACGAATATGAAAAGCTAAGAAAGAGTACTATCGTCAGCGAAACAATGTATTGGATTAGATGTTGCAGACAGGAGATTATTAATAAAAATGAGAAAGAGTGTTGGAGATAGAACAGAGCCCTGAGGCACACCAGCATTAATTTTGTGTTTTTCAGACTTGAATCCATCCAATACGACTTGTATTGAACGATCCGAAAGGTAATTACTAATCCAATGAAGCAGGGATTCGTGAAAACCGAAAGCACGCATTTTCGATAAGAGAGCCTGATGCCAAACCCTATCAAATGCTTTTGAAATATCAAGTGCAATAATCTTACTTTCTCCAAAGCGATGTAAAGATTTGCTCCACTGTTCGGTGAGATGAACCATGAGATCACCAGTGGACCTATTGCTGCGAAAGCCGTACTGCCGGTCATTAAGAAGCTTTCGGTCTTCGAGATATTTTTTAAGCTGATAATTTACCAGCGTTTCCATGACCTTGGAAAGAAGGGACGTAAGTGCAATCGGTCGATAATTAGATGGTGAGGAAGATTCGCCTTTTTTGGGAATAGGCTGGACAAATGCAGTTTTCCATCCGCTCGGAACGAGACCAGAGGAGTAGGACAGATGAAAAAGCTTACGCAGTGGTTTTGCCAGCGTTGAAGAACACCTCTTCAGAACAATAACGGGGATACCATCCGCACCAGCGGATTAATGAGTGCTTCGATCTCTTAGGACTCTTGCCACAGTACGAGTGCGAAAAAAGATTGGTCCCATAGAATCACTAACTCGCTCAAGTACAGGCGGAGTCATAACACTCACTGGCAGCGTAGAATTGGTGGCGAACTGCCTAGCAAAGAGATTAGCTTTCTCTAAAGAGCTAACAAATGGAGTGTCATTGACAACGAGCGTAGGAACCAAAGAAGAGGAAGAATTCCTCATGTTTTTTACAAATGACCAAACATTTTTACTGCCTTTGGGACATTGCAGTTTTTTTTGCCGTAATTTTTGGTCATGTAAGAATTTGGTCCGTCGAATACGGGCGTTGCGAGTACTATTGTCAGGGATGGAGGGGACCTACAGTTATAAGCCGAATCCGAACGGCTAATTTGAGAAAGCACTTTTCATGACAAGAACTACTCTTGGAGAATTTTTCAATTCCCCGCAATAGGCAGTACCCGTGAAAAAACTTTAGATGGCATAGGCAGGGATCGAACCCAAGATCTCTGGCATGACAGTCCAACGCACTAACCATCAGTCACGGGTACTACAAAAACCATACTGCCGGTCAGAAAAAACCTTCGTTCTTCAAGATATTTTAAAAAACACTGCAAAATCTTAAAATTGTCGCTCAAATTTTCAAGCTCCTTTGTTATAGTGGACGTAATAGTAAACCATGAGCAGAATCCGTAAGCCACAAGGGCGGATTCAGACTTTTAATCGGTGACTTTTAATTGATGAAATTAAAATAAGGTATTGTGTATATTGTTATTTGACTTTTTACTTGCGACTTATAGGAACTATATGGCAAGTATTGCATTCGTCTATTTATCTGTCTGTCCACTCCCCTACAATACAACCCAAACCATTGGGTCGATTGAGTTCAAACTTGGAAATTAAAGTTTTACGCCGATTCGCGTTAGTCATTTTTTCTGTTTTTTTTTTAAAGACTAAAAATAACGGTAGTCCCCATACAAAGTTGAAAACACGAGCTTTTTAAAAAACGAAACAAAAGATTTTTATTAAATGTTCTCAAATTTGTTTGTTTGTTTTCTTAACTTAAGAAATATGTTTGTATTGCTTCAGAAGGGTACCCCCCATACAACCGTTATTTTTTGTTTTTAAGTTTTCTTAAGAACTAATGAACCGATTTCAATAATTTTGTCTGCACAAGCCATTAACTATTTCAATAATATTTGATGATCAAAAATGTCAAATTTTACTTTTTTGATTTGTTTTTTAAATGCGATATCTCAAAAACGGGTCAATATTTGTATCGAATAAATGTTAGACGTAAATTAAAAATGCCTTATTTAAAGCTAAAATGGAATAGTTTAGAGGGGTTTTGTGATCATTTCATGAAGGAATGTTAGAAATTGTGTTGAAACGTTGCTTTTTTCCTACTCGATCCGATTTGATCATTGGCAAGCTAAGATCAGTCGAAGCAGAGTTTTATACATCAGAACTTTGGAATGTTTGGGGATGTTTTTAGAATGCAATACTGACTTACTGTTCATTTAAATTGAATCTATCATTTAAGTGAATGTTTAAGTACTTCATTTCAGTTCGCAATGCAGAGAGACTTTTACTTTAACTGCCGTGCGATGGCCTTTTAAACTATATGTTATAGCTATGTTAGCTCCACTTTTGATAAAAGCTCAAAAGTAAGGGTACTTCTTGCTTTGTTATAGATAGAAATTTCTGAGGTATATCAATAGCTATCGTATGCAAATATGATTCGGATTAGTCTTTTCGTTAAAATTACCGAATGGAAAGTCATACCAATATTTATAAAACAAAATTTCGACCAATATTAATTCCTGGGGGATTCCCGACAGTGTTCGGAAAGGATCCGACTTTTTGGTTTTAACAATTATTGATGATAATTGATTTTCAAGAAATTCGCACTAGCCACTTCGGAAATGCCGTGTATTTGATTTAGATTTCAAGTTTTGTATAATTTTATTGGAAAGTAGGAGTGCGACATGTTCTGTTGGATGCTCTTTTCTAAACTCTATTTGAGTTTCAGAAATAATGTGTAAATCCTCGCAAACATTATTAGAAAATAATTTTAAACAATTTAGTAAAATGTTAAAACCACTTTTAGCAATTTAATAAGCATAGAATATGATTTACCTAATTTTAAACGATTTTAACATCTTTCTATCTCTTTACAATTTGCTAAAGTTAAAAAAGCAGTGGATGGAATGGTCCAGTCAACAGTTGGGAATTCCAATTAAAAGGTCCGTTTAAGCGTATCTGCTTTGTTTATTTACGCAAACAGTCAGTCACTGTTAAGACATGTTTGAATGCCCGTTTTTTAATAAAAGCCAATTAGAAATTTACTAAATAGTAAAACAAAAAGGTTAACAATTTTGGAGTGACTTAGTAAATTGGTTGATATTTAGAAAATTCCTATTTAGAAAAATGTTAAGGTTTTAACAAAAGGTTGTTTAAAATTTTGCGCTATTGACTTTTTCAACAAATATTTTTTAGAAGAGCTTTCCTATGTTGGAAAGCAAAGAAATAGGTCGAAAGTCTTTTACTTCCATAGATAATCTGGCTTTAGCTATCGGTAACAATTTTGCTGTTTTACAATCCAAAGGAGAGAAAGATGACAGTTATACATCGAATGAATGGGGTCGTTTTCGCAGGATCAAGAAGTAATGATTTTTTATATTTTTAATAAAAGATTTTCTTCTAGTGATGTCATCGATTTCTTTGAAAGCTTGTGGTGTCGAACGAATATTCTGTAATCTCGCCTTAAATTTGTTATTAAGACGAATATTTACTTTTTAGTTGATAGGCTTATTGAGGCATTAATTTTCTTGCTGAAAACTGCTGATATTCTGTATTGACTCTATTAAGATGTTTATAAAACACTCGTTTTAACATCATGAACCAAGCGGTCCGAGTCTTTATATACTTCATCATGACTTCAGATACATCTTTGTATTGGTTCATTCTAGGTACAAATATTGAGCAAACTTCAACTGCCGAAATAGCTATGTCAATTTTGGAGTTTGATATATTCCCTTTGTATGGTATGTCTATCTAGGAAATGTTGTTGTGAAATTTTAATCTAAATGCTTCCCAATCAGAAATTACTCTTGGAGAATATGTCAAATCATCGCAGGAGGCATTAACCGTGAAAAATGTCATCATTTGGGCACAAAGATCATGCTATTTAACACTGTTGGATTTTTCATGTAAGGCTATGCAAAAGACCGTGCTTACGTGAATAATGCCTATACTCTCCATCGTACTCGTTTTATTAAGCGTTTTTCTGGACAGAAAGAAATAAATTAATCTGTGTTCTAAATGTATGAACTAAAAATCTTTACATATAATATACTCGTGCATACATATATCTGCATAGATTTATTTTATGTGTAAGTATGTTGTTTTGTTTCTGTAAAGTGAGTAAAGTGTTACTGCAAAGTGACAAATAGAAGTTCCTTTTTAAATTCATTATTGGTTTTGTTCATTAAGGTTAAGAGAAGCTAATGAAAATGATAACACTTTAAGTCATCAGTCACATAAGTACCTAACCTACGTTCAAAGGTGTGTATATGGATATGAAAGTTCAATAATATCCAATAAATATACCTATATCACGCCTAAAACGGCTCAAACTCGCACTAAAACACAATCATATTGATCGACCGCAAGGGGTAAGGGTACCCAGAACACCAAGCAATGACCAGCCGCACCTTTAGAAATAATACAAAAACAAAAATACATATACAAATCTCTCATCTCTGAAAAATTAATTCACGGAACGACTTGCTGAGGTCAAATAACTACTTAAAATCAAATCAATTTACTTTATGGCAGGAACCCTACTTAGTATTTCGTTCACGGGGCGACATTTTGTCAATATCATCAGTCAGTGATCAATGCTTTTTTAAATTCAATTCAAAAAATTATCTATCTACCTTGTGGAATGTGCATGGTCAATGACAAACACTACAAACGGCTAACAACGATGACAAAAACAAATTTAAAAAATAAAATACAAATCAACACATGAGAATAGCCATATTACCACTGACTGCCATCAGTAGGTAAGTACTGTTTCAGTATAACGTTAGCGTCTTCTGGTACACTCGCACAAAAGTTTAAGCTTGGTTTGTACTGAGAAGTAGGTACTTAACGAAAATGTTTAACACACAAAATAACAAAAACTAAATATCCACAACACACTCAGCAAAAAACTACTGACTTATTTTAGGAGCCAGAAGATGTTAATGACTGATTCTACATAATGTACAATATTTCTTACTGTTTTCAAGGTCGTTTCATCGATTTGAATGTTCAAAAATGTTAACTGATTTATTTGTAATTTGGTCAGTGGAAAAAATGTTTAAAGAAGAACATAAAAATCTGTTAATACATGAAAGTTATAGCTATCATGAAAAGTTATGATTTAAAATTTTCTAAGCTTAAGGTAATAGCTTAAGTTCATAAACCTGAAAGCTGATTACAACTCTAGAGTTGATACACAAGTTGAAATTTCTTTTTATTCACTAATTTTCAACTCCCAATTTGGCCAAATATTCACATTACGGCTGGTCTTGGAAAAAAACAGGAACTTCAAATCGATAACCACCATCTCTTAACACATCGCAATTTCTAGTTTTGGCATCCCTGTAAAACTTATTCGTTTTTGCAGAATGACGATGGAGAATTCACGCCGCCGCTCTATCAAGGTCGAAAAAGTTTTCAATGATGCATTTTGTCTCAAAAAAAGGTTTTAGACAAGGCGATGCACTGTCATGCGACTCAACCATCAACACTAGAGGCACAATCTTCCAAAGCTCCATTTAAATAATCGTGATTTCAGTGGAGCGTTTTTGAGAATTGCGACGGAAGCGAAGAAGATGGATTAAGTGGTCAATGAGGGCAAGAGCAAGTATATGGTGTTATCAAAAAAGGACATTCAACGACGACGTCTTGGACAAAACGTCACCATGGACAGCAATAACTTTGAGGTAGTTAAGGATTTTGTCTACCTAAGCACCGCTATAAATCAGACAACGACACCAGCGCTCAAATGAAAAGAAGAATATGTTACTCTTGAAAATCGCTGCTTCTAAGTAGTAGAGTCCTCTCTCGAGCATCTAAAGTCACCATCTATAAGACGCTCATCATCCCGGTTCTCATTTATGGCGCTGAAGCCTGGTCCCTATCAAAGAAAGATGAGAGCGTCTTAGGAGGATGCTTCGAGAAAAAAATACTTCTGGTATTTTTTGGCCCCGTCTGCATAGATGGAGAATGGAGGAGAAAATACAACCACGAATTGTACGGGCTGTACAGCGACACAAACCTGGTTAAAAGAATAAAAGTGCAACGACTTAGATGGCTGGGTAATGTAGAGCGAATGGACATCAACGCTTCAGCCCGGAAGGTATTCGAATCCAATCGCGAGGAACGGCGCAGTAAAGAAAGACCACGATTCAGGTGGCTCACGCAGCTGGATGGCGTGCAAAACTGGAGACAGCTAGCAAGGGACCGAGCTGGTTGGAAACGCATGTTGGTTGAGGCCAAGGTCGATCACGGACTGTATCGCCATCCACCTTAAATATACACCACCTTATATTGAATATTGTTAATTTAAAAATACATTATATTTCAAAAATATTTGAGTTTTTGCTTCACCTTAGAATTTCATTTGTTGTTTATACAGTTTTACAGTCACCAAAAGTTCGACTCAAATGAAACATTTTGTGAACCAATCACTTTCCAACTCTTACTTTTGTAACTTCAAATGTCAAAAGCTTTGAAAAGGATTTCTTTTTTTTTAATTTGAACGTTTCGAGCTTCGATTTCAGAATAAAATAACTGAGCAGACTGAGTTGAATGCTGAACAGGCTTTGTCCAGCGGATGTTCTGCGCATATACTCGAACTCTGTTCAGAACTCATTTTAGAGCTAAAAAAGAAAAATGCCTTATGTTAAACTTTTACTGAACAAAACCTTCATTAACGTAAATAACTTGTCTGTGGAGAGAAAAATGTGATATAACTAAGATGTTACCCGTGGCGTGATGGTTTTTGAGTAGGTCTGAATTTATTGACTTAAATAATTCTGCAAGCTGATTTTATTTAAGTCAAATGACCAGTTTTATAGTGAAAGTTTCAACGTTTCGTTAAGTTGGTTGATGTAAGCTGATTAAGTGAAATGCAAAAATATAAACTTAATTCATTCCATTTACCAAATTCCTCAAAGCTGTTTGTGAGTAAATTTTAAACAATAATTTAACTAAAATAAGTTTTAACATTTTCAACGTGGAATAATGGAAGTGTAAGTAAAAAAGAAAAATCATTCAAACTCGAAAACATTTTTCAAAATAATTTTTTGTAGAAATAAATACTCGTTTGCTCTTAAACAAATAACTTTTTTTAATTTAATTTAGTGTTATTAAGCTAGAACTTTTCGTACTTGAATTGAACGAAAAATTTTGTAAGAGGTACTTTTCCTTCGAAATACTCTTTGAAGATTTTTACTTTCATGCAAGATGCAGAATGTCGTATTTAAAGTTATAGATAGAGTAAACTATTAAACCCCTAGATTAATCCAAGGACTACACAAAATTTAAAGTTCTAAAACGTTATTCATTTAACTTTTTTCTCTCTGTGTATCAACAGACATTTTTTTATACATAGATCGCATTCAACCAAACCGATTCGAAGGTGGTCGGACTCAGGAGGTGCTAAGAGGCTAAGATTCAGAGGGGAAATACTTTTGTGATGTGCATTCCGTATAAGGTGGCCACATTTAAATTAGTATTCAAGACTTATAGCCAAAGTTTGAGGCGAATTTGAAAACATAGTTTATTTTTTTTTTTAATTCTGTTTATTGCGTATTTAATTGTTTATATAATAAACAAAAAACATACATGCATCTACAATTCTACATACATATATATTATCCACTTTTAAAAAAATCACAAGTATTAAAGAAGTATTCTTTAGTTTTTAACTCAACCAGAAAGAAATATAATACTTCATTGCCAAGGTATTAAATTTTAAAATTAAAATTAGTTTGTAGTCAATTTATCTCAAGATATTTGTTCTGAAGATATACGAAAATAATTGTTGGTAAAAAAATTGAATGAAATTTTATTCATTCATTCAGAAAATTTTACCAGCAAACGGTTTTCTAATTGGAGTTTTCATTTTGATTATAAAGGTTTTTGGGCATCTTTTGATATTTGACAATTAAAAACTACGTCAGTACTAAAAATGGAACAGTGAGGCAAGGGCGGATCCCGATTTTTAATCAAGAGGGGGGGATGAGTTTTTGAAAACCACTTAAAAATGTTCTTTAATGTTCTCTAAAGGAGGCTGACAAAATTTAAATAACATAATTTGTATCTTAACTTTAATTATTAGATTATTTTAGAACACTGTTGTCCAGCAAGATATGGTCTAACTATGTAATTTGTTGCCATTTCTATAAATGCGAAGAACGCTACAAAAATATCAATATAAAAAGCCAGAAAATGAGAAAGTTTTCTGGATTATTTTTGGTGTATTTTCTTCTGACGGAATTTCCGGGAGCCAAATATCATTTCAAGTCTGTTTACTCGTAGACTAGAGCTGATGCTAGAAGACTAATTTAAAAAAAATGCTGTTTCGCTTGAACCTTTTGCAAATGCTTTAATCAAACAGGAGTCAAAACAGCAGAACAAAACTTAAAAAATGGAGAGAGAAAAATTTGTGTTTCTTGAACTTAACGAAAGAGTTGTATTTAGGTGTGTACATATTTTCTCTAAAAATTAAAAACAAATAAACAATCTAAGGTAAACTAATAAGTTGGGAAGAAACTTTGTGTGGCACTCACAAATAACACGATAAAGAGATTCAAAGCTTTTATATTAATTAAACTATGATATGAAATGTTCATTATGTTTTTCAATTAGCCATTAGTTTAACAAATGTGTTACTTTTGCTGTTTTTGGGACATTTATATTCTTGAAATTCGTGTTTAAATCTCAGTTCTAGAGCATCCAAAACAAATTCACTTAAAAAAGTAGATTTCTTTAATTTTTTGAAGATCTTTAAAGTTTTTGTATTTAATAGAAAATCAATTTTGAGAGAGAAAAACACTTTAAGAAAGCCTTAAACTATTTATGTGCGTAAAAAAATAAGATGGAATTGAAAACGAGTTTCAGGAATAGGCAACTTAATATGAAATTGACGATTTTTACTTGCGACATATAGGAACTATGTACATACATATATGGCAAGTTTTGCATTCGTGCAAAATTTCGAACTCGAGATTTTAATCAAACATGATATTACGATGGTAGAGAAGTCGAAAAAAGTGGGTCCCGCGATTCCGTCCGGTCAATGTTGTCTGTCTGTCCACGCTCCTACAGCCTAAACCATTGGGTCGATTGAGTTCAAACTTGGAAGTTAAGGTTTTGAGCAGATTTGCGTTAGGCGTTTTTTTCATTTTTTTTTTTAAGATCAAAACTAACAGTGGACCCCATAAAATTTGTTTGGTCAAAAAACGAAAATTCAACTTTTCTCAAAAACAAACCGATAGATTTTTTTTTAATTTTCTCTAAAATTTTATTTTTTAACTTGGCTTCTTTTAATAAGAAAAACATATTTTTGTATTGCTCAGGAAAGGTACCGCTCATAGAACCGTTATTTTGTTTTTTAATTTTCTCAGCAACTTTTGAACCGATTTCAATAATTTTTTTTCTGAACGAGCTCTTATATTGCCTTAACAATATTTGATTATCAAAAGTGCAATTTTTTATTGTTTGGATTTTTAAAAAAAATATTGAAATTTTTTTTTCAAAATTCTATATCTCAAAAACGGGTGAAAATTTTTTTACGAAATTGAAATATAGAGCGTATATTTACAATCACTAAACAACTGCATACCAAAAATATTTTTAGAACAAAATTGAAAAATTTTATATATAAAAAATTAATTTAAAAAAAAACCGCTCTAACGATTTTCAAAAAAAAAATTGAAAAATCAAGGGTTTTTTGATTTATAAAATGGCATTTAAATTTTTGAAGACAAACTTATTTTTCAGGTAAAATTTTGAATCTTAAATTAGTTTTTTTTAAATGATTTTAACTGTATTAAATGTAACCCCCTCCCAAAAAATTGAAAAATGGAAGTTTTTTCGACAAATCAAATGGCATATATATCTTTGAAGACAAACTTATTTTACAGGTATATTTTAAAATATTATATAGATACTTTTTTAAACAGACTCTTTGCATACAGGAGCAAGTTCGTGCGACCCAGTCGTGCACTTTATTTATTCAAGGTTTCTTCTTAAGAACCTAAACATCTTATCTTTTTCTCAGAAAAGAAGAGATTTAGCTGTTGGTTAAATTACTAACAAATCTTTAGATGAAATCTTTTCTTATACAACTTAACTCCTTCCTCGATCGTCTATTGGTGAAAAGTTGATGAATTTATGCCGCGCGGTTAGAATAGGTCTGAATTTCCGATTTATATTACGTGCTTGGTTCAGTCCTCAGTTAAAAGTAGTTCCTACTTTTAGCAACAAAGTTTAAAGCAGTAAAATACAAATTTTATTTTCATATATAGAAATAAAAAATGAAAAATATAAGGAGGATCACATTCATTAACGCAATACGATAATTTTTGAATTCAAGGAAATATCTACGAAAATAAAAAAAAATAATCTCAGGGGGGCGGGTCATGACCCCTACAACCAGTATCCGCCATTGATTTGCCTATTTCCTTGGGATCTTACATGAATACTTAGGTCTTAATGCCTTTAAAATCAAATCAACATGATCGTAAAAAAATCATCTTCAGTGATGGTGTCCATTTTTATCTTGGATGCAAAATAATTAAACAGAATTGGCTCACGAATGATTGTTGAGAAGCCTCTTTGATGGCACATTATTTGTTCGAAAATGAGGCTGAAAGTGTTGCGCTAAATGATAGATTTTTATAATCGGATTCGTGAATATATTGATGTGGACTACGTGCGACACAAGCACCAATACAATCTCAATATGCCAGAAAAGCTTCCCGACCATGTTATTACTCGAAAAGGTAAATACAATTGGCCACTGATATCTTGTGATTTAACGCTTTTATCTTTGGGTCTATACATCGTTCCACATTCGATTCAACATGGAATTCGTTATTCCAATTTTGACTATTTGGCCAATATAACATCCTTTTAATGAAGTATAATTATCCATTGATTTCTCTTCCGAAACTCGTTTTTAATATCAAACTTAAAACTCTTATTGATGAAAGACTCTTTATTTTAAATAATATAAGACTATATTTGAAATAAATGCTTTAAACGGTCTATATATTTAATTAAGATTGGGTTCTTCATCAATTCTTTGTTCATTTGCTTGATGTATGAAAAGGACATCAAATAAACGCAAATATACCTACGAAGCAAGTGCAATGTTTCAACAAGAGTTTACGTTTACCCAAAAGGCAACTAAAATCATGTCCAGCTCTGGTTTTACACAATTTCCCACCTCTTAAGCACCCAAGTCCAGAATGCTTATACAAAAATTTCCAGTGCACACTCGAGCGAAAAATAAGTACAAAAAGTCACCTCATCCGGCCAATAGTCGTCTGGACGCCCTGAAAGGGAATTCTTCTCTTGCAGCTTGTTTTTTCCTTTCTTTTTATTTTTCTTTGATTTTGTTTCATGTAGTTTTATACTTTTTGTGCTTGAGACGATTTTCCGTATTCGGTCGAAAAATAAAACAAAAAAGACTAAAACGAAACAAATTTTCTAAAACCGATCTGCGCGCGCACATTCACCGCAAACGAATTAACTTCTTTGCTTTTGGAATATAATTAAGCGAGCCAATCTCGTTCCTTGCCTCGCAGCTGCCGTTTCGCCCTCTACAACTGCAACGTCGGAGTCCGGTAGTCAAGTTTGAGCTCTGAAAGGTGGCTTAAGAGCAAAGCAAGGTAACATGAAACGGGCGTCGAATGGTCAGAAAGTCATGGTGACTTGTTTGCTGCGATGCAATTCGTCTGACCGCCAACCGTACTAGGTGATCGAACGGAGGTGATCTGAATGAGAAACATGTAGCACTAGGCGTTTCTGATTCACGTGTGCCACTTGCCCCCAACCAAAAGAAGACGAAGACGACGACGCACACGGATACAGTGTTTAATGGATGATGAACATGAACACTCGCCTTCCAGCGGCGCAGCGGTAGCGCTATCAAACCCAACCAAACCAAGACCAAGACCAAGTTAGTCGATTACGATTTCCTTCACTGGAATGAAGGAACAAAAATATTCGGCAGCCAAGGTTCGTGACTGGAATATTTTTAAAGGTCATCGATGAACACAAAGCTAAAGCATTTGCTAAAAGTCGACTTAGGGGAAATAGAAATTTGGAATTTTATGTGTTGAAATTTATTTTTGACCAATAATAATTGTTGTCGAGTGTTTTATGTTAACACGTGTTGTTTGTCGCTGTATAAAGTCAAAACTAACATTTCTTCTAATATTCTAATATTGATAGTTAAACGAAATCAAATTGACTATAAAGAAAGAGTCTTTATGAAATAAGTTGTAGGTATTAATATTGCAATTTAAAATCTTTCTTATGTAGAAATTTGACCTCGAGCTCCTAAGAGATTTTAATCTTGGAATTGACTTAACTCGACACAGTTCCAGATAAAATTTTAGGACGTTTACATAAATGAGTCACCTTAAAAGAGTTAAACTTCACCATGAGCTCCATCGATAAATCTCTAAATTTTCGTCGATAAATCTGAATTTACTTAAAAAATATGCTTAAATCTAATCAAAACAAATTTTGATTTTAAGCCTTATTTGGCACTTTTGAGGTAAATATATTCTTTATTTTCTTTTAATTTTCAGTGACCGACAAAAAAAACACGTTCTGAAAATCAATCAGCATTTTTAAATTTGTGTTAATATTAACTATAATAGATGTTTGACACCTGTCACACTAAGCTGTCATTTAAAATAGATCAAGCGGGTTAGTTCTTCAATTATTAAAACTTAATACTGTTGGCAATTTAAACGTATAATTGGCCGATAACACAGGTCATTGTTAAAATTGTCAAAAAAATTTTAGTCGTAACCCCTGTGCATCATCGTAATGCTCATTTATTCGAAAATATTGCTGATGCAGGTGCAAATGTTGTTGATGACTGGACTTTATCAATTATCCAGCGGCGTGTTTAATACCTTTTTTTCTGATCGAATCGGAGAAATTGAAGATCATTCTTCGGACAATATGTGGTTTTAACAAAACGGGACAACAAACCACACAACACGATCATAAATTATATGGCTTTAATGCGTCAGAAGTTTTCTTGGTAACCAAAATCATGCGATCTTAGACCATTTTTAGTTATGGCTAAGATACCGATACTCTCTCACCCTTTAACATTGTGGTGATCCCAGCATGACGTCAAACTAAATTTGCACAAAAATAGCTCTAAATTCCTGCATCATTAGAATTTTAAAATTCGATTCTGGTGTTTCCAGGTTTACGGACCTGTTTTAAGAATGATTTTGGGCAAGTGGTCGCCACGGCTTGCTCGAATAAATTCCAGCCGAGAGGCCCACTCTTCTATCACTTTTTACAGCAATCGAGGCCGTATGTCAGCAATAAAACACCGAATATTTTCTTTCAAGACAACAATCATCTCGGGCTTATCTGCGTAGGCAAGCGACTTGACATAACCCCACAAAAAATAGTCACGACTTTAGATAACCGAACCGAACCGTTATGTTGGTATATTAAATTTGCTCGATTTGCGCACGTTGTTCAGGAGTGAGTAAGAAATCACAAACCAAACTGAGCAAAAGTCAAATGACAGCTGTCAAAAAGACCAACTCCGAAAAAAAATATTGCCAGACCACAGTGGCATAATGGTTAGTGCGTAGTAGGAGAAGGTTAAGGTTATTAGAATTGTATTACAGCGTGATTTTGAAGAGAGCAATATTGTGACGACTGGAAACTGAAAATAAACGTCCAGAAGTCGGAGACAATTCTGTTCCGGACTCCGGTGCGGGTGCCACGAGGGATACGTGCTAGAATTGGCCCAAAATGGTCATCGTTGGTCTCTGGCCAGGGCCAGAGGGTCCCTCGTTCTGTTTTACAGCAGTCGACTTGACCCCAGAGAAGGTTCAGATTTGCTGCTGTGGTTGCTATATGGCCCTCATACGGCCGATGATCGTTTATGGTTGTCCTGTGTGGTTCAACGTTGCCCCTTCCCAGATGGAGAAGTTTCTGGTGTTCGAGCGGCACTGTTTTAGACGCTGTACCGGCTTACATCGAACACCCCAATCTTCTTACGTTCATTACTATTCCAATCATTACTAGTCCTATACAACGGGGCTCGAATCAACAGAATTGACAATTTCGTGATAAAACTCGTTCGAGGTCACATTGCAAGAGCTATGTCTTCGACCAACAATTTAATTTTCGGGATGTTCCATCCGAACGACGAGTACTTTGAAAGTACACGCTTGAATGGTTTCATTCCACCAGAGGCATTCCTCTTTTTAGATAGATGCGGTCTGATAAAGGATAGATTGGCAGTTCCGCTAATCGACTTCGCCAGACGAAGAACCGTAGATAGACGACCCCTTTACAATCGAGACGTCATGGGACAAGACGGAGCAGAGCTCCTTCGGTTCAGTCGGGCTGTGTCCAAACGGGACTGAATAGAACCAGTTTTGGTGGCTTCAATCGGCACTTCATAGTGGGTGATCGGGATAGGGTGTTAAGCCTTGGCCGGCGGCGTAAGTACCTGTTTTGTAGTTTTAGGGTTAAGCATGGTGACACAGCATAGAAATATACAAAAAACCAAAACAAACTTTAAAAAACATAAAAAAAAGAAAAACTGGAAAACGGAATTGAAAAATAATGTTCAGATTTGCTGCTGTGGTTGTTCTAGTTTGAAGTTTAAGTTTTTCAGTTAGAATAGGTAGTTTTAGTTAGTTTTAAGTTTTATTTTAAGGACCTAATTTTAAGTAGTATTTAAATAAATTAAATAAAAGATACTAAAATTATCTGTTTTTAATTTTCCAATCGAATACAAAAATAAATGGAATTGAAATAAAGTTAAATAGATCTTAGTACCGAAAGGCATTTGTATAAAGTATTATAGCTTAACTTGAGAGTGTCTGTATGGGGCCTGTAAGTTAGTTGTAAGTTCTGGTTAATTGTAAGGTAGTATTTAAAAAAAAATATCTGACTTCTTGCTATCTTATATTATATAAAAATTAACTCGTTTAAAACTGATAACAATCCCAAGATTTGAGATTCCTTTAAGTAGATTAATGAAGTAAATACCTATCTACCTTAAATTTTTTAAAGCTCATATCATAACCAAACCAAATTAAAATCGTCACCATTAAATGATTTCAAAGTCAATGGTCTCAAATACCAAAACATATTCATATACAAATTTATAGAATCGCTATTAATAACCTTACTTCACCTATTCATATTCAATCATTAGTACCTTTCATTTCATATCTATGTACCTAAGCCTACTTGAAAAGATACACGCACATATTTTCAGGTATTATGTGTTCACAACATTGATTAGAAGCTATCAAGATATACAAACCTACATAGGAATACTGACAATAAATGTTCAAAGAACAGGTAGGTACCTACCTAACCTACTCATGATTTGACAAAATAAAAATGTATGTATGGAGTATCATGAAGCACACACTTACCTGAATAACACCATGCGGGCCATACAACTGGAGCTTCAGTATCAATTTCCTTCATTGTCCATCATTGGCACTCACTAAGTAGCACATTTTCACTTGTTTTTCTTTTAAATAACTAGGTATTTCAAATTGCGATAGGTAGGCAAGGTAAGTCTTTATTTTTGTGTGATAAATATCTATCTTCACAAACCTTATCTCACTTATTCAAAAAAGAACTAGAAGTATATAATTTATCTGAAGGACTGGTAATTGCGATTGTGACCAGCAGCAGCGCCAAACTTTGAACAACTTGTCGAGGTCGAAGTAGTTGTAATACGCACATTTAATAGGATCACTATATTCTCATAATAAGTTTGAGAATGAGATTCGATCAAATGACTTCGCACTATGATTCAAAATTATTATTGGCGTTCGAATTCCGATTGAATCTGAAGGTTGATTTTATGTCACATAAACATCAAAATGCTTGCACTAACTTTACGATTTTCTTACGACAACCGACAGCGACACCGAAGCCCGTAGAATGGTTGGTGACTTGTGGAACCTTAATCGACTGATAGTTCCACCTACAGTTACTTAGTGTAGAATGCGGCTTTGTATGAATATGAACACATACAGTTAAGTTTCATTTTCATCAAAATAAAATTACGAACGGAGAAGAAGAGAACGACACGAAACTACAACAAAAATATTTCATTTACATTGACATTAAAATGCACTAAAGAAAAGGGTTCAGCTCGGGTCATCGGTCAGAGTTCAAGATTGTTTCCCCTTCCTTCAGTTTTTGTTTCAGAGTCAGCAACGAGGAGCTATTGATATTCTTCTTGTTTCTTGCTGTGTATGCGAGAGAGAGATAATAGAGCTTTCGTATACAATTGTGAAGTGACCACGGCGACAGCGATGTGCGGCTATTGGGGCAACCAAAGACGACGACGACGACAACGACCACGACGGTTGTGAGACGAAGGCGACGACGACGACGACGGATGGACGGAGGGCAGCGTTTATTATGTATCTCTGTCGGAACGGACGAACATAGAGCGAGCGGGGGTATCCGTCAGATAGTCACTTAGCGGAGGCTATCTCTAGGGGTGTTTGAGTTTTAGGAGGGGTCAGCTGGTAAAATGTAGTTGAGATACAGTGCACGGCGCGTCGCGTCGCAGACGACACAAAAACACTTTACTTTTTAATTCTACTTCTGCGTTAGTGGGATTTTGTTTTATTTTTATTTTTATTTGTATTTTGTTTTCTTTTATATTTCGCGTTTATTTCAGTTCTATTTTGTTTTTCAATGTTTTGTTATTTATTTTATTTGTTTTCTTTTTTGGCAAATTGTCATTCAATTTGACCTAACCATCCAACACACGTTCGGCTGGGGCTTCCCGTTGCTGTTTTGCTAAACACTACCTACGACCGCGACGGTCTGTGGTGGTTGTGGTTGTTGGCTTGGAAGTGGCCTTTACACTGGCCAAAAGGTGACACTGGGAACCTGTAAGAATAGCTAAAGAAAATTAAATACAAAAAATGGAATCAAAAATGTTCGAGTTGTTTTTAATTTAAGTATTGTTCAATTGAAAATGTATTTAATGACTTTTATGTTCATACATATGTATGTATGTATGTATGAGTATGTAAAATATGAACTGTGTTCAGGCTCATACACACGTATGTGCAGGTTAAGAATAAAATACACTTTTTGTTTTCATTTTGTATTGTTTTCAATCAATCTTTGAAGAAAAGGGTTTTAGTAGGTGAGTCCAAGCGAAGTAAAAAAAATTAAATTTAGGCAATCTTGATCTTAAAGCTCAAATACAAACGTAGGTAAATATGTACCACTGTTTCAAATAAAAATCCCCTGATTACAAAAAAATATGTCCAAGACGTTTTACTTTCAGCCTTCAGCAGTTTGCATTTTGCATTTTTCAACTTTTTTAGAACACTTTTCCTGATTAGAATAAGCATCTTAGACGATCTTAAGGGATCTTTAATTTTAACGAAACAAATACATAGAAAAATCTTATTACATCATAAAATTGAATAAAAATAAAACATTTTATTTGTAATTTTATTTTATAGAAAAAATCGTTCATAATCATCATCGGATACAAAATTTAATCAATTTCTTCACATTTATTTATATATTTATTTCACCTACGAGTAACAAGCTTCACAGATTACTTTAAAATTATTTAGGTAAATAAAGTTAACATTAAACAATAATGAAATTACATTCATATAAATAAGTACAATAAATCATTTTTGAATTTTATTCTAGAAAATGAAAGATCAAGATGTCCATTTATTTCATTGAACTCCCTAACTGACCTTGAAATTGGTTCATTCATACCGTAGTTTGTTCTATGTCTAGGTTGAAAAAGAAGGTGTCTTTCCCTCAACGGTCTTGTTGGAGCATAAATAAAAATTAAAGACAGTAAGGTAGGGCATTTAATATGGTAGCAAATAATATCACGCACAAAAATTATATCATGAATAGTTCTTCGAGATTTGAACATCTGCAGATCAAGAAGGCTTTGCCTGGCTAGGGAGTTTGGACAGAAATTCCAATGCATTTTATAAAAAACATACCTTGAAAAACGATTTTGGATCTTTTGAATTCTATCGGAGAATAGTTGTTGGTGAGGGTTCCAGATGACATCAGCATATTCCAAAATAGATCTTACTAAAGTAGTATAGAGCGCAACAAAGGTGTAGGGGTCGGAAAAATCAGTTGAATTTCTTTTTATAAATCCTAACATTGAGTTAGCTTTGGCGACAATGGCATCAACATGTGGAACAAAAGAAAATTTGTGATCGAATGTAACCCCTAGATCTTTAACTTTAAATGTTCTTTGAAGGTGGCTGGATCCTAGAGAATAAGGAAACTCGTAAATAAAGTGTTTCTTGGAGATAGAAATAACAAAGCATTTTTTAACGTTAAGGTTTAGGCTCTTTGACTTACACCAACAGGATAAGTTATCTAAATCCATTTGAAGTTTAATTCAGTCGTAGTCGCTTGTTACTTTCAAAAATAGTTTAAGGTCATCAGCATATATTAAACATTGGCTAAAATTAAAATGGTTGACAATATCATCAATAAATATTATAAACAGCAAAGGACCAAGATGACTACCTTGAGGGACACCTGAAGTACATCTAATAGGCCTTGAAGTATATTCCTCTATTTTCACTTCTTGCACTCTACCAATTAGGAATGAGCCGATCCACTGAAGTAGACTTGAGTGTATGCCGAATACTTCAAGCTTACGAAGCAAAATATTGTGACATACCGAATCGAAGGCTTTGCTGAAGTCTGTATAAATAGCATCAACTTGGCTTTGGGTTTCAATAGATTCAACCACGAAAGAAGAAAAACAAGCTAAATTAGTAACGGTCGATCTTCCAGAAATAAATCCATGTTGGGCACTACTAACATGTTCCTTCACAAGAAAATCAAGTTTTATTTTAATTCAACTTTCTAAAAGTTTAGGAATGGCAGATAACTTACAAACTAACCTATAGTTTTCAACGTTGTTGTTAGAGCCCGATTTAAAAATTGGAATCAAGAAAGATGATTTCCATTCATCCAGAAATATTCCGGAAGACAAAGAACGGTTAAAAATAATAAGCAGAGGTAGGCAAAGAGAATTAGAGCATCGTTTTAAGACAATCGCAGGAATGCCATCCACACCAGGTTTAGAATTGGGTTTGAGACTTTGTAATCCTTCTAAAACATCAGCAGAATTAAGCTGTATGCATCCAATGTCCACTTTGGGCTGATCATTAGAAGGAATGAAAGCATTTCCCTGAGCGTTAGAGTATACGGATTCAAAATACTGAGCAAAAAGTTCAAGTGTCTTACTAACCTCAGTAGATTCTTCACCTTTAAAATTCATAAAATTGGGAATCCCAATTGATTTCCGTTTAGAATTAATAAAAGACCAGAATCGCTTTGGGTCGCATTTTAAGTTCACTTCAGCGTTCATGACATAATTTCTGTGCGAGAATTTACTGAGAACAATGAATTCTTTACGAAGCTTACAAAATTGGATTTTGTCATTCAAATCGTTGGATTTCTTAAACTTGGCAAAAGATTTGTTTTTTTTAGATTTTTAAGGTGAGCCAGCCTCCTATTATACCACGGAGGTTTTGAGACATTCTTTTTCAATCTAGCTGGAACATTTAGTGTCTTCATTTTCGTTTACACAAAAATTTTCAATGGTTTCTGGAGCCGTTTAACAATTTCAGTTTTACAATGTTATTATTGATCCATCTAAATGTCCAAAACATTGAGAAACGGGAGTTAATGGATATTTAAAAATTTCTTTCATATCAATTGTGGATGAGGCTATAAAAAGAAAATTACCATTTTCATTTCTTTAATTTGACTAAATGCAACTGTATTTGTGACCTTGTATTCTGAAGCAAAATTTAGAATTTTGTTTCGAAATCTATTGGGATCGACTTTGCACTCATTTTAAAATGTGTCTGGTTGTTTTTTCTCCCAAAATATTCAAATTGAGCAAAAACTTTTCGTTGGGCTGGGATGCACATTTACCAGTGCAGATGTTAAAAAATCTATATCACTCTGCTGAGGTGTTGTATCCGAAAAAGGGATTACTGACATTTTCTACTTCTGTGGTCAATTTCTTTAAGTCTTGAGAATTTTGTTTTAATCTGTCCACTTTTAAGATCTCGTGGCAAATAAAACGTCTTAGACACACTCCCAAAATTTGGTGCCGGCTCTTAGACTATTAGGTTCATTTAATTCTTAGAACTATCTCTTGTGAAAAAAAAAACATGAAAATCAACAAGAAGCGTATTTGTCGACCTCGGCTGATAAATTTTGTGAGTGGAAGGGATGTGACCCATACTGATAACTTCCTATCCCGTCTATCGATTTGTCAAAAACTTTAATATTAATAATGAAGTCAATATCTTTCTTTATTCTCCTAATACTTAAGTTGAAGACCATTTCTTATCAGTTTTTTGTTGTTTTTGTAGGTTTTTAAATTATTTGAAAAAAAGTTGTCAATTGAATTTTTCTAATCAAATTAAAATAAGTTTAATTTTAAAATCAGTTTTTGTTAACGAGATTTTTAGTCGCAAACTAATTTTATACCAATTTAACAACATTTTTTTTATTTCTTATAATGGGTGATTTTTTTGAGGTTAGGATTTTCATGCATTAGTATTTGACAGATCACGCGGGATTTCAGACATGGTGTCAAAGAGAAAGATGCTCAGTATGCTTTGACATTTCAGCATGAATAAACTTACTAACGAGCAACGCTTGCAAATCATTGAATTTTATTACCAAAATCAGTGTTCGGTTCGAAATGTGTTTCGCGCTTTACGTTTTGTTCAGCGGTGAGGCTCATTTCTGGTTGAATGGCTACGTAAATAAGCAAAATTGCCGCATTTGGAGTGAAGAGCAACCAGAAGCCGTTCAAGAACTGCCCATGCATCCCGAAAAATGCACTGTTTGGTGTGGTTTGTACGCTGGTGGAATCATTGGACCGTATTTTTTCAAAGATGCTGTTGGACGCAACGTTACGGTGAATGGCGATCGCTATCGTTCAATGCTAACAAACTTTTTGTTGCCAAAAATGGAAGAACTGAACTTGGTTGACATGTGGTTTCAACAAGATGGCGCTACATGCCACACAGCTCGCGATTCTATGGCCATTTTGAGGGAAAACTTCGGAGAACAATTCATCTCAAGGAATGGACCGGTAAGTTGGCCACCAAGATCATGCGATTTGACGCCTTTAGACTATTTTTTGTGGGGCTACGTCAAGTCTAAAGTCTACACAAATAAGCCAGCAACTATTCCAGCTTTGGAAGACAACATTTCCGAAGAAATTCGGGCTATTCCGGCCGAAATGCTCGAAAAAGTTACCCAAAATTGGACTTTCCGAATGGACCACCTAAGACGCAGCCGCGGTCAACATTTAAATGAAATTATCTTCAAAAAGTAAATGTCATGGACCAATCTAACGTTTCAAATAAAGAATCGATGAGATTTTGCAAATTTTATGCGTTTTTTTTTTGAAAAAGTTCTCAAGCTCTTAAAAAATCACCCGATATACAAAATATTACACATATCGTGATTTTATATTATTGAGGATATTATTGTTTACTTAATCGTCCAACTACGCAAGTTATTGGCAAAATTGTGAAGAAATTTGAAGAGACTGGATTGGTTACAAATATTGTAAGGTCGGTTCATCATCGTTTTGCTCTTACCACTGAAAATATCGCTGCTGTAAGTGAAAGTGAGTGTGTTAATAAACAAAATTGTCGTATTTGTGGTTCTGAGAATCCTCAAGAGTGACCATTACATCCACAAAAAGTCACTGTTTAGTGCGTTTTTTGGTCCGGAGTTGTCATTGGACCTTACTTCTTTCAAAACGACTGTCTACGTCAATTCGGAAGGTTATGGTCATATGATAACCGACTTTTGTTTGCCTGCTGTTGAAGAATATGACTTGGAAAATATGTGATTTCAACAAGACGATGCCACATGCCACACAAATCGATCTAATATGGATTTATTGCAACTCGAGCTAATATGGATTTATTCCTGGCCGCGTAATTTCTCGTCGTCGCGTCGTCGTGGCGATATCAACTGGCCACCAAGATCAATCGATTTGACACCGCTTGACTTTTTTTGTGGGGCTTTCGAAAGATCGTGTTTATGCAGATAAACCTTTAACTTTTGAGCACTTAAAAACCAACATTCGTCAAGTTATGGCTGAGATACCGTCCAATGTGTCAAAAAGTGGTCGAAAATTATCTCAAATTAATCTATGCTTGCAACAATTTGCGTGGCGGTCATTTAAATGATTTAGTGTTTCACACATAATGTCAACGTTCAAAAAAGAAATATTATGACAAAAAATATTTTATATGTGTTTTATTTACGTTTACTTTTGAAACCGCAGAATGGATAACCCTGTACATTTTATAACCGACAAATTAAGCAGCTTCTGAGTAAAAATCAGTTGTTAATGATCTGATCAAATTGTCAAATCAAAGAATGGTACGTATATTGCAAACTAAAATTTTTCTTTATTGTAATAAAATTATACTTGCATTATCATAAGGTTGACCTTTGCAATTTTCTGTCAATGTTTGATGACTTAAACGTATCCAAAACAGCTTATAACATGGCTTCTGCTTTATGGCCCGTTTTTGACAGAAAGCAAGAAAATCGTTCAAAAGGTTTTGCGTTCTCTTAAATATACCTTAAAATGAATGTAAGATGTTCTACATAATGCAGACTTACGTTGCCTCTACCGCCCAGATCTGTAGCACAGTTAGGCGTAGGGTAAATACGTCCCTGAAATCAACACCATAGGATTAAACCGTTTTCGATACTTTGAAGTAATTTTTGTGTATGATGAACTCATGTTCCTTTTATGTTTTCAGCTACTATTTGAAAGTTTCAAGTAGTTTGACAAAGCAATTATTTGGGTCCAAGCCCCTCCTAAGAATTAATACTCCATACTCATGGTCATGAGTAAATAAGACCTTAAAGCAATAACTCTTAAGTCATTTTTTATACAAATTTCTTCATTTTGGAAAACTATGGCATGATTCATAAAACTGAAGATTTTAGTCAGGAGCGGCTTTGATTTGTTTGTATTTACATTTTCGGGTTTCTGTTTTATTTTCTTATGAACAGGTTGCAGGTACATAAATATGTCTTGAAAATAAAATAATGTTATAAAAATAGTTGGTATGCACATGCACTCAGGATTGGAACAAACATTGAATAGGAATTAATTCCCTTAATCAACGGTACCTATACCTTATATTGGAATCTATCAATATGAATCTGTCAAATAACAATTAAATATCTACCCACCAGAGTGTATCATCACCTCAGAATAAGTACATACACCGAGTTTTTAATATATACCTAAAAATAAATTCTATTCGCCAAAAAGCCCAACAAGTCGACAACCACAACCGGCCGGGCGGCCGGCGCGGCTGTGAGTCGGTGCGGAGGGCGGGCGTTTCAAAGAACTCTTCACCTCCCGGTCGCGCGGTCGTTCGGCCAAAGAGTGTGTGATCATCGCATGCCTAGTAGTCCTAGAAGAACGACCACCAGATTTTATGAGGTCCGTCTTTAGGAACACACAAAATATTCATTCTCAACCAGCTCAAGTAGCCGCAGTCAGGCCGCCTGCCAGCTTTATAGTATTATAACCCGGGCGAAATATATATTTTTGAACTACCCACCTCTAGCAAGCGAGCAGCGAACAGTTGTGTCGTTGGCATTCGTTTTTGCTGTTTCAATGCTTTTTGTTTGTAATTTTATTTTGATTCTTTTTCGTTTTTGAAATCGACTACCTACACATCTATTCTATACGCAGCGTAGTCGTCGAGCGCGAGATCACAGACCTTATGACCTATGTTCCCGAACGTTTCGACATTTTTGTAGAGATCAACAAAAAGTCGGAATATATTCTAAAAATATACTCGCATTCGTATATAACTTGTGTATGATATTTTATGTCTGCTGCTTTACGCTGTACCTCGTGGCGGTCGGTGCGGCGATAATACATAGATACACCAGGCAGAAAAAAGATACGTTTTTGAGATTTTATTGGATGTATCTGTGGGTATAAAGTACTAAGTCCGATATTTATGCACCAACACACACACACATATCCAAACGACAAAGATGTGACAAAAATTGTAAAAATTCAGCTCGCCAAAACTTGTACGGTTGAGTACTACATTAAGTTTTAAAATATACTTTCTTACATACTTAACAAAAATAAAAAAACACGAATCTATTTATTTACATATGATTACGTTTTTGATCGCTTTAATGTGTTTTTATATCAATCAAATGATTTTTGAAAAAACATTACAAGACAGCTTGGACATTATCAGACAAACTTATTTTTCTTTTTACAAAGAGAATGGCAAACAAATTTTCGAAACCTTATATTAAGACTGAACTTGCAATATAAAATATATTTATATTTGGGATCTTATTTATAAGCAAAGTAATTTCGACTCTTAAATATTAATATCACTGATGGAGAGAAAAATTAGATAAACCTTTAATGAAGCTTGGCAAAATTATAACAAAATATTATTAAGTTGTTAAATAAGGACGACATAAATTTAAGGTGCAAGGGCAAAGATATTCCTATTACGATCACCTCTTGGAAAATCTGTTGATTCCTTAATATAAAGAGTGGTATGAAATTTTGAAAGATGCTCAACTAATATATTTATTTTTTTATGGTCACTGTGGCGTATGTGGAACATCTTTTCTTCATATACACAATTTGTTTTACTAACATAACCTTAAGGATCGCTGAAGTTTTTGTTTTCTTTGTTTTTGTTTTTGTTTTTGTTTTCAAACTAAATTTTATATACATACATAAATATGGTTAGAAAATATGCATTTGTTTGTGTAATTAAATAATACATTTTTTAATTTAAAAAAATATTTTGTAATTTTGAGCAAACAAATTCTTCTACCAAAAAAAATAAAAACTTCAAAACTTTTTTTTCCGAAACAAAATTGTATGGAAACAAAAAAAAACACAGTAAATATCCAAAAAATCAATTCGAAACGGTTTTTAGTTCATCAAAAATTGGTATTTTGGCAATTCGTCCCAATACTTCAATAATCTAAAGCTGAGATCACACGATTGGTCAAATGTACCGATTTTTGTCCATTTGTATGTACAGATCGTGTGAATGGCAGAAAATATTGGGCATAAGGCAGATAGGACAATTTTTTTGGCAGATAGGCAGATAAAAATGAGCTGTCTTGTACCAATCGTGTGAACTGTTCATACACCGATGAAGACAGAAAAAATTCTTAAATGTGCAGATAATTTGTTCTGCCACTTAATGACCGATCATAGTGACCAATCAAATCAGATAAGTGGATTCTATTTTGTGTTGTTGTTGAAAATTACGATTTTTTAATAATTATTTCATAATTTATTATTATTTTATAATTTTGAAATTCGGCAGCGATGATTTGATAAAAAAAACACACACCACTGCTTCTTGCATCTGCATTATTCATGCAACTTTTGGTAATTATATTTGCATCTATCTACACTAATTTTATAAAGAGGAAAGATTTGTATTTTTGTATGTAACGAATAAACTCAAAAAGTACTGGACCGATTTTAATAATTCTTTTTTCATTAGAAAGCTACATTATCACTGAGTAACATAGGGTATATTTAGTATACTAGATTACTATAGAAATCTTTAGAAATTCCTATTAAAACCAACCGAAGGTGTAAAAAAATTAGCCATAAAATGTCTTTCATCGCATACGCTGCGAAGAGTATTAATGATAGGACAAAAAAATGTTTTCTAATTTAGTGATTCATGGTCGTTTTAATTAGCATGCCTATTTATGTCTACCCGTGCGAAGCCGGGACGGGCCGCTAGTTTTAAATATAAATACTTGATTTTTAAGATCATGGACACAGATGAAGAAGAAGTGATGAATTTGGTCAATTCCGTGTGCACAAATTTAGGCGACCAGACAAAGGAAGCAACACCAACGCCAGAAGCTCTCCAGAAGCTAAAAAACGTAGCGTGACTGCCAATTTTTCATTTGCTGAGATAGCTTGGCGCATGTTGGTGTTATTTTTTTTTATTTGTGGAGAAACTAATTTAAGCAGATCATTAAAAGTGGCTTCATTCATTCGCAAGAAATTTTTAAATAAAAATTTCTGATTTTTGATTTTTTGAAACTCCGCCAAAGTTTTTACACAAGCGCCATCAGTACTCCTTCTCAGGAGCCAATCCCCCACCCAAACACTTAGCTTCCGTGCCTTTCTTCTTTCTTTTTTTTTTGTTTTTCAATTAAATATACACAAATGCACATTATGGCAGCTATTTTTTTTTTCCGTATGGACATCACTTTAATTTTATTTTATTTTTTTAAATGAATTCAATTATTATATATTATCAAACATATAAACAATTAATCAGTTGTTGAAAATAATGCCAGATCGTGTGACAGGGTTGTACAGATATCGGTCACATTCTTTCAGTACACAAATAAGCGCAGAAAATATTTGGCTAAAATACACCTATCGTGTGAACACCTAAAAATATTTTCGGTACACAAAATTTCTGTCGCCAAATGTGTACAGAAAAATTTCGGCCAAAATCGGTACATTTGACCAATCGTGTGATCTCAGCTTAAAACGAATTTTTCAAAAACATAAAGGAATTACATTCAATGTTTTTCAAAACTTCAGATAGTGTCAAATGAGAAACTAATGAGAAATTATGAAAACTAAGTGAGATATAAAATTATTTAAACTTTATCTAGAAGATAAATGTTTGTACTATGAAAAATTACCATACAATTTATTGTTAAGGGTTGTGTTTTGTTTTAACTTAAGCTTTAAAAAAACTGATATTTATTTATTTATAGAGCAGCTGTCCATCAAGTAAAACTTATAAATAGCACATGATTTAAAACATTAAATTTGTTAATTATTAACAAGAATATATTTATGTATGTATTGTATATAACGGGTGCGGCAGAGAAACGGATCGTATTTTAAACGATTCTAGCGCCATCTGTTGTTAAGTTAGAAAATCGATTTTGGTTTCATTAAAAAGAGGAAGAAAGCCGAATTTTTGTCATGTATTTATTTATTTTATAATAAATCATCATGGCTGAGTGGTCGATGGATAAACGCGCGTTTGCTGTTGAGCAGTTTTTTCGTTATAATGACTCATACGTTTCGGTAGTACGCGAGTCTCGAAAACGTTACGGCTTGTCCGGTAAAGAGCCTATTTTTACTGAAAAAACTTTACGAATGTGGGTAAAAAACTTTCGAGAGACCGGCTCGGTGGGTAAAAAAAAACCTCCTGGCTTGCCGAAGAGTGTACGGACTCCGCCGACCGACGATTGAATGCGTGCGCCAGGCTATTCAGAAAAGTCCATGTCGTTCCGCACGAATGCACGCGAAAAATCTCAATGTTTCGGACCGAACGGTTAGAAGAATACTTCATGAAGATCTCAACTGTCATCCGTATAAAATATTGTATGCCCAGCAACTTCTTCCGGCCGATCGTGCCTCAAGAATTGCGTTCAGTCGAATAATGTTGGAGAAAATCGAGTCGAATGAAATTCCATTAGACGCGATATTGATCACCGATGAGGCGCATTTTTATTTGAACGGAGACGTCAACGCACAAAATCTTCGATACTGGTGTGAGCAGAATCTTCGAATTATTCACGAAAAACCCCTTCACTCGCCTAAAGTTGCTGTATGGATGGGAGTTGCAGCATGGGGCGTGATTGGTCCGTACTTCTTCAACGAAACGGTTAACGGCGAGCGTTACCGACAGCTCCTAAACGAGTTTGTGCGACTCGAACTGGCGAGGAGAAGGAAGTTATCGCGCACATGGTTTCAACAGGAGGGTGCCACGACGACCTTGAAGAGTTAAAAACTGAAATTAAACGACATTCTGCGGCAATTCCGGTGACGATGTTAAAAAATGTGTACGATAACTTCGTTTCGCGTCTACGCAATTGTATCGAAAATAAGGGGTGTCATTTGAATGACGTTATTTTTAAAACTGGTAAACTATCAAAATAAATAAATACATGAAAAAAATTCGGCTTTTTAATGAAATCAAAATCGTTTTCCTAACTTAACAACAGATGGCGCTGGAATCGTTTAAAATACGATCCGTTTCTCTGCCGCACCCTGTAGCTTAAAGTATTAAAGAAAATTAAAAGTTTAAAAAAAAATAAATTAAAATTGTCGAGAAAAGAAATAAAAATGAGTACATATATTAAAAGTGTATTTCAGTTCAAGTTCGAGAAATATTCAAAACAAATATCCTAGAACTTTTTGATTTCGATTCTAGAACTCATATGACTGGGAAGATTATTCCACAGTCTGATAGCATGAGAGTCAAGTTCTGAAAAATGCTAGCACCCATACATAATTATAGCCAGAAAGTGCGCCTTAACCAACTTTTTATTTAGTATGAGTGATATAGAATTGATCTAATAACAGATAGTCATCTGGTCGAAGCATAAGTCTTTGACACAATATTATCAACGTGGGTATTTCAAGTTAGACTATTGTTAAAGATCACTTCTAAGTTTCTGACTTGTGTAACATAATCAATTAAGGAATTATTTAATACAACGAGTTTTGAGTGTTTTTATTCGATATTGGAAAAGCTTTAGTTTTTTCAGGATTAAGTTTAAGCCCGTTGCGGGTCACCCAATCATATACAGACTGTATATCAATGGTAATTTTAGCTATTGCATCTTTAATCATGCTCTCAGGAAAACTAATGTATAACTGAAAATAATCAGCGTATATATGATATTGATAGAACGACAAAACAGAAGCTATATCATTAATTAACAACGAAAACAGTAAAGCCCCAAACATTGATCCTTGAGGAACACCAGTGTAAACCGAAAGGAACGAAGACAGTTAAGCATTACAAGATACGGTTTGCATACGATTTTTCAAATATGAATAAATAAGGTTTTTAGTTTTGTTAGAGAAGTTGAAATAAGTAGTCAGTTTATCACAGAGAAGATTAGAATTCACTCAATCAATTGCTTTCGAAAAGTCAAGTGAGGTTATCACAGTAGTTAATTTTTTGTCTAAAGCCTATATCTTTTATGTCATCGGACACATTAAGCAAAGCTGAAATGCAACTTTGTCCAGACCAGAATTCTGACTGCAGAGGAGTCAAGAGTAGTTGTACTTATAAGAGTTTCAAAAGCCTTAGATAAAAAAGGAAGAATAGATATGGGTCTGTACTCCTTTTCTTTCCTTGTTTTTGGAATATGCATAATTTTGGACATCTTCCAAGAAGTGTGATATTTACAATAAATTATAATTGTGTTGAAGATTTGAGCTATGTGAGGATGTAGAAGAATTGCGATAATTTCAGGATGAATATTGTCAAGTGCAGTGCATTCCGATTTTATTCAAAAGATTGTTTTTCCTACTTGATACTCATCTATCTTACTTACCGAAAATACGTCTATACTATCGTTCTCTGCAATTCTTGAGGACATGAAACTAAATTTGGGCTTGAGAAGCAGAGAATTTACAATTTATATCCTCCAAATCGGTATCGTCATCATAAACTTGGACATCTTTTCTTAAGCCAATGGTTTTATCTTCTTTCCAAAAAAAACTTTTGGATCGATTTGAGTTAAACTTTTTATTATAAAAATTGTATTTCGCAGGTCGTAACAAGACAAGGTGACCATTTAAACGCGCGAAGCATTTCTGGACAACCAAAACGTCTCCAACGACGGTATGAAATATATCTTGCCTTTATTGCATTAAGTACATCAAGAGAGAACCAGGGACAACTCTATGGCCCATGTTTATTAGGAAGATAATCAATCGCTGAGTCAATTTGAAAATTGATGTTCGATGTACTATAGATTGACACCAGAAATAGATCCTCTCCTCTCAGCCGTACAACTAGGGCATCTCCAACTTGTCTTAGAATTTTTCATAAAATCAATATCATTTGCTGTAATTTTTGCACATTTTCCATGGAAATATTTATTGCAGTTACTGCATTTTTGATTTTAAGCTCAGCTCTATTGACCTTTTTTCTACAATTTCCGCACGACATTTTAGTTTGATGAATTATAAAAGTTATTAAAAATGATTTGTAACTATTTTTAAAATGAAAAAAGCTCCCGAATATGAGTGTACCCCACAACGTCACACTGGAAACTAATTCTAAGTTCAAAACTATTGTTGAACAATAGTTAAATAAATAATCAACATTGATGTTACGAAAATTATTATACTCAAAGGAATGTTGGGAATTTTTTGTTCGAAATTTAAGTCAAGGGTTGTGAAAACAAGGTCATGATTTAAAAAGACAGGAATGGGTAACTGACTGTAATATTTAACTAAATTTTTATCACTAAAAAGAAATACTCGTACATCAATCAATGTACCATATTAAGGGAAAAAGTGAGTTAGTTCAATATATTTAACAAAAGAGAGTCCTAGAGAATTCATAAATGATGCAAAAGATGATAAAATATACAAATTTAAAGGTGAGATTCGAATTTAAGACATCTTAAATGCTTTAAAAAAGTATTATTTTGTTTGTGCAAGAGAAAAAAACTAAATTTTGTCCATGAGTATTATATGGAGAAAATTTTCTCAGATAATGCAAATGACGACTCTCATTTTTAAAGGAATTTAAAGTAGGTTTTAAAAGTTGTCAAATTTTTAACCAGATTAAATGTTTATTAATCCTGAAAAAATATTCATTTATTTTTCATGAAATTTTTCAATTTTCAAACAAGCAATCAACAGTGAAAAAAGTGTCCACCAAAATGAGATATGTATGTCCATAATGAGAAAGTTCATGTATTCCTTTATGGTATATATGTATGTATATGTATGT
Organism: Eupeodes luniger; assembly: GCA_951509635.1. Taxonomy (NCBI): domain Eukaryota; kingdom Metazoa; phylum Arthropoda; class Insecta; order Diptera; family Syrphidae; genus Eupeodes; species Eupeodes luniger. The sequence continues at coordinate 49,433,606 of OX608075.1, read as the reverse complement.
GATTAATTAAAAGGATTCTAAGATTAAAGAAGTATTTATATTTTGTTGTTGTGGTATAAGGAAAGCAATACATTTTGTGCAAGGAAAAACTATTATTCTATTCAATCATTTTTGGGGGAGAGTACGATAACTTTGGCGGCAAGGTATGATAACGGTTTTTGGTAAAAAATAATATGTAAAAACAACGGCAATACTTAAAGTTATAAGTTATACTTTTTTTAAATTTAAATAAAATTAATTTTAAATAAAATTACTCCAATCAATAGTTTTTGAAATAATTGAATAAATCATAAGGATTATTTTTCTCATGATTATAAACACCAATAAAGAAGTAATTGATACAGTTAGCTGATCCCACCAATTTTTTATCACACACTGAAAACTATTTGTATCTATGTTTTACAATTTTTCAGATAATTAAAAAATAGTAAAACTATACTTGTGTTGATCAAAATCGAAACCCATTTTATCCACTTTTAGTGATTTCGAGTAAATCAAGAAAAACTTATATCTCCTAAACAAAACATTTTTTATAACTTTTTTGTTTGCAGGACTGTTCGAATTGGGATCCTCCACAGTTAATGTTTAGAAATTGTGATCTGAGGGTTTTAGTTTTCGAGTGGTACCAAAAAGAAATAGGGATAAAATGGGTTTTGAAAATTACCTCTGGATTTTAATCTAAAATAAAAAATAGTTGCAAATAAAAACTTAATTTTATGAAGGTGAGACTTCATTTTTATTTTTTTATTTAAGTAACAATACTAAAAATACTGGTAAGAGGCAATGTGGGTTGGAATGCAAATATTATTAAATTTTTCAAACACGAATTTCGTCGAAAACTGGTTGAGGCTCACATAAAGGGTAATCATTGTCCACTATGGGCCCTAAATCATTAACGTCTTCTATATTTGTATAGAACTTAAGCTCTTCGATGGACCTCCAGTCTTCTCCATAGTGTATAGATAACAAATTGAAGACATCTTTCAACTTTTCCGCTTTAATATTTACTCACTTTTCTATTATCGGTGGCTCCATTCTTGAAATCTGTTTTTTCCAATTCAGATTTCCAATTGCTTTTGTTCTTTTGTCTTTTGCTGGCTTTCCCATCACCGACAAGAATTAGCGAATTTGAACTTTCCATAACACTTATTAGTTTTTTAACACTTTTCACAGAATTAAATAATAGAAACTTTCTTACAAGAACAACCAACTTCTCGAATTTCTAAAATCAAAGAGGTATTTTATGACAATAAAAATGAATAAACACGATAAAGGGGATTTCCCTTATAAAAAGTAGTGAAAAATGGATGGGTCACAAAGCCTGCTGTGTTAAAAAAAAATTTAAGAAAGCCTATTTCGGAATAATTTTTCAATATTTCTTACAACTATTTGGATATTTCGATCTAACGTCGTACCATGGATAAAAGGTTTTTTGAGTTGCTATCTGATAATTAAAAATATATTTTGAATGGATGTAATGGATTTTGATGCGAACGAAAAAAAAGGATATAATGGATTTTGAAACAAAAACTCAAGTGGATAAAATGGGTTTTGAAATTAACTACAGATTTTGTGGTCTGATTTCTATGGCAAAAAATGGGATTTGGGATTTAAACTTTGGCCCATCGCATCGTATGTGTTTGAATGATAGCAACAAAGCCTCATCCCTAAGTACCTAATTTTTTTTTTCAAAAGTGGATATAATGGGTTTTGATTTTGATCAACACACTTCTTCTTTAAACCCAAAAATTCACTGCGAACTTCTGGAGAGTAGAAGTCCTTTAGTTGCAGGCTCACATTTTCTTTTCCATCAATCCATGGGTATACTTTTTTTACATCTAGTAAAAATTCCATTATTTGAAATCCCAGTATTTTCTCTAAAAGAACAGTGATTGTATTAAGCTCCTCTACCAAAAACCATTATTATTTCTTGTCGCCAAAGTTATCGCACCTGTGCCCATTTTGTGTTTTGTAAAGTCTCAGCATTTCTGACAATTAAACAAAATTGAAAAATAAGAACGCGTATTTTAAATCAATACAAACATACAATTTCGTTTCCTAACAAAACTTTTCATCAAAACTTTTAATCAAAATAATAACAAATAACTTATGAAATTTGACATTTGTTGACTGTTCTTCTTTTTCAATTTGATCAAAATCAAAGCTTGAATATTTTGAGTAGTTTTTGGAAACTAGTACTAAAAAACAACACAACACAAACAAATTTGTAATCCTTCTTCAAACTAAAAACTAAGAGGTTAAGTAGCTACATACACACGCAACGCATTTTCCTCTTCACTTTGAAATATGAAATGTCTTGAAAACTCAAACTTCAGTTTTGACTTTAGGCCTAGAAGTCAGAAAAGAATATCATCGACATCCGATAATAATAATTAAAATCAAAATACAAAAAAGAAACAACGACAACTTATGTACATACATATGTATGTATGAAAAACAAAAATCAACCATAGAAAACGAAAGATTGTCGGCATGGATGGAAATACGAGCAATCCGATCGGATCGGATCGCAAATGGCAACGATTGTTGATTACGAGACCGAGATCTTTGATCTTTTTCTGCTGTCAAAAGATCACTCTCAGCAATCAATAAATTTATAAGAAAATGCTAATAAACTGTGTCGTGGCGGTGCGGTGTTGTGTTGTGTTAGTTGATCAGTGCGGCAGCAGATAATAGTAAAGTTACAAGAACGATTTATGGAATTTATATTATAAAAATAAAGGATCGTTAATCACACATTTTTTTTAAAAATATTCACGTCACAAAAGAAAAACTTACACCTAAAAAACATTGTTTTCTATTCTTATGTTATTGTTGAGTGCAATTCATTTATGTACATTTACATCTTTTCTGTTTATAAAATCATAAATTCATAATAATAACAAAATGTATACACACCTTTAATAAATACTCTATCGATGGCGCATGTCATTTCTCATTTGACATATTGTTTCTGATATCCAACGCGCGATCCCGTTCATTGTATTTACATATTTGCTTGCTCTTGATTGTATGTATCTATGGGGGAAGGCTTGATGACATCCACGGATATTGAGATTGAGAGAAGAGAGACGAGGTAATCGACAGACGGCTCGGGCTCGGTCTTAGTACTCAGTCTCGGGCTACAACCTTTATGAATGATCTTGTTTTTTATTTTATTTTTAATCTATTTTATATTTATGTATTTTTTAATTCAATGTTGATACGTAGATTTATTTTTGTAGGCGTATTTTTATAAAGAGGTTTTCACAAACTCACAATAACAATAATTTCAAAAGATTTGTATTTGTATGTACAAGTACATATTTAGGTATGTCTACTTTTTTAAATATCATCGACAGATTATGGTTATTTTTCATTGAATATTTCTAAAATCATCGCCATTGGAATAAACTTTAAAAAAGTGGTTGTTATATTTTATTCACTTTGTTAGGTATTTATTAATTATAACGAAGAAGCATTGACACATAAATCATTGAGACCAAAAGTCTTATCAGTGTGTTGTTGGTTGCCGCCGGATATAATTTGAACAAGAGTTTAATCAAAATATCATACTCTCCCCGTTTACCGCATGAACGAGATAATTAAATTATCAAAAAACGATATCAATGAATAAATAATAACTAAATAGTATTATTTTTATTATAAATATTACGTTGTGTGTGGGTTTTATGTATGTATGTAAAAGTACAAATCAAATCGCTTTATTGATAAGTGATTGTGTACAGAGTTATTTATTTATTTTTCATTAAGTACGAGAGATAAAAAGAAAAAAGAAACACAGGCCACGCTCGAAAGTAGCTGCGACACGATCTTAATGCAATAGCGTAACCTAACCAACTGATCGGCGGATTCAATGTAGAAAATTATTAAAAGCAAACTCGGGCGGGGGAAAATTGTACGCGCCGCGCTGCTGCTGCTGCTGCCTTGTGTATTTTGCCCAGAGTCGACGCGCATCACTCTACTTTTGAGAATGTTTGCAGAGACAAGAAAGTGTGGCGCATTTTAAAATGTATGCCGAAAAAATATGCTGCTTTTTGATTCAGATAAACGCTGGCTGAAGTGAATGGAGGTGGTTTTATGACTTTTAAAAAGTTATTTAACCTGGACTTGGAGAGAGAAAACTTCATTAATTCTTTTTGTTTTAACAGTGATTTTATTTTGTAATTAATTCAAAAAACATGCCAAAACTGACTTGTGACATTTTATGTATTTTTTATGACTATTTAAAAAGTACAAATTTCGCCTTCAAATACATTTTGTTATACAGATAATAACACAGAAAGATGCAAAAAGGACTTTCAAAACAATTATTTTGGTGGTTTTTTAGTTGATCCAAAATATCTCCGGAACCAATAACTCTATCGATTTATAATGTGACATGATACTAAATAAGCAATATTTTGAAGAAAATTGAATTAACTCGTCAACAGTGATTTCAATTTAACATCGTTAGTACCCGTAGCGTGATGGTTAGTGCGTTGGACTGTCATGCAAGGGGTCTTGGGTTCAATCCCTGCCTGTGCCACCTAACTTTTTTCACGGGTACTGCCTCTTGCGAGGAATTGACAAATTCTCCAAGAGTAATTCTTGTCATGAAAAGTGCTTTCTCAAATTAGCCGTTCGGATTCGGCATATAAACTGTAGGTCCCTTCCATCTCTGACAACATTACTCGCACACAGGAATGGTTGAGAGTTGTAAGTCACTAGGCCCTGGTTCTTGATGGACTGTTGCGCCACCTAATTTATTTATTTTTTTTAGTGACGCTTCCGTTGTCACAGACCGTGTTTTTCAACGGAAGATTTTTCTAATAATTCATTTAAGAGTTATTTTTTTCATTTTCATTTAATTTTCTTTGGATAATTGTAAAAGATATTTTATCAACTTTAATCCGTTTATTTTACTCTTAATACTTTAAAATAATTTTAACGTAAATCATTACAAGTTACAAAGATTTTACAAATTTAATTATAAATTAAAAGGAATACAAAAACAAAAAGTCATAGAATAAAATAGTTTCTGTTAGTCTCTTTTCGAAAAAAAATCTCACACTTGGCTTTCATAATCGGTGCCCCCCCCCGGTCTCACAGGCCAGTCTTGTACCAATATTTTGAAATGCGTCCTCAAGTAGGGATTAAGTTATGAAATTTAAATTCTATAATTTCAATGAAAACCGTGGAGGAAAAATATATTCGATTTTTGGCGGGTTAAATATTTTTCTTATAAATAAAAAAACGAAAAAAAAGAATAATGTTTTTGAAGTCTGGTAAAATTTTGAGAAAAATCAAAGTAACGGTTTTCTTTATTTAGACTAGAATATCTTGCCAAAAATATAAGATATTGCCTTCAATATAATTTTATCTTATAAAACAAAATATTGTTTTCATAATTAAGTAAATTTTAAGAAAAATCCGACATTCTGTTTTTCACAAAATTAATAAAACCTGATGTTCGATTCGAAATCTAGAGAATTGAGGAGGACACTGATTTTAAACCTTTCTTTTTGTTTTGCTAACTAGTAAATTGCTTAATTGGCTTTTATTAAAAAACGAGCATCCAAACATGTCTAAATAGTAACAGATCGTAAAAATAAACAAAGCAAATACACATAAACGGACCTTTTAATTGGAATTCCCAACAGTGGACTAGACCATTCCATCCCCTGCTCTTTTAAGAATAATTATGCAGAAGATGAATTATGTTAAGATGAATTTATACAATATGTTAAAATCGTTTAAAATTAGTTAAATCATCTTTTAAGCTTAGTAAATTTCTTAAAATGGCTTTAAAATTTTACTAAATCGTTTAGAATGTGCGCCATTGTTTTTATTATTCAGTAAAATGTTTATAAAAATCCAAAGGCAGTTTCTTCATAAAAATTAAAATCTGCGAAAAATAGTACGCGAAATTTTTAAAAATTGATATTCGTTTCTCGTTATCTCGTGAACAAATGAAGGCATTGTCTTCAAAGTGATTTAATTCTGGCTAAAGTTTGTTGTTAACGTAGGATACTGTCCTTAGAAAAATCCAATCTGTATTTGTTTATATAAGAAATACAAATTTTCAAGAAATGCTACTAAAATTGGAAAAATTGTTTTCCGACTTCTTTAGTCTCTTCAACAAAAATAGATTTTGAAATTAAACAATTTCATATTTTGCAAAATATTGTTGGAAATTTTTAGTTATTCTTTTAGAAAAATTCAACCGACAATTTAAAAAAAAAAAACACGAAAGCCTACGAAAACAACATAAAACTGATAAGAAATGGTTTTCGACTGAAGTATTAGGATAAAAAAAAGATTTTGACATCAAATTATTTATCTCACACAAAATATTGTTTTAAATATTTTGTTAAAGTTTTAAGCAAGACAAATCGACAGACGGGATTTGAAGTTATCAGTGTCGTCGCATCTCAGCTTTTTTTGATATTTTGTTTAGGTTTGAAAAAAATCGACAGAAATATCCCAGCCTTTTTTACTTGCGACATATAGGAACTATATGGCAAGTTTTGCATTCGTGCAAAATTTTGTCTGTCTGTCCACGCTCCTACAGCCTAAACCATTGGGTCGATTGAGTTCAAACTTGGAAGTTAAGGTTTTGAGCAGATTCGCGTTAGGCGTTTTTTTCATTTTTTTTTTAAGATCAAAACTAACAGTGGCTCCCATACAATTTTTTTGGTCAAAAAACGAAAATTCGGATTTTCTCAAAAACAAAACGGATAGATTTTTTTTTAATTTTCTCTAAAATTTTATTTTTTAACTTGGCTTCTTTTAATAAGGAAAACATATTTTTGTATTGCTTAGGAAAGGTACCGCTCATAGAACCGTTATTTTGTTTTTTAATTTTCTCAGCAACTTATGTACTGATTTCAATAATTTTTTTTGTGAATGAGCTCTTATATTGTTTTAACAATATTTGATTATCAAAAGTGCAATTTTTTTTTGTTTGGATTTTTAAAAAAATATTGAATTTTGTTTTTTCAAAATTCTATATCTCAAAAACGGGTTAATATTTTTTTACGAAATTCAAATGTAGAGCGTATATTTACAATCACTGAACAACTGCATACCAAAAATATTTTTAGAACAAAATTGAAAAATTTTATATATAAAAAAATAATTTAAAAAAAAACCGCTCTAACGATTTTCGAAAAAAATTTTTGAAAAATCAAGGGCTTTTTTATTTATAAAATGGCATTTAAATTTTTGAAGACGAACTTATTTTTCAGGTAAAATTTTGAATCTTAAATTAGTTTTTTTTTTAAATTATTTTAACTGTATTGAATGTAACCCCCCTCCTAAAAAAATTGAAAAATTGAGGTTTTTTCGACAAATCAAATGGCATATATCTTTGAAGACAAACTTATTTTACAGGTATATTTTTAAATCTTATATACATAGATACTTTTTTAAACAGACTCCTTGAATACAGGAGCAAGTTTGTGCGACCCAGTCGTGCATTTTATTTATGATAGCAATTAATTTTATTGACTCCAAATATCTCAAGAATTTCAATTAAATTTGTATTCTACGATGTCAAACCGAAGTTGGTAATCAAATTAAAAACAATTGACACTTTTATATAAATTTAAAGAACTGAACAATCGAATATGTCAACTCGAATGTTTCTTACAAACAGAAAAATAAAACAAAAATTACAGTTTTTTTTACAAATTTATAAAAATCTTACCTAGTGAATTTTTTAAACTTCTTTTAAGATTCAATTATTTTGAATATACGAAGTTTCCAAATCTCCTAATTTCAATGTGAAAAAAAGATATTAAATGAATAAAAGGAAGTAAGAAGATTTAACAAAAAAAAAAGTTATAAAATTGTGACACTCTTGACAAACCTTTGGAAATATATTCGTTTTAAATATTTTCTCCAAAAATAAGACTGAATTATTATTTGTTAAAAAAGTTAGTTTCAACTTATAGAAGTTACTTTATAAATAGTATAAAAAAACATTCTCAAACTTTTAATCAAAATTAATTTTTTTGATTCAATTGTTCGAAGGAAAGAATCGCCGAAGATAAAATTTGGGCTATTTATAGCCTAGTTTTCACCAAACTGTCATAATGAAATTGTTGTCAATCTCCGATTATAGCCGAATCTGTCACGTTTCTGCAGTAAATATCTTTAAAAATACCTTTAATTTGACGAATAATTTTTATTTTTTTAAATTGTGCTAGCTTGCTTACCCCTAATCAATTTAACATCATCATTACTAAACGCCTCTGATTTTTATTTTCACACTAGTGGGGAAGTTGAAATCATCCTATCGTCATGATCCAAAGCTCCCGTATACACTCTTCAATATAATACTTAACCCCGCTAATACCCTGCCACACACATTGGGGAACGTAGTTAGTTAGCCATCCAACAAAAAGTGATCCAAATATGACCCGCACAAGAGCAGAGAAAAGCAGAGCAAAATATTGCGAAGAGAAGAGAGCTATGATTTGATTGTAAACCGTAAACATCAATATAACAGAGAAAGAGAGAGATATATAGAAAACACATGGTTTTCTTTTATTCATTTTATGAAGCACCATGAGCATGACCATGTGTATGAGAAGTCAATACAGTGCTGGCAATAATAGTACTCTTACTCCATTATCAAATTCATCAGTAAAAATTGAAGCAGCAGGAATCTGAAATGTTTTGAGTAAATTTACGTCATTTAATTAGAGGTATTAAATAATCAGGAGCTTCACACCTCCTTTTTGCTGTTGATCTCACTAGACATTAGAATTAATCATATTGCATTTTTATGTTTCTGAAAAAAAATCTTACAGCTTTAAAACTGTCAAACAAAAATTTTACTGATGGATTTTACTGATAGCTGTAACCGACCTTTAACATAAAATATGTATTTTCTCAAATTAATTTTTAATCATATTTAAATTTTTCTTGGAAAGAGGATATTTACATTACAATATTTTACATGTAATCAAATAAATTTCCAGAGATCTGGGTTCAATCTCTGTCTGTGCCACCTTAAAAGTTTTCATTTCACAGGTACTGCCTCTTTCCGTCATACGAGGAATTGGTAAATCTTCCATCAAGAGTAATAATTATTGTTATCATGAAAAGTAGTTGCTATTTTACTTACACTATTCATTATTACTGACATTATTTGCACACAGGAAAAATTGAGAGTTGTAAGTCACTAGACTCAAATAAATTTAATTTAGTTCAAATAAATTAATTGTTATTATCTATAGAGTATAACTTTCTTACAAAGTTTATTGGTCAATATTAGAGAATGTTTCTTTTTCATAATTGATTGATATACGACATATAATTTGAGAATTTGATATGTACTGAATTCCTTTGCAATTACTTCAATTTCTGAACAATTTAAGTTTCTTAAAGTTATTTCTGGAATGTACCATTTATTTAAAAAAACAAATGAATACGACAACCCTGGTGTGTAGGAGAAGTTATCGTAGTGGTGTTAAGTGAGCACCGATCTTTTAGCGGTCTTGAAACAAATATTGAAGTTCTGTAGTGAATAGAATAGTGAGTTCTGAAATGTCTTCAGCATAAGGTGTGCGTGGTGTACGTTGAAGATGCTTGAGTTTGTATGCACGCACATTTACCTTTTGACAAGTGTTTTGATCATTCATTAGTTGGTGACATTCGATTTGAGATTATTATCCCTACGCCAGAATGATTGTCCCTGCCCAGAATAACTGCCAGGGCTTTAATGTCCCATTGGGGAGTCTTAATCTTATTTGTGAAGGTCTTTTGTTTAGTATGCATCTTCAGGAGTTGATTATGGTATGGTATGTAAATTATGTTAAACGGTGCTCCCGTTGTGACTATATTAGCAAGTAAGAGGTCAAGTCGCGGTTTAAAGCATGGGCCAAATACAACTTTTTCGTTTAAAAATTCAATAAATTGAAAAATATATTACGGTCTTTTTAGTAAACGTTCCCATCAGTTATGGAACTCAATGTTGCTCAAGCGGCTGCTTTAGTAAGCTTCACAGTATTCTATTTCTGTCACTTTAAATTTCGTAGACCTTGATGGTCGCTTTAATTTTCCGAGACCTTCACATAAAATCGCTCCTTTACGTTTCCTTATAAAAAAAAAGGTTCAAAAGATCAAATAGCAGCATTGTCACGGTTTAGTGCATGGGGCACTAAAGGTCGTCTAAATCCATATATTCAATTTCAGCAAAAAAATGAAAGCTTGTATGCGACACTCGCTGGCAGCTTCTCAACCCGTGTGTAGATTTGTCTTGCTTAAAACTTTAACAAAATGTAAATAACAATATTTTGTGTGGGATACAAAATTTTAAGTCAATATCTTTCTTTGATCTCGTAATACTTCAGTCGAAAATCATTTCTCACCAGATTTTTGCTGTTTTGTAGGTTTTCGGGTTTCTCTAAAATAGAGGTCAGTTGAATTTTTCTAAAAAACTATCTTAAATTTCGCAACAATATTTTGCATATGATAAAATAAGTTTAAAATCTGTTTTGTTAACGACATTTTTTGTAGGAAACCAATTTTAAACTAATTTCAGAAGCATTTTTAAAAGTTTTTATTTTTAATATAAAAAATTACAGATGTGATTTTTCTTAAACCATTATCTTAAGTTAACAACAAAATTTAACATAAAATGAAACTATGTGAATTTAATACCTTTATTTATTCACGGGATATCGAAAAACAATTTTTACCAACTTTAAGTAATGTTTTTTTAGGTTCTTATTTTTGTAAAAAAAACTGTCTATTCGATTTTTCTCAAAATTTTACCAGATGTCAAAGATGTTATTCTTCGTTGCATAAAACTATATTGGAGGGAAAATCTTATTTTTTTTTGTAAAATATTCGAAGTGACAATTATTTTTTGTCAGTCTGGTTTGATTTTTAAAAAACCTCTAAGTAAAGGTCAACCGAAATGTTCACTTTTTTAACTTCCCAAAGGAAATTATTGTAAAAATTGACATTTGTCGACATTTTAAGGTCCCTAAGATCTTAATCGAAGATTTTTAGAGAGATATTTATCTGCGCGTGTGTACGTACGTTCCAACGTTCCGGATACCATTTTTCTTCATCCCTAACTTAACCAGTAGTATTGGCGCATAATTTTTAAGAACTTATTGTTAAGAGTTTGAAAAAATTTATTAGTTAGCAATTTGCTAAATATTTAGCAATTTACTAAGCCACTCCAAAATGTTTAACCTTTTTTTTCGTTTTTCTAATTAGTAAATTGCTAATTGCCTTTTATCAAAGAACGAGCATCCAAACACCTCTAAAAAGTGACAGTTCGTGAACAACAAACAAAGCAAATACGCTTCAACGGACCTATTAATTGCAATTCCCAACTACTGACTAGACCATTCCATCCACTGCTTTTATAAGAATAATTTTACAGATGTCATTTGGATTTAGCAAATAGCTCAAAGTTAAAGTGGCCATTCCGTGGTTTTAACTTTATTTTAAGAGATTTTAAGGTAAACATCATTTAAAATTTGGTAAATCATCTTTTAAGCTGAGTAAATTTCTAAAAATGGCTTAAACATGTCACTTAATATTGAGCCAATGGCTTTAAAATAGTTTTACGTTATAAAAGATACTGTTGCAACTATTTGTGAATGAAAAAAAAAACAATTGGCACTTTCTTATAAAAAATGTGAACCTTCCAACAATACTAGTAAAATTTGGTAGAAAATGAATTTCGAATCGAATATCTCGAGAACAAAATAAAAGTTTAATCTTGTGTGATGTTTTTGTAAAATTCGATTTAATTTTTTTTAGAAAAAACGATAACCTAAAAAAATTAAGAAAGTATTAAGAAAGTGTAGAAATGCTGTTTCATTAAAAGCAAGCAAATTTCCCAGTATATGGAAGAAGTCATTTCTAATTTAACAAAGGCGGACATAAGAAACTATAGGCCCATTGCAAAAATGTCTTGCATTCCCAAACTTTTTTAAACAAGTTGTTTGTTAGAGTCAAAATCTCATTTGCGAACAGCAACACGGATTCGTGAAAAATAAAGTGCACGACTGGGTCGCACGAACTTGCTCCTGTATGCAAAGAGTCTGTTTAAAAAAGTGTCTATATAATATTTAAAAATATACCTGTAAAATAAGTTTGTCTTCAAAGATATATATGCCATTTGATTTGTCGAAAAAACCTCCATTTTTCAATTTTTTGGGAGGGGGTTACATTTAATACAGTTAAAATAATTTAAAAAAAAACTAATTTAAGATTCAAAATTTTACCTGAAAAATAAGTTTGTCTTCAAAAATTTAAATGCCATTTTTTAAATCAAAAAACCCTTGATTTTTCAAATTTTTTTTTTGAAAATCGTTAGAGCGGTTTTTTTTTAAATTAATTTTTTATATATAAAATTTTTCAATTTTGTTCTAAAAATATTTTTGGTATGCAGTTGTTTAGTGATTGTAAATATACGCTCTATATTTCAATTTCGTAAAAAAATGTTCACCCGTTTTTGAGATATAGAATTTTGAAAAAAAAAATTTCAATATTTTTTTAAAAATCCAAACAATAAAAAATTGCACTTTTTATAATCAAATATTGTTAAGGCAATATAAGAGCTCGTTCAGAAAAAAAATTATTGAAATCGGTTCAAAAGTTGCTGAGAAAATTAAAAAACAAAAAAACGGTTCTATGAGCGGTACCTTTCCTGAGCAATACAAAAATCTGTTTTTCTTATTAAAAGAAGCCAAGTTAAAAAATAAAATTTTAGAGAAAATTTAAAAAAAATCTATCGGTTTGTTTTTGAGAAAATTCGAATTATCGTTTTTTGACCAAAAAAATTGTATGGGGGCCACTGTTAATTTTGATCTTAAAAAAAAAATGAAAAAAACGCCTAACGCAAATCTGCTCAAAACCTTAACTTCCAAGTTTGAACTCAATCGACCCAATGGTTTAGGCTGTAGGAGCGTGGACAGACAGACAAAATTGACCGGACGGAATCGCGGGACCCACTTTTTTCGACTTCTCTACCATCGTAATATCATGTTTGATTAAAATCTCGAGTTCGAAATTTTGCACGAATGCAAAACTTGCCATATAGTTCCTATATGTAGCAAGTAAAAAGAACAACCCTTACAAATCTCCTCATTTTAAAACATTTGTTTAAAGGCTTTAGAACAAGGTTATGAAGTTGACTATGTATACACTGACATTTTTAAAGCTTTTAACCAACTTAGGCAAAGAAATATTTTATTTAAATTTAAAGCTCTTGGACAATTTTTCTTAGGTTGGATAAAATTTCACCTTGAAAGCAGATCATATATGAGGTAAAATTTAGAAATTGTCATTCAAAATATTTTGTTGCTGGATCCGGTGTTCCCCAGGGAAGCCATCTTGGCTGTTTTCTGTTCATCTCTTATTTTGCCGTGTGTTAGGTGAACATTTTGGTTAACCCTAAATATCTCACGAACCAATAACGCTAGAGACTTGAATTGAATTTTATATTATATATTGTAACATGATACCAAACAAATATCTTTTTGGAGAAATTTCAATTAACGTTTTTTTATAAATCAAAAAAACTGAAAAAAAATATTTGTCACCTCGAAAATTTTACGAACAAAAAATGATTTTATCTCCAAAACAATTTTGTGCAACGAAGAATAACGTTTTCAACATCTGGTAAAATTTTGAGAAAAATGGAATGGACAGTTTTTTTTACAAAAAAATAGAAACCTAAAAAAAAAAATTAACAAAAGTTGGTAAAATTTGATTTTCGACTCAAATATCTTTTCAAAAATTTGAGATTATGGCTTCCAATTAATTTTAACTTATAAGAAATATTGTTTTCAACATTCGGAAAAATTTTGAGAAAAATCGAATTAATAGTTTTTTTACAAAAAAAATAAAAACCTACAAAAAAAAATACTTATATAAGAAATAAAAACTTTTAATAAATGCTACTAAGATTGGTAAAAATTGGTTTTCGACTAAAAATCTCGTTAACAAAACTAGATTTTGAAATAAAACTATGTATTTCATTATATGCAAAATATTTTTGATAATATTGAAATTTTTAAGAATAATTCAACTGACAACTTTTTTAACACAGCACAAATACCTACAAACTTTTAAGAAAGACAAATCGACAGACGGGATGGGAAGTTATCAGTATGGGTCGCATCCCAGCCTATTTTAATAACCTAATAGCTAAACATCTATCAATTGATATATTTTCATATTTGTACAAATAAATAATGAAATCTAATAACTTCTAATGTCAAACTGTCAGAACACACAAAACCCAATTTAATTTGATTCACAAACTAAAATTTTACTCATAAAATTCAAAATCCTTTCGAACTAAATCTATCCACAACACCCCACTGAGAATAAAATAAAAACGTTTTTGAATTTCAATCATCTGGAGACGTTAAAAAGAATTCCTGTTCGACAAAAGCTACCCAGCCGGTAGCAGGTTGATTTCAGTTCGCCCACCCCTGCAGCTACATCTCTACTATATGGTAGGCTCGTATACTCTCCTCGTAATTCTACCAGTTGACCAAAAAGAAATATCAGCCCTAACTTGCGAGAAGGTGAAAAAGAAGAAGAAATAGAAGGTAAACTAAAACAAGTGGCAGGTTATAACCATTGATATTGGTATGCAAGTCATGCCACGTTCTGCAGATACTTCATTTCTGATGCTGCATGTACTCGAACTGCAAAGAATGGATGCGCTATGTGGCGGCTGGTTGTGCTCTGATTTTTTTCCTAACTATTTGAATGAGTGTTCGCGTATTATTTTAAGTGCGTTTTGGTCATGGGGTTGCCATTTAAGTTATAAAGACTATTTCAATTAAAAATCTTTTTGACAAAAACACCTAGACTTATTTACTTACTTACTTAAGGTGGCGCTACAGTCCGGCCTATGGGAATATACGAATACGGACTAGACTAGCTTAGAAATATAAAAAAAGAAAAAATTCATTTTACTTTTATATGTTTGACACCACCTTCTTCTTCTTGTGTTTTAATAATTCGAAAAATTTTAAAATCGTCTACATAAATTAGCGATATACTGGGTCCGCAAAATAACTTTTTTGTTTTTGAAAATGCTATATAAACATCGAGCGTAGCTTCGGCTGTGTGGCACGTAGCGCCGTCCTGTTGAAACCAAATGTTGCCAATGTCCACCTTTTCTGAAAAAAAATTCGTTCAACATGACCCGATAACGATCGCCATTGACTGTAACGGCCACTCCTTGATCATTTTCGAAGAATGGCCCAATTATGCTTCTGGACCAAAATTTGCACCAAACAGTGGCTCGTTTAGTGTGTATCGGCTTACCAATGTATGCGTTCGCGTTTTTTGTGCCCCAAATGCGACAATTTTGCTTGTTTACATACCCGCCAAGATCAAAGTGAGCTTCATCTGAAAAGATGATTTTTTTTTTGTCAAAATCGGCATCTTCTCTCAGCGTTGTTTTAATTTTTCAGTCGATCGCTGATGTGTACAATAAACACTGAAAGTTTAATTTCAGCTGTTCAAAGCCGCCCAGTGCTATGGCAGGACACCCACAAAGATTACAAAAATAAAAATGTCACCGATAAAGAGTGGGAAAAGGTTGGACAAATTTGTAATTGTTCTGGTAAGATTATATTTATTTAATCTTTAATTACAAATAGTGTGTTTTGTTCAACTTCCAAAAATATTGCGCAAGCTCATTTCTTGTATTCAACGCATTGCTCGAGCTTCTGTTATAATGGGATTGTTCTTCTTGGGTGGTTGCATTTGTTTGAGCTAAGTTATTAGCCATTTCTGCAGACACTTGCAAATCAAAAGATGGAAATCGATCTGGAAATCTGCTGAAAATTTTCCTTTCACGTATTATTGGGTTGTACACCGAATCTACGAATTCTCGATCTTTTTCAGATCTATAAATATGAACGCGACTTTCAACTAGTAAGCTATGACGAACCGCACTTGACGATTTTTCCAACTAACCGCTCAGCGACGTGTCGTTTAGTAAATGGCCACCCATCGCTCAGATTGGTCGCTCAGCGACTCGTCGTTCGGTCGCTCAGTTGCTCGTCGCTCATTGCGTGGCCTAAGATTTAGGTGTCTAGGTATAGAATAAAATTCTCCATCATCCAGCTTTTTGAAAGGACTTGTTCGGGACTTAGGAAACCGCACTTTTTTACTCAAGCCGAGACCTCATAATAATAAAAAATGATTAGTTTCGCCATCCCAAATGCGGTCATCCCAAAATAAGATTCCTCATTTACAATGATGGAATCATCCTTGATAGAAAGGAAAAATAACAAAGTTTCTGGTCCTGATGGTATCCCATTTGAGTTCTATAAACATGCCACTCCAAAGTTTTTGGAACACATCTTAAGATTCTTTAACAGAGTATATAATGAGGAGACAGTTCCTGGAAACTTAAGAGCTCCAAAATGTTAGGCTAACGAATTGCGTTGAACAAAATAATATGTTGATACCATAGCTGGCTTTCGTTCAAACCTTTCAAGCCAAGCGATTTATTGATACATTTAAATGTCTATATACTTTTTTATTGATCTGAAAGCTGCATTCGGCACAGTCAATATAATAATCATTGATCTAGAAGCTTTCAGTAATAGTTTTATCAACCAAATTTAGAAAATTGTACGACTGTATAGCTCGCATAGACCAGAGATTATATCAGAATTGTACGGAAAGAGTTTATCTTTCAATGTCAAGGAGTGTTTTTCGACAATTAAGTCTTACCATAAATGAAAACAATTATTTTAGAAATGGGCTTAATTTTTAAACTCAGAACTGAAATACTAAAATTGAATTATAGAGCGTATATATCGGATTTAAATCCTGTTTGTTCGCTTTTCAACCTTCATCAAAATAAAAATTTGTAACGTTGTGTCCAATCTTACAGGAAGTTGGAAACCTCTTATAGGATATGTTTTTTTCTAGCTTGATGACAGATGCCATCTATGACTTTAGAAAATTGATAAAAGTAAAAGAAGCCATTCCGTAATATTTACTTTGGCAAAATGTTAAGATAAATATATAATAAAATCCCTTAAAATTAGTTAAACCGTTTTTTAAGTTTTGTAAATAGCTAAAAATGGATTTAAAATTTTACTCAATCGTTTTTTAAAACTTGTTGGAACTGATTGATAAGTTGATAAATTTCAAAATTTCTAGGTGGCAACACTTATTTTGTTTCTCAGTTCATCACGAAGAGTAATGTGCTTGGGCTGCTGTAAGACAAGTTCTTTTGATGATATTTTTGAGTCTGATCAAATAGTTGTTATAAACAGGAGTTTTCATGATCTTCTGGATGTCTTCAGCAGGTACTGCTCTTTACAGAGAACAAAACAATATTTTTTTTTTACAGACAAGCCAAAGAAATGCAACTCAATGGAAAGATGGAAGAAGCCCAGGTTCCATAAGATTATGACGACGACGATGCTGATGATGATGCTGGGCAGTTGTTCTTAGGTCGCGGTCGATCGCTCGGTCGGTCGTCGAATAGCTGCCGTTTAGCTTTTGGACAAAAACTCTTAACACAAAACCAAACCGAATCGAATAACAAGACAGAGTAAAATTAATGAAGAGAAAAAGCTATTCTACAGGACAGGAAGGACAAGAGTGGAGATACTGCGAAAGGAGCAACATTTTTGAACAGATTTTCCAAATACTTTAAAACTATTATATTGGTGGCCGCGCTGCGTCCACAAAATGATGTCCAACAATGATGGTATTGGCTGTGTGATGTGATGTGATGGTTGCTTGTCATAATGATTTTGCGTGAACCACAACAATATATAGTCGACGACAACACGATGACTCGACGGACGTGACAGAAACGGTCGCTGTCTTCGTATACTGGTCAAGGCATCTTGTAATCTGACCACTAACCTGCGTTAAATATTTATGAGTTCACTGAAGAGCTAATTATTTCTTTTTAAAGGTTTATACTGGATCTGGTTGGAACTATTGATGGTGTGGTGCAAGCTGCATCAACTCGTCTCGGCATCATTGCCACTGCCTGCCTATATGAATCTCAACTGGGGGCAGCTAATGTAGCTTAGTTGATGATGGCTGTTGACAAATAATTTATGACTGCATTTAACAGATTGTTGCTGCGGATGCTGGATTTTATCATTGGAGCTTAAGGAGAAAATAGTCGGTGATAATTTTGATTAATTCATAGACATAGTATTTTGTAAAACAATATGTTTATGGATGATAATGCTAAAAATGTCTTCGTTTTGATCAAAATTTTTGATCTTCAACAATCAATACATTGAAACTTTTAATTCTTTGAATACAAATTACAGAGATACAAAATTGCTTATCTTTTATGTAAAAATTTTATTCCACGGTGGTTGTTATCGCACTTCTCCGAAATCTGCTCGATCGACTTTTATGAAATTTTGTATGAATATTTAATAGGTACGGTAAGAGGTTGTAAAGCATATTATTTCGTATGGCTAGGACGCCTGAATGTCTTTATCTAAAAATTGTATGTTAAATTTGTACACTAAGGTTTATTTTCGTTATTTTTTAAATTTAGTATCTAAAAGTAATTCTTTATATTCTTTCATTTTTAATGTAGCGATTTTATGATTTTTGCATATAAATATCTGCAAGAGACTAGAAAATTTGGCGCCAACTTGCGAAACCATATTAACCACGTCATTATGTATGTCGTTAATTCATTCAGAGCAGCTAAAGCGATTAAGGTAGGAGAAAATCGCTAATCAACTCTTTCCAAATCTATCTTTCTTCAATGGTCAGTTGAAATACTGATAGAATGTACATATCTCATAAAATGTTCGAAAATCTTGATGATTTGTTAGATTTCACATGACTTACTAAAATCTGAAAGAAACGCTTAACCATTTGTGCTAAAACAGTTTTCGATAGAAAAAGCCAAATCTGTCGTCTAAACAATTTTATTAGATCAAGTTTTTCAAATATATTAAAAAATATAAAAAAAATGTTGTAAAGGAGTATTTTCAAATCTAAGCAAATAGCAAGAAGTATTGGATGGATTCTCTAGTCTGTATCTAACTTTCTTTTTCATTTGTATCAATGATCTTCTATTGGAAACTTCTAATCTAGTAACTTGCTTCGCAATACTCTTCGTTAGTACGCTGACCTTTTCATAGTCCTTTTTAGATTCACAATCCTGCTCTTCCTATGTGGATCTGCAAGCGATCTTCCATTCATAAAATTCTGACCCATAATTAGCATTATTAAATCAGAAATCAAAAATCGTGTAAAATTGAATCCGGGGAAAATTCAATGCTGCCTAATATCGTTAAAACATAGTTTACCATCTTTGCCACTACCTATGAGTGGTACTTTCATTAAGGAGACACCTCTTGTGGAAGTATCACAAACACGATGTCACCAAAATGTCGCTTAACGTTTGGGTTTCATAAGGTGATGGAAGAAGCTTTTTAGCTCATTCCCCCCTCTGATCTTGCTCTTATCTTATAAAGGTACAAAATAAAGGAGCTGGTGGTCCTGGAACTAACTTAAGCCAAATCATTTATGTCGCTTGTACACCCTCGTAAAATTTCTTGCCTCACCTTTTTTACGGTTATTTTAACATATTATATGCTCTAAAGAAATAGCCTGTTGCATTTCTTCCCTCAATCAATTCAACCGTAATACTCGTGCCTCCAAGAATGCTCATCAGTATCCCCTTTAGCCATTCCGGTCGTACTGTCAAGTACATAGATTCATTCTTTAACCGTACTACACGAATATGAAATGCTTACCTACACTCTGTCTTTCCCAGCTATTACAATATTCAAGAATTCAGAACCAATGTTTACCGAAACCTCCTTTTAAACCCTCTCTCTCTATTTCCTAACTCCATTAGCCTCGGTTGAACTTAAAACCAAATTTTGAAATATTAAAACTAAGAGCAAGTTCAAAAATATGACTTGTCGAAATTTATGTATGTATGTATATATGTACCTACCTTATTTTTTTTGAATAAAATTTCTTAGTATTTCGTTTATGTATATAAAAAAGAAGCATACAATGATCGGCCTTAATTACTCCCAATTGGCACTTTCTGCACTAGCTGCAACAATTCAGAAGCTATACCAGCACAAGTCAGGAGTCAAAATGTTGTTCACAATCCGCACAGAAGAAAACAGCATTCAAGAATGTGGTAGCCACTTGTTGAGATCGTGTTTTACGTTCCTCTTGCCGTGTTAGGTGTCTTTCTTCTCTTCGTATACCTTCTCTTATAAAAGGTATGTTGTTTGTTTGTTCTATCATCACGAGTAGATTTTTTGTTTCTTCATCCCTTGGGTTGTCATTTACTTGAATTCAAGCGAACAACACAAGCGCAAAAGTTCTATAAGTTGCTACAATTTTTGTTCATCCGGAACGTGTGGCTCCTTCTTGGGTGCATGCAATACTTGGATTATTGTTTTTACTACTCGTCAGCTTAAAGGTCAGTATGAAGGGCCAATCATCAAAGATGACCATTACAAATGAGACTTACTATAAAGTATTTCTATATAATTCTATATTTACAATTATTTCATTGTCATTATCCTTCTCAAGACTAAAGTACGAGTAAATTCTGTATTGTTCTTAATTTAAAAAACAATAGCAGAGCAGTTGGGAGCTGCTAGTTTACCTTTTCAAAGCCAAACCATACCTCTATATAATATTAAATAAAATGTCTGCACATTAATGATAGTTATTCTGGGGCCGGATCTGTTTCGATGCCAATTCAAATAAAAACTGATGTAGTTGCAGTTGAAGTCTTAAATAAAATAGTGGCAGCGTAAATAGTTTTGCTGGCGGCAAAACATTTTACTGCACAACAGTGTGGTAATGGTGCAGGCAGAGGTCCAAAGTGTACAGATGATTAGACACAAAAAATGGTTTGCAAGGCGAAATGAAGATCTCGTCAGCGATTTGTATGTGTATGCGTGATCTGGTTCAACCTGCAGCACCAAGCTGTATACGATCAAGAGAAAGAGGCCCACCTCTTTAGCTGTGAACTTTGAGGCCGACCATCAAGAAGAACAAGCTAAACAACTTTGCCCAGATTACGATGATTTTACTTTCAGGGATGTATTTACAAAATTTCATTGAAGGAACTCTTTGGTATTAAAAAACATTAATACATTATTGAAATCCTTTCAGTACCAATTTACTAAGAAAAAGTTTCTTGCACCTGTTTCGAAAGGATATTTAGCCAAGGTGAATCTTTAAAAAAAAGGCCTACAATTAGATCGATAAATGTGATGTAGTTTCATATAAGGGTATTCTTAATCTCAATTTACAGTTTGCAAAAACTTCTAGAAGCTATAAACAAAAAACTAAAAATAGTCGGGTATTAGGGTTAGAGTAATTTAAGTTAGAATTGTATTCTGAAAGGTTAAAACGGTTGCCACAAATATTTTATTATATAAAATTAATGAAATTGATTCAAATCCAAATAAGCCGATTTGTATATATTTTTCATAATTTTGTACACATAATGTAGGTCATAAAGTGTCTTGGAAGCTTTTAAATCAGATTGTTATTCAAAGTTATGTCTATTTTTTACTTATATTTTTTCACTTGAATTGTGATATGCATAAGTGTCCTTAGTCTTAGCTGTCAAAACCTGAAAAATTTTCTTGTAAAGGGTCAACAGAACTGGTAATAATAAATGTGCCTCATCGCTTATGAAAATGTTGTTGCCCGAAAAAAAAACGATGTTTATTGTACGTTGTTCCAAAAACTAAGAAGCGGCGTTATGATATTCAGTAGACTTCATTTGTTTCGCAATTTGAACTTTACAAGATTGGACATGGAAATCCAAATGCAAAATACAAATAAGTGAGGTGTACGACACGACACGTTAAATTACTGTGAAGGCCTAAAAATCGATTCGGCAAAATTTTCAACTAAGCGTGCATTATGCACAGGTATTACTACATCAGTAACGCCCATTACTTGCATAGTCCTTGAAGTAAAATTAAGGAAAGCTCGAAAAGCGTCCACGCTTGAATCACAACCTTCGGATCCAATTTTCGTAAATTGAAAATATATTGATATTATGATTCTTCAAATGACAGCTAAGCTTGAAAGGCGTCAAGTGCCAACGTTACTAACTTAAAACATGTTCCTCTTTCTAAACACTGAACAATTTATTTTTACATTAGTTTATATTTTCAAAATGTAATTTATTTAAAGTTTGAATAAGAAATTTAAATGGTTAGGGCCTGATTTGAGATGCGCCTTTGACCTCAATCGAAAAAGACGCTGACCATGACGGTAGTGGTGGTGGAGGTAACCAATCAACCATACTCCAACCTTTAAGTTCCACAACCTACGATTTTACTGAATAGCTGTACCGCGTCAGCCAGCTTCACCGACCATGCCAAAATAAGTGCATCAGGGAGCAATAGAAGGAAATGCCTATGTTAAATTAAATTCGATTTTTTCCGCCAGCCAGCAGCGCACATAGAGACTTTTGAGGAGAATTGTGTTATAGGACGGATGCGGATGGAGTGAGGTCTAAGAATGTCGCCGAAGAAAGACCACGAGAGACAGTGCAAGAGAGGTATTTGATTTAAGTTAATCGCACAGAGGTTTCGGGTTCCTTTTTTATTCTAATAGTCTGGTTTTATAATTACATGCTGTTCAACGTCATTGAGGTAGAGAAAATAAAATATAGTTATCTGAATATGCATAAAGTCTTTCCCCACTCTCTCTTAATTAATTTTAAAAATTATTACACTCTTGACACATAACATAAAACAACATTTTGACATATACGAAACAAAAATCTATTCTTAATTTATTGTGGAAAAGTATTACATATTTATTATTTATTTAAACAATTCATAATTTTCATTAACAGCCAAATTAATAAAACTCGGAATAGTGAAGGGCAAGGCCTTATTCCTCAGACTAACTCAAAATTGTTTCAAAATATATCTACTATAGATGACGTTTACTAAGTTAAGCTAAGATTCGCAATTTTGGACAGGAAACCCTGGCCTCAAGCTCTAATTTGGGTTGGAGTGTCATGAGAAAAAAATTGTGGTATAGTTTTCGAATACCTCCATTTTGTTGCATTTTTATGACTGTATGAAAATAAAGTTTTTTCTTGATAACACTTTTTTGCGGGTAAAACTTATGCCTGAATCACATACACGCTTCAGCTTCGGCTTCGTCTGCGTTACGTTGGGCATGCTTCGAGGTTGCTTTGAATGACAATTCTATTATTTCATCCCTCCAAAGAGCAAATATTTTGTTTGTTTACATTTTTTTACATCTGTTGAGCTGTCAGACGAAGCAAATGTTCAGAAAATTGAACTAGAGCTTCCGTTTAGAGTCACATTACGTTACATTACGTTCTTTTCCTTACGATTGCCTAACGAAACGTGAGGTCGAAGCTCCATTGTGATAGCATGCATTGAATTCCTATGGCTGAACTCGTAAACGTCAGGCGAAGCCGAAGCTGAAGCGTGTATGTGATTCAGCCATATGTGATTCAGCCATTATGGTTTTACGCTTGTCAACATTTAAAACGAGACGATTTTTATTGCAATATTCTCTAGTCTTCTTTCAAAAGTCAGAAGTTGATTTTATACTTTTAAATAAGGAATTCCGAATTTTGTATAATGGAAACCAAGTCATTTATAAATAAAACAAATAAAAATGGTTCAAAATGGTTTCCCTGAGGGACGCCAGAATTGACAACAAATTGATCAGAATACTCATAACAAGTCGTTACGAAATACAACACTATAAATTCTTCTTTTTTTTTTAAATACAATGAGATCCAATTTAAGAAGTTGTTTAGCTTTAATGCTTTAGAAAATCACATTACAAACAATAGACTCGAATAGTTTCGGTATCACAGATAATTTAGCTATAGGTCTGTAGTTAATCACTTTCTTTCTTATGAACAGGTATAATGAATGCACTTTTTCAGATATTACGAAAATGCGACCTTTTTAAGGACTCATTAAAGAGAACACCTAACGGATATGATAAATAAGCAACACATTTTCTTAAGATGGAGGATGGTACACCATTTAAAACATTCATCCAATTTCATGATACTCTGTACAACAATATCTTCCTTTATTAACTAAACATATTAAGTTATTGTAATCGGTTAGTCGAATTGAAAATGTTGACATTTCTCGACGTTTCAAGGTTCCTAGAATATTTAAATGAAAGATTTTTAGAGAGATGTCTGTGTGTGTTTGTGCGTACGTACATTCGTACGTTCGTCCATATCCCAAGAACCAGTAGAGATAAAGACTTCAAATAAATTTTATTATACAAATAATAATGAAGAAAGATACAGAGATGTCTCTCAAGGAAATTGAATTGAACTGAATTGAAAAAAAAAAGAGGCTGGGCGACCCACACTGATAACTTCCCATCCCGTCTGTCGATTTGCCTTGCTTAAAAGGTTTGTAGGTTTTCGTGTTTTGTTAAAAAAAGTTGTCAGTTGAATTATTGTAAAAGATTTTAAAATTACCAACAATATGTTGCATTTGATGAAATAGTTTGATTTCAAAATCTATTTTTGTAAACGAGATCTTAAGTCGAAAACCAATTTTTACCAATTTTAGTAGCATTTCTTAAAAACTTTTATTCATTATATAAAAACAAATACAAATTGGATGAGTGAAATATGAAGATGAGTCAATATCTTCTATTGTTCACGAGATATCGAGAACCGAACATCAATTTTTACCAATTTTGTAGATTTTAGTTTTTTTTTATGAAAAAACTGACTGTTGGATTTTTATATAAAAATTACTGAATGTCGGAAACAATATTTTCTGTGAAATAAAATTAGTTTAAAGCCACTACTGTTAATTTTTGAAAAGATATTTGAGTCGAAAGTAAATTTTTACTAAGTTTTAGTATTGTTTTTTTTGTAGGTTTTTATTTCTTCTAAAAAAAACTGCAAATTCGATTTTTCTCAAAATTTTACGGAATGTTGAAAACAATATTTCTTATAAGACAACATTAGTTTGAAGCCATAATCTCAAATTTTTGAAAAGAAATTTGCGTAAAAAATCATTTTTTACGAACTTTTAGAAATTTTGGTTTTTAGGTTTTTATTTTTTGTAAAAAAAAAAAGTCAATTCGATTTTTCTCAAAACTTTACCAGATGTCAAAAACGTTATTCTTTATTGCCCAAAATTGTTTTGGAGATAAAATCATTTTTTTTCGTAAAATTTTCGAGGTGACGAATATTTTTTTTTTTATTTATAAATTGTTTGGTATCACGTTACAATATATAAAATAAAATTTAATTCAAGTCTCTAGTGTAATTGGTTCGTGACATATTTGGGGTTATCCAAAATTTCACCTTTTTTTCAAATGGCTATAGTAAAAACTTTCTGCATTTTTCTGCATTATTATCAGTATAACAATATTTATTTGAAGTCGATATCTCTACTGGTTCTTGAGCTATGGACAACGAAAAAAACGTTGCGAATGTACGGACGTACGGATTCGACAATTCGGACCGATTACAATAACTTCCTATAGGAAGTGCGCGCAACAGTTCGTTGAGAACCAGAGCGCCTAGTGACTTACAACTCTCAACCATTCCTCTGTGTGAGTACTGTTGTCAGGGATGGAGGGGACCTACAGTTTTAAGCCGAATCCAAACGGCTAATTTGAGAAAGAACTTTTCATGGCAAGATTTACTCTTGGAGCCTTAGAGGAGTTATCAATAATCAATTCCTCTTAAGAAGCAGTACTCATGAAAAATACTTTAGATGGCAGAGTCAGGGATTGAACCCAAGACCTCTGGCATGAAAGTCCAACGCACTAACCATCATGCCACGGGTACGACTGAATGAACTGAATTTTGCTTAAGCCAAAAATTTTCACGAACCAATAACGCTAGCGAATAAACGGAAGTATTAACTTCAAAATGATTTCATTCTGTGATAAATTTTCTTATAAAAATCCAATGTGTATATGTTTCTATAAGAAATAAAAACTTTCAAGAAGTGCTACTAAAATTGGTAAAAATTGGTTTTCGACTAAAAATCTCGTTAGCAAAAATAAGTTTTCAATGCAAACTATTTCAGCATATGCAATATATTGTTGCTAAATTTTTAGAAAAACTCCAATAACAGCTTTTTTAACTAAACACAATAAAAAACTAATAAGAAATAATACTCAAGTATTAGGAGAACAAAGAAAAATATCGACTTCGAATTATTCATCTCACGCAAAATATTGTTATGAATATTTTTTTAAAATTTCAAGCAAGACAAATCTACAGACGGGAAGGGAAGTTATCAGTGTGGGTCGCATCCTAGCCTCTTTTTATTATTTTTATTATAAGCTTTTATTTTCTAAGTTTTGTGATTACATGTATTGATATTTACAATTTAATTTTATATTTCAATGATGATTTAAAGCGTTCAAAGAAAAAATAATAGTTTTTGTTAGAATTGAAAAACTTACAATATCAAAATTATGCAATTATAAGCCTAAAATCATATTGAATTTAAAAATAAAAGAATTAGATACAATTTTAAAAGTTAATAAAGTTGGTTATAGGCATAAACCTTCCCCAAGGCTCCTCATATGTCTCTATTTTTGGCTTCGGCGTATCAATTTGTACTTATTTGTGTTAGATCGTCACTCCATCTTTTGTTGGGTCGTCCTGCTGGTCTCTTGTTCTCTGGTCTCCAGAGAACCATCTTTGGTTGACCTGCCCATCTCCATTTTAGCCTTCTTGTTCTATATATATGCTTATAGTTTATTTATGACGTCAATAATTCCGGTTCTATTCTGAATATCTTCATTTCATACCCTTTGTCTTGATTGTATGTTCAGAATTTTCCCTTCCATTTTGGTCTGACCTATTCTTAATTGATCAAGTGTTTTTGCAGTCAAGCTCATTGTTTGAAGTCCGTAAGTAAGAATCGGTAGAGTAGCAGAGTCGAAGATATATTTCATTCTGCACTTTGTTCCAATTGTAAAATATGTTTTAGGCTCCAGAATTGTTTCCAGCTATTTGTGATGGTCCTTAAATGATTTTATGATTTTCAATTTGTTTATTTGAAGTCCATAATTTTTACACAAGGTAGTTCGTCGAAATGTTACTTATGTGTCTATAGTTGTTGGTATCGTCCTTCTTTCCTTTTTTTGTGTTTTAATGTTGTCGTTGTTTCTTTGAATTGTTTAGGGATTTGTTTTGTTTGTATTATTTTGTTTAATATGTTTGTTAAAATGTTGGAAAGGGAGTTTTTTCGATATGTTAATATATATTTCTGATGATATTCCGTCATTTCCGGTACATTTGCCTTTCTTGAGATCGTCTATGGCCCATTCGATAATTTCTTTGTGTCGATATTGAATCATTGTAGTCTTTTGTATCTTTTTCTGTGATGATTTTGGTGTAGGCGAATTTTCAAAAAATTTTGTTCCGTTTTCATTGATGTCTTTTCGGTTTGTTATAACGGCTGTGCTATGATTCTTCATACTTGTAATCCATTCTGGTTTAGTATTCAAATATAGTTTTGCTTTTTTTATTGATTTTGTTTGTCTAATTTTATCTCTTATAATGTTTTTATTATTTCGTTATTTTAGATCCTATAGTTTTTCTAATTCGCTTAGATCTATTTTTTCTTGGTTAAGTTGTTGTGATTTTGTTCTTAAGGTTTATCTTCTAAAAATAAGAGCTTTAATTTCGCCGTATATTTTTTCTTTGGAATTTCTGTGCTCATTATTGAGATTTTTGCTGTAGTATTTTAATATTTTCTAGATTGTCATAAAAGCCGATTGATCTTAGTCTTTTCTTTTAGTTCTTTTTTGATCCAAAATCCTACTCCATAGAGTCATTTAGTTTCTGCTATGTAGCAGAAAATATAGTTGTCGGCTAGTCCTATTGTATCCCAATTTATGTTTTTCAATGCTAGTCTTTATTCTTCCTGTTTTTCGTCTGAAGAAAATGTCCTGTCAAAGTACAAATTCTCAGTTTATTTTGTTGGTTTTTGATTGTTGTTCTCTGTTTGCTTATTTTTGTATGGGGGTTTTGATCTACTCTTCCCACAGTGTTCGGGAAGGAAGCTCTACCATGGCATGAGTCTAGATGTCAGTCGGTCCAAAATAAGGATATTATTAAATCTGTTCTTATTTTTTCTGTTCCGGAAAATGTTGTTAATTGTAATTGTTGAAATACCCAGAGTAGTATGATACTATATGATACTATATGTTGCTTTTTCATAAACTATCTTCTTGTTTTTTCTTCAATTAAAATAAATGCTATCAATTTCCGAAAAATGTTCTTCAGTATGCGAATTTTAAGTTGCTGTTTTCGGGGCTACGAATTTTACTCCGATCTATAAAGTTTTCGATGCTGGTGATCGATCTGAGATGGTGTCCATATTGATCACAAATTCTTGCTAAATGTAGAAAATGCAATCAATTTCTCTCAATACCATCTTGATAATTTGAAGTACTTGGCTCCGTTTGGATGGTGGTTCGTATCAGTGTTGAGGAAGGAAAAGTAGAGGAATGTGATTGAGATCTCAGTCCTGTATTTTTGTTAAAGTTATGATTTCCGTGGGAGTAGAAAATATTTACCAATATGATTTTATGGTTCAATATATTAAAATTTTTAAGTGGTGTGCTTAACGAGTCTTTTTAATTAACTCGGAAACGCCTCATCGTATATAGAAAAGTAAGATCTATGTGTATATTTTATGCTAAGAATGTTTTTTTATAGGACTTATAGCTTAAAAGTTAAATTGCTAGTTATACAATTAAAGGACATTTCTACCAATTTTGCTTATCTAGGAGACCAGGTAGGATTATTTTTTTTGTTTCAAATTTTTTAGGAGAAGCTTAAGTATTAATGCAACTTCTTGACGTTATTCGAAAATGAAAATCGAAACAAAATTTGGCGTTCCACCCTAATGTTCTAATTCAAAAAAGTTTTAATTTTAAAAAAATAATTATAATAAAGACAAACGAATAATGGGCACAAAAAATGAACAAATTTTTGACCATATACTTTTAAAAATTAAGTATTTAGAAAATTAATTTCCAACGACGACGATATGCTTTTAATTTTACGTTGCTACGTTCCAAAATTGAAAATATTATTGTTCCTGAAGTTTCTCATTATCGTGTGTTGGCATTTAATTGTAGGAATCTTAAGAAAAAATGTAATACAATCTGATAAAAAGGAATGATTTGAATATTAGAATGCTTTTAATTCTCATGAGGTTTATTGTTTTTAAATCCACCAATCAAAATAAAATAAGTTATAATTAAAAAAAAAACAAACAAAAATGAAGCTACACAGCATAAATAAAAACCAAAATGAATTTTTAATTGTTGTGAATTATAAATTAATTTTTGCTGACTAAAATCTTGATATGCACAGTTATTTATTATTCAATTAAATGTTAAGATATATCATGAGTCTTAATTTCAATTTGACAATATGATTTGATTAATTAATTTTGTATCCTGTTTTAATTAAAATATTTATACATATACATATGTCTGATACACTTCAAATGTTACAAATCAGAAATAATAATAATCAAGAAATTACTTTACACTAGACACTGAGATAAAAGGGATCTTATATACTTTGGAAAAACATTAAATATATTTATTTTCTGAAGCACGATATTGGATTGAAGTAGCACTGTCTATATCGTACTGCTTGCCGTTTGCTCATAGGTTCCCGTATTAGATTGTCTCCAGCACCTCCTGAAATTACATCGTCCTTGGGATCCTGCTGGGCCTCCAAGAAGAATCTTAACTTTTCATTTTGACTATCAGGATACCGATTAAGAACTTGATACGCGTAAAATGGATTGAAAGTCTGTCCAGGTGGAATATGGTCAATTTCCTAAAAAAAAACAGGTTATTTTAAATGTCTAAGAACTAGGTTATTAAATTTAAGCTTATTTATATTTACATTCGTTTCATAATACTGCGGTCTTCCTTCGGCAGCCAACACCAAAAGTAGAACCACTAGTGTAAGCCCAGTAATAAGCCTCTGTCCTAAATAAACCATTATCGAACTAGGAAAAACAATGAAAACAATAAATGTTAGCAAAAGGTGAAATGACTTAAGTCGTTTTAAGCCAAAAACTATTTTATTAAAAACTTAAATAAAGTATAAAATTAGTTTCATTTTTCTCTTTCCAGATTGTTTCTTTTTTATCTGTTTCCAGAAGTGGTAACAGGTATTCAAAAACTAGTATTTCTCAAAGCGTCTTATTTCTCAATAAGCCGTTTCTTCAAGAACTTTAAGTTTTGGTAAAAAATGCAATTTGTTAAGACACTATAATAAGACATAAAATAACTAGCTTTGACGCGACTTGTCCTGATTTTGTAAATCAGGGTAAACACTTACAACAAGCTCAGAATTACTATGTACTAAGTTAGGGGCCGGTTATAGCTATCAGTAAAATCCATCAGTAAAATTTTTGTTTTTAGTTTTTGAACATGTTACAGATTTATTTCTAGCAAAAGATTGATGCAATAAGATGAATCCTATGTTCAAGTATTTTTTTCAAAAAGAAACAATGCATTTAAAGTTTTATTTAATTTATAAATCCATTTTAATTTTTTTAATGATGAAATTTCATTTTACTGAACAGCTGACTGCCAAAAGCCAAAAAAAATTCCATTTCGTTTTACTGTTGGTGTTCCAATTTTTTACTGTTCCGATCACATCATTAAAAATTTTACTGATGAAGGCAACAGTAAAAAAAATTTTGTCTGAGGCGCGAAGCCTCGAAGTGACATTTAATTTAATGACGTAAATTTACTTATTGCTATAAACGCTCACCAGTAAAACATTTCAGATTCCTCCTGTTTCAAATTTTACTGATGGATTTTACTGATAGCTATAACCGGCCCCTTACAATAATCTTCCGTTTATGTCACATAGCCCTCGGCATCGGTTTTAAGCGTCCCATCTCCTATTTTTAATAGTGTTTCAGCATAGTTTCGTGTGTTAATGTCATTATAATATACACCTTATGATAGGCAACAATGATCTAAAAGCCGGCAGAACCTAATGATATGCTACTCATTAGTGTTTAAAGGAAGCGATATTGATTATCTAAGCTCAAATCAGCTGTAAATGAGATATTTTACCGCTGTAAAAAATAGCTTAAAACACTCTCTAGCCTAATAACTACCTCCACACAAAAAATCATTTCATAATATAGCTCCGTGAAGGACGGACAAACAAACAAACAAGCTGACTTTCCCATTTATAATACTATACATAATATTACTAATGGCTTATTTTTAATATATAAGTGCTTTATTTATTGTTTAAATTTAAATTTGAACTAAATAAATTAATAAAAATAATAACTTTTAGATTTGTTTACTTTAAAGTACAAAAACCAGGCGAGTTTTTTAAATAAAATGTTCTGCTGGAAAATAAAATTTTATTTGCAAATTTTTCCCCTTTTTTATTGTTATTAATTTTGTTATTATGTGCCCGCATAAGCCAATTAACCAATTGAAAAAATATCATTTTACAAAGATTATTGTTTTATTAAAAAACAAATGACTTTATTTTAACAACTTTTTTTAATATTTAAATTCCTTTATAAAGAAGAAAAAAACTAATAAGACTGTGGTTCAGATTTAATGTTTTTACTCAAAACAGTTCTCCTTAAATATGTTTTAATGTTTCAATTCTAAAGCAACTTTACTAACATTAGTTTAATCAAAATATATTGTTGTTTTTGAATTATAAATGTATTTAAAAGAATAATAAACTTTCGTTTATCAAGTGCAAAACAATCTCAAGATTCTATTTTATAGGATTCATCGTGTTAAAGTATTTATCTCCTGATGATACCAAAAGTAACGAAGTTATCATTTTCCAAGCAAGCTTCCTCCCTCTTTTTGATTTTGTCTCACTTCACCGTCAGACTTTTCATTACTATCCAAATCGTTTTGAAAAGCCCCTTAGCTACCATGCATAAGCTACAAAATTGATTTTCAATTGATATCGAGTTTTCAGTGAATAAGCTCGTGCAGAGACCAAAATTAACCGAGAGAGTGTTTTTGGAATCCAATATTAAAGATTATATGAAAAATATCTTCTCCTTGTGTTCTATAACTTATGGTGAAATTTCGAAATTCTTTAGAGAAAACTAAAGGGTGATAAAATATCGAATTCAAATTTGTTTTGTTTTACAGACAATAACATCAAAAGATCCAGAAAGGACTTTAAAAAAAATTGAATTGATCAAATTTTAGTTGATTTAAATATTTCACTTAAATTCAGTTTTACATGACGTTATTTCAAATTAGCATAATTTAAAAAAATCAAAATAAAAACAAAATATTTGTCACCTCGAATATCTATCACTAATAAAAAATGATATCTATCAACTCTAGAATAATTTTATACAATGAAGAAAAACGTTTTTGACACTGGTAAGATAAAATTTTGAGAAAAATCAAAGCAAAAGTTTTTTTTACAAAAAAAAACCTAAAAAAACACTACTAACAGTTCGTAAAAATTGATTTTCGACACGAATATCTTAGCAGCAATTAAAGATATGGCTTTTTAATGAGTTTTACATATAATGTATCAAAGAAAATATTGTTTTTGACATTTTTAAAATGTTAATAAAAATCCTACAGTCAGTTTTTCAATAAAAACTAAGAATCTACAATAAATACTACGCAGAATTGGTAAAAACTGATGATGAAAGTATGTATTGACTTCAAAACTATTTCATTCTATGCAAAATTTTTTTACAAAAATCCAATCGTCATTTTTACTAACGACACAAAGGAACTACATGCATGGCAAGTATTGCATTCGTAAAAAAATTCGAACTCGAGATTTTAAGCAAACATGACATTACTCGTACGTTGGTAGAGATTTCGAAAAAAGTGGGTCCCCCAATTCCGTCCGTCTGTCTGTCTGTCTGTCCTCACCCCTACAGCTCAAACTATTGGGTCGATTGAATTCAAACTTGAAAATTAAGGTTTTAAGCAATCAATTCCTAATCACCTTGTCTAAAGTCTTTTTTGACATCGAAAGGTTTGGTTAAGTTGTTTCCAACCTTTATGGAGCAGCGTGAATTCTCCATGGTCATGCTGGACAAACGGACGAGTTTGGCAGGGTTGCCAAAACTAGACATGGCTCTATACACCTCGTATCTGTAGATACTGTCATATGCGGCCTGGAAATCGATGAAGAGATGGAGGAAGTAGATTTGATGTGCTTGGGTTTTTCCCAGCATCTGGCGTAATGTGAATATTTGATCAACTGTGCACTTTTCCAGTCTAACACTGAGAACGGACAGCAGGTCGTTGACGATGGGCTATAGACTTTCACATATAACGACAGAGAAGATTTTGTTCGCGATGTTAAGTAGACTGATTACTCTATAGTTGGTGCAATTTAGATTGTCTCCTTTTACAGTATCGCGCAAACAATATTGAGGTTCCATTCACCAGGCATGCTTTCAAGTAACTTGGTGCATGCTCCTAACCAAATTATTTCCAGCTGCTTTAAAGAGCTCGCAATCGGAAGAACTCAGTGTGATGTCAATGGGGCATTTGCGAGTATTGAGGCAGAGGCGGAAAAATGGGTTTAGCGGATAATGAGTGCAAAACAAAGTACATGCTGTCACCAAGAAAGGACCTACAACAACAAAACGTCACCAACGACAGACGTTACTTTGAGATAGTTAAGAACTTTGTCTACCAAGGCCCCGCTATGAATACAGAAAACAACACCAGCGCTGAGATTAAGCAAAGAATTACTCTTGCTGACCGCAGTTTTTTTGGGGCTAAGAAAGTCTCTTGAACGACGAAAATGTTGCTATTTAAGACCCTCATCATCCCCGTCCTGCTATACGGTGCAGAAGCATGGACTATGGCAAAAGCGGATGAAAGCACATTGGGTCGTTTCAAAGGAAAAGTTCTTCGAGTGATCTACGGTCCCGTATGCATAGAAAGTGAGTGGAATAGAAGATGAATGGCGAGCTGTAGCGACGTGGACTTAGCCAGAAGGATAAAAGTCCAACGACTGAGATGGCTGGGTCACATAGAGTGCATCGAAACCAATGCTCCAGAAGTAGATAGTGTTAAAACAAAATCATAAAATCAAGACACGTATTTTCTTTTAAGAACTTATTTTCACCTTTTTAAAAATATTTATGCGCTTCTATTTTTATATGTTGACCCACAAAACTATGATATGTATGTACATTGTACATATATGTTTTCAAATAAAAAAAACGTACATAATGTGCTTCATGTACAACACAACCCACATCAATCTAAAAACACTAAAAAAGGAAAAAGTTAAAGAAGTTCATCATTTAATACCAAATTGATACTCACATAAATATATATACGTATAGGTACATACATCTTTACCTGAGTTGATAAGATTACTTTAATTATCAATTGACCTATCTTAAATTAATTAAAATAATTGCGAGTTCTTAGTTCTAACCCAAAAGAAGTAAGGTTTTCTAAAATAGAAAAAATTCCATCAATTTATTTTAAAAAGTGACTTCTTCAGTAACCAAAAAGAAGAAACCGTCTACAAGAGAGAATTGAACATTAAAATCCTGAGAAATAAAGCATCCCCTTCTGATGATAGACACAAGAAAAACAGTGCCTTCTACTATTTTATTGGTAAAAAAAAACAATGTTTAATTCATATATTACTTTAAGGACATTTCATTAGATATTCTATAAAGACACATTTTTCTTTTCATGTGCGGTGAGGCTATTTTTATCACATTCCACGCAAACCTTCGAAATGTCTGTAGTCTGTCTTGACTCTTGTTGATGGGTAGCATAGTAAATATTTGTTTTAGTAAAGAAAAGTGACGTTTTAAGATTTTGTTATGCTTATGGTTAGGTACAATAGTTGTCTCAAGAATTCTTCCGGAAACTTTTGATAGCTTGTGTAGACCTTTACAGACAGATAATTTATGAATACAACCTTTAACATTTAAGAATTTTTTTCGTATAAAGAGAAGCTTTCTAATGAATATGTTATCCTTTACAAACAATTATAGTATATTGAACAAGATGTTTGGTTTCAATATAAATCAATATAAATTATGTACAAAGTCAACTTCGTATTGTTTGTTAGTTGTCGAAAAAGTCGCAAGTGAAAATTTAAATACTCGTACCTATACACAATGTTTGATGCTGCAAAAAGCTACTTTCCGTTTCAGTGTCGTGTGGTTATCAAAAAGAAATAAAACACATATATATTAATGTTATAGCTAAAAATTTAGCTTCATTATAAAGAATAGCGTTTGCCATTGAGTTTTAAGAAATTTTAGGGCATATAATCCCGAGATCTCAATTATACAATTGGGCCATATATTAGAAATTACGCAATTAATTAATTGCGTTAAAGGTTAAAGTTTAACCTACCATACCTGAATTGGGTTAAAATTGATTACGATAACTTCAACGTTCCTCTTAATGCGACAAGTAACATTGAGCTTTCATTAATTGATGGTATGTCCTTATGCGGATTGAGCCAGTTCAACGGAGTTTAGACTGAACACTTGATCTAGTATTCTTCTCCGATACCATGAGCGCTGAAACTGCAGTATTAGCCTCAGATGTTAAATTAATAGATAAAGATCGATATCATCCCGCATTAGATATTGCGCTTAACTTAAACCTATCTTCTCTATATAAAAACTCTATTAACAAACTTGAATTTGATTTTAGTAAATATAATTTTGTAGAACTTTTTAATTTGTTATGAACCATTGACTGGAATCAATTATTTTTTTATTTTTTTAAAATACACCCTTTAGCTGTTTTTACAAAACATTTCCTTCAAGATTTCAAGAAATTTAAGATCAACTAATCATGAGCCTATAAGGTTAACGCAAACATGTTTGCAGAATTCACCAAAAAAACGTTCATAGATACAAACGAAGTAAATTTTCCTCACTTTAATTCAATTAATTTTGAAATAAACGAAGATACTGTAACACAGAATATCATGAAATCGATTGAGTGTTTTAGTCCAGGCCCTGAGGGGGAACAATACTCCATCTTAAAAAAAATGTTTAGCTTATTTATCATATTCGTTATGTGTTCTCTTTAATGAGTCAGTAAATAGTTCGTTTATTCCTAATATCTGGAGAAGTTCATCTGTGCCCAAGAAAGGTCCTTAAAATGAAGTAATGAATTACAGACCTATAGCTAAATTATCTGTGATATCGAAACTGTCTATTGTATGTAACTTTACGTCCTGTTGTATTTCTTAATGGGTATTTGGATCAATTTGTTGTAAATTCTGGCATCCCTCAGGGAAGCCATTTATGTCCAATTTCATTTATAAATGATATAGTTTCGATCAAACAAAATTCTTCCGTCCATATTTATGCTGATTACATTAAGCTTTTCAAAAGTATAAAATTAATTTCTGACTTTTTACTTTTGCAAGAAGACTTGTTAATATTTAGGAAATGGTGCAATACAAATCGTCTCTTTGATTTGAATTATATGCGTTTGATACATGTCGTTGTCGTTGTTTGATTATATGTCGTTGTTAAGCTTCTCTTTGTTTCATTTGTAAGACCTATACTTGAATATAGCTGTTTAGTGTTGTCACCTAACTACTCCATTCTTATAACAAGTCTTGAAGCAATTCTGAGAAGAATTATGCGTTTTTGCCTTCGTTTTCTTTCATAGTCACATGAACTGAACATACACTTCCCCCTTACTCTCATATTCTCGTTTTAATAAACCTTCCAACATTATTATTATTATTATTATTATTATTATTATTATTATTATTATTATTATTATTATTATCATTATTATTATTTATTAATATCATATTCTCCTAACAATTTTTAGATATCTTATTTCTAATTTAATAATATATGTATTTTGTACAATTAATTAGAGAGAATAGGTTGTAGCATTTGACCAATTATAGAAAATATTTGCAATTTTGTTTTATAGTTGGAATTATTAATAGGTCAGTATCATCTCCATCAGTTCTAAGTCACTATCTTCCAATTGATTTAAATATTTATTAAATTTTACGTTTGTATAGAGTCTATAAACGATAACCTAAAATGCATTAACTTTAATTCTATGTTCTTTAACAGCTTAGAATAATTAGTTTAGATTATAAGTATTGTTTATATTAGTGTTAGCCAAATTGAGCATAATTCAAGTAACAGCTGTCAAAAAGACCAACTCCAAAAAAAGTATAGCCAAAATGAAAACGTATAAAAAATATCCCTTGTGAGCATATCTTATAACGCAGGTAATTCCTAATAAATACAAAAAATACAAATTTTCATTAAGAAAGGTAAAATATGATATAACATACACTCCGCTTTAACTGAATACGCACATAAATTTTTAAAAATACTTTTAACAATTTTTCCAAATATTGATGGGCATTGTGCCATCTGTCGGGTTAACTACTCCTTTAAGATGTTAAAAAAAATTAAAAGAACTATCCAAAATCAACCACTAGAAAAATTGAATATTTTTTGAGTCAACTGAATAGGTCCAAAAATTAAAATTGTTATTGGATTGAAATAAAACAAGTTTTTGTTAAGTTGGTACTACCACCTTTACTTTCAATCATTTCGTAAATTAATTCCGGTATGAATCCTACAGCGTTTTGATATAGTTCAACGATACTTCGCTAAACTCTAACTTAATTGCAGAAATTAAAGATTCTTTGTCTTCAAACTGATAACCAATTTCAACACCTGTGGGTACTAACCATCCCCAAGTATATTTAATAATGTTCAGATGAGATCAGTACGGCCGGCGGTTATTTAAGGAAGTGCAAATTTTGCTCCTTGCGCAACGAGTGAATATGCGTGTTATCATGTTGGTAGTCTAAGTTTATTGGTCAAAAATGTTAGATTATTAAGAAAAGTGTCTTTCCAAGATTTCCTTATACCCAACTGCAGTAATATTTGATGTAATGACCTCAACCTTAACTGTATAATAATATCTTCTTGACATTTGTGATAAAGCTTTTAAAATATTTTGACTTCCTCAAATCCTCAAAATAGAAGATTGAATCATCATCAGGGCTATCGAAATAAAATAGTTTTATCGTTTCAAAAATTAACGTGATACCACTTTTTCCAGATTATTTGAATTTTGAAAAACTCTTATAGCATAACTTTCCGTTGTTCGTCAAGTATCTGTTTTTTTTTTCAAGTTTAATTCGTTTAAAATGGCTTGCATTTTAATAACTCTTAAAACTGTTGAGAGACTTGCTAACTACGAAATTTTTTTGTTTTATTTTTCCCCATAGAATCACAAGAATCAGATGCACACCTTAAAATTGCTCATCTTCAAGCTGCAGTTTTTTTTACCTCCCTTTATGTTTTATCCGTATACGAATCTTTATGTTTTAAGTAAGAATAAAAGCCATTAACACTTTGGCCAATTTTATCAGCAGCTGCACGTGCGGTTAGGTCTTGGTGTCTAATCTAGACCAACCTACCCATGGGTCTTACAATTTTAGATCAGAAATAGAATTTCACTAAAAACACTAAAATTGTTGATTTTTTTCGAAGATGCCAATGGTCCGACGACGATTACCGTCTACTCGAAGCGATATGGTTCAATAATAACCGATATTTTTTTGTTGAGCGGTGTTTTATGACCATGCCACGGGCGATATGTGGTTCCAACAGGGTTGAGCATCAAGACACGCAACACTTCCAATAAAAACTTTATTGCGTGAGAAAACTCCTGATGGTCGCGTAATTTCACATTTTGGCAACGTCAATTGGCTTCAAAAATCATACAATTTGACGCTAGAGTCTAGACTTTCGTCAACGAAAATGTTTGATATGTCAAAGATTTTATTGATTTCATCGCGATTTTTGTCGAAGCTTAAAACAGCACGTACATATCTTCCTTTTGTTTCGGAAACTGAGTAAATTACAATTCAATCAATTTAAATCAGTTATCGTAGGTGGTCCTCAATAAACTTAATTTTTTTAGAAACGACACAACCCGTATGAACAAAAAAATATGGTACAAGCTGAGACTGAGAACAGACCTTTTCCATAGTATAACTATGTACGAGTATTACGTTATGGGTACTACTCTAGATGATTTCTTATCAATATTTTAAAATGTCAAATTTATTCTCATCAAATATGTAGGAATATTGTAAACATAATGTGTACGTATGTACATACATCCATACAACATTCAACGTAAACATTTAAATTGATTAAAAACAACGTATGTATGTATGTCTTAAATTATTATCAATACCTTATGATATTTTCAACATTATATTTACATACATACCTACTTGAGTGGCAGAAAGTAAATATTGCTGAGATTGGTGGTTTTTCAATTCAATTAATTATTATGGAATTGGAAAATTAAAACGACTTCATTTAATTTTTTAACCTTTCTTCAATGCCAAAACATCAGAACATCAATTGAAATCATATAAAATTGCCCCTTGGCTATGTATCATTACGATTACAAGATGAAAACGACTTTCTTGTCGTCAAGAGATTAAATCAAATTTTTCCTATCACATTACATCGTTTTGATAAATAACATTTTCTATTTGTATTCATCCTGCTCATCTTCTTCAACCAGGAATATCAATATATAAGAAATGCCAAGGAGCCAATCCGCATCATATCCTTCCTTACGTAAGGATATTTCAATTTGAAATAATATCCAATCAATACACTAGGTATTATTGTTTATACTCCTATTGTACATTAGCTTCTTTTGCTGGAAAAGTGTCCTTACAGGATTTCAAAAACTCAATTAAACTTTATAATACCTTCCGTTCGAATTATTTATTTTTCTTTGAAATGCAACACTTGAATAAAATGCATTTAGGGTGAATAAAAGAATCATAATGGTTTATAGTTTAAGTTGGCGGTTTTAAATTGATTTCAGTCACGTGTCTAGCAATAAAGCCAATTGGCCTTTTAAACATTTCACTTTTCAAAAGGGGAAAGTAAAGTACAAAGTTTACATGTTAGTAAACTTTAGTTAGCTAACAAGCTACTGTATAAGATTCTCATAAAGGACTCATTTTATAGCTATACATATGATGACACTTAGAATAACAGGAATTTGCATTTGATGTTCGAAAATTGTTTTTCTTTTAAAATTCAAAGCATCATGAGATGATGATGATTGTTCGATTCGAAGCTTAGACTTTCAGAAAGGACATACAAAAAAGTAAAAACCACAAATACACTGAAGCAAATTGAGGTTAGTCGGATAGCTGATAGCTGATAGCTGAAGACCATATCAGAAGGATTGACATTGAACAATAGGTTCTATTTTTTGTTCTAGGAAAATGTAGAAACATAAAACTGAGTATATACCTATTTTGGTAGAAGTAGTATGGTATATAGCTTGGGTAGAATGGGAACAATTAGTTTTTATAATGAGGAAATAAAAGAGGAGATTCTTGTGGCCACTTTATGGGTGTGCTGTGGAAATAAACTTCCTTAAGGTTGAAATGAGAATCCTTGTAATTGAATACGAATTGAAATCAACTGGCCATTTGTATCCGCTTCTGATCTGTAAAAAAGTAATTTATATTTCAATTAGTTATCGCGCTCGTAGTATCCGTGACGTGATGGTTAGTGCGTATAGGACTGTCATATGCCATCAGAAATCTAAGTTCAATCCCTGGCTAATCCTCTAAGAGTAATTCTTAAAACGGTTGGTTGTCTGCATTCCGGACAATACAAAAATTGTTGAATGCTGTCAGTCAGTAATCCCTGGTTCCTTACGAGCTGTAGGTCGACCAACTTTGAATTTTTGAATCACGTGATTGGATGCATACAAATCATGTTTAGGAATTTATCAAGTAATATTGTAGAAAATGCTTAGTTTTTTAATTGGTCATCTAAATAAATCTCATATTTTCTAGCTTTTTATTTTAAGCTAGTTCCGAGAAATTTAAACAGTGTTAAGGACTGCTTTAAATAGTTATGCACACCGTGACTTCAAACTTTTCGTTATTCAATAAAATTTCAAGTTTGTCAGTTAGTATACTCTCCACAATGATATGAAATTTTAGTCATAGTGAATTTGACAACTTTAGAAACTTATCATTAGCCCTTAAAAAATGAATTTTTGATACGCCTATATCATTTACATCTTTATGGAAACTATTTCGAAGGAGAATAAGGAGATTAAAGTTAAAAGGTGTCAAATTCAAGCGCAAAGTTGTTCATGCTTTCACGAAATAACATTAATATTTTAAGAACCTTCAGTCTTAGGACTTAAAACTCAAATATCAGATCAAACATTTTTAGTTACCAAAACAATGTGCGAAAAGTCGTTTGCTTATGACAAAAAAAACGCAGCATTCATATTTATGTTTTATTTTTATTGTTTTGGTTGATGGGTAAAAAAAATAAATCCTTAAAGAAATTGTTGACAATTTTTCCATTCAATGGAAATAATAGCAGAAAAGATTCGCTGATAATTTATATTCATACGATTAAGAGTTTGAATTGAACAGTCATTTTTTTCATAATTTACAGGCACTCAAGGGGCTATAAGTACCCTTTATATTTATATATTTATATTCAAACACAGTGCGAGCGTTAGGAAAAAAGGAAAGGATTTAAGAGTATTGCAATGCAACTGGCTAATTTGACAGAACGTTGTTTGTAAAACAACGAAAGGTATGAAACATTGCGGCGGTTTTCGAGGGATGTAAATGTTTTGGTTACATTTCTATTGCCTATCATTTTCAAAGCCCTTTTTTAAATTCTTTCCAAGAGATTTAAACTTTCTTTTAAGGCACCTGCCCAGATATGTGAGTTATATTCAAGATTTGGACGAATTAAGGCTTTGTAAATTGCAGTCAGATCAGAAGGGCTGACAAACTTCTTGCACCGTCGGAGAAATCCTAAGCACCTAGCAGCATTTTTGGCACTGTCGAATATGTGATCATTCCAAAAGAGGTGATCTGCGATACACATACCGAGTACTGAAAGTTGATTAGTTTCCTGGTTGCAAATGCCACTCATTAATAGTGGCATCTGGAGTGGGTTACGCTTTAACGACAGGAAACAGCGTTGAGTTTTTAAAGCATTACAAGCTGAGGGTACTGTCATCAGTGAAACAGTTTAATGGATTAGAAGTGACAGACAAGATATCATTTATGAATATCAGGAAGAGAGTCGTTAGAAAGGTAGTTTGTAATCCAACTAAGAAGATATTCATACTAATACCAAAAGCACACATTTTTGATAAGAGAGTTTGGTGCCAAACTTTATCGACATATGCCTTTGAAATATCAAGCGCAATAATCTAACCTTCTCAAAAACGATGTAAGGATTTGTTCCACTGTGCCTTTAATAAAGTTTCTCTTGACAAATTACTTTATTTTTAAATAATATTATGAAAACTCATCTTGTTATTATTATCTGCAAAAGTAAAACGTATTTAAAGTCGATGATTCCTTTGATAGTCCTAAAGATACGGAAGGTCGAAAATAGGTATTCCAAACGAAGTTACAAATACAATAAGATAAACTTGTATAAAACTCTATAATCTGATTTTTAACCAAAGCAATTCAATTTTAGTATTTGAAATATATCTTCTATTTCTATTTTATTTATAAACTATCAAAATACTGAATCTTTTTCAACAACAGAACAGAATATTCGTTCTATCCAATTGGACACACATAATTTTCTTCCTTCTTTTGATGAATGATAACAATTATTGGCTGTTTCCTGCTGTTAGAATATAAAAGTAAAACAATTATGTCAATTAGTCCATCCCTATTTTATTTATCAATAGGGTCTCAGACAAAATTATTAAGATGATTACATGTTGCAATTAAGTTTCTATTGTTGTGATAAAATCAGTAACCCGCAGTTATATGGCTTTACAAATATTTTTTGGCGTAGGTGCTTACATTTTTCCTAATTATTTTAAACAATTTTCGACAGAAAATAATAATTATTGTAGCTCCAATAACAAAACCTTTGGTGGATACGAGTATTTTGCTTGATAAATTATTATTAAATTTTTGTATTTCCTTAATAATTATG
This sequence comes from Eupeodes luniger, assembly GCA_951509635.1. Classification (NCBI taxonomy): domain Eukaryota; kingdom Metazoa; phylum Arthropoda; class Insecta; order Diptera; family Syrphidae; genus Eupeodes; species Eupeodes luniger. The sequence continues at coordinate 49,390,536 of OX608075.1, read as the reverse complement.
ATTTCTTCCTTAAATCAAAGTGGTGAGAGTTTGAAAGAAATAAAATACGTACTTTCATTTGCATGAACGTACATAGGACTTTCCGCAATGTTATCGTAAGCGTAATACATGAAGTTATAAAACCTATTCTCAAATTTTAGCTTAAGTATAGTTTATAATAATGAAAAAGGAGACTCTCTAACTGCACCAATTATAGAAGAATCAGTCTACTTTACATCGCCTACAAAATCTTCTCTACCGTAATATGTAAACGTCTAAAGCCCATCGTTAACAACCTGATAGTTCCTTGTCAGTGTAGTTTAAGACCAAAAAAGTCTACAGTCGATCAAATATTTACATAAAAGCAGATCCTGGAAAAACCCCAAGAACATCAAATCGACATCCACAATCTCTTCATCGATTTCAAGGCCGCATATGACAGCGCCTACAGGGACGAGCCATATAGAGATATGTCTAGTTTTGGCATCACTGCCAAACTCGTCCGTTTGTGCCGGATGAGCATTTAGATTTCGCACTACTCCATTAAGGTTGCAAACAATTTAACAGAACCTTTTGATGTCAAAAAAGACTTTAATGAAGGTGACGCGCTATCATGAATTTTCTTTATCATCGTCCTTGAAAGAATAGTGCAGAGCTCCCACGTCTGTCCAATTACTGGCATATGCTGATGTTATTGATATAATTGGAAAGTGCGCACAAGTGGAAAGTGACCTCACCCAACTTGGAGTGCGAAATTGGAGACATCCAGCTGGGGACCGACCTAGATGGAGAAGTTTGTTGGGTGAGGCCCTAGTTCACACAGGACTGTAGCGCCACCTTAAGTAAGTAAGTAAGTTATTTTCTTTGACGTGTGTTTTTCAATCGAGCAGCACTTTTTTCGGAGTTGGTCTTTTGACAGCTGTCACTTAGTTTATTTTATTTGTCATTTCATAATGAATAGCTTTACTCCTGGACAATTCAGGTCAGGTTCAGAGAACATAAAGAATTCAAGGAATGCAGTCGACTGGATTCTTTGAACGATTTCCAATAATTACACTGGTGGCCTTAATTCAAATTCGGCTTCATTTACTCTATTTCGTAAGGTTTTTGAGATTTACCTTTTCAAAATTCGAAAAAAACACGTAAGAAGGCTTTTTTGAGGATGTCTAAATTCATGACGTAGCTTTCCTTTAATAAAATTCATGATAGTTTTGAAAATCTTTAATCCCTTTCTTCAATATTCGGTTGAAATATTTATAGTATTTCATTTCATAAGTTGTTACACTTATTTCATTTGTCTCAAGGCTAAAGCATTTGTGCAAAAAAAGATTTTCAACAGAAAATGGCAAAACGGATTGAAAGTACTTTTTAACCCTCGTCTAAACAATTCTATCATATCAAGCTTTTCAAATATCGGGTGATTTTTTAAGAGCTTGAAAACTTTTTAAAAAAAAAAAACGCATAAAATTTGCAAAATCTCATCGATTCTTTATTTGAAACGTTAGATTGGTTCATGACATTTACTTTTTGAAGATAATTTCATTTAAATGTTGACCGCGGCTGCGTCTTAGGTGGTCCATTCGGAAAGTCCAATTTTGGGTAACTTTTTCGAGCATTTCGGCCGGAATAGCCCGAATTTCTTCGGAAATGTTGTCTTCCAAAGCTGGAATAGTTGCTGGCTTATTTGTGTAGACTTTAGACTTGACGTAGCCCCACAAAAAATAGTCTAAAGGCGTCAAATCGCATGATCTTGGTGGCCAACTTACCGGTCCATTCCTTGAGATGAATTGTTCTCCGAAGTTTTCCCTCAAAATGGCCATAGAATCGCGAGCTGTGTGGCATGTAGCGCCATCTTGTTGAAACCACATGTCAACCAAGTTCAGTTCTTCCATTTTTGGCAACAAAAAGTTTGTTAGCATTGAACGATAGCGATCGCCATTCACCGTAACGTTGCGTCCAACAGCATCTTTGAAAAAATACGGTCCAATGATTCTACCAGCGTACAAACCACACCAAACAGTGCATTTTTCGGGATGCATGGGCAGTTCTTGAACGGCTTCTGGTTGCTCTTCACTCCAAATGCGTCAATTTTGCTTATTTACGTAGCCATTCAACCAGAAATGAGCCTCATCGCTCATCGGACGTAAAGCGCGAAACACATTTCGAACCGAACACTGATTTTGGTAATAAAATTCAATGATTTGCAAGCGTTGCTCGTTAGTAAGTCTATTCATGATGAAATGTCAAAGCATACTGAGCATCTTTCTCTTTGACACCATGTCTGAAATCCCGCGTGATCTGTCAAATACTAATGCATGAAAATCCTAACCTCAAAAAAATCACCCATTATATAAAAAATAATTTTGAAAACGTGTATTTTTAAAACAAAACTTATTTTTTTTTTAAATAAGTGAATGCATTAAACTTATACCTTGCTCAAAACTTCATATAGATTCAAATAAAGTCTAATAATCAATGAGAGTTTCCAGAGAGTAAGTAGGATACTAAAACGATTCCTAGAAGACAAAGATTTGTACTTTGCAAAATAACAAAATAATTATACAATTTAATGTTTGAGGATATGTTGTGCTTTACTTAGCCTTAAAAACTCCACTTTTGGTTGTCTTTAAAAAGTAAATTAGGTGGCGCAACAGTCCGTTGAGAACTAGGGCCCAGGGACTTACAACTCTCAACCATTCCTGTGTGCGAGTACTGTTGTCAGGGATGGAGAGGACCAACAGTTTTAAGCCGAATCCGAACGGCTAATTTGAGAAAGCACTTTCCATGACAAGAATTACTCTTGGAGAATTTGTCAATTCCTCGCAAGAGGCAGTACCCGTGAAAGAAACTTTAGATGGCATAGGCAGGGGTCGAACCCAAGACCTCTGGAATGACAGTCCAACGCACTAACCATCGTGCCACAGGTTGTCTTTACAATTTTTAAAGTTGCATATTTTAAAAACCTGATGTTACAGAAACATTTTAAGGTGAAATTCGAATTTAGGACAACTTAATTCTATAAAAAAGTATTGTTTTTTCTCTACGAAAGATAAAAAAACGTAATTTTGTCGACGAGTGTTGCTTTAGGCATAAATTGTTAAATTTTTGGCGCTTACGATAATTTGGTGGAAAGCCCAAGATATGCAAAGCACATTAACCTTTCCAATAGCAATATTTTGTTCGTTTATATGATATAAGCAATGTTATTAATTTTTAAAAGAACATTATTCAATCAACAATTTTACTCAAGTCTCGCTCAAAATGATTGATCTCAGCTTTAATGCCAGCCCTTTAACGTTGTGACTATCGACCTCTAGTGGAACACACTGTTTCTATATTGATATTTTGGATACTTCTTCACGTAACTTTAAATTAAGAATTAAAAAAATGTCTATGAAAAGTCGATGACAATAAGAAAATAACCTCAAGGATTAAAATATGGACTTCCCGAGAGCAAATCTTAAGCTTCTCTAAAGGCCTCGATATTGACACTAATGCGCTTTTGTGTTGTTGTCTAGAATTTTTTATAGAAGAATCCATCTAAGAGTATTTGTTAAACCCTTTACCAAACCAAACCCTGTACCACATCTCTATGGTACAACTTTACACAATTGTTCCCAAAAATTGGCAAGATGGGAGTCGAGGTATTATAAAATTATCTTTAGAGCGTCAATAGTCCTTATGTGTTAATGCTACCTAACCATGTGAACCTGGTGAACAGATCAAAATCTCGAGACATTAACTTTCTCTTCCAAGGGCTTTTTAAGTGTGCATACAAATGTGGATAGCTCACGGACGACTACTTTTTAGGCTGTCCTCTATTTTTTTTACTGTCCTCTTAACGACATAGCAAACTAGCAGAGAATCCGATTTCCGAACATTATTGCGGTTCCGGGATAGTTTTAAAATAAGAAAAATTCGCCACAACTCATGCCTTACCTTTCTTAAGCAATTATTGCGAAAGTAGCAAAACTGAAACCAAATTGGTATTTATTCATTGTTTATTAAAATTCAGGAAAATAAGATGACCATTTAATATCAAATGTCTTTGATGCATGAATGTTTTGAGCAAGAAGGTCTTGATGTTTTGTAACAGAATTTATGCTCTATTTCTAAAACTTAAAAAAAAGATATTTTGAAAATAAGCCTACTTGTTTCGTTTTCTTTCTGAATTGCGTTGTTCTTATTTATTACTTCTTTGAGATATTACTTAAAGACAAATCTGATAAAATAACACATATACTTGTCTTGTTCAACATTTTATAAGTAAAAATATTATTATTTTTAACTCTCCTTTTATCAAAGAATGTGCTCCTACAAAAAAAAAAAAAAAACAAAGAACACGGTGTTGTACAGTTTTTGAAATAATTTGCCCAAAAAATGTTCTTTGGAATAAATAGTTACATAGTTGTACGCACAAGCTTTCCAGATTAGACTCCCTATTCAAAAATTGGGTTATGTTTTCTAATATTCCCAAACTTAGTTGAGTATGACATCCCAGCTACAATTGGACTATAAATAGCCCAGTGTTGTTTATGGGCAAAAAATCTTTATTTTATTTCCCATTGTTACGTTTTTTAAATAAAAATAAATTCTAATCGAAGTTTTTTTATTAAAATTGGGGTACTTTTTCAGCATAGATTTTGGGCTACAAATACTTTTAAATTGGACTTGTGAGCTAGTTCACGACATGGCAACCCTGTGTATATGAATAAATCAAATGTTTTCTATTTTAAATGTTCCTTGTATGGTAAGAACTTCCTGAACCTCTTTTTAGGGAATTATTAAATTTACAAAGGAGGTATCTACTAATTTTCAACAGCATTGACATTTTTCAACATTTAAAATTTTTAAAAACCATTATAACTTCTAAAAGCTTGCATGTAGCAATAAGTAACAAAGCTAACAAATTTAATTTTTGTATAGTTTAGAAAACTTACCTAAAATGTCAAATCTTATAAACTGAAACCCTTTAACACATTTTTTGGGACCTTTAGCAACTTCTATCATATATCGGTTAAAATAGGAAATAAAATAATCGATATGAAAATCAATATATTAAATATCTAAAAAAAAAAACATCCTTTTTTAAATTTACATATTTTGAAAAACCCTTAATTTTACTTTTAATTTATCGCTTAAAAAAATAAACTATTGTTGTAATAAAATAATTTCATTATGTCAAAGAATAAAGTATATTAGCATGAATTTGTTATAAATATAAATAAACCGATAATTCATAATTATAACAAATGAAATAACCCAAGAAGATAGCATCGTTTCAATATAATAATAATTACTTTTGGTTATAAGGACGTGCTTGCAACGCAACGGCAAAAGATTGCATTTAGTTAAAAGGAACTCCCTAGCCTCGTCGTTGTCTCGTTGCCTGGTGGAAATTATATAAAATATAAAATTTGTATGAAACTACAGTAATAAATGTTCTTCTGGTTGGTTCTGGGTTACATCATTTTCGGTGTTGGTTTTCAAACTATCAAATATCCAGTTAACGGATTCTGAATTTTAATTGCTAAATTTTATTATTATTTTCTTATTACATCGCGTAGGGATATTTTTGTTTTTTTTTTTCATAACATATATTTGGAGTTTATGAGATGCGTCCATGTAAAATAAGGTCATTTGGACTTGACGTTTGTAATATTATACGTAGTGTGCCATATTTTAAGAGTTTGTTTCTGTTTCAATATTAAAGGTGTTTGAATTCCTGTAATCGGATATGATGACTTTATCCTATAATTAATATCGCAGGCACTTAAAAGCTTGGTTTTGTATTTTGCTTTTACTTGGAATAGGTACTTATATTCATTCCTGCCTTGTTATTAAAAATATAAGAGGTGTGGGAGTTTAATTAATTGTTATGCAAGTATTTGAAATTTGTTTATAACTTGATGTACTTGAGCTTGTCCTATTATTTTTCAAATAGGTTTAGAGATTTTTTGAGTGTGTAAAACATGTAATTCCAAAAATGAATATTTACTACTGACCTATACGTTTAAATAGAGTTTTTCCTTAGTAAAACATTTTATTAACTCTTAAAATTAAATTTCTACGTAGAAAACTCTCCTTTGTTTCTGATGCCATAAGCGATTTTTAAATAAACACAGAATTACTAAATGTCAATTTTAGAGGGTTATTCAATAAGATTAGGCAGGTTCAGACGACATACGGGACTTGAAATTAAGACAAGAAGTTTCTAGTATCTGATTGACCAGCTGCCAAAAAATTGCTTTCTAATTAAAGCTGCTTTATAAGAAAGTTAACTAATGGAAAGTTAGTCAAGAAAAATCTCCCTAACTGTCAAGTCAAGTATACTTATGCCAAAATGACAGCTGATCATGTCTTTTTCATTCAACTGATAGCTTAACTTTATTACTCTGTGATTTAAGGTTTAATTGACAAATTGGAAAAGGAATAAGTAATATTTCTTAAAAAACAAAATAAAAGTCGAGATGGACTTGCAGCTTCCCTGAAAAGTGTTTTTGGAAGTTTTTGTACCACGAACTGAAGGTAGAGGTGTGTGAAGTAAAGTACTGAGCTTAAAATGTATATGACACTTGAAAAACTAGCTAGTTGTCTTGGGCAAAATTTACGTTTAAGGAACCTACCCATTTTTCATTCTGAATAGCCCACTATATTTGAATAGTTGTCATTGAAGCTGTCATCTTCTGACATTTGACAAATCGAATGTACACTTTTCAACAAACAACGCAGCATTCAAATTGTTAAAATATATGAAAATATTGCAGTCCAACGTTCTCAAGACTAAAACACTTTTGGGTCAATGTGAAGCCCCTTCCTAACTGGACTGGATACATTTGAGCAGTTGCGATAAGTTAGTGATGAGAAAAGTCGAAACTTTGTGCGTAACTCAAGAACAATTGAAATTATTAATTTCCCATAGGAAGTTATTGTAATGGGTCCGATTTGTCAAATTGAAAATTTTGACATTTCTCGACGTTTCAAGGTCCCTAGAGTCGAAATAAAAGATTTTTAGAAAGATGTCCGTACGTCCGTATGTCCTTACGTCCGTACGTTCGCGACGTTTTTTTCGTCGTCCATAGCTCAAGAACCAGAAGAGATATCGACTTCAAATAAATTTTGTTATACAGATAATAAGGCAGAAAGATGCAGAAAGGTCTCTCAAGAAAATTGCGTGGGTGGTTTTTTTACCATAGCAGTTTAAACAAAAGGTGAAAATTTTGGTTAACCCTAAATATCTCACGAACCAATAACGAGAGACTTGAATTAAATTTTATATTATATATTGTAATGCGGTACCAAAAAAATATATTGGAAAAAAATATATTTTTGGAACAAAATCCAATTAACGTTTTTTTATAAATCAAAAAAACTGAAAAAAAAATATTTGTCACCTCGAAAATTATACGAACAAAAAATGATTTTATCTCCAAAACAATTTTTTGCAACGAAAAATAACGTTTTTAAAATTTTGAGAAAAATTGAATTGACAGTTTTTTTTATAAAAAATAAAAACCTAAGAAAAATATTACTCAAAGTTGGTAAAAATTGATTTTCGACTCAAATATCTTTTCAAAAATTTGAGATTATGGCTTGCAACTAATTTTATCTTATAAGAACTATTGTTTTTAACAATCGAAAAAAAATTTGAGAAAAATCAAATTGACAGTTTTCTTACAAAAAATTAAAAATCTAAAAAAAATTATCAAAAGTTGGTAAAAATTGATTCTCGACTTAAATATCTTTTCAAAACTTTGAAATATTGGCTTCAAACTTATTTTATCTTTTAAAAAATGTTGTTTTAAACATTCAGTACAATTTTGAGATTTAAAAAAAAAAAAAATAAAAACCTGAAAAAGCAATACTAAAAGATCGTAAAAATTCATTTATAACTCAAATATCTTTTCAAAACTTTGAGATGTAGGCTTCAAATTAATTTTATTTTATAAAAAAGTATTGTTTTCAACATGGGATAAAATTTGGAGAAAAATCGAATTGACAGTTTTTTTTTTAATAAAAATCTAAAAACTTGGTAAAAATTTACTTTCGACTCAAATATCTTTATAAATTAAAAATATTGGCTTCAAACTTATTTTATCTCAGTAATTTTTTATAAAAATCGAACAGTCAGTTTTCATTCAACATTAAAATCTACCATAGTACGCAAATGCTACTAAAATTGGTTAACGACGTAAAATCTCGTTAACAAAAATAGATTTTTAAATCAAACTAAATGAAAAATAGTGTTGGTTATTTTTAAATTTTTTAGAATAATTTAACTAATAACTTTTTTATCAAAACACGAAAACCTACAAACCTTTTATGCAAGACAAATCTACAGACGCGATAGGAAGCTATCAGTGTGGGTCGCATCCCAGCCTCTTTTTGCTTCTGACTGTAGCCCGTAATATTAACCAAAGTCCAAGTTTGTCTATTCCCCGTCGACCTTTAAAATTTCACAAACCACATTATACACCTTATTGTGCATAAAGGCATTGAAAGTTCAGTTAATACGAGAGCTCAATCTTCACTGAATGGCTCCTTGAAATAAATGCAAATGATCCAAATTTTGATCGAAAAAACATGCTTCACAATCAAGATTCAAGACCTTACAGAAAAAATAATAAAATAGAAAAGTTTTTAATTGTCCATTGTCCAAAGAGTGGGTAACAATAGAGCAGCATTAACACAAAATGTCTCTTTAAATGTGATAAATCTTATGTAAATATATTTACTACATACTTGTGGCTCAAAAATAACATTTTCTAATTGTAGAGAAAGCAACAAGTAGAAGTGCAATCAAAATTGTTTTTTTTTTCGTAGGAATTTCTTGAAATAGTGAGAAATATTTGTTTACACCAAATTTTACATAATAGCCCTTAGTCTGAGGTCATTTTAAGACGAAAAACTTATGAAGTAAGATAAAGATTTGATTACTACTTTCTTTACTAATTTATCGGTTGTATAGCGAACCAAAACAATTTATCAATTTATAGAATTCAATTACGTTTTCTTAATTTACTGATTTATGATAAACAACTTTAGATTCTTTTCATTAAAAAATAGTTCTCTACATTGCATGCCATTTTCATATTTTGCTTGAAAAAAAAAAAAGAAACATACAAAGAATGTCATTAGATAAAGAAAGCTTGGTAGTTAACTACCTACATATGTACATAATTCCTTGAAATATGCCAATTTTGAAAGTAAAAACATTTACACTAGAGCTAGCCGCTCGAACTAATTAATTGGGTGTAGTGCACATATTTATAGAAATCAGGCTAAAACTTCAATGTTCTCTGAGAAACTACACAGAAATTCACTTCATCTAAGTACTATAATACAAGCACCAAGAAGCAGAAGCCTTTATTTACAAACGACGACGAGGGTTCTCAAGAAAATAGGGTATTATCAAAAAAAGAATTTAATCAATTTGTATAACTTCTTAGTCCTGACATTTTTGGAAAAGATATACTCTTTATTTTATAAAATATAATCCACATTCTATTAAACAATAGTTTTCATTGATTATGTTTAAGTTGATAGAATAGAGTAAAACCTGTTTAAGAGACACTTCAAAATGTTATAGTCTTTATTTAACTTAAACAAATTCCGCTTAAATAAAAAAAAATCTCTTAAATGGATTTAAAAATTACATTAAACTCTAAGTCTAAGGATTTCTATTCAAGGAGTGCCCATTCTACTTGTGTTTTTTAAGGATCGACTGCGAATTTTTTAACTATGACCAAATGTTATTGTAGCATTCAAAAATATACCCGTCTTCATTGCTTTTATTCGGATTTGGTTATTTTGATGGTTTGTGTTTTAATTAAGTTTTAAATTTAAAACTCTTTAGTAATTTGAGTAAAAAATGGAAAATTTCCGATTGAAAAGGCATAATTACGAAACAGCACACACTTTTTGACTGGTCTGAAACCGGAAGCACATTCATTTTCTCATTTAGTATATTTTTTCACTTACTTTACTTTACTGGATTTATTTTGCACAAAGTTTCTAAACTATTGGAGCCAAAAAATAATACCAATTTAGTAGCTCTTGGACTTTTTTTTTAAATTAAAAAATAATCAAAATTTGTTTTTAACTCCAATAATTGAAAATAAAAATATGGAGAATTTTATAGACACCGATGTGGCAAAAAAACGTAGATTTCAGAATGGTTTACAATGTCTTCAGTATAAATAAGTTATTATCTACACTTCTACACTAATATTATAAAGAGGAAAGATTTGTATTTTTGTATGTAACGAATAAACTCAAAAAGTACTGGACCGATTTTAATAATTCTTTTTTCATTAGAAAGCTACATTATAACTTAGTAACAAAGGCTATATTTAGTACTAGATTACTATAGAAATCTTTAGGAATTCTTATTAAAACCAAAGGAAGGTGTAAAAAAATAGCCATAAAATGTCTTTCATCGCATACACTGCGAAGAGTATTAATGGTAGGACAAAAAAATGTTTTCTTATCTAGTGATTCATGGTCGTTTTAATTAGCATGCTTATAACTTAAATATCTGTACCTATTTATGTCTACCCGTGCGAAGCCGGGACGGGCCGCTAGTTAGTGATAATATGGAAGTTTGTAGAGCGAGTTTGAGAAAATAATTTATTTCGGTACATTGTTTTATGTTTTTGAATATTATACGACTAAAAATGAAACAAGTATCTTCATTTAATATCAAAATAAAAATCGAGAAATTTGTATCATGTGATTATGAAGTAGGTACATATATATAATCAAGCAACTTTAAATATTGCGTTAATTCCACTAGCTTAGATTTGTTTGTGAGTAGCTTTGTTCTGTTGGGATCAGGCTTTTATAGTACGAAAATTTCGTTGTTTCTCTGATTGCTATTAACACCCAAATTCGGAAATTTTGATTAAAAACTAGGCAAACATTATAAGCAGTTCATTATTCCATCAACTCTTATTCTATTCAAATTACATAGCTTACTGCATCTACATAAAGTTATTCCAGACTTTCTTGATTGATTTCGAAAATCCTTTATAACCTTTGTATAGAACAAATAAACAAACGATAATTAGTAATTATTCTAGAATGGCACATACCTCAAACTTTCAATCTATTGAAGTTAATTGTTAAAAATGCGTTATGAGAGTATTCCCCAAGAATGACTAAAGCTGTCAAGGTTACAATCTTGTTGTCACCAAATATAAATTTGTCTATTAATTTGTTTGTATGATTGTATTATCATCTCTACAGAAATTAAATTCAACTTGAAACACAAAAAGTTTGTCTATTTTATGTGACTCTTATACGGGCCACCACTGTACACAAAATTGAATATGTTAAATGTTTTATTACAAACAAAATAATAAGTGTCATAAATTAACCCTTAATTAAAAGTAAATTTTATTTGTATTAAGTTTTTACTTGCGACATATAGGAACTACATACGAGTATATGGAACGTTTTGCATTTGAAAAATTTCGAACTCGAGGTTTTGATCAAACATGACATAACGATGGTAGAGAAGTCGAAAAAAGTGGGTCCCCCATGCCATCCGTCTATCTGTCTGTCCTAGCGCCTACATCCCAACCATTGGGTAGATTGACTACAAATTTTGAAAACTAAGGTTTTAAGCCGATTCGAGTTAGGCGTTTTTTCATTTTTTAATACTAAAAATAACAGAAGTCCCCATACAATTTTGCTGGTCAAAAATTCGAATTTTCTTAAAAACGAACCGATTTTTAAAATTTTCGAATTTTCTTAAAAACGAACCGATTTTTCAAATTTTCTCTCAAAAAAATTGTTTTTCTTAATTTGGCTTCTTTCAATAAAACAAATATTTGTGAATTGCTCCAGAAGGGTACCCCTCATAGAACCGGTTTTTTGTTTTTAAGTTTTCTGAAGAACTAATCAACCGATTTTAATAATTTCTGTACAAGACTGTTTTAATAATATTTGATAATCAAAAATGTCATTGTTTTTGTTATTGGTTTAAACAAAAAAAATATTAATTTATATTCTTCGAAATTTGATATCTCAAAAATGTCCTAATTTTGTTACGAAATTGAAATGTAAAACGTATATTAATAAGCTCTAAATAACTGCATATAATATTTTTAAACTCAAATTAAAAAATGTTATATGTACATACAAAATTATTAAAAAAGAAAAAAACGATCTAACGATTTTCAAATACAAATTTTGAAAAATTAAGGTTTTTTTGAAAGTTCAAATGTCATTTACATTTTTGAAAACACACTTTTTTTGCAGGTACATTTTTAAATATTAAAATACAGGAAATATTTTTAAACAGACTTTTATGAAAAACTTTTAATTCTCAAATGCGGAAAGCACAATTTCTTAGTTAATTTTTGGGTAAATATATGTATTTAAATTGTATTTACATAAGAAACAAAAAAGTTACTTTATAAATTATAACATCTAATGATTAAAAATAAAAACTTAAGTACTTCCAATAATTTATTACACAGACGACGTTAAAATTAAAATTACAGAAATGAAGGTAACATAAATCTTGAAAGAGCACCAGATATATGTAGATTGTTGGTTATTTAGTGTTTGCATTAATTCAATAAAGACTTAGTTAGAAACATTTGACATAATGTACCAATACGGAGACTTTGATTTTTTATCGAGCAAGGACAAAAATTATCATTAACACATGCCTATTTTTAACCACAAAAAATATGTAAATTAGTAAAGTCCTTTTATTGACACGGGCAATTTCAATTTTTTAAAACCCCAAAATACACATTTATCATTTGATAAACAAATCCTTTTTATATAAACCTTCTGTCAAAAATGATAGATATTTAAGAATTACCTACCTTTAAAAACTTTCACCGAAAACTAGGAAATTCAAATTTCAGAAAAAAACTGTTTTAGCTCCGGATAAGCTTTCTTAACACTTTCAATCACTCCAAAAAATCAAAAAATTTAAATCTTCTTTAAAACTTTATTACTAAAGAACACTTCCTGCAAGCAATCAGCGATAACAACAATTTATGTTTTCTTCTTTTTTCGTAAATGCCACTTAAAAAACTGCTCTTTCGAGATATGATCCTCTCAACACGAAAACACAGTGATTACTCGATAGCAGTTTGACTTTCCATCGCCTTTTTATACCATCTGTAATCTAGGAAACTTACCTACATGTTGTACTTACTTCAAGGAACCAACCAGGATATTCCATTGTATGCGTGTGGGTGGCAGGCCGGGTGGATGGCGATGGGTGGATAACGAAGGAGATATGGCGGTCGGTCGGTCGATGGGTGGGAGACAACAGATATCCCTAAAACGTGCGGAACTAGCACTTTAATGTAACAAACTTCGATTGAGTATGATTTTCAGTACTTACCAAAAATATGCTTTTGCGCTCTATTTGCAGGATGATCCGAGAGGGTGGTTATATAGCTTCTTAGCTTGGTTTGGTTTGGTATGGCTTGGCTTTATTTTGTATAGAAACAATTCACTGAGCGTGCATACCACCTGTTGGGCACTATTCTGTGTATACAATATACATTTTGATGCATTCTGGTGGGAAAACCTGTTGCTTGCGCAGGATTTTTATCTCGCCCCTTGTTTGTGCTTTTTATTTTGTTGGTTCTTGAAAGGCATATTGTGAGTAGAAATAATTTTGAAAACTTTTATATGATCATAAATAACCACATCGGTTTGATTAGATGCAAATTTTCCCAGTGGGTAAAGTTTAATAATGATGTATGACTATTATCTGCGATAATGAAATATCTGTGGAATGTATTGTATATGATTATGAACTAAATAAACATTTTTGCACAACAAGACTTTTGATTTATAAGGACAATTAAGGTAATAAGGTAACTTATTATACGATTCAGGAGTCGCCAACACCAACGCCAACGTGCTTTGAAAGTTAATCGAACCTTATCGCAGCTATATTTATTGAAAGATGCATTGATATTGTGTGCATCTTGTTTTTACGATGCAAATTATAAAACTTTTTACTTTGGTCGATCGCAGAAGCTATATATTCCTTTTCCATATTAAAAAAAAAAAGCAATCGGGGACACTGTTGGAAAATGTTTTCTTTCTTGTAAGTAGCTACATTCTTTTATGTTAATTTATTTTAACAAGTGAATTTGATTTAGTAAAAGTAAGTATAATGTTCATTTTATAGTTACACAGTGTTTATACTAACGCAGACTTTTAGTTTTCGAGTTAACAGTTTGATGCTCTTCGATAGATGATTTTAAGTGAGGACAAAGAATGGATACCTATACATATTAAATTTTTAAAAAGATATTTATTTTTACAGAAAAAATAAATACCATTTGAGTGGGATTATCAAAAAAAAAAAGGATAAATAGCTGCAGGATGTATGTAGTAATTCTTTTTGATAGAAAATTGTCTTGTGTAAAATAGGTAAGTATTTAAATAAATTTAAAGCCTCAAGGAGTTTCTTAAAAATGTCCTTCTATGAGATATTTTTTTTCAATTGCATAAAAAGTGTATTACTCGGAATATTTGTTTGTTTGTTTTTTTTTTTTTTTTATTTTAAGTCTAAATTCAGAAAAGGGTATTTTAAGAATAGGTAAAATTAAATAATTGACTACTTCATTACTTTTTGTGTACAGTCCGCTTAGGCGCTCAGGGTAGGGAAAGGTTTTTAAGAATCGCAGTTATTTTTAAATATGCTTTTATTGTTTTGAAGAAACTGGCCAACCCTTTTAAAACGACGTATGAAAAAAGAGGCTGAGATGATAAGTTCTGTCATTTAATAAAAAAGAGGCGGGGATGCGATAACTTCATATCCTGTCTGTCGATTTGTCTTGCTTAAAACTTTAGCAAATTATTTATAACAATATTTTTTATGAGATGAATAATGTGAAGTCAATATCTTTCTGTGTTCTTCTAATAATTTAGTCAAAAACCATTTCATATCAGTTTTTTGTTGTTTTAGTAGATACTCGTGTTTTTTTTTTTAAAGTTATCAGTTGAATTAGGTATTCTAAAAAAATTTAAAATTACCAACAATATTTTGCATGTGATGAAAAAGTTTGATTTCAAAGTCTATTTTTGTTAACGAGATTTTTAATCGAAATTAATTATTACGAATCTTAGTAGCATTTCTTGAAAGTTTTTATTTCTTGTATAAACAAATACAGATTGGATTTTTCTAAGAAAATTTAGCACAGAATGAAATTTTAAATAGATATTAAAGTCGAAAATCAAATTTTACCAAATTTTGTGCAATGTAATATTTTTATAAGTTTTTATATTTTTTATGTAAGAAAAAAATGTAAATTCTATTTTTTCAAAATTTTACCCGATGTCAAAAACGTTTTTTTTCGTTGCATAAAGTTATTTTGCAGAAAAAATAATTTTTTGTTCGTAAAATATTCGAGGTGACAATTATTTTTTTCAGTTTTTTGATTTATGAAAAAACCATTTATTGATTTTTTTTTTCAAAATTATATCAGTTTGGTATCACGTCACAATATATAGTATAAAATATAACTCAAGTCACTGGCGATTGGTTCGTGAGATATTTTGAGTTGACCAAAATTTTCACTTTTTTGGAATTACTATGGTAAAAAGATACCAACTCAACTTTGTGAGAGTCCTTTCTGTGTTATTATCTGTATAACAAAATTAATTTTAAGTCAATATCTCCACTGATTCTTCAGATTTGTACGACGAAAAAAGCGTCTGAACGTACGAACGTACTTATACAACCACACACAGACATCTCGCTAAAAATCTTTTATTTATATTCTGGGGAAACTCCGAAAAACGTCAACATTTTCAATTGACAAATCGGACCAATTACAATAACTTCCTATGGGAAGTTAATAAATTAGATGGCGCAACAGTCCGTAAAACCTAGTGACTTACAACTCTCAACCAATTCTGTGTACAAGTAATATTGTCGGGGATGGAGGGGACCTACAGTTTTAAGCCGAATCCGAACGGCTAATTTAAGAAAGCACTTTTCATGACAAGGATTACTTTTCGAGGATTTTTTAATTTCTTGAAAATAAAAACTTTAGATGGCACAGGCAGGGATTGAACCAACGATCTCTGGCATGACAGTCCTGCGAACTATCACTCCACAGGTACAAGTACTTTAAATTGCCATTTAAAAAACTTAGGCCCACATTATGAGTAGCGAAGCGAGCTTAAAAACTTAAGAATTCGATAACTTTGTATTATGAGTATCGATTCGCTTAAATTAAATTCGCTTCAAATGTCAAAACAGTCAGTAATAAATAACCCTAGCGAATTCAGAGTTTTATGTTTGAATGTTAAAATGAGTGATAAAAGAAAAAGGTATTTACAAATATTTTTTATATTATTATAAAAAAGAAGAAAATACAAAATTATATTTTCAAGGACAATTGCAAATCAATTTGCTAGGCTCGTGCAATTTATGGAAACGAATCCCGAAATTGCTAGGGGTATATGAGTATTCGGTTCATCAAAAAGGAACCAAAAAGATTACTGGCAAAGTTTTGCAGAAGAACTGAAGACTCTTTGACCTCCGTTTTGCGAAGGAAAAGATTGGCATAAGGTTTGTTAATAAAATTTTGTAGTTTCCATTAAAGAAGTTTTGTATTTGCAAATAGGTTTGGTTGGACTACAAGCTAAAACTTAAACAAAAAATTGACCAAAATAAAAAAAATAGCACAGCTACTGGTGGAGGACCATACTGCCAGGTGCCTTTGTCTCCTTTGGAGCAAGCAGTAGACAGACTTCTTAGTCTGAGATAGGCAGTTAATCCACAAGGCAATTGCTTTGGCATAAATTCAAAGGCTTCAGTTTCAACCGATGTGACAAATATATCGTCTTTTGTGTCATTTATCATGACTTAAGTTTTCGATTTGTTTATTCGAAGTCCATAATTTTTACACAAGGTAGTTATTACCTCCAACATGTCTTGAATATGTGTAATTTTTGTAGAAATAAGAACTATATCGTCTGAATCCTTAATTGTTAAGAACTTGTCAATATTTTGTCTTTCAGTCAGTTGTTTGGAAAATAACTTCCAGGGCATAACTAAATACATAGAGGTGATGAAAGCAGATCTCCTTGTCTAACTCCTCTTGTTATATAAGATTTGCGTCCTATATTCTCTGTTTTTATTCGTGCTGTCTTATGTTTGTATATATTTTTAACCGTCTTTACTATATATTTGGGTTTATGTTTTGGGTTTGCAAGGAGGACCATATCATTTCGTGTTTAACAAAGTCAAAAGCTTTACTTAAGTCAGTAAATAGAAAATAAACCAGTAGTTTAAATTCATTGCATTTTTCTTTTAGCTGTGATTCATTGTCTGCAAGTGGTCTGTTGGTGAGGATCCTTTTCTAAATCCAGTTTCTTTTCTGGGTTGCTTGTTATTGAAGTCTTCTTTGATGGTCCTGTAAAGCGTTTTAGAGAAGAGCTTGTAAATTGTCGATGTTTTATGTAAAGGTGTATTCGAGGAGATAAATCCATATATGTACTTTTATAGGAAAACACTGTCTTAAATATTACAAAACACTAACAACAATATTTTTATGACATGAAATAACTTGGAAGTCAGTATCTTTATTTATTCTTAAGATAAGTGTCAGCAAACAGGAAAAGTGAGTATTGTGTAATTTTTCAGTTAAAAGTCATGAATCATAAGTTTGTTTTATTAATTCGGTATGAAATAATTTTTCAATTAACTTGCACTTTTTTTAATCTAAATTTTTATATACATATGTATGAATAATGATTAAAGACATGTTTAGGTAAATAAGAATTCAGCAATATCCTCTGAAAATTTCTCAGCTTTGCTGTCAAAACTCTACGAAAGAAATTACGAATTCACTTGGTCATGTTTTAGTGAGAAAAAATCTCTGAACGCACAATATGATTATGATTATGAATATGATTGCGAAAAGAGGAAATCGAAACAAATATTCGACTTACATAATTCGAAATTTCAAAAATGGCTTAAGAATTGAAAAGTAAGAGAGAAATGGTTCAAGAATTACGGCATTCTTTGCGTAACAATGTTAAAGAGCCGTTTGAGTAGTTTTACTGAATTACATACATAGATGAAAAAATGATCATTTGTTTATTTATATTGCAGAAAAAGCTACAGAAAAACCGTAAGGAAACCTGCTGGTTTATTTGTGTTTTCATATAAAGGAAGTACTAAAAGAATTTTTACTTGCGACATATAGGAACTATATGGCAAGTTTTGCATTCGTGCAGAATTTTGTCTGTCTGTCCACGCTCCTACACCCTATACCATTGGGTCGATTGAGTTCAAACTTGGAAGTTAAGGTTTTGAGCAGATTCGCGTTAGGCTTTTTTTTCATTTTTTTTTTAAGATCAAAACTAACAGTGGCCCCCATACAATTTTTTTGGTCAAAAAACGATAATTCGAATTTTCTCAAAAACAAACCGATAGATTTTTTTTTTAATTTTCTCTAAAATTTTATTTTTGAACTTGGCTTCTTTTAATAAGAAAAACATATTTTTGTATTGCTCAGGAAAGGTACCGCTCACAGAACCGTTATTTTGTTTTTTAATTTTCTCAGCAACTTATGTACTGATTTCAATAATTTTTTTTGTGAATAAGCTTTTATATTGTTTTAACAATATTTGATTATCAAAAGTGCAATTTTTTTTTTGTTTGGATTTTTAAAAAAATATTGCATTTTTTTTTTTTCAAAATTCTATATCTCAAAAACGTAGAGCGTATATTTACAATCACTAAACAACTGCATACCAAAAATATTTTTAGAACAAAATTGAAAATTTTATATATAAAAAATTAATTTTAAAAAAAACCGCTCTAACGATTTTCGAAAAAAATTTTTGAAAAATCAAGGGCTTTTTTATTTATAAAATTGCATTTAAATTTTTGAAGACAAACTTATTTTTCAGGTAAAATTTTGAATCTTAAATTAGTTTTTTTTTTTAATTATTTTAACTGTATTGAATGTAACCCCCTCCCAAAAAAAATGAAAAATGGAGGTTTTTTCGACAAATCAAATGGCATTTATGTATATCTTTGAAGACAAACTTATTTTACAGGTATATTTTTAAATCTTATATATACATAGATACTTTTTTAAACAGACTCTTTGAATACAGGAGCAAGTTCGTGCGACCCAGTCGTGCATTTTATTTACAATACATTCATCAAAAAAAGAAGGAAATGTTTTCGAATTGAGTTAACGTTAATTTGTAAAGCGTTTGGATGAAGAAGGGGGTAAGTGACATATTTTCGATTTTCGTTTTTTTCGAAATATGAGGATGCCTTGCGAAAACTTAAATTTCTGTCCAATCTACGTTGCGCTACGATTCGTATTTTCTTATTTAGCGCTTTTATTTTTGGTATAAAAGGGTTACTAACAACTAAATATCGTATAATATGAGTGGAAGACTGGCCCGTCGAGAGGGGGGGGAAAGGGGGGGAAACCCCCCGGGCCCGGGATTTTCAAGGGGCCCGTAAAATTGAAAGCAATGAGGAGAGTGTTTTTTTCAATATAGGTAGTCTAAATTCAACACCAACATACCTATTCCCACTTATTTTTAGGGGCCCGAAAATTTAAAATCATTCATGCTTTCGCAATCGGGCCCCTGTTTGCATGTTATCTGCCAATCTATCAGTCACAAGCTTGCCGATCTGGGCCCCTGATTATTATTGGCGTACATTTTTGTTAATAATGGAAAATTGGGCAACTCTGAACTATTGAAAGAAAGTTATAATAAATTGTTTCGCTTTTCTTATTAAATTTAACGTAAATTTAAAATTTATTTTATTTTGAAAATTTTTAAAGTCAAAATAAGGGGCCCGGCAAATTAAAACAAAACACAAATATTTATTTCGGTTTCTGTTTTTATAAAGTTTCTTTTCTTCTATTTTTGTTTCTGCTGGGAACGAAATTTTTGATTCGGTTTCGGGGGACCGGCAAATCCTACGCAAACGTTTTTCAATTGTGGTTTCCGTAATATTAATTAATTAATATTTTGAATAAATTGTTTACTGAAGATTTGAAGGATATAAAGTTACTTCAAAGTGTGTATATTAAACCAGCCATACAAAAATAACAAGGAATTCTATTTAGAATATTGGACACCATTTTTTTCCTTGGCGAAAGGGGACTAGGACTACGAGGCGATATAGCAATCTTATTGGAGAGCCAAGTAATGGACATGTTTTGGGCATTTTTGAATTAATTAGTCATTATGACCCCTTACGTCAGGAGCACTTGGAAAAAGTAAGAAGAGGAAAAAGAAGAGCACAAACGTTTCCAAGTCCACTACCTTTCCGTTGAGATTCAAAATGAGTTCATTAAAATTTGTGCCCAATATGTGAATTCAGCTATTTTGAAAAAGAGAGAAAACGCCAAATACTTCGCTATAATTGTCGATGAAACACCCGATTCAAGTGATGTGGAACAAAACACATTTATTTTGCGATATCTGCGCTTTGAAGAAAATGTAATCACCATCCAAGAACGGTTTTTGGAATTAGTCGATTGCAACAAAAAAAACTGGCACCGGAATAGCTGATTTGATCGGCGAAACATTAGCAAAGAACGGAATCCCTTAAGAAGATTGTTGTGCACAAGGCTATGACACTGGAAGCAATATGAAAGGACAGTATAATGGTGCACAAAGTCATATTTTAAACAAAACTCCGGATGCATGCCGTGTATTCACCATGTGCAGCTCACAGCCTTAACTTGGGTGGAATCGATTAAGCCGGATGTTGTACTGCCGCAATCGCATTTTTTGGTGTTGTTCAAAAGTATTTAAACTTGTTTAGCAGCAGTGCTCAACGGTGGGAAATTCTTAAGAAAAATGTGTCCATTAAGCGTACTTTTCAGAACAAAGAAGTTTCATCGTTCGTGCTCATCACAAGATCGCGTGTTTCCAGACTTGCTACACTATGCATCGAAGCACCTTTCGCAAGGAAATTGAATTTCGACGCAATTATAAGTTGTTTTGCTGCTCAAAAAGCTAGGAAAGCTCGTTTGCCAAAAGAAAATATTTCATTGAATGCAAACTAACTCTAATAAAACATTGTAATAATATTTTAATATAAAGAAAAACAATAAAGAGTATTTAATGTAAAACTTTTAAAATACTTAGTTTTTTTTTTAAGACAAATTTCAAATACTTTTACTTCGCTCTATTTTATTTTCATAGTAGGTAATAGATCCTCATACTATTTTTTTTAATAGTTAATCGACCGTATTATCAGTTACTAACATGTCGTTGGCAATATCGAATTGAATGTATGATTCTGTTCGGAATCTGATCTACTCGCATGTAGAATAATTTTCTATCCATCCTCCATTTCAACTAAACTGGACGATACCCGTGAATTAACGGAAATTATTATTTCCGTTAATTTCAACCAATTTCATGCTATTCGTAATTGAAATTAGAACTTTAAAAAAAATGGTAAATATTGGGGGGCCCGAGATTTTTCCGTCCCGGGCCCGGAATTCCTCTCGACGGCCCTGGTGGAAGAATGGGCTAACAGCACTTAACTCCTTTTTTGGGTAAACGAACGTTCGTAAACACGCACAAAAAACCGTGCATTATGATTGTAACATTTTCAACATTTTTAATTCGTCAATCTTCAAAAAATCTTAAGCAGAAAATACAAAAATAAAAATAATTTTCTATAGTTTTACTCTCGACACCAGCCGACTTGTTCTTTTTTCTAAATCTATAAACACTGGCCACAAATGCAATTCACAGAAAAGCAGCCTATTTTTTGATTAACTTATATTTTTTAGAAACAGCTCGTATATTTTTTATTTACAGCAATAATATGTTTTCATTACTTCAAGGTTTAATCCCCAACTACGTAATTAACCTTTTTGGCCCATTTTTTGTGCGAATTAGTTGGTAAGTTTTGAAAGTTTCCTATATACAACTTAACTCTGAAAACTGTCATTAGAGTGACCTCTAACATACTTTTCAAACATATCATACATACATATCTAGATAATATTGAAATAAGGATATCGCATACAATTTTTATACTATAACCATGCTGATATTATAAGTATGTTTGTGCACATACATATATTATAAAAACACAGGTCAGTACATTTTGAAGCTATAGGTAGGTAAGTAAATGTTTACCTTTCAAAATAATTTATTATTCCTTGTGGAACTTTAATTCTATCTACAAATTTGTTTCCATATATTCCTGAAGGGTACCAACATACATACATATACATATGTATATGTAATTACTTTTTTTCAATTTTGAGCAGAAGTTTTTGTATGTACAATTCAACATATCCTGTATGCGAGAACCGAAAATGATTTGTTTTAATAGACTTATTTATTATCTGACACACATACATATTTTAATAAAATTTATATTTATTTACGTTTGGTGTATACCAATACAAAACTAGGTTTGTTTTATGTGGCGATAAGTCATTCTTATAACTCATCGATTAATATTTATAAGAAGATTTTATCTTCGGTGATAATGATGATGGCAAAGCCTATTTACTATTGCGGTTATTTTTATTTTATATGAAAATCAATATCTAAAACTATTAATTAGATTAAATGTTCAATTTATCTTTTCTCGAGTTGTGACCCCCATTGCTTGTAAAAAAAATATCTACACTTGCTTTTCTTTGTTCATGTTGCAAATATTGTTTGTAGAAAACATGAATCTACAGTAAATAAGATTTAATTTATCCTGCTTATAATGTAGTTTATATAGTCAAATAAAAAACTATTTTTGATGTCAATATTTTGTTTAAGAATGAAATTCGTTTTAGTGATATAATGCTTTATACCATCACAAGGCCTATACTACAAGGCTAAATTGTGCTGAAGTCTTACAAGGCAGTAGTACTCAAAGAAGTATGACATAAGCAACCAAATTGTCGCTATAAATATTTGGGTCTTTATCATCTCTATCGAAAGGTTGTTTAGAGTTCTTCATCTGATCTATGGTCGGTCGTTTGCATATGTAGAGTACCTAGATGGCGAGTGGAGCAGAATGGAACGACGAAGTGTACCGGGTTACGAACGACATAGACTTAGCCAGGAGGAAAGTGACCTAACCCAAATCTTACTACTAACTTAATGTTGCGATTTACGTAAATTTTCAGAAAAGACCTCATATGTTTTAATATTTCTTAACTAAGGCCATATAAATGGTATACAAACGTAATGTTCATATAAAAAAGGACTTGAATTTCAAGTTTTTTTAACATTTTTTGTACAGAAAGATTAATTAAGATATATAAAGTACTGCAAACACAAGATCGTTTACCCAGAAAACATTTTGAAACAGTTTTCATATTAAAATTTAAACCAATGAAATTATGGTGTCAACTCATCTGCAAAATATGATCGGATGTCTATAAGAGGAATCTCAGCATAGTTTGCCCAATGCTCAAGAAAGGAAACCCCCTGAATTGCACCAACTATAGAGTCAGATCAGTCTCCTGAACATTCCGTGTAAAATCCTTTCTGACGAACTAGGGTCAACGTCTGAATCAGTTTGTTAACAACCTTATGGGTCCATAGCAGAGCAGTGTGGCTTCAGGCCAGGAAAGTCCACCTTTGGCAAAATGTTCACATTACTTGGAAAAATCCCAGGAACTTAAAATCGATACCCACCAACTTTTTTTTCGATTTCAAGGCCACGTATGACAGCATCTATAGCTTTAAAAAGTAATATTTAGTTATGGTATACCTGTCAAACTTGTCCGTTTGTGCAGAATGAAGATGAAAAATGCACGCTGCTCTTTCAAGGTCGTAAAAGATCGCGATTTCTTAAACATCGTTCTGGAAAGAACTGTGCATAACTCAATCGTCAACAAAGGTCTTCTAAAGGTCCATCCAATTACTCCATCCATATGCCGATGATATTGACATAATTATGGAAGATCAAAGCGTGATGTCAGTGGAGCGTTTTTGAGCATTGCGACGGAGTTGGACATAGAAGTAATGAGGGCAAGACTAAGTATATGCTGTTATCAAAAAGGACAACGACGACCTTTTGGACAAAATGTCACCAGGGACAGCTATAACTTTGAGGTAGTTAAGGACTCTGTCTACTTAGGCACAGCTATAAATTAAGAAAACGACACCAGCGCTGAAATCAAACGAAGAATAACTCTTGCAAATTGCTGCTTCTTTGGACTTAGACACACTCAACATACATAAATACGAGTTTTTGGCAACGCTAAAAATGTTTTTTAATGCTCTGCAAAGGAAGCGGACAAAATTAAAATAGTATAATGTGTATCTTAATTTTACATTTACATATTTAAAGGACAAAAGTGACAATTTTAGTAGTTTGATTTTTATAAAACACTTTTTTAACAACAAAGTATAGTCTAGCTACTTAATATGGACGACTGATTTGATTGGGAATGCTGATTAATTATCAGCTCAAGAAATATTTCGAAGATCGAAAGCTTCTTAATGACCGACAATACGGCTTTCGTAGCAATAAGTCCACTGGTGATCTCATGGTTCATCTCACTGAACAGTGGAGCAAATCTTTACATCGTTTTGGAGAAAGTAAGATTATTGCACTTGATATTTTAAAAG
The DNA here is from genome assembly GCA_951509635.1 of Eupeodes luniger. Taxonomy (NCBI): domain Eukaryota; kingdom Metazoa; phylum Arthropoda; class Insecta; order Diptera; family Syrphidae; genus Eupeodes; species Eupeodes luniger. The sequence continues at coordinate 49,365,966 of OX608075.1, read as the reverse complement.
CATTTGATAGGGTTTGGCATCAGGCTCTCTTATCGAAAATGCGTGCTTTCGGTTTTCATGAATCCCTCCTTCATTAGATTAGTAATACTAATTACCTTTCGAATCGTTCAATACAAGTTGTATTAGATGGATTCAAGTCTGAAAACCACAAAATAAATGCTGGTGTGCCCCAGGGGTCTGTTCTATCTCCAACACTCTTTCTCATTTTTATTAATGATCTCCTGTCTGCAACTTCTAATCCAAGTTGGATTATCCAATACATTGTTTCGCTGACGATAGTACTCTTAGTTTTTAATCTTCGTTTTCAGATTTACATCCCTCTTCTTCGGATGTGGAACTGCAACGACAAAATATGATAAGCTCATTAAATGCCGACCTAAACAGCATTGTACAATGGGGAATAAAAAACCGCGTGGAATTTAATGCTTCGAAAACCCAATGCTGTCTTGCATCGTTAAAGCGAGATATACCCCCCTTGCCATTATCCATAGATGGCACTTGCATCGAGGAGACTGAACATCTCGATATTCTCGGTATGTGTATCACCAACCACCTTTTGTGGAACGATCACTGCGGTGTCGCCAAAAATGAAGCAAGATGTTTGGGTTTTCTAAAGGCTATGCAAGAAGTTTTTCTCCCCCTCTGATCTGGCTGTTGTCTACAAGACTTATATACGTCCAAAGCTTGTGTATAACTCCCATATCTGGGCTGGTGCTCCTACAACTTACTTAAGCCTCTTGGACAGTATTGAACGTAGAGCATTTAGATTGATTGGTGATATTACCATCATAAGATCATTTACGTCGCTTGAACATCGTCAAAATGTTTCTTGTCTCACCCTCTTTTACCGTTTTTTTAACGGTTTATGCTCTAGAGAAATAGTCAGTTGCATTCCTCCCCTTAAACAGTTCAACCGTAATACTCGCGCTTCTAGGAATGCTCATCAATATACCCTCGAGCCCAACTTTGGTCGTAATGTCAAGCACAGAGATTCGTTCTTTAGCCGTACAACGCGAATGTGGAATGCCTTGCCACACTCTGTCTTTCCCAGCTATTTCAATATTCATGAATTCAAAACCAATGTGCACCGACACCTCCTTTTAACCCCTCTCTCCATTTCCTAGTGCTCACACTATGTCTACATAATAAGGGTAGTATTATCCCCTTGAGTGTGCGCTTATTATAAAAAAAAATGAAATCATTCAGAGATTCCAACAGTTACAATAGTTAAGAAAGGTTTTGTGTGCGTTTCATGCAGAAATGTTAGAAATTCTGCCAGATAAAATTGAAAAAAGTAAATAAGGTAAAAAAATCAAATAAAATACATACATGTATGACATGCACTGTTTACCCACTATAGTGCACTATTTTTGAGTTAAAATTTGTAACGTAGCAAGCGTAAACCACATTTTTATAACAGTATTTTATACAATTTTTTTTTTCAACAGTAAGCAATAGTTTACTGCTTTTTTGTTTTAATAATACTTGAATACTTAAAATTCTCCATTGTATATATGATTTTTTGTAATAGTTGAAACGTAGCTTTTTTCCAAAAATAATATTTTCTCTTCTTGTTGTTATTTCTATAAATTGCAAAACGATTCAAAAATGAAGATGCAAAAAGCCCGAAAATGAGAAAGTTTGCCAGAAAAAATTGATCTTTTTTCTTAGAAAAATAAAACAAAATTTAATATTAATAATTTTCAGAATTTTGTTTAACCGTTATTTCTTCTGAAGCGATTTATTGCAGTCTGTTATCATTATAATTTTTAGTCTGCTTACTCGTTTATTGGAGCTGTTACTGTGTTGCCTCAACCTTTTGAAGATATTTTGATCAAAAAGGAGTCAACAAAACTTAAAAATTATAAAAAGAAAAATATTTGATTCTTTAATTTAAGAAAAAAATGCACTTACGTAGATACTTTCTCTAAAAATTAAATAAAAACAAATTAAGGTAAACCAATAAGTTGGGAAGAAACTATAGTGTGGCACTGAGAAAATACACTTTGCAGAATGTCTTCTCACTTCTCACAAAGATTTTTTTCCAGAATTTTAAGATAATCCACTTTTTTAATGAATATCTTTAAATTACTAACACAGATGAAATCTTTACTTACAAAACTAAACAGTATGAGTTTTATGGCTTATATGACACCTGTAAATCGTCCATTGGTTAAAAGTTGACAAATTTGTGCGGGGCGATTTGAATAGGGTTTCCGATTCAAAAATTACATAGTACATGATGTTTTCATTCATATTATTTGTATTCCTACTGAATTACCTGTAATAGAAGGTATTTCGATAAGATGCTACATTTTGAATATAGCCTGCTCTTTGGGCAGCTGTCAACTTTTGACATTTGACAGGAAAAACTACAGTAATATTCAAAAATGGAACGCTATACACTTCAACAACATATTGAAATTGTTAAATTAACTGCAAAAATGATTTCCTAGCCGTGAAGAGGTAATCACAGTTAAACACCAAGTTTTTGCGATTTAACACTTAGACTTTTTAGGTTCACGCGAAAGTTACGGTCCATATAGTCGCAAAAGTGCAAATTGGTGATGGAAAATTTTATGTCATGAAAAATATATTGGTTTTTCACTTAATTTCAAAACGGTAGAATTTTTCTGTTTTATATGTTATATTTAAACTAAATAAAAATAAAAACTAAATAATAAAAATTAAAAATCAACTATCAGCTATCAAACATAACATTTATTTATTCGTCTTAAATAGGTATGTGTACAGATTATTACTTTTTCTTTAAAATATTTTAAATTTTGATTTTTTTTCTAATTCTTATAGATAATTTCCTGGTCTGAAAACTTATATGCTTGATTAAAAATATATAATTAAAACTGGCATAAACTTTAGCACTTTGTATTGTTGTACGTATGTATTTATTTTTTTTAATAAAATTTAATTTAAATTCTCATTTTAAAATAAAAATGTTGCTCCTCCTTAATGTATATGTAAATATAAACTAAAAGCAACTAACTGCATTAAAATAGCAACGCCAATACATTCTGCCATTACTCCTTCCAGATCCAGTGTCCTCATCGTGCGGTGTTCTTCTCTGAAAGCTCTTTGCCATTAACTGAAAATTTCTTTTACTATGTCCATCAAATGCATTAAGGCTTTATTATCCAACTTACAGTTTCACCACTGCCTCGATTTGGTGATTTGAGATCTCTTAAGTTTCTTAAATCATAATCGGGCTGCTCTTCGTCGCTATACATATTATCATGTTCAGCTAAACCAAAAAATTAATTAGTCAAAATATTAATTGAGGTTTAGAATTACAATTTTAATTATTTAATACTTACTTGGGTCAAAATCAGCTAGAGAACCACCTTTCAAAAGAAAACTTGGAGTTTTGCTCGTATCTCTACCGTAGATGTCACTTAAGCGACGATTGCCATTTCTTTCGTCTTCCAAGGCATGGTGTAAGGCCACCATAAGTCTGTCAAGTAGAAGAGCAGCACGTTTTGGCACAATCATCTTAAATTGAAATGAAGAAAAAAAAAAAAAAAAATAATTTTTTGGAAACAGGCTCAAAATTTTGTAAAAATTGTAGTCTTAATATATTGGTATTTGGACTTTTTCTATAAATTTTATAATCAAGAGATAACGTCACGTTCCTCCACAAAAAAACCATAGGCTCTAAAGTTTATTTTTTGTTACAAAAACACTGCTGTTATAATTTGAGCTAAAAACATTAAATTAAACTTTCGAAAAGTGCGAGGATAAGGCTCTATTCCACATACTAACGGGTTATCCATTATGCGGTTTCAAATGCATAGGGCTGGAATTCGACATCTGTCAAATTAAGTTGTTAAACCAAATGTTTTTTCAGTTTACGAAAATGGATCGCTTAACTATCCCACAACGCATACAAATTGTTAAAACCTACTACAAAAATGGTGATTCTGCCACAGCCACATATCGTGCTCTTAAAGGAAATTATGGTTTACATAATCGTCCAACTACTAAGGAATTGGCAAAATTGAAGAAAATGAAGAAATTTGAAGAGACTGCATTGGTTACAAATATTGTAAGGCCTGTACTGTACATCATCGTTTCGCTCGTACCACTGAAAATATCGCTTCTTTAAGTAAAAGTGTTGCCGAAGACCCGAATGTGTCGATCCCTCGTCGTTCTCAAGAATTAGGACTGTCTTAGGGCACATTATGGCGTATTTTGCATTTAGATCTAAACCTCCATCCATATAAAGTCTAGCTCACACAACAACTGAAGCCAGACGACCATTCACAACGTCGTAGATACGTCGATGGACGGCGATTTTTCGAAAAAAAATTTTCTTCAGCGACGAAGCCTGCTATTGAAGAATACGGCTAAGAGAAAATGTGGTTTCAACAAAACGGTGTCACATGCCACACAACTCGAGCGAATATGGCTTTATTGCAAGAGACATTTCCTGGCCGCGTAATTTCTCGTAGTGGGGATATCAACTGGCCACCAAGATCATGCGATTTGATACCGCTAGACTTTTTTTGTGAGGCTACATGAAAGGCCGTGTTTATGGAGATAAACCTTTAATTCTTGAGCACTTAAAAACCAACATTAGTCAAGTTATGGCTGAGACACCGCTCAATATGTGTCAAAAAGTGGTCGAAAATTACCTGTATTGAACCGTTGCTGCTACAAATCGCGTGGTATTCATTCAAATAATGTAGTATTTCATACATATAATGTCAATGTTCACACTTTATAACAGAAAAGAAATATCATGAAAATAATATTTTCTATGTGCTTTATTTACGTTTACTTTTAAAACCGCAAAATGGATAACCCTGTATCTTAAGTTAACACCAAATGTTGGCATAGAATGAAATAATTTTTAAGTCAATGCCTTTATTTATTCAAGAGATATCGAGAATCGAATATCAACTGTTGCCAATTTTGCGCAAAAACGTTATTTTTCGTTGCATACAATTATTTTGGAGATAAAAATATACCAGTTTGGTATAACGTTACAATATGTAATAGAACATTTAATTCAAGCCGCTAGCGTTATTGATTCGTGAGATATTTGGGTTAACCAAAATTTTCTTGAGAGTCCTTTCTGCATCTTTCTGCATTATAATCTGTATAATAAAAATTATTTGAAGGCGATATCTCTACTGTTTCTTGAGATATGGACGACGAAAAAAGCTTCCCGAACGTTCGGACATACGAACGACGAGATAGGCACAAGTTACACAGTCAGTTTGCAACTAAAAACTTTTTTAAAGATTTTTTTTTTTAACTTTTTCAGCTCAATTTAAGGTTATCAAAACACATCAATTATTGTATCATGTACTGCACCTTAATGCTTTATAATTTAGTTTATGCTTAATCTAGTAGGTCTATAAGTGCTAATAAATCTTTTGAGTATTTTATTGAAGTAAATATTTAAGGCTAACGAACAAAACGCGTTTCATTGAATATTTTAATGGTGTGTATTTAAATCATTACAAGGGATTTTTTGCATGATGGACATTTATGGAAAAAATCCCTTGTAATGTTTTCCAGAATTTTATATCCATACACCTTTTTATCATACTCAGATGTATTTGCACTAATAATTATTTGTATTTTTAACATAAGCCAGATATTAAAAAATATGATTTCGTTGGTAAAAGTTTGAGGGAAAACCAAAAATGTCGCTACTACTCTGCTCTTTTCTAGTCTATATTATAGAAAATAAACATCTAATTCCTGATTCCCTAAATTTAAAACAAAAGTCTATAACATACCGGGTATTCGTCATAGTTTCCTGGAACATTTGACGTTTTGACGATTTCTCCCGTTTCGCTATCTCCAGAATTTCCTCGTTTTCTTTCAATTGAATACACTCCTCCTATATCTCTAGCCGAATTAACAGTCTCAATAGCTTTGACACAAACAATCATTAAAACAACGCACGATCCAAGTGTTAGTCCATATATCATTGCCATATTTTTGAAATACGTCTAATTTGTGTATATGCGGTTAAGTTCAGTATTGTATTCCAATATAAATTCGTTGAATGAATTTGTTAATTAAAATCACTTTCACAATTTTTACCACGATATAAAAATTTACTTAAGATTGACACTGGAGTTCAAAAACTAACTGGTAACTGATGTTAAGTGCCATTGAGTTTTCGCTTTTATAGTGATTTTGTTGCTCTCGCATATACGTATCGTTCATACATAATCATATCAGTTCATATTTATAAGTACATAGTGCATACATATGTACATCGTCATATCTACCACCCCTAGATTATCGCATTGTAAGGGTTTTTTTTCCTGCGAAAGAAAATTGGTACAAATAAAAATGATTAAGGACAGGAATGGGCATCAAAAGAATAAACACCCCAACAAGAACGCATCGCCATCGCCATATCGTAAGAACCAAAAACAACCAGCAAAACCAGGACTTTAATAACGCCACTTTGGCGGGGAGCAATCACTCTTGGACCAATGTTCTTTGATGGGAATGGCCATGTTTGAACTGCGACATTCCATTTGGGTGAAAACATCGACTGCATACTCAACTCCAACTCATAAATATATGAACCAACAAATAGTCCTGGAATCGAAAATAGGGATGCTCAAGAGGTGTTCATAAAATGTCTCGTCATTTTGAATAAACATAAAATAAGTGTAGCTATCACATAATTTAATATAAAATAGCACACTATATTTTTCCATTTTTAAAACTATTAAAATTTGTAGGCTGGAACTAAATTTTATATAAATAAATATTTTGTTCAGATATTCCTTTGGAAAGGATACCTACATATTTTATGAATGTTCATAAGACTGAAACAAATCAAATGAATAATTTAAGTAGTTTTTACTTAAACAAAAACTTACTTTAAAAAAAAAACTTTGTTCAAAAACGTGTTTATTTTTATGATTAATTTACAAGAAACCATGCTACGAATATTTGTTCAAATATCTCCATTATAATAATCTTAAATAAAGTAAAAATTAGCACTATTAAAGTATTAACATTAAAGTAATGCTGTAGTAATTTTCATTCCTCAGAGAAATCGTGAGAATCGTGAAAATGTTTTTATATTGTCAATTAGTGTTGAATACAAAGTAATTAAACAAAGGAACTCTAAAAGCTAAATAATGCGAATATTACAGTAGACATGGGTTCACTGACAAACATAATAAAAATCTCTAATCCTCAAAATCCATCGTTGAGAAGTATAAAACTAATTTTAAACCAGAGTGGTTTGATTTTGATTACCTTAAATCTAGGGAGAAATCGTTTAAATTATTTAAGCTTTTTCGGAAACATAACTCACTGAAATTCAGGAGATTTACATACTCTAAAAAAAAAGGAGACCCTCTTAACTGCACCAACTGTAGAGGAGTCAGTCTACTTAACATTAACAAAATCTTCTCTGCCGTAATATGTGAACGTCTAAAGCCCATCGTCAACAAACTGATAGGTCTTTATCAGTGTGGTTTTAGAACAGAAAAGTCCACAGTCGATCAAATATTCACATTACGGAAGATCCTGCAAAAAACCCCAAGAACATCAAATCGACACCTACCATCATCTTTTCATCGATTTCAAGGCCGTATGTGACAGCATCTACAGGGATGAGCTGTATAGAAACATGTCTCGTTTTGGCATCCCTGCCAAACTCGTCCGTTTGTGCAGGATGGCCATGGAGAACTAGCGCTGCTCTATAAGGGTTGGAAACATCTTAACAGAACAGTTCGATGCCAAAAAGACTTTTAACAAGGTGATGCGCTGTCATGTGATTTCTTTAATATCGCCCTTGATATGGAGAGCTCCCACGTTAACACTAGGTGGACTATCTTTCAAAAGTATTTCGGATTTCTCGCATATGCTGATGACATTGACATAATCAGAAGATCTCAGTGTGATGTCAATGGGGCTTTTGCGAGCATTGAAATAGAGGCGACAAAAATGGGTTTAGCGATTAATAAGGGCAAAAGAAAGTACATACTGTCATCAAGAAAGTACCTACAGCACCAAAACGTAACTTGGAGGCAGTTAAGGAACTTGAATGCCTAGACTCCACTATGAACACAGAAAACAATACCAGCGCTTAGATCAAACGAAAAATTACTCTTGCTAACAGCTGTTTCTTTGGGCTTAAAAAGCAATTGAGTAGTAAAAACCTCTCTCGCGCTGCGTAGACTTAGCTAGAAGGGTAAAAGTCCATTGATTGAGATGGCTGGACCACGTAGAAAAAAAAATAGCCTTTGATGCGACCCACAACGATAACTTCCCAGTATCTCGCTCTTTTATCGATATTTCTAAAAGTTTTACTAAATATAAACAACAACATTTTGTGTAAGATGAAAAAAAGTATGAAGTCAAGTCTTTAGTTGTTTTTCAATTTGTTTGTTTTATTTAAAAAAAAATGTGTTGTCATTTAATCTGTCTAAAAAATTAACAAAAATATTGTGCATATGATTAGATAAGTTTGATTTCAATATCTTATTTTAACCAGTTTTTCATAATAGTTTTTGAACGTGTTTTATTTCTTATAATTGAAGTCGCTAGCGTTATTAGGGTCAAACTAAATTTTTTTAACCCTAGAAAGATACTCTACGTCTGCGGGACGTATGGCGAGGGGAGAAATTGTTCGTTCTGTTTTCAAGGTGGTTCAGATTTTTTATAAATTTTGCTCAAATTTTCCTTTTTTTGTACTTAATTATTGATTCATTTTACTTAAAATAACCCAAATAATTAATTAAAATACAAAATAATGATGAAAAATCAATGGTCATCTTTAAACGCGCTTAATAAGTGCCATACGTCTCTGAGACGTATGATTCACGCACTAAAAAATATGATTATCTTTCTAGGGTTAAAGTCCTTTCTGTATCTTTTGGTGTTATTATCTCTAAATCAGAACCTATTTGAAATCGTTGTATGTATCTGCCGGTTCTTGAGATATGGAGGACTAAAAGAAATTGATTACAATAACTTCCTATGAGGAGTTAACAATGTTTTTCTTTTAAGCAAGGTTTTCGTTTATAAATGTTTCTTTCTATATTTACACCAAACCACCAAAAGCAAATTCGCAATTAGAAATTATAGAATTGAAAAGTTTTCCTCTTTGCTTTGTTTCACTAAACTCATATTTGCAAAGTGTAAAGATAAAGTCTTTTCGGAAAAGTGAAAAATTTTGTTATTTTGCAAAGTATTTGTTTTAAAAAGTTGTCGAAAACTAATAATAAAAGCGGCTGGGATTTATCTTGCTTAAAACTTTAACAAAATATTCTTAACATTATTTTGTGTGAGATAATTTAAGTCAATATATTTCCTTGTTGTCTTAATACTTAAGTCGGAAACTATTTCTTATCAGTTTCGTCTTTTGTTAAAAAAGTTGTGAGTAGAATTTTTCTCAAAAATTAACTGACAAAGTTTGTTTCAAAATCTATTTTGTTGAAGAGATTTTTAGTCGAACACCAATTTTTACCAATTTTAGTAGCATTACCTGAAAGTTTTTATTTCTTTTATAAACAAATACATATTGGCATATTTTGATTTATAATAAAACCATTAGTTGCTAACGTTATTGGTTTGTGAGATAATTCGGATTAACTAAATTTTCACTTTTTTTTTTAAATTGCTGTCTTAAAAAAAAAGTTTTCTGTATTATTATCTGTACAACAAAATTTATTTGAAGTCGATATTTTCACTGGTTCTTGAGATACGGACGATAAAAAAGCTTCCCGTACGTACAAAAGTACGTACACACTCATGCACAGACTTCTGTCTAAAATTCTTTTATTTAGACTTCATGGACCTTGAAACGTCGATAAATTTCAAAATTTTCAATCCGACAAATCGGTCCTATTACAATAACTTCTTACGGGAAGTTTAATAGTTGTATGAACCGTTTTGAAAATGAAGAAGTAAATAAAAGTTAACAAGACAGTGGACATAGGCTGGCCACAAAATTGTTTAGCCATAGCCTCGCAATTTTTTTCTCATGGAAGATTTCCTCATGTAGCTTGATGTGTTGACGGTATCATGATATACATATACATATATTAATTCACCAATTTTGTTCAATGTATATTTGACCTTTATAAACACAATCTAAGATTTTCTTTGCAACTTTTCAAGATACGAATAAATTGCAAAGTTGTATTTTAAATTGGTGAAACACTTTTACTTTTCATGTGAAAAGTCTTTTCACTTTGCAAAATTTTGTGAAGCGCTTTGCGCTTTTACTTTGTAGAATGTTTGTTTTTTTGCAAAGTTGCAAATTAAAAAGTCTTTGGTGAAATAGGCCCCAGTTCAATTGAAATTAACCCTTAAAAAGGAGTATTTTCTTTATAATAAAAAAGACAGGAAACAAAGATTTTTGTCTAATTAACTTTTTCATAATAGCAGTAACCACTTCGAATTCAATTGTAAGAAATCCAACACAATTTAATATGGTACCAACTCCTACATGCATACATACATATTATGTACGAGTACATGAAAAGTATTGATATCTTTGATATAATTATAGAAAAATTAATCCTGACCATGGAAACTAAGGATTTGTGTATCCAACTGCGAAACAGGAATGAGCTTTTACTTTGTAATTAAAGGCCAACCAATATATCGTTCATTCATCATCATTGAAATAAATACATACATATACCTTCAGCCATATATTTGCTTGTGCCACATTACTCAAGTATCTTTTCATCATCGGCTAAGTGCACAAAGAATCGCACGCAAGTTGATGATAATAAGTAGGTGGTAAGCTATTAAGCTGTTGAAGAAAAAACACGTCCACAAACAAAATACTAAAAGATTAAAAAATATATGAAAGCAAATTTGGTTTTAAGGAAGTCGAAAACGGGGAAATTGTAATTTTTAAAAATTGATAGTTATTTCCACATAAAACACAATTTTATAAAAAGTAACTAAGAGAACCGTTTGGCAATGTAAGAAAGCTAACTGGGACAGTCTCAAAGACTTCTTCAGGAATTTTAACTGGTCACTATGTTTCTTCGATAGTGACGTGGATTTCAGCGCAGATATAATTACAAACTCAATTCTCTGTGGAATAAGAAATGTTATCCCATATAGAGTACAATTATTAGGATCAAGGATGTAAGTTTCCGGATTTACAAAGCAAACCTCACTGAGGAAAACCGGAATAAGTTTAAACAAGCTAGATAGAGAGCAACTGACATACATATGTGACGCATTACATTTTTCTATAACCAAAAATTACGTCAACAAAATATTACAATATCCCAAAGGTAGTCAAATTTTGTTGGTCATTTGTAAGAAATGCGCTCAACACTAGGTCATCGTTGGTTCCTACTCTTGTTTAACTCCTTTTGTAAGCTAGATTGATAAAGTCAATTTGCTTGCAGCTGTCAAGATGAACTCAAAACTTTTGATTTGTAAAAAAAGTATAATATTTATTTACTGATTAGAAATTGAAAAATACATTACAATGAGCAGAAGGCGACTTATCCCTTTCAAACTACGTCGACGACTCCCCATCTCTTCTTCTTTCGATGAGTTTCTGGTTTATGGCAGTGTTGCCGTTGACACAGCACAGTTTGCTGTTTCTTCGTTGCTGCCAATGAGTGGCATGGCCTGTTCCTAAAAGCTATGGGACGAATCTTCTTTCGCACTCGTACAGTTGTCAAAGTAATTAAAGATCTGGACATCCACAAATCCGATGACAAGGATAGTATCCCTCCAATTGTTCTAAAGAGGTGTTCTTCAACGCTCGCAAACCACTGCTTAAGCTTTTCAACTATCCTATTCTACAGGTCTCTTTCCAAGTGGATGGAAAACAGCATTTCTAACTGTCGTCCAATTGCACTTTCGCCCCTTCTTTTCAAGGTCATGGAAACGCTGATCAATTTTCAGCTTAAAAAATACCTTGATTCTAAACTAGGTAAATAGGTCCACTGGTGATCTCATGGTTTATCTCACCGAAAAGTGGAAGCAATTTTTGCATCTTTTTGGAGAAAGTAAGATTATTGCACTTGATATTTCAAAGACATTTGATAGAGTTTTCCACCAAGCTCTCCTATCGAAAATGCGTGCATTTGGTATTGATGAATATCTTTCTTTGTTGGGTTAGAAATTACATTTTTGGCCGTTTAATACAAGTTGTATTGGATTGTTCCAAATCTGAAATTCATAAAATAAATGCTGGTGTTTCCCACGGCTCAGTTTTGTCTCCTACTCTCTTCCTTATATTCATTAACGATCTCTTCTCTACCACTTCTTATCCATTAAACTGTTCACTGACGACATACAGTACCCTCAGCTTTTCATATTCGTTTTTAAATTTACTTCCTTGTCCTTCAGATGTGGAACTTCAACGGCAGCTTATGATAAGCTCATTAAACTCCGATCTCGACAGCATTGTCCAATGTGGAATTATTAACCGTGTAGAATTTAATGCTGTCTCCTGTAGTTAAAGCATAATCCACCCCCGATGCCACTATCCATGAGTGGCACTTGCATCCTGGAAACTAATTAACTTTTAACACTCGGCCTGTGTATCACAGATCACCTCTTATGGAATGATAACATCACCGGCCCAATGTTTCATGCATTTCGTTGTTCCAACTTTATTTTTCAAACAATTTAGCTGTAATACTCGCACTTCTAGGAATGCTCATCAGTTTAACATGAGCTCAATTTCGAACGTACTGTCAAGTAGAGATTTTTTACCCAACTCTGTTTTTTCCCTACCATTTTGAAATTCAAAATTTTTAGACCAATGTGCAACAGTAACTTTTCCTAAACCGTTCTCTATCAGTGTGGGTCGCACCCCAGCCTCTTTTTATATTTTATTATTAGAGCACTTTGAGCTCGTGAATGATCTGGATCAACTGTCTTCTTAATGAATATTATTTGCTCATGAAATTATTACCTAAATTCAAGATTTAACTTCGCTTTATTTCAATTTATCTTAAGTTTAACATTAAATCTGTAAACTTAGATCATTATTAGAGGAAACTATAATAATAGGTAATCAAATCACCTTAAAGTTTATTTCGCTTGTTTAAAGTTTAACCGATGCATAATTTATTGTAATAATTCAGAGAAACTTGTTTCTGATTCTGTCTCTCTTTGAATCTAGATTAATTACTTTTTAAATGCAGAATTGTATAAATTATTCAGAGACGAGATTGAATTCTAAGTGACCATTCAGTTCATATTCAACTACAATCGTGTTCGTTCGAAGTGATGGATTTAATTTTGTGTGTTTTTTAAAATTATTGAAATGGAGCATTTTTTTTTAATCAATATGTATTTCACATTTAAAAAGGATGAAAATATTTAGCTTTTTCACCAAACCTTTCTCTCCCTTTCCTAGTGCTCACACTGTGTCTTTACATAATAAGGGTAGTAATATATTATATATATAAGCGTGCGCTTATTATATGTATATGTATAAAAAAAAAACTTCATAAGTTATTATTTAAAAACAAATTAATATCCATCGTAGTTTGAATCTTTTTCTATATAAAATAGTCTATATTATGTACCTGCAATTATTCCTTTTAAATTTGCGTAAGCATATGGTTGTACCCGTGGTATGCTGGTAAGTGCGTTGGACTTTCATGCCAGAGGTCTTGGCTTCAATCCCTGACTCTGCCATCTAAAGTATTTTTCATGGTTATTGCCTGTTTAGAGGAATTGACAAATCCTCCAAGAGTAATCTTGTTATGAAAAGTGCTTTATCAAATTTGCCGTTCGGATTTGGCTTAAAACTGTAGGTCCCTTCCATCCCTGACAACAGTACTCGCACACAGGAATGGTTGAGAGTTGTAAATCACTAGGCCCTAGTTCTCAAAGGACTCTTGCGCCACCCAATTTATTTATTTTTATACGGTCAATTATGGACTACATATGTACGTGCATCAAATCTTAAATTAGTATTTCGAAAACTATTGACTGGCCGCATTGAAAATAGAATTTTATTTTATTTTTTTGCTTTTGTATTGTGTTAGTATAAATTAGCTTAAATATTTTTTAACAACACATAAAATGTCTTTTTGTAATTTGTTGAGTTAATTGTTTTTATTTTTGAATGTATCTAATCTATACTTAACAACACAGTGCTTATAATATTATTTGTTGTGGTTGTCTTTTGTATAGAAAACATTTATTTAAAACCGATTACGAAAAATATATAATTTATAAACACGGGCGTTATTAATAATTAAGGTATAATAAATATGCATACTATTTATTAACCTTTTTTAAGAGACAGGTATGTTATAATTTATAAATAATCTACTGTTTATGTTATTTATGACCACTGATAACCCATAAGGATCTTAGTAAATAGATTTATATTTACAAATAATATTGCAAATATATTGAAGCAATAAACATATTTTTATTTTATAAGCTGAAATTCCATACCAAATTTTTGGTGGCGGATGCAGACTTAGAAAGAAAGAAGTTTGAAAACTGAAATGTGTGTTACAATTCGTCGCCCTAGTGACAAAGGAACGGAACTAGGTTAGGTTAGGTTAATGTGGCTGTGGATACAAGAAACCACACACTTAGGCCAGAAGAAAGGCCCATTGTGATACCACATGAATCTAGAGAATTACTTCCCACTAGTTGAACCATTTTGAGCTTTTTATAAAGCGAAGGAGATATCTGATATCCTTTTTAGCTAGTTCACTGGGATCATAAAAAGAGTATTCTCCCAGATGAAGTTTGCGTCTTCGTGAAAGAGCAGGGCAGGTGCAGAGGAGGTGAGAGATTGTTTCTTCTTCTTCCTCGTCCATACAGCTTCTGCAGAAGTCATTTGAGGCTACACCAAGTCGTATTGCGTGTCTGCCTATAAGACAGTGTCCCGTAAGGACACCTATTAGGGAGCTAATATGAAGTCTGCTTTGGGATAGCAAATCTTTAGAGCGCTTTAGGTCCAATGAAGGCCATATTAGTTTTGTGGCTGCGAATGTTGGTAAATTGTGCCACCTAGAGTTTGCTATCTCGAAAGCTTTTTCTTTTAGCAGAAGTTTACATGTAGCTATTGGTATACTTATCTTCTCCCTTTCAGGTGAAATAGGTATGACAGTTCCATTTTTAGCGAGTTCATCGGCTCTACAATTTCCTGCGATGTCTCTGTGGCCCGGCACCCAGCATAGGTGAATGTTAAATTGCTGCGCCATCTCCATAAGAGACGATCGACAATCGAGGGCCGTTAGAGATTTGGTTGAGACACCGTCAAGAGACTTGATATCAGCCTGACTGTCAGAGAAGATGCGTATATCAGAAGTTGATATCACGTTTTCTCTTAGCCAGGAGAGAACCTCTTTGATCGCTAAAATTTCCGCTTGGAAGACGCTACAATGATTAGGGAGGCGGAATGAGATGCTTAGATTAAGCTTTTCTGAGTACACACCACTACCAACTCCCTCATTTGTCTTGGATCCATCTGTGTAAACATGGATGCTTTCATCATCTAGGAGTTTGAATGGATACCTGGAAGTTTTTACCAAATTGGGGTTTTGGGATAGTGTAGTCTATGTACTTTGGTATAGAACCAAAGAGGTTCTGAATGATGGAGTGCCCAACATTGTTGTTGGTCCATTGAGATGAGGCGTTGAGTCTTATGGCTGTACTCGCTGCCACTTGTTTGCTGAAAATGTCGAGGGGTGTCAGATGGAGGAGAGTGTCCAACGCTGCTGAGGGTGTGGTTCTCAAAGCCCCGCTAATGCAGAGACATGCAGTGCGTTGGACTCTGCTGAGTTTGTCGTAGTATGTGACTTTCTCCAGTGCAGTCCACCACACTGCAACCCCGTACATAAGTATTGGTCGGATGACCGATGTGTATAGCCAATAAGTTATGCGAGGTTGAAAACCCAATTTGTTTCCTATGGCTTTCTTGCAAAGGAAAAGAGCTGCTGTAGCTTTTTTAACTCTTTCCTGAATATTAGGTTTCCAACTTAATTTTTTGTCCAATATCAGACCAAGATATTTGGCCTCATTTGTGAAAATTAGTGGTACACCTTTTATTAAGGGAGGTACAATTTCTGGGATCTTGTATTTCCGCGTAAAAAGGACGAGGTCTGTTTTTTGAGGATTAATACTAAGTCCGCAGTGATCTGCCCATCTAGTGAGCATATTGAGTGCGTTTTGGAGGAGGTCTCTCAGTGTATTAGGATGTTCTCCTATGACGGCGATAGCAACATCATCGGCATACGCAATCACTCTGTAGCCTTCTCTCTCAAGGGATTTTAGTAGCTCGTTAATTACTATGTTCCACAGGAGAGGGGACAGAACACCACCTTGCGGAGTGCCTCTACTGACAGACCTCTTCGCACAAAAATCCCCCATCTTAGAGTTTGATGATCCTGCTTTTTAGCATTAGATTTATCAATTCACAGAGTGAGTATTCGACGTTTAGGGTCGTCATAGCAGAAGTGATAGCGGATGTGTCAACGTTGTTGAAAGCGCCTTCAATATCCAGGAAGGCCACCATAGTATATTGTTTTTGTTCTAGGGAGTATTCGATAGTTCTTACCAAGGTGTGAAAGGCTGTTTCTAACGATTTCCCTTTGCAGTAAGCATGCTGAGACATCGATAGTCTCTTATCAATGCTGTTACGTACATGGATATCAATCAACCGTTCCAGAGTTTTGAGAATTAATGATGATAGATCTTTAGGGTTGACATGCGAACATTTGCCCGCCTTGGGAATGAATACTACCTTTACTTCTCTCCATCGCTGAGGTATATGGACCATATCTAGACAACTTTTAAATATCATCTCAATGATGGGCAAAGTTATGTCAGTCGTAAATTGCAGCTCAGCTGGTATGATGTGATCTGGCCCTAGAGATTTGTAAGGTTTGAAACTATTCAGAGTCCAAGACAACTTCTCTTTTGTAACAAGACCTTGAGGAAAAGTTAAGTTAATACCCGACCCAGAATGGTTTGTTGTATTAACGTATTTGGAGCTATCAGGGAAGTGGGTGTCCAGTAGCAGGTTTAGCGTTTCTTCGCAAGAGTTAGTCCAAGTACCATCCAAGTTTTTAAGACAACTGGGCATGGTTGGCTTTGTCGAGAAAATCTTCCTTATCCTTGATGCCTCCGAGGATTCCTCTATTGAGCTACAGAAGGATCTCCAAGAAGATCTTTTGGCTATTCTCAATTCCTTTTTATACTTTTTGAGGGATTCCTTATAGGAGTCCCAGTCTTGTGGATGTCTACTCTTTTTTGCACGATTAAAAAGCCTTCTACAGCCTTTCCGGAGTATACCCAGTTCAGTAGCCCACCAGTATGGTTTCTTCTTTCCCCGCACTATAGTGAGGGGGCAGGCAGTTTCCATGGCTTTATTAAGGGCTGCTGTAAGCTCGTCGACTTTTTGATCGAGTTCAAAAGCGCACAAGGGCGGGTCAGAAAGTTCTGGTTTAACCAGATTCTTCAGAGTTGCCCTATATTTTGGCCAATCTGTTTTCCTATAGTTTCGAAATTGGATCGGTTTTGGGAGCTCTTCAATAAGTATGAATTGGATGTATATATGATCGGAGAACGAGTGCTCCTTTGATACTCTCCAATTCAATATTTTATTTGAGAGATGTAACGAGACAAGAGTCATATCTAAAACTTCTTATCGATTTTTAGTAACGAAGGTTGGTTCACTACCTACATTACATACTACCAGATTAGTTGTTAAAATATAATCAAAAAGAGACTCACCTCTGTCATTTATATCGGTACTACTCCACGTAGTATGGTGCGCATTGGCGTCACAACCGATAATTAAGGAACGGAAGTAAATTTTTTACAATTTTGGAGTGGGTATGCCATTCTATATTTCTTAAAACATTTTAACATTTTATATTCTGACCCAAAATTGTACCTGTAAGCTAAGTGGCTTACAAATCAGCAGTTTCCATATAAACTTTTTATTTTTTTTAATACATCATCGAAGCAAATAAACTAAATAAGGCGTTACGTTTCTTTGACCCAATTCACGAATATTCAATTATTCTCTGAAACAGATGTATTGGCCTTAATAAAAAAATGCAGATTCTATAAATAGTGAAACAAAAACTAACTAACCAAAACGAAAGAAATTCCGTTATAACGATGCCTAACGGAAACGTTTACTGCTTGTAAAATTTAAATTAAAGGACAAATTAGAAACGACCATTGAAATTTCCTAATATCAAACAATGAACTAAAAAATATATTTACCTATATATTTCTCTATGCTTCGAAGGTTGTTAGAGTTTGAATTCAATCACAAGACGTGGAATTTTTGCCATGGCTGCTATATTCACCGCTTTTTAACATAATTAAAAACGTTTGGCCATGGCTTTTCCAAAAAGTTTATGAAGGTGGCAGCCATTTTGAAGCCAGGGACACCTTAATCGAAGCTTCTCATTATTCCTGGATCCAAATTTCCTGTGGTTATTTAAAAAAAATTGAATGTTTCTATTCCAAACGGACTTATAGAGTTTATATCCTAAACGGACATAGTAATTAGTTATGCTAAAAAACGTTATAAATAAATGTTGTCAAACGATAAAATGTAAATATTATTTCTTCGTTTTTTTTTTCGGAAATTTTGCATGTGGCCTCATCCTTGTGACGCACTTTTTTATACCCTTTTTAAGTAGTTTATGTTTTGATCTTGGGGAATTCCAACGCTCGTTTTCAATTTTTTTTTTGTGAAATAGGTACCTATTCGGAGGTAGTAAACGTTTCCGGGTAAAAACTTCCATATAAAAATAAAATTTGTGTTTTAGTGCTTTCCACTTTGTGGCTTAAAGTTCTACTTTTAACTGAGGACTAGACCAAAAACGCAATATGAATCGGAAATCCCTGTTTATTCCAATCGCGCCGCACAAATTCATCAACTTTTAACCAATAGAGGCTCCAAGGAAGGAGAGGATAATAATGGGTGATTTTTTTGAGGTTAGGATTTTCATGCATTAGTATTTGACAGATCACGCGGGATTTCAGACATGGTGTCAAAGAGAAAGATGCTCAGTATGCTTTGACATTTCATCATGAATAGACTTAAGCTAGCATCACACTACCAGTGAATTCACTGACCACTGACAGGCAGTGACGTCACAAAAACTGACGTGGTTTTAACGCCAGTGAAGCTATTGCTTGTCACTGGTCAGTTGAGTAATAAAGGTTATCACACTTACTGGAAGGCCCGTGCCAGTGTGTCCCAAAACTCACTGACACCTGATGCTAGTCAGTGAATTTTTTTCTGAGTCGGTCAGTGAACTGACGCCTAAAAAACTGACTATCACACTACACTGACACATGATTCACTGGCACATAACACTGGCAAGTGGCGTCAGTGAAATTTACATGAAATTGGGTCAGTGAGCAGTTTTGCTATCACACTACACTGGCAGCACTGAATATCAACAGCCAGTGGCTGTCAGTTTCTTGTTTTTGTTTATATTATGTTGTCAGTGGTCTTGTGTGGACGCATAAATAAATTAAATCAAAAAAAAAATTAATCTCTTTTTTAAACGGTGGAACACTGTGGCTGCTTTAAAAATGTTGGAAGAAGAATTGTTGGAGATGGCAGAAACTGCAACGATGGTTTATTTGGCGGGGTGTGTGTTGGAAAGCATCAGCGACGATGATGACGACAGGAGCAAGCGTCGACCGCGTAGTGTTTGGCAGAAGAAATGGTTGAAGCGCAGGGAAAAGGAAGGGTTTTGTGCCAAGCTGCTCATGGAATTACGGGAAGAAGAGCCGGAACTATATCGGAATGTAATGCGCATGTCGAGCGAACAGTTCGATTATTTGCTCAATTTAGTGAAGACACATATTGCAAAAGCCGATACAAAATTCCGCCAAGTATTTCAGCGGAAGCACGACTCGCACTTACTCTGCGTTACCTGGCCACCGGCGAGAGTTTTAATTCCCTGCGACTGCTTTTCAGCATAGCGCAACCAACTATTTCTGACATTATTCCAGAAGTCCTCGACGCCATTTACAAGATTCTTGTGGGTGATTTTTTTTATTATTTCTTCTTCTTTTATTATTTCTTCCTCTTCTTCAAAAAAAAATAACAAAAAACTCTTGCAGAAAACATGCAAATGTCAAAAAAACCTGCCAGTTCACTGACAGGATTTCAACACTGACGGCACATGAAATTTCATGGGTTGTCAGTGATGGGACACTGTCAGTGTACTGACGCTCTTGTCAAAAAAGTCTGCCAGTTGTCCCATGTGTCAGTGACTACTTATCACACTTGCCATTTTTCGTGTCAGTTACTGACGCAATTTCGGCTTGTCAGTGAACACGTCAGTGCACTGGCATGCTTCACTGACGTCCCAAAACTGGCTATCACACTACGCGCAACCACACTGACGACTTTGTGACGTAATTTTTACGTCACAGCCTGTCAGTTGTCAGTGAATTCACTGGTAGTGTGATGCTAGCTTTACTAACGAGCAACGCTTGCAAATCATTGAATTTTATTACCAAAATCAGTGTTCGGTTCGAAATGTGTTTCGCGCTTTTTTATCGACAAATTTTGTTCAGCGATGAGGCTCATTTCTGGTTGAATGGCTACGTAAATAAGCAAAATTGCCGCATTTGGAGTGAAGAGCAACCAGAAGCCGTTCAAGAACTGCCCATGCATCCCGAAAAATGCACTGTTTGGTGTGGTTTGTACGCTGGTGGAATCATTGGACCGTATTTTTTCAAAGATGCTGTTGGACGCAACGTTACGGTGAATGGTGATCGCTATCGTTCAATGCTAACAAACTTTTTGTTGCCAAAAATGGAAGAACTGAACTTGGTTGACATGTGGTTTCAACAAGATGGCGCTACATGCCACACAGCTCGCGATTCTATGGCCATTTTGAGGGAAAACTTCGGAGAACAATTCATCTCAAGGAATGGACCGGTAAGTTGGCCACTAAGATCATGCGATTTGACGCCTTTAGACTATTTTTTGTGGGGCTACGTCAAGTCTAAAGTCTACACAAATAAGCCAGCAACTATTCCAGCTTTGGAAGACAACATTTCCGAAGAAATTCGGGCTATTCCGGCCGAAATGCTTGATAAAGTTACCCAAAATTGGACTTTCCGAATGGACCACCTAAGACGCAGCCGCGGTCAACATTTAAATGAAATTATCTTCAAAAAGTAAATGTCATGGACCAATCTAACATTTCAAATAAAGAATCGATGAGATTTTGCAAATTTTATGCGTTTTTTTTTTTTTAAAAGTTCTCAAGATCAAAAAATCACCCGATATAAGCCACAAAACTCATGATGTTTAGTTGTAAAGGCAAAGATTTCATCTCTAGTTTTTTAAGTAATTCAGCAAAAAAGCGGTTAGTCTGTCAAAAACAACTAAAATATTTGTAATAATCTTAAATTTAAATACTAATAACCTTAAATGTACTCACAAAGTTTTAAATTTTTAGATAATGTTTTAAATAATTTTAATTAAATTTTTTCTAAGAGAAAGAGCAGTTCAGATTTTTAAGAAGAAGCCTCTTCTAAGAGATAATATCTTATTTGTGCAACGCCCATATTCGACGGACCAAATTTGTACATGGCCAAAAATTACATAGACAGTAAAAATTGTTGGTCATTGGTAAAAACTATGAGGAATTCTTCCACTTCCTCCGTCTCTACGCTCCTTGTCAATGATACTCCATTTATAAGCTCTCTCCAGAAATCTAATTTCTTTGCTAGGCAGTTCGATACCAATTCAACGCTGACAGTGAGTGTTATGACTCCGCCTGTCATTTGAGTGCGTTAGTGATTTTATGGGACCAATATTTTTTTGCATTCGTACTGTGGTGAAAGTGCTAAAAGATCTCAACATACATAAATCCGTTGGTCTGGTTGGTCATTTATCCAACCCATCCCCAAAAACGGCAAATCTTCCTCACCCTTTAACGTCATGTCATAGAAACGCTGATTAATTTTTAACTCAAGAAATATTTTGAAGATCGAAAGATTCTTAATGACCGACAGATCATGGTTCACCTAGCCGAACAGTGAAGCAAATGTTTTCATCGTTTTGGAGAAAGTAAGATTATTGCACTTGATATTTCAAAGAGATTTGAAAGGGTTTGGCATCAGGCTCTCTTATCGAAAATACGTGCTTTCGGTTTTCATGAATCCCTCCTTCATTGGATCGTTCAATTCAAGTAGTATTGGAAGGGTTTAAGTCTGAAAACCACAAAATATATGCTGGTGTGCCCCAGGGGTCTGTTCTATCTCCAACACTCTTTCTCATTTTTATTAATGATCTGTCTGCAACCTCTAATCCAATACATTATTTCGCTGACGATAGTATTCATAGCTTCTCATATTCGTTTTCAGACTCACATCCCGCTTCTTCGGATGTGGAACTGCAACGACAAAATATGATAAGCTAATTAAATTACGACCTAAACAGCATTGTACAATGGGGAATAAGAAATCGTGTGGAATTTAATGCTTCGAAAGCCCAATGCTGTCTTGTCTTGTATCGTTAAAGCGAGATATAATCCCCTTGCCATTATCAATGGATGGCACTTGCATCAATAAGACTGAACATCTCGATATTCTCGGTATGTTTGTCACCAACCACCTCTTGTGGAACGATCACATAAGCGATGTCCACAAAAATTTCGCAAAGTGATTCGGTTGCTTAAGGCGATGCAAGAATGTTTGCTCCTCTTCTGATCTAGCTGTTATCTACAAGATTATATACGTCTTGAATATACATAACTCCCATCTTTGAACGGTGCTCTTGCAATATAGGTAGACCAAAAGCCAGTTTCTCCAGTTTAAAACACCACACAATTTACCGTTTATGTTTCATCTAATGTAAAAGTTTGTTTAAAGACAGAATTATTGTTATTCATAAAAATGTTTATTTTAGTTCAAAAAATATAAACAGTACATAGTTTTTTTTAATCTAGAAAATCTAGAACAAAAATTTCGCAAACAATTCAAAATTAAATTACGAGGTGTACTTTATAAGTTCGAGATGCAAATTAATCAAAATTATATATTTACTTGACTATTTTATAAAAATTATTGTCTCTACGTTGTACGTATGAAATTTGTTGACTATAAAACAATATTTTCAAACACTTTTTAGTTTTACTTTCCTTCACGGATTTTCTTCAATCTAGCTGGTCCTAAGGCTTTGTAAATCAGTGAAGTAACGTTGGGATAGTATTGTGACAAATAAAGCAATATATTGACTGGAAACAGTCCAACCCAAGAAAATGACAATTTGTTGGACAAAGCAACAGCAAATAGTTCAGCACAACGTTCAGCAGTCATTCTTTGTCGGTCATTGGCAGTACTCTGGCCAACTTTTTCATTCAGCTTGCCAGTGAATGCTTCTTGGAGGAAATCAGTTGCGATCGGTCCGGGACAGAAAAGTGTGACATTGATTGATGGCTCTTCCACGAGAAGTCCTTTGAAATAACCATGTAATGCGTGTTTAGCTCCTAAATAACTTCCAGAATATGGTACAGCTGTGATGCCAGCTCCACTGGATGTCACAGCCAAATGACCTTTACTGCCCTTCTCTTCCATAAAGTACTTCAACACTTTGCGTGACAAGTTGATCACGGAAAAAACGTTCAGTTCGAACATTTCCCTATCAACTTCTATATCAATGGTTGACCAACCTGCACGCTGGGATCTGCCGGCGTTATTAACCAGAATATCTATTGTTCCGAAATGATCCAGAACAGATTTCAGACATTTTTCATGTGAATTAAGGTCCAGCATATCCATGGGCAGAACAAGAACATCCTTATCGCTGAGAATACCGCCGGATGCAGCCAAACACTGCTGTTGCACATTTTTGAGCTCTTGTTCTCTTCGGGCAGACAACACTAATTTGACTCCATTCTTTGCTAAAATGATTGCAAGGTATTTGCCGATGCCACTAGAAGCTCCAGTTATCCATACAACTTGGCCACGAAGTGTTGAGATAGGTTTGCCGAAACGCTCCTTGAAGGAAAGTTGAATGTCAGCATCCAGCACAAACCATAAAATGAGATTGCCCAAGAAGTAAACAATTGCTGCAAGGCCAACAAGTTCGAAAATATTCATTTTCGAGGTTAGGCTTTTAAATTTATAGAAGTAGATTATAGGTAGTAAGATCACTTAGAACTGTCATTAAAATAATTAACTTGCAAAATGTAGAAATTAGCACCAACAAAGGCCCAAGATAAGGGCAAGGTCCAAGATGATAAAAATAAACAAAAATAAATAAAAAAGAAAACCGCAAAATGTCACTCTGAGTTTTTTCTTTTTGTGAGCTAATGGAAAGAGACAACAATTTCTTTCTTATGCCATGTCCTGTCATGTGTCCCAAAAACAAGGCCTATTGCAGAGCTACTACAACAAATAAAATCGTTTGTATTTCAATACAACAGTGAAAACAAAAGAGGTTTCACTTTGGGAACAATAAGGGTATTCATGTAACGATATAATTTTCTACTTTGTAGAAAAATATAAATTTCCGCAAAGGGTTTACATGAACACCCCATTGGAAATATTTGCGGAAACGTTAGAAACAAACACAAAATTTATCTGTTTTTTTTCTACGATTTCTGCTTCAAATTTGAGAGATAAAAGTCTATATTTTGCAGAATATTTTTCCCATACAAATTTTGACAGTTGATTTCTACCGATAGAAAATTCTACAGTTTTTAAGGTTTCTATGGGTTTTCTGTGTTTGCATGAATACCCTTAATGGAAATTGTATAAATCCATTTGACAGTCTTTATATTTATAAGATCTCAGAGATTTCTGTGTTCTCAGAAGAATAGACAAAATTTCGCATACAAATTTTGGACTTTCGCTGTGAGAAATCTGAGAATAAAATGTTTATGACTCGATTTCTCAAGAATTCTCTACCACACTACTAAAAAGGGAAGGAAAGAAATGCAAAGCTATTTTGACTGTTAGGTGAAAATGAATTTTTGATTATTTTTATAAGACTGTTTAAATAGACAGAACTACCATTAGCGGTCATATTCTTCTGACTGAAATATTCTTAATTTTAGTATTTTCTTAAATTAATTAGCTACCAATTTGCAATTTATTTTATAAAAACACCTTTTCTACGTGTCGATCAATATTTAAATAAAAACGTTACGTTTTATATAACATTATATGAATACATATAATTAATTTGTCAAATTAGCGCTCGTTTGGTCGTGTATTTTGGACAAATTTGGACCGTGTACAAATGGACGTGATCCAAATGGTTTGGAGCCAAATGGCCCGGTCATGTATAGCCAGTTTAAAATTGTATTAAGATGCAGACGCACTTGCCATAATAAGGACGAACATGTTTGTTTTAACTATCATTTTTACCCGATTTCCTATAATCTGCATTTTTGAAGAAGTCGGCATTTTTGACCTTCTCTTTCTATCAAATGTAATGTAATGTCATTATTTTGCATCCTTACATTCCTCCATCCCTGACAACAGTACTCGCACACAGGAATGGTTGAGAGGTTAAAGTCACTAGGCCCTAATTCTTAACGGACTGTTGCGCCACCTAATTAATGTTTGTGCATTCCCAATTTGCCCGTCATACAAAACAGAGCCACAACCATTTTGACAGATTGATTAACTATTAATTAATTGATTAATTTTATATTCCTTATTTCGAGCAGACGCCAAAACAAAATATGTTTATCTGGATAATAACCAACATGGGCGAAAATGGTAGCCAAGTAGATCGACATAGCCAACCCGAATGTCTCAGTTTCCCAACACACGGTAAATTTTATCTCGTCTCGAGTCCATTTTGCTCGGTCAAATTCAGAGAGTGGGAGAGAATTCACCAGTGGTAACTCTTTTTTACTTCCTATAAAACACTATAACTTTTTGACAAAACAGCGTTGCCGCAAGCCTTCACGAAAGTATAATGAAAAAAATCAAAAAACCTCACATAAGCTTAAAAAACAATAGTAAGAAAATCGGACTTAGTCCGGACGTCCTGTATTACACAGCGCATGTTTTTTCTTGCATCAATGAAGTGTGAAAGAGAAAGGAAGAAATAAATGAAATAGAAATAAATCTGTCTCGGCCTGCACGTACAATCTATTATTTGCATGTTTTTGACGTTTTTCTTTCCTTTTCTTTGTATATTTTCGAATATGCTTCACTTCGTGTTTGTGTTTAGTAGAGCTAATACCTCAATATGGGAAATGCAAGTGAATTTAAGTGGCCGAAGGAAGCAACGAAAGTAGAAATAGAAGATATCTGTCATAATAATGCACAGACTTAAACATCCGAAAAGCCGATTAATGCGCATTAAATACATGCTCTGTGTAATACCGGACGAACAGATATAAATTAAATGGGTTTCCATGTCAGTCCATGGCAATATTGTTTTTCTCCCGTTATTTACGCATTCTTCTGGAGACTGAGGAACCAAAAACAATTTCACGATTTCTTCAGACTTTTTGTTCCTCTAACTTTTTTGTTCATTTGATTTTTGTACCAGGACTTTCCTTTTAGTTTGGTGGCGTTTTTATTTGGCTTCGTTGTATAAAGGTGTCTTCAGGAATACTCTTAGGCTAGGCGCACACATGCAACTTTTTCGAAACCAAATAGTTCGATCGTTAGTTGTCCAAACATCGCGCACATAAGCAACTCCAAAAGTAATCAACGGAATAAACCAATGCACAGGAAACATTTATTCACGTTGACTAAATTTGTCTCTCTTTTGCACTTACAGAAAATTATTTAACGATTTAGTTGAGTGTCCGCGCAGTTACCTTTAATTACTTGTGACACAAACTAAGGAATTGGTTCGAGGTAGACGAGCACCTCGTCAAAACACAAACTAAAAAGTTGATCGAATGGACGACAGAATGGTTTCTGCATGTGCGCGGACTCTCATATAAGTCCATAGTGCTCAGTTTAAAAACCAAACAGTTTCGAAACTAAAAGTTGCATGTGCGCGCCTAGCCTTAAGTAGTATTCACATGAGCGCGACCAACGAACGGCGAATGAATTACAAAATGTGAGTTCATATACGTTTGAAGACATATTTCCACACAAATTCTTAACAAAACGATAACAATATAGTTTTTATTTGATTTATGATGCATACTTTTACTTTTCAATATCATTATATTAAGGGTATTCATGTAACGATATAATTTTCTACTTTGTAGAAAAATATAAATTTCCGCAAAGGGTTTACATGAACACCCCATTAGAAATATTTGCGAAAACGTTAGAAACAAACACAAAATTTATTTGTTTTTTTTTCTACGATTTCTGCTTCAAATTTGAGAGATAAAAGTCTATATTTTGCAGAATATTTTTCCCATACAAATTTTGACAGTTGATTTCTACCGATAGAAAATTCTACAGTTTTTAAGGTTTCTATAAGTTTTCTGTGTTTGCATGAATACCCTTAATAATAAATTTAAGAAAACAAATTTATTCGTCGCGAAAAAAATTGTAGTTGATACGAACTGTCCAACTTTATTCGCGTTCACATTATCCACACTCGCAACGAATAAAATAATCGCGCGTACTTAACCTAAAAAAATCATTCTTGTTTTGGTTTCGGTGGTGAATGGTGTTCGGCTGTCAAACTTCATTCGCGCGACGAATTAAAAACTCTCAAGTGAAAGAAATGTCAAAATCGACGAATATTCGTTCATTCGTTGGTCGTTGGTCGTGCTCTAGAAGTTCCATGTAACGAGACTTCATATATTAATAAAAACACTGGTTTTTATCACTTATTCAAAGAATTCATAATGAAAAATTAATCCTAAAACTATATATCATTTATGAATTTTCTGTATGACAAAAACACGGCCAGTACCCATGTTCTGTAACTCTCACATCGAGTGAGTTTTCGCATTAACGGTGCGAATCAGAACAAAAACACTGCGGAATGACACAAAATTCTGTTTCTCACACGCAACTGTTTCTGTAACTTTTTTTCACTCGATCACAAACAAAATGGAAAAAATTATTGGAAGTATTGGAAAAATGTGAAAAAAAGTCGATACAATCTTTCGATTTTTCTGTCAAAATCATTCGACAGCTCTGATATAAGTGAGAACAAGGAAATAATAAAAATCAAATATGACGGAAAATAAACAAAAGGTAAATAACTTATTTTGTATGTTGTTTGATCAGGAAAATTATTATTTTTATCCGTAGAAAATTCAAAGGATCTCAAAAGATCAAAAAGAAAAATTAGTTAATTATATGGCAACAAATTTAGAGTTCGCGGGAGGCCAATTTGGTGGACCAAATTCAAATAGTAAAAACAAAGATGATTGGGAAACCTTGTCGACAATTTTAAATGCCATGGGAGGTAGCAGCAAAACAACCGACCAGTGGAAAAAGGTAAGACAAAAAAATAAAAACGTCTTTAAAATTTTATTTTTAAAATGTTATCTTGTTTTTATAAAAATTGTTTTATATGAATTTTTTTTTAAATATTTGTTCAAATTGAAAATTGTTTTTTAAATTCAGCATAGCACGAAATATGTAACTCAGAACCGTTTTAATAATTCAAATAAAGCAAATGGTTTTTCAATGACATCGTTTTGTAACTAAGATTACATGACTAAATTTTTTTCTTTTTAGTGTTGGATAGATCTTAAGGCTGCTGTCAAAAAGCAACTAAATGCGAAGCGCCATTTTTTAAATAAAACTGGCGGTGGGAGTTCAACAGATGCTCCTCGAGACTTAAACAGTTTCGAGGAACAAATTTTGTTAATTATGGGCGTCGATGCAGTAGATGGCGATGCAGTCACACCAGAATCGCGTGTTCCAGCTAGTGGCGTAAGTTTGTTTTAAACTTTTTTTTTTATTTTTTCCTCATACGTTTTATTTTTTAACAGAAAGAATTACTGTCTATTGAATTTCTCGAGGATATATCAGATGTTCTCCCACCAGCCAAAAGACAAAAAAAAGAGCCAGATATGGAAGGAAAAAGAGAATCTTCGACTTCATATAAAAGTGATTTAGTTGAGGCAAAAGAAATGCACGAAAAGTTAGAAGCACGAATCGAAGCATTAGAAGTACAAAGCGGACAGATCATAAAAAAGTTAGATCTATTGATAAGCGCTTTTGGACTCGAAGTCAATAATTAATAATTTATTCAGTTTTTTTTTAACTCAAGATATGATTTTTTTTCTTTTTCTAGTTTATGAATGGTGTCTTTTTAGTTTGTTTCATGTGTTTATTATTGAGTTAAGTTTTTTATTATTTTTTTAGTTTCTAATGAAGTATGTTTTTTTTTAATAAAATCAGCAATTTTTTAATGGTTTTATTTTTTATTAACGTTTGCAAGCTTAAATATTTTCTTCATTTGTTCGAGATAAGTTCAATTTTATTGCATTTCGGATTCTTTCAGCTTCTCTTAAAAACCGGTCGTTGTTCGTGTCTAGGTTATTTAAGGATTCACGGTCGTCTTCCACATCTTCTATTGATAAAGTTTCATTTTCGTCCAATAAGCCATGAGCTATGCGGAAATTATGCAAAGTTGTGCAGGCATTAATAATTAGACCAGCTGCCTGAGGGGTTGAATAAATACCCCGTTGTAAGCAACGAAATACACCTTTTATATTTCCATTTAACCGTTCTATACAGTTTCTGGTTTTGGAGTGGACTGTATTATATTTTCGTTCATCCGGGTTGGATGATGAACGGTACGGCGTCATAAGCCAAGGGCGCAATGGGTATCCCGAATCACCTTAAATGATCAAATTTTAAAATAAAAGTGAAATTTAAACAAAAAAATTGCTTACCCAATAACCAAGAGTTGGTTGTTAGGTTTTCCTCGTATCGTTTTTCTAACAAAACGTTTATCTGAGACGCTTCCCATATGTAAGCATCATGAGCTGCACCTCCAAATCTTGCAAAGCCTCCGATAATGCGAAGATCATAGGTACAGATCTAAGAAAATAAAACAAAAATTAATTTTAAAAGTGATGCAACAGATTTTTTGTTTAAACTTACTAATTGTACATTTTTGGAATGATATCCTTTGCGATTAAGGTAGCAGTTCTCTATTTCAGCTTTTGGTTTTTTTATGCGAACATGAGTACAGTCTATAGCTCCAATAACACCAGCAAAACCAGTTTTGTTGTAAAATCTTTCAATAGAAACAAAAAACTTATTTTTTGAATACCGTCTATAGATTTAAATTTACCTTTGTTTTATGACATCGTATTCATCTACTGATGGAAATTTTATCCATTTTGGCATAAGATGCGTTTGTAAAATAACAGATATTTCTCTTACTGAGCGAGAGACCATCGTTCTGCTGGTAGGTACTGAAAAATCTTGTCCGATATCCCTTTGAAAGGACCCAGTTGCAAAAAAATGCAGAGCAGCACACATTCGGATCGGCTTAGGAATAAAGGTGTTTCGAACCCCTGTTTTCATATAGGGACTTAATTCCTCTAACAAAACATTAGCTGTGGCTTTTGTGAGGCGGTAAAGTTCACGAAATCTTTCTCCAGGCATTTCAAACGCATTAGTGGAATCTCGTAAATGACGTCTGTGAATGCGCATCATATTTCTATTGTCACTTTCTTCACTAATTACAAGCACACTATACATTTTACTCGTTTTAAAAAATTTAATTACTGCAAAATAAAAAAACTTGAACACTTCAACCTTTTCAATATAAAAGAAAAAATAATTTTTAGTTAAATGTGAAATAAATTGAAGCTGTCAGTTTAAGGGAAATGTAAACATTTCTTCCATTGGAAACTGGAAACTATGATTTTCTCACAGGGGTGTTTTCGCCTCATGTTATAGACACAGTTCATTTTCCAATATAGAGAAACGATGAAATTTTTCGTTCCACCTCTAATCGACTGCGAAAATACTCGACCGAGTTACAGAACATGGGTCCAGATATGAACGTTTTAGACTTACAAAAACAATTAAAAAATATTTTAGATTGCGCTCGGTTATTGGAAATAAATTTACGGTGAAGTGATCGAGGCAAAAGCTGTGTAAGTTTGTAATAAGTATATGTATTCGGTACCAGTTTTCGCAACGAGAAGCTATTGAGTTATAAATAGCACTAAGAGTTTTGGTCTAGGTTCCATATTACCACCTCTTGGTCTAACAACACTGACGTAGATGCTATAATAAAGGTAACTGCCTTCACTGTAATCTTGTCTTCTGCATTTTTCGTATTTTTTATAATGCAAAAATAAATATCTACTGCATTTGGACTTGTATAGTTGTATCTCTACCTCACAAGCACTAATTTTTTGCAGAAATCAAATGCAGATACATGTGAACTAACCATTCAAACGTTACTAATAATTCAGTCATTCCAGTCACACACAAACAGAACTTTTAAGAATGTCATGAAAAAGAACACTAAAAAAAAGGGGAAAGTAGATTTTACAAAACGTATATCGTATTCGTTTTCATATTCATTTCGTGTAGGCCATTTTGTTTTTACATTAATCGTGCTGAAAATTCTAAGCTAAGCGCTAGCTAAACACATTTTTTAAAAAATTGCCAACATTATTGCTATTTTAATTATATTTTCAATTAAAATATAACTAATCCAATCTAGATATGGGTCGGAAAAAGAAGAAGGCTTCCAAACCCTGGTGCTGGTATCCTTTTGAACATAAAATTTAATTTAAAACAAACTCAAAACTTAAGATATAGATATATATACTCATATGAATACATACACATATTTATTTTTACATAACCCAATTATAATTTGCTTATTTATTTTTGTACAATTTAAATTAATGTTTAATTTGGATATTTGAACTTTTAAAAGTTATTTCCTTAACTCAAAGAAATTCAAAGGTATTGCAATCGAGAATTTGAAGATGAGAAAATTTTAGTTCAACATCAGAAGGCGAAACATTTCAAATGCCATATTTGCCACAAGAAACTATATACAGGCCCCGGGCTATCGATTCATTGCATGCAGGTGCATAAGGAGACTATTGACAAGGTACCGAACTCCCTGCCCAATCGTTCAAATATAGAAATCGAAATATTCGGCATGGATGGTATCCCGCCAGAAGATCTACGAGAACACGAACGGCAAAAGAACGGTGGCAAATCGGACTCTGATGACGATGAGCCCGTGGCAAAGAAGAAAGTTGAAGGTTAGTATTTTGATTAGGTTTTATTTAATGGCAGAATTTTATTTGGAATAAATTTTTGTCCTCAGTTTCATTAGCTGGTCCACCTCCGATGATGATGCAAAATATGATGCCACACATGATGGGCCAGTTTAATCCAATGGGACATATGATGGCGCCCATGGGTATGCCTCCTTATATTGGCCCGGGTGGCATTCCTATGATGCCTCCGCACGCAATGATGGGAGCACCGCCTAGAAATCTCTTTCCTGCCGTGATTGTGTCCAGCGCAGCGGCTTCCCAACCGAAGCCGACGTTCCCCGCCTATAGGTGAGTCAATGCTTCTTTTTTTCTATTTTTAAATATAAAATTAAAGTAATGCTCTGTAGAAATATTTAAGTTAAAAAATGTTTGTTTTTCCATTTTTCTTTAAGTTTTGGAGGTTAAATTCGTTGAATGTCTTTTTGTCACGTTCTTTGAAAACTTGAAGGGTTGAAATGTGTAGCATTACCCCTATCGGACAAAGGTTTAGTTTTAAAATGTATTACACTTACTATTCACTTCAATATAGGAAAATAGCTACAGTGTATCAAAGCAAAACCCGTACAATACCGAATCCAAATTGCACATCAAAGCTTAAAAAAATAAATTAAAAAACAACAAATTAACATTTTGTTGTGCGACCCGATCAATTTCTCACAGTAAGAGAGTGGTATTTTGGTCCATTCTTCCAGCAGCACCTTTTGAGATCATTTTTACTGGAAATATTATGCAGTCTTATCCATTCCTCCAAATAACACCATACATTTTCAATAACGTTCGTGCCTGGCGATTGCTGAGGTGTCTCAATTACTTTCAGACAGGTATACCGCAGCCACTAAAGCACTTTTTAAGCTTTATATTGGTGAATATAAAAAACATCTCTTATACAAAGTCTATAGGCACTTTAAGGCGATTTAAGGATGTTGAGTTACATGTGTTGGTTGTTATGCCTTCAACATAACATCACTTCTGATGTTGCCATACAAACCCAAACCAAAACCAATCCACCACCAAGCTTAACGGTTATTTTAAATTTGTTTCTTTTAACTGTTCATTGGGCTTACGCCAGACATTACCCTTCCCATTGGAGCCAAAAAGATTGAACCCAATCTCAACTGTAAATATGCACTCCTTTTGGGGTTTTCCTAAACTTTTACACTTCAGAATTTTTCAGAAAGTAGTTAGCTTATAGCAAGCGTCAAACTACGAGCACAGGTTCATCACACGCACAAAATACAAAACATAATAATTATTACAGTTCAAACAAAATAAAATAAAGACGTTTACGATAGTGGAGCACTGGTTCTAAACAATGATTTTAGTCCCACATTATTTAAATTTAAATAAATCGATGAACAGTTTAAGTTATATAAAATGCTCATTCAACTTAAAGCTTCATTCTTTCCATAGTTAGTTCTATGGAAGTCAATATGTATAAAGTCAAAAGTACGCAGGTGATGAGTTCCGCCTCGGTAATTCAAATGTACTCAAGATAGCCAATAAGGTGCATCAATTTCACCATTAATGAGTTGATGAAGAAATATTAAGTCATTATTAACACGCCTTTGATGGAGAGATTGCATTTGAAAAAGCAGAATACGATGTTCATAGGGAGGCAGATCATAAGGATCATCCCAAGGAAGACCCTTTAGGGCAAAGCGAATGAAATTATGTTGAATTGATTCAATACGTTTTTTTATCAATTTCGTAATAGGGAGGTCATACCTGCGAAGCATATTCAAGATGAGGACGAACATGACAATTGTACAAAGAAAGAGTAACATAGGGATCATTGAACTCCTTTGCCCAGCGTTTTATAAACCCAAGCATAGAACATAGACAATAAAATTAATGTGATGTGTAAATCCTAAGTTGGAACAGAAATGAACACCTAAATCTTTAAATGTTGAGATGCGACAGATTTTTTGCTGTGATATATAATAATCAAATACACTACCGATTCATTTTTTAGTAAAAGTTATCGTCTGGCATTTTAACGGATTAAGGGTAAGGCTATTTTTGCCACACCAAAATGTGAAACTATCAATGTCAGTTTGTAAAAGGATACGATCTTGGTTGGACTTTATTATCTTAAAAATTTGCATGTCATCAGCAAAAATAAGAACGTAACTTGAGCGTAGACATGACGATACGTCGTTAATAGACAGAATGTATAGAAAAGGGCCAAGATGGCTTCCCTGGGGAACAGTAGATTGAGCAAAAAAAGGTTCAGAATGACAATTTCTAAATGTTACCTCATAGGATCTGTTTTCAAGGTATTATTTGGTCCAAGCTACGAAAAATGGTGGAAAACCAAGAGCTTTAAGTTTAAATAAAATTATTCGGTGGCTAAGTTGGTCAAAAGCTTTAGAAAAGTCAGTGTATACACTATACACAGTCAACTTCATAACCTTGTTATAAAGCGTTTGAACATATGTTTAAGAATGTGAGGAGATTAGTAACGGTTGATCTTTTTTCACAAAACCATGTTGCTATTTGCAAATGAGATTTTTACTAAAAAATGATACACTTTCATAAACAACTTGTTCAAACAATTTAGGAATGCAAGAAAGCTTTGCAATGGGCTCCTAGTTTGTTATATCCACCCTGTTACCTTTCTTGAAAATTGGTGTTAAAAATGACTTCTTCCATATACTGGGAAATTTGCCTGTTTTTAGAGAAAATTTGAATAAGAACGTAAGGGGTTCAACTTAAGCATTACTACACTTTTTTAATACTATCGGGGGAATACCATCGGGACCGGCTGAGCAGTCATCATTCAACGCGGATAAAAGATCAAGGACCGTACTCTGTAGCACAGGGATGTGACTACAGCTAGTTTGCGAAAAGGAGTGAAGATTATGCAAATATACTTCATCAACTTCTTCAGGGCTTTTAACAAATGGTTCACGGAAATTTGTTGCGAAAGCGTTTCAGATATCAACAGTTTTATCTAATGAAAGGTTCTTATAGGTGAAGTTAACTGGAAAGCCATCTGATTTTTTCTTTAAGTTTACAAGTTTACAAAATTTTTTAGGATTCTCTTTAAAAGAGGTGCCCATATCAGTGACATAACTAGCATATACAAAATTAGAAAAAGACTTAAATTCGTTAAAAAGTTCAACATAAAAAGAGAAATTGATTGGAGACAGAGTTTTGAGATAAGTTTTCCATGCCTTATTTCTTTTGTTACGCAGTAAACGCAATTCTTTCGTGTACCAAGAATGGCTAAAGTTTGTATTTCTTGATTTTCTTAAAGGTAAATTTTTTTCTAAACAATTATTAAGGATCTTAAAAAAATTTGAAACTGCTTCGTCAATATTAGAAAATGCTAAAGTATCAGCAATTCCAGATTTGCTCTTCGGAAGTCGAAATTATATAAGCAATCAAAGGAATTACTGTGTTCAGTAAGTTGTGATTACTTATGTCAAGAAAAATGTCCAAGGGGGGGGTGACATTTATCAATATTAGTATATTTCTGATCCAGATTCTAGAACAAGAGTGCTAATAGCGTCAGAAGAAAATACTAAATTGAGAATTCGATTTTTTGAGTTTACAAGCTGTAAGTCAGTAAGAAGGATTTTACCGAGAAGAGAAAGTTCCAATTGTGAAGAAGAAAGAGAGGCTTCAAGGCAGGATTCGTCTTCGGATGGAATCCAGTCAATGTGTGGTAAATTAAAATCACCTAGGAGTAAAATATTGGTGCCCGAGCAACTTTACGAATTACTACCGCTCATCCGCATAAGTACAAATTTTCCTACCGCTACTTTGTCTTTTATTTTTAATAGCTTCTTCTTTATACCGCTCAAGGATTTTTTTGGATCGTTGAGTGACGTCTGTTTAATAAATTACCAATTTCTCGCAGGTTCTTCCCATTCTTATAACGCATCACTGCAAGACTTCGCACATCATTTTTTATAAACGGATGCTTTGCACGAGTTTTATTTTTTTATTATTTACTGTACCATATCAATGAAAACTATTTGTTGCACAATTTTTAGGTAATTTAAATTTTTTTAATATTGCGGTTTGAAAAGTAAATGTTAATAAAACATATATAAAATATTTGTTTTCATGACAGCCTCTTCAAATTTCTTCACAATTTTGCCAATTGTTTGCGTAGTTGAACGATTATGTAAACCATAATCTCCTTTTAAAGCACGATTGTATGGCTGTGGCAGAATCACCATTTTTATAGTAGGTTTTAACAATTTTAATGCTTTGTTAAGCGATAGTTAAGCTATCCATTTTCCTAAATTTTAGACTTTCAACTAAAAAAAAATGGTTAAACAGCTTAGTTTGACAGATGTCCAGCGCTATACTTTTGAAACATGACAAGTACTTCGTCGGTAATCCTTTACTATTTATTTAATCTGATTGGCATTGATTTAATTAGCTGTTCACAAAAAAGATGTAGGAATACAAATTCTAAGTTTTTCTTATAAGTGAAAGTGAAAGAAAGAAAATAGCTTCATAAATGCGCAACAACACTCAAGTCTTGTGACCCATAACCGATTATTTATAGCCTTGTGTTTTGGGTCGTTGTCTTGATAGAAGTAATATTTTTCGCTTTGATGCAAATTGCCCTTCAAAATTTGAATATACTTGTGTAGTGCATAATTCCAACCACAACAACAAGATTTCTTGTACCATCCGCCGACATACATCCCCATACCACAAGGGAGCCATCTCCATGTTTTGCAGTAGGCCGGAAGGTTTTTTTCCTTGAGCTCTTCATTCGGCTTTCTCCACACATATGTTTGTCCATCTGATCGAAATAAAATTAATGTATTCTCATCAGAAAACAAAATACGATTGCATAATGACAAATCCTTCTTTTGGTAGCACTATTCTCACGGTTTCAGGGTTTCTTTACTTCTGAGGTTAGTTTTGGTGAACTCATTTGGAGATTTTTTTTTACTTGCAATAAGCACTACAGATTTACCTTCTTCAAAATGTTTTATCACTAGTTTTCGAACCTCTATCGTTGTGTAACCATGTTGTTCTTCCATTTTAACCGTACTTGTGATAATGCATGAAATTTACATATAATAAGTATCTGACAAATGTAAGTTAATTTCAAAAACCTAACAGCGTTATCTTTGTTCCATTAAAATCAGAAAAAAATTTAGTATATGTACTTCACGGTGTCCGATTTCTTTTTTGATAGTTAATTTGCGATTGTTTCCTTTAAAATTAAATTTCGTTGACCATTTATTTATAAAAATTTAATTTTTGCTAAATATTCAGAGTTAATAATAGAAACTGTGGTTTAATGCGCAAACTCGCCATTTTTAAACCTTCATTAAATTTATTTTTTGATTTAAAAAAAAAAAACGTATTTGTCCCATTTTTCTTTTGATCAACTGAATGAAATATTAGTTGAGAAATAGGTTCTAATAATGAGTTGGATATCCTTTTTGTTTAAGAACAGACTTCAGTCTATTTAGAACAGACTCCAGTCTATTGGCTGTGATCTATGCAGCTTCTTTGTATAAACGGGACTTATTTTTTCTCCACTCCTCTAAAAGCGCTTTTTACAAAAAACATTTTTTGTATTTATTTGATGTTTCCTGACTTCAAGCCCAAGTTTTGCCTGCAAATTTTCAATTATATTCAGGTCTGGGGATTAAGCGGGTGGTTGAAGAACATGAGGGCAGTTGCAAATCAATCAAGACTGAACGATTCCCGATTTGTGTTAGGGATCGTTGTCTTGGTAAAGTCGGAAATTATACGTTATGTTTAACTTTTCTTCAGTTTGTATTAAATTCCGTTCATGTTTCCTTCCATAAAAACAAGGTTATTGATACCGACGCAGAACTCCAAACCATCACACAATCTCCTTTGTGCTTTACAGTGCCACATAAATATTTGGGCAATAGCTCTGTGTTTGGCTGCTTCCAAAACATATGTCTTCTCATCCGATCCTTGAAGGTAGAATTTACTTTCGTCTGTGAAAAGTACCGTATCTAAAACGTTTCATCCTTTCAAACTTTCCTTCAAGGCAATAACTGCGTTTCCACAAAGTTTGGAAACACTTTCACTACTTCGCTTTTGACACCTATGCAAAATGATGTTTTAGGGCGTCAATAAATTCTTCTACACATACAATCTAGGTACACTCCATTTATTTTGTATTTTTGGTTAAAAGAAAAAGTAGTTGGGATTTAAATCAGGATTGTACCATCAGCTGGATTTATTCAATATTTTGAGTAAAGTAACCAAAAGCTCAGTTTTTTCAACAGATTTCCAATGAATTCGATTTTCTTGTTTTCCTCATTGTAAATTCAGAATTGGTAAATGTTTGACTTGCAAACTTTGAGTTTAATTTGTGATATCATATTGAACTGTCATTGTCAATTTATTCAGTAAACGTAACATTTTTGTCATGGTAAAGTTCACTGAAAAAAACAACGTCTGCAAATTATAAATATTTCCGGAGTTGGTGACCGTTAGGTTAGGTTAGGTAGTAAGGGGTGTGCACAGCAAGAAGCTGTTGCGTACACGGGGGCCTATTGGTCCATTGTGATCCCCTATAAAAGTAAAAATTTAGCATCGATGCTCTCAGTTCAATTCAACTCTGTCGATTAGCGTAGACTGGCTCGTTAACGAACCAGCCTGTGCTATCTATAAATTTCCTCATGCTCGCCATTGAGACCTGTGCTAGATCATCCAGTTCTCCAACGAACCTGTTTCCGAAATGACGGAGTCGGCTGGTTTGGAGGTTCGGACAGTCGCAGAGCAGGTGTTTAATGGTTTCCATTTCCTCCTCATCCTGACAGCTCCTACAAAAATCGGGTGCAAATGCCCCTATTCTATTAGCCATTGTGCCAATGGCGCAATGACCTGTTAGTACACCTATCAAGATTTTAATGTTCTTTTTACTCAGCGATAGAATATACCGAGTTTCTTTTTCATTTGTATTAGGCCATAAACTTCTAGAGATTGCGCAATCGTTCCTGGATTTCCAGGAGATATTGGTTTTCTCTTTTAGTCTAAGGTCTATCTTCCTCTTGAGTACCCCAATCGGGACGAGTGGTCCCCTAACTGAATGGTCGCTACTACTTGTGTCTGCTTTTGACCCTTTCCTGGCTAGTTCGTCTACTATATCATTCCCTTCTATATTGCTATGTCCGGGAACCCAGCAGAGCTTTACCGTAACTTTAAGACCTAGTAATTCTCTTACAAGGCGTCAATCGTCTCAGCCTTATCTGCGTAGACAAGCGACTTCACATAATCCCACAAAAAAAAAGTCCAGCCATGTGATGTGTAGCGTTCCCCATTGACTGTAACATATGACCGGTTTCATTTATGAAGAAATATGGAGCATTGGTGCCACTTTAACAATAGATCACACCAAATATTGACTTTTTGAGGATGTAACTGCGTCCGTAGATTAAACTCACTCCAGCTAACCCATTAAACCAACAATTAACTTAATTGCTGAACAAAATGTTTTTGTTTAGGGCATATTCACCGAACGTGCAACGTTTGATGGTCGTTCGGCTTTAATTCTCGTACTAGTTGCAATTCGTAGGCCCGCAATCCAAGATCCTTCGAGTGGATTTATTTCCAAATATTGCACGCAATGGAGAATGGACTCATTTGGGTATTCTTCGAAACTCTCCTCCACAAAAGCAATAGGGTGGTGCGGTTATATTGAATTAGAAAACTGACTAAAACTGCATGTGATATGATATCTTAATATGATTTGGTTAAGACTTGGTTATATTGAAGAAATTAAGCTGATTTACGCTAATAAAAATTTGGATGTTTTTGTATTTACTCTTAATTTATTTATTTTTAGCAATGCTACAATCAGTGCACCCCCTACAACTAACAATCCAAATGGTTCAAGCGCTCCTACAAGTAGCACGACAGAGGGACCTCAACCACCAAAACCCAACATAGTCACTAGTGGAACAACTTCGAAAATTATTCATCCTCCTGAGGATCTAAGTTTAGAAGAAATTCGTGCCCGCAAACCAAAATATCAAAGTAAACTTTCGACTGCAACGACTAATAGACCAACCAGTGCCAGCAGTACTTCTCAATCAACATCAACGTCAACAACGACTGGAAGTACTACGGCGGCAGCAATTTCAAAAGCTCAAGAAGTATTTTATATATATTTTATATGATCTTAAGTCTTTAATAAATATTTTATTTTTATTTAAGGCTGCAGCAATGGCAGCTGTTGCGCAAGCCCAAGTTGCACAGGCTCAGGCACAAGTTGCACATGCCCAAGCGCAGGCGCAGGCTCATGCCCAAGCTCAAGCGCATGCACAAGCCCATGCTCAGGCCCATGCGCATGCACACGCCCAAGCACAAGCACAAGCCGTTGCACAGCATCAGCATCAACAACAAAAACAATTAGAAGACCTGAATCGGGCGGTTATGCTGCAAAGACTTCAAGCTGCTAGACCAGGTGGTCCCCCTCTTGGCATGGTAAGTTTTATTATTAATGTTTTGCTTTAATATTTTGTTTACAGAGATTACGTTGGGTTTGCCACGTGCTGTAAGTGCGATAAAATTTTTCTTTTCAATTCTATAATCTGTAAGTAGGTAACTTGGTATTTGCTTTTTGTTCTATTTAAAAAAATCACAAAAATGAATTTTAAAATTAAGCTTATTGATTTTGGTGATAGCTTATATTTAGATTATTTAATAACTTAAGAGTATTAATTAACCAATTTTATAAAAAGAAAAGCTCTCTAGAACAAGGAAATGAAAACAAAATTACATATTTTTTTCTTCAGACTGAATATTTCGTTATCTAATTTGTTTTTCAAATCAAAGAAAAATGCTCAACTTATTAATGAAAGGAATCCTAATTTTTGTTTTGAAGCTCTCCACGAGAAATTTTGATCGGTTCTTATATCTTCAATTTTCTAGTGTTAAGATTTTGACTAATTATAATTAACTAGACAATGAGCATCCTTCGAATAAAAACAAAAATAAATTAATTTTTAACTTTTCACTATTTACCTACAACAATACTGGAAATTATTTTTCTTATTAATAATAATCTTTTAGTACGTGTTTTTAAAATATGTTATAGCCAAAAACTACCTTACCTCCAGTACAAGTTGCCGTAAAGAAACGGGTTATTTTTGAACATTTCTAACGTCATCTATAGTTGAGTTACGAAAACGAAACTGGTCTCGTTTTAAAAGGGAAAGAATGTGCATTTGCGTTATGCCACTAAGAACCATTACAGCTAAATGTTCGTTTCAAATAAATTGCGTCTTGATGATTCATAAATTTCTGTAGTGTGCGACTTTCGTAAACGGTTCGCGTTATCCGGTAAATCTTCAATACTGGAGTTATGTGAATCTTATTATTTACGAAAAGATCATCCACTCACCTTAAAAGATTATGGATGAAAGTTGCTGCGTGGGGTTTGAACGGTCGTCATTTTATTTTGTAAATGGAATGGCTAGCGGCAATTTTACTTACAGCTGCTTACGACATGGCGAGGAAAAGGCCGTTATAGCGCACGTGATACCAACAGGATGGTGTCATCTGTCACACAACAATTCTTTATCTAGGGAGTGTACTTACTCCACATTAACTGGGATACATTGTTTTCAAATTTGTGTTTAGATAAAAAGATTTTACGATTTTATGAAATTTTATTTGATTGTTTTTTTTAGTTACAATCCCACTTCGCGAATTGAAAACTGTTCTAAAGAAGCCCGCCATGGTTTGATTTGCATTCATAAGCTTTAAAAATTAGGCCTGGTTGAATTTCAATCTATCGAAGAGTGATGAGACGCTTAAAGTTTATCAAGAACTGCACTTTTGTGACTTATTCAAACTTTATGTACTCTCAATTCATTTCGAATACTGAGTGTGATCTAAAAAGAATCAGCATTAGGTTTTGGAGATAAGTTAATAGTAAACGAACATTTGACAGATATCCAACTACTATTGCCTTTCAAAATTCTTTAAGGCATATTCCAGAGTCAACTTCGAACATGATCGCAGATTACTTTTAAAATGCCTGATTTTTCTTGTGCAAGCAGTCGTCTTACATCAATCAATTTTTCGATTTCTGAGGTTTCAAAACGTAGCAATAGTTTAAAGCTAAATAAATGTTTCAGTCCTGGTCCTGCAATACGACTTTGTTCCAAGTTCATGGAAACGCTTATCAATTATCAGCCTCAGAAATATCTCGAAGAACGGAGGCTTCTTTATGACAGTCATAAATGCTGGTGTTCCCCAGGGCTCCGTTTTTGACTCCGACTCTCTTCCTAATATTCATTAACGATCTCTTATCGGCCACTTCCAATCCATTTAACTGTTTCGCTAACGACAGTACCCTCAGCTTTTCATGTTCGATTCTAGATTAACATCCTTTTCCTTTGGATGTGGAATTTCAACGGCAGCGTAGGTTAAGATCATTAAATTCTGATCTCGACAGCATTGTCCATTGAATTTAATGCTTCAAAAAGTCAATGTCTCCTGGCGTTAAAGCCCACCTCCAATGTCGCTATTAATGAGTGGCACTTGCATCCAGGAAACTAATCAACTTTCAGTCCTCGGTATATGTATCACAGATCACCTTTTATGGTATGATCATATATTCGACTTTGCCTAAGACTTGTATCCAACGATACAAGTAATTCTTCACCCCTTATGATCTGGCTGCAATTTACAAAGGTATTAAAGGGTATTAATAACCTCTTGAATGCCTGTAAATTATAAAAAAAAGTCATGCAGTAGACATTCATATTACTTTAAAGTCAATTCTAGTGTACCTCAAAGGAGTCACCTTGGTCCGTTGATGTTTATTTCATTTATTAATGATTTGCATTGTGGTGTATTGGAACAATAAAAATTGTTCGATTTTAAACATTGACAAATGTAAGACAATGTGTTTTACACTTAAACGTAATATAATAAATTACGACTATACGTTGAATTCGTCACTTTTGAATACTTTACATCTTTGACTCTACAAATGACAATCTCAAAACTACAAGCTTTAAATTTAATTTGTTGCTATAAGTAGTTGAAATAATGGCTGTCTTGCTCTGCTCTGGATCTTTCCGTTTGCGATTTCTTTCTTTTGGGTTATTTGAAGGCGAAAGTGTATAAAAAGAAGCCACGTCACCTTCAAGAATTAAATTCCGGTCACAATCAGTTCCATCACGCATTCCATCGTCTTAACCCGCAAATTTTGCTTTTTCTTCTCTTTTTAATAAGACCAAGATCGTATTCCTAACATAAAAGATGGTTCTAGAATTTGTTTACAATACGATCCGTTTCTCTTCTGTCTCCTGTAAAATACACTGTAGACAAAAATTGCGATCAGGTAAAATGTCTTTGTCCCCTTTTTTCTAGAATTTGTGTGCACTAAATATTAAATCTCTTGGTTGAGGTATTGTTTACAAAAAAAGTAAAAATATAATTATAATCTTAGGCTAGATAAATTTGAAATGAGCCCTCCAGTGTGAAATAAATGTAATAATTAATTTTAAAAATGCAGGACTGTTTGTT
Organism: Eupeodes luniger; assembly: GCA_951509635.1. Classification (NCBI taxonomy): domain Eukaryota; kingdom Metazoa; phylum Arthropoda; class Insecta; order Diptera; family Syrphidae; genus Eupeodes; species Eupeodes luniger. The sequence goes on along the minus strand of OX608075.1, from coordinate 49,322,326 downwards.
TGTCTGTATTAATCTATGCACAAAAAACATAAATTAATTCAGTAAACAATTCCAGTCATTTGGAAGAGACGCGAACCACTAACCGAATAAGTACAAAATCACGTTGTATAACAAAAATAATGTTGTTGTGAAACATTCCAAGACTTGTAAGTACGTGCAAACATTTTTCAAACCCTTTTCAAGAAAATTAAAAAATAATAAAAAAAAACCATTAGTAATGCTTTTCTATTTAAACAATATTATTGTAAACACTATTTTCTAATGTTCGATTATTCTTTTAAATTTAATTTTTCATCACAAAAATAAATATCTTAAAAAAACAACCACCACAACCACCAACAACATATTCTAACATTGCATTATTGTTTTATCACTTCTCAAGGTTCAAATGGGTCCAGGAATGCAATTAGTTCAACCTATGATGCGCCCAACCATGGGAATTGGACCACACGGACAATTGATTAGTGGGAATATGATGCGACCTGGACCACCTGGCATGGGTGGAATGCCTGCAGGTAGGTTCAACAATTTTAATTACTTTCGATAGACAAATGACACGCACTCCCACAACATTCCAAGTCCAAAGACAACAACAACGTCGAAAACACATTTATTCTGCTTAAAAATTATGTTTAAAAACAAAACAATAATAACAATAAATAAAAAAAAAAAAGAAAAACATTGAATATCAGCTATTTTAGTAAAATTTACAAAACAAGAAAAATGCATAAGCTATCAAAGGCAGGCAGTACAGTACGCGTCGCGTCGACGCATCGCACCGACAATAATAACTTTCTGTACTGCATTGTACTCGAAACCCATCTTATATATGTAAAAATTTCAAAAAAAAATCATAATAATTTGTTGTTAGAGATTTGAGTTTTTTCATTGGTTTTTTTGTCCATAACACTCATCATTGATGTCAGGCATCAGGTGTAAACAAATGTTTGTTTTTTTTTTTTCTTATTTTTACTTTATTTTTAATTTATTTTTAATTCATTGATTAAATTTAGTTTCAAATGAACAATATGTGTTTTTATTTTTTTTTAATTGTATATTTCTTTATTTGCATGTTTAATTTTCATTGTTAAACAAATGCTACTGAAATGATAATAATCAATAAAATGTACTTAAAAAAAGTGTTTTGTGTACAAAATTATATTAATCCTCTGAATGTTCCCCACGAGATATAGAAAATGAGAGAAACAATTTTACAATACTAAATTAAAAGCTCTTTTGAGTGATCCGAATGTATTTTCAAAAAATAAATCGCATTCTTTTAAAGATCACTGATTTAGGTTAGGTTAGGTTAAAGTGGCTGTCTGTGATGAAGTAGGACACACTTAGGCCAGTTTAATGGCCCATTGTGATACCACATGAATCTTGAGGCTTTCTTCTAAGCTTAATGAATCCAGTTTGAGTCCCTTACGAAGCGTGAGAGGCTGATTATCGTTTAGAACGTTATAGAAGAATTATTCTCCTAGGTAATTCTTGTGTTTTTGAGCCGTTTCCTTCTCTTCCTCATCTAAACAGAAATTTTTAATAAAAGCTTTAAAGAACCTGTCAAAAATATTCCGATGATTGGTTTCAATGACGAAAACTAATGATATCCCCAGAGAAACTTTATAATTTCGTATAATAAACATAAAGAACTCATCAATGTTTCTAAAATTGTTCAAAAGATTGCATTAAATTAAGTTTCAGCGGAATGGTTTGGCTCTGTGGCACGAAGCTGAATCATCTTGGAAAATAAAATGTCCGGAATTGCAATGTACATATTTAAGCATAATAATGGCCCTAACACCAAACATTGTTATTTCTCCCTGTACCATTACATAAGGGGAATATCTTACAGTAGACAAAAGACATTTATTCCAGAAAACCTTTTTTCTTTTTTGAGGCGGACTACCGCATTGCCATAGGGCCCGAAGTACAACTCTGTTCCCAATCATTTCCAGTCTAATCCTTGTAAGTTTAAGCCCAGTACAGTCTTTGTTTTTTCATTCTTTAAGTACGTACGAAGAGGCTTTTTTTGCGGGTCTTCGTGTATTCAATTCCATATTATTGAGTTCTCTTTTCCAGGTGAAATCTGGTCATATTAAAAGTCGGTGAATAAGACGCTCTTCGCTTGTGAAATCGACTTAGGTTTTCCACTTCCAATTTTTCTCGAAATTGAATCAACAGAATTGTAATTTTTAATTAAATTACGTACACTCCATTCATTGGTGCCAACCTTATGTGCTATTTTCGTGTTGGAAACATTTATCTCACGTAAAGCTACTATCTTTTCTACTTAAGATAATACAATATTGAAAGAAAATTAACAGGCAAATCTACTCGTCTGATAATTTAAGTAAAACAACACGCTTCACGCTTCTGAATACTTTATTGCCAAACCAAATAACAAAATAATAAAAGAAGAGTCAAAATTTGATGAAAGGTAGAATTCGCTGGGTGTATATCCGAATATGTTGGTTGTATTCAAACTAAAAAAGTCCTACCTACAAGATATTTGTACGGCCTTTCATTTGATACCAAACAAAATTTTAAATTATGCATTCTTTTCTCTCGGCCTATGATATAAATATTAGCTCAAATATGTCGAAATCTAGAAAACGATTTTTTAGGTATTTTATACAGTGGCTCCCCCGACTATTCGGGCAAAGAGAATGTAAATTTTCGAAATGCAATTTCTCCAAGAAAATATATAGAAGAAGTAGAACGTAATCATCATTTTATAACATGTTTAAGTTCAAATTCAATTTAAATAAAACAAAATAAAAACTAAATCTCAAGTTATTTATTAGCAAATAAATACAAAAAGCAAAAACAACTCCCTAATTTAACCTCTCATCCATAATCGGACACTAGATGTTTTGGAACTTAGCTATGTAACGGTACTTTTCACATCAAATGATAATGTTATTATTAACCTTGTATTACGGAAGACTTTTACTTACATTTAAAGTAGTTTCTTGCTCTACGTCGAAATGCACGTCTTTAGAAATTCGAAATTGGTTTAGTTGCTTAGCCAGGTCGGTCGGTCAGCAATGTTATAAATAAGGTTTTGTTCACGGAAGGAAGCTTATTCAACCTAAAATATTCAGATGGAAGAATGATAAGCATACTCGAGCTACTGTGAAGCTGGCGGTAGGTCGGTCAAGATATGAGGATGTGTTGCCAGTTCTAGTGATCGAAACTACGAGTATTATTTTGTGAAAGGTGAAATGTATCAAATGGACAACATCAATATTTTGAAACAAAATTTGTGGTGTGGGATTAACTGGGACTTCGAGTTGCTCAAAAGAACTTAAGAAACATTGATGACCTTAAAACGGGCCTTCAAGGAAATTGACAAACATAAGTCTGAAGTATGTTAAAAACTTGTCTCTTCAATACCTCGACGACACGACGCCTTGAGGAAGCCATTTAATCGAAAGTATACTCAAATAAGTACTAAATATTAAGTGTCCGATTATGTGTGAGGTGTTAAACTATATAGTTGCTTTTGTTTTTAATATTAATTTGCTATTTAATGTCTGAAATTGTAGTTTTGACTTATTCAAAATAAGAGCGTGTTTAAAGTCATATAAAATGGTTATAATGTTTTACATTCTCCATACATTTTCTTGGAGAAAATGCATTGCGAAAATTTATATTTCGCCTTCACAGAAAAACGGTTCATCTCTTTTGATTCCCAAAAAGACGATTCTACAACTTTCTAGCTCTGGAAAAAATATAAAAGTAATTTCTAAAGTTAGAGCGGAAAACATTAAATTTTCATTTATTTGATGATTTGATTATAAAATGAGGACTAATAATGGAAATCTTGTGAACAAAATTCATACAAACAAAAATCAGTATTGTAAAAGCAAAAAAAAACAACTTATTCACTCAAATTAATGCTATAGAAAAATCCTTCATAAAAATATAACTTAAAAAGTTCTCTTTTTTTCCTGCTTTTATTTTTTTTGATTATAATTTTTTTCGTTGTCTTTTCCTAAAATGTAAAATAAATGAAAACATTTTATTTGTTTTTTGTTTAACTGCCAGTAAGTAAGAAACAGAAAATTTTTATATAAATCGGCTGTTATCTTAATAATTAACATTTTTTTTTCACTTCTTATAGTTTCGTTTTTGTTATAAAAAATGAATTCCTGGTGCATTCATAAATAAAAAAAATACCGAGAAGATAAAAGTATGTTTTAAAAATTATAAATTATGTATTGAATTTTTTCTTTCTTTGTTAAGTGTTCACATTACTAGCATTTTATAAAAAATTAATGTTTGCATGAAAACTAATATCAAATAGTACTAATAAAAATAAATTGGTTTTAATAATTTATTGTTGGGATTGTAAACAAAAACAAATAGTAGTTATTATTCTTAAATTAAACATTTATCTATGTTTTGTTTTTGGTTAATATATCTAATAAATTTTTTTTAATCTATACTAATCGTATTAACAATGCTCAACATATTGTTTTGCTCGTTTCAATTTGAAAACAAAATCAATTTTAAGCATAGATATATTTTAAATTTATAACAGCAATATTGTTTCACTACATTGTGGTGAGTACAGAACATACATACCTACTTACCATACACTTGAAGACAGTCGTTATCGTTTACACAATAACTATACATCTTTGTAAAACATTATTTGGATAACATTTTAAATAAAATTGGTCATATCTTCAACTGTTTGTGACGTTAACTTTAATAATTGTATATAATTTTATGAATCTCTTGCAATAATTAGTATCTAATGCTTTAACGTATGTAAATACATTTTTTAAATATGCAGCTGTTTGCTTTATCCATAGGAATTTTTAGCCAACGTACTGTCTCAGAGCAGGTTCTTAGGAACTCAAGTATCTGTCTTTAAAATTTGTTTTATGATTCGTGCTCAGCTAATTTAAAATTTAAAAAAATGTATACATACATATATGAATTCCTTAAATGAAAATGTTGCGTACGTGATACGAACATTTGATTGTCCTCGACCACTTCACGTGCTCTATCTATAAAGCATCTTGCACATGAGCTACGAACTGCGAACTGCGAACTGTGGATGTTCGCATATTTTGACTTTTCTTTCACATGAGCTTTATTTCCATTCGCAGGCAGCGGCGAACTGTCAATTTATAATTACCCTTTTCTCAATATTTTCCTCAGCCATGATCTTTCACACAAAAACAAAACAAGAGTGGTATAATTTTGAGGTTAGGTTGAGCGCGAACAATTTATTCGTTGCAGTGTGGATACTATGTGGAACGCGAATAGAGTTTGACAGTTCGTAGCAACCTAACTCCACTTCGTTACTAACAAATTGTTTTTACTAAATTGTCTTGTTTTAGAGAACAAAATGCAAATTTTATTATCCTAACATTAGTGTCAATTGGTTTCTTATAATTAAAATGTGTTTTGGTTTGAAATTGACTTTTTGAAATGTGTAAAATCACGTTTGTTCGTCCATTCGTTCATTCGTTGTTCGCTCTCATGTGCAAGGCCCTTAAGACCCTCAATTGATTGTAGAGCATTGGCATAGACCTTATTTTTCACGTGGCCCAAAAGAAAACAGTCTAAAGGTGTTAATCCGTTTGCCAATTGTCATGAACTCTTCGGGAAATGACACGGCCAGAAAAATTGCAGACATTTAAATAATTATAATGTATTAGCAAATATTTGACGCTTCTGTATTTGACAAAATATTACCTTTGGAAATCCTTAGAGCTAGACAAAATAAATAATTTTGAACAAGCATATAACAATCCTAATGGAAAAAGAACAAACGGCCTTTCTTAGGACCCTCTTGGAGAAAACTGGTGCTACGTAAGCAAAACATATTGGCACCGAATACGAGACTCAATATGTAAATTTGCACGTACTGGAGTTTTTGAGGCAAATACAAATTTGTATTTGGATAAAAGCAATGATATTGTTTTGTTGCCATTTGTAGTAAGTCAATAAAAAGGCTTTTAATTGAAAAAAGTATTGGCACATCTCTGTTTTTAAAGAGTAACTTATTTTTACAATAGGAACTAACGAGTATTTTTTTTAAACTAATTTAAGAAAAATACCAATTTTGTTTTTAAAACAAACAAAAAAAAAACAACAACATAATACAAATACAATTATTTGAAGGAAAAAAGTATTGAAAATTATCAGCAAATTGCATTTTAATAAATAAAGAAATAGCGAGTTGACATACACTTATGCATCGAATAGACAGCATGCACTGTTTCAACTTGGGATTTGCTAGTAATTCTTCTAATTCATGTCTGGGTACTGTACCGGTGTCTTGAGAGTATGATGAGTATTACAGAGGATACATTTCTCGATCACATGAGCAGAGTATGTTTGGGATTATTGTCTTGCTGAAAATAGAAAATCTCAGCAACACCCAATTTTTCTCTACTTTTCTTGAGATTATTACTAAGTATATTTAGAAATACTATTTTTGTCATAACGGCATTTATAAAAACTATCCTCCTCTGATGCCGCCATACACCTCCATTTCATGACTGCACCACCTTTATGCATGATTATTCTTCACATTTCTAATGATGATGATTTGCTTTCGTCGGAAAATATAACTGTCGCAAATGTCTGATTCCTAGTTAACGTATGCTTTTGCAGATTCCATACGCTTTATCTTGTTAACTTAACTAGTAAACGGTTTTGGCCTTGGAATCTGAGAAAAGGAAACAGAATTATGTTTTATATTTCTAACGGTTTTCGACCAAATCGTTTTCCAAATTTTGTTTGGAAAGGAGAATGGGCATTTTTGTATGGGCCGTGGTCCCCGTTCCAATAGTGATGAGTCGCATATCATTAGAACGGCATTTTGACGTACATACATTCACACTTGTCAGCTATATTTTAAGTTTGTCTTTTCTACTGAGATTTTTTGAGCACTATGCTTGTACTAATAACTAACTAATATCCCCCCCCCCAACTCAGCAGCACCCTATACCTACATTTTTAAGGTCCAAAATGGGTTATGTTGCATTAGGGTTTATGTAAGATGACAGCTGGCTACTCAAGCACAAACCTTTAAACGCCTCTAAACTCTGATCGCGATCGTATGGTTATAAGTGGCTTTGGTATTTTCTGTGGTACAGGCATCAAAAAGTTGCGATTTTACTGTTCCATGTTGAGTAGCAAAACAGTCAATCCAGTGTATTATGAGATGTCAACTTAGACTCGCAGAGATAAAAATAATAATAATGTCGGGGTGAGAGGGGTGGTTTTTCTTATCCTTGGGCGTTCAAAGTCGTAACGTTTGAAAAGTAATACATGAAAAAATAGGAATCATTACTTCTTTTACGATTATATTGTGATTATTATATTTTTTTTTTTTTCCAAATTCATTTTTATTAATTCAATCTTAAATCTATCTTAAAGCTAGACAAAAATTCATAAAACTAGCCTAATTAACCATAACTTACAACTAACTTACTGGTCCCATACGGACACTCTAAGTTAAACAATAATACTTAATGCTAATGCCTTTCGGCCCTAAAGATCTATTTAACTTTAATTCATTTTATTTATTTTTGTATTCATTAGAACATTTCAAAAAAACTAATATCAGTATATATGTATCAGGTATATGTATATACATGTATATATCGCCCAAAGTATTAAGATCTAAAAAATGTTCCTATATATAAACCCTTTTAAATTATACCACACTTAGGCCTGTTGGAGCGGGGACCAAAATGCCCATTGTCCTTTCTATAGTTAATTTAAACGATTAAGGCTTTTTTGTATAAAATTAACGACAGGCCTTTCTTGATTCCGTGTTAACTTCCAAGATCGATAGCTACTTTTACTATTTTCTAAGCTGTGTGCATTTCAAAACCGTTTAACAATGGCTCCTGTTGACAATATCCCAGACCTAAAATAATTGTTCCTTCACTATTGGTAGTTTCTTACCCTTCCTTGAAAATTATTGACAATTGTTTCTGCAGCGAGTAGAGAAAACCACTTAATATCGCAAGTTTTATTTTTGCAAGAAACATAATTTGACAACTACTTCTAATAAATATACAGCGACGATAGTGAAAATTATTGGAAAGAGCTAAAAATAGAAAATTTTAAGAGAGCATTTATAGGACGTGTCAATACTTTTTTCCATCATAAGCTAAACTCTTTTTAAATAATTAACATTTGTCTGTACTTTCTGTATTTTAAATAAATTTATAAAATTTATTTCCATGTGTGTATTTTGTGGGTCCGAAGTTTTTGCAAGAAATTTAAGAAACAATTCTACCGAGGCTTTTATAAGACTTAAAAAAAATCGTTACAATTAAAACTCATGTCAAAATTCCAAATTAGGTAAATGTAATGATTTAATATCACACACGTAAACAAAAATAAAAGTTAAATACTTTACACTCCCAAATGACTGACTAAACTTAAATAAACCATTTATAAGACTAAAAACTAGTTAAAAATTATTTAATAAATAAATCCGACGTATAAATACAACAAATTGAAAAAAAAATCAATTGTGGAGTCATAATTTAATTAATTATATTATATTATGTATGTATGTGCCTTTTCATGTTTTAATTAAAGCCGACACACATTTTGACTTTTGTATTATTTTTTTGATTATTTGGTTTAATGTTTTGGATGATAATTTTTTTTTATAGATTGTTTGGTGTTAATATGTTTTCTAACCATAAAATTTAGAACATCCTAGTATATTTTTTATCATTTAATTTACAATTTTTAAATGCTTACGCTCAGAGATAGTTGCTCTGTTAAGCAAATGCAAAGTAATAACTGCAAAGAACCCCTCCTCATAAGTTTTTTTCTTGATCTTACTAAAAACCAACCTCCATCTAATATTTCAACAATTTTGTTTTTGATTAAATTTTGTATTGAAAATTAAATAATATTAAACAAATTTCTTCAAATACACGTGACCAAACCTCTGACTAAAAAAGATTACTTAAACAACAACAAAATTATAATAATAATTTATAAAAGCTCTCAAATACATTTTCAGAACTGTCAAAAAACCAACAAATATATTATATTTCTTTCATTATTTCAGTAAACTAATCTTAAGTTGAGTAAAATAGCAAAATAAAAAAGATGCGAGGTGATTGGATAAATATTTTATACCTGTTGCTTTCTTTCTAATTGATATTATATCGTATTAAAAATATAAAAATAAAAAGCAAAAAAACAATAATTATACATAAATAATTGTATACTATGGTTTAATTTTGTTGTTTTAATTTTTTATTTTTATTTTATGTTTATGTTTAACTCAAACATTGCATTAACGTAGTGGTATTTTGCGTGTTTTTCTTTCTAAATATACCTATATACAATATACATTTGTAATTATATATATAAATCAAAAAAATAACTTGTAGTTTTCAATTTAAAAAATAATAGTGCAATATATTTTATTGGGTGTAGCGTTTTGTAATTCACAATTATTTTAGGGTACGTGTGATGGCGTTGAAATTAGTGTTGCTAATGCACTTCTAGTGACCATGAGACGACAACGCCATTCACGTGTATTCTGATTTAGTAAAGAAACCAATTTGAAGCACAGACATTCTTTAAATTCATCTTATTTTATCTTACCGCCGCGCCGTCGAGTTTCCCTTTCCAATCGAGTTTGACTCGAAAAATTTACAAATCCATACCATCTTAATTGGTTCAAACATTTTAAAGAGGCAATTCTTTAATTAAAAAACAAAGTTTTTCGAACATAAGTTCCAAGGTCGCCAAGGTTTTCGTCCTGGCATTCAAATTACACTTTTCCAATTGTTTTTGATAGATTTAATTTAAATCTGACAACAAAATTACTCTATCACGTAACGTTTTTGAGATATAACTTTTTAAAATTCGAAGCTTCTAAATTAATGAAGTCATTTTTTTCAATAAAATTCGTGATGGTTTTCCAAATCTATAATCACTTTCTTTGATACTCAATTGAAATATTTATAGTATTTCATAAAATTTTCGAAAAATCTCATAAGTTGTTAGATTTCATGAGTTTTAAAGAAACGCTGAACCATTTGTTCTAAAACGGTCAACAGAAAAAGGCAAAACGGATTGAAAGTAATCTTGTGTTCTTGTAACGAATCCATAGTCTAAATAATTCTTTATATCTGCATTTCGAAATACATTAAAAAATATAAAAAAATAATGTTAGAAACGAGTATTTTTAAAACTTAATCATATATTTGTTTTTATTTTTATAAACAAAGCTCTAGTGAACCTAGCCAATTGCATTCCTCCCCTTAAACAATTCAACCGTAATACCCGTACTTCTGGGAAGGCTCATCAGTTTACCCTTGAACCCAATTTTGGACGTACTGTTAAGTACGGGGATTTTCTTTTTAGCCACACTAAACGAACGTGGAATGCTTTCCCAGACTCATTATTTTCCACTCATTACAATGTGTAGACATTCAAACCCAATATGCATTTCCTTATTGCTCCCACTGTGTCTTGTCATTATAAGGGTATTCATAATCCCTTTAGTGCACAACTAAAAAAGGTACAATCGAATTTACCCCAAAAAACAATGAAAGTATTTATTTCAAGGTTTTCAGAAATGAAGTAAATTACCAATACATTATCTAGAAGCCAAATATTTGTACTGTAAGGAATATGTTGTGTGTTAACATAGTCTTAAAAGCTCCGTATTTGGTTGTCTTTAGCATTTTAAAAGGGGCATATTTTATAAGCCTCATGTGATCGAAAAAATTAAATGCATGATTTGAAAACAGGACATCTTAATCCTTAAAAATATGTATTGTTTTGCTTGTGCAACAGAGAAAAAGGTAATTTTGTCGACCAGTGTTATTAAACTTTATTTAAATACACTGCCAACCACTAGGATGAGGCCATAAATTTCGATTTTGGAATCGATTTTCGCTTTTTATAGCTGGTGGAAGTCTTGTACCCGAAACGTTTACAACCCCTGAATATGTACGCATTTCGCCATTAAAAATTTATAAAATTAAAAAGTAAATTGGAAACGACCTTTGGAGGAATTCCCCAAAATCAAAAAAATAAACTACTTAAAAGGGTACATTTTATAGTTTAAAAACATTTATTTATAACGTTTTTTTGCACTAGTAATAACCTTGTCCCCGTACCCGTAGCGTGATGGTTAGTGCGTTCGACTATCATGCAAGGGGTCTTGGGTTCAATCCCTGCCTGTGCCACCTTAATTAAAAAAAAAAAATCACGGGTACTGCCATTTGCGAGGAATTGACAAATCCTCGAAGAGTAATTCTTGTCATGAAAAGTATATATATAAACTGTAGGTCCCTTCCATCTCTGACAACATTACTCGCACACAGGAATGGTTGAGAGTTGTAAGTCACTAGGCCCTGGTTCTTCATGGACTGTTGCGCCACCCAATTTATTTTATTTATTTAATGACCTTGTCCGCCAGTTTCGAATATAACATCTATAAGACGGTTATGAATAGAAACATTCATTTTTTTTAATAATCACAGGGAATTTGGAATTCAACTTCTAACAACCCTCTAAGTGTGAATAGGGCATTGTCTTTTTAGAAAATCCAAGGCTTTATTTTTGGAAATTACCGTTTCAGTAAACATAGTTGTTGCCGTTGAAAATAAGCTCATCCATTCTCAGATCATGGAAATATAAGTCGTAACCAACGGGCCGCAAGATTACCTTTTATTCACCTGAAAAGACAACGCGTTTCCTTGGGATATTCTATACACATTTTTTTTTTGAAAGATCGCTTTTATAAACTCTTGCATGAAAATATTCGCAAAGGGATCATCCCTTTCTAGTAGTTCATTATTTGATATTGGGAAATTCCAACGCTCGTTTCTAATTTGTCCTTTAATTTTATGAATTTTTAATTCATTGTTCTTTGGCACTGATCTATGCGAGTCGTTCAAGATATTATTCATACTATTGCCAAAAGTTGAAAAATATATTTAAAAATATGGTTCCTTTTACTCCAAAATATTTTTTTAAAGATGAGATTTATTGATATTTTTGCTTCAAATATAATTTCTTTACTCAAATTGCACCCTATTTAGTTTTTGTTGACGTGTTAGACTGTTCTTTTTTTAAATCAATATATTATTACTAGCAATTATTGTAATTATATTTAATCAAACATATTTGCTTCCGAAATAAATCAAATTAAAAAAAAAAACTGCAGTTCAAAAATATACCCTTTCTTAAAACTCATGTTGGTTTTTGTTTTTCCTATAGTTAATTTAAAAAAAAAAAAAAACAAAAATAATATATTTTTTCTATCGTACAGTAACAGTTATAATACTCACACTCATATATCTGGCTTATCAAACAGGTATAAGCCAGATTTTGCTTATTTTTTTTATATAAATAGCAAAATATTTTGACTTAAGAACAAAACAAAACGTTACTTAAAATAGAATTGAACAAAATAAATGATTTGGCATTGATCATATTTATTTGTTTTTAAATCTCTTTACATTGAATTTAGTAGCTACTTTATAATAATATAATACTTCACTAAGGCAAATTTTATTACAGCCAGTCAAGCAGTCAGTTAGTACCTTCTTCGTTTTTAAAAATATTAAATATTATTATATTTTAACCGTTGTTCTTTTATTTGTTTTCAATTTAAATGTATGACTTTATTCAGCTTAGTTGGATAATTCCACATTTTGCCAGCCATATTATTATGAACTTCCTTCAAAACAAGTAGTATAAAACAAAGATACTTGAATTAAATTGAATTCCAATTCAAATTAAAGCTTATGTAATCTAATCTAAGTACAGATAATTTTCAGGACAGTCATTCAGTAATTTTTCAAAACGATTATCATTAACGTTATCGTCAATAATTTGCTTCACATAACTATCACTGGTCTCGTCAATCGTTTTCAGTACAAATTTGTTCACTACTCGTGACACTGTAACTGAAATATATCGATAACTTCAAAATATAACCAAGTTTCCCAAACTTGTTATTTTTTTCTATGGGAAATTTTGAAAATTTGCAAGAAATTTCGTGTTACCAAACATACCAACTATTTTTTGTTTTTATTTTTTGCCACCGCCGACGCACGGTATAGTCAGAATTTTAAAATGTTAGCTATTTATATCTTTAAATTGTAAATTATTAAATTTAATTATAATATAAATACATACATAGAGGTTAGAAACTCAAAATAAGTTGGAAGTTTATATAAAATGTATGGATAAGCATCCTTTCTTAGCCAATGGGTATAAACCCAATTCCGTCTATTTGAAAAAATAACTATTTGTAATTTATGATTCTTCTTAATATTCGTTCTATTAAACCCCTAGTATTGAATATTCTTCATAAAACCATTTCTTTATGTCCGTCTTTCTCTAGAAAGACTCCATTTTATCCAAAGGGGACATAATTTCGCTTCCAAAATATTTGTTGTTTCCAAAACTATTTGGGATAATGTGCTTTGTCAAAACCGTGTCAGAAATCTTTGCCAGTCAACCATTGGTACTCTTCGCTAACCAAAGTCTCAATAGTTACAGAAGATCTTAATATTGGAGTTATATATGCAGAACGACATCCGTCTGACAAATATTATTGTTTCCCGTATCATCTGATTCATCTCTTAATTTTCTTTGTAACCGTATTAAATGTTCTTTTTAAATTACGCCGAAACATTTTTACTTCAATTTGCTTAGTTAATATTTAGAAATTAATGACAGACGATACATATTTAGCTATCTTGCAAACGATATCGAATTGACGATATCACTTTGAAGATTTTCGCCTTACATGAAGTAAAACTATCGTTTAAACGCTATCGTCTGACGGTAACGGTTTTAGGGAATAACCACCCAGTACTTTGTGTCAACATTTTAGTCTTAATATGAGTTTATCAGTCCTTTTTATAAAGTCTTGGGTTTAATCCCTCCCTGTGCCATATAAAGTTTTTTTCGCGGATACTGCCCCTTGCGAGGAATTGACAAATTATCCAAGAGTAATTCTTGTCATGAAAAGTGCTTTCTCAAATTAGCCATTCGGATTCAGCTTAAAACTGTAGGTCCCCTCCATCCCTGACAACAGTACTCGCACACAGGAATGGTTGAGAGTTGTAAGTTCCTGGGCCCTAGTTCTCAACGGACTGTTGCGCCACCTAATTTATTTTTGTATGACCTTTTTTATTTAAATTAATTTAGAAGAACATCTTCTAGTGTCCAATTGAATTTTGTGCTATTGGTTGGTTTATTTTGTACGTTGTCAAAAAACTAATGCTGTGCTATGTTTGTATCAAAATAAGTTCTTAGTTTTAAAAACATAACTAAATATGATAACAAATCGTTTACTATATATATAGATCAAATTAATCAAGTACTAGATTAGTATTCAATTTTTATTCCTTCCTCTGGCTGCTAATTGACTGTTTAACTGGTCATCAGTAAAAGTTCGCCTCCAATTTTATTAATATTAAACTTTGTGTAAATATCTATCGTTATAATGTTCTTCTCCTATTAGGGATTTATCTTTTATTTTGCAAATTCTGTACAAAGCGTACATTTACTTAAAACAAAATATCTGTAATTATAATTTGTGAAAAAATGTATTGTTTTTGAATGTTCTTATTTTTCATTAATTTTCTTTTTTAAAATCGTATGTTGCGTTTATTAGTTTAAATTATTAAATATGATCAGTAATCTTACACACTTTATTTTTTGTCAAATAAATCGTTTACTATATATATATATTATATAATAAATATATATTAATGCAATGCATCTGAAAAAGAGAACCATTTTGTTTTAAGTTTTCTTAATTTAATTTTTTATTACCGAAAAATTTTGTATAGGAAACATTTTACAAATATTAACTATTTGATATGTTTTTATTTTTCTTTTTCGACCGATTATAGGTTTGTTAGCACCTGTCCCAGGTATGGGAGTCCCTGGAATGGGTGTTATGTTACCCGGCCATCCAATGCTCCAAATGATGCAGCCGCGATTTCGGTGATCCACTCCACAGGGGCCAATTTGTTTGGCTCCCATATTGAATTTGCCGATGCCAATTATTTATCCGGATGGATGAGTCCAACCACAGATGATACCAACATATACATATACACCTTGTCCTATATCAACATCTAAAACAAGTGTATCACACAAAATAACAACAACAATGTAATCCGGATCCATTGCAATAGAAAACAACAACAACAGAAGCAACAGAAAGCAAGTGAAAAAGATTTTTCTTCTCAATATTATAAACTTATTTATTTAAAAACAAAAATAAATTAATCACAGTAATGTTAAATTAAAAAAGAAAAGAAAAAGAAAAGAAAAGTATATGAAAATTAAAACAGCGTATTTAAAAAAATGCAAGCGAAACAACAACAACAAAAACAAATAAATAACTCCTCTTAGTTTTTGGGTTTGACTCTAATTTTGTATTTCTAGTTTTGTTTTGTTTTTTTTTTTTTTTTGACCTAGATAAATATTTTAACAAATTTGAAATCTTCTTGACAAAAACTATAAATAGAGGAAATATTTGTCTGTTTAAATAATTTAAAAAAACAAATGTTTGGGTATGTTACTTTCATGCAAAGCAAAGTAGCAATTAATTTATTTAAATGTTTTATATAATTTAGAAAGCTTTTAGTACACTTAGCAATATAATTACAAAATAAAAATAATTTGTTTGTAAATATTTAAAAAACAAAAACAAAAACAAAACAGTCAAAAATATTAGCAT
The DNA here is from genome assembly GCA_951509635.1 of Eupeodes luniger. NCBI lineage: Eukaryota > Metazoa > Arthropoda > Insecta > Diptera > Syrphidae > Eupeodes > Eupeodes luniger. The sequence continues at coordinate 49,306,587 of OX608075.1, read as the reverse complement.
CCAAGTTCTTTATTTAATTTAATAATTTTGTTTTTTAAGTAGTACACTTTTTTCCAGTTAGTTATAAGAAAATAAGAATTTAATAATTTTCTGACAAATATCACTGTTATACTCTTTTTTTTCTGATGAATTCTTAACAGGTCAAAATGGTTTTTCTACGCATAGAAAATTTTTTGAGGGCGTTTTTTGTTAATTTTCTCCTGCTACTCCTCTTCACATCACACAAGCTTGACAGTACGTACTACTACAGCTGGTATGTCGAAAGAAATAATAAAAGTTTATCCACCCAATTTTTCATATTTTTCTTCAATAAAACAAAACAACTTTAATAAATATTAAAATTAAAAAAAAAAAAATAATAATTACTGTCTGGTAAGGTTTTCTCTATTTTATTGTTTGTAATTTATTTTTATTAAAATTTTTATTTTGTTGTGCTGACCTTTTTCCTGTTATTTTATTCATTTATATTTTTCTTTTTGTTTTATATCATTATCACAAGTGCATTTAACTCTCATGTATTTGTTGGCTTAACGTTGTTTTATTAAATATACATTACATTAATAATATTCGTGGAAAACATCTCTTATAGGTAAATTATTTTGTGTATATTCCCTGCTATTTGCGCATATACTTTCTATATATAATTCCCTCGGGCTTTGTTGTGTGTTTTTGCACAAGTACAAATAAATTGTTGTCATTCGTTAGTTTTTAAAATTTTTATTTTTTAATTAGTTAATTTTATATTCAGTTAAAATAATTCAATAGTAAGAATGGGTGATGTTCAAAACTATGAGGAAATAGTTCGTCTTCCGGAATTCGTTTGTCAAGGTCCTATTTAGTAAAATTGTATTGTTCTTATTTTAATTTCAAGTTTAACTGCTTCCTGAGTATTTCGAGAATATGTTATGTTAAATAACACCTCCTTTATTGTTTTTTAAGGCCTACATAAATGTTCCTTGAATTTAAGTGAATATTCTATCTAGAACAGCATATTCTATGACATGATCTCCTGAGACTTTTTTTTCTTTATATAAAATTGAACGGAACTAGCAACACCGTGACTCAGTAGAATGAGTGTTTTGAAATATTTGATATACATCCATTTCATACATATCCATTTATTGGTTTTGTTTTATAGCACATTTTTATTGAGGAGATATATTGCGTTACATGGTTGATAATTGTAAAACTTAATTGTTAGACTCTCTTTAGATTTCAATAACAATATAAGGGTTTTCCAATGAGGAGTTGACAACTTTTTTTTGCTAATACAACAAAAACCATTTGAGATATTTCAAAAATGTCTTATCAGCTTAAAGTGAAATCAAAACAATTGTGAACGGAAATCAACTTCGTTCAAATGGCCAATACGCACGTTTGTAGTGATTGATTCGTTCGACCTATTTTTCGATGACTCGGCCACACATTTTGGCCCAAATGGGCGTTATTTTGCGTTCAATGTTGGCTCTGAGCTCTTCCAACGTCGCGTCGTCGGCTTGTTGGCATAAACCACTTTTAATTTCTTCAAGAAAATGTATGTAGTAGAATTTAGTCGTCATTTTATAACATTTTTAAGTTGATATTAAGTTTAAATAAAAAAAAATGAATTTCAAGTTATTTTTTAGTAAATAAATACCAAAATCAAAAACAACTCCTTGATTTAATTTCATACACATAATCGGACACTAACTGCTTTTGCATTATAGTAACTCTGTAATGGTACTTTTCTCGTCAAATCACAATGTTATTAAAGTTTCTTGCTCTACGTCGGAATGACACCAAACCAAAAATAAACGCCTTTGGTAATAAGAGGAAATGCTAGGACGGTAAATGATTACAAGAAATAGCAAAAATTGTGCAATGGAGCACTGTCACAGTTTGCTAATGAACATATAACACAGGGCACGTCTTCCTGGAATATGGAACTACATATTTGTTCATTGTTAGTTAACCATTAGACATCTGGCAATATTATAAATTAGGTTTTGTTCAGGGAAAGAATCAAATTTAACCTTAAAGATTCAGATGGAAGAATGCATGTATGTCGGAAAAGAGATTAAGAATTTTCTCAAAAGCTACTGTGAAGCAATGCGGGGGGTCGATCAAGGTATGAGGATGTGTTGCAAGTTCTGGTGTTGGAAACTATCATTTTGTGCAAGGTAAAACATATCAAATGACTAACAACAATATTTGGAAACTACGTTTGTGCTCCAGTGTCATTAAACTCGGAGTAGAAGACAATTTCATCTTCTACAATACTACCCAAAGCACACATCTTGTACAGCAATGTCGTGGTTATTGTATAACTGCCCTAAGGTGCTTAAAACACGGAAAAAGTCACCTGACCTTAATGCAATCGAGTACATAATGGATGAACTGGAACCTCGAGTTGCGCAAAAGAACTTTATTGAGGAATATTTAGGACCTTAAGACGGGCCTTCGAGAAGAATTGCAAAAAATAAGTCCTGAAGTATGATAAAAACTTGTGTCCGATAATGTGTGAGGTGTTAAATAATATTTGCTTTTGTTTTTAATACTAAGTTGCTGTTAATTGACTTAAAATGTAGTTTTGACTTATTCAAAATAAAAACCTGTTTAAATGTCACATAAAATGCTTATAAAGTTTAACACTCTCTGTTCATTTTCTTGGAGAAAATTCATTGCGAAAATTTATATTACATGTGTCCGATTAGTCGTGGGAGCCACTGTAGCTTCTAGAGACGTTAAATCGCTCGTATGAGGCTTCGTTTTCTTGGGATAACACTCTCATTAAACTTACTCTTGTATAAATCAATTGTACAGTTGGGCTTGCAGCACCATCCTATTGAAACCACATTTCGTCCATGTCCGTATATTCCGATTCGGGCCATCATCATAATCATTAATAATGGAACGATAACGCTGGCCATTTACTGGAACTAACGTAATCGTTATCAAAGATCGTTCAATTATTAGTGAAAGGGTGTGTCACAAATTAAATTCAAAGTTGTCAAGTCCGTAGTTCCATTTTTTTTACGTTATTGAACCAAATCAATTCTGAATTTAAGGCATGAACTTAAAGGTTTATAGCGAAGAAATTGTGTGACAAGGTTGTAAATGGCTGCATTTAGGCATTAATCCTATATTAAGCTATTATGGGTACTATCGTGAATAAAATTTCGCACCGAATTTTCCCATTTTGAAAATTACGAACTTGAATAATGTCGAAAATAGTCCTTTTTTATCGGAAATTATGGTTCACGCATTTTCAAATATCATCGATGGTAAAAATTCCATGGGATATTTCAATCCTGATATAGCCTTTATTATCTCTTCAATTTTTAATTTTCAATAACGGTTTAATTTACAATTAAAGCAAACGTCGATACTTTTTCCAAGTGGTTAGATAAATCCCTTAATTGTAGAAATAACTAAATAACAAATGTCATTGGTGATAGTTAAAGTAAATTACATTTAAATTAAGAATTATTGACAGAATAACAAAATAATAATTAATGAATTGCATCTTTCAACTTGATTTTATTAGTCGCACAACGAATTTTCAATTTTTTGTTTGAATTCCTACTTCAATGGCTAATTTTTTTAATATTTCTATTTATTTGGAATGAAAATAAATATATTTAATGTTCTTGATTCGATTTCTAACTTATGTTATCCATCTTGTGAGGGCAGTACTAAAAGAGTACCTTTTTAAAACTTTTGACTTCATGATGAACCTCTTAGATTATTATCCGTTAAGATTCGTAATGAAGTTGGTCTCCTCCATTTCTAACAAAAAAAAGCATACTTTCGAGGCACACATTAATGCTCAATAATTGAAAATATGTAAACATCAGAATAACCTCCACTAATATAATAAATTTTTCTTGCATGTAATGCCTTTGAATTTCATCAAAAACATAAATATCCGGCTCAGGTTTGATATACAAAACTTTTGTTTTTGCTTACCGAGTTCGTTAAGACATTTAAAAAAAATTGTATTCTGAAAATATAGGAAATTATTTTCAAAATAATTTACTTGCATTCTAACTAAATGTGTCAGTTTATATTTAATAATTTTGGTGAAGGTAGAATTTTATTAGTCTATAGAATCCATATCTTTAAAACTAAAAACTCAAATACCTATTTCAAAGAAGTTTATTGGTTGTTTCGTGATATCTCAAGGTAAGATATTTAACAACAAAATAAAAGTGTTTTTGTCTTCTTCTTTTATTCTTTTTATACCATCGTCGCACACAAAATAATAATATCATTGTAAGTACATTTATTTCTACAATATTTGCATATTCAATTTTGTAAATTAACTTTCTTTTTTCCCAAAACCTTATTACGGCGAAATAATTCTGTGAAAAAAAGGAGAATCAAAATAAACAGCTAAGCATAATTTATTTATTATTTTATACATAAATCTAATAACTACATTTCTAATTAAATGTTTTCACTATTGTTGTGTTGAAATTTATTATAAAAATGTATAAATGAACAAAAAATGAGAATACAAAATAAAAAACCGTTTTCGAAATTTATTTTCAAAACAAAAACTGACATTCAAAAAATTATATGTTGCGATTGCACGCTTTAAATTTATATATTTATTAAATAATACAAAATAGAATTATTTTCAGAAGAATTGTCTTCTATTTAGAAAAGGTATTCCCTGATATTTTTATTTGTTTAACTGTGTAGATTTTAGAAGTAAACAATTAGGGAATGGATTGTTTTATTATTTTCTTTTAGGAAAATTATAATTTATGTCCCACTCTATGCTAATTATTTACACTATTCTGGGAACTCTTTCTCATATTTTGTTTTGTTGTAATTAATGAAGTGCTAAATCCTTTATTGTTTATTTAAATACAAATTATGTTAGCCTATGTAAACGGAAAGTACAAGTGTCCCTGCCATTTTCTATAAGACATTAATAGGTTGTCCCATTGGCATTTCTTGATGTGTTAATTCGATATCCCAGCTTAAATAACTTTCTTCATAGATCATACTTCTAATAGGCGTAAACTAAAACTTAATATGAATGAATGATTAATAAGTTATCTTGAATGTGTTGTTAGGGAAATTTAATTCCAATTTATAGCTTTGCAAAACCTTTTCGATCTGTACTAAAAGTAAAAAACGGCATTTTCATATCGCGGTATATTAAAAATCGGTACAGGACATCTTAAAGGGAAGAGAAGACTTTCATCAAAGAGTTTCATGTAACTTTTCTGATATTGAAAAATGCTTTGTATTATGAACCTCTGGTGGCTTTACATCAGTTTACTACTTATCCTATGATTCTGAAAATGCAGTTTGCCGTTGCTTAGTGCAGCTAGCGCAGGTTTTTGAAAGCTGCAAATTGAGATTTCTACTATCCCAACAAGCCGTAAACAATATATCGTAGATTCAGAAATAAATCAAATTTTGCCATTTTAATGTCTAATTGTTCAATGACCAGTGATTTAAATAAATTAAAGATTATGGCGGATCAATAAGTAATTGTGTTTCCATAACAGTACCCCCGCTACAGAACACGCGAAACCATTTTGACTGGATCATAGATGACGGCATCTTCAACTCTACTTATTATTCAAAAACAAGGCAGCTGGATAAAGATTTACACACGGCTGATCTTTTCAACTTTACTTTGACTTTGTGAAAGTCGCATTCAAGATAAACACACTCATGAACTAATTGTTCAAGTTAAAAGTGAAAATTAATTTTGCTTACAGCTTTGGCGTATCGTGTGTTAACATATCTAAATTGTTTGATAAAAGAACAATCTTTAGCTAAGTTAAGTTATTATTTTCTTATTTTTAGATTCACTTGTCGCATCTCGAAGCCAATGGTAGATTCGAATTGAGAGTGACTTTGAAGAAAATGGCACGATACTAAATATTTGTCTCCTCACATTAGAAACTCAATGTCTATTTATCTAAAGGTGGTAAGCTTAACTACTTACATAGCAAAGTCCTAATTTTTCGTGCTACGTTATCATTTGTTTAAGAATATGGATATTTCGCATATTTTATTGAAAGGGCTTTACTTTCAGAGTTGCTAACTTTTTTGAATCTTTATTTTGTTTTGATTTGTCTGTATTTCGAATTTAAATTATATAATTATCTCATTTCGAATATTCAATTGGAAAAGTTTAAACAGGAAATTTGTATTGAAATTTGATTTATTTTGATAAAATGAAAACGTAGAAGTTAATATTTGATAAATGAAAACTAAACAAAAAGGGTTTCCCACTGCATTAATTACCTTATTTGTCTTCTTCCTAACAGTATCTCCCCCCTGCCCACATTTTTTTCAAATAAACTAATCTACAAAAACAAAAACAGCACTTGTGTTCCCTTCATTCTTAATTTTGGGTATTGCTATATTTTTGCAGCTAAAATATAAAATAAAAAATAATAATAATTTGTATTTTAAAAAAGCACGTTAATATTACGAAAATATATATTATAGGTATTTCATCTTATATAATATACATGACAAGTGATGTTCTTAATTCTCGTCTCAACGGTAGAATTTTGAATATTCGCAAAATTGATGTTGGACTTTTGTCTAAGTAAAATTTAGACGAATGTACCTCACCGTTTTCCAGACAAATACAATACATTCATTATGTACAAAATTATTATAACTACTCGTATTTATGTGAATATTATTATATTTTTATAATATATTAATATATACAACACCAGTGTTTGCCAAAAAGTAAAACTTATATTTCTCTATTTCTTCTATAAACCTATCTCTGTTTCTTGAATGTGTAGGAATGTCTAAAAGTAGGCATAAATACTCGTATATATTCGTAATTAAATATTAATTGTAGAAAAAATGCTTTCTTTTTAATTTAATTTTTAAATTTAAAATTAAGAACCGCTTCAATATATTTATATATCCATAAATTTAATTTATGTCTGGAAAAGATGGGCGACAAGCAAGTAGATGGATCGTGCTGTTCATTTAAATAAAAACAAAATATAAATTAAGAACAAAACGCCATTTAAAGTTTGTCACATTGGTTTTGTTGATCGAGAAATACCTTATGGGCTAAATTATTTTTAAAAGTTTAGTTTTTCTTATCAAATTTTTTGCAAATAATTTAACCTACAAGTGAATACATTTACTTTGCATTTGTTGGGAATTATTATTAACAAAAACTATTGGATTTCTCGGTCCTTGTCATTCTATATTATATACAAAAAACAAAAACTACAACAAAAACATAATAAAATTACAAAATCAAAACATGTTTCTGTATTATTATAAGGTAATAAATAAAAAGATGAGTAGAAAGTTTTAAAAATAATATGCGAATAGTGAAAGAAAAAAATATTAATTTAATTTTGAGATTTGTTTCTTTTATTTTTGTGATCAATGTCGCATCTGCCTTTTCTCCGTTACCAATGAGAAAATTTTAATTTTTTATTCTTTAATTTAAATATGGTTGTTTCGTTGCAGATTGCTAATTAAGTATTTAATTTGTTTACTTATTTTGTCTGTGTTTTACTTTAACTTAAACAAAAACAAAAAAAAAAAAATACAATTACTAATCTCAGGACGTAATGAGGTCATGTATATTTTATTCACCTAAATTTAGAAATGTTTAATGTTTAAATAACAATAAAAAAATACATTCATTAACTACAAATATTAAATTAATTAAAATTATTACTATTATTATTATTTTTATTCTTATGATATTTAATATTACAATAATTAATTATTAAAAATCAGAAATAATAAAAAAAAGCAATAAGCTGATGCTAAAAATGATGTTTTATTTGTATTGTAAAAGAAAAATCCTTAATTTATGAATTAGATGCATTTATCCGTTTGCATGCATCTAATGTTCTGTAATACCATCTTAAGAAATTGACAAAAAGTTTGATTTAAAGCTTAATACGCGTAGAGGTGACGAGCTCAACGCTAAGAGTTAACTTGGCTAAAAAAGTATTTAAAACATTTAATAATAAAATAAAAATTATAGCTTTGAAAGAAAATTTTATATTTATTTTATTCCACAAAAAGCATTACACCGTTTTTTGGCACAAAGACTTACATTAAGGGCTTCAGTTAACACAAGCTCTCAATCCGTTTAATCACCAGCTGTTTGATAAGATTTTTGGGTTGACAGTCTGACAGAATTATTATTTTGTATAGAAGAAATTTATATGAATGATGTTTATTTTCAACAAGACAGCGCTACGTACCATAAAAGTTATGAAAAAAATCGATCACAGCTGGCCACCGAGATCTTGTAACTAGATTATTTTGTCTTGAATTATGAGGTCTTTGAAAATTCTCCACAATAGATTCAGGAATGGAATTCGGGAAGTTATCAAGGACATATGTACATCCACAGGTGTGCAAGTTGGCTATGGATAATCTCATGAAAATGTTTTGCATTCCTTCCTTTGCTTAATCTTAAGCATTTCACCTGAATTTTATATTGATTTCATATGAATTGAATTTTACCACTATTACGTATGTACTTATTCTTATAAAATAAAATGGGTATTTCTTTGCACTGTCTTCGTTACTTTTTTACAATCAACATTTATGTATTGTACACTTTGGTAAGTAAACACTTAACACATCCAATTTTAGCCACTATTCATTTAATAGCAATTATCTTAATCATAAATTATACTTAATTTCATCATATGATAACATATACAATGTAAAATGGGTGAATACCAATCTTATTAAATGGGTATAGTCTCACAGTTTTCAATAACTTCCACTATATTAAATTTCACAAGAAAAGTGGGCGGATACCATGTCCACTTGGTGTATAACATCATTGTTTTCCTTGTAAATGTATTGACCCCTTCCACAGTGGTATTCATTATTATATAATAAATATAAGTCGTGATTGTAACACGTTAAGCGTTTAGAAAGTGGGAGGATACCACGCCCCCTGAGTGCAAATTGTTTGTTCCTAGATTTTGTTTTGTGATTTCATATTCACCCTTTTATTTTGTTTTTAACTTATGCCTTGTATATTTTTGGGTGTGGATACCACGAATTAAATATTCTCCGATGTCGAGAAGTGCTTCATAACTTTGATGAGGTCAGTCAGTCAGTCACGATTTTTTGCGATTTTAGAAGTACTGCATCTCAGAAAATAAGCTTAGTAAGTGTTACAAATTTGAAGTTCCTTGCTTAATTGTTTCTGTAGAGAGGGTTCACAAATCGGCTAAAGTTGTTGCCGTAAATAGCTTCAATATCCAACCAGAACTTGACTAGGCACTACCATGTCCATTCATGGGGTAATTTTGCTCTAATGCATATTAAAATATTGCAAGTTCTTCAAAAATAAAATTATAAATATGATGCTTAAGTTCAAACGTGTTCAAAATAGACAAGAAAATTAAAATTCTTATTTATAATTTTTCTAGAAAATGTGAAAACTTTCTAATTAGATATTATTATGAACAAAATTCGAATAAGGGTTATTCCTTTTTGTAGTGTTTTCCTTCAAACTCCTGAATGTTTAGATATGCACATGCTGTTCAAAAAACTATTTTTATTTTTCAGTCGTAAGATACAATAATCGCTGCGCTGTGCAATGACATTACAAAATATTATAAACTCTGTAACTTCCTCTTTAACAAAACAAAATTCTACCAACTCATATTTTATGAAAAAGGAGCTTAATTTTCTTCGAAGTTTTTAAAAACTATCTGAAAAGCGGTAGGCAAGAAATACAATAACTTAAGAAACCCCTGGAAAGTTGCAAGAGCGATCTGTCTAGTTTTGCTATATCATGGTGTTAATCAACATCATTTAAAACAAATTACTAACTCCTAATTGTGGGTGTGAATTCTCTTTCCTTATGATTGTGATGAATTTAAGACAAGTATATAGGGAAAATCATAATAGGTAATAAATTAATTAATTCATACTTAATGCATTCTGCAAACAGTTGATACTGATTAATATCCATGATGAATAAATTTCATACAAAGCCTAATTTGCTTTGTCACTTGATTTAAATGACTCACTTAAATAAAGTCCATAGTAGTTTTAAATCTGCGCTGTGCTGGAGCTGGTGGTATTTCCAAATTTTTGTGGGATTCCGTAAAAAAATATGACTAAATGGGCTATTACTAATTTCATATTTTTCTATATACAGTGGATCAAAAAAGAAATCGGACATACGCATTTTTTTCTTTAAGCCAACAAATAAAACCAAAGAATGTTTTGAAAACATGAGTTTTTTTTGGATTCATTTTTTTTAGAAAACAACAATTTTATGGTCAAAAAAGAAATCGGAAAATGACTGTTGGACATTGGCATTGAATTAATTAGCTTTTCATAAAAATATGTAGTAATATTCTCCCACTCGGCTTTTAATGCAAATTTTAAGTTTTTCTTATTAGTGACTTTGTAGTTTTTAAGCTGGTTTTTCTAAATAGCTCCATAAATGCTCAATGACATTTAAGTCTGGGAATTATGGGGTTGTTTCATTCACATTCTTACAATTAGGCAAGAGCCATAACCGAGTATTTATGGCCTTGTGTTTGGGGTCGTTGTCTTGATAGAAGTTATATTTTTCGCTGATTCCGAAATGTCGTGTGTGTAAATTATCCTTCAAAATTTGAATGTGCTTGCATTGATCCCTAATTCCATCCAAAACAATTAGATTTCCTGTACCAGCCGCCGACATACATACATCCCCTTACCATAAGGGAGCCCCTTCCATGTTTTACAGTAGGCCGTAATTTTTTTCCCTTGAGCTCTCCATTCGGCTTTCTCCACACACATATTTATCCATCTGATCGTAATAAAATAAATTTACTCTCGTCAAAGAACAAAACACGATTCCAGAATGTTAAGGTTAAATTAAAGTGGCTGTCCGGGATGGAGTAGGACACACTTAGGCCAATTTAATGGCCCATTGTGATACCACATGAATCTGGAGGCTTACTTCTAAGTTCAATAAAACCATTTTGAGTTCATTAAGAAACGTGAAACTGATTATGTTAATATGATTATAATCGTATAGATCGTTATAGAAGAATTCTCCTAGGTAATTCTTGCGTTTTTGAGCTAGAGCAGGGCATGTACACAGAAGATGAATAACTGTTTCCTCCTCATCCATACAGATTCTGCAAAAGTCATTTGAGAATACGCCTAGCCGCGTGGCGTGCTTTCCTTTAAGACAGTGCCCGGTTATGACACCGATTATCGAACTTCTGTATGATCTGCTTAGAGATAGCAAACATCTTGAGTGTTTTAAATCTTCTGTAGGCCAAATGTTTTTCGTGACCTGACACTAGGTGATGTTATTCCACCTGATGTTTGCCTTTTTATAGCGTCTTGCATTAGAAATAGTTTACATTTAGCGATTGTATGCCAGCATTAGCTAAACTAATTAGAATGGGTTGTACTGTACGATTTATGTCGAGTTTATTCGCCTTACAATTTCCGGGAATGCCTAAATTGCCCGGTACCCAGCAAAAAAATTGGGAGACCTGACTCTCTTAGATGTTCATTTTCTTTAAGCCAGGACAGAACTTTTTTTTATCGCCAAAAGTTCCGCCTAGAACACGCTACAATGATTGGGAAGGCAGAATCAGAGACGTTCAGAGTACACACTTCCATCAACCACTTCTTGTATTTGGGGATTTTTTTGAACTTGTTCATCGCCTGCAGTAAACTTTTTAGGTCCTCCAGATTTTTTTAAAATTTTTGTATGATATCTCTTACTTTATAGACTTGCTTCTTCTACAATTTCTGCAATAACACGTATAGATTTACCTTTTTCAAAATGTTGTATCAGTAGTTTCCGCACTTCTATCATGTTGTGTAACCATGTTGTCCTTCCATTTTGACCGTACTTATGATATAATGCATAAAATTCAAATCAAACAAATATCTGACAAATGTAAAGGAGTTTCAAAAACCTAAACATATTATCTTTATTCCGTTAAAATCAGAAAATGTTGAGTATATGTACTTCACGGTGTCCGATTCCTTTTTTGAAAGTAGATTTGCGATTGTTTCCTTTAAAATTAAATTTCGGTGACAAAAGGTGAATAAAGGAAGCATTTTTGTCCGATTTCTTCTTTGATCAACTGTATGTATGAACATACAAACATATGTACAATGGTCATACATATTAGATATGTTATTATTGTGACTTGTGTATAGAATCGTAAATAATTATATCATTAAAGTTATTTACATTACATACTCTATGATATTGAAGGAACATATGTACATAGTAAATAATATATAATATGATAGTATCGCAAATTCTAAATCGTGACCGATACAGCAGTAAAACCCTCCTACATATATTTCTAATTTAAACATTTTGCATATATGGTAAAGTGACGTAGTTCAGAAACTCAAAAAGGCTAAGCTTTATTTCGATTGAGTCTCATTAAGAAATGAAAATATTTTTGGATATACATACATAGTTATGACTACTCTAAAAATGTAAATCTGATACTTTCAATTTACATATATTCACATTGTTTATGAAGGTCATAGCTATTTCTTTTGTCCGGCAGAGATTTCATTGAATTAAAAAGCGTAGTAAATAATTGATAAAAATAAAAGAATCAATTCCTGCATAAAGTAGTACAAAAGGCGTACCTCAGAAAGATTTTGTCAAAGCAAGAGAAAGAAAAGTTATTTAAAAATGAAATTTAGTTAGAAATTATTTTTCTGAAAAATATGTAAGTTTACTTTAATTATTGAAATAACTTATCGGAAAACTAATGGGATGGAGAGTAAAAGCCTGATAATTAAGCTAGGGAAATCCCAACACCATAAATTCCAAGTAAATTGAACTACCAAAAGTTATATAAATTTCTTCAAAATTTTAATCTTCAATATCAATTGCATATGCCTGGAAAATTGAAATTGGAATTATATTAGTTTTTAACAAGCTTTTGGTCAAAATAAGCTTGAGATTCTACAATTTGGGTGGAATCGGCTGGCTGGCTGGATGGTTGATTGTAAATTTGTTCAGATAGTAGCAAGAGCAACTATTTCTCTTTGCACATTTTGCCACGTCCCTTTCAATCTCTTGAGCACCAAATTCGAAAAGTGCTCATGCTACAGCCCGAAACCATCAACAAAGTCTTGACAAATTGTATTGACAGAATGCGCTTCTGCGAATCTAACGTTGGCTCTTACTAATAAAGCCATAACATGGGCCTTGTTATGCTCACCCTTTTATAGGTAAATTTTCTTAAATAGTTTTAACAATATTCTTTTTTTTTCAGAAACAAATAAATGTCAAATATTTATAAAAATTAAGTTAGTGTAGGGTGAAACAGAATTTAAACCAATCCGATTTCATAAATATGTACTTGAATAGAAATAAAGTAAGTAAGTTTTTTTTGAATTAATACTTAGCCTACAAAAGAAAAACGCCGTGGCGAGGGCGGAGGTTTGAGCCGGTGCATTGTCATGGTTTAAGAGCACTTTTTTCTCTGCCAAAGCTGCCGTTTTTTCAGCAATTCGGTGTCGAATCGATCTAATAATTCGGCATATTATAATCCTGAGATCTTTTTGCCTTTTTTCAGGTAGTTGATGTAGATCACTAATAGCGAATCCCAAAACAGTGGCCATTAACTTTCCGGCCGATGTGAGAGTCTTCGCCTTCTTCGGAGCACGTTCACCAGGTGAAGTCTATTGTTTCGACTGTTCCTTGCCATCTGGAGTGTACCAGTGGATCCATGTTACGTCGGCGAAACAACTCCGAAAACACCTTCCGATTAAGCTTGAACAGTATCAAGCACTGCTCAGAAGTGGTCTCACGGTTGCACTTGTTGTCCGGAGTGAGCAAACGTGGTACTCATCTTGCCGACAGCTTTTTCGTACCAAACATTTTATGTACGATATGAACCACGCGGTCTTTTGAGATGCCTACTGTATCAACTATCTCACGTACCTTCAACCGATGGTCTGCTAATTTCGTGGTTTCGTTAAGACCGATGTGCGACCATGCTGAAACTCGTTATACCAATTTTTGACGGCCGTTATCGAAAGGCAAGAGTCAGTGTAAAAACCATCCAAGCGTTCTTTGATTTCGCTGCACGTTTTACCTTTCAAAAACAAGAATGAAATCACCGATTGATATTGTTCTTTTCCATTTTACTAAAATTCGCTAAAACGTCAGTTTCTACTCGCGGCCAAAACAAAACTCCGAACCCGATTCGGCTAAAATTTCGACAGTAGCAGTCTTCGAGAATGCTCTATACGATAGTAAATTTCTCTTGCGATAGTTTTTATATTTAAAACTTTTCTGTATTTAAAACTAATTTTCGGCGATATTTTAAATAATTACCTTTTTTTCACTCTTAGTTGACACATGTGTTCTTGCTGGTTTTCATAATTGTACTTTGAAATGATAGATAAATGAATGAATTTGAAAAATAAAATGTTTCCGAATCAATATTTTGTACCTATGTATGTATCAAAAGATAAAAATTGTCAACCAATTTTAAGCGAATGACTTTAAAACAAGGGCGGATCCAAACTTTTAATCAGAGGAGTGGGAGTCACGCCTTTAACATAAATACGACATAAAATGAGAATGTTTGCTAAGAAAACATTGTGATCTCTTTTCCTAAAAAAATAAAACAGAATATGAATATTTTGAACAAAAAGGAGTCAACAAAACTTAAAAATTAAAAAAGGTGAGTTTTGGTACACAATTTCTTTAAAAATTAAATAAAAATAAATTAAGGTACACAAATAAGTTGGAAAGAAAATATAGTAGGTATTGCACTAACGTGGCAGAATATTATATCATTTAAATTTTTGAAAGTTTCAAAGTTTTTTAATTAATAGATACGTAACGTACACTATGTATTTTAATTAGTTTAACAAAAGTGTCACTTTTGCTATTTTTGTGGCATTTATATTCTTGAAATTCATGTTTAAATCTCAATTCTAAAGCATCCAAGGCAAATCACTTCAAAAAGTCGTTCTTTTAAATTTATTAAGATCTTAAATCAATTTTGATATTTCAGGAAAGACATACCCTCTTGTACACACGTGCGTCAAGAAATATAAAAAGGAATTGACGAGTTTTTGGAATTTAAAGGCAACTTTAATCAAATCTTATGAAAATAATTTAAAGCAAACTTAAGTTTTTCCAAATTTAAAATTTTGTGAAAACCTTTGAGATTATTACAAATATTTTAGTTGTTTTGTAAAACATAATACTCCTCAAGGGGGGCCATGAACCCCCCCCCCCCTGTATCCGTCATTGCTTAAAAATCAAAGAATACCAAATGTTTAGGTTTGTAAAGTTAGTTAAATCATTCATATGTTTTGTACATAAAACATTTCGTAAAGGTTATTAATGGCAACCGTTGGTGATTTGCAGTATAAGATTTCAAAAAATTGTCAACAGACTTGCCAGATTTAAGCAAACTTTTTAGAAACTTTAGATTTAATGTACAAAAAATCACAAAAGAAAATATAATGGTGGGTACAAAAAAGTGTTTCGCGATAGATCGCACAGTCTAACAAGTCTGTCTCTGTTGAGAAGAGAATGTGAATGCCAAAAGGCCAACCAACTCCAAATCAATCAAAGTATCTTTTGGTTAGGTACGTAGCGTAGTACGTACTCAAAGCAGGACGGCTGAGCTGAGCTGAGAAGACATTCAATTCAGTCTTGAATCGTAGCTCGGGCGAGCAACTTTAGCGCATGTTTTTTTTGTTGTTTTGAGCACAGTAGTCTTTTTAATTTATTTCTTTGGAAAGTGTGTGATCTAATGGGTTAATAGGTATATGTTTTCCTATTGTTGTTTCACGTGAAGCAAAAATAAATGCTAAAAATTGGTTATTCAAACATAAAATTAACGCAAAAAAGCCGGTCAGATATTTTCTATTAACATAGATGAACCAACATCCAGTTAGGACCGGAATTTAAATAAGTCTACACAGAATCGTGAGCGACAATCTTCTGAGTTACATAACTTCTTTAGGACTAAAAGTCGTATAACATTGCCACAAACTTATATGTATATATATCCGGTTTTTCATATCTGTTGCACATGTGCATCATAGTTGGTGGTGTTGTAAGAATCTTTGTGCGTTAATACAATTATTATTATTATTAAACTATACTCGCCTCACTGGTTTGAGATTTTATTCGATTTATAAGTTATTAACAAGAATTTTTGAGAGTCAAAATAAAGAGGTCGGCTTCTTTGGAATAGGCATAATAAATTATTTAGTCTGTTAACTTAAGACAAAGTGTAAAGAAGCTCAAGAGTGTTGCGATGTTTGTGGAACGATATGTTTGTCGATCGCCTATAATGCCTCATCAACTTCGGCTTGGGCTTTTGCTATGCTGTTGGATTGGGATTGGATTGTTGACATTAGCGGCATGCAACGATAATCTTCGTGTTGCATACGAATGGAAAGAAATCGACTTTAAGTACCCTAGTAAGGAACAAAAACAGCTGGCAATCGAAAGTTATGAATTTATACCTGAGAATGTTATACCAGTTGGTTTGGAAGTATACCGTTCAAGGCTGTTTGTGACGCTGCCACGGTGGAGGGAAGGCGTGCCAGCTTCGTTGGCTTACCTTGATCTTAATGGTAAGTTTTGAATTAAGTTTTATTTTGTCGATCGAGCTTGGTTGTTTGTTGTTATAAAAAAGATAGTTTATTTTAGATTGTTTAAGAAGTTCGAAAGTAGTTCAGTTGGTTTGAATTTAGGTACCAAAGGTGATACAAAAATATTGTTTCTTTTTATAATATGACCAAGCCACACCTTTTGTTAACTATTTTTAGCCGTATTTTTTATTAAACTTAATTTAAAGAAGACCGCGTAGTAAAAAATACTTTATACTTGTTTGCAAAAATGTATAAGATAGAATTTGAAGAAAAACTTTTATTGAACTTTTATAATTATTTAGGCACCTATACCTATCTTTTTTATGAAGTAGTATTTGAGTTCTGCCAAATATATGTTCCAAAATATATTTATGGAGATAGCTACAGAAATAATACTAAGCAAAGTTTATTTTGTAAACCTACTTTCTGTTTTTCTTTGCTTCTCGTGTCCAATCAAAATGAGACGATTTATGAGGTAGAATTGACTAAGATGATTTTTAATGAATGACTCATTTCGAACTGTAAAGGTGGAAGTCACATGTACATTGTACATACATATGTACATACATAGGTAACTATCAACGTTAAAATAAGAACGAAACTTTCCTTACAATCCGAAGATAATATCGAAAAACTACAATTTATTTATTTATTACATAAATAACAATTTAATTAAGTTCTGTATAATTTTGAATATAATAGTGGTAATTAATTTGTTTCATATGTACAAATGTAATAATACATACATAAATATTTACATACAAAACTTATAAGAATAGTTTTCTTTTTTTACTTTTAAAGGGTGTGTTGTTTTAAAAGAAATACAAAAATTGTATTGAAAACCACAATAATTTGATTTGAAGGGTTACTCAGGCAAAAGCTACAGTGGTGAGAAAAACAACAGAAACGATATCCGCTTACAACTTCTATTGTAATTAAAATTTATTGCAAAGACTATAACAAAAATTTAAAAAAAAATATCTATCAACTCTTTATACTTTAATGAAAAAATAAAATTGTCGATCTTAAACAAAAGGAAGTAATTATAAAAAATCACAGAAGTATTTCCCATTATAAAAGAAACGAATTAAAAATGTTTTTAAATTCCCATAGGAAGTTATTGTAATCGGTCCAATTTTTCAAATTGAAAATTTTGACATTTCTCGACGACAAAGAGAGTACCAAATAGTTACTTTTTGTGGTGGATGTAATGGCTTCTCTTCAATTACTTGAGGATTCTTAGAACCCCAAATACGAAAATTTTGGTTAAACATACCCACCGAGTATAAAATGTGCTTCATCGCTGAAGAAAATTTTGTTCGAAAAATCAGCGTCCACCGCCTGTTGTTCAAGCACCCATTCGAAGTATCTACGACGTTGTGAATGGTCAGCTGGCTTCAGTTTTTGTGTGAGCTAGACTTTATATAGATGTAGGTGGACATTTATGTGAACCATAATCTCCTCTTAAAGCTCGATACGTGGCTGTCGCAGAATCACCATTTTTGTAGTAGGTTTAACATAATTTGTATGCGTTTTGCGATAGTTAAGCGATTCATTTTCGTAAATCTCAGACTTTCAACTGAAACAAAAATTGGTTTAACAACTTAGTTTGCCAGATGTCGAATTTCAGCTCTATATATTTTTGAAACCACAAAATGAATAACCTGTTATAATAAATAAAAGCTTTCAAGAAATGCTACTAAAATTGATAAAAATTTGTTTTCGATTAAAAATTTCGTTATCAAAAATAGATTTTAAAATTAAACTATTTTAACATGCACAATTGTGTTGGTAATTTTAAGTTAATGTTTTTAAACAATCAACTGATAACTTTTAAAAAAAATACGAAAACCAACAAAAAACTGATAAGAAATGGTTTTCGACTCAAGTGTTAGGAAAACAAAGAAATATATTGACTTCAAGTTATTTATCTCACACAAATTATTGTTATGAATATTTTGTTAAAGTCTTAAGCAAGACAAATCGACAGACTGGCACGAAAGTTATTAGTGAGGGTCGCATCCCAGCCTCTTTTTGTATTTTTGAAATAGAGATATTTAATATTTAAAATTGTTGTTAATCCCTAAGTGCACCTTTATTTTTGGTATCAGAATTGCATCTTGTACCATAGTAATATTTACCATGACACATGTGTTTTTAAGTTTGGAATACCATCTTTTTTTTAATTTTCAACTATAAGACGTCGATGTATTTGGCGATGGAATTTCTTTTGAGTTCACTACACGGAAATTCCAATACTTTAAATTTAAATAAATTTGATGGGCCCTCCATTAGGTGAAGGACCTCTAAATTCGATCCCAAATGCACGGAGAAGGCAGTTAAGGATTTTGGCGGAAACACTATGACATTTGGTTTTATGGATTAAATCCAGACTCATAGCATCGAAATGATACCTTTAGGAGGATTAAACGAAGCACTCATAAAAGTCTTAGAAAGAATATTATCTACATAATAGAATTCACTTAATTTGACATTAGACACAAAAAGTGGAATGATATGCTTTCATGGTTTTGAAAATACGTGTTGATTCCGAATCCGAAATCTGATTACAGCTGTTAGATTTATGATTTATGGCTAGCAGGTGAAGGTAACTTATTTTTATGTGTACTGCTTCCTCGGAGAAATTGACAATTCCTCCACGAATAATTCCTCTTTTGAAAAGTGCTGTCCCATATTTACCATTCGGGTTTGGCATAGAAATTGTAGATCTTTATATCTCAAGAAACCGATGTGGTGATAGATTAATGTTGGAGTCGGATTCGAACTAAGGCCATAAAAGCATAGGAAAAGTATAATTTGAATGCCAGTTGATCAGTTTTATTAATAAGTTGAAGTTAACACCATGGATTGATAATTTACAGTTTTAAAATCTTAGTGTGGAAGTTATTTATGGAAAACATTGAGGACAATTGTTGCATATTTCAGTATTCATTCAGACATTCAGTTACAATATGTTCATCTCCAGAAGGAGTAAATAAACCAGAATGAGCTCTTTAATAAAGTAATTCACGTGTACATTTATTTTGTTTCTATATTATGTACTTAATGTTAAAATGTACCTACCTATCATTTTCCTAGTCTCAACAAAATTTTCCATAGAAAATTATAATAAATGTTTAATTCAATGCTGTAAATTTGTTTATAATATTATTAAAAATCAACTGTAACTTTACTTTTAGAAAGGTATGACAACTTTTGTCTGATGATGAAACAGACCATTTTTCGGGTTTTGGCTAAACGCACCTGAACTGAAAAGGTCAAAGGAATTATTTAAATTTGATGACTTTATTATTCATTTAAATAAATACAAAAGTAATTTAATTTTTATTTTGATTTCTCAATAAAATATTGTGACTAATACTTATGCCTTTATTTCTTTTGTGACACACCACACACATTCTTGAATTTTACAAAGGTACTTACGTTGATATTATTTTAATTTTGCTGAAACTTGTTTCATGTTTTATTGCTCACATCGAGCAGGTAATTCCATTAAAATTAGTTAAAATGAAAGCGATCTGGTTCTTTTTAAAATAGTCTCAAATTGTTTTAGTTTATGGATAGATTATTGACCCATAAATAAATAGTGTACGCGAAATATTAAAGTCTGAGAATTTTTTTATTTTAAGCAGAAGAAATTGATATTTGAACCAAATAATTATCTTGTCTCCTTACAAAAGTAGAGCTGTTTCCGTATATTTTTCAACACAATATGAATCGGAAATCTAGGTTTATTTTAATCGCGCATTGAGGGAAGCGATTCATATGAGCCATAAAGCTCAAACAGTTTAATTGATAAGCAAATTAATTTAATTCACTAAAAAAGCGGTTTGTCTGCCGAAAAGAACTAAAATATTTGTACTAATCTTAAAGGTATTCACTAAAGATGAAACATTGAATAAGGGAGCGCCAATTTAATATTATATTCAGAGAAATAAGTATTTTTTTAATTTCTTACCACAAACTGCAGTTCCTGAAACGCGTCTTCAATTCCATCTTATTTTTTAAGATCTAGATGAAATCTACTTTTTGAGGTGAATTTGCCTTGGATGCTCTAAAACTGTGATTTAAACATGAACTTCAAGAGTAAAAATGTCCCAAAATCAGCACTTTTGTGAAAATAATGGCTAATTCAAAAACACAATGAACTTTTCACATATATTAATTTAATGTAAAGCTTTGAATCTCTCGAGAATTGAAATTAGAAAAGATTCTGCCACTGTATTTTGTGAGTGCCATTCTATAGTTTCTTCTCAATATTTTTGTTTACCTAAGTTTGTTTGTTTTTGATTTTTAGAGATTTAATCCACCTATTTCCCTAAATTCAAGAAACAAACATTTTTCAGCTTCAATTTACGAGTAAGCAGACTGAAAGGTCGTAATAATTGTCTCCCGGAAATTGTGTCGGAAGAAAATACGCCAAAAAGCAGGAAAATTCCTCATATTAAATTCTGTTTTATTTCCCTAGGAAAAAAAATACAATTTTTCTGGCAAATTTTCGCATTTGCTAAGCTATTGTATGTTAGCTATTAAGTAGGGCAAATTTAGAACACTGTTGGAATCTTGGAATGCTTTCATATGTAGGGAGTCGTCCAAATTAAATAGATAGACCATACCTTGCTGGAAAACACTTTTCTACAAAAATCTAATAACTAAAAATTTTACTTTAGCGCTTGAAATATGTAAATGTAAGATTAAGATACGCATAATCCTATTTTAATTCTGTCATCCGCCTTTACAGAACATTTTTAAGCCGTGCCCTAAAACTCGTCTTTATGTTAAGGGTGAACTCTACATTACGTAGATTAAAACTAAAATACACTTAACCTAAACCCTGTTCACAGTACCTCAACATTTAACCTCAAAGTATTCAACGAAATTGCGCCCTGGAGATTGAGAAAACCAATCCAAAGCGGCTACTTCTTTTCATATCAAGCACAACCAAAAAGTTTTGAGATGTGTTGTGGGTGATTACCTTGTTAGAATATCCATACCACCGGCATATTCTCCTCCGTGTACGACAACATGAACTCATTAGGAGTTTTGACATGCTCTGCAGGATCCATTTTATCCTTCATAGGGTATATTGAGTCAACTATACATGATAGGAGAAGTTATACAAACTTTAACTCTTACTTCGCCATGTTTTTCTTACCTTTCTTTCTTTCGCGTAGCAGTGTATCGGGTGTTCGGTCGTGGTGTTTTGGGGTCATCTTACGTACTCTCGGCAACCCATGAACCGAAATTAACGAATTCAGTCTGATTGCTATAAAAATTATTCCTTTTTTATTGCTTAGGCTAATCACCATGTGCTTTTAATAGATCTACACTTTACACCGCATTAGTCAAAAGTTATTTTTCTGTTAAGCAACACAACCTCCAATTTTATGAAAAATATTAAATACAAACAAAATATCAAAACTCAAACCAATTTTACTTATATTTCCAGATAATACAACAAAGTCACCAGCTCTTATACCGTTTCCTAGTTGGGAGGCTCACGATATCTACGAACCCTCACCTGAATTGGTATCGCCGTTCAGAATTCGCGCCGATAGATGCGGTCGTTTGTGGGTATTGGATTCTAGAATTTCCAATATTCTAGAAAAACCTGCTTTGTTTGGACCATCTCAACTTTTAGTTTATGATCTGCACAACGATAATTTGCTTAGAAAATATGTTTTCCCAAAGGATCACATGAAAGAAAAGTCCTTTTTTGCTAACATAGCTATAGAAGATGGCGATTGTGATAATACATTTGCATACGCAAGTGATTTAGCAGCTCCAGGCTTAGTTGTCTATTCTTGGAAAAGTCAAGAATCGTGGAGAGTACATCATAACTTTTTCCACCCCGATCCACTTTCTGGTAATTATAGTATCGGTGGAATTAATTTTCAGTGGGACGATGGGCTTTTTGGATTATCTTTGTCTAAGGCCCAACCCGACGGTTTTGCGACCCTATATTTCCATCCCCTCAGCTCGACAATGGAGTTTTCAGTGTCCACAATGATATTGCGTAACAAAACTCTCGCCACATCCAATCAGATCTACAAGGAATTCAAAATTCTCGGATCAAGAGGACCGAACGCCCAGGCTGGTGCGGCCTTCCTCGATCAACTAACCGGAGTTCTATTTTATGCTTTGCCCAATTTAAATGCAGTTGCTTGCTGGAAAACATCAAACCGCGCCTACACTATCAAGTCACAAGGCCGAGTTTACATGAGTCCTGTAGAAATGGTTTTCCCAAATGATGTGAAGGTCGATGATCAGGACCGTTTGTGGGTTCTTTCCGATCGTCTGCATGAATTTATCTACTCTGAATTGGATCCGGATGATTTCAATTTCAGAATTTTGACGGCTCATGTCAAGGACGCAATTGAGAACACCGCTTGTGATATCAAAACAAAACCCTTACCGGATCTTATAAACAAACTTGGCGACATCCTACGACCAAATCGAACAGTATCATCTGCAGGCAATTTGTTCGTTTCTCAAGCTTCGCTGTTGGTTGCTGGTATTCTCTTAAGAAGATTTTTGTTTTAGATTTTTATCTAAAGTATTTGTATAAAATATAAATTTTAATATAAGTTTACTTAAGTTAAAACGAAAAAAGTTATATAAATATTTTTGTGTTTTAAATGCTAACAGAAATTAATGAGTTTTGGTACTGTAAATAAATCTTAAACAACAACAATTTTATTAACTTTTGTATATTCAATAGTACAGTGTATAGAAATATGTAATACATTTTATTTTTAAACGTTCATAGCTTCAAATATAGATACACACATAGCGTTCTTTAGCATTTAATAAATGTTTGTGTTATTTTTAAGAATTGTGAAATATTTTTTAGGACGTTAGTCATAATTTTAGATTTTTAAGATCAGATAGAAGAACAAATATAAAACAAAAAATGAAATTTTGCCTTGCATTAATTGTTTTTGTTTTTAAAATCTATTTTTATCCATTGAAGAAACGTCCAAAGTTGTGTCACTAGTGTTGGATCGTCTTTCGTCTTCTTCTTTTTCAGCGTGAAGGCGCTTTTCTTCTTTCAGTTGTATCTTTTTGATGATACCCCCGAAAATCAATAATGTGATCTGCAATACAGTATAGAAAATAAATTAAATACAACGAAGCATCCAAAGGAGGCAGAGGCTGGGCGTAAACACCACCGCCAATAAATAAGTTCCCATTACCGCCTTGGAAACTTGAGAACCAATTTTATAATGTTCTTATAACACAATTCATCAATTTAAGATATTTTTGAGGTATTCAATCTGGAACTTTATACATACCATTTTTATTTGTAGCTAAAAATATTACATTATTTTACTATCTTTAATATGTTGCACAATTTACAGCCAGGTTTAGATAAGTTTTAAACTCAAAATTGAAGTTGAACTTTTGATTGAAGGTAAATCAGAAAAAAAAAATAAAATGCAAGACTGGGTCATACGAACTTACTCATGTCTCCAAAGAGTCTGTTTAAAAATATTTCCTGTGTTTTAAGATTTAAAAATGCAAAAAAAATTGTATCGAAAATTTAAAATAATCTATTGGTTAATTTTATAGAAAATTCGAATTTTTGATTTTTGACCAAAAAAACTTGTATGGAGACTACTGTTATTTTTAGTCTTAAACAAATGAAATAAACTCCTAACGCGAATCGGCTCAAAACCCTAATTTCTAAATTTGAAGTCAATCTATCCAATGCTTTGTGCTGTAGGGTCCAGTACAGACAGACAGACAGAAGACGGACGGAATCTCTACCATTGTAATGTCATATTTGATTAAAATCTCGACTTCGAAATTTTTTACGAAAACTTGCCATGTAGTTCCTATATATTGGAAGTAAAACCACACAACATTTAATAAATAAATAATGAACAAAATAAATAAAAATATAATAAACAAAACAAATAAATAAATATGCATACAAACAATGGAATAAATAAATACAAAATAAATAAGCTTATTAATAAGCAAATGAATAAGTGGAAGAAATTAACAGATTAAAAAAAAAAAAACAAATAAATAAATTAACAAAAAATAAATAAATGCGTACATAAATAAAATAATAAATAAAAAAAAATTTACAAAAATAAATAAATAACAAAAATCAATCTTTTGAATATTGTAACTATTGAGCTGAATTTGAAATTTAGCAGATATTTCGCAGGAAACTTTATATTGTTCTTTTAATTTTATAATTCTTTAAAAAATATAAATTAGCTAACATGTGTAATTCGTTCGTTGAAAAACGCCAAGGAAGGTTTAACATAATTTTTAAATTTTAACAACTTGTTTTGCGATGTTTGCAAACTTTGGTTAACAGGAAAATCAGCAGTAAAAACTGTATGAGTATTGGGCCAAAAACGGATCCATGAGGCATGCCTGCAGTCCACACAAACATTTCCGAAAGAGAAAACTAAAGTTCTTGATGACAGAAAGGACTTCACAATTTTCATTATAATACAAAATTGGTTTTAATGATTTTGGTTATTCGATCGATTTGGTGGACTGTACCAAGGCTCGCTCGAAATCAAATGAGCAAATTGTTTAGGAGGCAGAATATTTGTATTGTTAATGTGTACCATGAGTTTGTTTTGAATTATTTTTTTCAAAACGCTTACTTAGAGCACTTAGTAAGCTTATAGGATGATAACTTACAGGATGGCTAACGTTTTTCCCATGTTTCAAAATTGAAATAATTTTAAGCATTTTCCATTCTATTCGAAAGTAATTTGACTTGATACATGAATTAAACAAATTAAAAGGAAATTTTATATCTGACTTTGGAAGGTTTTTTAAAAAAAAATTGTTTGTTATCAAAGCCAGCTGACTTTCGTGTTTTCAATCGAAGGAGTGCGTCAATAACTTCGTTAATTGCAACATGCTCTTCCAGATCATTTAAGATACTTGAGTTGATCAAATGTAATGATTGCAAAACTAAAAATTTCACATAGCTATTTGTTGTATAGTTGTTAGTTAGTGTATGGCTAACGGTAAATATTTTGTCTAGGGCTTTTGCCTTTTCAGAACCAGACAAAGCTACTAGTCTATTACCTAATTTTAATGCAGGAATATTTAAATAAGGCTTCTTAATAACTTTAACAACATTCCACAAAGGTTTGACACCTTTCTCTAATCTTAATTTTTCATTCCATTCCTTATTTCTAAAGCAATTTGAATTTCAGTTAAGTAATTATCATCCCTCATACATATCCATCTTCTTCTGAAACTTTTTCTGATTTTAATGAGTTCAACTAAGTTAGAAGAAAAGAACCGTCTTGCTTTTTGACCTTATTTTATTAAAAAGGAACAAATTGTTCAACACTTTCTTTACAACACTTTTAGTAACCAATGAAACATTTTAATAAATTTCTGAAGTGGATATATCGGAATGAAGATAAGGAATATTTCTTAGTTTTGAACTCAATTGGTTATTAAACATCGTCCAATTGGCATTTTTGTATTCAAAAAATTCAAATCAAAATTATGGTAATTATTTAAGGTACACATTTTTTGTTTTAACAAATGTTAATATATTATTTGTAAAATGTCATGGAAATTAGAGAGTGATAGAATTGGGGCTGTAGGGAAGAGATATGAAAATATCAATACTTTTCTACTGTTCCTAATAACTAAGATTTAGGGTATAATATGTTGAAATGAGAGGTTAAACATCTTAAAAACTAAATTCTCGATTTAAAAAAATTGCAAGCGAAACTTTCGACATTACTCAAGTCCGCATTATTTTAAGATACAAATAAAATCTGAGAGATTAAATAAAGACTTTTCCGGACTAGAGTTGTAAAAGCTGTTCTTAATACTCAGATGTACTAAATGTAGTAAATACCTAAAAAGTTTAATAAAATAAAATGTTCTTCATTTTCAATAAATTAACCCTAATTTGATTTTATTGGTCGCATTCGGCGATCAATCCAAAGCTGTTCGGATAGGTATTACGTACATTCGCTAGTTAATTTAAGAATCAACGGGTTATGTTCATAAATAACTTTTGGTTTTCTGATGTCGTCTTGTTTGAGTTTTGTGTTTGTAGCACACGTTTTTGAAAAATAATAAAAATGCATGTAAGTATTATTTAAACTTAATATTCGAAGCAGATATGTGAATAAATAAATCTGGTAGATAACCTAATCGAAGCTTTGTGTTTGCATATATATACATACATATGCTATCAATGATTTACATGCCAATAAAGCTAAATGAACAAATCCACCAAAGTTTCATTGAAATCGGAAACAGCAAGTAGACAGCTCTTGAAACTTGCAGAGTTTCTAGGAACCTATGGCCAACGTTTTCCAAAGGTAAAAAAAATTCCTATTGCAACTAGATAGGCCTCAACTATCCTTAATAACAGATATCCTTACGGGTCACAGCTCATTGAGGAAGATATGAGTACATTCCACTTTCTATGCTAATGCACAAGCCTATAGCCAAAAGAAGAATGACAGTATTAGGCAATTACTTTTTTGAAGACTTATTCGACTTGTCCTTGCCACCTAGAGACATTCTTAAATTTTCCCAGGATGGTTTAGGGAAGCGCCTTCAATGTAAATCCTCATCAACATTCCCATACCCTTCCCAATCATTTCCCTTTTCTTGGTAGCACAAAAGTGATCCAAGTGAGATGTTTTTTCTCGAACTCTACTATGCATCACCCCATACAACCTACCCTTAACTAAATCTTATTCTAATAGATGGTGGTGCAACAGTCCAAAATATTAGACAGAAATTAATACGTCAGCTGATTGGAAAAACACAAAAATTCTATTGAAATAAATTGAAATTAATTTCTATGAAAATATCAATAACGTCATAGTGTTTCGAGTGTTTGACACTATACTCTACGATCATTGCTATCAAGTGCCAAACGTGTCAACATCAAAGAAATCAAACCTTGAAAATTTCATTCGAATAAAAGTTAAATAACAATCTGCATCACTTTACTTTACCTTTTATCGGCAGTGACTTTAATGCCATTCATATTTTTTATTATATACATACTACGGATGGCGTTTCCAAAAAATACGGGTAATGTTACCTATCAGATTTTGGTCGTTCACAAACATATCCGATACTAAACTATCTCAGATAACCTACATATATAGCGGGTTGCAACCCGAATGCGCCCAATAATTTCTTTTTCTCCTATTTTGTTAATTTTGTTACTTTATACACATAAAATAAGGTTGTAAATATCTAAATATAATCAAGAGACGGTATCATTTGATCTAACTACCCTGAAACCTCTTAAAAAAAATTATTTAAAAATGAACTGTAGTGTATAATATATTTCAATAAAAAAATATAACATTTCAAAACTTACGTGCTCCAAAATACCAATAAGTCCAAGAACCGATAGTCCTAGCAGAAAACCCAGAGTCCCTCCCATGTCAGCAATAAATTGTGTTGTATCGTAACTTGGTCTGTCTTCAATCATCTTAATAAAAAAAAATATATGTACATATTATTTTTTTAACAATAAAGATTATGCTTCAAATAACCGTTATAAGCTTAGATGTATAATAAATCCAAATTTGGGTTGTTGGTTTTGGTTGAAGAAATGGTTTGCGGTTTTGAATATAAGTTGAAAAAATTTTTGAATGGCATGGTTCAACACATTCACAGTTAGGATTATCTTCGTTATTGTATTTACTTGAAAGACACAAAATAAACAGAGATTTTAAGAAGCTAAGTTGATAAAAATGTTCGCTATGATTTTAAAAATATGAGAGTTTAGTGTTTTGTAAGCTTTTAAGATCTGTACAAGTAATATTATAACATTAGAATATATGTAAATGTTTTAAAAATAAAATCAAGAAGTAATATAATTTGAAATGACATTTATCACACCTTTGATATGACACTGTAAGATTTTTCATAGAATCATAATTGTGGCAAGACTCTTTGTGTACACTTGGCATCCAAGGACCAGTACAACCAGCCAAATTGGTAACCTCCCTCCAAATGCAAGTCTCTCCACACTTGAAATAGTTTTATAACAAAAATTAAAACCCTACTATCGTACATGTATCACACTAAATAAATACCCGAAAGTCACTATAGCCTTCGTTAGAATCACAAGCATTGTCAATTGTAGGAACTGTTGAAAAATGTTGACTTTGAAGCTTGATTTCAATTTCTTCATCAATCTCTGCAAAAACATATTCCACCCGCCCCGATGCTTTCATATTGATTTCTAAAATATTACTTAAATAAAAGATTGAAATTTTGTATTATTATTATTACCTGTAAACTCTTCTGCAGCATCATGAACATACAAGTGCCACCCAGGTTCGGCTTCATATTTGAAGCTTTCTTTTTTCAAAACATGATGAGTTAACATCATGGAATAGCCTGAATTTTTTGAAACTCGCTTCGATGGAAATTTTGCCCTTACGGTGTAACATCGTCCAAGATTAAAGTGTATACTACTTGTTATATCGACATCTATGAAATTAATAAAACATAGATAGTACAATGTTGTCGACTTTTTTCTGTAAAACTGATTATTACTGGTATCTTCGTTATTGTATCCACACAATTGAAATGTTTCCGTTTGTTCAAAAGTACCATTGACAAACACATCAATCAAGGGAATTTTTTCGAAAGGAAATGAACTCCAACATTGGGTGTATTTTGGATGGTAACAACTTCGATCATTGAAGAATTCCTAAAATTGCAAGCTATTAGAATTAGTTTGCTATAATTTAAGAAATTACGGACGGAGAAAAAAGTGAGTTGAATTAAGTTGTTTATAAAAATAAATGTATGTATTTGCAAGATTTAATTTATAGAATGAAATACCATCTATATACGAAAATGTACAACTTTATATATTTTTAGGTAAATTGGTGTGAATTTTATATAATGGTATAATGGTTTTTATTTAAAAAATCATACTTCAAAAAAAGAGAAAATAAAATAAAAACTAATGCTTGATTATTTTTGTAAAAATGTTTAAGTGGTTGGAGATTTATTCTTTTAACCAGGTCAGTGTCGCTGTAAAGCCCGTACAGTTCGTCGTTTTATCTTCTCCTCCACTCTCCATCTATGCAGACGGGACCAAAAATTACAAAAAGAATTTTTCTCCCGAAGAATCCTAAGACGCTCTCAATTTTCTTTGACAGGGTCCCGGCCTCAGCTCTATAAACAGAGAGAAAAAACTAATCTAAACTAATAAATATTAGTTATTTTCTCTCTGCTATAAATGAGAACCGCGATAATGAGCGTCTAATAGATGGTGATTTAAGATGCTCGAGAGACGACTTTATTCAATTGCCCTGTAAGTCCAAAAAGCAAGTTATAGCTGTCCATTGTGACGTTTTGTCGAGGACATCATCGTTCCTTTTTTGATGACAGCATATACTTGGTCTTACCCTCATTAACCACTAAACCCATCTTCTCCACTTCCGTCGCTATGCTTAAAAACGCTCCACTGACATCACACTTTAATCTTCCAATTATGTCAATATCATCTGCGTATCCAAGTAATTGGATGGACCTTTGGAAGATTGTCCCTCTAGTGTTGACGGTTGAGTTTTGCACAATTCTTTCCAGAACGATGTTGAAGAAATCACATAGCCTTGTCTAAACCAAAAGCATTGGTAAGATTTTTTCCGACCTTGCTCTATCAAGGCGTGCATTCTCTATTAACATTCTAAACAACGAATAAGTTTGACAGGGATGCCAAAACTACACATTTCTTTGTAAAGCTCTTCCCTATAGATGCTTTTATACGCTGCTTTAAAGTCGATGGGTATAGATTTAAAGTTCATGGGTTTTTTCCAAGATCTGCTGTAATGTGAATTTTTGGTCAATGGTGGATCTGAAGCCACATTGATAAGCACCTGTCAGGTTGTTGATGAACGGCTTCAGACGTTCACAAATACGGCAGAAACGATCTTATATGCAATGTTCAGGAGACTGATGCCTCTTTAGTGGGCGCAATTTAGAGGGTCTCCTTTCCTGTGTATTAAACAAACTATGCTGAGATTCCACTCATCGGGCATGCTTTCTTCCGACCATATTTTGCAGATGAGTTGTTGCATGCTCGCTACCAAGTCATCGCCTGCTGCTTTGAATAATTCGGCAACGATGCCGTCCAGCAGCTTTGTTGGACTTCAGTTAAGATATTAGCTATTTTCATTTTGTCGAGGTCGGGTAGGCGGAATTGTTGATCTGCGTCTCCTTTACAGCGGAATTCGATTCGTCATCGCCATTTTATAATTTGGAGAAGTGTTGTTTCCATATTCTCAGCATAGACTGCTGTTCTTTTATGGTACTCTCCTGATCGTATTTACAGGCTGGTACGAGTACCTTTGCAACGTTTTTTTACATTTTGATAAAATTAACTAACCTCATTCCTGTTATGACATCCATCTATCTCCTCGATCCCGCGTTCTTCATGCTCTCTTTTTTTTATCTAAAAAGCCGGTAATCCTCTCTTCTCTTCTGCTCGTAGAGCTCGCGAGCAGATCTGGTTCTTCTGTGCAGCGCCGTTTAGTATGCCTGTTGCGCTGAGTGCGCTTGACGACACTTGTCATCAAACCAAAGGTTTCGCTGTTGTGTCCGTGTGAAACTTAGCACCTCAGAGGCGGCGGCGCGGCGTCTCTGATGGCTTCAAGACAATGTTGCCACCGGTTTTCAATGCTTAATGCAAGCAGTATAGGGCCTCTTAAGTGGTTGTTAGAGACTCGATCGTAAAATAACATGGCAATCTTTTGCGATTGTAATTGTCTAACGTCGAATCTTCTCGAAGTATTTCCTTGTTTTTACTTGGATCGGGATATCCTTAGTAGTTCTCGATAGAAATCGCCGTAGTAAACATAGCAGTCTTTAAATTTGCCTTTGCCCGGCCCATCCCATCGCACTGTTTGGATGGCGGTTAAGTCTGCCTTGAAGTAGCTTAGGGCTAACTGTTCGGTTGCACGTGGTCTATTAAGGACCTAACATTCCACGAATAGATCCTAAGTTCGTTGTCCTTATTTCGTTTGATTGGTGTGTCATTAGTAAAACCGTATGTAACCGAGGCTTGTTGGTGCTTCGCAACTAGGATATTTGCACTTGGTCAGGAAGTCACCCCGACGCACGGCACAAGCCTCACAAAGTCGCAAAATGCGATACAAGATCTCAATACAGCAATTCGATGGGCTGAACGGAACTCAGTCCCTATTGGACAAATGTCAAGTCTTCAATAACTGCTTGAAATGATGGTTTTAAAATATATTAACATCCAAAAAATCCAAACAAGAATGTCCAATTTTTCCCAAAGAAAATAATATTAGCTATATAGATAACTAACCACACATATTTTTGTACTTATATCTTAACGAATTAACTAGTTTTACTTTTGTTTCGTATTAGTTATGTGTTATTAAATAAAAGTTTGTTAAATTTAATACATTTCATAAGTCATGGTATGCTAAACAAATATTTACTCGGTAATTGCAACAACCTCAGTCATTGCAACCACTCAAAACATTATTAAAGAAGTTACAACCAATATTGATGAACACTCAGTTGAGATTTGTAGCATTTTTGCAGCTTACGCATCATTTACAGAAGTCTTTTTGAACAAACATCACCTTCATCCAAGTTACAAACAAGTAAAATACTTATCTTGAAGAAATTTTATGTTGGGAAAGCCTGTATACACATATAAGACCAAATTCAAAAAACAAAATTATAACTTACTTCTAAAACATTTTCTTTATATGGAGGTTCACGACAAACAGTCACTGCCGGCATTTCAATTGTATCATTCAAATTAAAATAAGAATGTGTAGATATTGGTGGGTTTCGAAGTTTTGAGAAACATTCATATAACTGAAAGAACATAAACCAAAAATCACTACAGTAATTATTATAATCTTTTTTTTCACTTTCACAAAAGAGTAACACTAAGAACATTCAGTAATAATTAATAATAGGCATAGGTATACCTGGACGATAACAATAATACTGCAAATAAAAAGAACTATATAGCGTATAAGTTTTTTAGGATCACGAAGGATCCAGATTCGTAGTTCCTTCCAATAACCCGACATATTGTTAACTAAGAGTTCAAGAATTTGCATGGAGATATTTCGTTGTACATTCGTGCTTTTGTTAAGTACTTGATATCTTTTAGTTATAAGGGCGGAACAATCTCGTCTCGGGGGTCTGTTGCATTTCCCACGCTAAAAATACAAAACTTTATCTCATAACGCAAAATTCAACATTTGATTATTATAAATAAACATCATATAGACCGACGAAAAACTAAATTCAGTGTTGAAGAATCAATTTTATCTTTAATGATAAATTAGCTATTCCTATAAAAACAAATGACACAAAAGAATGAAGTATTATGTTTTCATTTATAATATCGGAAGGGTCAAAGACCATCCACGTGGTAAAAAGTGAAAATGGTGTGTTTGACCTGACATTATATTATGTATATTTTTAATCGATGTACAGACAAAAAATTCACCTCGATCGATGAAAGTAAATATGATTTTTATCAAAGAAGCTATATTTCAAAACATTATATTTATTGTAAAGGAATATCCTCTTCGATGTTTGTAATTTCAGCCTTCTTTCTTACTTTCTCCTTGGAAAAATAAGTTCATTTAGTTAAAGGAACATAATTTAATTTAAAATGTTTAATTCAAAAGTAATTTGGTTTCAGAAAAATGTACTTCAAAGTTCAACGAAACAAAACCACAAATTAATTCTTCTTTTTCTTTTCTTTGAGCGATTAATACAATACTGTTTAAAAAAATATTCTTTTATATTCCTGAAAGCAAGATAAAAAATCAGTTAGGTGCTTCCTACAAACTTCTGTCTATGTCTCAACATGCTGTGGTGAAAAGGGTTTTACACACTTTAGTACGCACCATCAAATACTCCCTCCATCATACAGCTTTCCTTGACTATGCTTTTAACAACGCAACGTGGCCACATCTTAAATCACATCTGCACTAAAATCTCTGAACGTAAAGGGTTCGCTTGGGCAGTTATTGACTATCAGAATAATTAACTCAAAACTAGGAGACTCTTCTGCTGGAAGATTCGTTAGAGAGGGACACCCTCTCCTCGGGAACCTGGTGGTAAATGAAATCCTGAATGGTCTGGATGCGGAGAGTTTCAGAGTGATTGCATATGTGGATGACGTTGCTATAGCGGTCTCAGGAAAGCATCTTAACACCCTAGTTTTGTGGAATTACAAAATTCCTTATGTTAACCCTCACTACATTAAAGCTTAGAAGAAAGTCCTAAGATTCATGTGGCATCACAATGGCCATTGAACTGGCCTATGTGTGTCCTACTCCATCACGGACAGCCACTTTAACCTAGACTTACCTACAGGTTTTTAAAGTATGGGTTGGGGTCAAAATACTGTATGGATCAAAATACTGTATTTAAAATACTGTACCTCAAAATACTGTATTTCAAAATACTGTATGTACAAAATACTGCATGATCAAAATGCTGTATCTCAAAATTCTGTATTTCAAAATTCTGTATATCAAAATTCTGTAGGTATTTCAAAATGCTGTAAATAAGGCTAAAAAATAAAAATCGTTTTGGCAATGTAAAAATGTGCGCACAAAAGGATTTTTATTTTTTAGCCTTATTTACATCATTTTGAAATACAGAATTTTTAAAACAGAATACTTTTTTTAAGAAAACATCATAATAATTTTTCATTAGCATAATGTTCTAATATACTCCCTTGAACAATAACATATGTACCTATGATAATTTATAAGTCTCTGAAATAATAAAAACAAAAATAATATAAATGGTATCTTCATTTTATTTTTTCTTTCTCATTTTCTTCTTCTTAGTTATTTGGATCCCTCTCACAT
Source organism: Eupeodes luniger (assembly GCA_951509635.1). Classification (NCBI taxonomy): domain Eukaryota; kingdom Metazoa; phylum Arthropoda; class Insecta; order Diptera; family Syrphidae; genus Eupeodes; species Eupeodes luniger. The sequence continues at coordinate 49,272,079 of OX608075.1, read as the reverse complement.
TTGTACATGAATTGTTTCTATCATAATCAACAATTGTATAACGATTGCACCAAACTAATTTATCTGTCAAAACTTCCAGTATTATACAGTATTATGAGATACAGTATTTTGACAATACAGCATTTCGAGACACAGTATTTTAAATGTACAGTATTTTGAAATACAGAATATTAATCATACAGTATTATGACCATACAGTATCGTACAGTATCATACAGAATTTTGACCATACAGTATTTTAAAATACAGCATTTCGACCCGCTCCCTTAAAATATACCCCTTTAGAAATGCTTAATACAACCAAAAACCAACCCCTCTAGCTTTCAAGGGAATAAACAAAGTAACCGGTTGAAAACTGTTTGGAAGGACATGCTTTTGTATAATGGCTAAGAGTTAACGGATACTCCATCCGAATTGAGTGTATTTGAAGATTTATACTTTGTAAGGTATTCTGAGAGAGACATAAATGACCAAGTTTTTGATCATGAAGTTATATCAAATATATATTTGTACAAAGAAACCTTTAACCATGAAATACTCATTTCGTTTTCCTCTATACATTGTGCAAGTGATCCATTGTTACCCCAGTTTACTACACCTTGCAGTCAGGGCCGTCGAGAGGAATTCCGGGCCCGGGACGGAAAAATCTCGGGCCCCCCATATTTACCATTTTTTTTAAAGTTCATGCCTACTGATATGGAACATTGCAATTTCAATTACGAATAGCATGAAATTGGTTGGAATAAACGAAAATAATCATTTTTTTGTTTGAAAAATGAACCGAAAAAAGTGTTAATCATCAAATCAATCTTACGGGTATGGTCCAGTTTAGTTGAAATAGAAGATGGATAGAAAATAATTCTGCATGCGAGTAGATCAGATTCCGAACAGAATTATACATTCAATTCGATATTGCCAACGACATGTTGGTTGGTCGATTAACTGTTTAAAAAAAAATGGCATGAAGATCTATTACCTACTATGAAAATAAAATAGAGCGAAGTAAAAGTATTTGAAATTTGTCTTTTTGTATGTATTTAAAAGGTTTACATTAAATACTCTTTATTGTTTTTCTTTATATTAAAATATTATCACAATGTTTTCATTAGAATTAGTTTGCATTCAATGAAATATTTCTTTTTGCAAACGAGCTTTCCTAGCTTTCTGAACAGCAACACAACTTATAATTACATCGAAATTCAATTTCATTGCCAAAGGTGCTTCGATACATAGTGTAGCAAGTCCAGAAACACGATCTTGTGATGAGCCACGAACGATGAAAATTCTTTTTGTGGCAAGGATGCTAAATGAACGTTCGGTACTAGCTACGGTAACAGGTACGGAGAGCAACACAAATGTTGGGGAAAATCGTCTCCAAGTTCTGGGAATAAATAGTATTGAGCAAACACAATGGCGGAAGTTCTGCTTCAAAATTGTTTTTTCAGATGAATTATTTCTTCTTTCAACTCTTGAGACACATGCGAGTTATACTTTTGGATGAACCTTGTGGCGGAGTTTTTAATCTCAATTTCGTCCATTGTTGAAAACTGCCATAAAAATGAAAATGTAGCATTCAATTTCTTCATCGTTTCGAACCGACGAGAAATTCCAGATATAATTGAATCAACTATGACGTAAAAGGTGTTTTTTTGAAATTTATTTCTTCGTCTGTTTCAATTTGCTCTCCGGCTCCTCGATTTTCTCTAAAATGTCTCTTTAATTGCCTTTTTCGGTTCGATGGGAACGACTCTGGAAAATCCCCCAATCCAGTAGCAACTACTTTGCATTCAGATAAATTTGATCCCATTCGTTTCGAATAAAGTTCAAATCGGAGATCAATGTTATCAAGATTTCGAATTTCAACGTCAATAGTCATGTTTCTGGCTTGAGGAATGATACTTCTTTCATTTATAGCGCTAAGAACCTTGCACCAAATCGAAGACATCAGGACGCATTCAAATTTGTGCATATATTTTAAAACGCCATTTACATCTTTTCGAGTTTCAGTTTCAGTTAAATTAATATCACTTAAGGCTTCTAATGATGTTCTAAGGTTTTTCAGATGGTTTCACTGCCTCAATTCTAGCTGACCATCTTGTATGGGAAAGTTTGTGAAGGGATCCGGGCACATAAAGGTAGTGGACTTGGAAACTTTTGCGCTCTTGTTGTGAAATTCCTACTTTTTCCAAGTGCTCCTGACGTAAGGGGTCATAATGACTGATTAATTCCAAAATGCCCAAAACATGTCCATTATTTGGCTCTCCAATAAGATTGCTATCGCCTCGTAGTCCTAGTCCCCTTTCGCCAAGGAAGAAAATGGTGTCCAATATTCTATATAGAATTCCTTGCTATTTTTGTATTTCTGGTTTAATATATACACACTTTGAAGTGACTTGATATCCTTCAAAACTTCAGTAAACAATTTATTCAAAATATTAATTAATTAATATTACGGAAACCACAATTGAAAAACGTTTTCGTGGGATTTTACGGTCCCCCGAAACCGAATCAAAAATTTCGTTCCCAGCAGAAACAAAAATAGAAGAAAAGAAACTTTATAAAAACAGAAACCGAAATAAATATTTGTGTTTTGTTTTAAGTTGCCGGCCCCTTATTTTGATTTTAAAAATTTTCAAAATAAAACAAATTTGAAATTTACGTTAAATTAAGTAAGAAAAGCGAAACAATTTATTATAACTTTCTTTCAATAGTTCAGAGTTGCCCAATTTGTCATTAAATATAAACAAAAATGTATACGCCAATAATAATCAGGGGCCCAGATCGGCAAGCTTGTGACTGAAAGATTGGTAGATAACATGCAAACAGGGGCTCGATTGCGAAAGCATGAATGATTTTAAATTTTCGAGCCCCTAAAGATGAGTGGGAATAGGTATGTTGATGATGAATTTAGACTACCTATATTGAAAAAAACACTCTCCTCATTGCTTTCAATTTTACGGGCCCCTAGAAAATCCCGGGCCCGGGGGGTTTCCCCCCTTTCCCCCCCTCTCGACGGGGCTGCTTGCAGTGTTAATACTTACAGATCCCCGCTTAGTGATAAAAAAACCCTCATTCTTTAGATATAACCCTGTCTTTGACATTTAATCATTGTTAATACAATGATGTGGATGGTTATTTTCCAGAAATCTGGAAAAAACAAACATTTTTCCAAAATCAATGATCAAAGCTACGAGAGAAGTTAATAACATAACAATAAAGCCTTTGATTCTCTTTTGCATCATGGTCTTATTTAAAAACTCATTCATTTAAACTTTCCAAATTGGCTCATTAAGCTCATTTTGAGTTTTTTTTAACAAATAGATCAACATCGATTTTAAAAGGATCTAAACACACAGATTTTTTTCAGTGAACTCAGGTGTTCCTCAGGGATCGATACTGGGGCCATTGTTGTTCAACATTTTTCTGCAAGACTTTCCTCTTTCAGACCCCATTTCCTACCAATCTTAACTCTTAACAAAATTGAGCGTGGGCTTCCGAAGATTGAAAATCAATACACGCAAATGGGAATTAACTTGTTGTAAAGGACATTATCCGGCGAAAGAGAGCAAATCATTAAACCTAAAATTAAATAAAATCGAGACTTCTTTACGATCGGAAAAAAGTATATCTAGGAATAAATTTTCAAAACCGTTTTCTTTTAAATAAACACTGTAGAGCAATTCTTAAAATGGCAAGGATGGTAATAGGGTCATTAAAAATTTTATTCAATTTGAAATCTATGTTAAAAAAAAAAAAAATAAAATTCTTATGTACAAGACGATTTTTAGACCGATCCTAACATGCGGTTTTCGTACTTGGTTTACAATTCACCTAGTGTAACAAAAGAATTGGAGATTTTTAAACGAAAAATATCGTGAATTTGCTGTGGAATGTTTAAAAAGCCAGATAAGAAGTGGTTTTCAAACAAAACAATATACGAAGCAAATCAGGTTACATCATTTTTAAAGTACTAAATAGATCTGCTTTTAAAAAAAATGGAACGAATAAGTCTCCATGCAAATCCGCTTGTAAGATGGAATTAAATGCCAACGACAGTTTAGGTAATATGTATATATTACTTATCACAATTTAATTTTCTTATTGTCGGGACGTTTGACCTATTGAGACCAGATACAAACCTTAAAGTTCCGTTTTACGAAAGAGTTTCCCCTTTTAATTATAGAGGATAATATTGCTTGGATAGACTATTGTAGAATACTTACCGTTAGGGTTATCCATAAATATAAAATGTGTACCTCTTTAGTTGTAATTTTTAGTTTTAGTCATTAAGTTATATTTGCCATAAAAGAGCATAAAAGGTATTGTTCGCCCTGAGCAATCGGCTAAAAATAAATCATAACCATAACATCTATGAACTTTTATGGTATTTTAAATATTCTTTAATCCTTTCGGGACGGGAGTGGTACGTTTACATATAAATATTTTTTGTTCCGTCCCACTCTCGTTAGGTTAAATTTTACAGGGTTATCCACTTTGCCAAACACGGTCTTTCGCGTAGCCCCCCCCCCCCCCACACGGTGTCAAATCGCATGATCTTGGTGGCCAGTTAATATCGCCACGACACGCGACGTAATAAAGCCATATTTGGACGAAAGAGCGCACCAAACAGTGATTTTTCCTGCATGTAATGACCACTCTTCAATTACTTGAAGATTCTCAGAACCACAAATACGACAATTTCGTTTATTAACATACCCACTGAGTGAGAAATGTTCTTCGTTGCTAAAGAAATTTTGTTCGAAAAATCGCCGTCCACCGCCTGTTGTTCAAGCCCCCATTCGACGTATTTACGACGTTGTGAATGGTGAGCTGACTTCAGTTGTTGTTTGAGCTGGACTTTATATGGAGGTAGGTGTAGATCCAAATGCAAAATACGCCATAATGTGCCCTAAGACAGTCCTAATTCCTGAGAACGACGAGGAATTGACACTTTCGGGTCCTCGGCTACACTTTCACTTACACAGCGATAATTTTCACCATTTTTGTAGTAAATTTAAACAATTTGTATGCATTGTGCGATAGTTAAGCGATCCATTTTCGTAAATGTCAGACTTTCAACTGAAAAAAAATTGGTTAACAACTTAGTTTAACAGATGTCGAATTCCAGCCTTACACTTTTGAAACCGCAAAATCTAGCAAGTCAGGCATATCTTTAAGTCGGCAAAAAAACTAAAAGATTGTAAATGAAATTGTACTGAGTTCATTTGTCGCAGTAAAGTTAACTTGAGTTTAAAAAAAAACAAGTCTAAGTTATGAACATAACACATTCCTTTACAATAAATTGTAAGATTATTTTTTTGAAAAGTAAAAGTCTTTGTCTTCTATAGATACAATTTTAATTATTTTAGTATTTTACTTAGTTTTTGAAAATTAACATTAGTTATGAGTTTGGCTCAAATGAAGTATTGAGAAATCTTGAATTGAATGCTTTCATTGTTTTGAGCTTATATTTAGTTCTGATTTCGAATCCAAATCTAACAACTTTTGAAGGTTTTTAAATATTTCAACTGAATATTAAAGAAAGGGACATTAAATTTGGAAAACCATCAAGAATTTTACGATTTCATGAATTTAGATGATGAAACGAGATGATTGTACTGTCATATCGACTGACTATACGCAAGTAATCGGTAAATTATAAAACCTCTACGTACATCATCGTAATCGAAAACATTACTACTGCAAGAGCAAGTGTTCCTAATGATCCGAATTTATCGAATTCCCGGCGCACAGTGGCCCGTTTATGCAAAACTGCTTGCAATATTCATTTTTCGAATGTTAACTTTTTAGTTAACTGGATTCACAAATACTTGGAGCTCGAGTAATCGAAAAAATTATTCAATTTGGATTATTGGTGTGCCTTATAGAGCAGGCTAAAGTTGAAGATTTTTTATGATGATAATTTTTTTTTATTTTTTTTCTTAACTTTGAATGTAAAAACTAGAAAAAGGGCTTCGTAACGCTTTATGTTTTTGTTTTCATAATATGCTGTGCCATTATTTTTATCGTTAATAAAAAAAAAAAAAATGTATTTGTTTAATTTAATGTTTTTGGAAACACTACTTTTTGCACACTTTTTCGACTTCAAATTGAATAGAAAAAAAAGGAGTGGTGCTTAGACCTCAACTGATTCAGAATCCTTGTATTTTTCTTAACATAAATCCAAAAGATCAACTGCGTCATTTTGCATCGAACTGAGCTAGGGAGATTTGAATTGATGAAGTCAGTCATTTTTTCCCCTCTTTTTCCATGAAAAATTCTTTGGAAGTACGATTTCTCTGTTTTGTATGTGGTGGATTTAAAAAAGATGATTTTATTTAAAAAAGGTTAATCATTTTTGTTTTATGTTTATTACCTAAGATTTTCAAGAGTCTTAGAGCTAATTTTTTTAAACCTGTAATAAAATTTTAAATAATGCATTTGTTCATTATGTTCGAATATGTTAAAGAGACTAGTGACATCATAAATACCACAGTCAATAATATTAAAAGTCAAATAGCAGATATTCAACCAACAATATATGTATAAACTTTATGAAGAAACAACTATAACTGTGAATCACGAATTCTCTTTAACTATGATAGACGGAAAAGTGTTAAACGATTTAACGGAAACAAAGTCTACGCGGTTATGTCCGATATGCAAAAGGACACAAAAGAACTTAAATTAAGATGAATCAATTGAGGACGGACATAATTACGAATATGGAATCTCTCCACTGCATGCTAGAATCAGATGCATGGAATTTATTTTAAAGCTTGTGTATACTCTTCGACAAGAAGGAGAAGGTACTGATGAATCGATTGGGACCAAGGAGGCGGAAAAAAGAAGAAAACAAGAGATCCAAAGGGGTTTTCGCGATGAGCTTGGTCTTGATGTGGATAAACCAAAGCAAGAGTTTGAAAACACTAATGACCGAAACACAGCAAGAAGATTTTTTGAACAGTCCATGCAACCGCTCGAATAACTGGAGTTAATGGAGAAGTTATAATGAGGGTCAAAGTAATATTGAACGTTTTGAATTGCAGAAAAGTAGTGAATGCAGTTAAATTTGGGCAGTATACTAAGAAAACGCAGAACTTTTAAAACTAAAGTATCCTGAAAAACTACTCACACCTACTCTACACAAAATATTGGTTCATAGTCAAAATATCATTGAATATCAATCACTACCACTTGGAGAACTGTCAGAAGAAGCCCAGGAATGCAAAAATAAAGACTACAAGAAATATCGGTATCAGAATACGTGTAAAGTTCCAAGGATTCGGCCGAATGAGGACCTATTTAACATGCTTGCAACCTCTTCGGATCCACTTATTTCTTCCTTAAGGCATGTGAGAAGCCAAAAAGATCTGAAAGAACGGTACTCCAGAAATTATGAGTTTATTACACATTTCCCCGGACTTAGATGATAGTTTTCAAGAAATTTAGTGTTTATATATTATTGTTTTGTCTTTATTTCTTTTTCCACTGTTTGACTTGATATATCACAAAAATACATTATGTACTCTTGAATACTGGAAAATAAAAAAAAATGCCTTAAAATTAAAAAAAAAAAAAACTTTTTTCCCCACTGTTTCACTCGAATTGGTCATTTTTCTTTTTGCTCTACTGTTTCAATTCACTCAGATTACTTAAAAAATTGATTTTGACGATTGCATATTAAAATACCGCTATGTTTATGACCTTTGTTAAAACTTCTTATTTTAACACAAATTTATGAAACACCCTGTAAACAGTTTTTTTTTGAAAGACACAATTTTGATAGCCTTGGAAATTTCCTTCAAGATACAAAAAAAAATAAATCAATATCTTTATTCGTTTAGGAGATATGATTTTTGCAACCAAAAAAGTCAAATCGGGCCACTGCCGCGGCCGGCGTTAGCACCAATTGAACATAATTTCAAGTTTTGACATACATAGATATCGTATGAAATTGGAGAAAAAGTGTTTACAAATGATCTCAAAAGAATCGTATTATGAGAATCTTTCCAAAGCTGCTGTTGAAAAATATTGTTTTTCACAATTATTGGCAAAGTCGAAACAGTGCCTAACCCTATTTTTTATTTATTTATACATTTTGAGTTAAAGTATTTTTTCTTAAACTTTTAACACACAAAACTAGGTTGAAACAAATTATAAAAGAACAAGTTTCTGTTTTTCAGAAAACTTATAATTTTTGTGAGTCTAACCATAGTTTTTATTAACTGAAAGATTTTTTTTAGATAACGTGTCTATTCCAAATAAACGGAAAAATGAGACACTTCTTCTGTAGTATAAAACCATCGGCACAAAACTTTAAACGATTTAGTAATTTGAAATTAAATTTTCTTTACATTTTATTTTTATTATCACTGACTTCTTATAGAATTTTTGTTGGAAATAATTTATAAACATGGCATAAGGTCCATTTGTACCCCACTATGTAATATCTTACAAAAAAAACCTATTTTGCCCAATAATTTGTTTACTTCAATAAGAATATATCTATAAATAGTTCTATTTTGAGGTTGAAGACGTTGGTATAGTTCTACGTGACATTTGACGCATATTATTTGTGTAGCGATGGGAACAATATCCTCCGCAGTAGTCACAGGCGGATCTGGTTTGTGTGTCTTTTCCTTTATTTCAGAGGGTCCTTGTACGTATCTTTTGTTTTCGCGGATTTTTCCAAAAATGGTGCGATTTGTTTCGAGCAATTTCAAGGCCAAGTTCACGGGTGTGAAAAGGTTATCGATTTTAATGTTGCGCCCGGTGTGGAAATATGATGGCATCAACAACAGTACCACATCACATGCACAGCAAAATCTTGTACATAAATAAGAACTTAACTTTTATAAACCACTAGTTTTACCAAATATAAAAAAGTTACAAGATCTTAGAACTCGAATTATAACTCACTTTTTGCGCTTTTTCTTTATTTCAGTATTTCCAATGAAATTTTGTTCAAAACACGATTTTACATTTACAGCCAATTACAGTCAATTATAATTGAATAACAAATTAAAAATAATGGACCTTTGTATAGATATGCGCATAAATATACCAACTCAAGATCTTGAGAAGCCAGTGGAAGAGTTGAACTTTGTTTACAGGTACCTAACTAAATTAAGGCAAACCGGAAATCCCCATCAAAGGTAGATCTAAATAATATAGAGCATAATTGTTGCTGTAGTCTTATACTTGTACGTCTAAAACTAAATTTTAAAATGGTTGCTATAAAATATCTAAATAAAAGTATTAAAATGTTTGTGTTATAATTTCTTACTTTTCTTGTATTTTTTCGAATGTCGTAACCTTTGTCCGTCACAAGAATTTGTTTTTGAACCTAAACAAGGTAACTGAAAAAAGGTTCAATTTGTTTTTTGTAAGCGTCTGGTAGCTCTATTCAGAAACTACATATTTGTAGGAAAATGACTTTCACATTTTTGTTGTGACATATTTTTAGGTATCAATTTGACTATCACTTTACATAGATCAAATTCGATTATTTTGACTGTCATTTTTCAACAATCACCTTAACCGATTCCACCCCTGATGTTATCATTTGTATCTGTGAAAGCTTCTTTGAAGAAGTTTGCAAACATGTTTGCGATAACCTTAGGCTCATGACTTGTTGAAGATAAATTTGACAAAGAGTTAGGGTAGCCACTAGTTTTCTTTTAACAAATTACGAATTTCCAGAAACTATCCAGATTAGGTTTAGGGTCACTTTCTATTTTAGAAATATAACTCTCATATAAAGAATTAGAACACTCTATTAAAAGTCGTTTTAGAATTAAAAAAGTTTTATAATCTTCATCAGCTCTTGTCCTATAATATTTAATCAAACCATGGTAGTACATCGGAATTACCTAGAGCCCTTTTAAGAGGAATTATTTTTTAAAAAACAGTTAAAGAGTGTTTTACAAAAAACAAATATCGTTAATATTGCAATTGAAAATTAATTGATTCCAGTCAATGGTACAAAACAAATTAAAAAGTTCTGTAAAATTACACTTACTAAAACTAAATACAAGTTTGTTAATAGCGTTATGATATGGAGAAGATAGGTTTAAGTTAAGCGCAATATTTTATGCGGGATGATGTCGATCTTCATCTATTAGTTTAACAGCTGAGGCTAATACTGCAGTTTCAGCGCTCTCGATCAAGTCTAAAAGATTTTTTACTCCGGTGAAATAGCTCAATCCACATGAAGACATACCATCAATTAATGAAAGTCCAATATTGGTTGTCGCATTAACAGGAACGCAGAAGTTATCGTCATTAATTTAAACCCAATTCAGGTATGGTAGGTTAAAATCACCTACGATCAAAAAAGAACACATACATAGGTACTCTCTATGCAATAATTCAATTTTTCATAAACATCGTTATTAGAACTCGGAGGCAGTTTAATCTTTATGCATAGAACTTCAATATCGGTGGTTCTAAAGTGATGAATAAGGTAGGAAATAATAGTGTTTTTGATCGCTAAAAGAAATCCAGTCTAATGCTTTGATAGGTGGTATCAAAAAGCTCAGAGTCAAGAATAAAGCTGTTCAGCCAAGTTTCAGTCTTATCTAATAAATGTTTCAAAATCATTCATAAATAAATTGGAAAATGCATCGAAAACATGATGGGGTACAAATGACCCCATGACACCATTGTATCGATTTTTGCCGTGATGTAAAGGAGGGTTAATAGGTCCGTTTAAAGGTATGTATTTGATTTGTTTATTTTCACGAACTGTCACTTTTTTGACATGTTTTAACGCTCGTTTCTTAATGAAAGGTAATTAGCAATTCAGTAGTTAGCAAAACGAAAAAAAAAAGTTTAAAATTTTCGACTCCCTTAGTAAATTGCTAAATATTTAGAAAATGTTGTGATTGTTTTCTACTAACTTGTCCATTAACCCAACACACAATTTAATACATGTAAAAATTCAATCAATCGAACGTGTAAACCAAACGTTCTGTTTGAGTATTAGAACATTTTAGTGCATCTGGCTGGTCGTGTTTAGAAGATTGATGATTTTGTTTGAATTTATTTATTTCAAAAAATTGTATGTGATACGCATCGCATAGCCTTCATCATAAAAAAGCAATTCCAACGGAAATAAAATTATTTCTTTTAACGCAAATACCAACATTTGTCTTCACAGGAGTGATTCGAATGTATGAAAAATGATTTTGAAAAACAATGAACTCGATTCCGTTTTTAAATATTTTCTACCTGAAACTCCAAACATGCGCAAAAGTCACATTCATTTTCCATAAATATTTTTTCTTCACAGTAATAAAAATACAAAACCTGCTGTCCTCCTAGCATTTCCCTGAGCTAAATTAAAAACACAACATACACACACCCAGCATTTTCATTTGGACATTGAAGAGCAGAAAAAAAAGTGAAATTCCTTCAACGTGACGTCACGATTCTCACCCAAAACTTTTGATGATTTTCTAAATTAAAAAAAATTACAAAAAAAAACAGTTCTTAAAATAATTTCTTTCTAAATTCAACTGTACATTACGGTACGGTACAAACTCTTCACACCTATTCTAAGCTCAGAAAAACGAGAAGAACAAAAACAAAAACTTAATAATTTAATTGAACACCCATACATTGAACGAAACATGCCTAGACAAAATGAATGTTCCAATTCTACACGAGAAAAGAACGTTTTCGAAAACTTTGAACACAAAAACAAATATAATCTTTCAAATAAATTTTCTAGATTCTAAACGGGTATGTTTGAGTTTGGACGAAAAAATAAAAAGTTGCGTTTTATTGTTATAAATTTAGATTTGACTAAATATATATAAACGCGGATGCATGGTTCTCCTTTCCCCATTATCAAGTTCTGAATGTTTCGACTGGACGGACATGGTTCTGGTATTATGCAAGGAAAATTTCTAATTAATGTGAAATTACATTTTTGTTATATCAAAATTATTGAATCAATTGAAAGTGATTGATAATTTTTTCTACTATTTTTGTTTTTTTTTTTTAATTACAAAAAATAAAAGTGTAAAAATTTAAATGTGATTTAGTAACATTTGCTTTAGATTTGGTTACTCATTTTCATTCTAATAATAGAATTGGGATGAGTGTTCGGAGTTTATTAAAAATCGAGCTGATTTTAACAAGGTTGTTTGTTACCTGTGTGACAAAATACGTCTTCGATAAACACCTTTAGACAAATTTGAATAAATTTCAATTATTTATTGTAGTCTTTTTTAGAATGTCCATAGATTGCTGTTGATTTCTTCATACGTGCATACATTGTGGATAAACAAAATGACATGAGAAGCTAGCTACGTTTTGGCAAAAAAATATAATCACTTTCAAGAAATACAGCCGAAATGAATCAATCCGATTTTACAAGCATGTGCAGCTTTCAAAAGTTGTCAATATCAATATTTTAAGCAAATTTTACGTCTGGAGCTTAATTTTTTTGTGTCAAAAACTGATTTTAATTCTTTCTAATACCAAATTCATAATGCTCTTTACTCGTAGGCTTTTTCAAATAAAATAAAAGAGGCTGGTATGTCTTGTTTATAACTTTAACAATATATTCATAACAATATTTTGTGTGAAATAAATAATTTTAAGTCAATATCTTTCTTTGTTCTTCTAATACTTAAGTTGAAAACCATTCCTTATCAGTTTCTTTGTTGTTTTTGTAGGTTTTCATGTTTTTTGTAAAAAGTTGTAAATTGAATTTTTCTAAATGATTTACTAAAAATTACCAACAATATTTTACATATGATGAAATAGTTTGATTTTAAAATCTATTTTTGTTAACGAGATCTTTAGTCGAAAACCAATTTTAGTAGCATTTCTTGAATAATTGTATTTTTTATATAAACAAATACAGATTGGATTATTCTAAGAAAAATATCTTGCATTTTTGAAGTCAATATACCTTCATTTATTCACGAGATATCGAGAATCGAATATCAATTTTTACCAATTTTTCGTACGAAAAAACTGAACGTTGTATTTCTATAAAAGTTTAACTGAATGTCTAAAACAATATTTTCTATAAGATGAAATTAGTTTGAAGCCAAAATCTTAAATTGTTGAAGAGATATTTGAGTCAAAAATTATTTTTTACCAAGATTCAGTATTGTTTTTTATGTTTTTATAAAAAAATGTCAGTTTGATTGTTCATATGTCAAAAAGATTATTCTTTATTGCATGAAATTTATAGATAAAAGAATTTTTTGTTCGTAAAATATTCAAAGTGCCAATTATTTTTTTTTTGTTTTTTTGATTTATAAAAGAAACTGTTATTGAATTTTCAAAATTATATCAGTTTGGTACCACGTCACAATATTTAATATAAAATTTAACTCAAGTCGCTAGCGTTATTGTTTCGTGAGATATTTTGGGTTAACCAAAATTTTCACTTTTTTAAATTGTTATGGTAAAAAAACCTTGAGAGTCTTTTCTACATCTTTCTGCATTATTTGAATTCGATATCTCTACTGGTTTTTGAGATATGGACGACGAAAAAACTTCCCGAACGTACGTTTACACGCACGCACATACATCCCTCTAAAACATGTTTATTTAGATTGTAGGGACCTTGAAACGTCGAGAAGTGTCAACATTTTCGATTCGACAAATCGGACCGATTACAATAACTTCCTATTTAAAGTTTAAAAAAGTTATGTACAATGCAACAGGATCATTCATTTTTTGGTTTCGACATTCGAAGTGACGTAACATTTTATCAATTTTGAGTTTTTAATCCAGAATGGTCAAAAATACATATTTAAATAAAAACATCGTTTCTGTACTGAACTTTTCTTAGATAAAAATGACAAGCAATGCCTTTTGAGATAAATTTTCAAGTCCTCTTAGAGTAATTCTTGTCGTGAAAAGTGCTTTCTCAAATAAGCTGTTTGGATTTGGAATATAAACTGTAGGTCGCCTCTGTCCCTGCAATTACTAACACACAGGAATGGTAGAGAGTTGCAAGCCATTAGACCCTGGTTCACATATACGGACTGTCCACCTAATATATTTATTTAAATACTCCACTTATTAAATTTAATTTTATTGTTTTTATTAATTGCATATTATATATGAAGGCAAAATTAACGAAAACATCTTCATATCATTCTTAATTTTGTTTAACAAGTAGAAATCCAAGTCTATCCAAGTCCACTTTCTGAAAAAAGATAAAAATAGCTTTTACCTTTTAAGCACAGTTTTTTAATCAAAATTTGTATAAGCAATGTTTTTTCGAAATAACCAGTTTACAGCATATCCCTCAAACAATTCTCCTGCAATGCTCGAACTTCTAGGGATATCAATCAATTTCCGACGAACTGTCAAGTATAGAACTTTAATATTTAAAACTTTAAGATCAATGTGAACCGATTATCCCCCATAAATCCTTCCCTATTTTTCTAATCTAATAATATATTAATAGGAAGGTCTTTAAGGGTTCATCTGCTGTCGTCCCTTCCTTTTTTTTTTATAATAAACGGGCACTCAAGGGGTTATTAATACCCTTAATATGTTTAAAGTTTAAACACAGTGCGACCTTTAGGAAAATAGGGAAGGATTAAAGAGGAGATACCGATGCACATTGGTCTTAAAGTTTTGAATATCAAAATGATAGGGAAAAACAGAGCTGGGTAAAGCATTCCACATTCTCGATGTGCGGTTAAAAAAAGAATCTCTATACTTGACAGTACGTCCGAAATTGAGCTCAAGGTTAAACTGATGTGCATTCCTAGAAGTACGAGTATTACGGCTGAATTGTTTGAGGGGGGGAATGCAACTGGCTAATTCGACAGAACACTGTTTATAAAAATATCGGTAGAACAACGAAAGACATGAAACATTGCGGCGGTGTTCAAGTGACGTAATTGTTTCGGTTATAGTTCTATCGCCTATCATTTTCAAAGCTCTTTTTTGGATCCTGTCCAAAATACTTAAACTTGTTTTAGGGGCACCTGCCCAAATATGCGAGTTATATTCAAGTTTTGGACGAATGAAGGCTTTGTAAATTACAGCCAGATCAGAAGGGGTGAAAAATTTCTTGCACCTAAGCACCCTTTTGGCTAATATTGAAATTAACTCATATCTTAGCTCTACTTTTTGGAAATATGAGCCTTAACGAATGTGAGTAATAATATGAAGATTAAGTCGTTGCGTGTGTGTGGTACCCGTGGCATGATGGTTAGTGCGTTGGACTGTGACGTACTCATGACAGCGCAAATAGATCCAGAAGAAGCCATCTTTGACGATGACTTTTATATAATTGAAGATCCGAAGGAAAAAGTGGAGGCGGTGGGAGCTGCTTTCCAGCAAGTGTACAAGGTGAATGTTAGCATTCGCCCCAACCACGACCCGGAAAACAGAGCCCTACTTAATCACTTCTACCTTCGAAATGATATAACACATTGGCGATCTGAGAACCGCGGTTTTATGTGGTTCGATGACGATTCCTTGGCAAATGCCATAATCGCCGAGCAAACGGGACCAAGTCCCCTGTTAGTGACGAAGGTTGAGCTTCAGCTCATCTTCAACTCAATAAAAAATAAAAAGTCAGCAGGTGTCGATCGTATATCCAACGTTGTACTAAGACATTTACCGATGGAGGCAATTGACATTTACACCACACTCTTCAATAATGCACTGAATAATGCATATTATCCAGTGCATTGGAAGACCGCTGTGGTTCATCCTCTCCCGAAAAAGGGAAAGGACAACTCCAACCCGTCAAATCTTCGGTCGATAAGTCATCTTCCGAGCATCAGCAAAGTTTTCGAAAAAATAATCAATAGGGCTCTGACTAAGTGGGCTGCGGACAACAAAATAATTCCGGATAAACAGTTCGGATTCAAGGCGGGTCATGACACAATTCATGCTGCGTCTAAACTCGTTTCTGATATCCAATGGAATAAAACAAAACAACAATGCACAGGTGCTGTTCTGGTTGAATTGGAAAAGGCCTTTGACACCGTATGGTTAGAGGGTCCTTACCTAAAACTGAGCAGGCTTGGCATAAGCAAGCCATTGTTGTATATACTTTATGATATGCTTAACGGTAGAAAGTTTGTTGTCAAAAGTGGCAATGTAACTTCTAACACAACATTCTTAATTAAAAATGGTCTTCAACAGGGAGCGGTGAATTCGCCGATTCTCTTCAGCATTTACACATGCGATCTGATAGGTAGTCTTACAAAGGCAATTGATTTGATTTTTGATTTGATTTGATTTGTTTATTTAGCAATATTTTAGCTATTTACAACTTACTATTAATAATAAATAATAAAATTAAACTTATACATATGCATATCTATTTCTTACAAAGTGTACAACTTTTTTCTTAAATATTTTCAAATTTGTTTCTGTTTTCAAATCATTTGGAAGCCCGTTAAACAATTTAAGGCCATTATGTGTAAGCATATTTTGTGCTGATCGAGTTCTAAAATGTGGAAGACGAAAATCTGATCTATTTCTTACATTATGACTATGTACATTACTAACATAATTGATTTTATCACACAAGTAACTGGGAAGCATTCCATTTTTCATTTTAAAAACATAGACTAACACATTCATAATGGTTCTCTGATTTATACTAAGCCATTTTAACATACTTAACATACTTGCAATTGGTGTTAACCAATGGCATTTTAAAATTATCCTCATTGCTTTATTTTGTAATTTTTGCAATCTATCTATCATCGTTATATTACCAAGATAAATTATGGTCGAGCAGTATTCAAAATGGGGCTTAATTATTGTATTATACACATTTATTGCACATAAAGTCGACATTCTTTTTCTAATTCTTGAAAAGAAACCAATCTTTTTTCCAATTTTCTTTGATATATAGTCAATGTGTGTATTAAATTCCAACTTATTATCAAACATAATTCCAAGATATTTTATATTTTCTACAACTTCTAACACCTGGTTATCAATTTTAATTTCAGTCTCTGATTCTCCATTAATATACATACATTTTGTTTTTCCCACGTTTAAGCTTAATTTATTCATATGAAACCATTTGTTTAGCTCCATTAAATCAAAATTAACCTTTTCAATACATTCTTCAATGCTTTTACCAACAAAATATAATAGACCATCATCGGCAAACAGTTTTAAAAATGAATATCTAACAACCCTAGGCATTTCATTAACATAAATTATAAATAATAATGTTCCCAACACCGACCCTTGCGGAACACCTAAATTAACATTAATCGATTCGGATACAGCTTCTTCCACCTTAGTTCTTTGCGTACGCCTCTGCAGATATGATTGAAACCAGCTCAGTTCTTTATTTTTCACTCCATATTTGTAAAGTTTTTTTAATAGAATTTCTCTGTCCAAAGTTTCAAAGGCTCTCCTCAGGTCAATAAACACGGCAACTATTTTCATTTTCTGATGTACTGCTGTCTTCCAGTCAGCAATAATAAGATTGATCAGAGATTCACAGCTGTGTCCCTCTCTGAACCCTGATTGGCTTTCCACAAACAACTGGCTTTCTTCCATGTATTTTTGAAGTTGCTTTTGAACAATTTTTTCCAAAATTTTTCCATCATTTGGCAACATATTTACTGGACGATATTCTTCAGGATACAACGGGTTATTGACTTTAGCGATAGGAACCACCATTGACTCCTTCCAGCAATCTGGGAAAATACCTTCTCTTAGAGATTCATTTACTAATCTGCACAAACCGTCACCAACTATGTGGAATGAATCACTTATCATATTAACAGACAACATATTTGCATCTTTTTTATTTTTCATATTTTTGATAAAAGTCTTTAACTCAATAAAAGTAACAAACTCAAACCTAAATGTTTTATCATTGTCTTCAATGTAATCATAATAAGAAACATTTGGAATTAGTTTATTGATTTCAATAACACTCTTGACGAAAAAATGGTTAAGTTTTTCCGCTAGCTGGTATTTGTCGTCCACTATTACGTTATCAAAATTAATACTTTTAATAGAACTCTTCTTTTGATTTAACACTAGGGATTTAATTATGCGCCACATTGACTTTTGGTCTTTTGCACCCTGAACTTTATTCGAAACATATTTATTTTTGGCTTTATTTATTTCTGCTTTAAACCTGTTACGCGCGACTCTATAATTTTGCCAATCATTAGCTGTATTTGACCAAATGGCCTGATTATATTTTAAAATTTTAGTGTCTCTCATTCTTTTCAGCTCATTACTGTACCATTCGTTTCTATCAGTAGCATTAACAGTCTTTGTAATTTTAAGGGAATCAACCGCGCAAGCTATCATATTACAAAAGTTATCCCCCATAATATTAACGTTATCACAGTTAAAGATATTATTCAATAAATCAATGTTCCCGATTAGATTATCACAGAATGAAGACTTGCTGTATTTCAGAATTTGTATTTGCTTTTTTACGTTTTTCACTTTGTCTCTTGTTTCTATTGTTATTTCTATGCTTTCATGATCACTTATTTTCCATTTTTTAACTACCTCAGCGTGAACTCTAAAACTGTTTGTAACGACGTAATCAAGTAAAGTACGAGATGTAGGAGTTATTCTTGTTGGTTCGGATATTAACTGTTTACATGCATTGTCACTAATTACCTGTTGAGCACGAATTTTATAAGTACTGTTCACAAGCCAGTCTATGTTAAAGTCACCCATGAGAATAATGTCTATTCCATACATTACTGTTCGCTCCATTAATTCCTTGAAGCAATCGCAAAAACTTGCTAAAGACGAACTTGGGGACCTATAAAGACCGGCTAATATAAAACTTTGTGAACCTGAAGATACTTTAATAACCAAAATCCACCAATCCATATGTGTTGAAACACTTTCTAAAGTAACAACTTGCCACTGTTCTTTAACATAACAAACAATTCCACCCGTATGGGAAGAAACAGAGTTACACCTTACTGTCGTAAAACCACTTAAACAAATTTCAGTACTGTCAATATTTGACGTTACATGTGTTTCCACCACTATAATAAAATCAAAACTTTCCAGATAGACTATGCTTTCAAGCTCACTAAAATTATTTATCAGCCCCTGTATGTTGGCAAAGAAACACCTACAGCTATTTAATTGCTAGTAGGCAATTTTTTGCATCTCACTTTGCATTTTTCTTTGCAAAACAGGACACTTAGAGCTTCTTGTATCGTGATTTACATCAACATTCAGATGAAGGGTATTATTTGCTCTGATACAACTCACGCACTTCGTATTTTCGCTATCACAATCGTTTTTGTTACTATGGTTTCCGGCACATTTTACACAGGTTTCCTCCCCGGTACATTTTTTCGCGTTATGGTTAAAACCCCAGCACTTAAAACACCTTTTGACGTTAATTTCTTCATAAATAACACATCTGTCCCATTGAATATTTATTCTTTTAGCACACAATAACTCTTGAAATGCTCCACCATCTACTTCCAAAATAGCATTGAACATTTTTTTATTTTTTGGAGACTGATAAACTTTAATGCATTTTATAACTTTGAATACAATTTTATTTTGAGCTTGAATTGATTCAATAATAACATCACTGCTCATCATTTCACTCATGCCGCATACGCGCACTTTAGGATTTCTCATTTCTGGTATTTGAATATCATACTTTTCACTCATTTTCTCTTTGATTGCATTTTGCATTTTTACACTCGATTCATCATTCCCGCACTCAATAGCAATTGTACCATCCCGGCGATTGGAAACACTGCTTACATTGATAGATAGAGATGAAGGGTTAATATTCTTTTTTATTTCTTCCCTTGTTATCGCACTTTCTTGTATGCTTTTGGGCTTTAAGATAACTTGCGGACCCTTTTTTACCTTAGACGCATATGTTTCTTTCTCGTTATGCACTTCTCTATTGGCACTCGCGATCATTACCGGCTTGCATACATTTTTTATCTCACTCACTTTATCCGAAATTTGTTTCATATTAACCTCCATCATATTTAATAAATTTTCTTGATTTTCTTTAATTGTTTTAATTAACTTTATATGATTTTCATTTAATATTTTAATAAAATCAATGCACTCATCACATAAGTAGAAAATATTAGCTTTCGCATTTAAAACATCAACATCATATTTTGAGAACTCCGCACACGAGCGATGTATTGCTTTGTTACAGAAACCACTACATATCAATGGAGTTTCTTTTTTAAAGTTTTTATCACACTTTCGACAGGAAAATTCCATATCTTTTCACAGTTTATTAAAAATTTGAAACTAGTTTTAAACACAAGTTAAACTTCGTTTATTTTCTATTTAGCTTTTTGGTAATAATTTAATTTTAATTTCCGTATATAATTTTGCGACCGATCACTTTGACTCTCTCTCTATTGCGTACGCCGACGATCTTATTGCGTACAGAACGGCCCGAAAGGTTGAGGTTATTAGAATTCTCTTGCAGCGTGATTTCGACAAGATTCAGCGATATTGCGACGACTGGAAACTGAAAATAAATGTCCATAAGTCGGAGACAATTCTGTTCCGGACTCCGTTGGCTAGGGCCACGAGGGATACGTGCAAGAATTGGCGCAAGATGGTTATCGTTGATCTTCACGGGCAGCCATTAGCGAGCAAAAGTGTAGTGAAGTACCTCGGTATCTGGTTAGATCAGTATTTATATTTCGACAGACATATAAATGCTGCTCTGACCAGGGCCAGAGGAGCCTTCGCTCTGACGAAACGGCTGTTTTTTAGCAGTCGCCTTGACCCCAAAGTAAAGGTAATTTGCTACATGGCCCTCATACGGCCGATGATCGTTTATGGTTGTCCTGTGTGGTTCAACGTTGCCCCTTCCCAGATGGAGAAGTTTCGGGTGTTCGAGCGGCAGTGTTTACGACGCTGTACCGGCTTATATCGAACAGCCGAATCTTCTTACGTGCATTACTATTCCAACGATGTCCTATACAACGGGGCTCGAATCAACAGAATTGACAATTTCGTGATAAAACTCGTTCGAGGTCACATTGCAAGAGCTATGTCTTCGACCAACAATTTAATTTTCGGGGCGTTCTATCCGAACGACGAGTATTTTGAGAGTGCACGCTTGAGCGGCTTCATTCCACCAGAGGCATTCCTCTTTTTAGACAGATGCGGTCTGATACAGGATAGATTGGCAGTTCCGTTAATCTACCACGTCAGACGACGAACCGTGGATAGGCGACTCCTGTACAATCGGGACGTCATGGCACAAGGCGGAGCAGAGCTCCTTCGGTTCAGTAGGGCTGTGTCCGAACGGGACCGAACTGATAGGGTGAAGCAGGAGAACCAGTTTTGGTGGCTTCAATCGGCACTTGATAGTGGGTAGTCGGGATGGGGTTTTAAGCCTTGGCCGGCTTACATACTTGTTTTATAGTTTTTGGGTTTAGTTTTAAGTAGAATAGGCATGGTGGCACCAAAAAAATACAAAATACAAAAAAAAAATTAAATAAATTAAAAAAAAAAAAAAAATACATGGAATAAGAAAAAAAATGATCAAAATATGAAAAACAAAAAAAAAAAAATTTAGTTAGTTAGATTTGCTGCTGTGGTTGTTCTAGTTTTAAGTAGTTTATAGGTAGAATAGGTAGTTTAAGTTAGTTTTAAGTTTTATTTAAGGACCTAATTTTAAGTAGTTTTTAAGTAAAAATAAAAAAGGATATTGATATTAGTTTTTTTTAAATTTTCTAATGAATACAAAAATAAATAAAATTGAATTGAAGTTAAAATAGATCTTAGGGCCGAAAGGCATTAGTAGTAAGTGTTATAGTTTAACTTAGAGTGTCCGTATGGGACCAGTAAGTTAGTTGTAAGTTATGGTTAATTAGGCTAGTTTTATGAATTTTTGTCTAGCTTTAAGATAGGTTTAAGATTGAATTAATAAAAAATGAATTTACAAAAAAAAAAAAAAGTGCGTTGGACTGTCATGCCAGAGGTCTTGGGTTCGATCCCTGCCTATGTCATCTTAAGTTTTTTTTCACAGGTACTGCCTCTTGCGAGAAATTGACAAATTCTCCAAGAGTAATTCTTGTCATGAAAAGTGCTTTCTCAAAGTAGCCGTTCGGATTCGGCTTAAAACTGTAGGTCCTCTCCATCCCTGACAACAGAACTCGCACACAGGAATGGTTGAGAGTTGTAAGTCACTAGGCCCTAGTTCTCAACGGACTGTTGCGCCACCCAATTTATTTATTTTAAGTCTTTGCGTAAAACTTCATTTTGAACTTGAGATTTATGATTTATGTTTCACATATTTATTACTTTCAATTAATAATGCAATGAAGAGAGTTTTTAAATTTTGATTTTTAGTAACAAATAATGATCATCTAGTGTTTTATTTTTAAATCACTAACAATAACCTCTGTTTCTCGCTAGAAATCTTGACAGTAAATTAGTATTATAACGAGTGTGAATTCCAATCCGATGGCAATCCTTTTTTTGGAGTTAGTCTTTTTGGCTGTTGTCACTTGATTTTTGCTCAGTTTAGTTTTTAATTTTAATTTAAATAGATTTCCTCCTGAAAAACGATTGCAAGTTGTGCGCCAACCGACCTGTGGCATGGAATCCAAGATCGTGCGATTTAACACCGCTGGACTATTTTTTGTGGGATTTTGTGAAGTCGCTTGAAAGCTGAAGACGAATGACGCCTTGGAAGAGATAATTCGGTGCGTTGTTGGGGACATATACTGCCAGAATTGCTGCAAAAAGTGTTGGAAAGTAGAATTTTGGACAAAAAAAGCGACGAAGCGCATTTATATCTCGGACCCATAATCCACCCACAAAAAGTGATAGTTTCGTACAAATTATGGAGTGGCGGAGAATTTATTTCAATTTTCTTCAAAAATAAAGTTATAAGCAATGGTCAACGGTATTGAGCCATGTTACCCGACTTTTCTTTAATGAAATTGAAGACATGGATTTAGACGACTAACCTTAGCTCTGATTAATGCAAGATGTTGCGCCATGCGATCGATATTAGTACCTAACCTTGAAGCTGCAAATCTTTAATAAATGTTACAAAAAAATTAATAATTGTATTTGGCTCAACATTTATATGCTCTTAATTCTTTTGCTCCTTAACGAAAGTCGAAGGTAAAAAAATATTGTTTTTGTTATAAATGGATAATAAGCATAAGCATGGTTTTTACATTTACAAACCAATCTAAAACACTTTAAATACTAATTGTTTTCGGAATGAAAATCGAAAATGTTTGAATCCCCAAATACCTAAAAAAAAACATGTAACCTTCAGACGAAACCAAAACTTAAATCAATTAAATTCTATGTCGGATTCGATTTCAGTACCACACGATGTTCAATAATTTTTGGCACTTTTATTATTTATCGACGACCATATAAGATTGCTATTTTTACATTCCCACATATGCAGAATAACATTGCGTTGTTTTATTTTTAAACGAAAATGAACCTATACAAGAATGCTATCTAGTCCATCTCATTTCCTCATTTAGATGCATTTTATATAACAATTTGATCTTCTTCTAAAATTAAATAAAATAAGCACGTTTACCATCACCTCTAAGGTAAGAAAAATATAACAAACTAAATAAAATTGTATTGCATTATTGTTAGCTTGTTGACTTTTGTATCTGTATTTTAAGTGACGAATTGAATAATTGATCATATCAAGTTGAGAAATCGTTTAACTTTATATTTTTGTATTCGTATGTAATCCAATCAATTGCTATTCACTTTTTAGCCTTCTGATTAGCCTTAAATCTACTTAGATACTGACCTATACAATTAATTCTTAGGTAGGTGTTTAATATTTAAAGTTCCTCAACTAAGTCCTTGTTTGAATTAGAAAAAACGAAAATAGACAAAGAAAATGGGTAAAAAGGTAAGTTGACTTATCTTGCAATGTGAAAAACATTCAAATAATTCCTTTTGATATAAAAAAGATAAAAATGATTTATATTGTATGATAAATATTATTTAAGGCAAAAGCAAATGCCAACAACAATTCATAGGTGGATTAGTCACCATTAACATATGGCACCCGAAATAGAATAGATAGTAGACTGACACATGTGGATTGAAATTTTCACGGAAGCAACAATTTCTTTTATACATTTATTCAAAAGACTTGTGCTAGAGAAATTATTATTTGTATACCATAAAAGTGTTCTCTCAAATTAATTATAATTATTCAAAGAAAAAGAATGCATACAGTAATTTAATAAAAGGGTAATTAATTGAAATGACAAACGTAATTGTAATTACTTTAGTCATAATTAATATACATATACTCTGTGTGTTTCTTGTATGAAGAGTGTGCCCCTGGGAATGTTAAAAAAAGCTTATGTTTCAAAATGGAATTAAAAACCAATTGCCTACTTATATCAACTAATAGTAGAAATGTAGAACAAGTTAAATAAGTCAAAATCAAAAACTTCTGTAGAGTTTTGAGTTTTCTTGTTAAGTTTCATTTATTTGCAGTTTTAAGTTTACATATTTAGTTTTAAATGAATACATAATTTAAGAATTATGGAACCTTATTCTTTACATCTATAAATCATATAATAAATTATGACAACATTTTTAACAAAGCAATAGAAAATTTAATATTAAAGGGAAAATACTACAAGAAAAAACATCCCTATGTAATACTTAAAAACTAAAATTGCACAAAAACCCAATTATACGAATTATTATTCATTATATGAATAAGAACATCTTTTAAAAAACTTTTCTTGTAGCTTGTAAAGAACAAATTTAATTGGATTGACAGTAGCTATATCGTGAAGCCGAGCAGTTGAATAATACCATGGCAAATTAGGCATTAATTTAAGTATTTTGTTTTGGCTTTCTTAAAGCTTTTTTAAGTCTCAACACAGTCAAACCTTACTCGAGCACCATACATTAGGACCGGTTAAAATACAGTTTTAAAAATTAAGATTTTATTATGTATGCTTGGTCTAGATCTTTTTTTGATAAACAGATGTAGTATTTTAACTAATAAATTTGCTTTGTGCACTGTGATAGATACATATATGTTTTTCAAAAGTAATTTTTTTTTACGAATGTGACACCAAGGTATTTGCAATGTTCAGTCCATTGGATGTCAATGGAGTTTATTTTAAGTGTGGTTAAGGGGAGGAAACTTTGTTTTCTGAACACTGGAGACTGTTTAGCGCTTCTTGAGAAAGAACACTTGATATAAAAAGAACGGTATCATCTGCGAACATGGCCAAAAAAGTATTATTTTCAAAATGAGGTACGTCTGACTTGAAAATATTAAAAAAAAATGGACCCAAGCACAGAACCTTGTGGAACTCCGTAACAAATGTCATGCATTAAAGACTTCGCAATTCCAGTGTGAACAAAATGTTTTCCATTTTGTCAATTAAACACAATTAGTTTGTAAACAAGTCCGTAATGCCATACTGTATCAATACCTGTTTGGTTAATAGGAGAACTACATATTTCAGCAAGCTTTTCCTTTAAAAGTTTGGCTAAAAGTTTCAGCTAAAACTCTAAGGGGAGTAATATTTGACGCTTTTTTTCTCAATTATTGTTGTTACATTTCAAAACCGTTCGAATCCTTTATCAAAACCAGAAAATAAAATGCTCCATTGTTTATCACGAATCATAAGGATTTCGTTTTTAATTTGATAGTTTAGGATTTTAAGGTACCTCGCCCAAAATTTGTGTTTCCTAAAAAAAGAGGGCAACGTAAAAAACCTTGAAGTACCTAAATTTTTTTAAATTAAATTTATTTTTTTTTTTCGAAAATTAACAAGTTTTATAACTGCTGTTGAAAAATATACCAATATTTTTACGGCAGTATAATATCGAAGTTATCAATTTTACATAACTTTTAAAGTTGAAAGTTGGCTTCTAAAAGGTGTTAATATTTATACCAAAGAAATGTAGACTGTCGGGGAAATGATAATGAAATGTCTATTAAGGTATTTATCAATTTACTATCTGACCAAGCAGACTGCCTTAATCGATAACTAAAAGGCCTAAACTGAAATAAACTTAAAACAAACAAAAATGCTCGGTATGAATGAAGTTTTATTTTTTATTTTTGGTTAATTACACATGATGTTGCTCAAGTGTTAGCAAGTGTAAAAGCCCGAGTTACCCTACCCATTAGCTGCGAGGTACGCACGAGTCCATTAATATGGTTATTCCAAGTCAAAATGCAATTAAAGGTCACTCCGATATTTTTAGCTGTTTCAACGTATTTGATTGGAGCATTGCTCAAAACAATCGGTGGAAAATAATCAAAGTCAAGAGATTTTCTATAGATATCACAAGGCATTTAGATTTTTTAGGGTTTAAAATAAGTCAATTTGTATCAGACCAAATTCATTGACACAAAAAGTTCCGTGCTCAATTAGGCCAAGAGGGCAACTAAAGTACAGTTGGACATTGTCTGCATAAATATGGAAGAAACAAATGGAAATTAAAGATGGAAGTTCATTACACATTTATATTGAAAACAAAAGGGGTCAGAGATTAGAGTCCTGAGAGACACCACTAACATTTGGCAGAAAGTTAGACAGATTATCACTGACTACTAATAAATACAAAATATTAGGTGGCGCAACAATCCGTTGAGAACTACAACTCTGAACCATTCTTGTGTGCGAGTACTACTGTCAGGGACGGACGGGACCTACAGTATTAAGCCGAATCCGAACGGCTAATTTGACAAAAGCACCTTTCATGACAAGAATTACTCTTGGAACATTTGTCAATTCCTCGCAAGAGGCAGTACCCGTGAAAAAATAACTTTAGGTGGCACAGGCAGGGATTGAACCCAAGACTTCTCGCATGACTACTAATTCCTGTCTTCTACTAGTCAAGTCAAGACTTTACGGGTCTGAATTAGTCACTCTTAGCAGTTTTTGGAAGTGGTATGATTTTGGCTCCATAAGTTAGGGTGTTTTCCAGTCATAAGATTGGTATAAAAGCAACACTAATCTTAGAATCATACACAAAAAAGTACTACCCGATTGCCTTCTAAGTCCAAAAAAGCATCGACTTGTAAGAGTTATTCTTCGTTTGCTTTTAGCGCTGGTGTCTGTTATCTGATTGTATAGCGGTGCTCTTAACTACCTCAAAGTTATAGCTGTCCATGGTGACGTTTTGTTAAAGACGTTGTCGTTCAATGTCCTTTTTTGATGAAATCATACATTTACTTGGTCTTGCCCTCATTGACCACTAAACCCATCTTTTCCGCTTCCAGCGCAATGCTCAAAAACGCTTCACTGACATCACGCTTTGATCTTCCAACTATGTCAATATTATCGACGTATTCCTGGTTGGAAGCCAGGTTGTTGACGAACTGCTTCAGAAGTTCACATTATACCGCAGAAAGTAGTTAGGTCTTATAATCAAATTAAAAGAATAATTAACGGAAAGTTATCAGCCTATTTCTGAATATTGTTTCATACAAATATTTTTCTGTTTAAGCAAGTACAACTTTTTAACTTATATCTTTAAAAAAAAACAAGATGCTAATCTTATTCTTCCTATTCCAATTTATGTCAAATTTTTACAATATATCTTCAATAAATGGCGCACACATTTCACGTACAGCACAGATGCAAAGTATGTGCTTTCTGAATTGTAGCTTATGACTTATCCATTATTTATTTGCCACAATGCCAACAATACCGGTATGTATGCGCTATATTTCAACACCACACATTTCTAAAATATTTCTATATTCAAAATTACTACGTTAAATTTGATTTACCCTATTCACAGGATAGAAAGCTAATGCTAGCCACAAATTCTGAGCGTTTTCTATTTTTAGTTTTTGCTTCTCTTACGTTGAAAAAAAACAAATTTTTATACTCTCAAAACACCTTGCTCAATGTTAGCAATGAATATTTTCGAGTATTTATGTTTGAATTTTCTAGAATAGCCACAATTAAATTAAAAAACAAAAAAATTCAATGCAAATTATAAGCTTAAGACACAAATAAATGAATTGTTTTCGAAAATATATATTTATTTTTAAATTTTTAAATATTAAAAATATTCATATAAGTTTTGTTTTCAATATATGACTTTTGTGTAAGCTGCACAAATAACTTTCCATATGAAACAACTACTTAAAATATTAAAATACAAAATCAAACAAGTTACCTTCAGGTTTTTCTACGGTATACAAAAGCAAAACTCAAAATGTTCAAATTTTTACACTAATAATTTCGAATACTTCCGGGTATACTATTTATTTAAATTTAATTTTATTGCTACATAAATATAAGACACATTTTTCTCATCACAGCTATTACAAAAAATATAAAACCTGTCGATTGTTTCAGTCAAAACATTTACAAGAGGCTAAATTAAATTGAAATTTCTACTAAGCATATGTATATTCTCGTAGGGTAATTATTAATATGTATGAAATAAAAGCTGAGACTTTCAAAATTTGTATGAAGTGAACTTCGCAAATTTAAATAATGTCGCATTATCAATATTCCCAATTGACATAAGTCATTAACCAGTCAAATATTGAAAAGCCAACACCCGCAATCCGTATGTCAACGAAACACAAGAACTGTCGGAAACATCAGGGCTGTTCGTGAAAGTGTGTAGCAGAATCCGAGGCAGTCAACTTCGCTCCTGGCCTTTCGCAAACCACAACTGACCCAGGAGCTGAATCCAAACGACCATACTCAGAATCGTGTGTTTACTAATTTAATTTAGGAGCAGTTGGAAGTGACCCAATTATGGTCGAAAATTATCTTTAGCGATGAGGCCCATTTTTGGATGAATGGGTACGTGAACGTGAGTAGCAAAATTGTCGAGTTTGTGACAGCACCAATCCACTCGACATTCACGATTTGATATGGACACTGAAAACATATGGATGGCGCTACCTGTGTACGTACACAGCTCAAGATACAATCGATATTCTGCGCGAGCGGTTTCAAGGCATTTATATCGCGCCGGCAAGGATCATGTGATTTTTAACCTTCAGACTTTTTGCTGTGGGGCTTTCTTAAGTCTTAGGTAGGTGTATGCGAATAAGCTGCAAACCACAGCTGCCCTCAAAGACAACAAAGTCGATGATATCGAGCAAATTCAGGCATCATTTCTCAGGAAGAATTTGATCAACTAATGATTATTTTAATGTAATAGTTATTGAACCTGCATGTTAGTTTCTTTCCAAGATAAACCATTGATATTACACAATCCATTAATTTTAGCTATATAACTTTCTACAATATTAATTTTAAGAAATTTGTATCCAACATCAATTGATCTCAATAATACTTCTGCGCTTAGGCGCATTTGTCCTTGAATCTGCAATATTGAACATCTTCATAATTGCTTCTCAAAAGAACTTTAATTCTTGGATTTTAGGAAATAGGTATTCTTATCTAACGACAGTCCATAACAAAGGTTCTAAAAATGTATACACAAATTATCGTCCTATAGCGAAATTGTCGGCTATTCCAAAATTGGATGTGAAATAATTGATTTTAATTGTTCTTCTGTTATGTATAAAAATCTTATAACAAAAAAAATGTATAACAATTCTCTACTTTTTGTTTGGATATACATTCGAAAAACTCTCCCCTCAAGTAGATTGCATTTTAACAGACTTTAGGAAGGCATTTGACAAATTAGTTTATGAAATTCTTCTTTATAAATTAATGTGGAATGTGGATCTTATCATATCTTAAAGACAGATATTATAGCGTCACGTTCAGGAGTCACCCTTCATGTTAATTTAAAGCCAATTCTGGTGTACCTCAAGGAAGTCACCTTGTTCCATTGCTGTTCATTTCTTTTATTAATGATTTGCATTCTGCTAATCTGTGCAGATGATGTTAACATTTTTCGAATTATTAACTCCATCAAGGGCTGTAAAGAGCTAGAAGAAGATCTAAACAAATTTTGGTCCTCTATCGAAAATATCTTAAAAAACAAAAAAAAAAAGAGAGATTTATTTCTTTTCGCATAAAAATAATTACTATTCTGGATTAATTAATTAAGCAATGCTAGAATTTTTTTTCAAATAAGATACAAAATGTCCTCTTAGTTCTCAAGAATTTAACAACATTTGTTTTTTTTTTTCTTTCAAAGTAAAATGACTTACCTAAAATAAAACTTGTAAGCACTAAAATAATTGTCGAAAAAAAATGACCAGAAATGACATAAAATGAATAGTGTCATTTTTTAAGGCTCATAGTATTTTTTGAAGCTAAGCATCACATATAAAAAATTATCGAAAATAAAAAATAAAACTTACCTCTTCCTTTCAGTGAAGTCTGAAATTTTAAGATAAAGACTTTTTCTGCAACAAACAACACACAATGACGTTTGGCATTAAACTGAAAATGTCATTTTACTGATGAATAGTCTAGGAATGGTTTCTTAAATGCAAAACAACACATATGCCCTCAAGCCTGAATTTAAGAAGAATTTTAATGACAGTTTAAAAAGAAATAGCTTATTTTTTTGTGATTTTCTGTATACTTAACTCAAATCGTTAAACACTTTGCTTCTGAGGCAACGATATGTTGAATTTGTCACGTTTTAATAGAGAATCCAGTTTTTCTGACTTTGGTGCTGTACTAGACTTAAAAACAAGGTTTACTGGTCACTATAATTATATTATAAAAAAAAACTAACAAAGCACTTAGTTTCAACAACAAATTTTCCCGAGAGCTCCGTGATCCACATGTTATTAAAATTCTGCACGGCCAAACAAAAGCCAATTTTTGAATAAATGGTTACCTGAAACGAGGTATGGTACCCGGGTACCCGGATTTGTTTTTAATGAATCTTTAAAGTGCATGTAACACGAAAAATGAATACTTTTATGTATTCAACTAAAACAAACATTCTCTGTCGACAAAATAATGTCTTAATGCTTTAAATTTAGACATCTTATTTAAATTAAAACGCATATTTCAGAAAAATTCTTAATAATTTACTTTTATTGTCGTATGTTTATAATAAAACAAAACTTTTGAACATGGTTATGTTACGTAAATACCAATTAAAGCAATTTTATTGCTATCATTACTTTCCACAAATGAAATTGTTAGACCAATTGTTAAAATAAAGAATTATTCCCTAACCCAATTATTTATAATTATGTTGTTAGTGCAGTTTAAATCTCAATTAGCACCTTTCCAAAAGCAATGCTGCGCCTTTAGAAAAAATCTGCATTTACATGCAATGTTTAAGCCAACAAAATTTATATAACTCGTAGGTTCTAATAAAGTTTGATTTTGTGTCTCGTTTAGACAAGAGGCCCAATTTTTCAACAGAAACACTTTAAATGTAAACATTAATATGGAAACAAGCATGCATTTTTCCAACCTATAATATTTTCCCTTTTTTTATAAACTTAAAACGAACTATTTGCAGTTCTGCCTTATAGCTTGTATATTAATATGACGATTTTATGTCCATCTATTCTTTGTCGATTGAATTTCAATCTGAGTTAGGCTATAGTTTAAAAAGAAATTTACCCCTTAAAGGAACAAAATTAAACATGCATTCAAAAACTATTGGAACTTTTTTGCGTGTACAACTCATGGTTTGACATTTGTCAACATTTAAAATGTATAACCAATATTGGGCCTAGATGGCTCCCCTGGGTACACCAAATATTACACTATATTGTCTATTTTCTAAGTATGATGAAATCCAATTTAAGAAAGTTTCGTTAAAAACTTGATGAAATAGTTTCAAAATTAGTGTTTTATGACACACCTTTTCAAAAGCTTTACCAAGATAAGTAAATACACAATCTACTCTATTCTCGAAAACATCGAAACAAAAGGACGTAAAATTAAACTAATTATTAACAGTAGAACGTTTTTCAACAAAACAATGCTGGTTATCACAAATAATTGACTCAAACAATTTAGGTAACACCAGGGCCGTCGAGAGGAATTCCGGGCCCTGTACGGAAAAATCCACTCACCATTTTTTCAAAGTTCATGCCTACTGATATGGAACGTTCTAATTTCAATTACGAATAGCATGAAATTGGTTGGAATTAACGGAAATAATAGTTTTTTGTTTGCAAAGTGAACCGAAAAAAAGTGTTAATCATCAAATCAATCTCACGGGTATCGTCCAGTTTAGTTGAAATGGAGGATGGATAGAAAATAATTCTACATGCGAGTAGATCAGATTCCGAACAGAATCATACATTCAATTCGATATTGCCAACGACATGTTAGTAACTGATAATACGAATAACTATTAAAAAAATAGCATGAAGAGCTATTACCTCCTATGAAAATAAACTAGAGCGAAGTAAAAGTATTTGAAATTTGTCTTTAAAAAAAGCTATTAAATACTCTTTATTCTTTTTCTTTATATTAAAATATTATCACAGTGTTTTTATTAGTTAGTTTGCATTAAATAAAATATTTTCGTTTTGCAAACGAGCTATCCTAGCTTTCTAAGCAGCAAAACAACTTATAATTGCATCGAAATTCAATTTCCTTGCCAAAAGTGCCTCGATGCATAGTGTAGCAAGTCCGGAAACACGATCTTGTGATGAGCACGAACGATGAAACTTCTTTGTTTTGGCAAGGACGCTAAATGAACGTTCGGCACTAGCTACGGTTTAACAGGTATGGTGGAAAACACACGGAGAGCAACACTGATATTGGGGAAAATCGTCTCCAAGTTCAGGAAATAAATAGCATTGAGCAAACTTAATGGCGGAAGTTCTGCTTCAAAATTGACTTCATAAATGTGTTTCAGATGAATTATTTCTTCTTTCAACTCTTGAGGCACATGCGAGTTCTACTTTTGGATGAACCTTGTAGCGGAGTTTTTAATCTCAATTTCGTCCATTGTTTAAAACTGCCATAAAAATGAAAATGTAGCATTCAAATTTTTCATCGTGTAGAACCGACGAGAAATTCCAGATATAATTGAATCAACTATGATGTAAAAGGTGTTTCTCTTGAAATTTATTTCTTCGTCTTTTTCAATTTGCTCTCCGGCTCCTCGATTTTCTCCAAAATGTCTCTTTAATTATCTTTTTCGGTTCGATGGGAACGATTGTGGAACATCCCCAAATCCAGTAGCAACTGCTTTTCATTCAGATAAAATTTGATCCCATCCGTTTTGAATAATGTTCAAATCGAAGATCAAGTTGTCGAGATTTCGAATTTCAACGTCAATAGTCATGTTTTTGGCTTGAAGAATGATACTTCTTTCATTTATAGCGCTAAGAACCTTGCACCAAATCGATGACATCAGGACGCATTCAAATTTGTGCATATATTTTAAAACGCTATAAATTTGAAATTTACGTTAAATTAAATAAGAAAAGCGAGACAATTTATTTTAACTTTCTTTCAATAGTTTAGAGTTGCCCAATTGTTCATTAAATATTAACAAATGTACGCCAATAATAATCAGGGGCCCAGATCGGCAAGCTTGTGACTTATAGATTGGTAGATAACGCATGCAAACAGCAGCGGCCCGACCGGAAAGCATGAATGATTTTAAATTTTCGGGCCCCTAAAAATAAGTGGGAATAGGTATGTTGATGATAAATATAGAGTACATTGAAAAAAAAAACACTCTCCTCTCCTCATTGCTTTCAATTTTACGGGACCCTAGAAAATAACGGGCTCGGGAAGTTTCCCCCCTTCCCCCCTCTCGACGGGGCTGGGTATCACAGATAGCTTAGCTTCATACTTTTATTTTTGCACCTTTCTTTTGCACTGGAGTTATAAATGAGATTTTCCAGACAATTTAAAACCCGAACTTTTTAAAGACGTGTAAAAGAGTGCACATAAAGGATACGACAAATAAGAAACGCATTTTTTTCAAAAAAAAAAAAAAATGGCAAACCATCTGGACCAGGATTAAAACACTCATATAATTTCAATATGTTTTGTGGAACAGATGTTGAAAGTTTAAAACTGAAGAAGAAGAAGAGCAAGAGTTAACTATGTTAGATTCATCAAAAGATTCTTTGAAATACATAGCCTGCAAATCTGTTTGCAAGACCCAATTATGGGGTTGCTTGAGAGCTAACTGTTTTGGAAATATACTTCACTATATTATTGCATATAACAGGTCGCTTTCAATTTTATATCCCCTTACACTAATATATATACCGAGCTCCTCGCCAAAAAATCCTTCAACGCTTGACATATTTATCACAAATAACCCTGCGCGCTTCACTCAATCCTTAACTATTAATGCTCTGAGCTCAAACCATTTGCCTGTGTGCACAGAGTTATAAGCGAACTGTTTATTAAACAATACACATGTTCGTTTCAAATTTTCTTCTGCAAACTGGGTAAGATATCAATCCTACATATCCAGCAACATGTACAACGGAGGCTTGTCGATTGAAGATGTTCAATCTCTTGAAGATGTGGACCACGCTATTGAAAAGTTTAAGCAAACTATCAATAACGCTGATCAAATATCTATACCAAAAACCAGAAATCCTAGTTCCATTTCAAACCTTCAACCTTTGCCGGGTAACATATTGTCTTTGATCCGTTTACGAAACACTGAAAGGAGAAAGTGGATTCGTTACAAATTAGACTCTTTTAAAACTAATGTTAACATCCTAAATCGTAAAATTCAAAATGAAATTTTAGTGTTTCGTTATCAAAAGTGGAATAACTTACTATCGAGTTTTAATAAGGGTTCAAAACCTTTTTGGAATGCAACAAAAATATCTAAGAAGAAAGGTTCAGCTATTCCTCCTCTTAGGGAACAAAATAATGTTTATATTACGCAGGAAGAAAAGGCAAACATCTTCGCTCAAACTTTCAACCGCAATCATTCAGTGTCCGCTCATTTAAGTGATAACGTAACCGAAAATGTTGTTCGCGAAAAACTCTAAGAGTTCGAAGATTCTATAGTTTTTCAACCCAGTACACTTATTCCTAACAACAGTTTAGTAAAAGGCTTGCTTAAAGGCCTGAAAATAAAGAAATCTCCTGGAGATGATGGAATTAGCAACCAATTATTAAAAGCACTGCCTAAAAAAGGTATAACTTTTTTAACTTTTATCTTCAATGTTTGTCACTGTTATTTTCCTGAAAAATGGAAAATAGTAAAGGTTATGCCTATTGCCAAGGCTGGAAAACCTGAAGATAGCCCATCAAGTTATAGGCCTATAAGTCTTCTAAGCAATATTAGTAAACTTTTTTAAAAGGTGTTAAAGGACCGGCTCCTGTAACATATTGATGAAAGAAGCATATATCCAATTGAACAATTCGGATTTAGAGCAGGTCACTCCACCCACCAAGTCCTTAAAATTAAAAAATATGTCCAAAACAATCTTGTTTTAAAAAATTCGACGGGTCTAGTTTTGTTAGACATAGAAAAAGCCTTTGACACTGTTTGGCACGATGGACTCATCTTTAAGCTAATTTTGTTGAATTTCCCACGATATCTTATCCAAATTATTAGGAATTTTTTGAAAAACCGAAAGTTTTTTGTTAGTACTGGACTTGCGAAATCTTCTTCATTTGATATTTCATTTGGTGTTCCAAACGTTTTCTTATCTGATCTTCCTAGGCTTGAAAATACTGAAATTGCCATGTTCGCGGACGACACTGCCCTTTTTGCATCAAGTGTTTTTGCTCAAGACGCACTTAACTACTTACAGTGTTCCCTTGATAAACTTCTTAGTTACTTGAATAAGTGGAAAATTGTTAATTTTCAATTGAAACCAAGTTCTGTTAAATTATATATATGTAAATAGTTTATTTGAACTAAACAGTTGAACAATTTGAATAAGAATAAGAAAATTAGTTTGAGAATAATAAATTGAGTAATTAGGAAAGAAATGAAGATATGTAAGAATTAAGTAAAGTGAAAATATTCAAAGTATAAATTGTATTAAGTTGTTATTTCTAACACTCCTCTTCAACTTAATAACATTTAAGTTTGTGAATTCTTGATGAAAATACTTTTACTAACGCAATTAAGCTTGTCACGAAGTTTGATGAACTGGAGCTTTGGAAGTGGTTTTGTAAGGATATCTGCTATTTGATTTTTTGTATTGATGTATTTTATAGTGAACATTTGTTTTTCATACAAATCACGAACGAAGTTATATTTAATATCAACATGCTTAAGTCTTTTATGCTCCCACTTAGAGAGTAGATGAATTACTGATTGATTGTCCTCGAATATAAAAGGTAAAACGTCGTCGCTGATAATTTTTATTTCTTCTAAAAAGTTTTTAATCCAAATTAATTCGGCTGTTGCTGATGCTAAAGCAACATATTCAGCTTCAGTTGAAGAGAGTGAAACCGAAGTTTGTCTTTTGGTAGTCCAAGAGATGACATTACCGAAGATCTTGACAAGAAAACCAGATGTTGATTTGCGATCCTTTTCACTTCCAAAATCTGCATCGACGTAACATGTCAAGGGTGTGTCTTCTTCTTCTTCTTTTATAAACTGTAAGCCAAAGTCGATGGTTCCTTTTATGTATCACAGTATCCTTTTGAGACCTTTCCAACGCATTTCATTTTGTTCGTGCTGATATCTACTAAAGTAATTTACAGCTATACTTAAGTCGGGTCTTGTAGCTAACATCCCGAACATTAAACATCCAACGAGTTCACGGTAAGGTTTTGTATCTTGAATTTTGTCGACTTCGTCAGAAGAGATAAAGGTGGTTTCCATAGGCATATCCGTAGGGTTCGAGTCTTGCATATTAAAACTATCAAGAATTCTTTTAAAATAGATTTGTTGATTCAAATGAAGGCCTCTGTCGGTGCGCTCGATGCTTATCCCTAAGAATGTTTTTGGCGTTCCCAAATCCTTCATGTCAAAGTTTTCTTTGAGAGCATTCTTTATTTCGTTCAGTTTTGCTTCATTATTCCCCGCAAGTAACATGTCGTCAACATAAAGAAGAAGAAAAATTCGAATCTGTTCAGAATTTATCATATAAAAACATTTCTCGAGTTCTGATCGTTTAAAGTTGATTTCTGTTAGGAAGCTGTCAATCGTTTTATTCCATGCTCGAGGTGCTTGCTTCAAACCGTAGAGAGCTTTCTTAAGTTTACAAACCGAGCCATTTTTGCTTTCAAAACCATCTGGAATTTTCATAAATACGTCCTCTTCAAGCTCACCGTGCAAAAATGCGTTTTTGACATCCATATGACAAGTTAAGAGATCTTCCTTTACGATAATAGATAAAAGAATTCTTAGAGTTGTTAGTCTAGCAACTGGAGCGTAGGTTTCTTTGTAGTCGTATCCTTCTCTCTGAGCACAGCCTTTAACAACTAATCTTGCCTTATACTTTTCAACGTTTCCGTTTTCATCTCTTTTCAGACGAAAAACCCATTTGTTATTTATTAATCGTGTGTGCTTTGTTTCTTTCTTGATTATGTGGTAAACTACTTTGCTTACCTTCAATACAAATACCACATGTCTCTTTGGAAAAACTTAAAACATCTATATTGATTTCGTTCGTATGGTTTTGAAGTTTCTTGATGTCATCAGCGTTGAGATGACCCATTCTCTTATGCCAAATTTCATAGCTACTGTCATTTGCGCTCAGAAGAGCCGTGGAGGTTTTTCGGAAAGTTATTTGGTACAATCCAGTTGGACTTCGATGTGCAATTGCAACTGTTTGATTATTCTTGAAAATCACTCCGCATCCATTTTCAAATTTTATGCAATAACCGTTCATTTCTAATTTTCTTACCGAAAGAAGATTGTATTCGAGGTGCGGAACAGAAAGAACATTTTTTACGGTAATCAAATGTTCTTTATCGTTAACGAAGCTTGACAATTGAATGTCTCCAACTTTATCTGCTGTTAAATAAGTTCCAGATTTGACAACTTTTATTTTGGTCGGTTCATGAATT
Organism: Eupeodes luniger; assembly: GCA_951509635.1. Classification (NCBI taxonomy): domain Eukaryota; kingdom Metazoa; phylum Arthropoda; class Insecta; order Diptera; family Syrphidae; genus Eupeodes; species Eupeodes luniger. The sequence goes on along the minus strand of OX608075.1, from coordinate 49,234,235 downwards.
TTTTTAATGTTTGATAGAGAGATGTTGCTATTCACCAGGTGTTCCGATGCACCTGAGTCCAGAATACAGTGTACGTGATGATCGAAATCATCTGCAATTGATGCCGAAAATCAATAACCGTCTTCATTGCTTTGACTAATATTTTCTGTGGCTAAATGTGCCGAATTTTGATTTTTGTATTTTAAGTCGTTCGCTCTCTTTCTACAAACTGCTATTTTGTGGCCAACTTTTCCACAATAATTGCATTTGAATGGAAAACGACCTTGTGCTTCGTTCATAAACTTATTTTGATGTGAAACAAACGCTGTTGAAGACACAGGTTCTTCTCGTTTTAATTTTTGCGAGTCAAGCTGTTTCGATTCTTCATCTTGCAATCTATTCTTTACAAAAGATATAGTAAGAGACTCACCTGAGAGAGTTTCAATTGCTGTAACTACATTGTTGAATTCCGATGGCATAGTAAGTAGCAGGTGACATACAATATCGAGTTGTTCTACCTTTGCTCCTGTTGATCTCAATTCGCGAATAAGTTTGTCAAAACTAACGAAATGGTTTGCAAGAGTATCATTTTTTGGATTAAATTTTATGCTGAGTAGAGATTTTCTAATTAATAGTTGACTGGCAATTCCTTTTCGTTCAAATGTATCACATAGAGTCTTCCATACATCGAATGCTGTTTCTTTATCTTTTGCGTACTCTAAGTGACTGTCAGCCAATTTTTGAACTATTTGAGATTTGCATTTTCGGTCTTTCTTCTTATGAGCAGCTAATTCTTTCCCTTTTTGAAGGCGAATAGCTTCTGTGTCTTCGGTTTGAAATTTAACTTTTTCTTGATAAGGTTCACTGGTATATTCAAGTAGCTCTTATTCGTCCAATAATGTTTCTATACGGAATTTCCAATTATTAAAACCAGTTCCATCGAAAAGTGAAATTTTGAATTTTTCTCCGTCGTCATTCATCATGAGCTGGAAATGTATATACGTATACTCTGAGTAGTTCTCTAAAATTTCTTATTTAAATTTTGGGTCCTGGGCCCATAACCTGTTAATTTTCAATTGAAACCAAGTTCTGTTAAATTATATATATGTAGGTAAATAGTTTATTTGAACTAAACAGTTGAACAATTTGAATAAGAATAAGAAAATTAGTTTGAGAATAATAAATTGAGTAATTAGGAAAGAAATGAAGATATGTAAGAATTAAGTAAAGTGAAAATATTCAAAGTATAAATTGTATTAAGTTGTTATTTCTAACAAAAATTAAAGTTAATGCCGAAAAATGCCAGGCCATTTGGTTCACACGACCGACGTAGTAAAACTATGTTTTATCCCACAAACCGCACTCAATATTAATGCAACCATATCGTATGGTCCGAAAATTGTAAATATCTTGGTATTATACTTGATAAAAAACTCACTTTTCAAGGTCACATATCAAACTCAATCCATAAAACGAATTTAATAATTAAAATTCTGTATCCATTTATCAATAGGTAGTCTCGTCTAAGCATACATAATAAAATATTAATTTATAAAAGTATATTCAGCCAGTCCTTTCTTATGGAATAGTTGTTTTTCTAAATCTCTTAAATTGTTTATCAAATTTAAAATAATTTAAAAATTGTGCTACAAATAAAACGAAACTAAACTGAACTAACTTTTTGATTATGAACAGATGATTTTGAAATTTACATAGTGTTAGGGTAGCCACAATATTTTTACTTACAGTTAAAACACTTAAAGAAATTATCTGGAAAGTATCCCAAACTTCTTTTGTTTTTTAAGTTTTTCAAATGGGAATCAATTTTTTAAATGAAATAGTTTTACTGAAACGGTCAAAAAGAGTGTCATAAAAAACTTTACACATATCATCAATATTTAAAAATAATTGGTTCCAGTCGATGGAATATAAGGAATCAAACAAATTTACAAAATTATACTAACTAAAGTTAAATTCAAGTTTGTCATAAGAACAAGGTGAACTAGGTGAAGATATATTTAAATTGAGTGCAATATCTAAAGCAGGACGATGTCAATCTTCTGCTATTAGTTTAACAGCAGAAGCAATTATAAACTTTAATGTTAAATACTGGTCTCAACTTAATCTAAAACAACATTATTACAATAACCGTACAAAGCAGCTTTGTAAAAAGCGTCGGTTTTCTATAAGTGACGATAGGTTCTTATGTCCAGAAAAGCTGGGCACTAAAATAATTTATATGAATGTTGATATGTTGAAATGTCAATTCTTTAAATACATGTGTTCATAGAATAAATTTAAAATACATACATTATAACTAAGCTAATTTGCCAAAGTCTGTTTGTAGATTATAATCGAATTGTGTATATATACATATTAAAAGTTAGATCACTTTTCTTGAATATTTGAATGAAAAATTATCCTTCTAAATTTGTATTTTTCCCAACTTAATTCTTTAAAGAAACTATGTGTGTAAAATGTTCAACAGACACTTTCTGAATTTCATCATGTTATTTTTGCATTTAGTTTCACCATAGGTGTACACTGTACAGTACATATAAATATAACATTTATCAAATTCTAGGAGTACTTTAACATTCCTTTACAATTAGGTGCAGACAATATAAAAGAGCCAGAAAGAAACATCGTTAGTTAGTAACACGGCGTTTTTGTATATAGGTACTCGTATACAAAAGCATGTATTTTTAAAACATCTACTTGGAGTAGATCCAATGCATAAGACAACTAATCAGGGCTAGTCAGAGCTTTTAAACAACACCAATAACAACAACGTCACTAAAAATAGACTGATTCATAGGTTTCTAGCAAATAAAAATGCATGCTGCCAATAGTTTCTTGATCTACTCCGTAATTTTTTCTAGGCATATTACGAGTATATAGCTGGTTAAACTTTTTGATCAAGCATGTCGAGACACCTTTTACAAATAACCATGTATCTTATAGATTTTCAAAACTTACATAAAATAGAGTGTGTAAATGTTGCTCTTTAAGGATATAAATTTGGATCTAGTGAGAAGATGCTTATCCACTGTTCAAAATTGTTTGCGTCATTTTAATATATATTAACAATTTCAATTGAATAAACAAAAGAAAATTATATTGAATGAATTGTATTTAAAATAAAGCTTAAGTGATAGAACCGAACCAAATGTACTTGCATGTTCTAATGTTAAAAAACAAAATAAAGAATTGGACAAAGCCTTTAATATTAAAAACTTAAGTTTAAGCCAAAAATGTGTCCTTTTTGTGAGGCAATGTGTCCTTTTACTTTTGAAAAATGTTCCTTCACTTATTGATATGATAAAAAAGCTTATTCGTTAGTTCGAGAGATTAATAACGATGGATATTTATTTCAAAATGTTAATTACCAGTTTAGGTTAATATAATTTAAATACAAAAATTCACTGTTTTATTTAAAACTTCTTGTTCAATTCTAGTTAAAATTCAATTTTTGGAATACAATTTATAAATTCAGCCTTAGCATTTTAATTTTTAAATTCCCCGAAGGAAGTTATTTCAAGCGGTCCGATTTGTCGAGAAGACGTTTTAAGTTCTCCATAATATGTTCGGTATCACTTTTTTCGTCGGCCAGATAATACCATTAAAATATGTAGAAAGGTATTTCGAAAAGATTGTGTCAGTGAAAAATTTTGTTTACCCAAAATATCCCTCGAAGCAATAACGCTAGCGACTTCTATTAAATTGTATATTATACATTGTGGCATTATACAAATTGGTTTAATTGGGATAAATTTGAAGAAAATTTGTCACCCCGAATATTTTTCGAAAAAAATGTACCTACCTCCAAATTAATTGTATGAATCGAAAAATAACGCTTTTGTTTTCTGGTAACATTTTTAGAATCAAACCAAGTGATGTTTTTCTTACAAGTAATAAAAACCTAAAAAAAAAACTATTAAAAGTTTGTAAAAATTGACTTTCGACTAGCAACTATTATATATATTGGCTTAACAATAATTTAATCTTATTAAAAACGTTGTTTTTAAATTTTGGTATATTAAAAAAAAAATAATCCAACTGACTGTTATTCTTATCAAAATATAAGTTTAAATAAAAATTGGAAAAAAATGATTTTCGAATAAAACATCTCAAAATTATTTAATTTTTGGAAAAACCCAACTAGCACTTTTATAATAAGAAATAAAAATCCTTCAAAAATTCTACTTCGACAGAAGGGCACAAAAGTTTTTAGTGTGGGTAGCATCACATCCTCCTTTATTAAATGTAATAATGTTTTTTTTAAATCGCTAGGATTGAGTTTCACGACCAAATGGAACATATAGAGTGTTTCAATAAAAGGTTTCAATTTTGATATTTAAAATTAACCAGTATTTTTTTAAGATGGATTAATGAATGTTTAATTAATTGTAAGGAAAAAGGTATGTAATTATTAGTAACAAATTAATAGCAACCTTATATGTGACCAATTCGCACATTTGCAACTATATCTTTTCGGTAACTTTAAGAACTTTAGAGTCTTAAATCTATTGTGGAACATTGGCATAGCCTTTATCTTTCAAATGTACGACAGAAATAAAGATAGAAAAAAGTCTTAAGGTGTTAAACCAAAAAGTTGAGATAGTGTTGCTTGTGTGGCCAATTTTATACTGAACTTAAAACATTTCAATGCGTTGTTTAAACTTTTTTAATGGAGTAATTATCAGTTTTCCAATGTCAAAATATAATAAATTCAAAAGTAAAAAGTATTTAAAATTAAACCTCTTACTGGAAACCGCCTTATAAGTATACAATTACAAATATTTTTTATCTTTTTTGGTGGTACAACCAATTATGATGCAGACTTCGATGATTCAGAGCAACCTGCAAAATGTTCACAAACAAAATAATTGATCTTCATTAAACATGAACATGCAATTAAAAACTATAAAACAGTGATGATAGACCCTTATTTTAATTAAACAATTGTATTCAAAAATATTTAGATTTGTACATTGTAAAAACGTATTGTTGGTACAGTTTTACATTGATAGGCGGTGGCACACTCGTATCAATCGCAAATATCAGTATTTTATTGTTCTAATCTGTAGCTTTTATTTATTGAAATGATCGGGAAAAAACTAAACATTTATTCTGAGAATAAATGTATTTAAAAAAATATAAGAAAGATACACACAAAAGTGTTTATGCAAAAGTGGCGCGTCTTCCTTGTCTTTTTTTATCACAAACAAAAAATACATAGGTAAGGTATGTATGTTTCAAGAATACTCGTATTTTAATAAAATAAAACAAAATGCTTGCAAGAGATTGTGAAATTCCGCAAACAAAAATGAGTATCAAATTCGTATCATGAATATTATAACTTATAGAGGTGGTAATAAATGCCATACATATTTTTTCTTAATATGCAATTAAAAGTTCACATGATTTATTTGCACATATGTTTTTTAAGTCTTAAATTTAAATCAATATTATGTACATAAATAATAATACATACATTTATAAAATCAAACAAGTTTTTAACAATATAAAATGTAGGTTACATTATTCTGACCTGTCTTAAACGTCATATGTACATGTGTAATGTGTATTATGTATTTTTTGAAATTTTGTATTTTCTTTTGTTTAAAAAAATTAGAAATGTTTGCATGTTAAAAATATTATGCTCTTTTAAGAAAAGAAAATTAGACTGCAATTATTATAATAAATTAATAAAACTCTATGCTACGTGTTTTTTTTTAATAAAAAATAGACAATTGAATATAAATTGCAGGTAAACCACTATCCACAAAACAAATCAAGAATTGATCCAAATTTGGCAAAGCGAAAGGAAGTTTAACATGAGTTCTTAAAGATAAGAAAAACAGTTACTATTATGATTAGAAAAGCAAGCAGAAATTAACAAATTACCATTTAAGTTTTTCGACTTCAAATATGACCCCACCCCCCTTGGAGAATGTTTGGTTAAGTTTTCGTAAGAATTCCTTTTGATTCAAAACTATTTACTACTTTGTGACTTAAAGTGCCACTGCACTGGACCAAGAACACAATATGAATTAAAAATCTAGGTCTATTACAATAGCGCAGCATAAATGTGAGCGATAAAGCTCATACAGTTTAGATCTTTGTAATGATCTTAGAGGTTTTCACAAAATTTAAATTGGAAACAATTTAGTAATGCTTTTAATTATTCTCATAAGATGTTTTCTGAAAGAAAAAGCAAGTATTCAGGATCTTAAGAAAAAACATTGAATAAGAGATCACGAGTTTGTTATTATATTCTAAGAAAACTGCATTTTTAACTTCCCATAGGAAGTTATTGTAATCGGTCCGATTTGTCAAATAGAACGTTTCAAGGTCCCTAGATTCGAAATACAAATTTTTTAGAGAGATGTCTGTGCGTGCGTGTGTACGTACGTTCGTACGTCCGCGACGTTTTTTCGTCGTTCATAGCTCAAGAACCAGTAGAGATATCGACTTCAAATAAATTTTGTTATACAGATAATAATACAGAAAGGACTCTCAAAAGAATTGCGTGAATGGTTTTTTTACTATAGCAATTTAAAAAAAAAAAAGTTGAAAATTTTGGTTAAACCTAAATATCTCACGAACCAATAACGTTAGGGACTTGAATTAAATTTTATATTATATATTGTAACGTGATTTCAAACAAATATATTTTTGAAAAAAATCCAACTAAAGGTTTTTTTATAAATCAAAAAACTGAAAAAAAATATTTGTCACCTCGAAAATTTTACGAACAAAAAATGATTTTATCTCCAAAATGTGTTTGTGCAACGAAGAATAACGTCTGGTAAAATTTTGAGAAAAATCAATTGACAGTTTTTTTTACAAAAAATAAAAACCTAAAGAAAAATTAATAAAAGCTGTGTAAAAATTGATTTTCGACTGAAATATCTTTTCAAAAATTTGAGATTATGGCTTCAAAGTAATTTTATTTTATAAGAAATATTGTTTTCAACATTCAGTACAATTTTGAGAAAAATCGAATTGATAGTTTTTTTTACAAAAAAATAATAACCTCAAAAAAAAAATAATAAGACTTGGTAATAATTTACTTTCGACTCAAATATCTTTTCAAAATTTAGAAATATTGGCTTCAAACTATTTTTATCTCAAACAAAATATTTTTTTCGACATTCATTAATTTTTTTATAAAAATCCAACAGTCAGTTTTTTCAAAAAAAAAAAATAAGATCTACAAAAAATAGTACGCGAAATTGATTAAATTGATGTTCGGTTTTCGATATCTCGTGAATAATAGAATACATTTACTTTAAACTCATTTCATTCATGCAATTTGTATTTGTTTATATAAGAAATAAAACCTTTTTGAGAAATGCTACTAAAATTGGTAAACATTGTTTTTCGACAAAAAATCTCGTTAAATAAAATAGATTTTGAAATCGAACTATTTCATCATATGCAAAATATTGTTGTTAATTTAAACATTTTTTTTTAAATAATTCAACTCACTCCTTTTTTAACAAAACACGAAAAACCTACAAACCTTTTAAGAAAGACAAATCGACAGACGGGATGGGAAGTTATTAGTGTGGGTCGCATCCCAGCCTCTTTTTTATTTTCTGTACACAAGCTGAAGTTGCCTTTTAGATCCTGAAATTTGTCTTCAATTTTTTTGTACGTACGCAGAGTGTAAGGCTTTCCTAAAGTGTTTTTTTTTTCATTCAAAATTGATTTATCTATTAAATACAAACACTTTTAAGATCATAATGAATAAAGAAATCTAGTTGTTTGTGGTGAATTTGATTTGGGTGCTCTACAATTGACAACTGAGTGAACACTATAATTTCTTCACTATAATTTCTTCCCAACTTATTTTTGTACATGTTTACCTTAACCAAACATTTTTCTCTCTCCAATTTGATCAAAATATTTTCAAAAGGTTCACGCAAAACAGTAGTTTTTTAGAATTATTCTTAAGCAGACTGTCGGAAGACGGAAAAAAAAGCGTTTTATTTTCTTAGGAAAAGAGATCAAATTTTTTCTGGCAAACTTTCTAAATTTTTAAAACGTTTTTTCCATTTATAGAAATGGCACCAAATACAGACAATATTATTTTTATAATATTTTTGTTTTCTTTTCATTCCTGTCTGGGACAATTTCTAATATTTCTGCTTGAAACGTACCCAAAATCACTCTTAACTATTGTATGGTAGCTCTTAAATAGGGCATTATTAGAAAGCTGTTGGAATCTTGGAATGTTTTCTTTATACACGTGCGTCGTGTCACATGAATAGGACCAAGCTTTTTTCGTTTTTTATTTCACAATATTCTTCAAACCCTTATGTTTTTTGGAAAAACCCAAATGTGGAATTAAGGAGGTATGCATTAAGTTTTTATTGCAAACAAAATTTTGAATAAAGTTGATGGCAAGAGTACTATAACTCAGGCGACAAGATATTATAACGGATTTTTTAAGAACAGTTAAAAAAAAGCATTTTTTACTATGGGAGGGGAGTCTATCTCCACCCGTTTAGGCGGGAAAGGCAATTTAAAAAAATTATTATTTAAAATGGAAAAAATAATTACAAAATAACGGTAATACTAACAATTAAGTTTTATACATTTTTTTAAAGCCAACATTCTGTTAGCCAGTTTTTAAATCAAGTCAAAACTATGCGTAGTTTTTGAAAGATTTAATTTTAAGCTCAAAATTTGAGAACAAAAAATTAAAAAAAGGTTTAAAGTGTAATTTTCAATACATACTTCAAAATTACCTACCATTGTTTTTATTTCAGAATTTATTGCTCTTATTTGTTTTTGATCAAAAACTGGAAACTATATGATTTTATGTCTGTTAGTTTTTGAGAAAATTGAAAATAACCACAACTACTATTTTAATTTAATTCTTTTTTTTTTGCTTGAGTGGTCTTATTTTGATAGTAATAATGCTAGGTGCGAGTTTGGGTGTATGCAACAGTGGGATGTGTGCAACCCCCCTGCTAGGGCACACTATAGGATTTGGGGTGGGTGCGAGGTGGAGTGGGTGCATGGTGGAAAGGGTGCAAGGTGCGGTGGGTGCAAGATGGGGTGCCTGCAAAGTTTCTTTTGCATTTAAATAAGCTGGATTCAAGAAAAATTAATTTATCCTTGGTATATCTTAATCCATATTCGATTATTACTATCAAAATAAGACTACGTTAATACTCAAGCAAGGAAAAAGTAATTTAATTAAAATATTAGTTTTTGGTAATTTTCAATTTTCTCAAGAATTAGAAGACATAAAATCATCTAGTTTTCAGTTGTTGATCAAAAACAAATAGCAATTAATTCTAAAAAAAAATAGTAGATAATCTGAAAGTTTTGAAAAATTACACCTTAAACCTTTTTTTTTTTTACTTTTGTTTGCACAAATTTTGAGTTTAAAACAATTTTTTTCAAAAACTATGCATATTTTTGACTTGATTTAAAAACAAGCTAATAGACAAAAGTGTTGGCTTTAAAAAAATGTATAAAACTTAGTTGTAAGTATTACCAATGTTTTTTAATTATTTTTTTTTCCATTTAACGTACATATTTTTTTTAATTGCCCCTACCGCCCAAACGGGGGGAGGTAGACCCCCCCTCCCATAGTAAACAAAATTCTTGTTTTTAGCTGTTATATACAAATCTGTCATCAAACTTTGTCGCCTGAGTTATCATACTCTCCCCAAGTTGATAAATACGAGTTTTATGGCGGTTTTTTCGAAGAAGGTCATAAAAAGTACCTTTTTTTTTGTGTCACATGAATAGGGTCAAGATTTAAATTTACTTGTAAGACCCTTTAAAGTAAAGAAAATAACATAAAATCGCATTGTTTAGGTAAATACTGGTTTAATTGAATAAATTAAAATAATTTTTAGTAATGCGTGCTGCCTCCTGATTTCTGTATTACTTCAAGTAGCCTGTGGTGTATAAATTCATATAGTGCTGTGAGATAATTAATCGAAATTTGGACCCAGGACTGTTTTATGGCTTCAATAATCTCCTTTATTTTTTAGTATTGCCGTCCTCATTTGTAATCTTTTATTGAAAGCCATCTCCGCACGTTTTCATGATGTTCAGGTCAGGAGAATATGGGGGACATGGTAATACATTCACATTTTACCAATACTTTTATCAATTACTACTCAAAATCGACTTCAAATGACCCCAGAAAAAACAGGGTTGGCTACGAAATCCCGCATCACGAAATCCCGCGTAACGAAATCCCGCGTAACGAAATCCCGCATCACGAAATCCCGCAAAACGAAATCCCGCAGAACATAATCCCGCATCAAGAAATCCCGCGTAACGAAATCCCGCCGTTTCACTCCGTTTTCAAATTTTTTCGACACCGCTGTTTTCATAGGAAAGGAGACACTCTTCGATGAGAATCATGGATCATTTTTTACATTGTTTGGAAGACAGCACTGTATTATTGGAATTGGTTTTGGCCAATCAAATCGCGAGAATCTGTATAACGAAGGAAAAAAATTTGTCGTTTCAAAATAGTACTTAAGCAGGAATATTTTTGGAAATTATTTAGTAGACAGCGGGATTCTACCGATGGTGGTTGGTGGGACATGCTCTTCTTCCAGGTAGGTATGGAATGGAATGAGTTGTGATTGGTTGGTAAGCAGGGTTTATGGTATGGTAAGTAAAGCATTGCTTGGGATGTTCTCAGCAGCGTAGCCGTTGTGCCACTTTAGTGGCACAAAGCCACCTTTTTTCAGCCTGTGCTACCGAGCCACTACCTTTTAATCTGTGCCACCTTTTTAGAATTCCATGTAATTAAACCGAAACATGAAATTCACCACACCTTTCCATGCGTTTTTATGTTTTTATGTTTTGGAAATAGATTACAAAAATGAAAATTTGATAAAACAAATTACAGATGTCTATATAGGCTCTGAAGCCGAAACTTGTGTTATCAATGAAAAATTAACAGAAAATGAAATTGTTGAAGTTAAAAAAACTATTCTTAACTACTATAAAATACTTTGTGACGAAATATTTAAAAGATTTGACATTAAAGATGAAAAACTTTCTATTTTAAGGCATTTAGATCCAAAAATTATTAAGTCAAAACAAGAGTTCACATATTTTCAACTAGTTTCAGCTTTTAATAATTTTACCAATAATCCTGAAAAGGTTATTGAACAATATAAACTTCTCGAAATAAAGTCATTCCACACAGATTTCAATTTCAAATCAATTTTCGAAATCGAAAGTATTGAAATGTTTTGGTTTAAGGTGGGTAATATTAAAAATAGTATGAATGAATACCTATTTTCTGATCTGTATGAATTCGTTGCAAATATATTAACTTTGCCACATAGCAGCGCCTGCGCTGAGAGAGTATTTTCAAAGCTTACTTTAATGAAAATAAACTCACCAACCGACTAAGAACTGAAACTTGCGAAAATATGTTGGCTTCTTTAAATTTAATAAGTAACTGTGATCTTACTGAGTGGAGCCCAAATGAGCTCCTCATAAAAAAATATAGAGAAACAATTACAAAAAAATAAAATGTGATAAGAATTCCTAACTATTGTACCTTTTAATGAAGTATTACTTATTTATTTATTTTATGGTCTTACAATTTATTGTAATTGTCAATTTACTGAAACTAGTTTTAAAAAAATTTTGTTTTTGAAACATCAGTAAAATGTTATTTTTCTGTTCTATTGAATACCTAGTAACCTAGTATTATTTACACACATTATGTATGTACATATATATATAAAATATAAAATTAAGTGTACAATTTTAAGTTTTTAAGTTTGCGTTACAATAAATCATAAAAAATGTTCGTTTAAATTGTGTGTTTTCTTCAAATAATATGATTTTGGTGTGATATTTTTTCTCTGAAGACAATTTTCATATAAATATGGTGTTCCTTCATTATTAATTTCCTGTGCCACCTTTTTTTTACGAGAGCCACTTTTTTTGCCACTTTTCAAAAATATCCAGCGGTAACACTGGTTCTCAGCATTCAGGAATAGCAAGATTCCTTGGATGCGTAAAGGACATTTTAAGCATGCCAAGGGGTTGGGTAAAGCGTTTGGGGCGATTGGGTTGGGGTGTAGGACGCTTAAAATGGTGTTTAAGCGTTAAAGAAATTCAAATTTTCTTTTGAGGTTGAAAACGCTTAAAATTTCGTTTAAGCGTTTAAGAACTTCAGAAATGGTTAAAATGTTCTTTTTAGGACTAAAAAAAAAAAATTTTTAAAGAGTGAAACTAATTTCAAAAACATTTTCTTAAAAAAAACTTTCAAAAAGTGAAAATCTTTTTTGAACAAAAGCACCTGCGGGTGGCCCGCTTCGCGGGATCTCAGGATTTTAACTCCACTTTTCGGGGTACACACCCGCTCACGCAACTCCGTTGCTCCGCTTAGGGTATGTAAAGCCGCCAGGCAGGCGCCTATATCAACAACTTCTTTCAATAAAAGCACCTGTGGGTGGCCCGCTTCGCGGGATATCAGGATTTTAACTCCACTTTTCGGGGTACACACCCGCTCACGCAACTCCGTTGCTCCGCTTAGGGTATGTAAAGTCGCCAGGCAGGCGCCTATGTCAACAACTTTCTTAAACAAAAGTAATTGACTGTAATCCTATATGATTGCTATCGCAAAATTTCCTACCTCAGTCTCAATCATGAGAATCAACACGAACGAAGGAGGCGTATCCAAAGCCAATTGAAAAAACAGCCATGCATCCTTTGAAAAGAGTATAAAAGTAGTGCTCATTTCGCATTATTTTCAGTAGTGCTTGCCAAAGCCAACCTAGCCTTTCACCGCATCAATCCCCTATTGAAGAAGAGGACCGGACTCAGTAAGCCAACCAAACTGCTGATCTACAAGCAACTCCTCAGGCCAGTGATCAGCTACTGCTTTCCAGCATGGTTTACGATCTCGAAGACAGCGATGCAGAAACTTCTTTTATTCGAAAGGAAGCTGCTAAGGATTTGCACTGGACTACATTTTGATAGGCAAAGGCGCAAGTACTACAGCAATAAGCGGCTCTACGAGGAAGCCCGGATCAAGCCACTGGACATATTTCTAGTTGAAGCAGCTAGAAAGATGATTGATAACATAACCAACCACCCCAATCCGCTGATGAGAAGGATGACCAACGAGGAACGACATCCCGAACCAAGGTACCTGAGTGCCATGGATATCCCAGAGAAATTGACAACGGACAACGCTGAAGCAGTTTCCTTTTATGCTGACCTGGAGTCAGCATATCAACGCGGCTAGATGCCGCAACCCAACCCAAACCAACCAACAATAGGACAACCAGGACTGAACACCCTGAGATGAACCACGCCATGGATTACAGTTTAAGCCAGTTATAATTAAGTATATTAATATCTTAAATTAAGTCATTGTAGATTTTTTAGGCCGATTTTGTGTCAAATTACCTGTATTGTTAAGTGTTAAATAATTTTAGAAATAAGTAACATTGTATATATATTTTTGGTTCAATAAAACAATAATGTAAAATGTAACATTATTTTCAGTTCTTCTTAGAACTCCATGAGGTAAACACCTCACTCAGAGATATGAACTCTTGAAGTTCAACCAGCGCTCTATTGAGAGTGGCGAAGCGCTCGAAGTGCTTTTTGGCGTTTTGGTTGATTCGATATGTGAATCTTCCTTTACGCTTAAAAAGCATTTTAAGCGTGTTGAGTTCGCTGCCCATTAATAGGCGTTTTTATTTTTAAGCGTTTTAGAACGTTCATAATGGGAATGTTCTTAAACGCTTAAAAATTGATGCTAGACATTTACTAGCTTAAAACGCTGTTTGAGCGTTTTGAAAGTTCTTTTTAGAGCTAAAAGAAATATTCAAAGAGATAAAAACAAGAATTCAAGCTTTTGGAGCGTTTTTTCCAAAAAAATCGGTTTTAGCTTAAATACGACTCTAAGCGTGCTAAAAATCAATTTTGTGTGTCCATATAAAATATTCAAACAAGATTTCTAGCTTTTGGAGCGTTTTTTCCAAAAAAATTAATTTTTTCCATACAAATACCCTGAAAAAGGCTAACTTAGCCAGAATAAGTTTGAAAATCAAATTTGCCATACAAATAGCCTAAGAAAAAAAATGACCAATCAAAATAATAAGCGAGAAGGAAAAAATATTTTTTCAGACAAAATATTTGTCACTACTTTTCAAAAAATATTTTTTCCAAAGTACTTTTTTATGCCGTACTAGAAATCCTGCCAAAAAGGAGTAGAAAAATCCCGCCGGTCATCGGCGGGATTTCGTTACTCGGACCATTTTCTGTGCGTGTGTCACACCAAAAATATCAAATTTAATCGGCGGGATTTCGTTACGCGGGATTTTGTGTTGCGGGATTTCGTAACGATCCCGAAAAAACAAGCACAGACGTACATATGTACCTGCATAACTTCCCAATGACTACATTAAATTGAATAATTGGTAGTGTACAGTCAAAAAGATTAAAAATTTCTCAAGTGGGATCTACCACGATTCAAGAAATATCCTACAATTGCCTATCGACTTAAAAAAAAACTTTAATATGAACGTTCGGCTTTTAATTATATAAATACAAATGTCAATTACTGCGGCGATAAATCAATTCAATTGATTAAATTGTTCTAAACATACAGCATTAGAAATAACACCGTGCCACTTTGGTTATTTGTAACCAAATTGTGATATTTTTTTTAATTGGTCACATTGTAATTTTTTCTTCCCATTGGAAATTTTTGGCAAATAAAAAAAATAAAAAAGACTCTATTTCCTTTTTCCACAGCACGAACAAAAACAGAGAATATATAAGACACACATTTAATATAAGAAGAGGATTTAGACCTCTTTCACCATCTCTATTATTTAGTTCAGTACTGGAAGACATTTTCCAAAAAACTAACTGGAAGACAAAATATGGAATAAGGATATGTGGACAAGTTCTTAACAATTTAAGATTTGCAGACGATATACATAGTTCTATTGCTACAAAAGCTACACACATTCAAGACATGTTGACGGAACTAACTAACTAGTGTAACAATTATGGACTTCAAATAAACAAATGGAAAACAAAAGTCATAAGTCATGACTAGGGCTAGGATTTCCATGCACTTAAAAACGCAAAATATGCGCTTAAAATATGCTCTTAAAAATGGGAAACATGCACTTAAAATATGCATTTAAAATCATATATTTCAACACAAAAAAAGACTAAGTATACAGTTTTTATAAAAAATCAGTCTTTTATTTTAAAAACAGGTAGGTACATTAAAAAATTAAAAAATACACAAAACATAAACAATAATAAAAATTACATCAACAGAAGAAAAAGACATCCCTTGGAATAACATTTTTTTCAAAATAACACAGATAATAGAAAAATTGACATAAATGATGAAATTCTTCTTAAAGTTTTTAAAAATAAAGCTTTGGCGATTGGGCCTTTGAAACGTCTTATACATCGAAAAGGAACCTTCTACTTCAATTGACGTAAATGGTGCATTCTTAAAGGAAGAAATGTCATCGGTTGTAATGTTTCTCAAATAAACTTCATTACTGCAACTCAATGTAAATGCCTTGCATATATTTTTCATTATTAAAAACTCTTCATTTTTTGCTAGAACATTCTCAAGCTTCTTTTGTATGGCTGGAGCAAGAGATCTAGCTGCCTTAAACATGTTTGGTTCCGCATCGGTTAAAAAGAGAGGAATTAATTTGTATTTTCACCTAGTTCATTGATTCTAATTTTAATGGTGCGTTTGCATTTCTTTGAAACCGATGTTTTTTTAATTTTATGTCAATTTTTTTTTAAATATAAACAAACAATATGCATTTATTATAAAAATATGAAAAAATATGCAAAAATATGCAAAATATGCATTTATATTCAAATATGCAAAAATATGCACTAACGATTGAATGCCATTTTAAAGGAAAATTAATGATTCTTAAAGATAATTTGTTTACTTGCTTCTAAAGTTTGTCAAAAAAAATATGCATTTGCATGGAAATCCTAGCCCTAGTCATGACAAATCACACAAAAGACGATATAACGTGGGAAGAAGACAAAATTGAGTAAGTAGAAGATTACATATATTTGAGACATCTAAAATCATTTAAGGACCAAGAAAATAAAGAAATTAACAGACGCACCAAAAATAGCTGGAAACAAATTCTGGAGAAGACAAAATGAAATATATCTTCGGCTCTGCTATTCTACTGATCCTTACTTACGGACCACAAACAATGGGCTTGACTGCAAAACACTTCACCAGCTAAGGATACGTCAGACCAAAATGGAAAGGATCAACTCAAAGGGTATAAAATGAAGATATTCCCAATAGAACCGGAATTATTAACGGTATAAATAAAACAAGAAGGCTGAAATGGAGCTGGGCAATTATTGTATTTAGAATTCAGCCCCAAAGATGGACAAAAATGACATAGAAATGGAGACCAGCAGGACGACCCAATAAAAGATGGAGTGACCATCTATCACAAATAAGTACAAATTTGTACAAGGAAGCCAAAAATAGAGACATATGGGGAGCCTCTGGAGAGGCTTATGCCAATAACCAACATTATTAACTTTTCAAATTGTACCTAACTATTTTATTTTTTAAGTCAATAGACAAATTTTAGATTTAAAATTGCATAATTTTAATATTGTAAGTTTTTAAATTTTACCAATAAAATGTTTGTTTTCTCTTAACGCTTTAAATCATATAGTTAAAAAAAATTGTAAATATCAATAAATGTAATTATCAAAAACTTATAATAATAATATTTATCATAATAATAGTAATAATAAAGTTTGATGAACGCTGCCAATCCCACTTTATGTGCATATGTATGTTTATTTGTACTTCCTGTTTGTGTAAGTATATTCATTCTATCTACTTCTACATATCTATCACGTTGACCTATGCATATGTGCCAAGGTTAGAATTGATTTTAAAGACAACATTGTTTTATAGATTTTAAGTCTTCTGAAAAACGATAGCTACTAAGTTTTATTTTTGAATAAGGACGTTCCCTATTGTTATTTTCTTCTCAAACTAATATTGTATTTATTTTAATATCTATACAATATATTCACATACAAAATATATGTAGGTATGATGAAAGTACATTAAAGGAATCTGTTTTCTTCTTATTTTTTTTTTTTTTTTTCAAAAATAACACAATTTTAACTCAAAGTCAAAAAGAAATTCCTTTCGCGTCAACAAAGTGAATATTGTATTTCAAACATTTATGCCTCACATTTTTAAAACGTACACAATTTATTTCTTGGCACAAACGACGACAATGTTGACTTTGCGCTCACCTACATTTATGTACATGGGATGAGCCCCAAGCTCCGACCAACTAACCGCTATAGAATATTTTTGAAAATAATATTCTCTCCCAAATAAAGTCGAAATAATTATTGTTTTCTGTTTTTATTGCGGATACACATTTGGCAGGTTTTTCGAATTTTTTACCATCGCATCGCACACTCAACCATAGTTCAAAACATAACTATGTACCTACTTGAACATAGAATATAATATATTATATTATTTCATTTACATTATCACCTTTGCAACATAAATAAAATCATGTATCTGCCAGATTTAAGCCAACACGGATGTGTTCACCGAGTTGCAAATAAAATAAAAAAAAAAAATCTACTCTATTCGAAAACATTTGGAAACATATTTTAACCTTAATTGAATTATTTCACACTCGGAAAACATTCGAGATATTCTTTTCGTGCGATTTGTTAAGGCAAAAAAACAATAATAATTATTATTGTTTTTATTAATAAAACTATAACGTGAAATTTCAGAAAAATATGTCTGCATGCATTTTAAATAAAACCATTATGACTGAATTATGAATGCACATAGTAAATGTTGCTGTCTGCCATTTGACAACAGAATATTAGTATAATTTTTTGTTAATGTCAGAAAACAAGAATTTTTGTTTAGGAGCATTTTGAAGCAGCTGAGTTTTGGGTGCCACATTCGTGAGGGCAGATCACTTTTAAAATTCACATTTAAAAAAATGAACCTTACGTTGTTGCTCATTTTAGACAATTTTGAGACTTTGTGATATTATAAATTTATCTGTTCAATTTAGAGACTTGGATAATTTATGCATTTATTTGTTAAATGTTAAGATGTTGGAGATTATCAAAAAGACTCTCTTTTTCCCTTATATGTATATTCATCTCAAAATTTTTTTCATATAGTATATAGTTAATATGGCGAGCTCATACTTGGTCGACTCTCAAGAAACTGTTACTTTTGAAGCCTTTACAATACTCATCGAGTTCGAAGTACATAAAAACAAAGTAGAGACAAGAACTGATTATTGTTAACTATTACTCTTTAAACAGTTTCATTCATTTCGTGGTTTCAAGTTGGTAGTGCCGGCATTTGACACCTGTCAAAATCAGCTCTCATTTGCAGTGTCATAATATTAGTTGAATGTTTGTGATTTACGATATAATAGATCGCTTAATAACTTACCACAAAATTGGCTTAAAACTTTCTGCAAAATTGGTGATTCAAACGTATGCACTTATCGCAAAACACACAATCTTTATACGTTTAAATTTAAACACATTGCGAGAATTTAAGAGGAGATACCGGTGCACATTGGTCTTAAGGTTCTGAATATCAAAATGATAGGGAAAAACAGAGTTGGCCAAAGCATTCTAAATTCTCGATGTGCGATAAAAAAAATCTCTTCACTTGACAGTACGTCCTAATTTGAGCTCAAGGGTAAAGTGATGACCACTCGTGGAAGTGCTAGTATTACGGCTTAATTGTGTGAGGTAGGAATAAAACTGGCTAATT
The DNA here is from genome assembly GCA_951509635.1 of Eupeodes luniger. NCBI lineage: Eukaryota > Metazoa > Arthropoda > Insecta > Diptera > Syrphidae > Eupeodes > Eupeodes luniger. The sequence goes on along the minus strand of OX608075.1, from coordinate 49,215,409 downwards.
CGAAAAAACGTAAAAATATCGATAGAACAACGAAAGGCATGAAACATTACGGCGGTGTTGGAGGGATGTAAATGTTTCGGTTATAGTTCTATTGCCTATCATGTTCAAAGCCCTTTTTTGAATTCTATCCAAGAGATTTAAACTTGTTTGTGGGACATCTGCCCCGATTTGCAAGTTTTATTCACGCTTTGGACGAATGAAGGCCTTTTAAATTACAGCCAGATCAGAAGGAGTGACAAATTGTTTGCACCACCAGAGGAATCCTTAGCAATGTCGAATATGTGATCATTCCATAAGAGGTGAGCTGTGACACACATATCGAGTACAGGAAACTCCTGGATGAAAGTGCTACGTTTACATTACATACTACACAACACATAAATGTACAAAGTAGCGACTTGACTATGTAAGGTGATAACAACACAAGACATTAATTAATGTTCCCCCATCTGTCTACTAACCACGTTTACTGATGATTGATTTCGTTGATGAATGGGAACCATTGCTAGGCCGTTGACGGATTACGCTTTAAAGACAGGACAAAGCGTTGACTTTTTGAAGCATTCAATTCTACACGGTTAATAATTCCCCATTGGACAATGCTGTCGAGATTGAAATTTAATGAACTCAACATACGATGCTGTTGAAGTTCCACATCCGAAGGACAAGAATTTAATCTAGAAACCTGAGGGTACTGTCGTCGACGAAACTGTTTAATGGATTAAAAGTGGCAAACAAGAAATCGTTAAAGAATATCAGTAAGAGATTTGGAGACAAAACGGAGCCCTGGGGAACACCAACATTTATTTTATGAATTTCAGACTTGGAACCATTCAATACAACTTGAATTGAACAATTTGAAAGGTAGTTTTTAATCCAACGAAGAAGAGATTCATCAATACCAAAATCACTCATTTTCTATAAGAGAGCTTGATGCCAAACTCTATCAAATGCTTTTTAAATATCAAGTGCAATAATCTTACCTTCTCTAAAACGATGTAAAGATTTGTTCCACTGACTGTTCCATTAGATAAACCATCAATTCACCGGTGGACCTATTGCTATTAGCATTTCCATGACAATGGAAAGAAGGGTGGTGATTAGACGATAGTTGGAGGGGGGGGAGGACTCAACTTTTTTTTAAGGACAGGTTGGACAAATGCTGTTTTCCATCCGCTTGGAAAGAGACCTGTAGAGAAGGAATAATGGAAAAGCCTGCGTAGGTTTTGCCAGCTAACTTAAAGACTTTCACTAATAACATTTAAATAGTGTCCTTGAAAACTAGAGATTTCTTAGTGTTTCGATACGAAAAAAGATATTTTAAACAATTTTTAGAAGAATTTTATGCAGACAAAGAATCTCAATTGAAATTTTAAACATGACCTACTTTTGCCAACCTTCAATAATGGAGATTCGTCAACATGTTCCTATGAAATAAATCGGAAAGAGTAAAACTTAATAACCTAAAGTAAGAAGTTAGCTTGCAAAGTGGTCAAAGAGGTCGCATTTCGTTGCAAATTGTTTAAAAAATGCAATACAAATTATCACTTACTTAATAAACAAATCAAATAGCATTATAGGCTTGGCTGCACTCAAAAATGTTAAATGGATTGATGCGTAATTAACTAAATCAATGAATGATTTGAATTAAATTGAGTAGGATGAGCCATAGACAACCATACCAATTTATTTTTACCAACCCAAAAAAATAAAATCTAATTTGACAAATTAGCTTTATAAAAGTAATTTATTTTATTTATCTAGAATTGAAAAATCACTCCTCAATGGATATATACATATGTGTATATCAATATGAAATTCTTTTGAATATATTATTAGGTTTTTTATCATCCATGTAAATTTTTATAGAAAGTTTTATGATTTGTGGTTTTGTGTATGAATTTTATTGAACTTAACGATGTGAGACCGTCATGTTTCAATTGTTACTATTTTTTTTCATTGTGCGCACTACGTTTACATTACTTCAAAACAAACAAACTAAGGACAATATGATTTTTACAAATCTAATGTTATATTAGGAAATCAGTGAATGTTCCAATTTCGAAGTGAAATATAAACATTTAATTTTTACTAACGACATATAGGACCCATGTATATATGGCAAGTATTGCATTCGTAAAATATTTCGAACTCGAGATTTTAATCAAACATAACATTCCGATGGTAGAGAAGTTGAAAAAAGTGGGTCCCCCGATTTCGTCAATCTGTTTGTCTGTCCTCTCCCCTACAACCCAAACCAAAGTACAAACTTGAAAATGATTCGCATTTGGTGATTTTGTTTTCATTTGTTTAAGATCAAAAATAACGGTAGACCGCAAACAAATTTGTATGACACTTACTCAAATAGTGGGCCCAATTATTCTAGTTAAAATTACAATAAAGAAATAGAGGCTGGGAGGGACCAACACTGATAATAACTTTCCATCCGTATCCGTCTGTCAGTTTTGACCCAAAACTTTAACACAATATTAACAACAATATTTTGTGTGAGATACAAAATTGTAGGTCAAAATCTTTGTTTGTTCTCCCAATTCTTTACTTCGAAAACCATTTCTTATAAGTTTTCTGTTGCTTTTGAAGGTTTCCGTTTTTTGTAAAAACAAGTTGACACTTGAATTTTTCTAAAAAAAAAAATTAACTAAAAGTTAGCAACAATATTTTGCATATAAAAAAATAAGTTTGATTTCAATATCTCTTTTGTTCCCGAGATTTTTAGTCGAAAAGCAATGTTTACCAATTTTAGTAGCATTTTTTTTGAAAATATTCATTATACATTGAAATCAATACCTTCATTGATTCACGAGTTATCAAGAAACGAACATCAATTTTTACCAATTTTGTGCAGTATTTTTTTATAAAAAAACTAGCCGTTCACTTTTTACTTAAATTTTACCAAATGTTGAAAACAATATTTTTTATCAGATAAAATTAGTTAAAAGCCATTGGCGCAAAATTTTAAATAACCTATTGTTAAGGGTTTAACAATTTACTAGCTAGCAATTTGTTAAACATTAAACAATTTTCTAAGTGAGTCCAAAATTGTAAACCTTTGCCAACTAATAAATTGCTAATTGCCTTTTATTAAAAAACGGGCATCGAAACATGTCTAGAGCAATTACGCTTAAACGGACCTATTAATTGGAATTCAATTCCCAACTGTTGACTGGACCATTTCATCCGCTGCTCTTATTTGGATAGTTATAGCTATCATTGACATCAATCCGGAAATTTTTTGAATGGATATTTGACTGTGTTTCTATACTATTCGTTCGGAATTCACACAAAGAATTTTTTTCTTAGAAACAAAAGTTAAATTGTGGAGTTATTTTTTGCTAAAAATTTATTTTTCTATTTTTCGGATGGAAAATCATTTTAATGAACAGCTGATGCTTTTATGTACAAAAGTAAAACAAATTGTTAAACTGATTTGTGTGCCAATTCCACACAATTCCAATATGTAAACATTTGTCGGTGGATTTTAATCAGGAAATGTTGTCCAATGACAGAAATTTTTAATAATTGCTATAAACGACCTGCCAAAAAAATTCCAATTATTGGTTTTAATGATGAAAACCAATGATAGCTATAATTGTCCCCTATAAGAATAAATGTACAGATGGATTTAGCAAATAACTAAAAGTTAAAGTAGCCATTCCGTGATTTCAACCTTAGTAAATTGTTTAAAATTAGCTAAATCACCTTTTTAGCCTAGTAAAAAACCGCTATTTCGATTTTTCTCAACATTTTACCAGATGTCAAAAACGTTATTCGTTACATATAATTATTTTGCAGGTAAATTCATTCTTTGTTCGTAAGATATTTGAGGTGACAAATATTTGTTTTCAGTTTTTTTTTTATTTTAAAAAAAAAACATCTTCTGGTTGACAAATCTTCTGAAATTTGACAAAAATCAAGAAAATTAATAATATTATCTCAAGACATCGAATTTCTACTTTTATTAAGGTATATTATAAAATGTCACCATGGCAACAATGAATTTTGACAATTCTAATTGGAAATTGTTCAATCAAATTGAGTTGACTCATCTAACACAGACGGATAGTCAATTTGACACTTTAGCCGATTCCACCCAAGTTGAAAATATTAAGTTTCTATAAAATGATGAAATGATATGTAATAATTGAAGTGTAAACAAAAACATCATCAACATTTGTTTTCCATAAATTTTTCAATGCAATTTTCCACAAAACTTTATTAAATTATTAAATTTAAACACACCTATAAAAATCTTAAATAAGCATTTCTTAGCATTGAAAATTAAAAGATTTTTAAAGGACATGTGTGCGAGATGTGATGTGATGCAAAGAGATAATTTTGTAGCTGATCGTTCGTAATATAAGATACAAAAATATCAAAATATGTACACACCTACAATGTTGTATATACCCATTTTATTCTAAATTTAATTATTTTTGTTTTTGTTGTTCTACTTCCGATTGTAGAAATAAGTAAAAAGTTTTACAGGTTGGTATTTTTTGAAGAATAAAAACTGTAGAAATTGTAAAACTATAGAAATATTGAAATGTATATAGGCATTCATAGAAAAAAACTATTAGAGACTTGTTTAACGTCCCCCAAACAAAAATTTTGAATTCTCTTTAGAAATTTATAAAATAAAATATTGTAGATGATTGTTTTTCTTTTTTGTTACAGAGTTTTAAAAAAGAAAATATTAATTTTTTGAAAGTAAGTTAGTTTTTTTAATTTACTTTTTGTTCTATAAAAACAAAAAATATATTTTAAATATTTCAAAAATAAAAAAAAAAAAAAACTACAATACTTCTGTCAATATGAATGACCACAAGAACGCGATGCTTAAAATGATTATAACGACCGGCAGCGGCGGCGGCGGCGATAGCAACCGTGGCAACCTCGAATTTCAGAGAGAGAGGTTCAGTGTTGCCAAAATGACAAAACATAAAATTACCGCTGCTATACCACCTTGCCACCAAAAAGATTCTGTATCATTTTGTTCAGGGGTGACTAGACCAATCTTCATCTCACGCAAAAGTTATTTCATATACAAATACAAATATATCAAACATAAACACTTATAATAATCTTCTATGGTTTTGTTTCAAAATATGTTTTTTTTTTTTAACTCTCGCTAAATTTTAAAAATTTGTCGAACTTCAAAAATTGGAAAAAGCCCACACACCCATAGGAAAACCTCTCACGCGATCGACAGACGCCGAGCCGTGTCGCGTCGTCGTTTGGAAAATTATTTTTTTATTTTATGAATGTGTGTGATTTGTGGAGAGCGAGTATCTTGTGCAGTGCAAAAGATACTTATTTTTATTCATTGTATTTTATGATAGTATTAGTGCACACTTCCACAGCCACACATACAAGAAAACTGTTCATTGTGTGTACTAAAAAGGGAGCCAAACCCGGGAACGGGTGTCTGACGATACGATTTTCGATGCCAATTTCGTACAACTGAATGTGGTATCAAATTGCCTCATATAAAAAGGAACATTACCGGCTGTATTGGTCAGAACGGCTTTCGAACGCGTAAGTGCAACATTTGCTCTAGGATTTTTGTTTTTTTTTAATTTTCATTCCTTCATAATTTCTTAATTCTATAATTGCTGGTACCCGAAATTCTGTATCCTTGTTTCTACTCTTGAATCAAAAATATTTTCCAACAAGCATTTAAAAAAAAAACAAAAATGCGGTGCTCCTGAAAACTGACCAAATTTTGGATAATTCTTCTTACCATATCGATAAAAAGGATCAACAACTTTAGGCTGAATTCTAAAACAGTTAAAATTGTGACAAAAAAGTGAACATTTTTTACTAAATCCAGGTTAAATTTTTTTCGAACAATCACTCAAAAGTGACTTGAAAATTCTTAAGTGCAACACAAAAGAAAATTGAAACATATGTGATGAAGTAATAATTGTGTAATAGATAACCCTCAATTTCAATAAATTCAACAAGTGGATTTAATAAAACGAAAAACCACACTTTATGGCACGATTAAATTAAAATTTCAAAAAAACTTTTCATGTGACATTTTCTGTGATCTGAAACATCAGTGATTACAAAAATATTTCATTTGTTTATAAAACAATACAATTGGCTTTTAACTTGAACAACGAAAAAATACACCGAGTGTTACGCAAATAGCATATACATATTTCTAACTTTTCCTGATTCCTGAAATAGATATTACGGAAAATTGGATCATTGCATACCGTTCTCCACCTATGGAAAACAAATTGACAATAAAAAGATACTTTTTTTAAAAGTATTTACATATATATTTTCAAAATTCTTTTGTATGTCAAAAAATATACCTACATATATTTGTATCAGAATAAAAAGTTTCAGCACATACGGTGCAGGGGGGAAAGAGGAGCCAAGGGGCAAAGGGGGGAAGATATCTTATCACAAATACATATAGATACACATCGAATTACGTTACGAACGTATTATACCTGTTTATTCGAAAAATCGCGATCGAGATCGAAATAGAAAGAGGAAACATTCTTATAGTTTCTGTATCTAAAAATTTTCTTCTTCTTGAAGTTTTTCTTTTTTTTTCTTTGGTTTTTTTGGTACAAGAATATTTAAAAATAAACGCGTTTTTGTTGATGAGAATAAACATTTTTTAGTGTGTCGTAAAAAAAAAGCTTCGATAGAAATTCATTGCGATCTCGCAACTCGGTCCTCTAAGATCAACAGTTCTTTTCTCTTTTAACTTGAATACGATTTATAAAATTTATTTTCGCTCCGTGTCGTCGGATTTTCGAATTGTTGGTTTTTGATTAATTTTTTGAAAAATTAAGGATATCGAAAAAATACAAAAATATTTAAATCCTTTTAAAAGATTAAATAATTTTCAAAAAATTAAAAGTAATAGTGTGTCTGAAGTTTTTAAGTAAGTTTTTTTGACAATCGTCTCTAGATTTTCGCGTTTTTGAGAATTTTTGTGATTCAATAATTAAATCAAAGGACATCTTTTAAAGTGAAGCTTTTAATAATTTATTGAACTAATTTGTGCAACAAGGAGTTACTGATATTTCTTTTTAATTTAATTTCATTAGTTTTAATTCTTATAAATTTTATTTGAATACAAAATTAATTTTCTCCTTTTTCAATAAATATTTTTTGCTAAGAACTTTTAATGAAATTAATATAATTCAAAAGGACTAATTGGAGGAATAAATTGAAAATTAAATTAAATTAAAAAAAGCTTAAAGATTTTTAATAGATACATACATTTATGTATTTAAGTTTATTTTCCTACAAAATTTTCTACTAATACACTTGTTGGCACACCAGAATTTTCGCGTACCTTACGTAATAATTTTAAAATACATAAACATTTGTCAGATATAATGTATACGCTTTCTTTATATTTTTAAAATCAAAGAAAACTTGCAATCGTAATAGGATGAAAAAAGAATCGAATAGATACGAGTAGATATACAGAAGACTTTATCACGCAAGCGTATTACCTCATACTTGAGAGAGATATTTCTTATGTGTGTTGAAATATTCTAAAATTGTACATTTTGGGAAGAGATGCTATATCGAATTACAATAGAAGAGCATAGACGTTTCAAAAACACACATATTTGGAAATTAATTCAATTTCTTCTTGAGAAGTTTTGTTTTAATTTATTTTTCTATTCATTTATTTTGTATTTATACTTGAGTTATTCATTATTGTTAAAATAAATTGAAACCACAAGGTAGTCAAGATACTAAATTGTTTTATGTCGAAAAATAATCAACTAAAATTTTAAAATCAATTTCATTTAATGAATTTTAGATTCAAACCATTTTTTTTTTTTCAAATCTTAAGAAAAGACAGACAAAATAAAATAAAATTTCAAAACCTTTCTCAACCAAAAAAATGATTATTCTTTGATCGTTAATTAAAAAATTCAATTTTTTCAACAATATCAAATATTAATATCACTTTCATTTAACTTCTTGATTAAGGTTATAATACTTTTGGTTTTTTATTTGGGAAATCTACAGGCTACGAAATTATGCTTGCTATTTGCTTTCAAGTATTTAAGTCTTCTGAATCTTATAACAAACAGAAACAACAAGTAGTAATATAGTAAAATTACTTTTAGTTTTGTATATTTTGCAATACTAAAGTGATTCCCTTAAGATTGAAAATGTTAGGAAAGGATTTGATAGTAGATACCGGTGCACATAAGAAGTTCTGAATATCAAAATGGGAGGCAAACAAAAACTTAATTACTAAACTTAAAAAACTTTAATTTACCAACCAAAATATTTAAACGTATGTGTACATACGTCGTCGGTATACGTCGTCGTTGCATTCAACTCAAGGATAAAATTAAGGATACAGAATGGAAGGAATCTCGCAGACAGATAAAATATTGCATTCCATCATTAAACCTATTAAATGAAAAAACCTTCAATAAATTCAAAAACACAAATATTCTTTTTATATTTACAGGGAAGCATTTGGGCTGAGAACAAACAATACTTGACTTAATATCATATCATAAAGTGCAAAGTCTAGCCCCAAGCTCTCTCAAGTGCTTTTGATTAATTTTCTTGAAGTAAAACTTATTAAAAAAAACTTAAAGAAAAATGCCGAAACCACAAGCCAGCCAAGAGGATGATGATCCCACCCCATACTTGTTTGTTTCTTTGGAACAAAGACGTATCGATCAATCGAAACCATATGACTCGAAGAAGAATTGCTGGATTCCCGATGAGAAAGAGGGTTATCTCTTGGGAGAAATCAAGGCTACCAAGGGTGACATTGTCAGCGTTGGTTTGCCCGGTGGAGAGGTAAACATTTATGTTATTTACTTACATTGGTTTAATAAATAAAAAGAACAAAACAAACATTACAACATACATTACAACATTTATAAACATTTCCATGAAAACATTTTCACTCAATGAAAAAACAATAATCATTAAAATCATAATCACCGCAGATTAGAGAATTCAAAGCTGCACAAGTTCACAAAACAAATCCACCAAAATTCGAAAAAGTCGAAGATATGGCAGACTTAACTATTTTAAACGAAGCGTGTGTTTTGCACAATTTACGACAACGATATTATGCTAAATTAATTTATGTAAGTTCCAAAGATAATAATCTTTTCTTTTTTCTATTTATTTTCCATGAAAAAAAAAGACAAGAGATTTAAAGAAAGATCTGCTCCAACAAGTGAATCCACCAAAATACGAAAAAGCCGAAGATATGTCAAATTTGACATACCTTAACGATGCCTCTGTTTTGCATAACTTGAGGCAGAGATACTACCATAAGTTGATCTACGTAAGTATGCTTTCTATGTTTGTGATGCATTTTGTTCCACTGATAAACAAAAACAAAACTCTAAATTTTGCATTTAAAGCCTTCGAGCCATTAAAACCCTATCCTAATTGATGTTCAAATTTAACTTCCTTAAATCCGCTAACCAAAACAAGCTTAAAAAACTGCTGCTTGAGCAATTTTTCAAGTGGAAACAAAATAAAATAATTTTAAAAAAATGCTTTATCTGGCTTTTTGTTCATGCAGACAAATTCTTAAAATGGTAGCAGCAACTGGAACCTAAAAAATCGGTAAAAAATACCGACCAAATGGATTACAGATCTTAAGCTTGTTTTTTTTTCCTATACAAGAACCTTAAAATTACCAATAAAAAATATGTGTGAACATATCCTGATCCTTTTTACTTTTAAATTGTTTGATAAAATTTTAACAAATGTACGAAAAATCTAATAATATTTAAATTTGCTTCCATATAACAGACATACTCAGGTCTTTTCTGTGTTGCCATCAATCCTTACAAGCGTTACCCCGTATATACCAACCGTTGCGCTAAAATGTACCGTGGTAAGCGTCGTAATGAAGTGCCACCACATATTTTCGCCATTTCTGATGGTGCCTACGTCGCCATGTTAACCGACCACGTTAATCAATCTATGTTGATTACTGGAGAGTCTGGTGCCGGAAAGACTGAAAACACGAAGAAGGTAATTGCCTACTTCGCAACTGTTGGTGCATCAAAGAAGGATGACTCCCAAAAGAACAAGGGTTCCCTTGAAGATCAAGTTGTCCAAACTAATCCTGTTCTTGAAGCCTTTGGTAACGCTAAGACCGTCCGTAACGATAACTCTTCTCGTTTCGTAAGTTCTACAAATTCATAATAACACTATATCTGTATTATACTAATCATATGACTTATTTTCAAATTGAATAGGGTAAGTTCATCCGTATTCACTTTGGACCAACTGGTAAACTTGCTGGTGCTGATATTGAAACTTGTAAGTTAAACAATAACAGTTTTGTTTATTTATTCGAAATATATAAACAATTATTTTTCTTTTCTTATTAAAGATCTGTTGGAGAAGGCTCGTGTCATCTCTCAACAATCGTTGGAACGTTCTTACCACATTTTCTACCAGATCATGTCTGGTTCCGTTGCTGGAGTTAAAGGTATAAAAATCATTTCATTTAAAGAAATCATTCAAAATACATTAACATATTGTAAACATAGTACATACTTTTCTTATTTACCCTCATCTATGTATTCATCAAATCCAATATATTAATGAAAATTTTAATAGCATAGGACAAAGTATTTAAAGAAAAACAGGAAAATTATCAACCATTTTTTTTCATAATTAATTTGACATTTTATTATTATACACTCAATTCTTTAGACGCTTGTCTCCTGTCCAATAACATTTACGACTACCATGTCGTATCTCAAGGAAAAATCACAGTAGCCAGTATCGATGATGGTGAAGAATTCCAACTTACTGATGTAATTTCCAACTTATTTCATTTTTTTTTTTTGTTATTCCAAATCTTTCTTGAGCAATGATTTTATTTTTTGAGAGCCGCAGATCTTTTATAACAGCAAAATATATTAGGAGACACAACATACAATTTTAAACTTAAACTTAACAATATTAGTAATTAGTTGTTTTTGAAACATATATAGTAAATATTTTTTGTTGAGTGCATCGCAACGAAAGTCCAAAAAATGGATTAAGCGTGATTGCCCCCGAAGCTTGTTAAGTATAAAAGTAGAGTACCTACCTACAAACACATTAATCCCTTAAATTGACAGAGGGATATATTTTCAAAAAACATTAGTAATACTAACAAACCCCTACAAAACATAGAGACATATTCTTGATTTATGCAAATCCACAAAAATTGACAGCAGTTTAATGAATCTTTTAGAGCCTATCTATTTTTGGGATACTTTAAACTGGTTGTCATTTAAAAATTCCACTTAGTTTCCTTTTCTTCTTTTTCTCTTTTGTTTAAGAAAATAAAAATGTTTAAAAAAAACTTATTTTGACATAAAATTTAAAACATTTTTATTTAATATTTTTTGTTTTTCGCTTATTTTACAACACAATACATTTCTTCCACACACAAAATACCCCTCCTGTATTTAACAAACGTAGAGATTTGTTTGCTGTCCAACAACATCTACGATTATCGTATAGTATCACAAGGAAAAGTTTCTGTTCAAAGTATCGATGACAGTGAAGAAGCTACTATTACCGACGTAAGAATCGGCTAAAATTTAAATGTTGTAACTGTTTCATATAAATGTGCCTTCCTAAAAAAACACACTTTAAACCAATTATTTGCATCCAAACTTCTATACAAATTTAAAAAGCACTGTCTCTGTTATTTAAGGAAGTTTAAGAAGTTTTATTTTTTTAAATATTTATTTGCAAAATAATAAAAATATTAAATTTTATAATTTTGAATTAAGTTGAAACTTCTTAATGTTCCTTGTGAATTTGCAACACACTTTGCCAACACTCTCTGTCTATGTCTATCTCTCTGTTTTATATTTGCTTAAAATTAAACCTAAGATATAAAATATACTAAAAATGCTTTTGCAAAACTTAACGCTTGCACAGCTTAAAAATTAAAACAATAAAAAGGTATATACATGAAAAACACAATTATGTAGGACTAGGATTAAAGGGTCTTCAAAATATTTTAAAATTGAGGAAACAAAAATAAAAAATTATTTTTCAATAATAAAATAATATCAATATACTATTATATATATTATATTAGAAATGACATTTCTAACGCCAAGAATTGGCGATTATCCTGGAATATGTCAGGGTAAAACAAGGATACCCGGTGTCAACGATGGTGAAGAATTTGAATTAACTGATGTAAGTCGGTGTAAAAATTTAACCAACAAAACAATAAATTCTATTGTTGATATTTCTTCATTCCTTTATACTTTCTATATTCTCCATCAAAAATCCTCAAAATAAATTGTATTTCTTATATATATTATATTTCTTTTCAAAAAAATATCTTTTTGTATATAGGTGATACTATATTTATATTTATACCCACTGATTTTCCGGAATTTCTTTACTATTATTGTAAAAACAATTCTTTCTCTTCCATTATGTAAAGTTAAAAACATAAACATTTTGTAAATAAACTTTTTCGTTTGGAAAGGCTTGTTTTTTGGAAAATTTTTGTTTTCCAACGAGAAAATAGTTTAGCTAGGAGCAGGACTCCATCAATTGAAAAACCTCATTGGCAATAATTTGTGTTTATCAAATAATGACAAAATGACACTGGGATATCTGAGAAACAACTGAGAAAGTTACAAGAAAATCTTACAAAATTTTGTTTCCTCAATTTGAGTTTAAGGATTTTTATAAAAGCCCGCTCCTGGCTTAAATTTGTTATATTTTTATTTTGTATAAAATTTGTATATAATAAACACAAAAATTATCCAATATTCCAATTTTTACAACAGCAAAACACTTTAGAATGTTAGTATATTATTTTGACTTTTGAATTTTAAGACTGCGAAGTAAAACGTAAAAATCAAGATATCTACAAATGTTAAACAAAATTAGAAATTCAGTCTGGTTAGCCAAAATTAAATTAAAAATATATATTTCCAATTCCCGAAAAATCTATACCTACACGAACTTGGAGCTGGATTTAGGTTTTTTCCATTTTACGCGAATGAGTACTTTTCTACGTAGTTTTTTGTTTCACTTGTCATTTTTCGTATCAGAGATCAAAAAAAAATTGATTTCAAATCAAGATTGAATTAATTGAATGTTCCATACACGACAAAATCTACAAAACATCGAAATCAGAGTAAAAAGTTCCATAAAATATGTGTTTCTATCTTTTAAAACTACAAACTGTTTGTAAAACTTATTTAAAACCAAAATTGCAATATTTTATTTAGCCATGTGCTTCCTGTCAGACAATATTTATGATTACGTTAACGTATCGCAAGGTAAAATCACTGTACCAAACATGGATGACGGTGAGGAATTCTCTTTGACAGATGTAAGTTTATCACTCGAATGTGTCAGTTTAAAAATACGAGCAGTATAATTTCACTGTGTCTTTTTTAATATTATTTGTTCTGTTTTATACACCACGAAAAAATGAAAATGAAAATGAAAATTAGAATTTTCATTTTTAATATCCACATCGCACTTTTTTGTAATCCTTTTTTATATTATAATAATGTTATGTTGAATTTGTATTATAATTATTATTATTATTTTATTTATTGATTCGTGTTTCATGCATTTTGATGATGATATGAAGATGTTTGGATCAAAATCAAAAACAACAGAGGAGAATTCCAAGCAATCCGATATTTCAAGATTATGTTTATTTAAACACAAAAATGTTTAAATGTTGAAAAATGCACTTTTTATTCCCCCTATTCCCAACCAATTATTGAGAGGCTAGTTTTGGGTATAAGACTGGTCAACTGCTATATGAAAAATAGTCGGTTATTATACATATATATAAAAATCCTTTGAATGTTAAATTCCACAACCATTTTGTAATATGTTTTATATTTTGTTCTTTTGTTATGTTAGAATTTATTTATATGAATGTATTTTTATTCAATTGAATTCCGGAATAAGCTAAATTTAAATTAAAGAAAGACTTGATGGTTTTTCTTTTTCTTTAAGTTTAGATATTTTTGTTTATTATTTTCTAAAAATTGTGTTTAGTAAGAAGAGTTTTGTTATGGAAAAACAAAAATATATTTAAAAATCCAGCTAAACGGAAAATATGTTTTTTTGTATATGTATAGGTATAGCGTAAAAAGCTTGCTTTGAATATAAAATTTTGTATATTTTAGTAATTTGTATTTTGTAAAATTTGTGTTTGTTTTGTATATTATAGTTTATAAGATCTTGTGTTTGTTGTAATATCCGCATGAAAAGTCTCGTTTTGCTTAAAAAATCTATGCAAACAAAAATCTCTTCAAACAAAAATTTAAAACAAATTTCCCGAACTAATTTTTATTATTTCTTTTTTAAAAACAATTTTAAATAATATAGCAAGCCTTCGATATCTTGGGTTTCACTAAACAAGAAAAGGAAGATGTCTACAAAATTACCGCTGCTGTTATGCACATGGGTGGCATGAAATTCAAGCAAAGGGGTCGTGAAGAACAAGCTGAACAAGATGGTCAAGAAGAAGGTGAACGTGTTGCTAAGCTTTTGGGTTGTGATGTAACCGATTTGTACAAGAACTTGTTGAAACCACGTATTAAGGTCGGTAACGAGTTCGTCACCCAAGGTCGTAACGTCCAACAAGTAACCAACTCCATTGGTGCCTTGTGTAAGGGTGTTTTCGATCGTCTCTTCAAATGGTTGGTCAAGAAGTGTAACGAAACTTTGGACACAAAACAAAAACGCCAGCACTTCATTGGTGTACTGGATATTGCTGGTTTCGAAATTTTCGACGTAAGTATTTCAACAGAAATGAGAAAAAATGAAAACACTTGAGATTGAAGAAAAAACAAAAATTATTTAAAAAAAAAGAATAATTTTTGTAAATTTCTTGCATTTCTTAGTGATTGATGAAAATTTTTTCGATGCCTTTCATTTGGGCAAGAAAATATTTTTATCAGTTTTTCAATTCTTCCTAAAAATAGAATATAGATACACACACAAAATCTATACATGAAAGTGCTAAAGAATTTTAATTGGTCTTACATTTAATGCACCACGAGTATCCCCCGATAAAAATATACGGGACTACAATAATTAAAGCTTCTGGAAAACCTAAGCAAAAATTCATTTTTCCAAATTTGCTAGAAAACAAAATATTTTTGATTAATTGTCAAACTATATACAAACATACATACATAAAAACTTCAAGCTATTGTAGCTTTTCGAGAAAATTAAATATGAATATTAACTTTTATGGAAAACTTATTTAAATCGAAACTATATAAAAATTAATAGTACAACGGTTTTGAGCAATTGTGTATCAATTTCACCAATGAAAAATTGCAACAATTTTTCAACCATCACATGTTCGTTTTGGAACAAGAAGAATACAAGAGGGAAGGTATCAACTGGGCGTTTATCGATTTCGGTATGGATTTGCTGGCCTGTATTGATCTCATTGAAAAGGTGCATATCCTATCCGTTTCAAAATGTTAACTACATGTTTTGTGTATTTAATTCGAAAATTATGTACGATTAATTTTGTTGTTTTCCCACAAAGAAGTACTCAAGAACAAATTTATCAATTGATGGAATTAACGTCGGAAAAATGAAGATAAGTTATTGTGTATAGCACCACCATCACATGTTTTGCATGATTTACACCAATTTCAATATTCACATTATGAAATGATATAAAATTTATTAGCACTTTTTTTTTATTTTAAAATTATTAATTATTTGAGATTGTTGAATTTAAAAAACAAAAAATATGCACAAATTTTATGTTTAGTACAACGGTTTCGAACAATTGTGTATTAACTTCACCAACGAAAAATTGCAACAATTCTTCAACCATCACATGTTCGTTTTGGAACAAGAAGAATACAAGAGGGAAGGTATCGACTGGGCCTTCATTGATTTCGGCATGGATCTTCTCGCCTGTATTGATTTGATTGAGAAGGTATAAAATAAGAATAGAAAACAACTGAAATTAAAGCGCGTTTAAGAAAAACTTACTAATTCCAAAAGCAAAACCTCAAGCAAAAATGTTTTGAAAAACATTGAGGTTGTTATTTACATAATATTATCTACGTTTGTGCCAGCGGAAAGATTTTTCGAAATTTTCGTTTTGTTTGTGACAATTCAATGTATATGTATGATTTTGTGTTAAACCATTCTATAAATTCCCATTCCATTTACCTTTTCCTTCATCCCACATTTAATCCTATTTTTCACCATAAATACCTAAACAGAAGATTTAATATAATCCCTTCATTTTTATTTCCAATCATTTTTGTTTGATTTTCTCTTGAATTCAATTCGATGAAATTGCCTCGTTCCAATACAGTACAATGGATTCGAACAATTATGCATCAATTTTACTAATGAAAAACTTCAACAATTCTTCAATCATCATATGTTTGTACTTGAACAAGAAGAATACCAACGTGAAGGTATTGAATGGACATTCATTGATTTTGGAATGGATTTACAACAGTGTATTGATTTAATTGAGAAGGTACAAAACCTATCAAGACAAGGTTCTATCATCCTATCCAAAAGTATAACTTTAACATCATAAAAATCTCCACATTATAAATTAAAAAACGTATTTTTATTTGTATATAACAAAAAGCTTGCTCACTAATAAAAAACAAAAATTATGCTAAAAATTGCTATATTTTGTTTCAAGGCTTAAATTTTGAAGGTAAGAAAATGTTGACGTTGCTTGATAACTGATAACTAATAAGATCTAAATGCTTTAAATATTTGAAATAAAACTTACTATTTCGTTTATTCTAATACAATTTTTTTTATTTTATTAAAAAAACAGCCTATGGGTATCTTGTCCATCCTTGAAGAAGAATCTATGTTCCCCAAGGCAACTGATCAAACATTCGCTGAAAAGTTGACCAACACCCATTTGGGTAAGTCAGCTCCATTCCAAAAACCAAAACCACCAAAGCCCGGTCAACAAGCTGCTCACTTTGCTATTGGCCATTATGCTGGTTGTGTATCATACAACATCACCGGTTGGTTGGAAAAGAACAAGGATCCATTGAACGACACCGTTGTTGACCAATTCAAGAAGTCTGGCAACAAATTGTTGATTGAAATCTTCGCTGATCATCCAGGTCAATCTGGTGGCGGTGAACAAGCTAAGGGAGGTCGTGGTAAGAAGGGTGGTGGTTTCGCTACTGTCTCTTCAGCCTACAAAGAACAGTTGAACAGCTTGATGACAACATTGCGTTCAACACAACCTCACTTCGTGCGTTGTATTATTCCCAACGAAATGAAACAACCTGGTGTTGTGGATGCTCATTTGGTTATGCATCAATTGACATGTAACGGTGTACTTGAAGGTATCCGTATTTGTCGTAAAGGTTTCCCCAACAGGATGAACTACCCTGACTTCAAGATGCGGTAAGTTAAAATTTGTATTTAAACAATCAAAAAATTATAACAAAACATAGAAGATAGTACATATCTACATATAGAATCAAATTAAGTTGTTCAAGGATTATAGGAAATTTATTTTTAATTTCTTCTTCATTAAATTGTACTTTTAACGTTCATATAGCTACATGATTTTGGCACCAGCTCTCATGGTCGCTGAAAAACAACCAAAGAACGCTGCCGCCAAATGTTTGGAAAGCGTCGGATTGGATCCTGATATGTACCGTATTGGTCACACAAAGGCAGGCGATAAATGAACCTTATAAAAATGTTTTTATTTGTAGATTTTTTTGAAATCCAAATCCATATGTAGTATTGTTTAATTATTGTTTACCAATAGCCTGAAAAATTTTAAGTCAACCACACTTGATTGAGCATTTACCTAGCTTACCAAAAAACAAAAATTATAGTATGAGTGTTGAAACCTGAAACCTTTTGTATTTATATAGATTCAAAACTCCATTTCCAAGTATTTTGTTTTGTTTTATAGAGTAAAATAGTGCTTCCTTTCAAACATCATATACATTTTATAAACATTATCATAAGTCAATTAGTTTTTCTTCGATGTCGACGATCCCTTTATCAATGTCACAATATTCTTTTAGAGATTCATTTCAGATATGATATTCAAATATGGTTTCATTCCAAAAACGATAGCTTTGTACAAAAACCTTAAACAATATTCTTGAGAAACACACTCCCTTCCAGTTAGAGGAGTTCCAAGCATGAGAACGAAATGATTTTCTGATACCGTTCCAAACAGGTTGACTGTTAAAAACCATTTTTCCTGAACAAAACTTTCTTTTTTATTTCATTTTTTTTCCACTTAAAGAGTTATTCACAATGAAAATAATGAAGTCGTAACTGGTTGTGATATTTTATTACTATCAATAAATATTTACAATAAAATTTGCAATTTCAAATTTTATTCTTGGTATTCTCGAGTACCTATACTGTGAATAATTCTTACACTTTTGTTGTTAGACTACAACTCACCTGCATACATATATATTTCTTGTTTTTGAAAATAAAACAAAAATTCCTGGCACTACATTTTTAATAAATGTATTCTCCACTTCTTCGAGCACTTAAGATTTTTGTTTTTATTATTTTTTTTTTTGTTTTGTTTTTCATTTTTCCATGTTTTCTCCTATTTTCTCATTTTACAGGTACCAAATCCTTTGCCCCGCACAAATCAAAGATCTGCCTGATCCTAAAAAGGCCGCTAAGGTCATTCTTGAGTCAACTGAACTCGATGCTGATTTTTACCGTCTTGGACACACCAAGGCATGATTCCTTCTTTTTTCAATTGTTTGCCAAAGAAAACATAATTCTTTGCTTCTGATTTTTCTTGTTTTTGAATTGAATTGAATTGAATTGAATTTTTGCAATCCAAGATTAACCTTTGGATATTTTTCTGTGCAACAAAAATACTTCAAGCAAAGTTACACACAAAATAATTCGAAGGTTTAACTTTATGATACAATAAAAATCTTGGATTGCCTGCAACATTGCTTAAATGAGTTGCCCATAAAAACAAAAATACTTCAATACGCAACGGACGCAACATATCATCCCTTTTTACACATCTATTCTTTTGAATCAAATTAGAACCTCTTTTTGTAAAGAAGATTTGAATCAAATTTCATAATTATCAAATCAAATTACATTATCCATCATATATTCTCCAAAGTAGAACCGAATCCCATCATTGTTTTTGTTTTAGTCAACATAGTAGATTTTGAAACCCTTATACAGAAAATATACTATGTAGAAAAGAAAAATATTTAACATAAAATAGGTTGATTCTATTAAAGAAATCGTTTTGGTTTGATAAGCATTATACTAATCATAATTTAAATCATCATTAGTTACCAAATCATGTGCCCAAAGTTAATTAAGAACGAACCTAAGGAGAAAAAGGCTACTGAAATCATCCTTAAATATATTGACTTGCCTGAAGATCAATACCGTATGGGTAATACAAAGGTACACACAACCACACCTACCTACACAATACATACTAAATGTGCTATACAAAACACACACAAATCACCAAAAACACAAAACACCATCATTTTAACTCATTTTCATTATCGAAGCACTAAGAAACGTTTTATCCCCATATGTTCCTTTATTTTGCAATATTGAATGTTTAAAAATAATGCTTATTAAATATTCCAATGTTTTTGAAATCAACTAACTGTGCATCCGTCAAAAAAAAAAAAAGAAAAGTGTTATGCTAAGTTAGTCAAAGTCCAAAAGCAAAACTTGATTAACTTTCCATAACGCGTCATCTATATTTTGAAAAACTTAAAGACATCATCTAACAATGAAAACCAAACAATCGCACAAAATAATATAGGTGTTCTTCCGTGCTGGTGTCCTGGGTCAAATGGAAGAGTTCCGTGATGAACGTCTTGGTAAGATCATGTCCTGGATGCAAGGTTGGGCCCGTGGTTACTTGGCTCGTAAGGGCTTCAAGAAACTACAAGAGCAACGTGTTGCCCTTAAGGTTGTCCAACGTAACTTGCGTAAATACTTGCAATTGCGCACATGGCCATGGTACAAATTGTGGCAGAAGGTTAAGCCTCTTCTTAACGTCAGCCGTGTTGAAGATGAAATTGCCGTAAGTATAATATATATATATTTAGCTTCTTTTATTATGAAGCTTTTCGGTGGTTCGGTGGTTATCTATTGATTCGCATATACGCATAATGGAATCATGATCATGGATCAATCCTTAGATAATGTTAACGTGATTTTAAATAGCTTTTCGACTTCTTCCAAATATTTCCTAGAACTGGCAGTCGGCCAAAATTTGTTAGTTGATTGTATGATCAGATGTCAGAAGATTTATAAACATTTAGTTAGAAGAAGAATATTCCAATTGTTTTCCATTTAATTGATACTTTTCCAAAATTTTACAAACGGATATTTAGATGAAGGTATAATTCAAATCAATAATTTTTTGGTCTCTGTTATGCTTTCTTAAGATTCAAAATTATCAATTTTGTGCTTGCCATATATACATATATTTAGTTAGCATGATATTTCTTCAACACTATCAAAACCCCAATTAAACCAATATGTTTGAAACAGCTACATTGAAAGCTACTTCCTCTATTTTTACAAACTTTATACGAAATATGAATTCATAATTGTATATATTATCAAATGCAAAGCAATGCACATCACATACAAATATATCTAAAGAATATTAAAAATATAAAATGGTGCAAGTGCGGGAAAACAATTTCCACCTGTCCAATTAGTCACATCAAGGAAAAGTTTAAAAAAATAAAATTAAATTAAAATATTCTTATGACACATTCCATAGACTGCGAATTGAATAATTGAAATCTTATTTTTAAGATTCACACAACTAAATTAAATTTATTTTTAGAAAAAGTAAAAAAAAAAAAAAAGTATTTACCTAACGAGTACTTTCGCTACTCTGTAACCAACTGAAAATGTTAAACCACTCAAAAACCTGACTGGGTCAGAATATTTATAGGATACAAAAAATACATATAATCATATCTTTCTATAAACGATTTCTAATCCCCAAATGGTTTTGTTCGATTTGAATTCTGTAATGTAAATTTTTTAATTTTGTTTTATAAAAATAGAAATCTTTTTTGTATGAGGAAGTGTATAAGGAAGTCTTTAAAGCAGCGCAAAAGTGTTTATATCATTACCAATGCGCACTCCACGAACTCGTTAATAGATACAAAACTATTTTTAGACGAAATGGTTTTTAAAGATTTTCCAGTTTTTCTTTTCTAATTGTTTCCAACTTCTTGTACTATGTTTTTTTCTTTTTTTTAAGTAAAATTCTACATAAAATAATCTTAAAAGAATAACAATGTTACTCAGAGATTTAAAAATATCTGGAAGTAGCAAATTTTTTGAAAGCTTCTTCGATCGATCATACTCGATCGAAACTTCGCTGACTTATTAAATTGTATTTTTGAAAACGATTCATCATCTTATAGAGCAAAATATTATAATTATGAAGCAATATATATGTACATATGTATATACTACACATGTTTCCTTGCAGATACTTTATTTTCAAAAAATTCTTTTTTGCAACGCCAATAAAATAAAATTAATCGTTCTCATTAAATTCAAACACATGCCTTAAAATTAAATCAAATTAATACATATTAATGTATTTAAAAGAGGTGCAATAAATTGCTTCTTACAGAGCCTTCAGTGCTTGTTTCCTATTGGCTATCAAGCGATGATTAAGTTTGAAATGATGAATATGACGAGGGGAGACTGCCTCAATTTTTATTTTTTTTTTAAATGGTACCTTCCCCACCCATAATCACTTAATTAGAACTATGACTACTACATACAAAATAATTTCATCAATTTAATTTTCTTCGTCTGCAATTGCTTTCCCCAGGAGCAATCATATTCAATAAATTTGTAATTAATATGATTTTTATGCACAGAAAATTGTTGTAGTGTGATGTGGTGTGGTGGGGATAAAATGTATCTTTGAGATACATAGATATACCTATACTCTCAAAAAGTACATAGGTAAATATATTTGTATACCATCAAGTACATCTACAGCTCTAGATGAGTAATTTGCAATATTTTTGGTCAAAAGGAACAACAATTTTTTTTGAAAAACTTACCTGAAGCACTCCGTGAGAGTGTTAATCTATCTTTGCCTCGACTACAGGGCACACATCGAAGTGAAATCTACGAAGCAGCAACATTCCAGTTGTTGAGCATCCATCAGCTAGCTAATCGCACCTAGTTAATTGAAAAGAATTTGAATAAATTGTAGTTAGTATTTTATTATTTTCCAAATACCAAAAAAACAAAATCAACAACTTAATTATTATTATTATTTAAAAAATAAGTGATTTTTAAATGCGAAAAAGAAAATTATTTCAACGGTCCAACGAACATACGATTTAGAATTTTAAAATTTTAGTGATTTTAAAATCAAGTTAATAAACGACTTTAAGAGAAGTTTTTGTAATTCAATTCAATCAAATAATTAAAAATGGCCGACGAAAGTGAATCGCAACCACCATTAGCGAAAAATGAAAATGAATCGAATTCAGAAGTTCCAATCGATACTAATGACGTGAAATTACAGAGGCTCGAAGAGAAGGCAAAGAAGGCTGAAGAAGCTTTGGGAGCTGAAGTTAAGGTCCGCAAGGAGTTGGAAGGCCTCAACGCTAAGTTGTTGGCTGAAAAGACTGCCCTTTTGGATTCATTGTCAGGTGAAAAGGGTGCCCTTCAAGATTTCCAAGAAAGGTGTGCCAAGCTTACTGCCCAAAAGAACGACCTCGAAAACCAATTGCGCGTAAGTAAATAGTTATTATACCTAAAATATCATAATGACCATATTAAAAGAGCATTGAATCTCTTTTAAAAATAATTAATTTACCTTAAATTTTATGCCATAAATCTTTTGGTAAAAATATCAATTATTATCAATCATGCAAAACAAATGAAAAACAAAATTTCAACCCCACACTTGAGCGTCTAAATATAGAACCCATCATTTTACATTATTTTTAGGACATTCAAGAACGTTTGTCCCAAGAGGAAGATGCCCGCAACCAACTCTTCCAACAAAAGAAGAAGGCCGACCAAGAGATCTCCGGCTTGAAGAAGGATATTGAAGATTTGGAATTGTCCACCCAAAAGGGAGAACAAGACAAGGCTACCAAGGATCACCAAATCCGCAGCTTGAACGATGAGATTGCCCACCAAGATGAACTCATCAACAAGTTGAACAAGGAAAAGAAAATGCAAGGAGAGACCAACCAAAAGACTGGTGAAGAACTCCAAGCTGCCGAAGACAAGATCAACCATTTGAACAAGGTTAAGGCTAAGTTGGAGCAAACATTGGACGAACTCGAAGATTCATTGGAACGTGAGAAGAAATTGCGCGGTGATGTTGAGAAGTCCAAACGTAAGGTTGAAGGTGATTTGAAATTGACCCAAGAAGCCGTATCAGATTTGGAACGCAACAAAAAGGAACTCGAACAAACAATCCAACGCAAGGACAAGGAACTCTCATCATTGACTGCTAAATTGGAAGATGAACAATCTGTTGTCGGTAAATTGCAAAGACAAATCAAGGAATTGCAAGCCCGCATCGAAGAATTGGAAGAAGAAGTCGAAGCTGAGCGTCAAGCTCGTGCTAAGGCCGAGAAACAACGTGCTGATTTGGCTCGCGAATTGGAGGAATTGGGTGAACGTCTTGAAGAAGCCGGTGGTGCTACATCAGCTCAAATTGAATTGAACAAGAAACGTGAAGCTGAATTGAGCAAATTGCGTCGTGACTTGGAAGAGGCTAACATTCAACACGAATCGACATTGGCTAACTTGCGCAAGAAGCACAACGACTCTGTTGCTGAAATGGCTGAACAAGTTGATCAATTGAACAAATTGAAGGCTAAGTAAGTATTTTTCCCTGCAGTCAATGTGGATTTCCTCTTTTATTTTCAGGTATTATGTGTAATACTCGCGGTCTTGTCTTGTTTAGAAGTGAAATAGCTAATGTAGGCTAAAAATAACTTCGAATTTCAAAATTAATATTCTCTTAAAGATATTTTTTCATACACATTGTTTTAAAAAAATCTCTACATATAGAAGATATATGTAGACTTATTGGAAGTTCATTGGCAAAGGATAACCAAAACATTTGCTTCGAAACCAGGATAAAAAATGTCGATGGCAAAAATGTTTAATGTTCTTTTTCAAACAAATGCCCTTTCTGAGAAAGCTCTTAGGCTCGATTCTAAAATAGAATTGTAATTTTTAAAAGTTAAATAGCTCTCACGTTAATATGTTAATGTCTGTTCCAGTGTTTTTTGTTTCAAAATTTGTACCCCAATTCTTCTAATTAATTCTTAAAAATTTGAATAAACCATATAGGGCTGAACACGATCGCCAGAGCTGCCATAACGAATTGAATCAAACTCGTGCCGCATGTGACCAACTTGCTCGCGAAAAGGTAAACTTCACAAACATCAAACTTACACAAAAATGAACTTCTGTGAATTTAATTTGTTTCTCGTTTCAACTTTCACAACAACAACAAAGAACTAAAAAATAAAACACACATTTTGCATTCAAAATATGTCGCATGAGTCCGTCTTGTGCTCAAAACAAAACGTTAAAATAATTTTATGTATCTGTCCCCTTTAATTTTAAATCCCCACAAAACACATTCCTCTCATACTTGACTTGAAAGGAACAACACAAAAATAAACTAGAGATCTAAAACTATGATCAGTCTTCAGATGAATGGAAATGGACATTTTTATATAATTATCCCAAAAACAAGCATCGAAATGAGTATTTAACACTATTAAAACCAACTTTTTTCTATAAGCATTGTGTTTGTGTTTAACACTTTTAACCTAAACAAACAAAAACATTTATTTCCTTAGGGCTGAAAAGGAGAAGGCCCAATACTACGGTGAATTGAATGACCTCCGCGCCGGTGTTGATCATCTCGCAAACGAGAAGGTATTGAAAAGAAGCAAACAAACAACAAATTTTAGATTATTTGCAAATGTTGTGCAATTATTGATATCGCATCGCTGTATATATATTTTGCTGAAATCGCTGTTTAAATTCGCCTAGTTTATTGCCGATGATCCAAAATGAGAAGAAATGGATGAAGCTCCAACACTTCAGCTCTAAAATTTTAAAATATTAAATGATTCCAATATCCTAGCTTAAAATCCTCTAATGCAGTCTCGAACTATTTCCCTCTAACACAACTTTTAACTTACATATATTTTCCTCAAGAACTTTTGACTTCTAACCATTGCTTGCTTTGTTAAGTTAGTAAAAAAACACACACAACACATAAACTAAAAATGTCCTTATTTAAAATGAAATGCTAATGAATTTTTGAACAATCTGTAGGCTGCCCAAGAAAAGATTGCCAAGCAATTGCAACACACCCTCAACGAAGTACAATCGAAATTGGACGAAACCAACAGGACTCTCAACGATTTCGATGCCTCAAAGAAGAAGCTCTCCATCGAAAACTCCGACTTGTTGCGTCAATTGGAAGAAGCCGAATCACAAGTATCACAATTGTCCAAGATCAAGATTTCCCTTACCACCCAGCTCGAAGACACCAAGAGGTTGGCCGATGAAGAAGGTCGCGAACGTGCCACACTTTTGGGTAAATTCCGTAACTTGGAACACGATTTGGACAACCTCCGCGAACAAGTCGAAGAGGAAGCAGAAGGCAAGGCTGACTTGCAACGTCAACTCAGCAAGGCTAATGCCGAATCACAAATCTGGCGCAGCAAATACGAGTCTGATGGTGTCGCACGCTCAGAAGAATTGGAAGAAGCCAAGAGGAAGCTCCAAGCTCGTTTGGCCGAAGCCGAAGAGACCATCGAATCACTCAACCAAAAATGTGTTGCTCTCGAGAAGACCAAGCAACGCCTGTCTACCGAAGTCGAAGACTTGCAATTGGAAGTTGACCGTGCCAGCGCTATTGCCAATGCTGCTGAAAAGAAACAGAAGGCATTCGACAAGATTATTGGAGAATGGAAACTCAAGGTCGACGATTTGGCCGCCGAGTTGGATGCATCACAAAAGGAATGCCGCAACTACTCCACCGAATTGTTCCGTCTCAAGGGAGCCTACGAAGAAGGCCAGGAACAACTTGAAGCCGTCCGTCGTGAAAACAAGAACCTCGCTGATGAAGTTAAGGACTTGCTCGACCAAATTGGTGAAGGTGGCCGCAACATCCATGAAATTGAAAAGGCACGCAAACGTCTTGAAGCTGAAAAGGATGAACTCCAAGCTGCTCTTGAAGAAGCTGAAGCTGCTTTGGAACAAGAAGAAAACAAGGTACTCCGTGCTCAACTTGAGTTGTCTCAAGTACGTCAAGAAATTGACCGTCGTATCCAAGAAAAGGAAGAAGAATTCGAAAACACCCGCAAGAACCACCAACGCGCACTCGACTCCATGCAAGCATCTTTGGAAGCCGAAGCCAAGGGTAAGGCTGAGGCCCTTCGCATGAAGAAGAAGTTGGAAGCTGACATCAACGAACTTGAAATTGCTTTGGATCATGCCAACAAGGTGAGTTTTTTTAATACTATACTTTTAAAGACTATGTTGCATGACGCTTGTGTTTTTTTCTTTTCTTCTTTTCATAGGCTAACGCCGAGGCCCAAAAGAACATCAAACGTTACCAACAACAACTCAAGGACATCCAAACTGCCCTCGAGGAAGAACAACGTGCACGTGATGATGCCCGCGAACAACTTGGAATCTCTGAACGTCGTGCCAACGCCCTCCAGAACGAGCTCGAAGAATCCCGTACTCTTCTTGAACAAGCTGACCGTGGCCGCAGACAAGCCGAACAAGAATTGGCCGATGCTCACGAACAACTCAACGAAATTTCAGCCCAAAACGCATCCATTTCCGCCGCCAAGAGGAAGTTGGAATCCGAACTTCAGACACTCCACTCCGATTTGGATGAATTGTTGAATGAAGCCAAGAACTCCGAAGAGAAGGCCAAGAAGGCTATGGTTGATGCTGCCCGTCTTGCTGATGAACTCCGCGCTGAACAAGATCACGCACAAACACAAGAAAAACTCAGGAAAGCACTTGAACAACAAATCAAGGAATTGCAAGTCCGATTGGATGAGGCTGAAGCCAACGCCCTTAAGGGAGGCAAGAAGGCCATCCAAAAATTGGAACAACGTGTCCGCGAATTGGAGAACGAATTGGACGGTGAACAAAGGAGACACGCCGATGCCCAAAAGAACCTCCGCAAATCAGAGCGCCGCATTAAGGAATTGTCCTTCCAGTCTGAAGAAGACCGCAAGAACCACGAACGCATGCAAGACTTGGTAGATAAATTGCAACAAAAGATTAAGACATACAAGAGGCAGATCGAAGAAGCTGAAGAGATCGCTGCCTTGAACTTGGCCAAATTCCGTAAGGCTCAACAAGAATTGGAAGAAGCCGAAGAACGTGCAGATTTGGCCGAACAAGCAATCAGCAAATTCCGTGCAAAGGGACGTGCTGGTTCAGTCGGTCGTGGTGGAAGCCCAGCGGTAAGAATTTTTTAATTTATTCTTTAAAAACATTAACTTTATATATATATAAATATTCTTTATAAAATATTTATAATGCTTTCATAATTTGAATGACAAACAAAATTCCCAAAATTTATAGGCACAACAATCGGCTATGAAATTAAAAATTGAGAATTTATTGCAAAGAGAATTGTAGACCATCTTCCAACTAGCACTTAAATCTTCTACTAGTTCTTCAACAACTACTACTTCTTTCACCAATCCAAAAATCCAAAACTCAAAATATCAATAGCTCAAAAATCCATCATTCAAATAACAAAAACAAAAAATGTACAAATCAATCGATTCTCAAGCAAAATATAAATCCAAACAATTCTCTACTTTCTTACCTCAGCTAACAACGCCTAAGAGTGGCCGCAAGAGTGCGCTGGAACTATAAATAACTCACAAAATTTCTCATTCAACACTCTCTTTCTCTCTCTTTCATTACATTTGTAAGTGCAAAAAGATAAAACTGGCCGGGTCGGGCCGCTACTGTTGTTTGATTATGCCGTCTTGTGTGATGGATGTTCAAGTGACGTTTCATTGATTTTTGTTTTGTTTACATTTTTACAAATTTGTTAAATTATACATTTTTAAGAAATTAATTTTGTTTTGTTCACAATGCTCATTTAAAAAAAATTAAAAATATTAACTGCCAACATGACAGTTGGCAGTTCCTGAGCAATTCATTAACAGTGACATAAAAACCACAGACCCCACTGTATTGTTCATTATTTTATTGTTGATTGTTGAAGCACCACACAACGTGCATTTTCTTTTACAGAAACCACAATTAAATATACATTTTTAAATTGTTTGTTAATTTACACACAATAGAGTCACAAAAACAACAAAAAAAAAACTATTCACATTCGTTCTACAAATTTGTTTGCATGTTTTATTAGATTTGATTTCGTTATGTTACTTTTTAGTTTTGAATTATTAATTAAACATACTTAATAATACTCTTTCTAATTTTACAGCCCCGAGCGTCCGTTAGGCCACAACTTGACGGTTTGGCTTTCCCACCCAGATTCGACCTTGCTCCAGAAAACGAATTTTAAATGCCATTTAATTTATTTATAATTAATTAATTATGTTAATTTTAACAAAAAGAAAAATATTTTAATTATTTTTTCTAGTATTTTTCAATTTTATTCTTTAATTTTGATTTTGATTTTAATATTTTGTTTTTGAATAAAGTAACTTCGAACGACGGGAAAACCAACAAAAATTAATAATTTTTTATGCACATTAAAAACAAACGACATTTACATAAATCAAAAATAAAAACGTTTTCGTTGACAAAAAAAAAGGCTATTTTACCTAAACCTATGTATTTATTATTTTTATACGATTAAACCCGTCATCTTAAAAATTAACTAGGACTTGTCGTCGTCGATGGGAGAGCATACATCAACATATTTTTATTTCTTATTTTTATTTATATGTAAAAGAAACAAAACAAAAACACACACAACACTAATGGAGCTTATGTTACATTATTATTTTTAATTTATCGAAAATACTTTATTTAATTTATAAAATAAAAAATATACAAAAAAGGAACAAAATAAATGTAAATCAATAAAAAAAATATTTTTGTAATTATTTATTGTTACGGTGATTTGAAATTTTGGGCAAATTGATTTGTAGCCGGATTTGTTGGACAATTTTCCAAATTGGTAATTCTCATAGGCTTTTTTGGTATTGCAAAAATAACTCAACCATTCCTGTGTGCGAGTAATGTTGCCAGGGATGTGGGGGACCTACAGTTTTGAGCCGAATCCGAAAAGAACTTTAGATGGCACAGGCAGGGATTGAACCCCAGACCTCTGGCATGACATTCCTACGCACTTACGATCATGCCACGAGTACTATTTTCCCAACAACGTTATGACGGTTGCTCTGACGTCTTCTTCGGGGGATAGGTTAGGTTAGATTAAAGTGGCTTTCCGTGATGGAGCAGGACACACTTAGGCCAGTTTAATGGCCCATTGTGATACCACATAAATCTTGAGGTTTTCTTCTAAACTAGTTTCAGTCCCTTACGAAACGCGAAAGACTGATTACGTTCGCATGACTGAGATCGTTGTAGAAGAATTATCCTAGGTAATTCTTGCGTTTTTGAGCTAGAGCAGGGCATTTACAGAGGCGGTGAAGAACTGTTTCCTCCTCTTCCTCATCCATACAGCTTCTGTAAAAAGAATTTGAGAATGAGCCTAGCCGCGTGACATGCTTTTCTATAAAACAGTGGCCGGTTATGGCACCGATTATCGAGATTATACGCGATCTGATTAGAGATAGAGAGCACTTAGAGCGCTTTAAATCTATTGTAGGCCAGATGTTTTTCGTGACCTGACACGTTGTGATGTTATTCCACATGATGTTTGCCTTCTTCATAGCAATACTTTACATGTAGCGATTAGTATGCCAGAATTACCCAAACGTGGTAAAATGGCTTGTACTGTACTGGCGAGTTCCGCCCTACAATTTCCTGGAATGGCCGGCACCCAGTAAAGGTGAATATTAAACCTTTGTGCCATCTCCATGAGAGATGATCGACATTAATGAACTGTTATACAATTTACAAAGACAGATTGCAGAGATTTGATAGCGTCCTGACTGTCTGAGAAAACACGGATACCAGATGTTAATATGACGGTGTCTTTAAGCCAGGACAACACTTCATTTATCACCCAAATTTCTGCCTGGAATACACTACAACGCACGGTGGGAAGGCGGAATAAGAGACTTAGTTTCAGTCATTCAGAGTACACACCTCCACCAACCCCTCCATTTCTTTTTGAACCATCGGTGTAAAATGGATTGACTCATCTTCCAGGAATGACCTATTCTCCCAAAAAGATCTGGAAGGTATACATCTGGAACTTTCTGTCGAATTGCAGGGTTAGGGGATGGTGTAGTCTGTGTGCTTTAGAATTGATTCTAAATACTTAAGAATTACGGAGTGGCAAATGTTGTTGTTAACCCACTGAAGCTTTGTGCTTTGAATAGCAGAGCATGCAGCTATTTGTTTGCTTAGTATTTCAAGAGTTGTAAGGTAGAGTAGGCTATCCAGTGCCGCAGATGGGGTCGTGCGAAGTTATCCGCTTATACAGACAAGCTAAACATTTGACTTTATTTAGCTTGTCGCGGTTCATAGCGTTTTCTAAATCAATGCACCATATTGCCACACCCAACATTAAAATCGGTCTGATTACCGATGTGCATAACCAATGCGTTATTCGGGGTCGTAAGTCTCATTTATTACCAATAGCTTTTTTGCAAGAAAAGAGAGCTACAGTAGCTTTTTTCAATCTTTCTTTTATATTAAGTTTCCAATTTTGTATTTAAAATAATACCCAGATATTTAGGCTCGTCTGAGAACTTTGATTGTACACCTTAAATAAAGGAGGGGTTAACATAAGGAATTTTGTAATCTCTCGAAAAAAGGAATAAATCGGTTTTGTATGGGTTTACACCCAGTCCACACCGACCAGCCCAAAGTATTAGTTTGTCTTAAGCATTTTGAAAAAGTTCTTTTAGGGTGTTAAGATGCTTTCCTGAGACTGCTTTAGCAACATCATCTGCATAGGTAATCACTCTGAAATCCTACGCATTTAGGGGATGTTTTTATTTAGAAAAATAAGGAATATATTTTTGGTTTTAAACAAATAAATTCATACAAAGGCCTTCAAAATACTACTTACAACAGGTGGAATTTTAAGTGGTTGGCCATTCGTTGTTGTAGAATTGTTGTGCCAATGAATGTAGCAAAGATTGCATGTTTAGTCCATTAAAGTCTATTTTA
Organism: Eupeodes luniger; assembly: GCA_951509635.1. NCBI lineage: Eukaryota > Metazoa > Arthropoda > Insecta > Diptera > Syrphidae > Eupeodes > Eupeodes luniger. The sequence continues at coordinate 49,184,023 of OX608075.1, read as the reverse complement.
TAAACTATGCCTGAGCGGCGATCCTTGTGTGTTTTCTTCTTCAGCCGGATAAATAGAGAAGCGAATGGTCTGATTTCACTACTTATATGCTAAGTTGACTTCGGGATGGCTTTTTGCCATTTTCACCTTAGAGGCTATAAAAACCAACTTCACTCTAGTAGTTTTCCACAAATCAATTTTTCAGCCGAAATGAGCTGCGATCACACCGCCCATAAAAAACATTCATCACGGTTAGCTCATCGGCTTAGCCAAAAAGCAATAGTGAAACTGGTGCAACAAATTTAAGGTTTTTAAAGTTCAGTAAACACAAGAACTCAAGACGGACGATCACTAATATCCTCGTTCCTCGTATCTTTCACGAGTTGGCCCTTGAAATGCATCATAATGATCCAGATTTCTATCAAAAAAACATATGTACATATTTATAGCAGAATTGTCGTTGAATAAACTGGCGTTTCCTGTCCATATGAATTCTTGAAGAGGTGATAACAATGGGGTCACTGAGGTTTTGTGATTTTCGACTTCGTTCGAGCTCCAAGTTTGTAAGGGCATCAAATGGAAGTCAAGCCTCTTTTTTTTTAGAAACTACTATGTTTTTGTCAACATTACATGATCAGACCTTTAATATCTCACGCATGACCATTTTTTTAAGAAAAATGTTCATATATCCAAAGTTTAAACGGGTATGTATATCAATATTCCTCTAAAATCATCTTCATCTGCTATCGATAAATCAATGAAGCCAGGACTAAAAATGGACCAAAATAAAAAAACATATTTTTAATTTAAAAAAAAAGAGGCTGGGATGCGACGCACACTAATAACTTCCCATCCCGTCTGTCTATTTGTCTTGCTTAAAAGTTTGTAGGTTTTCGTGTTGTGTTAAAAAAGTTGTTAGTTGAATTATTCTTACAATAAAAAAAAACTACTGAATATCGAAAACAATATTTTCTGTGAAATAAAGAGAGTTTGAAGACAATATCTTTAATTTTTAAAAGCTTTTTGAGTCGTAAGTAAGGTTTTAGTATTGTTTTCTTTTAAGTTTTTATGTTTTGTAAAAAAACTGTCAATTCGATTTTTCTCAAAATTTTACTGAATGTTAAAAGAATAATTTTTTAAAAGATAAAAGTAATTTAAAGCTAATATCGCAAAGTTTTACAAAGATATTTGAGCCGAAAATCAATTTTTACCAACTTTTATTAATTTTTTTGTTTAGATTTTTATTTTTTCTAAAAAAAACTGTCAATTCGATTTTTCTAAAAATCTTTCAGAATGTTGAAAACAATATTTCTTATAAGTTAAAATTAGTTGGAAGCCATAATCTCAAATTTTTGAAAAGATATTTGAGTCGAAAATCAATTTTACCAACTTTTGTTAAATTTTCTTTTAAGTTTTTATTTTTTGTAAAAAAAAAACTGTCAATTCGATTTTTCTCAAAATTTTACTGAATGTTGAAAACAATATTTTTTAAAAGATAAAAGTAGTTTAAAGCTAATATCTCAAAGTTTTAAAAAGATATTTGAGTCGGAAATCAATTTTTACCAACTTTTATTAAATTTTTTGTTTAGATTTTTATTTTTTCTAAAAAAAACTGTCAATTCGATTTTTCTAAAAATCTTTCAGAATGTTGAAAACAATATTTCTTATAAGTTAAAATTAGTTGGAAGCCATAATCTCAAATTTTTGAAAAGATATTTGAGTCGAAAATCAATTTTTACCAACTTTGAGTAAAGTTTTGTTTAGGTTTTTATTTTTTATAAAAAAAATTGTCCATTCGATTTTTTTCAAAATTTTACCAGATGTTAAAAACTTTATTGTTCGTGGCTCAAAATTGTTTTGGAGATAAAATCATTTTGTATTCTTAAAATTTTCGAGGTGACACATTTTTTTTCAGTTTTTTTTTATTTATAAGAAAACCGTTAGTTGGATTTTTTTCAAAAAATATACTTGTTTGGTATCACGTTACAATATATTATACAAAATTTAATTCAAGTCTCTAGCGTTTTTGGTTCGTAAGATATTAAGGGTTAACCAAAATGTTCACCTTTTTTACTTGCGACATATAGGAACTATATGGCAAGTTTTGCATTCGTGCAAAATTTCGAACTCGAGATTTTAATCAAACATGATATTACGATGGTAGAGCAGTCGAAAAAAGTGGGTCCCGCTATTCCGTCCGGTCAATTTTGTCTGTCTGTCCACGCTCCTTAAGCCTAAACCATTGGGTCGATTGAGTTCAAACTTGGAAGTTAAGGTTTTGAGCAGATTTGCGTTAGGCGTTTTTTTCATTTTTTTTTAATATCAAAACTAACAGTGGCCCCCATACAATTTTTTTGGTCAAAAAACGAAAATTCGCATTTTCTCAAAAACAAACCGATAGATTTTTTTTTAATTTTCTCTAAAATTTTATTTTTTAACTTGGTTTCTTTTAATAAGAAAAACATATTTTTGTATTGCTCAGGAAAGGTACCGCTCATAGAACCGTTTTTTTGTTTTTTAATTTTCTCAGCAACTTTTGAACCGATTTCAATCATTTTTTTTTCTGAACGAGCTCTTATATTGCCTTAACAATATTTGATTATCATAAGTGCAATTTTTTATTGTTTGGATTTTTAAAAAAATATTGAAATTTTTTTTTTCAAAATTCTATATCTCAAAAACGGGTGAACATTTTTTTACGAAATTGAAATATAGAGCGTATATTTACAATCACTAAACAACTGCATACCAAAAATATTTTTAGAACAAAATTGAAAAATTTTATATATAAAAAATTAATTTAAAAAAAAACCGCTCTAACGATTTTCAAAAAAAAAAATTGAAAAATCAAGGTTTTTTTATTTATAAAATGGCTTTTAAATTTTTGAAGACAAACTTATTTTTCAGGTAAAATTTTGAATCTTAAATTAGTTTTTTTTAAATTATTTTAACTGTATTAAATGTAACCCCCTCCCAAAAAATTGAAAAATGGAGGTTTTTTCGACAAATCAAATGGCATATACATATATCTTTGAAGACAAACTTATTTTACAGGTATATTTTTAAATATTATATAGATACTTATTTAAACAGACTCTTTGCATACAGGAGCAATAGTTCGTGCGACCAGTCGTGCACTTTATTTTAAACTGCTATGGTAAAAAAAAACGCCCACGCAATTTTCTTGAGAGCCCTTTCTGCATCTTTCTGCCTTTTTATCTGTATAACAAAATTTATTTGAAGTCGATATCTCTTCTGGTTCTTGAGCTATGGACAACGAAAAAAACGTCGCGAACGTACGGACGTACAGACATACGGACGTACGGACCGGACATACGGACGTACGGACATACGGACGTACGGATGTACGAACATACGTACACACGCACGCACAGACATTTTTCTAACAATCTTTTATTTCGACTCTAGGGACCTTGAAACGTCGAGAAATGTAAAAATTTTCAATTTGACAAATCGGACCCATTACAATAACTTCCTATAGGAAGTTAAAAAAACAAAACATAACAAAGTAATAACTTTTCTTTAAAAAACATATTTTATTTTTGACATTCTTATAATGAAAATATGTACATTGTACATACATACATTACAATTTTTATCATTTATTATTCTAATAGTGTACCTTTACGCATTTTATAATTCCCATTTAATATTTTTAAACCCAAAACAGAAAATTACTTTCCCGAACCTGGTGGTATTTTGTTTGGTTTGATTCTTAACAACTGCTTATGCTGACCAATAATGTGTTCTAAATATCTTATTTCTCTCAATTCTCCCTTAAACTCACTCAATGTCTCATAAAGGGCAGGATAAAGTTGGGGCAAAATTCCGTGATCCAAAGTTGGAAATAAATGATGAAGTGCATGGTCACCAAAATGTGTCAAAGTTAAAAATTGCGATCCTTTCAAATCACTTCGATCAGTAATGGTGTCAACTTGGAACAACCCCCAATCTCTGTCCTCTCGAACTGCATCTCCATCATGGTAAATTTCGGGTTCATGATGTGCAGCATTCAATCCAATTGCAGCAAAGCAAAAACTTCCAACCAAGTTCAAAAAGAGCCACTTCTTTATCACCATGAACAGACTTAGATCAGACAAAATTAACATTGTTAAGGGAATGCTCAGACCTATTATATCATGCCAGTACATTATGTTGCGGCGTTTCAAAGAATATGTTATCCTAAAAATAAAATTTACATTCATTAACTTGTAAGAAGAACGTCAAATAATATTCTCTATAAATTACCTCACAACTATTTGGCTTAAAAATGTTAGCATATAAACAACCGGTCCAGCCAAAATTGAGAAATATCTTTGGAAGTTAGTTTTAAAGTACTTGCTTGGCAACCAACAAAGGAAAGGCTCAAACATTGACAATTCCAGGTCAAGTAGTGAATTCGGGTATATGTGATGCGAAAGGGCATGGGATATACGCCACCCATAGAAATTCATCAAAGACAAGTTAAATGTGTACATTCTCCAATTATCCTTGCGATGGAAATAATTATGAGCGGCAATTGTATTCCAACAAAGAGCTATTCCAGCTAAAACACCAAGGATATTACTTTGGAAGTATGCACTTCCAATGGCAAGGGCAAAAGTTGCTGCCAAAAGACCAGTATGGATGAGCTATAAGAAAATTATATTATTTTTTATTCAAATGTAATAACTACAATGTACATACATCAGATATCTTGGTAGGCTTATAATCAATTTCCTTTAACTTTGTTCTAACTCGAGATTTAAGAGTCTTATAGAAACCTCCATCTTTGTTAGTTAGTTAGTTTCTTTATTTCGTAAAAATATTTTCAAAAAAGTCTATGACCGCTCATTTTACAATTCAGAGATTTGATAATTTATATCTTGCAACTGAAACATTATCTTGGGAGAAAAAAAAATATAATAAATAGATAAGAAGAAATCGAAGGAAAATACGAAAAAAAACCTTCATTCAAAATATTGCAAAAAAAAATATTACAATTAGCAAAACCAGAAAAAGTAAATTTAATTTACATAAAAAATTAAGAGAATAATAATAAATAAATAAAATGTAGAAACATAATGTATTAGCAAAATAAATTTAAAAAATGGCAAATAAATAAATGAAAATTTAAATAATTGAATATAAACATAATCAAGAAATAATAAATAAATTAACACATAATAAATTCAAAAAATAAACAAATAAATAAATAAATTAATACATTAATAAATTAAAAGTAAATAAATAAAAAAAAATAATAAATAAATTAACATATAAATAAATTAACAAATAAATAAATTAATAAATAAGTAAATAAATAAATAAATTAATAAATAAATAAATTAACAAATAAATTATTAAACAAATAAGTAAATTTACACATAAATAAATTAACAATAAATACATTCAAAAAAATAAATCAACAAATAAATAAATTAACATACAAATTATTAAACAAATAAATAAATTAACAAAAAAAATAAAAAACCATTAACATAAACCAAAAAGGCAAAGAAAAAAAAACAACGCAATAGTCTTACTTAAAATATATCACAGATTATGCAGGAAGTTGGGTTATGAGAACATTCTCAGAACTTTCACAGCTGATATTAAAATTATTTATGAGCTTACAAATTCTATCAGAAATCAGTTCAACATTCGCTTTTCTGTGGAGATCGAAGGTTGAATAATGCCAAGGAAGGTTTAGCATCATTTTTAAAATCTTGTTCTGTGATACCTGCAACTTCTTTAAATGACATTTGGCAGCGTTTCCCCATACTGGACACCCGTATAACAGTATTGCTTGGAATATAACCTTGTGAATGATAATCTTATTTTCATTTGTGAGTAGAGATTGTCGGTTAATAAAAGGGTAAAGCATCTTGATAGCAATACTAATTTTTTTAAGAGTGTTTTGAATATGTTGGTTAAAAGTAAGTTTTGAATCGAGATGAACACCAAGGTACTTAACAGACTGCTCCCATTCAATTGTGGTACCACTTACATGTAGCTGATTGCTGGGAAGAAAGCAAGGTTTTCTTTTTCGTGTAAAAAAGATGGCTTGCGTTTTCCCAACATTCAGCTTAATTTTCCATTTTGTATAATATTTTTCAAGTACTTCGATCGCATGTTTAAGATTTGTCTCAATGTTGAGAGAAAATTCATGTGATGAAAATACTGCAGTGTCATCAGCGAAAATAGCTGATTCACATTGCGATAGACTTGGAAAATCCGAAGTGTAAATATTGTACAAGGCCGGACCAAGTACTGAGCCTTGGGGGACGCCGAAATCGACAAATAACAACCTAGAAACATCACAATTGACATGAACTTGATAACATCTATCGGATAAGAAACTCTGAACAATTTTACACAAATACAAGGGAAAGTCGAACTGTATCATTTTATATATAACACCATTGTGCCATACGGAATCAAATGCCTTTTCGATGTCTAGCAATATCATTCCCGTTGATTGACCACGGGAACGATGGTCTAGAACATGATTGCAAATTCTTTTAATCTGGTGAGATGTGCTGTGAGATCTACGGAAGCCAAATTGTATATCGGGGAGAATGCCTTTATCTGAAATAACTTTTAAAATATGTTGTTTCAGTATTTTTTCAAAAACTTTACTTATGTTGCTCAGTAAACTGATTGGTCTATAGCTCTCAGGATTATCTGGAGCTTTTCCAGCCTTAAGCACAGGGACAACCATTGATTTTTTCCAACATTGAGGGAAGTATTGCAATTTAAGGCATGCATTAATTATAAATGTTAAGTACTTAATTCCAATGTAAGGTAGTTGTTTTAAATAACTATTTTTTACTTTGTCCAAACCTCCTTTTTTTTGAGTTTGCAACATCTTGATTACATTTTTTACATTTCCTTCTTCTACGAATGCATTAAGTGGAGTTATTCCGTTTGTAGTATTGAATCTTTCAATTGTGTTACTGACAAGTTCATCAGTTTCAAAGTCCCCCAAATGCTGAGAAACTAAGTGATTTTTTGAAAAACTTGTACAAAATAGATTTGCTATCTCAAAACCTGTAACAAAGGTTGTAGAAGAATCCTTCAAAAATGGTATTTTACGGTTTTTGTTCTTAATTAATTTTACTATGTTCCAGAATGGTTTTGCATTTTTATCCATAACGCTCAGTTTTGAGTTCCATTCTCTATTACGATGGATTTGTATCTGTTCAGCAATGCGTTTATTAAAATAGGAAACCATCGATCGAGAAAAGGGTTGACGGTAATTTTGCCAATTTTTTCGATGAATGTTTCTAACTTTAATAAGTTCTAAGATATGTATTGGAAGTTTTTTAAATACATCTTTTTTTTCTTTTTTGGGAATAGTTTCATCAACCGAAGAAGTGATGGCTTGCGTAAAGTTTTGTACTATAAAATCGACATCACCTTTACAAGTCACGCTTTCAAGGTTTGTGGTACTATTTTGAAGGCTCATTTTAATTTTTGATTTGAATGATTTCCAATTAGCGTTTTTCATGTCTAGGAAATATTGAATTTGTCTTTCACCTAACCAAGAAAGATTGCAAAAAACTGGATTATGGTCTGAACTGAGAGTACTTAACGAAACGGGTTCTGATATTAGACCTGGGACATTTGACACAAACAAATCGAGGACAGAAGGGACACCACGAGAACCTGCGGGAAAATAAGTTGGACAAGGTGGATACAAAATATTAATTGGTAGTGTCAATGAAAGAGCAGCCAGTATATTGCCCCAAGCATTTGCTCTTACACACCCCCAATCTCTATGTCGGCAGTTAAAATCGCCACCTAATAGATATTCACCATTCATTGTGAATAACTTTTTTAAGTCTTGCTTGAACCACTTTCTTTTAATATCCGATGAAGATCCACCAGGGAAATAAACAGAATAGATTTTTACAGTCTTTTGGTTTCTTAATTTAATCATAACACCTACATTTTCAACAAGTCTTGTTGGGATTACAGGTAAAAGCGAATGTTGAATTGATTTTCTAATAAGAATCGCAACTCCACCACCCATTCGATCTGTTCTATCGATACGATAGCATTTGAAGTCGGATGATGGGAGTCTTATATCAAAATTCAGCCAAGTTTCTGTTATTAGAGCAACATCAACTTTATGGCTATACAAAAAGTTTAAAAATTCATGAAATTTATTGCGTATGCCTTTAGCATTCCAAGTTATTATTTTTATTTGTGTGTCTGCCATTTTACTTAACATTATTAGTGTATAAAAACTTAGTAGCTAAATGAGCGATCACATTAAATTGTTCTATTCTAGTTTTACAAACTGATAAATTTGAAATCATTTCCATGCACAATGAATTTAGTTCCTCGATTGTGAAGAGTGATGAATTGTTGCTATTGTTGTTGCTACTGTTTGATGAAGAAGCGCCGCGCAAGTCATTTTCCCACGTATTCATTGTTGGCGGTAAAGTTTGAGATTTCGTACTTGAATTTGGAAAGCTTTTCCTCGGAGCATTGATCAGTCCTCGCTGCGGCTGAGGGAGCGATGGGAAATCACTCAGAGAAGCAAACGAAATCGGTTTTTCGCAAGCTTGATGCGTAGAAATTTGAGTTGCTGGCTCGAAATGAGCTTTTGGCTGAAGAAGAGCTTTTGGCCGAAGAAGAGCTTTTCTTCCAGATGATCTTTCTATAATTTCTAAATATTTAGATCTACTGGGACATGAAATGTCAGTAGCTTTATGATTGCCGTTGCAGTTGGCACATTTATTCACGGAAGAGTTGTTACATTCGCTTGTTTTGTGTGAACCGGCGCAGATAGCACAATATGTTTTTATGTGACAATTTCTCTCACCGTGCCCAAACATTTGACAATTAATGCATTGTGTCAGCTTACCTTTTATTTTTCTCTGGAAGTTCCAATTCACTTGTGTGTGAAAAATAGAACGAAAATTTTTTTTAAGTTCACTTAATTTAATTGTTCCATTTTCAAGGTAGATGAGGTAGAAAAAGTCAGTAAATTGATCATATTTTTTTTCAATTTTCTTAACATCAACACATTTTAAGCCGAGTGAAATGAGTTCAGCTTTGAGTTCATTAGTTTGAATATCATCCAGACCATACAACATAACTTTGAATGATTTAGCACTTTTAAGATCATGAGAAAAATATTGACAGTTATCTTCTTTTAGTTTTTCTAACACAATATTAAATGCTTCAATAGTTTCGATCATTAATTTGATACCAATTGTTATTTTTTTTATTGAGTAATTGGATATATGTAGGTTTTTCATGAGGTTATGAACATATTCTGGTGATTTTTGTAGCACTTTGATTGGTGGCACATACACTTTCTTGATTATTGGCAATTCAGTTTCATCCATTTCAGAATTATCTGTATCTGGATGGCATTGCAAGGGAGTGAATTTATTATAATAGGGGTTTTTACTAAGCCCACTTGTTGGAAACATAGTGGAGCGAAGTTTTTTATCCAAGGACAAACGATTGTCCCTGGTGTCAGGCGATCTATCGCGTTTAGGAATGTTTGTAATTAGAACTTGCGAGTGAGATGAACAGGTCAAGCGCAGTCGAAAGCTCCGGGTAAACTGACCTCCATCTTTGATTGTTAAATTATAAATTCTTGGTGCTTTTGCTTCTCGAACTCTATATTTTGCTATCATTTTTTCCGGACCCAGAGAAATGTGATGTGCTTCAAAAGCCTCAGTTATATCAGTGCCCTTTGAATATTTATAATTTTTAAAATTAGATCAATAAAATAATTCAATACACTCGTATTACCTGAGTTTCCTTGATCCAGAACGAGCCTCCAGGATGCCGATCAATAAATTCGGTAAAATCATAAAGATTGTCATAGATCCGCCAAAGGCCTTCAGCTTGATCATCTTCAATTTTTCCCATTTGCCAGCTGAAAAACAATTCAATCGGCTAGGACTTCATTATGATTTGGTGAATATAACAAATTAACGAATGTAACAAATAATATAAATTCTATAAAAAGTAAAAATAACTAAAGGGTGTTTTTAGACCTGTGGTTATCAAGCAGAAGAAGGCGATTTTATGGCCAAGAATTTAGCTTTATTATATACTAGCGGCCCGTCCCGGCTTCGCACGGGTAGACATAAATAGGTACAAATATTTAAGTTATAAGCATGCTAATTAAAACGACCATGAATCACTAAATTAGAAAACATTTGTATGTCCTATCATTAATACTCTTCGCAGCGTATGCGATGAAAGATATTTTATGGCTAATTTTTTTTCACCTTCGGTTGGTTTTAATAGGAATTTCTAAAGATTTCTTTAATAATCTAGTACTAAATATAGCCTATGTTACTCAGTGATAATGTAGCTTTCTAATGAAAAAAGAATTATTTAAATCGGTCCAGTACTTTTTGAGTTTATTCGTTACATACAAAAATACAAATCTTTCCTCTTTATAATATTAGTGTAGACATAAGGGTTTAACATTATGTTTTAAAATGTGTTTTGCGGGCAATCGCCAGCGCTTCTACTGGAATAAATTTCAACAGAATAGCCTAATTCGCCCACTTCTTGTAGCGATTTGGCTTCAATATGTCAAAAAATATTCTTTTCCAAGCCGTCAATCGTCTCGGACTTATCTGCGTAGACAAGTGAATTCACATAACCCCATACAAAAATAGTTCAGCGGTGTTAAATCGCACGATCTTGGAGGCTACCTCACAGTTCGAATAAATATTGGAGGCAAACTGAACACGAGTAAAGTGACAGCTGTCAAAAAGAGCAACTTCGAAAACATTTTTATATTGTACCTCTAAGTTGTGACCGACTTTATTTTTTCAAAAATGTATATCCAAAGTATAAGCTTAACAGTGTTATATTATTCATTCAATAAAATAGAGTATTGAGAAATAACAAACATCTTAAGCATATGTAACAGAAAAATGTTCTTTATTACTGTTTTATATTTTTTAATTTTTCGTGCTAAGAATATATATCTGCTCATTATAGCCAAGCTACTTAAATACATACAAAAATAACTTTTGTTTTAAATATCCAAAATCCATACGATGATTAAACATTAAAGTTAGTTTTTTCTTTTGTTGTTAAGAATTTATTATCTGGATAAATGTGATAAATTTCTTTTGTTTATATTTCTGAGATTCACACAAGTTCAACTATAGAACATTTTCGCCTTTTCAGTTGTAACTTTACAACACATTTAACCGAGTGGGCAATTTTAGGTGTAGAGTTATTATCTCTGAGTTAATTCATTAACCGTTCTTAATGGAAAGTTAACCTAAATTATATGATGTCGAAATCCAATAAAAACTTTAAACGTGTTAAGCCATTGCCCCAGTTGAACATTTACTTTATGTTAAAGATAGTGAGATTTAAAAATACTCCAAATTCTAAATTTACGAAGGTTTAATATCGATCAATTTATTTTTAGCGTTATGATATCGAAATATTTTAACTCTTAAAAATGAGAGCTATCAAATAATACTAGCTAAAATTTAACGATTTCACTTTCAAAACTATAGAATAACAGAAAACTAGGACTGTTTCATTTAAGGGTTCCAAATTCCTGACGTTGCAAGTCAATCTGCCAACACTCTAGACTTGTTTCTTACCTCTAAACTTAATAAATAAGCAATCAGTGTATTAACGCCTCTAGGCTTGTAAAACCATTGTATCTGCAAATTTCTCGAGCCAAAAAAACTCAGATTAAAACTTTTATGAAAACCGTTTTGGCAATATGAGAAATGCTTCTTTGATAGTGACGTGGATCCCAGCGCAAGTATGGTTACAAATTGAATTCTTTGTGAAATGAGAAATTTTATCCCAAATAGGGTAAAATCTATCAAACCCAAGGAAAATGAGTTTATTAGGATTAGAGATGTGAGTTTTCGTTGTTATAAAGCCAACCCCACTGAGGAAAACCGGAATAAGTTCAAACAAGCTACAAAAGTCCTGTAACCTGTAAACCATTTTATAGGACAAATCTTCTTTTACACCCGTGCAGACCTTGACATACACAAATCCGCTGGCCCGGATAGTATCCCCGTTTTGTTCTGAAGAGGTGTTCTTCAAAGCTGACAAACCCCCTGCGTTAACTTACAGGTCTCTTTCCAAGCGAATGGAAAACAGAATTTGTCCAGCCTGTCCCTAAAAAAAACGAAAAACGAAAGCTTCTTAATGACCGGCAGTATGGCTTTCGTAGCAATATGTCGATGTCCACTAGTGATCTCATAGCTTATCTAGTCGAACAGTAGAACAAATCTTTACATCATTTTGGTGAAAGTAAAATTATTACACTTGATATTTCAAAAGCATTTGATAGAGTTTGGCACCTTTGGCATCAAGCTCTCTTTTCGAAATTGCGTGCTTTAGTATTGATGAATTTCTTCTACGTTGGCTTAGAAACTTCCTTTCCTGCTATTCAATAGAAGTAGCATTGGATGGTTTCAAGTCTGAAATTCATAAAACAAATGCTACTGTTCCCCAGGGCTCCGTTTTGTCTCCGCCTCTCTTCGTGATATTGACTAACGATCTCTTATCTGCCACTTCTAATCGATTAAACTGTTTCGCTGACGACAATACCCTCAGCTTTTCATATTCGTTTTTATATATACATCTTTGTCCTTCAGATGTGGAACTTCAACGGCAGTATGTTAAGCTCATTAAATTCTGATCTCGACAATATTGTCCAATGGGGAATTATTAACCGTGTAGAATTGAATGCTTCAAAAATTCAATGCTGTCTCTCAAAGCTTGATTATAACTCGCATTTTTAGGCTGGTGACCCAAACACAAGTTTAAATCTTTTGGATAAAATTAAAAAAAAAGGGCTTTGAGAATGATAGGTGACAGGACTACAACCAAAACATTTACATCCCTCGAACACCGCCGCAATGTTTCATGGCTTTAGGTGTTATACCGGTATTTTTACAAACAGTGTTCTTTCGAATTAGCCAGTTTCATTCCCCCCTTAAACAATTCAGCCGTAATACTCGCATTTCCACAAATCCTCATCAGTTTACCCTTGAGCTCAATTTCGGACGTACTGTCAAGTCTAGATATTCTTTTTTAAGCTCAAATCGAGAATGTGGAGTGCTATGGCCACCTTTGTTTTTCCCTCCCATTTTGATGTTCGGAACTTTAAAACGAATGTGCACCGGTTTCTCCTCCTAAATCCTTCCCTATTTTTCTAACACTCGCAAAGTGTTTAGATATAAACATATAAAGGGTATTAATAACAACTTGAGTGCCTGTAAATTGTAAAACAAAAATAACCAATATATGAAAAGTGGGTGGATACTATGCCCCTTGAGTGCACAATGTTAGTACTTAATTGTTTGTTGTGTAAACTTACACGCCAATCACTCTACTAAATTTCATTACTCTACAATGCTTTGAAGCTATATTTTAAACTCGAACTTGTAGGATACCACGCCCCTTGAATCCAAAACCACGATTTTATAAATTTTCTCTTCTTTGTATCACAAGACTTTAGTTTGTGCAAAATTTCAATATTCTGCGATGTTGGGAAGTGCTTCATAATTCTGAGAATAAGTCAATAGGTCAGTATCGTTTTTTTTTAGGAACTTTTTTACGCTATAAAAATGAAATATTATGTGTGTTGATGTGTTTGACTAACTTAATAAATATTGAAAACTACAAGTTCCTGGTTCTAAAGTAAGTAAGGTTGGACTCGAAAAACGGCTAAGTACTGCAAGAACTTTACCGTCCGCACTATGTCCCTTACCGGAAGTATTTTGTGACCCAAATTCTTTTTTTTTTTTAATTTTTTCGTTTCTATTTCAAACCTTGTCCTTATTAACAAAATTATTATGAAGCTTATATCAGTTTTGATATGAGCAGAGAATTTTGATCTCAAAAAACCAGTATGTTGTTAATGTATCGTTATCTCTTGTCAACAATAAATTATTGTTATTAATTTATTTTGCTTTTGAATTCAAAAATTAGTTATGAAACTTTTAAAAATACAGGATTTTTCAATAACTTGTAAATTTATACAAAGTTTTCCACATTAAAAAACATCTGTCAGCTTAATAAATTGCGAACCTCATCATTATAAAAGTACAATTTACATAGATACATAGTAATTGTTATGATAGCTCTGCTTAAAGTTCAATAATAATTATATTTATTAACACTCACTATCTCAAAAACAATAAGAAGTATCAAATAGCAATGTAAACAATATTCACTCGTATTATTATTATCATTTTGATTTGATGTAATGTTGTGATATTAAAACCAATTTATATTTATTACCTGTATGTGGTTATAAATTTGGATTTACGGTATGTTGGGAATTTGCTGGCTATTCCGGTCACCATCCATGGCCGGTTTTTTGTTTTACTCATCTTTTTGATTATAGCGTGTGTGCTTTTCTTTAAATCAAGTTTGGCAAGGTAAGAAGTTCTGTTTTCCCCCAATCAAATCAAAATTTAAGCTTTAAAGACCCTACACATCAAACAACACACCACACTGAACCAATAACTAAGAATTAAACCAACTTCGTTGAAATCCGAGTTGAAACTGAATTGTATGGTGGCTTGAGGGAATCAAATTAATCTTTGGAAAGTTGATCAATAGCGAATTTCTCGATTACGAGCTTGTATATAACTAACGCAAAAGCAACAGAAAACGCAGCGCAAATAAATTAGAATTTATAATTCTTCTTATCAATGGGATGGAAATAGATTATGAACTTCAAGTTCATAATATATATAAAGGTCATTTTAACGGGTGTTGGAGAGCAAGAGAGGTATATAAGAGTCAAGCCGGGTTGTTGTTTATGTCACTCCGTGTATGTTTTTAATATTTCGAGTTCAAAATATGATCATTCATCTGTCGAGAGCTCACATGCGCCCTTCATGCAAGGTAAAGGACATTTTCCAAAAACAAGATCAATATCAGTTGTATATTATAAATTAAGGTGGTTTTGTTTGTTTCTAGGATTTTTAAATGAAATTTTAGGTTTGTAATGATTTTACTTCATAATTACATATTTAAAAAAAAAATATTGTTTTTCTATCAAATTACCTATAGCTGTTTCAAAAAGAGGATGGGATACGACCCGCACTGATAACTTTGTCTGTCCATTTGACTTGCTTTAAACTTTAACAAAATATTCACAATATTTTGTATGATATAAATAATTTGAAGTCAATATCTTTCTTTGTTCTCTTAATACTTGAGTCGAAAATCATTTCTTATCAGTTGTTTGTTGTTTTTGCAGTTTTTGAATTTTTCTAAAAGACTAACTAAAATTGCCGACAACATTCTGCATATGATCAAATAGTTTGATTTCAAAATCTATTTTTGTCCACGAGATTTTTAGTCGAAAACCAATTTTTAACAATTTCAGTAGCATTTCTTGAAAGTTTTTATTTCTTATACAAACAAATGCAGAAACAAATGTCTCCGCCTCTCTTCGTGATATTGACTAACGATCTCTTATCTGCCACTTCTAATCGATTAAACTGTTTCGCTGACGACAATACCCTCAGCTTTTCATATTCGTTTTTATATATACATCTTTGTCCTTCAGATGTGGAACTTCAACGGCAGTATGTTAAGCTCATTAAATTCTGATCTCGACAATATTGTCCAATGGGGAATTATTAACCGTGTAGAATTGAATGCTTCAAAAATTCAATGCTGTCTCTCAAAGCTTGATTATAACTCGCATTTTTAGGCTGGTGACCCAAACACAAGTTTAAATCTTTTGGATAAAATTAAAAAAAAAGGGCTTTGAGAATGATAGGTGACAGGACTACAACCAAAACATTTACATCCCTCGAACACCGCCGCAATGTTTCATGGCTTTAGGTGTTATACCGGTATTTTTACAAACAGTGTTCTTTCGAATTAGCCAGTTTCATTCCCCCCTTAAACAATTCAGCCGTAATACTCGCATTTCCACAAATCCTCATCAGTTTACCCTTGAGCTCAATTTCGGACGTACTGTCAAGTCTAGATATTCTTTTTTAAGCTCAAATCGAGAATGTGGAGTGCTATGGCCACCTTTGTTTTTCCCTCCCATTTTGATGTTCGGAACTTTAAAACGAATGTGCACCGGTTTCTCCTCCTAAATCCTTCCCTATTTTTCTAACACTCGCAAAGTGTTTAGATATAAACATATAAAGGGTATTAATAACAACTTGAGTGCCTGTAAATTGTAAAACAAAAATAACCAATATATGAAAAGTGGGTGGATACTATGCCCCTTGAGTGCACAATGTTAGTACTTAATTGTTTGTTGTGTAAACTTACACGCCAATCACTCTACTAAATTTCATTACTCTACAATGCTTTGAAGCTATATTTTAAACTCGAACTTGTAGGATACCACGCCCCTTGAATCCAAAACCACGATTTTATAAATTTTCTCTTCTTTGTATCACAAGACTTTAGTTTGTGCAAAATTTCAATATTCTGCGATGTTGGGAAGTGCTTCATAATTCTGAGAATAAGTCAATAGGTCAGTATCGTTTTTTTTTAGGAACTTTTTTACGCTATAAAAATGAAATATTATGTGTGTTGATGTGTTTGACTAACTTAATAAATATTGAAAACTACAAGTTCCTGGTTCTAAAGTAAGTAAGGTTGGACTCGAAAAACGGCTAAGTACTGCAAGAACTTTACCGTCCGCACTATGTCCCTTACCGGAAGTATTTTGTGACCCAAATTCTTTTTTTTTTTTAATTTTTTCGTTTCTATTTCAAACCTTGTCCTTATTAACAAAATTATTATGAAGCTTATATCAGTTTTGATATGAGCAGAGAATTTTGATCTCAAAAAACCAGTATGTTGTTAATGTATCGTTATCTCTTGTCAACAATAAATTATTGTTATTAATTTATTTTGCTTTTGAATTCAAAAATTAGTTATGAAACTTTTAAAAATACAGGATTTTTCAATAACTTGTAAATTTATACAAAGTTTTCCACATTAAAAAACATCTGTCAGCTTAATAAATTGCGAACCTCATCATTATAAAAGTACAATTTACATAGATACATAGTAATTGTTATGATAGCTCTGCTTAAAGTTCAATAATAATTATATTTATTAACACTCACTATCTCAAAAACAATAAGAAGTATCAAATAGCAATGTAAACAATATTCACTCGTATTATTATTATCATTTTGATTTGATGTAATGTTGTGATATTAAAACCAATTTATATTTATTACCTGTATGTGGTTATAAATTTGGATTTACGGTATGTTGGGAATTTGCTGGCTATTCCGGTCACCATCCATGGCCGGTTTTTTGTTTTACTCATCTTTTTGATTATAGCGTGTGTGCTTTTCTTTAAATCAAGTTTGGCAAGGTAAGAAGTTCTGTTTTCCCCCAATCAAATCAAAATTTAAGCTTTAAAGACCCTACACATCAAACAACACACCACACTGAACCAATAACTAAGAATTAAACCAACTTCGTTGAAATCCGAGTTGAAACTGAATTGTATGGTGGCTTGAGGGAATCAAATTAATCTTTGGAAAGTTGATCAATAGCGAATTTCTCGATTACGAGCTTGTATATAACTAACGCAAAAGCAACAGAAAACGCAGCGCAAATAAATTAGAATTTATAATTCTTCTTATCAATGGGATGGAAATAGATTATGAACTTCAAGTTCATAATATATATAAAGGTCATTTTAACGGGTGTTGGAGAGCAAGAGAGGTATATAAGAGTCAAGCCGGGTTGTTGTTTATGTCACTCCGTGTATGTTTTTAATATTTCGAGTTCAAAATATGATCATTCATCTGTCGAGAGCTCACATGCGCCCTTCATGCAAGGTAAAGGACATTTTCCAAAAACAAGATCAATATCAGTTGTATATTATAAATTAAGGTGGTTTTGTTTGTTTCTAGGATTTTTAAATGAAATTTTAGGTTTGTAATGATTTTACTTCATAATTACATATTTAAAAAAAAAATATTGTTTTTCTATCAAATTACCTATAGCTGTTTCAAAAAGAGGATGGGATACGACCCGCACTGATAACTTTGTCTGTCCATTTGACTTGCTTTAAACTTTAACAAAATATTCACAATATTTTGTATGATATAAATAATTTGAAGTCAATATCTTTCTTTGTTCTCTTAATACTTGAGTCGAAAATCATTTCTTATCAGTTGTTTGTTGTTTTTGCAGTTTTTGAATTTTTCTAAAAGACTAACTAAAATTGCCGACAACATTCTGCATATGATCAAATAGTTTGATTTCAAAATCTATTTTTGTCCACGAGATTTTTAGTCGAAAACCAATTTTTAACAATTTCAGTAGCATTTCTTGAAAGTTTTTATTTCTTATACAAACAAATGCAGAAGAGATTTTTCCAAGAACAATATTTTACGTTAAAAACAAAATTAAGCGCAGAACGATATCATTTTGAAGTCAAAACCTTTATTTATTCACGAGATATCGAGAATCAAATATCAATTTTAACTGTTGTATTTTTATAAAAGTTTTACTGAATGTCGAAAACAATATTTTGTGTAAGAAGAAATTAGTTTGAACCCAATGGCGAAAAACTTTTAATAACCTGTTGTTAAGGGCTTAAAACATTACTAGTTAGCAATTTGCTAAATATTTAGCAATTTACTAAGGGAGTCTTAAATTGTAAACCCTTGCTAGATAGTAAATTGCCTTTTAAATATTAAAAAACGAGCATCCAAAAATGTCTAAAAACTGACAGTTAATGAAAATAAACAAAGCAAATGCTTAAACGGACCTATTAATTCAATCCACTGCTCTTATAACAATAATTTTACTTAATTATGTCAAATGAATTCAACTAATTGCTAAAATTTAAAGTAGCGATACCGTGATTTGAACTTTACCAAATTTTTAAGAGTTAGTAAGATGTTAAAATCGTTTAAAATTATCTAAAACACCTTTTTAGCCTAATAAATGTTTAACAATTTACTTAATCGTTTAAAACTTTGCGCCAATATTTTAATATATTTTTAATTTTTGAAAGATGTTTGAGTCGAAAATCAATTTTTACCAAGGCTTAGCAATGTTAGAAAAACTGTTGATTCGATCTTTCCCAAAATTTTACTGAGTGTTGAAAACTTTGTTTTTATTAAATGAAATTAGTTTGAAGCCAATATCTTTAATTTTCAAAAAGATATTTAAGTCGAAAATCAATTTTTACCAACTTTTAGTAATGTTTTTTCTCAGAATTTTACCAGATGCCAAAAACGTTTTTTCTCGTTGCATACAATTATTTTGGAGATAAAATCATTTTCTTTTCGTAAAATATTCGGTTGTCGAAATACGACAAATCGAACTGATTACAATAACTTTCTATGGAAAGTTAAAAATGTTATTTTTAAATATGTATCGGTTCTTTTCCAATAATGATTTGACAATAAACCATTTGGCATAAACCAATGACTAAACTTAGCTCCAAAGAAAATAGTTTGGAAGCGTTAAATCGTACAAACGAGACGGCCCATCGACTGGCCCATTCCTTGAGATTACACGCTTATAAAACTTACTCTTCCATAAATTGGATGTAAAATATGATTTGTGGCGTGTGGCACCATCAGTGGTGATTCATGAAGCAAATGTGAATTTTCATCAGACCAACAAGCATATTTTGCTTACTGACGGACTCATTAAACAATTGAGATAGGGCGATAATTACAACCGAACATTGGAGTTAACGCTCTTTAAATTGCTGTCACCGACTCCGAATTCAGTTAGAAATTTTTCTAATTTGCAGACGTTGCTGGTTCGCCAAATCCGTAATTAAATCGAAAAAAGTAAATATTTATAATTACCTATGTGAAAAACAAAAATGCCAAACTGCGATTCTGTGAAGCTGGGACATATTTTTTGAGTAAGTTTATTTATTTATTTAAATTAGCTAAGTACTATTGTTACAGAGTTCGTTTACATTTTATCAAATGCAAATGTGCAGGGCGCTTTGGACACCATCTCGAAACCACTAGCTAGCTATCTTCTTTTAAATTCTCATACATATCTCTAAGCAATTACTGAGTTGCCCTCTACTGATAATGGTTCAAACGTAGAAGGAAAAGAGTCTGGTGAATCAAGAGTCTTGTTCCCTGATGCTTCCGTTCCCTAAATTTGTTTGTTAATGTTTCAGCTCGCTTTTCGTTAGAAGCTGTTAAGTTTTTTGACATTGTTAATGCCTATATCAGGTTCAACATTGCGTATATATACAAAAAATATCCCTGGTTTGACCTTAAAAAGCCTATCTAAAATCAGATGGGAAAGAAGACAAGATTCCATAAAACCATTAAAAATAGCTATATAATAAAGCTCTCATTGAAATATCTGAAGCTGGAAACGGTGAGAATAGAATTACTGCAGAGTCATAAGGAAGTAACATTTTAGATTTCAAGTTCAAATGCATATTTTAGAAACAATTAATATATGTAGTAAGTATTTACAAAGTCCGTCATTTAATTTATCTAATAGAAAGCCATAGCTCTATATAGAAATACCATCAAAGTATACCATCTCAAATAACATCTGCTTTAGGAAAATGAAAAGGTTTTACATTGATGAATGCCCTGAGACAATTTTAGAACCAGAGCAAAAATTGGAGGTAGTTTTTTAGAAGAGCTTTTATTGTTATCTCCACTTTTAAAACAAGACAGTTGAGCCTTTGAAGTCCTTAATTTTATTTTTAAATCAAACTTTGAAGACCTTCTTTAAAATGCAGTAATAGCACTTCAAATATTCAACACGTTTCCAAGAACGGTAGCTTCAGTGGAACGTAGTTTTTTTAAATTTAAATTAATAAAATAACTACCTTAGGACAACAATTACTCAAGACAGATTAGTTGACTTTTCAATAATGGCTATAGAAAAAGGGCTCGTTAAGTCATTAGATTATGATGATCTGGTAGCTGAGTATGCTAAACAAAAAAGACAGACAACTTAATCTATAGCAATTACTTGGGTTCCATTTATTTTTATTTTAATAATTTTATTATTATTTCCTTTTCTGAATAAAAATGTAAATAAATATGTATATAAAACTTTTTATTTAATCATAATTAATGAGCTATGAGTATTTATTTTCATATTGTTCTTGAATTACTTTTTAAATACTTTTTACTTGTTTTGGCTTTAGTTTTCAATTATTTTAATATTCTTGAGTTACTATTATTTTTGTGATAAAATTTTGATCTCCTAGTTTTTAATAAAATTACTATTATTTTTATAATATAAGTATTATCGAGGAATATGCCTTTTGGGGATGATTTCATACACCTATCACCGTAATTGAGTGGCGCTTTTGCGGGCGTTTATCCTGAATTTTATATACAAGTTTTAGTCTGTGCTGATAATGTGGAAGATTGAAGGAATTAGCCCATTCTAACCCACTCAACGCAAATGTCCGGAACCTTTTTTGTATCAATTCTAGTCTGGATTAATGACACATTACAATTCTTCACAATCACGAGGACTGTGTTTCAACACAGACAGTAAATCGGTTATAAATAAAATAAATAGAATAGGGAATAAATGACTACCTTGTGGAATTCCAGAGTTAACTTTGAACTTTTTTGATCCACAACCATTGAAAATTGATAAGATGAAGCCATTTTACGAAATGTTCACTAAAACCCAGCTTCCTTAATTCAATAATCAACAGCAATAGGTCTGTAATTTTTAACTTCGTCTTTTTTATTTTTTTCATGTAGAGGGATTATAAAGGATTTTTTTTTAAATATATGTAAACAAACAAGAAGATATTGAGAAATTAAAAAGAATGGACAAAGAAAACGAAACAGTTGACTCTTACACAGCTTTTCAAAATAGGGGAGGAATGCAACTGGCTATTTCACTAGAGCCGGGTTTCCCAAAGTGTGCTCCGCGGAGCACTTGGTGCTCCGCGAAGAATATCCAAGTGCTCCGCGGAAATATTTGAAAAAATATAAAAATTCCAAGACGGACTAAGTAACTACATATTTAATTTTGATCTTGTAATTTTTATCGCAGCAGCAGATTTTGAAATTCATATTTTAAAAAAAATCAGTATAGGTAATGACAAACAAATTTCAAATAATTTTTTGTTTTTTCAACGGCAGCCATAGTTGGCCTGCTGGTAAAAACATATTCATGGACAAATTCTATTTTTTATTCTATCTTACTCGTATAAATTTACATACAATACCACGAAGACTTATGAGAGTGACGATTGAAATAGAAACAGTTTTTGTTCAATTCATGCAAACTTTTAAACGTAGTACGGTGAAGTTAATTTCCAGTTGCTTTTAGCGCTTGAGTTTGATTTTATTTTGTTTTTATACATACAATTTTCGAATGGATCTCTGGCTTAAGTCCGGATCTTTGAAAAAAGGAAGTGAATGCTCCGCAAAAGCACCCGAAGCTGCCGAAGAGTCTGATGGGTATATCCAAACAAAATCATAATTTACGTAAAATATAATCCCCGGTTAATAACTTCTGCTTTTTGAGCATTTAACCGCACAAAATGATTTCAATGATTTTATTTTGTTTGTTCAATGCGGCGTTAGAGATTTCTGAAGGTTTTGAGTTTGATAGTTTGCCTAGTACTAGTTCCACGGTGATCAATGCTGCAGAAAAAAATCAGTTCTTAAAAAGAAGTACCACAAATCATATTTGAATTTTGGATTTGCTGAGACAAGTGGCAAAAAACCTCAATGCGTAATTTGAGGCAAAGGGTTGCCGAACAGTGCAATGTTTCCAGTAAAAATGAAACGTCACTTTGCAGGGATTCATCCAGATTGAAAAAGCAAATTGACTGATTTCTTCAAAAGAAAGTATGCTGAACTTACTAAATCTCAAACAATTATTACTTATCACTCAAATACAGAGAACGAAAATGCGTTGATGGCGTCTACTTGGTAAGTTTCCGAACAGCGCAAACTGGTAAAGTCCATACAATTGCTGAAAACAAAATTTGCGCTGCAAATGGATGAACCAACGGATGTTGCAGGGTTGGCTATTTTAGTAGTATTTGTGTGCTATCAATATCTACAGTCTTTTCAAGAAGATCTGCACTTCTGCAAGCCGTTGCCAACTTCTGCAAGTGGTGCAGAAATTTGTAATTTGATTGACAATTTTTTATTGTAAATGACATACCAGGGGTTAACTGCGTGGATGTATGCACCGACGGTTCCAAGGTCAAATTGTTAAAAGATGCACCAGTAGCCATTGCGTTCTACACCGCCATGCCCTCGCAATGAAAAAAATGCCGGTCTCCCTTAAAGAAGTGTTGGACGAAAGCGGGAAAATAATTAACTTTAATAAATCACCGCCAAACTACATGGGTAGTCTACATATGTACGTCTTTACTTCTTCACGCAGAAGTAAGGTGGTTTTCTCGCGGAAAAACCACCTTCCCTGACATCTCTGCAGTTTGAGTGCTTGATTGACCTGACATCAGTTTTTTCGATAAAACAACTGTTTGCAACAAAGAAGTCTTTATCAGAATTCTGGTGTATGTTGAAAGACGAGTTCCGTTTACTGTCAGCTAAAATAATTCTTCTGCCGTTTGCAACAACATACATGTGCGAATCAGGGTTCTCTGCATATGTTGGAACCAAAACAAAATATAGATCCCGTCTCGATGCAGAGCCTGATATACGGTTGCAGTTGTTCAACCAGATATTTCAATTTTATGCAAAAATAAGCTGGCACATTATTCCATATAATTATAATGCATATAATATAATTATGTAATTTCTTATTAAGTTAAGTTAACACTGTTCTTGAGTTTTTCGTTGTAGAAACTGTTTCCTGAATTCAATAAAATAAACGAAATTTGAAAAAAAAGTAATTTAATTTACTACATTAAACTGCGAAAAATGGCATATGCGCAACGAAGTGCTCCGCTTGAAATTTCTTACGCAAAAAGTGCTCCGCGACCTAAAAAGATTGGGAACCGCTGCACTAGAGCATAGCCCGTTAAAATAACGGTTAAAAGGGTGAGACAAAAATCTTTACGAGTTCGAGTGATGTAATCGAGTTGATGATGTTAATGTCACCAATCATTTTAAAAGCTCTTCTTCGAATATTGTCCCAGAGGCCTAAATAAGTTACTAGACCTCCAGCCCAGAGATGAGAGGTATATTCAAGTTTCGGAGGAATATAGGTTTTGTAGAAAAGTAGCCAGATCAGACGGAGAGAAAAATTTCTTGCACCGTCTCAAAAACCTAGATCGCACCACAGAAGGTGGTAGCTGATGCACATTCCGAGGATGTTGACATTTTAGGTGCAAGTGCCACTCATAGATACAAGACAGCATTGGGTTTTCGAAGCATTAAATTCCACACGGTTTTTTATTTCCCATTGTACAATGTTGTGTAGGTCGGAATTTAGTGATCTAATCATATTTAGCCGTTCCAGTTCCACATCCGAATAGGAGAAAGAATATTTTTAATCCAACGAAGAAGAGATTCGTCAATACCAAAAGCACGCATTTTCGATAAGAGAGCAAGATGCCATAATTTCGTTCAAGAACTTTTGATTCCAACAGCTCAAATTTGTCCACCAATTTTACTATTGTCGTCTTTTTGGGAACTGTGTTTTCAAATTTGTTTGTATAATTGCTTGAGTGTATGTATTACAGAAATCAGTTTATTGTTTAGAGGGTCACTCCACATGCACACTTCAACATCTGTATAAAGTAATAATTATCATATAATTTAAATTCCAAAAATATCAATATTCATTTCATTAGCATACGTAAACAAAAGATACTCCAATTGTTTCTATTCTATGATTCATAAACAGAATATATGTATCTACCGTTTTAAATAAGTATTCACCTTTTATACAAACCATATTTACATTTTATGTAGTTCAACGTAGTGATTTAAAAAAAAAAATCTGTTTTTAAATGTTTTTAATTTATGACAAAGGTCTTTTATTTCAATTTCAAATCGATATTCACCATGTCTTTATCGATTTTATAGCCGTGTGTGACAGCATCTATAGGGAAGAGCTTTACAGATCAATGTCTTGTTTTGGCATCCCTGTCAAACTTATCCGTTTGTGCAGAATGACGTCCCGTCTACATAGATGGAAAGTGAAGGAGAAAATACAACTGTACGGGCTGTACAGCGACACTGACCTGGTTAAAAGAATAAAAGTCAAACAACTTAGATAGCTGGGTCATGTAGAGCGAATGTTTATCAACGCTCCAACCCGGAAGGTCTTCGAATCCAATCCCGAGGGACGGTGCAGTCAGTAGAGGAAGACCGTCACCCAGGTGGCACACGCAGGTAGAAGACAACCTCAACCAACTTGGTGTGTGAAACTGGGACAGCAAGCTAAGGACCGAACTGGCGCATGTTGGTTGAGGCTCAGGTCTCAGCCACCTTAAGTAAGTAAATTATGTGTTGCCATTAAACTACCTACGATTGCCATCATTACTTTCTTTTTTTTTTTAAATTGATTATCTATTAAATACAAAAACTTTTAAAGTCTTAATAATTTTAAGTGAATATGCTTTTGATGCTCTATAAATTGAGATTTAAACATGAATTTCAAGAATGCCAAAAACAGTAACAGTGATATTCTCGATAAACGAATGGTTAATTAAAATACAAAGTGTACTTTTCATATACATACATATTATGTATATTAACTCAAAATATAAAAGCTTTGAATCTCTCCAAAATTGAAGTGAGAAGAGATTCTGCCACTTCAGTTTGCTAGTGCCACACTATATTTTCTCCCCAGCTTATTTGTTTTTAATTTTGTTGTTAGAGACATTATTTAGGTACCTAAATGCACCTAATTCCTTAAATTCAAGACATAAACACTTTTCTTTCATACATTTTAAAGTTTTGTTGACTCTTTTTTGATAAATATATTTTTAAAAGGTTCACGCAAAACAGTAATTTTTTTAAAAATTTGTCTTCTAGCATCAGCTCCAAAACACGAGTAAGCAGACTGAAAGTGATAGTAATACCAGATTCCCGGAAATTGCGCCAGAAGAAAATACGGCAAAAAAGCCAGAAAATTCTTCATGCTAAATTCTGCTTTATTTTCCTAGGAAAAACTGTCAAATTTTTACAAATAAAATAATAGGTCCGTTCGCATACTTTCTGCACTAAAATTCGTAAAAAGAAATATTTTAAAGAGTGGGGGTAAAATTCTCTCACCAAAATAAAAAACTACAAAAAAGTAAGCGAACGGGAAAACAACAAATTTTTCACACAATATTACTGTGTTGTTGCTGTTCTTTGAAAATTTGTTTTTAAATTTTATAACTGACAGCAAAAGCGAGCAATTTATTTAATTTATTTGAATTTCTATCAAATTTGAAATTTTCACAAATCAGCCCAAAGAAATTTCTTGGGTTAAAATTCGTAGGTTGGGGAAATATTTTACTCTCGTGAGCGCTCTCTTTTACGAAAAACTACGAAATTTTTGAGTACGCGAACAGGATTTAGTTAAATTTCGTATTTTTTAGTAAAATTTGACTGTTTTAGGAGGGTACGCGAACGGACCTAATATTGCAATCATGAATTGAGCTATCCTATCTTTCAAGTGGGATCAAACTGAACGCCGTGTACAAATTTGATTAAAGTAGGAGTCCATCGCGGACAAACAAGGTGACACGTAATTTATATATGTTTATAAGATTAAAATGTAATACAACGCTATTTTTATAGTAATCTTAAATTTTCTCATAAACTAGCCCATTTGTCCCCAACGTTGCGTAGACTAAACATTTCAAAAATTATTTTTTTATTATTATGTTATTGTACCAAATTACTTTTTAGCTGTTACAATTTGTTCTTAATAAAACAATAATTAATTTTATTAAGATTTAATTCATTATAATAAAATTATTTAATTTTTACATATTTATAAACTTAGACGAAAATTTGAATTTCCTATACTACATTTTCGTCGATTTATTTTCTTGACTCGGAGTACAATGGGATTTTCCAAATTACCAATTTATATTTACAAGGTCATTAGTAAAGTAGAGATAATATCATATTCGGCTTTTTATTTATAATTTTTACGTAACTAATCTTTTTTATTATTGTTGCGTCTACGCAACATTGGGATTCTAACGTAATTAGTCGTCAATTGTGTCGCGAACTGCTTTGAACAATTTCACACTAAATAATGTACATTGTTAATCCCAATGTTGCGTATACGCAACATTTTATTGTAAAAAAACTAAAAAACTCAGAATTTTTTTCAATTTAAAAATTGATATTTAAGTATATATTAAACTAATAAAATGCAGTGAAAGTATAAAATTTGTTTTTTTTTTCCAACCTTGGGAACTAATGGGCTAGACAACATAAATCATTGTTTGAATTAAAATTAATAGAAATATCAAATAATTAAAGCCAATTTAAAATTTAATTTCACAATTTCGAAAAAAAATGGATTTAAACTTAAATTACATTCGTGTTTTTAGTTTGCATGCAAATTTTTCCAAAAACTATTGGCATGAATAATTTAATTTGAATTTTTTATTTCAAAACAGACTTATAGTTTTCAAATCCGGTATAGTATTTTTTTTATAAAACTGTCCCTACGTTCAAAACAAAGAGAGATAGGCCCTACTCCTTCCTACAATAAAAATTGCTTGCTTTTGACCAAATCTTAGCGGCCAAGTTATCGTCCTTTTTCATAGCTTTTGTTCACGTTTTGTTCAAACAACATCTTTTTTCACAAACTTTATTACACACTTTCTATAGAAAAATTACCCCAAAGTTAAAAATTTTGCTCTGTCACAAAAAATGGGATTTGCTAAAATTTAGATATCTTAAGACTGAGACATCAAATTTATAAAAAGCCTATCATTTTTCTACAAATAAGGACCCAAACGAATTTCATGTCACTAGCACTAATCGTGAAATTGCCGTAAAGTAAAAGCAAGCCTTCCCTTTAATCCTTGATAACTTAAAATTGTAGATAGGACCTTATTGTTAAATAAAATTTTTGAAATAAATACCTACATATATGGTAAGAAGCTTACAGATAAAAAAATATGTCTTAAAACTAGTCCTTGAAATTAACAATTTACTAGTTATCAATTTCCTAAGTATTAAGATTTTTACTAAGGAAGCCCAAAATTTTAAACTTGTAATTTGCTAATTACCTTTTATTGAAAAACGAGCATCCAAAAATGTCTAAAACGAAGCAAACACACTATGACGGACCTATTAATTGGAATTCCCAACTTTTGACCGGTTATTCCATCAACTGCTCTTATAAGAATAATTGTATAGGTACAGATGTCATATGGATTTAGCAAATTGATAAATAAGCTAAAGTAGCCATTCCGTGATTTTAACTTTAGCAAATTGTTAAGAGTTAAGATTGTCAAGTGGTACCCGTGGCATGATGGTTAATTCGTTGGACTGCCATGCTAGAGGTCTTCCTGCCTATGCCATCTGAAGTTTTTTTTTCACGAGTTTTGCCTTTTGCGAGGAATTGACAAATTCTCCAAGAGTAATTCTTGTCATGAAAAGTTCTTTCTCAAATAAGCCGTTCGGATTCGGCTTAAAAACTGTAGGTCCCCTCCATTCCTGACAACAGTACTCGCACACAGGAATGGTTGAGAGTTGTAAGTCACTAGGCCCTAGTTCTCAACGGACTCTTGCGCCACCCAATTTATTTATTTTATAAATTGTTAAGAAAGTAAGATGTTAAAATTGTTTAAAATTAGGTAAATCAGCTTTAAAGCTAAAAATGGCTGTAACATTTTACTAAATCGTATAAAATTTTGCGCCAAAGACTTTTGTTAATTTTTAAAACAAAAAAAATTAAAAGGTTCATCAACCCCTTTTAAAAAATTCACTTTCCCTTAAAAATGTCCAAGTTAAAATGTCCTTGAATAATAATGTAATAGTTAGGTTTATTATCTTTTTAAATGTTTACAAGAATAGAGATCCATCAAAAAGCTTTATATTATTAGATTTTTCAATATTTTTGGAATCCACCTTGAAACCGTATTATTATCAACAAATCTATTTATGGGCAAACAAAAATCAACTTTCTATGACTTTAAAAATTTGAACTTCTTAATGGTCACTTTGAAAACAAAAATTGTTTGGTAGGAAGGTTACTTGCCCTATTTTCGTGTATTTCGAATTATCACATTTGTTGTTATTAAGGCGAGGAAACACCTTTAAGTCATAAAAAAAAATATTTTCTTTTTCGGACTTAACCCTACTTTTTTGTATTTTGTTTTGAGCCTAAAAATAGTTTTTTTGAATTGATAGCAGCGTACTAATAGCTAGGTATGTAGGACGGCCATGTCGCCCCCCTGCAACCCCCCTGCTAGGGATCACTATAGGATTTGGGGTGGGTGCGAGTTTGAATATATGCAAAGTACTTTTTGCATTTGAGCACTAAAATCAAAGAAATCTCCAACAAAAAAAACAAGTATGGCAACACTGAAAAAAAAACAGGGAAGAAATGTCAAAATCAACCATTTTTGCGTGTGTTGTATGTGAAAAAGTGAACTTTGAAAATTAATTTAAAATAGAAATAAATGTTTCCTCGCTCTAAAATTGCTATAATTATTATTTATTTGAACAGATCTAACAAATAAAAAAACGCGTATTGAAATTCCTGCTGCGGTAATGGAGAGTTTAGCCGACTAAAGTGTTATGGTTTTCATATCCATACAAAGATCTAACTAATTTGTCTCTAAAAATCACTATAAATACAAATTACAAAACTTACATTAATAATATTTAGGGTCTAACTTTGCCCTTAGGAAAAGTATATATCTCTCTCACAGATGTCGCTTTAAGTTAAACAAAAAACAAGCATCTATTATTTTTGGTAGGTTGTCCAAACTGTGTTATTGTCAAACTTTCAAAAATTGCCCTGCATCAAGCGTTATTTTTTATAACAAATGCAATTCCTCCAGTAAAATTGTATATTTTGTTCTTTTAAATAATATCTGATAACCATTTAATTGTTGTGTTTTTCCAAATCTTTCTGTATGCCTTACTTATAGATTGTTAAATAAACAATAAGTATCAACAAATCCAACATAAATGCAATAATAAACAAATATAACTACTTCACTAAAACATAACACAATGGCAACCAAGCGCAAATCTTTAGGAAGGCCTTCTGGAAGTGGACAGCAAAAGATTATACAAAATCCTAACAATCAAGATAATCCCGAGAACGAACCGGAAGACAACGGCTTAGACGCAGCAAATCTATCGGACGACGAGGAAGGAGGAACACGCATTGGTGATATCTACATTCCCCCGCCTATAAAACCCTACTGTTCCACGGAAAGCAAAGGACCACGTCTAATAATTAAAAAAATAGAAAATGTCAACTTCAAAAGCTATGCCGGTAAAGTTGTCCTTGGACCATTCCATCACGTAAGCTATTCAATGTGTTGATACAATTTAAACGCTCACAGTAAAACTTGTTTTTCCCGCCAAGTGCTTCACGGCCATTATTGGACCCAACGGCAGTGGAAAGAGTAATGTCATAGATTCTATGTTATTTGTATTTGGTTATCGTGCCCAAAAAATTAGATGCAAGAAACTTTCAGTATTGCTCCACAATTCAGCCCGTTATCCAAATATGCAACGCTGTTCCGTCGCTGTCCATTTTATTCAGGTAGTTGACAAGGAAGATGGCAGCTGCGAGGAAATAGCCGATACAGATATTATCGTGGAGCGAACTGCGTTCCGTGATAACACCTCATACTACACTATAAATGGGCGTCGGGTGCAGTTTAAAGAAGTTGCGAAGCTTTTAAAACAGCACAATATTGATCTTGACCATAATCGGTTTCTCATTTTACAGGTTTGTTTATATTTACTCAAAGACTAGCTCTTCACAAGAATACTAATTAGTAATTACATATGTTGTTATTTTAAACAGGGAGAAGTTGAATCCATAGCAATGATGAAACCAAAAGGTCAGACCGAAAACGAATGTGGTATGTTGGAATATCTGGAGGATATTGTCGGAACAACACGTTACAAAGAACCTCTTGTTAAAATCAATAGCCGTGTTGAACAACTCACTGAAGAGCGTACTGAGAAGCACAATCGATGTAAGTTGGCTGAACGTGAGATGAAAGATCTAGAACAACCATATAATGAGGCCGTAGAATACCTTAAATTAGAAAACCAACTTACCAGGACGACAAATCTACAAATTCAAAAGTATTTAAGTGAAAAAAATAAAAAACTCGAGGAATACACAAAGGAGCAAGAAGGTATAACAACACAGTTAAAAGACCATGATACCGAAGTTGAGTCTTTAAAAGCAGAAAGATTAGCGAAGGAAAAAGCCGTGCAAGAAGAATTAGCGTAAGTTGATTCGTTTTTCGCTTATATTTTCCTAATAATTTATTAAGTAAGGTTATGAGGCGCTGTTGTTGTTTTTTTTTTCTATTTGCGTTGATAAACACACATGTCAAACAAGGCTGTCAAAAGTAACAAAACAATGTTGATTTTTGGATTTGACGGAATAGAATAATTTTATATGCATATGACCTTGAATTTTCAAGTTAATATTTAAATTTTTTAGAAGACTTAAAATGTTCGAATTTTCTCAGAAGCAGTATTGCATATCTTATTTAAAAGGGATTGTTTAGAAATGATAGTGATTGGTGGAAGGAAGTTAAATCGCATAGATGAAATGGAGAGCAAAAAGTGATAATCTTAAAAGCCAAGACTTTATCATTTTATAATATTTCAGGTCATTTTTTTTTTTAATCTGAAAATAATCTTGATATCTTTGGTTCTATGCAAGGCATTTTCTTGACTTTCCTTTTTGATATGTAGGAGCTGTTGCATAGCAAAAAAGTCGAAACAGGACAGAGCCAACTATGAACTTTACAAAAAAGCTCCAATTAGTTTCTTAAGTTCTCTCTCTCAATTAAATTTATTTCTCTGACGACTCTGACCTTCTTCTTTCGAAATTTGAATATTTTTCCGCTACACAAAAAAGGGGAACCAAATTATGTTGAGAACTATCAACTTCTTTGACTGCTTTTGGATACATAAAATATTCACTGGTATTAGCCTTAATATGACTAATATTTGGATTGACTGATAATAATAATCTCGTCTTAATTACCCTTCTGATTTGCAAAATATTATTGGTCATCTTTACAAACGTTATACTTCCACAGTAACATCCCCTACTACTTAGTCGTGCCACTAGTTATGTTACAAGCACAAAACACCATTATATTTTAATATTCATTGTTCTTTCATTTATATGACATAATATTAGTTTAATTTAAAAAAAAAAGTAGTTTCACTCAAAATGATCGACCTCAGCTTTTATGGCAGCCTTTAAACTTTGTGACCATTCATCTATAGTGGAATGCACAGTTTCTATTGATATTTTTGACACCGCTTCCGTTAGCTCTATCTTTAGAATTTTAAAATTCTTGTAAGAAGTCTTTCAGGCTCTCCAATTCTTACCACGCAAAATAATCTTAATGATTAAAATATGGGCTTCCCAAGAACAAAATTTAAGCTTCTCTGAAAGCTTTGATATTGACGTTAATGCACTTTTGTGTTGTCTTGGCTTTGTCTTTCTCACCAAATCCTGTAGAAGAGTCCATCTATTTTCATTAAAAAGAGTATTTGTTAAACCCTTTACCAAACCCTCTACCACAAGACACAACTACGTTATTGGGGCACCAGCCCAAATATCAGAATTATACTCAATCTTCAGAAGAATAAAAGCCTTGTAAATTATAGCTGATTTGGCTATACAAATCTGGGGTAAAAAAACTTTTTGCATAGTCGGAGAAATCCTAAACACTTAGCACCATTTTTACTTACTTAAACAGATGGCGCTACAGTCCGGGCGGACCTGGGCGTCAACCAACATGCGTCTCCAGTCAGCTTTGTCCCTAGCTAGATGTCTCCAACTTCGCACGCCAAGTTGGTTGAGCTGCTGTCCCACCTAGGTTCACCACCTGAGTCACTGTCTTCCTCTCCTGCGCCGTCGCTCGGGATTGGATTCGAAGACCTTCCGCGTTGGAGCGTTGATATCCATTCGCTCTACATGACCCAGCTGTCTAAGTCGTTTTACTTTTATACTTTTAACCAGATCAGTGTCGCTGTACAGCCCGTATAGTTTGTCGTTGTTTCGTGCCTCTTGTGTTGACGGTTTAGTTTTGTACAATACTTTCCAGAACGATGTCTAAAACCTTTTTTGACATCAAAAGCATCGATGAATTCTTTTCCGATCTTGATAGAGCAGCGTGCATTCTCCATCGTCATTCTACACAAACGGATAAGTTTGACAGGAATATCAAAACTAATATCGATAAAAAGATGGTGGGTATCGATTTGTGGTTCTTGGGTTTTTTTCCATGGTCTGCCGTAATGTGAATATTTGGTCATTGGTAGACTTTCCTGGTCTGAGCCACATTGATATAGACCTATCAGTTTGTTGACAAACGGCTTCAGACGTTTACATAATACGGCAGAAAGAATCTTATATACAATGTTCAGGAGACTGATGCCTCTTTAGTTGGCGTAATTTAGAGGGTCTCCTTTCTTGTGTTAAACTGTGCTGAAATTCCACTCATCGGGCATGCTTTCTGCCGACCATATTTTGCAGATGAGTTGGTGCATGCTCCCTACTAAGTCATCACCTGTTGCTTTGAATAACTCGGCAGCGATGCCGAATATGTGATCAGAATTTTCAGCGATATATGATTACAAATATGTGATCATTCGACAACAAGTGGTTTGTGATGCACTTACCTAGAACTGAAAGCTGTTCAGTTTCCTCGATGAAATTACCACCTATGGATAGTGACATTGGGGGAGGTTTACGCTTTTACGACAGTATACAATAGATTGGGTTTTCGAAGCATTCATTTCTACACGGTCTTTGATTCCTTATTGAACAATAGATCTTAGATCTAGATAGATCAGAATTTTATGAGCTTATCATACTCTGTCGTCGTATCTATAGTACAACAATACTACTAAAAATAAATAAGTCCCAAACACTCTCAGCTTTTCTCCAGACGCCCACCGGAAAAATGTATTTTTGTTATATTATACATTCTTATGTCCACACATATGAATTTCATACATAAATATACATATACGATTTTTAATTATTACATTTTCTGGTCCTTAGGCAATTTGAGAAGCTGCAAAAAAACGCTGACCAGCTAAAGCAAAAGCATGAAAAAGCAATGAGTGATGTTACCCAAGTTCAAACAACCATGCAAGCCACAAACAAGCGACGCAAACAAAATAAAACACAATTAGACAAATTTGAAAACGAATTAATTGACTTGCAGAAAATACCAGAGAAAAATAAGAAAGAAATCGAGGAATGTGAAAAAAAATGTGAAAAACTAACTAAACAAAAAGGAGATTTGGAAGAACAACTTCAACGAAACTATGACGAGCTTGAGGAACAAACTAAACCACTTGTCGAGCAACGTGAAGTTCTAGAAACTGAGCTTATAGATTTAAAAAAAAATGTTGACGAGGCTAAAGCCGAACTGGCTCTGTCCGAACAGGAACTTAAAATTTTAAAACATGACGAAATTCAAGAGAAACGAAAATACGAATCACTTAAGACTTCTTTTGATGATTCAGAAGAAGGACTGCGTCAGAAGCAAGAAAGACTCAATGAGTTGCGTGAAACTATTCCCGAGCTTGTAAAGCAAATGTCCGAAAAGACTGTTGAATTACAAAAAAATCGCAAGGAAGAGGAGGCTCTGCAAGCTCGACTTATGTCGCTTAAAGCCGAGGTAAGTTTGTAGTTACTAACAGAAAAAGAAAAACAAATTTATTTTATTATATTTATTTCAGATAAATGAGAAAGTTAGCAGCTTTCAGGCAGCACGTTCAAATAACAAGGTGTTAGATTTTCTTATGAGGCAAAAGAATGAGGGACACATTCCGGGTATATTGGGAAGACTAGTAAATGATTATAGTAATAATTTGAAAGGACATATCAGATAATGTAATATTTGATTTTTAAAGGGTGATTTGGGAGCTATCGATTCGAGGTATGACGTAGCAATATCAACAGCATGCGGCCGACTTGACAATATTATTGTGGATTGTGTGAACACAGCTCAACAATGTATTGAGTACCTTAAGCGTTATGATGTAGGTAGAGCTTCATTTATTGCTTTAGAGAAAGTTTGTCATTTACAGAATCAAATGCAAAGAATAACCACGTAAGTTACTTAACTCAACTTTCTCAAATTATGTTATTAACACTTTCCTTCATACTAGACCGGAGAACGCACCACGGCTATTTGATTTGGTGAGAGTAGAAGATGAGCGTGTATTACCTGCTTTCTATTTTGCCCTCCGCAATACCCTTGTAGCAACAGACCTTGAACAAGGTTCCAGAATAGCTTACGGAGCTCGTAGATACCGTGTTGTCACTCTAAACGGCGATTTAATTGAAACGTCTGGAACAATGTCAGGTGGTGGCCGTACACAAATTCGTGGCAAAATGGGAACAAAAGTTCAAACTAAAACCAACCCTTCAGATACCAATGCATCTCTGATATCACAAAAAGCTCTCGAAGACATGCAAGTTCAGGCCGAGGAAATACAATCAAGAATCAATTTTGGTCAAGAAGAACAAGGACGCCTAGAACGTGAGCTATACCAATTGAATTCAAAAAAACAAAGTTTGGAAGCCGAGGTCAACAAACTCAACATCACAATTAACAGCTTACAAGAGCAATTGCCCAGAATTAAAAATCAGTTGGAGACACAGAAAATTCGCATGGAAAAAACAACCGCTGATGCAGCTAAAGTAAGTGAAATCGAAGCTCAGATCGAAATCAAACGGAAATCCTTCGAGAAATCCGAAAAAGCAGCCAGTAAGATTACAACTAAAATTGACGAAATTAAGAAAAGAATCGAGGATATCCATGGTGAAAAAGTAAAAGCAGTTCAAAACAAAATCAACAATTTCAACAAACAAATTAAGACACTTACAAATAATGTAGCTAAGCTCAATGTAGAAATCACTACATCCGACAGGAATTGCAAAAAGACCGAAAACAAAATTGAGAGTCTTAAAGGTGAGATTAAAACTGCTGAAGATGAAATTCGTTCTCTAAGTGTAGACAGAGAAAAGTTGAATGTCCTCGTAGCAGAGTTGTTGGAACAATTTGAAGCAGCAAAAGCTGAGATGGAGAATGCTAATAGTGAATCATCGAGTGTGAGTAAGGAAATAATTGAAATTCAAAAGAAAGAAAGTGCATTAACTTTGAAGCGGGTAGAAATAGAGCAAAATTTACAAACAATTGAAAAGAAAATCTCCGACGTTAAACGAGAGCTGCCCCATTGGAGAAACAAATTAAAACCATTGAAACTCCATGAAATACCTGGCGAAACGGAACCTGTAGAACCATTGAAAACTTTCAATGAAGAAGAACTTGCAACTCACAAACTGCAAGACATTCAATACATGTACTCGGTGCAGGAACAAAAGCTTGAATCAAAAAAACCAAATCTATCGTGTATTCAAGAATATATAAACAAACGTGAGGTTTATCTGGAGCGAGTTAAAGTTCTAGAAGACATAACCACTAAACGTAATGAGATGCGGCAACTTTACGATGATGTGCGAAAGAAACGATACAATGAGTTCATGCAGGGTTTCCACATAATAACGCGAAAGCTCAAGGAAATGTACCAAATGATCACTCAGGGCGGTGATGCAGAGCTGGAATTAGTTGACTCAATGGATCCGTTTACAGAAGGGGTATCATTCAGTGTGCGGCCACCAAAGAAAACCTGGAAAAATATATCAAATCTGTCCGGTGGTGAGAAGACGCTCTCATCGCTTGCACTTGTTTTCGCCTTGCATTATTATAAACCATCGCCACTTTATTTTATGGACGAGATAGATGCGGCCTTAGATTTTAAGAACATATCCATTGTGGCACATTATATTAAGGTAAGTCTTTTAAACTTGAACAGTTCTACACCCTCTAAACTTTTTCTTTTATTTTGTTACAGGAAAGAACAAAAAATGCTCAATTTATTATTATATCACTTCGTTCCAACATGTTTGAGCTATCCGATTTTATAGTTGGTATATTTAAGGTACGCGATTGTACAGATGCTGTAACGATTCGCAACAAAATTTTATCAACTGCCATCAGGTTGACTCAGACTCAAACTCAAACTCAGAATGAAACATCTAATGAAGTTGGTTTCGTGCCGCCTTCAGAGAGCACTGCCTTATCCCAGGCTATTATTGCAAACAATGAGCACACCATTGTGTCGCAAGTATCATCAATAGAACATAATGCAACAAGCAGTATTACTGATTCATTTTTCAAAAAACCCAAACCACCACCGCCACCAACATCTGCTTGAAGGCTCCAAT
This sequence comes from Eupeodes luniger, assembly GCA_951509635.1. Taxonomy (NCBI): domain Eukaryota; kingdom Metazoa; phylum Arthropoda; class Insecta; order Diptera; family Syrphidae; genus Eupeodes; species Eupeodes luniger. Next base: position 49,146,655 of record OX608075.1, on the reverse strand, counting down.
ATTAGTTTAAAAGAAAAGGATTTATTTTTTGTTTTAATTTTTCTTTTACTGTACAAAACGTATTTTGTTTTAAGTTTCCCCTCTTTTTTCTCTAAACTGTTCATTTAGATATAACCAAAGCATTATTTTTGTTCTTTTGTATACCGTTGGTAAACGTGTTAACTTTATTTCTTGTTTGTTTATTTCGGACAAAATTAAAACAAAATATTAAACCACTTAAAAGTTTTTATTTATTTTTTTATTGAATGTGTTTTTAACCAACACATTTACTCTATTTTGACCTACGGCTTATCAACAGAGATTTCTAATTTTAGCGTCGCACATGAACCACCGATGGCTGAAACAATTTACATCTTTTTATAATACGTATGTTTAAGTTGAACATGAAAGAAAATGATTTTAAATTTCTTCCAAAAACATAACCAAGAGGGACCTTATTGTAGATGGAAATAAAAGCCGAATTTATCGTACAAATGGAGCAGGGTTTTGGAGGGAGCTCATCTCTTACCGGAAGATTACACAATTAATGTGTTGTCCACTTCAGTGCCAGTAAGCTAGCCGCCTAGTTTGACAATATAAATGGTATCAAGTAATTGTGATTAAATGAGTCATAAATGTTGGTATATTTTATGCCAATAAGAAGTTTCATTTTATATCAATTGTGATTTCCTTTGTCTGGTTGCTTTTTGGACAATGTTTAAAGAAGAGTCTTTCAAAATGATTGGTGCCAATAACATTGCAAACCATTACATTGTAATGTTTCTTATTTCATCCTTTTTTACCGTTATCTTAACATATTTTACTCGAATAAAATATCTTGTTGCATTCTTTCTCCACCATGTTTTTTTTCCGGTGGAGTCTAACGACCTCTCAAGAAGTACTTTGCTGCCTGCATCAGCATCAAGTATTGAAAACCAGTTGCAATATTGTCTTGCAGCTATCAGAGATACAGCCTCTGAAGTGATTGGTTTCATACGGCCACCAAAGCCGGTGCTGATGACTTGGTAAGTAGTATGCACAAATTCATTTGCAAAATATGGTCGGAAGAAAGGATGCTCGATGAGTGGAATCTCAGCATAGTTTGCTCGATCCTCAAGAAGTGAGACCCTCTGAACTGCGCCAACTAAAGTCTCCCGAACATCCTTTCTGCCGTATTATGTGAACGTCTGAACCCGTTCTTAAACAACCTGATAAATCCATATCGGTGTGGCTTCAGCCCAGGAAAGTCCACCGTTTACCATAAATATTCACATTGGGGCAGATCGTGGAAAAAACGCATGCACTTCCAATCTGTCTATTATCAATTTCAAGACTGTTTGTAAGAGTATCTAAAGAGAACAACTTTACAGAGCAATGTATCAAACTTATCCGTTTGAGCAGAATGACGATGAAGAATGCACGCTGCTCCATAAAGGTCGGAAAAGATTTCTCCGGTGCTTTTGATGTCAAAAAAAAATGTTTTAGACAAGGCGATGCACTGTCATGCGACTTCTTCAACATCGTTCTGGAAAGAATTGTGCAAAACTCAACCGTCAACACTAGAGGCACAATTTTCCAAAGGTCCATCCAATTACTCGAATACGCCGATGATATTGACATAATTGGAAGATCAAAGCAAGGCCAAGTATACGCTGTCATCCTTGAACGACGACGTCTTGAACAAAAGTCACCATGGACAACTATTACTATGAGGTAGTTAAAACTTTTTCTACCATTTCTGTAAATTGCTGTAAATTCAGACAACGACACCAGCGCTGAAATCAAACGTAGAATAACTCTTGCAAATCGCTGCTTCTTTGGGCTTAGAAGGCAATTGAGTAGTAAAGTCCTCTTTCTAGCATCTTAAATCAGCATCTATACGACGCTCATCATCCCGATTCTTCGGGCGATTTTTGGCTCCTTATGCATAGATGCAGAGTGAAGGAAAAGAAACAACGACAAACTATACGAGCTGTACAACGATACTGATCTGGTCAAAGAATAAAAGTCCAACGACTGATGCCTGGGTCATGCAGAGCGAATGGAGGACCTCAACCAACGTGCGAAACTAGAGACAGCTGGTGGCAGACGCATATTAGTTGAGGTCCAGATCTGTCCCATAATGTAGCGCCACCATAATATTTATGTTCATTCCATCCAAATGTCCAAATTGGCGAACTCCAACGCTAACTAAGTTATCGAGCGGAAAATTGGTGGCCATCGAAACATATAATTTAAAACGTTTTTCTATTTTACTTAAGAATTTTGAAAATATATTTTAACTTTTATTTTACATATTAAAAAAAATACATATCTACAAGTCCTGAATTATTTGATTACAAATCTTTTTCAAAGCCTCAATAGAAGGTCCACTTAAGTTACTTATGTCTTCCCCACAGTCACATGCTTTCGCTATAGCTGGATCTATTGGAAGTGATCCTAGAAATTTGACATTCATTTCTTCGCACATAGCAGCTGCACCTCCTGTTTTAGCAGGGAATATTTCAGAAGAATTCCCACAATGTCCACAAACAAATGAACTCATATTCTCTACGACTCCCAAAACAGGAATGTTTTGTTTCTTGCAAAAAGATATTTCCTTACGAACATCTAAAAGTGACACTTCCTGAGGTGTAGTGACTATCAGAGCCTTAAGCGATGCTTTGTCATCCTTCAAATAACTAACAACAGATAAATGTTCATCGGAAGTTCCAGGCGGAGTGTCCAGCAGTAGTAAGTCAAGATTGCCCCAGTCGACTTCACTCAAAAACTGTCGAATCATTCCGTTTTTTTTCGGTCCACGCCATATAATAGCATCGTCTGTAGATCCCAGAAGAAAGCCAATTGACATTAGGCATATATTGTCCTCAACACTTACAGGCGACCATCCGGAACCAGACTGATGGACATTCTCGTTTTCCACTCCGAGAATACGAGGCTGCGATGGGCCACATATATCTATGTCCAAAACTCCAAAATTCTGATTGGGAAATGTTTTGCCAAGGAAGCGCGACAGAAGCATTACTACCGAACTCTTACCAACACCACCTTTTCCGGAGAGTATCAAAAGCTTCTTTTTCACATCTTGTAAGCGTTCTGCCACAAGGGCTTTGCCAGGATCTTCTTTTTTACTGTTTGGGTCACTGCAAATTTTCTGATTAGGGCAACCTTGACATGCATTGCCGAAGCCAGCGTTTGAACTTTCAACACCAGGGCAATTTTCAGGTTCCTCAATCATATTCCGTGTTGTGAAATTTGAATTATATTTATTTAAAATAGCAAAACCAAATAACTATTGTTTTTATCAGTTTAGAACGATAATAATAATGAGTAATGTCACTCAAAAGTCAAAACTCAATTGTTAAGATAGAAAACTTTGACTGTCATTTCGGTCCTATGCCTACAAACTATAGGGTATTCCAACAAAGATTTTGATAGGAACTTGCACTTTTTAAGCTTATAACATTTTTGGCAAATAAATACTACATTAAAGCATTATTCACATGAGCACGACCAACGACCAACGAATGAACGAATATTCGCAGATTTTGACATTTCTTTCACATGAGAGTTTTTAATTCGTCGCGAATGAAGTTTGACTTTTAGGTTATGTAGCGCGCGAACAATTTATTCGTTGCAGTGTGGATAGTATGTGGAACGCGATCAATTTATTCGTTGCAGTGTGGATGGTATGTGGGACGCGAATAAAGTTTGACAGTTCGTATCAACTAGAATTTTGTTCGCGACGAATAAATTTGTTTTCTTAAATTTATTAATATAATGATATTGAAAAGTAAAAGTATGCATCATAAATCAAATAGAAACTATATTGCTATCGTTTTGTTAAGATTTTGTGTTCAAATATGTCTTAAAACGTATATAAAATCACATTTTGTAATTCATTCGTCGTTCGTTGGTCGCGCTCATGTGAATGCTACTTAACACTAGAACTGGAACGATAAATACTTCAACAATGCAATGTTGCAAAAAGATTACAATTGGCCTTCGAGATTTTGGTATGTAACATTTTTACGTTTTCATTGGGGCCACGTGAAAGTTTATTCCATTCGACTGAAGATCGTAAGGGGCCAGTTATAGCTATCATTGAATTTTTCTATTTTCTGGACGGAAATTCATTTTCCTGGACAGCTGATTCTTTAATGTCGAAAAGTGGGACGAATCGTTCCAATGACTTGTGTTCCAAACTCACAAAATTCCAATGACAGATTTCTGTTAGTACAAATTTTTCGGTGGATTTCAATCAGGAAATTTGTTTCAATGATACAAATTTTTAATGATCGCCATAAACGACCTGCCAAAAAATGTCAATGATTGGTTTCAATGATGAAAACCAATGATAGCTATAACTGGTCCCTAACGATGGAATTCATTAAGTTATCGTTTGCCATTTATAGTTTCATACATTCATAAACATCCATTGATTTCTCTTAAGAAATGCATTTTCTTAAATATCAAAAACCGTCATTGGAAAGTCCTACACTCATTGTTATACTACGTTTCCACCGGGAACTAAACCGAGATTTAGCTAGATTTGTCACAAATCTCCTTGAAATCTCGAAGATTTACCATACAAATTTACCTCAAATGAAGATTTCAAATAAAACTCATTGAAATCTACTTGGAAACATTAGTTTGTCAAATCAAACAAACTTTTTTTTCGGAGAATAATTGTTGAACCGACCCATTTAAACGCCAATTTCGAAATGTCAACAAAAACTATCTGTCTCAATTCCATATGACTCAAATTCAAAACAATAAACAACTTTCAAGAAATCACAGATGAAATAAAATGTAAGTATACAAAAATAATAAATATGTACAAGAATATTATAAAACTAATTACTTACAGATGATGAGTGAACAAATACATATTTTTTTCTTTTCGAAAGGAGAATAATTTGAAGTTTGGTTGTTATGACATAAACCAAACGTCAAATTAATTTCCACCAACAAGCTTTTTTGTCGAAGAATCTAAGGACATCTGATTATTACTCATACAAATCATATCAAGCTATTAAAATTCAAATGTATGTTTTGAAATCTAAAGATTGTGTGTTTAATTGTATTTACTTTTGTGGTTCTGGGAGATATGTTTTATTTTAAGAGAATAATAAAAATAAAACCAACACAATTCTACAATAATTGATAATTTATGTGGTGAAGACAATTCTAGGCACAATTAAAAAGAAAAAAACGAAGATTTCGTTAGTGGCTTGAATTCTATAACACTTGTTAATAAAATTTTGTAACTGACATCAAGTATTTCTTATCTGAAGGGTTTTTGTTATTTTTTTACCTATTAATATTTCTTTTTAATTTAAGCTGAGATTTAGTTCGAAGAATTCTGATACGTAGGTACTTTTGAAAAAAAAAGGAAAACATAACATTCAAAATGTTTCCACAGCTCCAAAATTGACAAATCGTAAGTCATAATTCACACCAAAAACACTCCATATCTTTCAATAAAAGCAATATCCTACATATATGCCGAAAAACAAGTTGTACAAAACATATAAACGTTAACTTTAAAAATATCGATATTCGTAATGTAAACTTTTTAAGAATTCTTGGAATCATCTTTGATACCAAATTTAGTTTTAAGAACCATTGTATGTATGTATCTTAAGAAAAACCTAGCTACCAGGACAAACATAATAAAATACCTAACAAATAAATCTAGCTGTTCTCATACTAAAACTGTTTTAAAAGTTATAAAATCAATCATTATTTCTAAAATCGACTACGGACTTGCAATTTATGGTAATAGTACATTTCCACCAACAAATAATCCGAGATTTAAGGCAAGTGATTTAAAATAAATCATGAGGTGTTTCCACCAAAGAAAAGGAGATTAATTTGACGTTTGGTTTATGTCATAACAACCAAACTTCAAATTATTCTTCTTTCGAAAAGAAAAAAAATATGTATTTGTTCACTCATCATCTGTAAGTAATTAGTTTTATTATATTCTTGTACATATTTATTATTTTTGTATACTTACATTTTATTTCGTCTGTGATTTCTTGAAAGTTGTTTATTGTTTTGAATTTGAGTCATATGGAAGTGAGACAGATAGTTTTTGTTGACATTTCCATCTGTCAGTAAACGAAATTGGCGTTTAAATGGGTCGGTTCAACAATTATTCTCCGAAAAAAAAGTTTGTTTGATTTGACAAACTAATGTTTCCAAGTAGATTTCAATGAGTTTTATTTGAAATCTTCATTTGAGGAGATTAAAATTTGTATGGTAAATCTTCGAGATTTCAAGGAGATTTGTGACAAATCTAGCTAAATCTCGGTTTAGTGCCCGGTGGAAACTTAGTATAAGAAATATGTTAAAAAGTTGATGACAGATGACATTTCAAAAATTTCAGAAATCCAAACCGACCTAACAAGCATATGGCATCGTAGAAGAACAAGAAACTGAAACAACAACAGAAAAAATCAATCGTGTTGTTTTTGTGTGGATTTTTGGGTGATCTTCTTATGAACAGTTTAATAAAATAATTTTAAATTAATGCTGACGCAACACCAATGAGCATTTGTAGATAATTAATGCAATCAAAATCATTAATTGCAAGAACATAATGAAATGAATATATCGGGCTTCAATTCCCCAAATAAAACCATGACTTCAAAACCCGTAGGTCTCGTGTCGCCAAACATCAATAAGGTAACTTAAATTTAGATTCACATCAAATAATACATACTACATAATTATTCTAGGCCAACCCTCACTTATCGATTGTCCCATCAGCTCCAGTAATTCCAGTAGGACCCAAGGATGCTCTCCATGAAGTTAAAATTCAGTAAGTTACCACGTTAATTAAAAATTGATTGTGACAAATTACAAAACATTTTCAACCCAAAGAAATGTCGTGGCAACTGTGTCGGTAGCATGTGAGTTAAATCTTCAGGACATCAACTTCAGGACCCGCAATTCGGAGTATAATCCCTCTAGATTCCACGGTGTTGTTATGCGAATGAGAGAACCCCGATGTACAGCCTTGATTTTTCGTACGGGAAAAATAATTTGCACCGGGGCACGCAATGAAGCCCAAGCGCATTTAGGAGCTCGAAAATTCGCTAGAATACTCCAGAAACTCGGCTATTGTGTAAAATTCAATGACTTTAAAATGCAAAACATAGTGGCGACCGTAGACTTACGATTTCCCATACGATTAGAGAACCTTAATCAAGTTCATGGTCAATTTAGTTCATATGAACCTGAATTGTTTCCTGGATTGATTTATCGTATGGTCAAACCTAGGATGGTACTATTAATATTTGTAAATGGAAAAATTGTTTTCACAGGGGCAAAGGCAAAAAAAGATATTATGGACTGTCTGGAAATCATTTATCCTATTTTACAAAGTTTTCGTAAGAATTAGATTTATATAGATTTTAATATTTTTTAAGTAAAATGTTTCTCGTAATTAATTTTTGTTTTGTTTTGATATTGAAATGAATAATGTGTGGAAACTATTGAAACGAAAAACTTTCTTTTTATCATCATTTATCAGTCTAAATGGAATTGATTTTACATGGTATCAAGTTCTGGTCTAGTATTGTGAGTTGAATGACTTGAAAATATGCATAATTATTGGGAAAATTTTTAGAATTAATTATTTAGAATTTTCACACAATTTTATTGAATTGTATCATGAATGTCAAATATTTTTCATCCTTTGTGAATGTTTTTGCAATTATCAGTTTGGAACCAAGAATTCGGTATTGTGTTTGTGACTTTCGAATGTATTAAGTATACATTTGTTTATTATTTTGTTTCCAAAGAAAATACGAAGTAGCAAGCAACAAAATCAGTTGTGGTGATTAGTGTGGTTAATGAGAGAGGACGTTGAACTCGTAAAGAATTTTGTCCCAAATCTATATCTATAATACTAATAGGGTATCCAGGGCGCTAATCTGTATTTCGAATATTTTGCACTCTCTATTTTAAAAGTGGAATGAAATTTACTATTTTCGAAATGACAATTCCCAAAGTGAAATTGAAAAATTAGCAACTCGCTGTCAATTGCTTTCGGTATCCATCCAAAGATCCAGTGAATCCATTTACTTTTGTTATAATAATAATGTTTGTATAAATTATTTCTTTAAAAATAAACATTTTCTCTTGTTTTATTATGATTTTTCGATTTGACAGATCTCAAAAGAAATAATTTGATACTCGAAAAAACTAATTCGAATAAGGGAGAAAGTATTTGGTACTATTTTTTACCGTTTCGAATCTCTTACAGAGTACGAAACAAAACTCGGAACAAAAATCGCTTTTAAATAGAATTGACTTTCGAAACGAAATACTTTGCAAAAGAGAGCATATGCAAAATAAAAAAAAACACAATGCAAAAGAGAAATAACATCCACTGGTGGTAGCCTCAACATTCTTCATCATTTCAGCTATATCTGCAATCTAGCCATTTCCACAAACACAGGATTATTGAAATCTTCATCTTCGTCAAAAAAGAATTCACTTGATCTCATTTCCTTTTAAATTTCATTGATTTTCCCTTTTATTAAGGAAAATAAAACAAACATCTGTGAGACGCACTTTTACAATAAACAAAAATGATATGATAATATTTTATCAAGTCGCTTTCGCAATACCGATTTTTTATTCAATTGGAAAATTCTTTCAACCGTCAAAGCAACAGTGTGTACTGTTCTGGTACAGGTAAGATTTTATATTTCTATTGATAGTGCATTGATCCAGTAAGAGCTAAGGTTGTGAACTCCAAATTGATAGTATATTGATTTGAATAGGTGATAAAACGATTGATAACAGGCGTTAAAATCCAATGAAGAAGTAAGTGTTACTTAAAGGTATTTAAATTCATGAATAACTACGGCTTTTACCAACATCCTCTTCAGCCAGTTCTGACCCTAGCTAGTTGCCTTGAAGCAAGTTGGTTTGAAGTCATTCTGCACTTTTGTGCACAATCTGTTGTTTTGCCTTTCTCTGTCGCCTAAACCGTGAGGGTTGGATTTGAAGACCACTTGCTTCAGATATTTTAGCTGTTGTATTTTTATCTTTTTGGCAAGGATCAAAATTCTGTATAGTCAAACTCGTAGTTGAATCTTCTTCTCCATAGGAGTGGTTTGTTTGAGATAACTATCTATAATTCAATTCAAGACTGGTGCTTGTGAGCCCGACTTGTTTAAATTTCAACCAAAAAGTTTCTTCTGTACTGCGCTTCTATTGATAGCAATTAAATTTAAATACATCTTACATATTTCTATCACATCAAGTTTCTGTATGATGACTTTGCAAATTACAAATCCTCGTCTTCTAGATACAGCTTAAACTCATTTAGTATCTTAATAATTTCTGGAAATTCCATAAGTTATGTCTTCATCTATCTGAAATTTTGAAAAATCTTGAATTTCAGGTTTTGAAAAAATACGAACTCGATTTTAACTGTGCTTAAATTTTAAAAATCCCATAAAACCTTCACTTTCGTTTTATACAAAAATTAATAAGAGATGCACAGAGGCAATTGCATCAAGGTGTGGGGTTGGTTTAAAAGTTGGACCGATCTTCCAAATTCATGTAAATCATGACCCAAAAAAACATAACTTCATATTTTGAAAGAGTTAATGCTTCCGCATGCTAAGGACAATATACCACTTAGATGGAATTTTTAGCAAGATATTGATCCCAAGCGAACATTCTTGAAAAATTGGCTTAGCGATCGTCGAATCTCTGTGGTACCTAAGCCATCTCAGTCCCCCCTTATCTACTCGATTGAGAATTTGCTAGCAGATCTGAAAAACTCTAGCAACCATAGTTTTTGACCAATTATTGCTGGAAAAAAAAAAGCTTTTGCGAATTTCAAAAAGTAATACATATCTTAAAACGTTATAAGAGTAATTTTGTCGGAGTCGAACTTAAACCATCAAAAATCCAGAAAAAGTTTAAAGCTACATAACCTTGTTCACTAGTGTAATCAGACTCATAATTTGAACAGATGTTTTTAACAAGAAACTGAGAAACTGCAAATAGGATTTTATGTGATCCATTCTCTATGTTTTTTTTTTTACTAAAATACATTAGTTTTTTAAATAACGATATGTTGATTTATATTATTTTAATGGAATTGAAACAAAATATCTCAATAAATTACACTGACTAAATTAAAACAATTATATACATGGAGACATTTAGAATTTCATCATAATATTTACATCGGCAAAGTCAAATGAAACGTTTCAATCAAATTATTCTATACAGCGAAATCATGTTTAAGAAAAGTGTGGGCTTCATTGTTTGTCTTGTGTTGTGCGTCTACTATAAATAAAAGAAAATGTCAACTGTTTTAATAATACATTCATTCACAAATATTCATACAAAAATCATATAAAAAAGAGATTCTACTTCTTTGCTAAGGCCACTCCAAGTCCAACCAATCCACCTAAGACTAATGCTGCTCCACCTGCCACTGCTACTCCTTTCATCATATCCTTATCCTGTTGTTCTTTTATATATTTCTGTAAAAATAATATAATAAATATATACATTTGTGTTTCTTAAGTTTTCCATTTTTATATGCGTTTTACTTTTAGGGAGAGGACTTGCTCGTTGTTTGGTTCAATTTCAAGAAATGCTTTGCAATAATTCATGCCTTCAATATACTGCTTTATTCTCGTATTTCCCAAAGCTAAGTAATATATGTAATCTCTTTTGTTTCCTGGATCATTATTAGCCAGTTGTTCTAATAAATGAATTCCCTTTAAATTAACAACTTATTAGTTAATGAATGTTTATTACTTTAGGGGGTTATTTTCGAATCATTACCTTGCGAATATCATTGGTATAAGCACTGCGCACTAAGCAGAAAGCGTACTCAAATGTGTCTTCGTTCGAAGCATTTTTTGCCTCCGTGTACTTCTTTTCAAATTTCTGCAAAAATATGTAATCACAGATGTAGTTTATAATTCACATTATAATGTGTATAAATAATGCAAACATAGAATAAATTAAACTTTATCTTTATTTACAAACCTGCAGCTCAGCTGCTGAGACGATGTCATTTAGAAGTTCTTCCATTATGAAATATTTGCAAGAATCAAATCAAACTCTTTAAGCAATAATTTAAATTTTATTAATGACAATGAGACTAAAGATGAGTCAGTCGATTCAACAAAAATATTATTCTTTATATACTAGACAATTCTCGACTCGACGGCAAACAACGAAATAAATTTTTTGGGGATACCCCTCTAGTATTTAGCTATAGCTTAAATTTAGTTGACGTTTATAGTCGACATGACATGACGTTGACAGGCAGAAAAATGACACTGGGCGAGTTTAAATTAGACCAAGGCAGCTAGTTAATTTTTCAAACTTGGAACTTTACTTGATTAAATTTAACAAGCAGAAAGTACTGGTGAATTTACACGTACGTATCTGCACTTCAAAGTCAGCAGACAAAGGATGCAACATAATGAAATCAGAGAGAGAGAGAGAAGAATAAAAATGCCAACGTCTTCAAAAATGCAGATTATAAGAAATCGGATGAAGATTTTAGCGAAGACGAACATGTTCATTTTTTAATTATAGCATCTTCGTCTGAAGAATTACATTTCTTCTTTATTTTTGAATTGTGTTGCTATGTTCCTTTTTTTGTTTTTTGTTACACCTTTTTTAAGAATTTCATTGAAATTTCCTTTGATTTGTGAGGTTCATGCAACTAAGTGCAATGGTTTTCTTACATCAATTAAATACATTTCCAAATTTGAAGCACGTTTAAAATATCATTTTAAGACTATGCAAAAGAACTGTGCAGTGTGCACGTAATTATAGCTACCTTTTTTCTTTTAAAGAATGTTTAGTTGTCCGAAAATATTTTTAAATTTGTTACGTTTTTTAGCGTTTGTGAGGTGTTTTTATTTATTTCATTACATTTTCTTTAAGACTTGCTGCAACACTGTTATGTCAAAAAGTTATATTATATTTTATAGGAAGTAAAAAGAGTTACCACTGGTGTATTCATTCTCACTACATATGTACATATATATCTGCCTCCCTCTATTTTTCTGCATTATGCAGATGCAGATACATGTAAATCTACTTTACCAATAATATTATTAACAACAAAGTCCATCAAAAGTATTGTTTTGTATTGTAAAGCAAAAGTCCGTATTCCTTTTTCAATATGACAAGGAACCGTTTTAAACAAAATTACACTAAATATATAAATCACAAAGTTATAAACCTCAGACGCCATAAAGGACTTGAAATTGAGTCAAGTTACTAGTAATTGATTGTCCAGCTCCCAACAAATATTACTTTACAATAAAAAGTACAAGTCGTGATGGACTTGTGCCTTGCATGATTAACTGAAGGTAGAGGTTTGTGAAGTAAAATTCCGAGTTTGAAATTTATGACACTTGAAGTCCGTTATATTGTCTAAACCAGCCAATTATTAGTTGAAATTTTGACATAAAAGACTTAAGTTGATAGGAAGGAAGATTTTTCTTGCCTAACTTTCCAATAAATCACTTTAATTGAAAGGCATTGTAAAGTTTTAGATAACATAAGGGATTTCATTTCCAGTCAACTGCATTCTTTGAACGTACATTTTGACCAAGGCAATCAGTTAGTTTTTCAAGTGTCATAAACTTCAAACTCCGAACTTTACTTCATTAACCTCTACCTTCAATTCAACGTGCAAAAACTACCAAAACATAGTTGTTTATAATTAAAGAAATATTACCTATTCCTTTCCCAATCTGACAAGGAACCGTTTTACATAAATCATCAAATGGAATTGTGCAGAAAATGAATAAATCACAGAGTAATAAAGTTCAGCTTGCAGTTGAATGAATTATGATAAGCTGTCATTTAAGGGAGGTTTTTCTTCACTAACTTTCCAGTCAACTTTCCAATAAGGTTGCCTTTATTGGAAAGCAAATTTTTGAAGCTGACCAATGGAAAGGTTCAGAAAACATAAGGGACTTCATTTGCAGTCAACTTCATTCTTTGAACCATGGAGGAAATTTTATTATGATAATATGTATATTTCCTTTATGCTTTGAACGTGAATTTTGACCAAGGCAACTAGTTAGTTTTTAAAATGTCATGAGTTTCGAATTCATAACTTTACTTCACGAACCTCTACTTTAAGTTCATGGTACAAAAACAAAAGCATTATTGTCTAAAAAACATTCATAAGGCAAGCTGCATGTCCATCACGATTTGTATTTTGTATTGAAAAGTAATATTATTTATTTGTTTTCCAAATTGAGAAGAAACCTTTTTACACAAAACATTAAATGAAGCTGTGCAGAAAATAAATAAATCATAGCGTAACAAAGTTTCATTTTGACAGAAGTAGACTTGACTTGATAGTTAGGGAGATTTTTCTTGACTACCTTTCCAGTCAACTTTCCAATGAAGTTGCCTTAATTGGAAGGCAAATTTTTGGCAGCTGGCCAATCAGATACTAGTAACTTGCCTTACTTTCAAGTCCCTTATGTCGCCTGAACCTGTCCAATCATATGCTAAAAACTTGCCTTACTTACAAGTCGCTTACAAGAGCTTTTATAAGTTTAGGTGATTAAAAATGATTAAATTGAATTGCAGGGAGTACTTTTTTGAATTTACAAGTGAATGATGGAATTATCAAATTAATGTCTGTATGAACGTGGATGATGTTTTGAGAAACTATGTTAAAAGCATAAAATACTTTTGTGTTAACGTAAACGAAAAGCTTTAGTTAAAGAAAAATTCAAATTATTGCCTATTTGTGCAAAGATTTTGAAAAAAAATATTTTTTTTTAATAGAATAATGAAGTTGGAAAACATCTTACGAACCAATAACGTTAGCAACTTCAATGTGACGTGATGCAAAATTAGTATAATTTTGAAAAAACTCAACTAACATTTGCCACCTCCAATATATTAAGGACAAACAAAATGTTTACCTTAATAATAATTTTATGGAACAGAGAATAAGGTTTTTGACGTATGGTAAGATTTTGAGAAATGTTGAAGTAACGTTTTTTTTTACAAAAAATAAAAACATAAAACATTACTAAAAGTTGGTAAAAATTGATTTTCGACGTGAATATCTTTGCAACAATAAAAGATATTGCCTTTAAACTACATTAATCTTAAAGAAAATATTGTATTTAACAATTATTAAATTTTTAAGAAAAATCAAACTGTCAGTTTTTTTTATAAAAATTAAAATCTTAAAAAAAAACAAACGAAATTGTTTAAAATTGATATTCGATATAAATCGTGAATAAATAAAGGTATATAACACGCTTATAATCTGTATCTTTTTATATAAGAAATAAAAGTTTCAAAAAATGCTACTAAAATTGGCAAACATTGATTTTCGACTTTTCGACTCTTTTTTTCAATATACATATGTAGTATGTGTTCTAAAAACTGATGTTATAATTTTAAAACTACGAATTTGTAATAATATCAAAAATTGCTTTTATACCGTTTTGCATTTTTCTATTAAGAGTTGTTTCAGCGCTCTTTTTAGGCTAATGTATGGCAGATGAAGACTAACTTAAGTAAGATAATGACCTTTTTTAAATTCAAGTAAAGTATTGTGTATTTGGAAAATCATAAAGACATTTATTGGAAAAAAAAACTATTTTATTAATTTATGTACATAGACTTAAAAAGCTTAATATTAGATTTTATTTTCAAATTATAAAAGATTTTATCTTAAAAACCACAGCTTGGCAAAATCCTCATTCAAACCCTCCAAGTGGGTGCCAGGCGGGCAATGATCACTACAGAAGTCCTGTGCGTTTTTGGCAGGATGGTGATTAGCTAAGGTTGAGTTGGGTAGCCGAATTGTTGTAACTCCTCAATAGTGCAACGTTCGGAAACCCAATTCAATCATAGTTTAGAGGTTCCTAATTTCAGTGGTGGTGTGAGCGTACTTGTACGAAAACCGTGCCGAAGAATGAAAGGCTGGGGGATAAACCAGTCATTAACGAGCTCTTTCGGATGCTGTGGCAAGGTCCGTCATATTTCTGCCTTACCCCGGCAAGCGGCTCTGCCGGGGCTGACCGTCTTTCCGCCCTACTCGTGGGAACAAAAATGAAACAAAACAAAACATCAAACAGAAAAATTTTAAAAAATAACAACAAAAATCGCGCCATGGCTGCCAATGCGGTCACATCCACTGGAAAGGCTGTCGAGCCTACTCAGAGGTGTGAACGTGTTGGCAACCCTGTGGTTGCCACTAGTAGCGGGAGTCCTTCTCCCTCTACTAGCCGCAACCTATACTTGAAGGAAGTACCCGTCAGTGGAACAGCTGTGACGCTCGGCTGTCCCAAGGGCGGTAATTCCACACCCCAACCCCTCCCCGCTCCTGCTAGGACGTCGCAAGCTACCCCAAGAAGGGACACCCCATCCGGAGAGACAAAATCTGCGACATGTGGAATTGGCTCAAAAGGTGAGGGCACACCCCGATTGGTATCGGCAGCGACGAATTCTGATGGTGGACCCACAACTGTGTCACACGGACATAGCTCTGGGTCGGCCAGCAAGAAGTCCAGGAAGTCACTAGCCAAACGAGACCAACGCAATGCTGAGAGGATTCTAGCCGCAGTCGGTGTTATACCGGCGGCGGAAAGAACCCCGGAGCAAACGCGAAAACTCGAGTGGGCTAGTGGCTTTCTTAGCAATATCACCAAACAGACCTGCAGCGACTCAACATCAAAGCGCAATAGGTCTTTCGAGGGCGACAAGCCCGAACCAAAAAGGCAGAAGGTGCATCCGAACAGCACAACAGCCTTCAATAAGGATCTTTCCTTTAGCGACGCGCTAAAAGGTAAGATCATAGCAGCGGTCATTGACAGGGGTCATGTGGATGGTAACATCTCTCATGATCAATGGGCAAGCGTTCATCGAGGAGAATCCGGGACCTCTCCCAGACACAGCCGATGCAGGATGGTACCAAAATCGTATCAAACTCATCGCCTGTGGTGATCAGAGATCTTTCGATCTGTACAGGGCTGCTGTCAATGGCTTGCCAGAAGTCTGGCCGGGTGCCAAGCTCGAGGTTGTAACAAGGGAGAATATTCCTTGCCGGCCAAGAGCACGAATAATGGTCCCGGCTCTACACAACTGCCCGGATATGATCATGAAATTGATCAAAGCGAGTAATCCGAACCTGCCTACGCACGACTGGAAAGTCCCAAAGGTTGAGAAGGAGACGGTGGGTCACTATAGATCAGCTCTCGTGTTGATCAATAGGGAATCACTGGCTCCACTGGCCGCGACCAAAGGCGTGATTAGGTATGGTTTCGATGAAATCGTGATCCGAATCTACAAGAAAGACGAAGATTCGCTTAACACGCCCCCCACAGAAGCCCCTTCAGCGGAAGGAAACGCTTCACTACCACCAATAATGGAGGTCGATGCAATACCACAAGTGGAACCATCGACCTCCACAGCCCCAAACAAGCCATCCGACGTGGAGGCAAAACTTACAGTCGACAGTAACTCCGACATGGAGACTGAAGACGCCACCGTAGGCATCGCTCTGAGTGAGGAAGACCTACTTCATTCCTCCTCAGACGATAAAAACGCCGATAATACTGTGGTGGAGGTTAATCTGACTAATAGTAGCAATGCTGCGATTAGCACAGATTAATCTCCATCACGCCATCATGGCCACAAATAACCTCATACTCCGACTGCACGCGAACAAGGATGACATCGTCTTGATACAGGAGCCGTGGGTCTCAAACTCCATCATCAGAGGCTTCCGGACTCCTGGTTATAAGCTACTGCATGCATCGGAGAAAGGTGAACCAAGGTCATGTATGTTAGTAAAAAATGACTTAAATGTATTTTTACTCCCCAATTACAGCGACAAGGACACAACCACCGCTGTCTTAACAACGGATAAAGCCACCTACTGGCTCATATCCTCCTATCTTGGCCACGACAGCCCAATTCCAGGTGACACCTTGAGGAAGGCAATTGCGGACGCGCAATCGAAACAAGTTGGTCTCCTAATTGGATCGGACGCTAACGCTCATCACACGGTATGGGGTAGCTCGGACATAAATGAGAGAGGTGAGTCCTTATTTGATTACTTACTAAGCACTAACCTACTCATAAGTAATATTGGTAATGAACCCACTTTTGTAACCAAGAATAGGAAAGAGGTACTTGATATTACACTTACCTCTGACTCGATCCACAATCTGATTTCAAACTGGCATGTCTCAAAAGAGAATTCCTTCTCTGACCACAAATACATTCAGTTTGAGCTCAGAGATGTGGCAAACATATCTACGGGTTTTCGCAATCACCGTAATACAAACTGGGAACGATATAGGGAGGTACTAACACAATTACTTGATTACAACCTTCTTAAAAGCTCCTCCAGTAAAGATGAACTAGACCTTTCTGTGAATCACAGGAGCAGGCACATGGACTATCACAGATGAAGAATCTATTAATCTGTTATTAGGCACCTACTTTCCAGGTAGCTCTAACATACTTAACGACTTAACATCAGAGTCTTAAGCTTCTACAAGCAATTTAGTTGATCTAATAACGCGGGAAAAACTGCAATGGGCCATAGATAGCTTTGATCCATATAAATCTCCAGGACCAGACGGAATCATCCCGGCCGAACTACAAAAATGCTCAGACATGATCATTCCACCATTGGAAATCATTCTGACAAGCTGTCTAAGGCTGAGATATATTCCCAAAGCCTGGAGAATGGCAAAAGTAGTCTTTATTCCTAAAGCAGGGAAACCCTCCCACGTTAACCCTAAGGATCTACGACCAATCAGCCTATCATCCTTCCTTCTTAAAACCTTGGAAAGATTGATTGAAATTTACATCAGACATAACCTAAGACCATGTCTCATTTCCACAGCTCAACATGCTTACTCTAAGGGAAAATCAGTAGAAACAGCACTTCAGTCGCTGGTACGCAGTATTGAATATTCCCTCGATTACAAAGAATATAACCTAGTAGCTTTCCTAGATATTGAAGGAGCTTTCAACAACGTCAGTTACCAGGCGATCACGACAGCAATGGAAAAGCTGCAATTAAAGAAACCACTCATTGATTTTATTAGTCTCATGCTCAAAAGCAGGACAATAACTTCAAGCATGAGAAGTTTTACTACCACCAGATCGGTGCATCGAGGTACCCCCCAAGGAGGGGTCCTTTCGCCTCTCTTATGGAACATGGTAGTAAACGACCTTCTAACATCATTAGAAGCAGAGGGTTTCAGGGTGATTGCCTATGCTGACGACGTTGCAATATCTGTATCTGGAAAACACTCCCAAGTTCTCTCGGAACTCCTACAAAATGCCTTGAATAGGCTAACAAAATGGGCTAAGCAATGTGGCTTGGACGTCAATCCACATAAAACAGAACTAGTACTCTTTTCGAGAAGGTACAAAGTTCCTCAGATCAGCCCACCCAAGATTAAAGGAATAACATTAAGCTTTTCCGACCAAGCTAAATATTTAGGCCTCATTTTAGACAAAAAACTAAATTGGAAGGCAAATATCGATGAAAGAGTAAAAAAGCCACTGTAGCGCTTTTTACTTGTAAAAAGGCCATAGGATCAAAATGGGGCTTCTCCCCAAAAATAACCCACTGGCTATACACTTCGGTAATTAGACCGATACTCACTTATGGAGTTGTCGTATGGTGGACCGCACTGGACAAGATGGTAAATCTAAATAAGTTCATCAAAGTCCAGCGGTCAGCAGGTATGTGCATCACAGGAGCACTTCGCTCAACACCAACCGCAGCCCTGGATGTGCTCTTAAACCTAACACCTCTTGACATCTTCTCCAAAATGGTGGCAGCCAACTCATGTGTGAGGCTTAGAGCCACCTCTCAATGGAACAGTAACAATACTGGACATACTATCATTCTAGACAATTTCAGATCTATCCCAGATCGCTTAGACTATACCACCCCTAAAATGGTATTCGGTAAAAACTTCCATGTGTCCATCCCTTCAAGATCCTCCTGGGAAGAAGAGAGACCCCTGGAAGACAATGCGATACACTTCTATACAGACGGTTCAAAGACCGATTACGGAGTTGGAAGTGGTATCTATTCGGAACAACTGAATCTAAGTCTATCATATAGACTTCCCATCAATGTAGTGTATTCCAGGCAGAAGTAATGGCGATTAAAGAGGCACTATCCTGGCTCAAAGAAAACGTTATATCTTGCAAGGA
Source organism: Eupeodes luniger (assembly GCA_951509635.1). Classification (NCBI taxonomy): domain Eukaryota; kingdom Metazoa; phylum Arthropoda; class Insecta; order Diptera; family Syrphidae; genus Eupeodes; species Eupeodes luniger. The sequence goes on along the minus strand of OX608075.1, from coordinate 49,127,431 downwards.
TATACGGATCTTCTCGGACAGCCAGGCCGCTCTTAAATCTCTCGCGTCTGTCTCCACAAAATCACAAGTAGTCCACGATTGTCAATCATCTCTGAATGAGATGACAGAACAGTTTAATATTCACCTCATTTGGGTGCCGGGCCACAGAGATATTCCGGGAAATTGTAAAGCCGATGAGCTCGCCAAAAATGGAACACTTCTGCCTCATGTTAGACAAGAACATAACATAGGAACACCACTTGCTACATGCAAATATCTTCTCAAACAATATGCTCTAGAAGCAACAAATGCTAGATGGTCACAGAGTACCACCTGCCTAGCAACCAAGCAAATATGGCCAAGCATAGACTCAAATCGGTCAAAAGGCTTGATATCCTTGAGCAGACAAAATATAAGCTCTACAATTGGAGTAATAACAGGACACTGCCTCATAGGAAGACATGCTCTGAGGCTAGGGGTCTACACAAATGACTTCTGTAGAAGCTGCATGGACGAGGAGGAAGAGGAAACAGTCCAACACCTTCTATGTACATGTCCAGCACTCTCCATTAGAAGGAATAACTTTCTTGGCAATTCCTTCTTCGACAATACCAGTGAACTGGCAACGATTGACACAAAGTGTCTCTCTAACTTTATTAAAAGCACAAAATGGTTTGTTTAAATTCATTACTCTCCCATGAGTAACCTCATTAGTGGTATCACAATGGACCCTTGAGGTCTAAGTGAGTCAATGACATCTAGACAGCCACTCCAACCTAACCTAACCTATCTTAAAAACCTGACGTCATTGATGGATTTTGAAGTCGGATTTGAGTTGAACTAAAGCTATCAAAAACCTAAGAAAAAAAGTATAATGATTTGAATGCCACCTACATTACGTTGTAGAGAAATATCGAATTCTACTGTAAGCCATGGGGTTAAGGCAGTATATTTAAGTACAATAGTATTCCTTTGAATTGGAATACTGGTCACTTTCGAATAACTGAATATATACTCCAAAATAAGCTAACTTTTATACAATTGGCCAATAATATAGAACAATGTCATGGTTGGCGAATAATTTGCTTAACGGTATGAAAATTCAACTTTTTTTTGTTTTCGATTTAGAGAATTTAAAAAAAATGCGAACAATTGTGCTCCCACAAATAGGTTGCACAACGTTGGAAAGCTTAGTTTAAGACCTCTTGTCTTGTTATTTATTCGAATTTAAAAAGTAATTCTCTTAACCTTTGGTCACTTATTTAAGCCAAATCACATTTTTTAGGTAAAACAAAAAAACTCGTAATTTGGTACATATACGTAACTATTTGCATAGGTATCATTTCTGGGCACCAGGTAGACCGTTTTCCATATAATTTTGCCCAGTCTCCTTTATTATTCTTTGTTCCATATGCCTATGCAGCATAAATTTATTCGGTGATATGAAATCCGAATGCTCGAACGTAGCTTTCATCTGCAAAATTTGCTGTCAACTCTTTGACCTTTACATTGAATTAATGACGATAAATTAGTTCCTAATTAAGCCCTTACAATTCCATTTTGGTTACCCTTTCAAATGCTTTACTCTCAGGACATTAATAACTAGCCTTATAGGTATGACTCTTAAAATAAAGAGAATTTCCATTCAAAGCTATAAGTAGCTCTCTAGAAGTAGATAAATATCTCGTAAATACACATTTGTACATGAATTCGCAATGAACAAATTCAAATCGAAGTTTAAAATTGTGAATATGAAAATGGGTCAATGAATAAAGAAATGTATAAATATAAGCTATTAACTTTAATTTAACAAAACATTAGACCACAACATACAAATTTAATCAAAATAATCTTCAATGTCAATATCCGGATTGAGAATATCATCTCCAAAAGGTGTCAAATCGATTTGGTTCAATATTAGATTTTCGCATGTCTCCTCCAATCCAGTGTCACCAACTAAAATAGCTCCTTGCAATTTGCCATTTTGCAAAACAAATTTAATATACTCCTTTCCAGATGTCATTCGCAGTAGTATTTCATAATCTTGTCCCAAGCCTTGTCCATTGTACTTTCCGAGAAGAACAATTTGATAACCAAATAATGTAGTAACATGGCCAAACAGTTCAAAGCAAAAATCTTGGTATATCTCTTCGTTGCTAATTTTTGCTGCCATGCTTCGTCCAGCCATACCACCCATTTGTCGTGCTTGCGTCCAAAGTCGCATTTGGAACCAATGAGCGGCTTGATCCCAACCAGCATGACAAACATCACCAGCGGCATATATTCCGGGTACACTAGTTTCCATCATATCACTAACAGTAAGTCCGCCTTCTGGGCCAGTGGTGAAGCTGGTATCGCATTCGAAGTCTGTACGGGGATTAACTCCTGTAGCGGAAACGACAAAATCTGCGTTTATTATTTCACCATTAGTTAGTTTTACAACAATAGGATATTCATCTAATGAAGATTCTTCAATGGATAACACTTCTGTTTTATAGTGAATTTTAACAGGTTCCTTCATATCACACCCATTGCCTATAACATCGATCTTCCGATGCCAATCTGGTCCGAGTGCCGCCCCTTTTCTAGCCTCCTTTCCACCATGTATGATATCTTCCTCCGAGTAACGCATTCTTTTTACAATACTTGGTTTAATAGCTTCGCCGACCGCCTTACGACTCATTTCGAAAAATTGTGCCACTCCAGCATCAAGAAAAGTCGATGATATATGCTCATCTTTGATGACCCAATGGATTTCGATGTTTTTAACTTCATAGGCAATTTCTGAAGCAATTCCTCCGTTGCCAACCAAAACTAAACGCCTTGAAGATTTAAGTCGTTTTTGAAAATCCAAAATAGAGTCTGTGTCTCGAATGCCTATGACATGTTTATTAATATTTTCAATAAGTTTTGGCTGAGCTCCAGTGCACAAACAAAGCAGTTTATATGAGATCTTGCGACCTGTATGCGTGATGATGTGTTTCTCAGTGGAATTTATAAATTTTAACTGATCTACTATAACGGTAATTTGATCTTTTACGGAATCGAATGCTTCTTTTTCTTCGACATCGAATTTAAGAATGTGTTTTGCTAGAGGCACTAAATTAGTGACCGCTTTAATTAAAGATGTTTCTGTCAGAAGAACAATGCTCTCTGTCGGACAAAGAAATGACAAGGTTTCAGCACAAGTAACTCCAGCTATTCCGCCTCCTATGATTAAAAAGGTTGTTGCTTCTAATTGTTTGTTTGGGGTAGTCATTGCTTATGGTGATTTGTTTTGTGTTTAAAAATTCTTTGCTTGTTCTTTTAGATGTGAATAATATTCGGAATAATCAAATTGTCTTAATGGAACATCAAACGTTAGGAGACCATAGTCCATAGCACGTTCAACGGCTACGAGCAATTCAAAATGTCTTTTTTGGCAGAGTCCAGTTTTGGAATAACTCAATACGCGACCAGTTTGTGGAGATATGAATTGTTTTAAAAGATCAACATTTCTGTGGTCCAGAACTAAGAACTCATCGCGGCAAATTGGACATGGGTTACCGCATGAAATTTTTCCTTGTCGTATGCACGTTTTGCGAGTCTTTTTAGGAGCGAAGAGACCCTTATGGTTGCGTCTGAAAAATAAAGGGAAACATTATACATAAAGTTTATAGGGCAAAATTTATAGAGAGCAACGGCATAACAATTTGTTTTCAGAAACATGATCAAACAAGAAATGCATTAGGAACGTTCATCAGTTTAACCTTGAGCATAATTTTGGACGTACTGTTAAACGCAGAGATTCTTTTTTTATCCGCACTAAACAAATGTGGAAGGCTTAACTAGTTCAATATTTCCCATTCATTGCAATGTGCAGACATTAAAAACCATCGGTATCTCCTTTTTAATCCTATCCCCTTTTCTTATTGCTTGTACTGAGTTCAATCATTATATGTGTATTCATAACTTCTCAAGAGAAGAAAATTGTGTAATGACCTCCGTAGAGTAAGACAGACTAAGCTTCTACTTGGGAAATATTTTTACCTTGGCTCACACTACGTAAGAAAAATCTAAGATTATTAACTAATCACTGAAAGTTGAGTTGGCTCCTCTGCTCAACATCTTAGCAGGGTAGGGTAGAGACTGACCATAACATTGGATATATTATATCTGGGACATTATCTACTAGAAGATAAGAAGCTATCCTGTCTTAAATACTAATTTGAAGCTCTTACTTTAAAATAAATATTCTCGTCCAATCCCTTTAAGGGCTAATATAGATCTCTTTCACAGTGCATCAATACCCCATTAACCTATTGAACTACCCTTGAACTACTCTTCTGAAAACTTCATACTTGATATTTAAATTTTATCATACTCCGTCTAAATAACGCGGGTGCAACTGAAACTAAAGTACTCATAAGACAAATAAAAAAAACTTAATGCGCTTTTGTGAAGATGCTTCGTGTTAAGAAGGCACAAAGTTTACGATGAAAAACCGAAAACCTCCTGTACAAGAAAAATAAGATTGTAACATTTTTGACTAAATGACAATAGCTTCTTATGTCTACAATATTCTGTGTAATAGTTTTTGATGAAACTTACCGGTATTGTTCCCAGACCAGGTAATTACCATACGCTTCTTGGTAAGCGGCACTCTTCAAGTATCGTAAGCTAGTTTCGACAGGAATAACTTTAGTACGATCCAAACTTTGCTTCCTTATTTCTTCAGCGGTCAATTCTACGTCTTGATGTCTACTTGTGGAAGTTGTTACTTCTTCTTCAGATTTTTCACTAGATATGCAATGAAGGGCACATGTTAATGATAATTGTCGTGCACAATTCTCTAACGATACATGACTTTGATTAGCAATTAATAATTGAGTTATGTTTGAAGACAATTTTCGTGTTAAGTATAACATTGTGCAAATTTATCAAATTATTCTGCTTTGACTGAAAATGAAAATTTTAGGGTTATATTGTTTTTTTTTTACTTTTCATACATTACACAATTTTGTTTTCTTATGGATTTTGACAGCAAGTTTCGATGTTCATAAGAAATTTCAGGTTTTCGAACGAACCTTTATAAGAAGCCATTTCTTATAATGGCCCGTTCGGCGAAATACACATATGAAACCAGTTTGTTTTGTGTTGTCATTGTCACATCTTAGGGGCCGGTTATAGCTATCAGTAAAATCCAGCAGTAAAATTTGAAACAGGAGGAATCTGAAGTGTTTAACTGATGAGCGTTTATAGCAATCAGTAAATTTACGAAATTAAATTAAATGTCACTTTGAGGCTTCGCGCCTCAGACAATTTTTTTACTGTTGCTTTCATCAGTAAAATTTTTAATGATGTGATCGGAACAGTAAAAAATTGGAACACCAACAGTAAAACGAAATGGAACTTTTTTTGGCTTTTGGCAGTCAGCTGTTCAGTAAAATGAAATTTCATCATTAAAACAATTAAAATGGATTTATAAATTAAATAAAACTTTAAATGCGTTGTTTCTTTTTGAAAAAAATACTTAAATATAGGATTCATCTTATTGCATCAATCTTTTGCTAGAAATAAATTTGATTTGATAAATGAAACAAAACGTTAAACTGATTTGTTTTCCAATTTCATACAATTTTATGACAGATATCTATCGTAACAAAATTTACGATGGATATTCTATTAGGAAATCTTGTTCAATGACAGAAATTTCCCATGAAAGCTATAAACGAGTTAACAAAAAAATCCAAATATTGGTTTCAATGATAAACCCAACGAAGTCTGTCATTAGAATTGTGTGAAGTTGGAACACAAATCAGTGAAACGATTCGTTTCACTTTTGAACATAAAAGTATCAGCTGTTTAGGAAGATGAATTTCCGTCCGGAAAATAGAAAAACACATTTTTACAGAAAAATAAATGCGAATTACACTTTTTTTTTCTCAAACAAAATTCTTGGTGTGATTTCCGATCGATCAGTATATAATTTTCATTTCTAATCAAAGGGAAACACCGTAAAATATCGATTCAAAAAATTTTCCGGATCAATTTCAATGATAGTTATAACTGGCCCCATAACATATAATTTAATGACGTAAATTTACTAATTGCTATAAACGGTCATCAGTAATACATTTCAGATTCCGCTTGTTTCAATATTTACTGAAGTAATTTACTGATATAACCGGTCCCTAAATTTGCTGTTGCTAGTTTAATCTGTTTCACACTTCAAGCGAAATGATACAGCATATTGACAATCGTGGAATGAGTGGAAGAAAACAAATTTGAAAGATACGCACGTGGTTGTCAAATTTGTGGTTTGTTTTCAAAATAACCTCGTGGGTCGTGGGCCTTTTTGTGAGTACAGTAACCATTTCGAAATTAATTTTGTTTTATAATAAATGCTTGTTTCTAAATTAAAACATACATTTCTTTAATTGTTCAGTTTAAAAGAAAAATAAAGTCAAAAGAATGTCGTTCAGAGGACGTGGTGGTGGTGGAGGAGGACGTGGAGGTGGCGGTGGAGGCGGTTTCCAAAGACGTAGTTACAATACATATATTTATTAAAAAAATAACATTTTTTAAACGATATTTCATTTATTAAGGTGGTGGCGGAGGTGGTGGCGGAGGCGGTGGATTCCGTGGTGGTCGTGGTGGCCGTGGAGGAGGAGGTGGCGGCAGAGGCAACTTCGACACTGGCCCACCAGACTACGTGACCGCTTTGGGACACTTCAGTTACCCATGCCAAGATGATTTGGTGTGTAAAGTTGATATCGACGATGTGCCTTATTTCAATGCACCAATTTACTTAGAAAACAAAGAACAAATCGGTAAAGTCGATGAAATTTTTGGAACAGTAAGAGACTATTGCATCTCAGTAAAACTTTCGGATAACATGAAAGCCAGCAGTTTTAAGCCACTTGAAAAACTTTTCATCGATCCACAAAAATTATTACCCATCAAAAGGTTCCTGCCACAACCTCCACAGGCTAAAGGCGCAAAGAAAAAGGGAACCGGTGGAGGTGTTGGTGGTGGACGAGGTGGTGGTCGTGGTGGCTTTGGTAGAGGTGGCGGCGGTGGTGGTGGTCGCGGTTTCGGACGAGGTGGTGGCGGCGGCGGTGGTGGACGTGGAGGTGGAGGCGGTGGATTCGGCCGTGGTGGTGGCGGCGGTTTTGGTCGTGGTGGTGGAGGAGGAGGTGGTCGAGGACGTGGCGGTGGAGGAGGCGGAGGTGGCCGAGGACGTTGGTAGATTAATCCAGATATTAATTTTAGTACTTTTCTTCCCAATTGACCTAACGGATGCTTATAAGATATAGAGTTTAAATACAAGTTGAAAATAATTATGTAAATATTACATACCATACACATTCTGACACAAAAAGATTGTACTTTTACTTTCAAATAAATGAATTTTTTGATATAAACAACATTTAAATCATATCTAGATTGTGCATTGATTTTCATTTATTGAGTTTAGTATTGGGTTTCAATAATAAAAATCCGGTGTAAACGCAAATCGCTTAACAGTTTAAGGCGTTGTTCAAAATTTAAGCCATCTAAACGAATTAAACTTTAGAAAAAACAGTTACTTGAAGAACAACAAAAACCTTTACGAGTAGAGTTTTTCAAAACTCCAATAACCTAGAAAAAGAAAGGTATCACGAAGCTTTTTTCTGACGAAAAACATTTTAATTTCGACAGCCCTGATGGCTCCAACTTTTATTGACACTATTTGAGAAAATAAAAAGGTGTTTAAAGCTTAATTGTATCCGTGTAGGAGGCGTTGTGATATGGGGAGCTGTCGGTTATACTCGTAATTCGTTGCAAAAAAATCAATGAGCTGGGATTAAGAAAATCTTAAATATTCTAACATTTGTTGGCCCATAAATTTGACGCTAACGGCCAAACGCTCTAATTCACTAGGTGCGCATAATAAAAGCTTGGACAGAGTGGCAAAATGTGCACTTCCTTCACTGGCTCTCATTTGATCTAAACATTATTAAAAATACCTAGGGATAGTTGGTACCCACAGTTAGTGGGTTAGGTCGTCAGTTTGAAGTCAAAGAATCTTTAATTTCTGAAATTTAAATTAGCATGTAGTTCAATGTAGTTGAACTATATTAAAATGCTGTATAATTCATGCCGGAACTAAGTTACGAAATTATTAAAATTAAAGGTGAAAGAACCTTCTACCGAACTTATGAAAAAAACAATTAATTCCAATCAAAAATAATTTAAATTTTTGTACCTTTTCAATTGACTCAAAAAAAATAATTTTTCCTAATAGATAGCTGTTCAAATAGTCGGTTGCATTCCTCCCCTTAAATAGTTGAAACGTAATACTCGCGCCTCTAGAAATGCCCATCAGTTTACCTCATACAACAATGAATGTCGAATACTTCTCTGTCTTTTCCCGTCATTGGAATTTTCAAAGATTCACAACAAATGTACACATACACCTCCTTTCTAAGCCATCCCTTTTTTTCTTATGCTCACCCTGTGTCTGGCATATCTGGCATCTTTACGTCAGGAAATCCAAGTGCTTTTATTCTTTAAATGCAACACAAAATATTGTTTACAGTGATTCAAAAACGATCGTCAAAATTTTACACCGTTTTATATTTTTAGGAGCAGAAAAATGTATATTTGTGAGCATGTGTAAATTTGAATGCATAATGGGCTTTTTTTCGTAAGTTCAAAATGTGTATTTTTACTATTTTTTTGTTTAAATAATTTTTTTTGAATTTATTTAAACATAAATACTATAACGGAAGTAAATATGAATATTCAATTAAATGAACGGTCTAATATAGTATTGATAAATTGAAATTGCATGTCGTATCAATTTATAACTGTGTTACTCCCTTCTTTTAATTTACTGTACATAAACTGAGTTGAATCCACTCAGCATTTTACTGAAAAAAGTTAACCTCTTTATTATATCGACGGTTAAACTTCATAACTTCGTAAATAATGTTCTGAACATTTTACAGGTATGGCAAAAACCAAAAACTCGTATTATAAAAATGCTATACAAATTCTACAATCCCTTATTTCAATATTCCGTTTAAAAATGTTCACTATCTACCTTATTTTTCAAAAAAAAATGTATTAGTTTTTAACCATATATTAACTGAAGCATTAATGCTAAAACTGTTCTTAACGGAAGAACGTAAAACGGTAATAAAGCAATTTTGAATCTTATTCTTAATCTTAAGATTATAACATCAAGTTTCTCAAGTATACTGAAAATATAAAAACAATTTTGAAAACGGGTATTTCTGAGCACGTATAACTATAGTTTGGAGTTTATATTCGGAATTAGCACTAAAGATTTAATTTAACGAAATATTCAAAAACAAAAGGAAATTATATGGTTTTCAAAACTTCAGATTTAGTCAAATGAATACCCAATGATCTAAACTGTATTTAGCTTTGTACCTCGCAAAATCATCATTGTTAAGGGATATGTTGTGTTTTAACGAAGCCTAAAAGCCCTGTTTTTAGTTGTCTTTAGCATTTTTAAAGGATCATTTTTTAAAAACCTGATGTTATAAAAATAAATTAAAGACGAGATTTGAATTCAATACTTGTAAGTATCAAATAATTGTTTTTTTTTTTTTTTTAATTATAAATCAACTATAACTTTTAGAACCGTTTGATATTATTTATCTCAATATTACTTGGTATCAGCGACCCCTGTCGTACCGTGGACCGTAGATCACTCAAAGAGCTTTTCTCGCGAAACAACCCTAGGTGTTTTCATATACCTTTGTCATGGTCCATATTTCTACACTGTATAACAGGGTGGACATGGACATAATGAGGGTCTAATAAAGCTGCAATTCGGTTGCTTCAGAGATGGCTTTATTACTCAATTGCTTTCTTCGCCCAAAGAAACAGGGGTAAACAAAAGTCAATTTTCGTCTGATCTCAACGCAGGTGTTGTTTTCTGCGTGATTGCACCGTTTAAAAAAAAATTTGCTGGCACAACAGTCCGTTGAGAACTAGGGCCTAGTGACTTACAACTCTCAACCATTCATGTGTGCGAGTACTCTTGTCAGGGATGGCTAATTAGAGAAAGCACTTTTTATGACAAGAATTACTCTTGGAGAATTTCGCAATTCCTCGCAAGAGGCATTACCCGTGAAAAAAACTTTAGATGACACAGGCTGGGATTAGACCAAGACCTCTCGCATGACAGTCCAACGCACTCACCGTCATGCCACGGATACTACGTTTAATCCACATAAATTTATATCTCGTCTTATGTTTACAGCCTAACTTGTGCTCAGTTTCATTTATTATCTTTTAATCACAATTGAAATATAAAAAACAATGCTTTTTTAAGTATGAACCAACAAAACCCATTTCGCTATCTATATAGTTTTATAATTGGCGCGGGTAGATTTTGGCGCCCCATGGCGACCATTTTGTTTTGGGGACATGTCAAATCTTTTGTTTATTATGCAGTAGTTTTTGCACGATTACACGATTGAACAGCACGTTCAAATGATAAAACTTTATTATCAAAATGAGTGTTCGTCAACACGAGAACATCGCCGCGGTCCGTGAAAGTGTACAGCAGAACCCGAGGTAGTCTATTCCTCGCCGTGCACAAGAACTCGGCCTTTCGCAGAGTTCAACTTGGAGAATTTTGCGTCGGGACTTGAGCCTTCACCCGTACAAGATCCAACTGACCCAGGAGCTCAAAGTTCATGACCGTAGACAACGCCGTTTGTTCGTTGATTGGGCTGCGAATCGTCGTCTTTAGTGACGAGGCGCATTTTTGGATGAATGGCTATGTTAACAAGCAAAATTGGCGTATATGGGACGACACCAACCCAGGCGAGGTTCACCAGGTAATAATGCATCCTAAAAAAGTTAGTTGGTATGGCCAGCGGCGTAATTGGTCCGTACTTTTTTTTAAAACGACGTTAGTGAGGCGGTCACCGTCAACAGCGAGCGCTACATAACGATGATAACTAATTTCTTATGGCCCAAGTTGAACCATATGAACCCAGACGACATGTGGTTCCAGCAGGACGGCGCTACGTGCCACACAACAAACGCCACGATTGACATTTTTCCCACCTACCCGCCCTTATTGAAAACCCCTATAGAACACAAGAAGTAGTAAATATTCGTTTTCGAAAGTTTACACTTTTGCATGGAAATAAAGAATAAACCCTAGATTGATAACTCCAAGTGTTTTGTAAAAACTCTTAAAAATAAACAATGATTACGTTGCAACAATGGTACAAAGCAGAAATACCACAATAATAGAAATTTCATTGTGCTAAAATAAATGAATTTTTATTGTATTTACCAAGTTAAATTGTTATAAGCTTTATATATTCAGTATTAGTCCATTCCCTATTTGATTTTGGCTTCGTTACCTAAAATCCGTACAAATTAAAATTGTATCAACAAGATTTAGTACACAATTAACTTACCAACATATTTGATTTCATCAAAAGCTTTTCGAGCCTTCTTTAGTTCTTCGTTCATTGTAAGTAGATCTTTGACCCTAGCATACTTACGAGGATCTTTTCGCACTAAGAATATGATATCTTCGACTTGCACGCGACCTGTGCGCCCTATCTCCATAGCTTTATGGGTTGTTTCTGAAATGAATTCTATGACTAAATCCTCCAGTAAGTCTACACTTTCTGTATAAGGATTCTTGTCGTCCCCAAAGCCGTACATCATGCATCTTAGTTCCTTGCTGAATAATCTTTTACGTCCAGCTGATGTTGTCACGAATTGTTCTTCACCCAGCTCATCTTCGTCAAACTGCAATTCCTGGTTTTTTGAAAATTAGTTTAAATATAAACATTTTTATACTTACATCTGCAGCTTCAAAGGTTTCATCACCTCCTGGAGCACCAGCCATTATTTGTTTTTTTTTACAAAAGTTCTGTATTATAATTATAATTTATAAAAGTTGCGAGTTTTATTAAACAACAACACACTTAAAAAACGTCAAGTTTGTTTGTGTCCCTTGTTGACACTATCGTTGGAGGGCGAAAACGTCAATTTTGAAACTTATTCGGTCCCTTATGGATCCTTGATAAACGAACTCTTGCATGAATACCTACATTTGAGTTTTGCAAGGTGGCGCAAAAGTCACCACTCAAATTAAAAAAATATGTGAAAAAGTTACAATATATTGGATTATATGAAAGAGAACGCGGGGCGAGCTTCCATTACCGCAGCACGAATTTCCTTGATTCTGAGGGGTCTCTTAAGAACATGTTTTAAGTATTAAGACGAGGAAACACCTTTAAGTCATAAAAAAAATATTTTCTTTTTCGGACGGCGTACTAACAGCTAGGCTCATTGGGATCACTATAGGATTTGGGGTGGGTGCGAGTTTGGGTATATGCAAAATACTTTTTGCATTTGTGCACTAAAATCAAAGGAATCCCCAACAAAAAAATTAAGTATGCCAACACTGAACACAAAACAGGGAAGAAATGTCAAAATCAACCATTTTTGCGTGTGTTGTATGGGAAAAAGTGAACTTTGAAAATTAATTTAAAATAGAAACATTATGTTTCCTCGCTCTTAAATTGCTATATTATTATTTATTTACATACATACATCTATCAAATAAAAAAAAAAAACAATTGTTGAAATTCGGGCTGCGGTAATGGAAAGTTGAGCCGAGGACGCACAAGGCATCTTGTGCTTATTTGTTCCACAGTTTTTAGTTCCTTGCTCTTGGCAACCAATTATTTTTTGCTGCCTGAAGTTCTGTCTTTAAAAGATGTCATAATAGTTTGTTCTTCTGTTATTTTGTGTTTTTTTTTGTCAATGTGGTACGCAGCTCTAGCTAAAACTTCATATTTTTATAGTAAACATCGTTGAGCTGTCAAAATTTAGCGGACTGATAAATTGCTCGGTACATTAGGCGTGTACCATCAACTGAGCGCTCCGAGCGCTCAACAATTTTTTTAAGTGAGACAAAAAATCTCAGCTGAGCACTGAGATTTTTTGCGGAGATCTCTGAGACAAAAATGCATGGATTCATTTCTCAATTTGCTTGCTCACCCAAAACAGCTGTTCAGTTGTCATTTGTCTGGTGTGGCGCGTAATTTAAATAATTTTAAAGAAAAGAAATAAAATTTAAACATTTTTATAAATTAATTAACATGAGTTAAGAAGTTCAGCAAATTTTTGAGGTCACTATCATCGCTTATTAGGAGTTCCATCAAAATCTTTTCATGCTCCTCATTCCTTTTTTTATTTCTTATTTTATCTGATGAACTACTTAAAATTTGACGCAAAACTTGTTCTTGTTTGTTATCCATTTTAATAGTTTTTTTTTCCAAAAGTAACAAAGAATTATCAATAGAAAAAAATAATAAATTCACATCAAAAACTACAATTGACAACATATGTTTTTGACAGCATATGTTTGTACGGAGATTCTTGTCCCACAAAACGATTCTGCCTCCGTCAATCTGACATTGAGCGCTCACTGAGCGCTCAGTTGATGGTACACGCCTATTTATTTCGAAGTAAATTTTGACCGATTATTGAAGGTTTTAACAGATAAAAATAATATCAAGAACTTAAACGAAAATATATATAATATTATCTGCTTTTGTTAAAAAAAAAATAGTCTCAGAACGCCCCTCATCAAAATTCTATGGCTACGTTCAATTGAATTAGAGAACAACCCTATTTTCATGTCTAAAAGGGTTCTGTTGTGCGTGCTTAATTTAAATGGATATTGAAAAGTTATTGGTTGAAGAGAACCTTTCTGAGCCAAAAACAAGCGAACGTGAAATACGAAAACAAATTGTGAATCAACATCCCTTAATTTGTAACTTGGAGGAAAGTTCGCCACAAGATTAATTGCATTTTCTACACAATTATTTTCTGTCAAAATTCAACACAGGTTGTAGCTTAAGTTTGGAGAAAAACGTGAACTAAATTTTACATCGAGCTGCGTTCTACCCCTGGCCAAATAATAAATGAATATTTTGAAGTTTCACAAAAATAACCACCAAAATCAAAACAATTAAAAGACGTCAAATGTCATCTTCAAATGGAATAAAAAAACTGTTACACTTTCTAAGGAACAAGCTATCTAGTGTATTATTGAGAGATCAGTGAGATTGCCTTTTCAGAATACTTTTCTTGCAAAATTGCGTAATTCTTATTTGTCAAATGTCCCAGTATAATAGCTTCAAAAGTTATGGTAGTAGCTGGTAAAATAGCACGCTATTCTTAATAACACGTCTTATAGGAAAACCCTTTATTCACTCAAAGCTGTAAACACACGTGTACATTTGAAATTTAACTATTTCGCAAGAGTGAACGGCAACACTATTCACTAATAAAAACTACTTCGAAATATGACAGGTATATTAATGCGTCTGTCTTAATATTCCGGAACAGAACTATTTAAAAAATGTAAACAATAATATCAAAAAAGGGGCATAATATTAAATTTAAATCTTACAAAGTTAAACAAATTACTAGGGATTTCACTCTTTTTTCAATGCAGATAGGTAAATATGTAACTAAATATTGGTTTTAATGAAAACTTAATTCGAATATACATATGTACATAAAATAAACCCTTTCGGACGAATACCACAGTTCATGTCTTTTGAGTTACATACGTTCTACAAATGTTTGCTCGTTTATTATTTTGTTTTTAACAAGTGTCTTAAAATAATAACATATAGTACGTCTATATTTTTGTATGTTCCCTTTTTATAAACAAAATACCACAATCTTAAATTGTTCATTACTGAGGATAACAACTCATAAATTTAATTTCAACGTTGGCAGCGTTGGCCAAAATAATAAATTAGATGGCGCAACAGTCCCTAGAGAACCCGGGCATAATTACTTACAACTCTCAACCATTCCTGTGTGCGAGTCATTTCACGGATGGAGCACTTTCCATTTTGAGAAAGCACTTTTTATGACAGCAATTACTCTTAGAGGATTTGTCAATTTCTCGCAAGAGGCAGCACCCGTGAGGTAGGTTGCACAGGAAGGGATTAGACTCAAGACCTCTCGCATGACGGTCCTTCGCACTAACCATTACTCCCTACGTACTACCTATGGCCAAAATAATCGGGACAAAACTTATTTTTTTGTAATTATGTCTTTAGGACTTGTGTAAGGTTAAACTATATTTTAATTATTTACATTTATTGTGTTAATGTTTCCTAATTTATGATTTAAAAAAAAGAAATATTGATTGTCAAGTTTTTGTAGTCCATTTACTGCGACGTCCTAACAGGCTGATTTGAACTTAAAAAACAACAATACATTTCCACAATTAATTTTATTTTTTGATGAATTACATTTGATATTTAACTAAACAATCCTTATTTTTAAGTACAACATCTCAGTGACAATTATCTAAAAGTCGTTTTTCTAGGAGGCATATGACAAAACTCTTTAATCTTGGCCTAAAGGCATAGTTCTCAATGGGATTCAGGTCCAGTTATTAAGAATTTCAGTCAAAAACATTATATTGTCTTCCTTTGAATTCAAAACTTCTTTTAAATTACAATGTAATTAAGGTCATTATCCTGCTAAGTTGACATCTAAGGGTCACATTTTATAGACAACATTTGTCAACATGTACCTACGACTTTTTGTAAATCATTGCTATCATAACACGTGGTCATTTGAGAGAAGTTGCACTTAGATATGTATATCAGCTTGGGGTTGAAAGACTGTCACATTGGACGAAACAAACGTTTGTTAGTCCATTCCATATAAATTGATTGTTGTTTCAACACTTTAAAGCGTAACCCCTAAAATCAATTCGCTTTCGGAGACGTCTGTTTTTGCAATGACTAAAAAAAAATATAAAATATCGAAATACTCTATATATTCATAGGTTCATAGTCTTAAAGGTCTTAGAGTTCTTTTTAATTCTTATCTCGATTTGACGGAGTATATTAAGTCTATCGTTAGTAAAGCCAACTCTATGTTAGGATTTGTTAAACGTTGGTCCAAGGAATTTTAGAATCCTTATGTTGCTCTTGCTCTATATAACATTTTGGTCCCCCCCATTTTGAGTATGCATCCCATATATGGTCGCCTTTTTAAGAGATCCACAAGAATTAGATAGATTCTGTTCAATGAAACTTTTTACGTTTCGCCTTAACAGAGCTACAATGGTGGGTCTTACAATATTACTCCTTATGAACATCGGATAAAGCTTCTTTAAATGCAGCACTTCGCAAAGGAGGATTTATAATGATATTGTCTTTATTCATCAACTCCTAACTGTTGTAATAAGTTTACACTAAACCACAATACCTGTAGTTTAAAAATAATGCATGTTTATGTTTCCTAACACGTAAAATGCATAAAATAAAAAAATAAATGCCTCGCTGGCTTTACTTACATACATAAGTGAAACAAAACAATTTAACTCAATAGTTAGACACATGTTACTATTATTTTGATCATAGCTGTATGCCACTATTTGTCATGAAAATTATTAATAAATATGTATGTAATGAACCATGTTTTTTCAGAAGATATTTAAAGTTTTCTTTCTTTTTTTGCAGATGTTTTAAAATGAATTCGTTTAATGGAATTAAAAACAAAAGCAATCTTGATTTTCAATCGGTACCAAATTGTAATTCAAATGGTGCAGATCAAAGGGAGTACTGTCCGATTTTGCAGGGAAACTTTGAAATAGAGCAGTTAAGTTTTATAGATCTCACTCAAGATGAATGTATTTCTCCAATAAAAAAACAAACCTCAACAACGAGTCCCTCTAATTTAAAAAAGAATAAAACAATTTTCAAAAGAAAAAATGCAATGTTAAGTAAACCAGAGAACAACTCGATTAATCCATCAACCTTTGTAAAGAAATCAACCGGAAAAAATTTGAAACAAACACAATTAAATACTTTCTTTTGTTCAGCCAAAAAATTACCGCAACGTATTGAAGTTTCCCAATCAAACAAAATATATTCACAGTTTAAAAATAATGATCCCGTTATGAAATCAAATATTGTTGATTTACGTGAATGTTTGAATATGAAAAATAACAACATTGCAATCAAAACACTTACCGAATGTTTAGGATGTAAAGAAATGGATAATCAAAGTTTTCAAACAATTAAGTGCGATAAAGAAATTGACATCAACATAAATTTAGAACACAATAAAAATGAAAAATTACAAACGTTGTTGAAACAAGAAATTGTTGACTTGTGTTTAGATTCAAGTTCAGAAGTGGAAGACATTGAAAAGGTTAAAAGGAAAACTCATAGAAAAACGAAAAAAAACCCCAGCAGAAAATTGTCGACAGTTATCAGGGAAAATAAATCCAGACTTAACGATGAAACACAGACAGCTTGCGAGTTAGGAAAGATGCAAATTACAAAAGATTGTATTTTACCTTCCAAGACATTACATTCGAATGATGACAAAAAGTGTAAAAAAGAATCTCCACCTCGAAGAAAACGTCCTGGTACCGTTGAATCGGAGAAAAACGAATGTCCGCCTTATAAAGTTATTGAAGGTACAACTTTTGCTGTAGATGCTTTCAACTTCGGACTTCTGAAAAACGTGACAACCTACTTTCTGACTCACTTTCATACAGATCACTATGTTGGCCTAGCGAAAAAATTTTCAATGCCAATATATGCCTCCGAAACAACAATTAATTTAATACGAGGGTTTATTGCCGTCGACGGAAAGCTATTAAACATCCTGTTTTTGAATACGCCACTTAAAATCGAGGACGTTTACGTCACTGCTATAGACGCAAATCATTGCCCTGGTGCAATTATGCTTTTGTTTCAACTGCCTTGTGGAAAACGAATTCTTCACACAGGAGATTTTCGATGGTCACATAAGATGGAATTTGATTTAAATCTGCATCTAAATCAGAACCACATAGACCTTTTATATTTGGATACCACACATATTTCAGACAGACACAATATTAGTTCTCAAGCTGAGTGTATATCTAAAGCCATTAATTGGGTTCGAGAATTTAAACAGAGCAACGAGGGTAAAAAAGTTCTTTACGTGGTTTGCACTGATGTTATAGGAAAAGAAAACTTCTGGCTTTCAATTGCCGATGCTTTTGACTTAAAAATATGGGCAGGAGGTAAAAGGAAAAAAGCTTTAATACTAATTGGAAACGAAGAGATTCTAAATAGACTTGTATCGAATGCTAATGAGGCTGACATGCATGTTGTATCTCACGCAGATGCTGGTTTTAGGCACTTGGATGAATACTTTCATAAATTTAGTGATACATACGACATGGTCCTTTCAATTAAACCAAAAGGTACGGATACTATAGATCCTAAGTATAATGGTCCAGTGAACTCTGTATCAGTAAGGTACTCTGAACATTCGACCCATAAAGAGTTAAGAAGATTTTTGAGTTTTTTATTACCAAGGCGAGTAATAAGTACGGTACCTTTGGGAAAGAATATATTTCGATGTGCAAAAATACCTGTGTCTTGGCATACAAAGGAAATACTTGTGCCTTATAGAAAACAAGTTTCTTTATTAAATTATGTAAACGTTAAGAAAAAGTAAAGAACTTGTTATTTATTAAAATGTATTTATTTTTTTGAAAAGAAGTGTAATTGATAGACTATAGACTAAATTGATTTATTTTTGATTTAAGATCAAATCTGCAGATCTGGACTTTTGGGCATATTTACCTTTCATTGCACCAATACTAATACAATTTTTAAAATATGTTTAATTGAATTGAGAATTTGACAGCTCTACTGCACTCGTTTAAACGTACACGAATTTACACTAAACAATGACAAAAGAAAAACAATTCCAATCATGTTTCATGCGCCATGAAAGAAAAACAATTTTTGAAGGAAATCTGAATTTACCCATGAGAAACCCCATTAGAATAAATGTGTTTTGTCGTTTTTGTAAAAGGCCACAAGTCAAAAATTACTTCGGCGTTATTAAAATAAATTCGAAATAAATGTATCTACATGACAAAACTACAACAAATTTTGAATGTTCGTTTTTGGGGGAATATATATGTATTATATGATTTATCGGGTTTAGCTACCCAGGTTTGTACCCTTACTTGAACCCAATAGAATTTAATCCTATTCATAAAGACCTGAATTAAATCAGGTGTAAAATCATAGAGGAAATATATTATCTAGAGTCCCGACTGGTACCCGTCTTGCCTGAAACACCCTCAAATTTTATTTGAGGTAACTCTCTTAAAAGCCCGTAACAACTACATAGAATCTGAATTTTCCCATAAGAAATGCACGGGACAACTAACACATGCTTATGCTAATGGGCAAAATTCGCTCAATTTAGTTTGTAGGCCGAAAGAGAGCAAACCCATTAAGTCGGGACTCTAGATAATATATTTCCTCTATGTGTAAAATAATGATTATTTTGTAAATCTTGAACACGCCTTATCCATATTTTGAAATATTGTTTGCCTAATATATATAATTTCATATATATTTGACAGATTGCAACCAGGGTTCACATTGGCTGCGTTCAATCTCGTGTTGGATAGGTCGCATTCGGAAAGCTAGTGGCTACGTAGTCGAATTTCAACTAGATTTGTGAATGCAAAACTTCACTACAAAGCTAGTCAATCCGGAACTGTCATATCAATAACAAATGCAAATATATAATACAGGAAACATTTGTGTTTTCAGTACTTTAAATAGTTTGTTTTGTTTTTAAATTCAATAAAACCGAATAGAAGATATAATATGAGTGATTTTTATTTGTATTTAAATACTAAATGATTTATTTTATTTTGAATTCTTGTGTCCTTACCGAGCAGCTGATTGTGAAACGTCAAAACCAGTGTGCACTAACTTTGTAGCCGAAAATTTTACACTACGTCGGAGGGGAAATTTCAACTACTTTTGTAGTTAGATTTAGCCAATCAGAATCACTTGACTACGTAGCCACTACCTTTCCGAATGCGACCATAGACTATCCTAGATTGGTGAATTTTTAGATACCATATTGAACGAGTTGGATAAATAAATTGAGAGTGCTAACAAAAACAACTGTGAACAGCTGTTTACAGAAAGGAGACAAACATTTATACCAATTTAGAATGCAAAGTCCAAAATTATTGTAAAATACAATTGTCAGGTGCTTGCAAATTAAGCCATAGTATGTTAAATCCGCTGTTCTGACAGATACCCAGAAATTCTTGGATAATTTTGGATTATTTTGTTGATAGCTCAGCTGTTTTGTATCAGCTGTTCTTTTACATATAAAACATTAACAAAAAAGTATCCGAATACCCTATCTTTCTAGATTGAATGCAACCAATGATTTTTTAAAAGATTAGGAAAGTTCCATAATTTGAATTTGCAGAAAAACTAATTTATCCCCTGAAAACAGCTTTGTCTATTGAAATAAACCTGTTTAGAGACTATTTTTGTTAAAAAAACGCTATTTAAAGTATCTTTTTTAATTTCTTTTAGCAGGGGATATTATATGTATTTGAAAAATTATTTATTTCTGTTAAAATAATTTTTCTGAGGAGATTCCGCCCGAGCATCCCCTTTTTTAAGTACGACCAATTATAAGTCTGCTCAATACATTATTGAAACACATTAAAACACTTTGAAACAAACATATAAAATTTTAGCTAGAGCTGCGTACCACTTGGCTTAAATGCTTTGCTAAATGTTTGCTTGGACACTACAAATAATCAAATTTAGAGTGGACTTTAAAATTTGGGAAAAATTACCATATATTGTAAGAATCATAAATAATAAACCATAAATGTTAAGCGCAATTTGTTTGACTTCAAACCATAAATGGTTTATTGCTAAAAGTCGACTTTATTATTTAGGTCATAGCATGTATCGTTTATTAATAAGAGTCCATAGCATATATGTAGGTCGATTTCACACAAATTTTAACCTCAACATTGAATTTGATTTTGGAGAGAATTTCGTATGGAAGCTATATTTTAGCTCGAGTTAATCTATACATGATTTTTTACAGCTAACTGTCAGACAATGATCTTTTTATTACTTGTCAAACAAATATTCTGTTAATTAAGACACACACAGATTTTCATGAACCTTACACAGTCAAACCAAAATTACTGTGTTTAATATTTTAACCACAAACATTGACTTTTGTCAGACATTTTGAACCCGAATGCGTTTTTGCTTCCATTTTCATCCCAAAATAATCATCTTCACATGGCTTGGGATCTAAATTTTAAATGCAGATTTCAAAAGGCTCTATTAGCATAAAAGTGTTAACATTAGAAATTCTTTGCAAGGTTTGTTGAATTGAAAGAGATATTAAACAAAATCTTAGATCAAGCTAAAGCAAAAACTATTGTTTGATCTCATTATATATACATATATCTGTTTGAGATCCTGAAACTTATCATGAAAAACAATGAAATATAAAACTTTCAGCTATTGTCAGATGTCACTTACACAACTTTTAACGTTTTCAATTAGTTTTACAACAAAGATCTTAGAGTTTTGGATCTGTCAAAAAGTAAGCCAGCATTTCAAAAATGTTTCCTCAATTTTGGAAATTTTATCTTATATTCCTGAACAAGCCTTATTTCAATTTTTAACAATTGCTGTTATGCCACAAAAAATGTTCAAGTGTGTCATTGTTATGAATTGTTGAAACTTATTAGAATCATTATCATATCAAAAATGAAACAAATATTTGTTCGACTTTATATCGTAAAGTAAACCGCAAACAAATGTTGAAGTACTCAGTCAGTCAATTAATTTTCAAATTAACTTTAATTCAACTCTAGCCTCCAAAGGGATTTAAACGCTGTTCAATCTCGATTCAACACTTAACCGGAAACCTTAACTCATCCTCGAGTTCTGGGACAAAGTAAACGGACCTTTTTGAGTGATTCACAAATCACAACTCACCACAAGTTGTGTTTCTAATTTCTAAAGAGTGAGAGCCTTTTCGGTCAAAAACACTCTTTCTTTTCCTTTTTCCTCTTTCATACTTTTTGTTTAGTGTTGTTTACACAAACTCTCAATGCAAAATCAAAACTGTAAACACTAAAGTTCTTGATTGAATCGTCAATATTATTTATTATCGTAAGTTTGTTACTAAATTACTGATTTAAATTAAATTGTCGCATGATAAAATAAAAACTCAACAAAACCGAAAGCCTGATAAAATCCATGCTAAAAAGGTAATAATAAATAATACTAGCACCTCTAATATGTGATTGTTGAATTATTGTAAACGCACATGTGTAAATAATAAACTTGTAGAATTTTTGTTACTACATTTTCAAAACAATTAATTTATTTCTTAATTAGAAAGCAATTTAGATCATTTCTTTACTTATTGTGGTTTCTGGTAGTTATTTTAAAAACATGCATACTTTTATACATAAGAAGCATGATAAATATTGCAAAAATAGAATGTAATTAGAGATAAGCTATTTCATCATCATCACTAAGTAACTCAATTATTGATGGTTTTAAAAGTCCACAGCCCGGTGTTAATTTATTTAAAGTGATCACACAATTGTCTTGAATAAGTTGTTACTTGTTATACATCTAATTGAACAAGAACAGCAAAAATATTTAACATGTCTAAAATTGGATACTCCTAGCTGAAGCTAACCCTATTTTCATATGTTTAGTTAGGGTGAACTAAGTCAGTTTGATGGTGAGACACTGTGTGGTTCTTTGCGCCGATTTCCCATGACGACATAGTACTACTGGGCGTCGAGAGTGGCTCAGGTTAGCATTAGGGTCGGTGTTGCAGGATCATGAGGGTTTTTATTAGTACTGCCTCACGAATGACAATAAGATATATTTTGGGACTGAAATATTCATACATTGCACTGTGCGTTGCAATCTGACTGTAGGTTCTTTCTTTTGAAGTTTAATTCAAAAACTTGAATTCCATTAGTATCTAAAGTATATTTCTTTTGAGGAGTTTAATATAGTTAAGGTTAAGGCCGTCTACCAGAATGACTTAATAACAAAATACAATTGGATTTTAATAAAATACAATTTAAAATTAAAAGTCGCGTTCGACTATTCGGGTTTTATTATTCAGTGCCACCGATGTGTAATTGCACAATTTCTCACAACCGAGACCTCTATTTAAAATATCTAATGCTTTGTTCATGCTAATTGTAGATTTATCGGAGAATCTGACACGAAATTCTCTTAGAGTTTGACATTTTTCAATTGGTTGGAGATATTGCACAAAAGAGGTAGGTCCGGACGATATGAAATGTAGTTAGGCTAATTTAAGAAGTACGAGCTTTCGTGTAAGTTGTAATCGAGCTGGCTATACCTATATCATCTTATACTATAAATATTGAGCTTCCAGCATATAACCACTATAAGCTAAACGAGCTATGTATACCATCCAGTAACTTATAAAACATGTTTTTAGGAAGAGCGGGTCCGACGTCTGATAGAATCTAAACTCTTACTCCACAATCAACCCCTTATTCTTCCCATTTTTTGACTAGGTTGCATCTTAAAGTAGTTATCGACTTGAGGATCAAATTGGGTAGTCTTTTTTCACCCATATCCAGCAAATTTAATATATATTAGGAGTGTAGTTTTAGTATATTTAAAAATTCCGGTGGCATAGTGGTTTCAAGACAAACTAAGTAATTTAGAGTACAAGCAGGCATCCGAAAAATGCGTTTATAAAATATCCTTTAAACTTTTCAACTACATAAAACTCACAGCAACCCAACACTTGAGCACCAAACAGCATAGCACGAAATATCTGGATCTTTGCGCTATGATCCACAAACCGGCTTTCTAGTCTCTATACATAGTCCCCAGATTGAAGAAGAAGCTCTTTTCGACTCAGCTAATTTCCTTCTCAATATTTTTTTGAAGTGAAAGTTAGAACAGATCAATACACCAAGGTACTTATACCATCGAACAATTTCCAATTTCTGTCTTGAAGGCCCTTCTTTTCTCAAATATCTAACTCCTCCATCACTGAAGATCATCATTTTGGACTTTTCAAGGTTAACAGTCCGGTTTCAAAGATCGCAGTAGCGGTCCAATTGGTTGATCATGCGCTGCACTCCCTCAACTGATTTCGGCCAGAGAAACAATATCATCGGCGAAAATGAGTCATGGCAATCGTAAATATCTGAACTCAATACTCTCCAATATCATTTATAAACAAAATAAAGTGCAAAGTACTCAATACAAATACTTGCCTCACTCCTATCTGCGTTTCAAATTCTTCCGACGTAAATTTTAAGACATATTGTTTCCATGCATTGCTTTAAGCAGATTCAAAATTTTACTTGAGATTTCTAAAGCATAAAGCTTATAAAATAACAATGCATGGGTAAAGGAGTCAAAGGCAGCTATGAGATCCACGAAGAGAACATATAGTTTTTTTTTTGATTTTAAAGTATTTGGCAATGTTGATCAGGGTGGAAATTTGATCTACAGTCGATTGGTTTTTCCTAAAACCAGCTTTTTCCAAGTTGAGTGTGTTTTTATCGTTAACATGTGAACCTTTTAAAAATAAATGTGCAACTTAACTGAAGAATTCAAAAACGCAATACCCTCGGCATTATCGTAGACACATTTTTTTTTATACAAGGGATAAGTTATTGCTTTTTTGAAGCAGGCTGGTACTTTGGCGGTTTCGATTATTCTGTTAAACTCTTTGGTGAGTGCAAACATGTACTCAGACGTACAATTAATATAAAATTTTGAGGGAATCCTGTCAGTAATGGCCACATCGTAAATGTAAATTTTACATTTTCCTATTTTAAGAATAATGAGAGCTCGATCATCTGTCATTTTTAGTGTATTTGAATATGTCGCGGCGACCTATTCGTCAAAAAATTATTGTCAATTTATCTACTACTTCTTTTTTATACTTTTATGGTAAAATTCGAAATTTTACAAAAATGAAAACAAAACATGCATACTGGATAACGCTAACACTACAGAGTCAATTTGTGACAGAGAGCACTTAATAGGTATAATAGTTTATAATAGGTACTTGGGTTACATATACTCTATTGCAACTTACAAAAAGTAATGTTGTAGGTATAAAGTCTACTACAATTTCAGTTGTGGAAATTTTGTTGTAATGTAACTTTTGTTGTAACTTTTTAATCGTTTGCAAAAGGTGTGATTTGCATATATCAAATTGATACTAACTTTGTTTTTGTTTTTTTGTCTGTGAATATTGTTGTAACCATATAATTTATTTTCTTTAAATCTTTTTCATGTTTCTATGGGTTTGGTTTGTGAATTAATTTTGTTTGTAATTAAATATTTAAAGTTCTTATTTCATTTAGGCTTGGTGATATTGCATATACATACATTAACCGTTTGTTCAAAGTAAATGGCAGATTTTTGTAGCTTTATTTTCACCAAATAAATATTTTATATTATTCTTTTATTGTAGGACTTAAACTCTGCGGCAAAATCCAATCCATTTAAACCATGAATCCAATTGGTAAAATTCGCATAAAAAGCATCGGACAACTTCTACCAACAAACAGGCTTTCCACATCAAATGAAAATCTTCAAACTATAAACGAAAATGTAGAAGCATTTACCTATAACACTGAAAATGTTTCAAATAGTTCTTTAAGTCTCACATCACTAAAAGTTGAAAGTATTATTTCCGAGCCTACAATCTCATTCGATTGTGTTGATCTAACAGAAGACACGTTTGAGACTCCAGTTAGAAAAAATACTGCAAAAGAAATCTATGCACAAAAAAATAAAAGTCAAAAACGAAGTAAATCAAAGCCAAAAAGTGCGAAACCTCAAGTTAAACAGAAGGTTGGAAGCTCCTCCGCTGCCAAGTCAATGAACGAAGATGTAGCACAAACAAAATTGTTGTCATTTTTCACTCCAAGCTCGACAGTTAAAAGAGCTCCAAAAAAACTAGGAAAACCACCTGAAGAAGATGTAGATAATAATTTACCTCTTGTAGAAACCCCGCCGCGTAAATTGAGAAAACTTTCTCTGAGGAGAAATATTTTAAGCTCCAATAATGAACAAAATTCGGTAAAGAAACCGAAAAATGATGTTGAAAGAGATACACCAAAACCAAAAATTAATCTCAGGTCAAAGAAGTTAAATACTTTAAGAGATGAAAAATTGGAAAACCTCAGTGAGGTGGAAAAAGTCGCAGAACCCACTGTGATACCGGGTGTAATTGATTTATGTGATTGTGAAAGTGATGAAGATATAAAGCCATTAGATCCACCAAAACGTCCTGTCACAGTTAAGTCCGAAAAATCAATTTGTCCGTCATATAAGGTTGTTGAAGGAACAACGTTTGCTGTAGATGGTTTTAAATTCGGCCGAATAGAAGGTGTAACAGCGTACTTTCTATCTCACTATCATGCGGACCATTATATTGGCTTGACGAGGAAATTTTCGATGCCACTTTATGTATCACAAATAACTGCCAATTTAATGCGTGAGTTTATTCCAGTTGACGAGAAATACATAAATGTTCTTCCCATCAATATAACAACAGAAGTTGAAGGTGTTCAGGTCACTGCCATAGATGCAAACCATTGTCCAGGTGCAGTAATGTTTTTGTTTCAACTTCCATGTGGTAAACGTATACTTCACACAGGAGATTTTAGAGCATCTATTGAAATGGAATCAAACCCATATCTAAGCCAGCGAAATATTGATCTTCTGTATCTCGATACTACTTACATTTCACACAACTATTCTTTCCAGACGCAAGAACAAAGCATAGCTGATGGACTGAAATTCGTTCGAGAGTTTAAAGAACGCAATGAAGGTAAACGAATACTTTTTGCAGTTGGAACTTATTTAGTAGGGAAAGAAAAGTTTTGGCTACCAATTGCAAAAGAGTTCGATTTCAAAATCTGGACAGACAGCAATCGAAGAAAGATTATGCATGCGATAAATGATGAAGAAATCTTGCAGAGACTTGTCACGAAATCTCGAGATGCTGACATGCATATTATACCAATGATGAAAGTTGGTTACAGAGGTATCGAGGCTTATTGGGAGGATCACTGTGATGCGTATGATATGATCTTTGCTATAAGACCAAGTGGCTGGGAAAAGAATTCAAAACCACAATTCAGAGGCCAATTAAATATAGTAGGCATTGAATATTCAGAACATTCTAGTCACAATGAATTGAGAAGGTTCTTGAGTTTTTTAAGGCCCCAACAAGTCATAAGTACCGTTCCTTATGGAAAGGATCTCACGAAGTGTTCGGACGTGCCATTGTCGTGGTATAAAAAAGAATGTTTTTCACCAATAAAAAAACAAGCTTCATTGTTAGAATATTTTAAGTGTTCAAAAACAGAAAATAAAATAAGTTGATGTTTATACAAGTTTTATTTAATTTAATTTTTCTGTTCTTTTTTGTGTAATGATTTCAGGATCAGAGTTGTGTAAGTATATCGCACACTTTTGTTTATTGGGCCGGCTGTTCAAAGGTTAGATCCCGCGACTCCTTGAAACCCGTCTCTTGAGTGACACAGAAAGTCGAAAAGCCGCCAAAGGAAATGGAATTATTGGCAAAAATTGGAAAATAGGAGAAAATGTAACTAAGAATGTGGAATTTTAGATCCTTTAGGTTCAGTGGAGTTAAATATAAGATCAGTGTTAAAAAATAAGTATTGTGCTTGTCTTTGTCCACACAGAAGAGAAAGTTGATGACATTTATAATATCTGAATCCTGGACAGAGTATACAACATCAGAAGGATTCTACCTAATCAAATGTAGTATGTGATTTTAACGACAATTTAAAAGAGATGATCTGAAAAGAGCCAATAACTGCAGTTTTTTATCCATGAGTTTCCCGCTCTGGTCGTTTTCAAAAGTTAATCTAAAAATAAAAAGTGTCATAAAAGCGTTCTATTTTTACTGCGATTACTTGCAAACTCAAAAATCATACTTTCAAAAGTTGAAAGGTTTTTGGAAGTATCCTGTTCAAGCGACTGACGAACTGGGTTGATAAAAGTGGCATACTTAGTAATTTCAAGCAGGTTTTCGTCATGGGAACTCTACTCTGGACTAAACCTTAGTACTATCGTTGATATCAATCGTTCACAAGGTACAAACATATTTATATGCCAACTTTGTAGATTTTAAAGCCGCATTCGAAAGCGTAGACCGAGATTTAATGTTTTTTAAACTATCTGCTATGGGAATACCTACTAAAATGTTAAAAACGCTAAAAAAATTGTATGAAAACTGTATAGCAAAAGTCTGTCATGGAAGCAGTGTGTCAGAAACGTTTACTACATCTATGGGGCTTATGCAGGGATACACTTTGAGTACGCTCTTATTCTCTTTGTTCTTGAATGATATAGTTACATATTTGAATGGAGGAATTGAAATGCGTAATTTCAGAATAAAAGTACTGAAGTATGCAGATGTCATTGTCCTTTTAGCGGATACTCCAACTAAGCTCCAGATGATGATCGCGAAACTCGAAGAATACTGTAAATCCCAAATAATGGTCTTTGACAGAGGAAAGAAACAGCGTCACGGGAATTAAATGTGGAGGTATGAAAGAGAACCAGTTGAGATAGTGGAGCACTATAAATATCTTGGCCTAACAATAACCCCAAAAAATAACCTGAAGATCCATTTAGAAGAAAAACTTAAGAACGCCAAAACAGCTATAAACTCAACCTGGAAAACATGTACGCAAATTCAAAAACATAAGTTTACGAGCAAAGTACCAGATCTTTGAATCAACAGTCAGATCAATTTTACTACATAATTATATGCAGCTCAAGTATGGGGTTTTCAAGACTCTGTGTAACAGTTGTTGCGATTTTTTCTGAAGAGAATAGTGCACCTTCCTATGACGACACCCATGTACATATATGCTCCACATTGAGACAGGACTCCCATAAATGTTCATTACGACTTTGAAACTACATTTCGATTATAACTTTAAAGTTCTTAATATGAACTTTACACGACTACCTAGGATTGTGCAACAATCGCTCTTGAAAAAAATGTATCATGTTTTGAACAATGGATATAGCTGGCTGAGAGAGCTGAATGTACTTTACTTCTAGAAATGGAAAATTCTCTGCAGATGAAAGCTGAACTGTATAACATTTTTAATGTTCTCGACAAAAAGATACACGAATCATTCATAGAAGAAGCACGGTCATCTATCTACAGAGATTACTACTCAAAATTGAAACATGACTCAAGCAAGATAAGCTATTATGATATAAGCTCCGGAGTTGACCAAACATTAATAAAGTATGTTTTCAAAAAATTGTCAATCTGGAAGACGGCGTTTGCCTTGTCATAAAAGATTTGTAAAAACTTAATAATGTTAATAATGTATAGAATACTAAATTGCAATAAAATCTTATATTATGCTCCATCATGGTTGTGAAATAACTCGTTTTATTTACATATGTTATGTACATATGTACTTTCAATAGTTGTTATTAGCATGTAACTTAGTTGTTAGCATGTAACTTAATAGTTTTAATAAAGAATGTGACAATCAATGTGTTACTTTAATAAAACAATTTCTCGTAGATCTTAGAGTCGAAAAGAAGAAATAAAAAAAACAAAACTTTTTATTTATTTCAAATTATGATGTGCTTTAATTTCGAATGTTAATTTCTGTCAATGTTCTACTTTTAAAAATCTTAGGGGTATCCATTTGTTTAATTAACCTATTCCTAATATACGAAGTTTTTATCAACTTTGGACCAATCCGACAGGATGTCGCAATACAGGTATTTACGTGTTTGTAACACATCACTCATGTATGTACATATTTAAAAAAAACATGAATATGAATTCAAGTATTTTACTTTTCTTTGAATTCGAACACAAAATGGGCGTTTCCACTAATTCATCTTCATAATGTTAAATAAATCCAATAACTATCGAATTCAAAGAATACTTACATTTTATACATTTTTAGGAATTTCATTGCCAGATACCAATTAGTTCCAACGAAAAATCCCGATGGAGTCCAATATGTTTTGCTGCATTACATTATTATTATTATTCAAGCTTTATGCACTATACACTATATACAAATGTATGTAATTAATAAATACGTTTGATGAGTATACGCCTCCTCCTTCGTCTTCCACCTTCATTGATCTATAGCTCCTCCCCAGTAATTTGGACAAAAAGATTTTATTTCAGCTCTCCACTTCTTGAATTGTCTTCATTTACTTCTTTTCTTGTCTAGTTGAGTACACTCTGTTGTTATTTTGGTCATCCAAAATAATGGGATTTCCAGCCAAATCCTATTTAAGTTTACTCTTTTTGTGAAGAACATCTTTAAATTTTTTGTCTTGTTTCTAAGATTTTCGTGGTAGATAATCTCATCTTGACAATCGATCTTTCTTTATTTTCGAGGACTTTCGTGGATTACCATGTTTGCAGCCATATGTTAAAACTGGAAGAAACAGAGTCAAAAACACATTTCCTTGTTTGAGTCGAGATATTTAGACCCATCCATTCGTTTAGCAGAGTTTGTGGCGATTACAACAATATCATCTGCAAATCATAGATTTGATAAATGTTTGGTGTTCATTTTCAAACAATAACTTTCTCATTTCAGCTTACTTGTGAAAGTGTATCACCTGGACTTACTCCAATTGTCGCATGAAATATTGGCCCAATACTTTTTTTTCTAATGCATACAATATTATCATTGCAGGATACGAACAACTTTCGGTTGCAAACCTTGTTTAATTAACGCTTGCCAACTGTATCGAATGCTTTGGTGAAATCAATAAATGGTATATATATCGTTACTCTTTGGACTTTTCTATGTTTTGGTTGATTGTTTGAAGAACTTTTTGAACCCAGTTTGCTCAAAAAGTTGATCTAGTTCAAGAATTGCTTTCGTTTGATTAAACAGGAAATTTGCAAGCAAATACTTTATAAACTCAAGATATGATGCTAATAGTCAATAGTTAATAATAATAGGCCTATAGTTGTTTATATTGTCTGTCTTGCCTTTTTTGTGAATGAGGATAATTTCAGATTTCTTCCATTGTTCTAGGATTTCCTCGGTGACCAAAATCTGGTTGAAAACATCTTTCTGTATTTCATAGTCATACCTTATAATGAGGGCGTGAAAAATAGATCTTATCCTTGTTTTCTTTAGATATTCCGAAGTGCAAATATTACCAAATTGTTTGATTTCTTGTGATTGTTGAAAAACAAATATTACTTCAATTTACTAACAATTATTATTTATCCGCTCAAAGTTCCAAATTTTGAAGAATATTTTTATATTAAACGATTATTTTTTATTTCAGGTTGAATTTATAGCTTATGTGTTTTGTAGCATATAATGCATAATGAATAATTTAAGTAAAATTCGTGTCAGAAGCCTAGAAGAGCTTAATAACAACCAAAATGTATTAGTCATAAGTCAGGATTCTCAGTCTCAAGATAATTTTTTAAAAAAAGATTCAAGGTGTCCCAACGTTCTATTTGAAAGTGAAGGAGGCTTATTGAAGAAAACCAACGAAACCTTAACAGATCTACGAGAAGAAGGAATTGTGCACTTGAAAATGACAATAATGGAAACCGAATCCAATACTGTCAACCCAGTACAACTTAACTCAAAAGTAGAACCAACGGATACTGTAATAGACTCAATTAAACACAAAATGAAACAATTTGAATTGAAGAACAATTTTCCAAACAAAAACAATACTCTTGAAATAGACCAAACCCATCCTGTTGATCTTACGAAAGAGGATTCTCTAATTACACAAAAACTTTCAAAAACTTCTCAATTTTCCCCTGACTTGATAGCAGAGGACTTGAGTCCGATCCTCGTTGAAGGATATAATGAAACTGATGTTGGTGGAGTGTCTGAAATTTCTGAAGAAATTTCAAACGAATCGTTCTGTCTTATGGATTTTGTTGAAACCGTATATGGTGGTGGATATGATGAAACTGAGTTAGACAAATCTACAGACAATCTTGAGGATATTCGCAAATCAAACATTGATGCAGAAAATACTGTGGTGTCTCATGATGATAGTCCATCCATTCATAGTGAAAGTACTTCAACTCAGAGTCAATCGACAAAATTTAAAACGTATGAAAAAACAATTTCTGAGCCAAGAACTCACATAACAGATCAACATTTTGTTGTAAAGAAAGAAAACAATTACAAGCTTGATGGAGTTTCATTAAATCAGATTGCTTCCCTTCACCACGAAGGTATAGCGGGCACAACTTTTTCCATTGATGATTTCAAATATGGACGAAAAGCGAATGTAACTGCCATTTTTTTAACACATTTCAACTGGGATCATTATCACAGCCTAAAAGGGAATTTATCAAAGCCCATTTATTTGTCAAGGATTACTGCTAAAATACTTCAACAGCTAATACCTGTAAATGAATCAATGCTTAACGTGTTGGACATAAACAACACCGTTCAAGTCAATGGTGTACAAGTAACTGCATTAGATGCAAATTATTGTCCCGGTGCTATTATGCTTTTATTTGAACTGCCATCTGGACTTCGTATTTTATATACAGGAGATTTTCGAGCTTCGTCGGAAATGGAACTTAATCCATATCTTACAGCAAGAAAGATTGATCTTTTGTATTTGGATATGTCATATATATCCAGAAGAAATAATCTCAGTCTCAGAAAGGTCCCATATCAGTGTCAGGAAAAAAATATATCTGATGCTATAACAGTCATTCGGGAATTCAAAAAAGCCCATATCGACAAACGAATTCTGTTTGTTTTTGGTCATCGTGCCTTTGGAAATGATGAGCTGTGGCTGCAAATAGCTGATACATTTGAATTTAAAGTGTGGACTGACGAGTTTCGAGCAAAAATGCTCAATGCAATCGGAAATGACGAATATATCCAAAGAATAGTGCCAAATGCTCAACAGGCTGACATGCATTTGATACAACATTCGAATATAAGCGCTAATGGCATAAACGAGTATTGGAAGGGATTCAAAGATACGTATGATATAGTGTTGGCAATAAAACCAAACCAGTGGGTACATCATAAACGTATTTCAACCTACAAAGGTGCAATAAATATTGCAGAAATTGAATATTCTGGCCATTCTAATGAAAGTGAAATACGAAGGTTTTTGACTTTTTTACTACCAACCCGTGTGATAACAATCGTTCCTGCTGGTAAGGATCGCAAAATGTACCCTGAAGTACCATTGTCATGGTATAAACCAAAATGGTTATCACCAGTTATGAAGCAAGCTTCAATGTTTGATTTTTTCCAAGCAAAACAAAGAAAATAAGTTGCGCAAAGGCAAACTTATTAACTAAGTTTATAAGTTTTTCTAACTTAAAAGAAATACATTTATCTTATAGTATTTACATTTTATTTATTTAACTTTTTATAACCTTAGTATTAAATAAATTTTGATAAGTGATCGGAAATCTTTCAATTTATTATTTTGATTAACATTGCTCCTATACCGCTAGAATGATGTTGTCCCATAAACGTGCACGAAATAAGAATCGCGTGTGCTTGAAAAGCTAAGCCAGAGAAGTGTGGTATATGTGTGTAGTTTTTTTAAACTTTAAACTGCTTACGGCCAGTTTCTTCACAGAGTTCTAACGTTAGGATCAGTACTAGCCCTAGAATTCGTATTCAAATTGGTATCAACTCATTTCTTCTCACTCAGTACTAGGACCTAGTCCTATCAATTTGGAACCGAGTATTTGTTAGGACGTGTTCCTAAGCAAGAAGCTAGTTTTCCAATCCAAATTGCAAAATGCTCTATGGACATGGAATATATGTATCAAGAATAATAGATGACGTCGTTGGTCGATTAAATGGCACATACCCTTCTATGTAGGTGTTTGGACATATGCATAGATGGAAACGCAAGTACAAAATATCATGTGCATCATAGAATATTTTTAATTGCCCCAAAATCAGTCGCAAAATTAAGCAACCAAATAAAACATTCTTCAAATCCTTGTTTCGTAGCTGTTAATGAAAAATTTTGATTTTGTTTTATTGATATTTTATGTAAAATATACATAAAAATAATATTTGAAATACCAATTTGGTGTCAAAATTCGTATTAGTTGTTTGTTAGGACTACGTATCAGGTGTAGTACCTGTCCTAGAAAGGTTAGATAGATATACATAGATACAGTGGGTAACAGCTTAAATGATCCAGTTCAATTTGGAAAATTTAAAGCTCTGTATCTTTGAACTTAAGTGAGATGTTCACTTTGTTGAGCCTACGTATCATAAGTTTTAATATCTTGAAAACAACAGCTAAATTTAATATTACAGCTTATTTGATCCAGCAACAGTTTTTAAAATAATATTCCTTATTGTTGTTGGGATAAGTTTTTTTTTTTTGTTAATTAAAGAAAAAAATTATTTATTTTATTATTTTAAAATTGAGCAGCGAAAACTCGTAATAAACGAGCGGTTGAAAATGCTGACACCGTCAACATGAGTCCGGCAATAGTGCTACATATCATAAATAAATTTGTGCATGAAATTCGTTTGGAACACAAAGGGAGAAGTGTGCCGAATTAAATATTTATTTCAGTAGATGAACGCAAGGTTATTCCAAAAGTAGAGCAAAACCACAATTTTATCAGCTCCAAAGATAGCTTCCCAGGTGCTTGAGGAATTGGACAAGTTGTGCCCAAACCATACGCCGCGCGCTTCATAACCAAGACTTTCAGCTCGAAAAAAAAAACGTTTATAAATAAAAAGAATAAACAAAGTTGTCTTAACTTCGCCATCATTCTAACGACTCTTAATTCTTTAACTTTGTTCTTCTCTCAGACAAGTCCATATGCAATATTTTCGGGACAGATTGGATTTCTTACGTTTGGCGTAAGCCTAAAACAGAGCTCAAAAAAGAAAATATTAAGCTTACAGTGGAGCATGGGGGCAGCATCGTTATGGTTTGGGCCTGTATGTCCGCTGCAGAAGTTAGATATATAGAATTTAGTAATGGAATCATGAACAGAACACTGTACTTTATCAGTTTTCTAGCGGATAGGAGCTTCCTTGGTGGTAAGGAAGCTATTCTGGATGACTGGAACATGAAAATCCCAGAAACCACCCAAAAACTGGTGGAATCATTGCCCAAAAAGGCTTAATTTTAATTTGTTGAACAATAAACGTTAAATTTGAAGTTTTTAATTCTTCTTGTTGAAAGTGGACTAAATTTTGCTTAATTTTTAGAAATACAGGGGTAACTTTTGTAAAATGCATTACATGTATTTGTAAAGTTGCATAGTTGTAGAATTCATGTTAAGTTTTAATATCTTTAATTTTAATGTCGACTTTAACTCATTTCAATTTGGCCCTACAGGTGTTT
This sequence comes from Eupeodes luniger, assembly GCA_951509635.1. Lineage (NCBI taxonomy): Eukaryota > Metazoa > Arthropoda > Insecta > Diptera > Syrphidae > Eupeodes > Eupeodes luniger. The sequence goes on along the minus strand of OX608075.1, from coordinate 49,092,140 downwards.
AAATGTTTTTAGATTCGCTGGATCAATTAAGGGGGACAAATTCTTCAGTCTTACTTAAACGAGCGAGAAAGTCTGCCTCAAAAACTGTTTACAGGAAACTTAGCTTCAGTCTGTCGAATAACAATTATTTCCGAAACGAGCTAACCTTCAATGATATTAGTTTAACCTTTAAAGCTCGTGGAATTGCTTGAGGTTAATTACAGATCTCACATGAATAATCTAAATCCAAATTGTTCTCTATGCAATCTTAATCAACCTGAAAATGTATTTCACTTCATAGCTTTGTGTCGAATCCTTCAGGAAATGCGTAGATTAGAATAAAAGCTTTCTTTCCAAGACGGTCAAGCAGTATTGAATGGGGAGTGGAATGATGGTCCAAATGTTAACTTAATTTAATTAAATTTTGTATGTATTCATTTTTTAATGAGACTTCGGCGTAATTTTTTTTTAATGTTTTCATTCATTTTTCTTTCTAAATGTATCTTATGTTCATATTTCAAACCGGTAGATGGCTATATGCAAAGCTTTAAACTCTTTTAAACTTTTCTCTGTACAAAATTATTTATGAAACAAAATAAAAATTCAAAAAAGGCGCAGTAGGGGAAGACCGCGACTCAGGTGGCGCACGCAGGTGGGTGAAGACCTCAACCAACTTGGGGTTCGAAACTGGAGACAGCTAGCTAGGGACCGAGCTGGCTGGAGACGCATGTTGGTTGAGACCCAGGTCCGCCCCGGACTGTAGCGTCACCTTAAGTAAGTAAGTAAGTAAGTAAGCAATACAAAAATACATATATTAAAATACAATTACAGTGTTAAGGTAATAAAACTGTTTAAATACATACTTACATATATTTATATATTTATTAAAAAAGACTTATCAAAATCATTAACATAGGAATTAAAAAAAGGCTACTCTGTGTCGTAATTAATCTCAACAAGAGAATCATCCAGTACTATTACATCCGAATCATCTAGACGTTTCCGTGCACCAGCACCTTTATCACGATCGTTGCTTCCGGCAAGAATGCATTCAAGAGCTTTTGGAAATCCATTCTCTTTTTCATTCAGAATAAAAATATTCGAACGACAATCTATAAACTCACATTCGCCGAACCATGGCATCTCTCCACAAATATACCTTAAATAAAAACGCAAAATAATGCATAACACAAACGTGATATTTTTTGGAACTTACTGTGATAAATCTGCTATAGAGTTTAGCAAAAGCCTTTTGCCTTCGGCTTTATTATTTAAAGCTTTAGATTCAAAATAGATACCACATTTTTTAGATTTCGCAATTGTACATTGCTCGAAGTGAAGGGTTGATGTGCTGCTAACATCGATTCCTATCCGACAGTTATTTATTTTACAATTTGACAAAGTTACTGCAGTTGAATCGCATGCTACTATTCCGTTGGAAAAATTTTCGAGTACACAGTTTTGCAAGAATATCTGAGAACTTCCAGAGCACATGATTCCCTGCTGTGTTGATGATTTGCCATCGCCTGTGATTTTGCAGTTATTAAGTGAGACTTTTCCATTTTTTACCAAAATCCCCGAACGAATATTGCTGCAATCTAGAGTAATATTTGTTAGAGTAAAATCTCCATCAAAAATAAGTAGGATTGAATCATCATCAGGTGACATGATGACTACTTCGTCGTCGTTTGTATCTGTGGCTGCAAAAACAGAGGAACTATTCAATCCAATTATCTTTCCATCGTCATTTAAGTATTCAAGAAATTTAATACTGTGTCGTCCCGGGGGAAGATATATGTCATCAGATGCGTTACAAATGTTAAGAACATCCTAACAAAAAAATATGTTTATTACAATTAAAACTTATTTTCATTATTCCAAAAGTAAAATATGTTTAAAGAATCGGGGTTTAGGGAGTATACTTTAACAAATTATGTATGTAAGAAGAATGTTGTTCTAGATAAAACATTCATATACAATTATGAAACATTTCGTCTTATCAATTTTTTTATAGACCACTGCGTAGACGTGGCTCTATACATTATTTCCCATTTTCTTTTATTTATAGAAATTTTAAAATTAAGAGAACATTTAAAAAGGTGCTGAAGCACAAACACCAGAACCACATTATATCGTCACCATTCTATATATATTTAAATCTTGAAATCAATATAAAAACTATTATATTTCGGGTGTTTTAATTATTTAAAAATTATTATTATTATAATTATTTTAAAAGGAAAACGATATGATGTTAGTAGAGACGAGAAATTTTATCAGTAATAAAATTCAAAATACATTCTTAGTTTTACCTGCAAAGATGGACACATTTGAATAAGTTTCTCCTCGCCAACAAATTTACCAGCCAACAACATAAATTGCATTTGTTTTTCGAAAGTAAATGGGTCGGTGACAATGTAAGCAATTGGTTTTCTTTTGTCCAACTTTTCGTCAAGAGCACGCTTCAAAGATTTATCGTCATCGAACTTAATTTCTTCATAGATCTTTCTCATTTCTGGATTCTCTAGCATCTCAATTTCACTCTTTATTATTGTCAATCTAAGATGCAATCTCATCAAATCAGTAATTTGTGTCTTATCGAGAGTTTGATCTAGTTCTTCATCATCACTTAAGCCAATCTCTAAATATTCGCGTCTTTGTTGAATGTACCTAGCTTCAGTCAATAGAGTTTTTATATGAGCAGCCATAGAGCGCTTCATACTTTTCTTTTTTAAATCATAGCAAAACCGGATTCTTGATTCCAGATGCTTTTCGACCCAATTCATGTCATCATCGTTATCATTATCCCAAGGCATCCAGACATGACTATAGAAAAATCTCAAACGGTCAATGCAATCAGCCGTCCTTTCAATATTTAACTCTGAGTTTTCTTGTATTTTGGTTGGCCACAAATCCTCAAGGTTAACTTCTTGCCGTTCAGGTAGGTGCACATCCTCATCTTGAACTGCTAAGATGACAATGATCGCTTTAAGTTCCTTGAATAGCACTTGCTCCACCATCCCGAATACTACGGTTGGATAGCGAAGATTCAGCTCTTCGCAAATTACTCGGGGAATTTTCCATAACGCTTGCCATCCTACATAAATGATTGTTATGTTTTTATTTTTAAACTAAAACGAAAACAAAAATATCTTTGCTTTGAATACTAACCTACTGGTTCTATTTGGAGCTCTATGTAGTATGACCATTCTAGGCGGACTCTAGAAGCTGGGATAACACCGTCTTTCCAACTCAAAACGTCCATTGATTCTTCAAGTCGATTTAATAGACATTTATCAAATTCATACACTTCCATTTTTATTCAACTAATGTCCCTAAAAGAGATTTCAAAGTTGAGGCAACAGCAAACAGCAAACGAAAAATAGAATAAATGGAATATTTTTAAAACAGATCCTTTATAGTCGTTAAATGTCAAATTTGAAGCGCAATTAAGTGATACCAAGAAGATTTTTATCATCTTCTAGTACTGTTCAGTTTCAGATATTCATAAGGGATACTTTATGGATTTACTATAAAAAACGGAAATCGGATTTACTATAAAAATGGGAATTGTTATATGCATTTATTAACCTTTTCACACCAAACTCAAAATCCGGTTTTCGCGAAATTATCGCTTTTGGCCGAAAACCTACATCGAAAACTCGGGTTTTTCCATACATTATTCGTAAGCCACAAGTTTTCGTAAGCAACAAGTTTTATATAAAACATGTTGAAAACTATTAGTAATTCAAAGATGAAGTCCGCTATTACACAGCGCATGTATTTAATGCGCATTAATCGGCTATTTTGTTTTGAAGTGTCATTCGGTGATGCGCGCATTATATCGGGTGATTTTTTAAGAGCTTGAGAACTTTTTTTTAAAAAAAAACGCATAAAATTTGCAAAATCTCATCGATTCTTTATTTGAAACGTTAGATTGGTCCATGACATTTACTTTTTGAAGATAATTTCATTTAAATGTTGACCGCGGCTGCGTCTTAGGTGGTCCATTCGGAAAGTCCAATTTTGGGTAACTTTTTCGAGCATTTCGGCCGGAATAGCCCGAATTTCTTCGGAAATGTTGTCTTCCAAAGCTGGAATAGTTGCTGGCTTATTTGTGTAGACTTTAGACTTGACGTAGCCCCACAAAAAATAGTCTAAAGGCGTCAAATCGCATGATCTTGGTGGCCAACTTACCGGTCCATTCCTTGAGATGAATTGTTCTCCGAAGTTTTCCCTCAAAATGGCCATAGAATCGCGAGCTGTGTGGCATGTAGCGCCATCTTGTTGAAACCACATGTCAACCAAGTTCAGTTCTTCCATTTTTGGCAACAAAAAGTTTGTTAGCATTGAACGATAGCGTTCGCCATTCACCGTAACGTTGCGTCCAACAGCATCTTTGAAAAAATACGGTCCAATGATTCCACCAGCGTACAAACCACACCAAACAGTGCATTTTTCGGGATGCATGGGCAGTTCTTGAACGGCTTCTGGTTGCTCTTCACTCCAAATGCGGCAATTTTGCTTATTTACGTAGCCATTCAACCAGAAATGAGCCTCATCGCTGAACAAAATTTGTCGATAAAAAAGCGCGAAACACATTTCGAACCGAACACTGATTTTGGTAATAAAATTCAATGATTTGCAAGCGTTGCTCGTTAGTAAGTCTATTCATGATGAAATGTCAAAGCATACTGAGCATCTTTCTCTTTGACACCATGTCTGAAATCCCGCGTGATCTGTCAAATACTAATGCATGAAAATCCTAACCTCAAAAAAATCACCCATTAAAACGAAGACTTCGGATGTTTAAGTATACATTATTTTGACAGATATCTTTTATATCTACTTTTGTTGTTCGCTCGGTGTACCCAACCGGTACGTGACTGTTTACCTCCGCCGTATGCATATCGTCCACTTGAATTCACTTTCATGTCCCATATTGAGGTATTAGCTCAATTAGAAAAAATTCGAAGAAAAGGAAAGGCAAACGTCAAAAACATGCAAGGAATAGCTTGTACTTGCCGTGCATGCCGAGACAGATTTATTTCTGTTTCATTTTTTATTTATTCCTTTCTCTTTCGCACTTCATTGATGCAAGGAAAAACATGCGCTGTGTAATACCGGACGAACTAATTAAACAAACCTTTCCAAAACGTTTTTTTCTAATGATAGATTCTTGAAATAATGAAAGAAAATTCAACAAAATCAATTTCAATTGGTCAAAATGCATTGTATTTTCCCAAATAATAATGGTTGGATTAAACTTTTACTTACAAATTTTGTATCAATACAATATAGGACAGTCGATGTTGCAAAATTGAAATGTTTAACGAAAACATGTAAATGTTCAGTGTAAATGATTTTCAGGTTTACCAACATTTTTTTGTCAAAAACTCGGTTCTGGGTTTGATGTAAAAAACTATTTATCTAGTGTGTTTATGGCGAATTATTTCTTGAAAAAAAGCAAATCGCAAAATACAAAAAACAAATCTGAGTTCTGATGAGAAAAAGAAATTGGCGATACTTGTGAGGCAATGTCCCTCAAATTGGAACCTAAGGGATAGTTTCCACAAGATCAATTGCATTTTCTACACAATGTTCTTCTGTCAAAATTAAGCTAAAATTTTGAGAAAATAAGTGAAGTTAATTTTAACTCAAGCTGCGTACTATTCTTTAGATAAAAGAAAAACAAAATTGAGTGAAAACGTACCTTTCTGGCACTTACTGATAACTTCGACTATATTTTTATCATTTTCTCTTTTGACAGCCGGTAGATCCAGAAATTGTCTGATTTTTTCGATTTCGTTGTTTTATTTGCAATCAAATGTGTGTAAACTATTTTCTATCTAAGGGGCCGGTTATAGCCGGCCCCTAAGTTCAATAAATCCAATTACTAGTTCTTATTAGGTTAAACACACAACGATCTTCGGTAGCCACTATGCAGAAAATTGATTATACCAGAATATAAAATCCCGTCTCATCAAACAGATCTTAAAAATTAAATAATTTGTATTGAGTAATCGCCAATCGGACGTACCTTTTGGGCGAATTCATAAATAAAACATTTGTTGTTGTTGACAATTTGATTTAATCTGACAAGTGACATCACACCTGCTATGAGCTGCAAACTGCGAAAGACCCTACCCAGCTAAATCCGTCCAAATCTATTTGTTTTTGTTTATATTTTGTCTTTAGATTTTATCAATTTATTAAAAATATTTGCTCTTATAAATAAATCATATTTTTGCATTTATAATTAAAAACAAACTTAACTATCTTATAACATACAAAAATAGATATTAATTTAAAAGTAAGTAAATTTAAATTTAACTATAGGCTCCTAATTAATATGATGGCATCAATTTTCTTTTAAGCTCTTATAATTAATTATTCACAAGGTCTATACTGTTGTCTGCTTTTAATTTAGATAATTAGAAAAATACTGGATTTGGGTGCATGAATCTTTGAAGAAAATACGATTCTAACCAAATGCAATATTGGTAAATAGTTGAATAGGAATTGATATTACAAAATGCGCTTTTGAATATACAGGATGGGATAAATTATCGGTTTTAAAAATTATAATATTGATATGATGATATAATACCACGGGGCTTAGGCAGCATAATACGAAAACGATTCTTATTTTGAACAGTATAAAATTCTACTTTGTTAATATAACTTATCGAACTAATTTATTTTTTTGGTAATTCGTTCATTCGTTGGTAATTCGATGTTGTAGTACCAAATAGTATGGTTTGTACTTAGTTCATCCAAAATATGCGTGTAGAATTGTAGTTGAGCCCGACTTCAAAATATCTCCATAAACCTAGGAGATTATAATAGGAACAATTTAATTTTTCATGAAATATATAAAATATAAAACATATGATCTTAGTTTATTTCAATTTGCAAAGTGTTTTTCTTAGTTTTCGGTTGCTCATTCAAACCAACTCACATTCTTTTGGGACATACAAAATACTCGTACGTTGGGTAAAGGTAAGCTCCATAGTACCTAATCTAGGTCTCTTTTCTAAACACTTGGTAGACCGTCCCAAATATTTTTGCGCATTCTACTTTGTCCAAACAATTATTTATGGAATCAAAAAAGGTGGAAAAATGGAACTAGAAATTATAGTAACCTAGTTGCTTGTTCAAATTTTGCATAGATAACTCATATATTTTGAAAAAGACCCTAAACACTAAGTACTCAATACATTTTTTTAGGAATATTGTACGTACCATTATATCATATTTAATCGTCTGACAGTTTTTTTTCAGCGTTGGACCGTGGTAGAGGGTAAACGTTCACTTAAGTGATACAGAAATCTCCTGATTGCAAAAATGTGTGTCCAAAACGTTTTACATTCAGCATTTTGTTGCGAGACTCATTTTAAGCTTTTTCAAATGCATTTTCATCATCACATTGCATGAAAATCAAACATTTTTTATTTGAAAATTGCTTTTATAAAAAAAATCATTCATCATCAGAATCATCGGATGAAAATATTCAAAGTCATGTCTTCACTTTCATTTTTGTTTACAAAGAAATTTTCAATAGTTTCTGCGGCCTTAATTTCGTTAAACCATTTCAGTTTTACAATGTTATCCTTAATTGTTCAGCTACATTGAAATGGGTAAAGCTTTATATCTGCATTTATTATCGCATTTTTACAAATTTGGCATAAAACGCTTTAACTAACTTTTATTGTTTTTAACTTTTGTTTCCGAAGTTAGTTTGCAAGTTTTGTAAAACAACTAATATCGTGCTTCATTTACTTTAAGTTGTTTTATATCCATACATTTTCAATAACGTTAATGTCTGGCGATTGCGGAGGTGTCTCAATTACTTTCGGAAACTTATACATCAGCCAAGAACGCGCTTTGTAAACTTTGTTCTTTTTGATCGTTGTATTGGTAAAAATGGAAACCAAGTCTATCCGCACTAGCATGTAAATTCGATTTAAGGATGTTGAAGTACATGTGTTGGTCCATTATGCCTTCAACAACATGCAGGTTTACCTCTCCTAATGCTGCCATATATAACCGATCCGCCACTATGCTTAATGGTTGCTTTTAACTTTTTTCTTTTAGCTCTTTATGTAGCTTACGCTAGAAATTAACCTTCCCATTAGAGAAAAAAACGATTGAACTTACTCTCATCTGTAAAAATGCACATCTTCCAATAATTTGACTGATGAATCGCTTCTTCCTGGCTACCCTTGCACTGTAGTTATTTTTTTCTTAAAATAATTCGAATTAATTTCTCGCAAGATGTTTGCCCGTTTTGTCTACCCATTTGTTTCAACTTAAGTAATAATAATTAATTTGTTTCTATATCGTTATTAAATATGGCTAACTTAAATAAAAAAGTACTGTTCAGAGTTTAAGTTAAAGAAAGTCCTTGCTTATGGTACTTTCATGATGGATTTTCGAGAGTTTTTCATACCAAATCTTCAAATGACTGTTTTAACTGTATATGTGCTAAAATATATCGGTTTTTATTTCACACTGTCCAAAAGAATAAAACAAAAACTGATGTTTTGAAAATTTTACATTTGTGTTAAAAGTATCGATTTGCATATGATTTAATTTTCGCAGTGTTTTGCTTTACAAAATCACTTTACTAACGGACTTTTCTGATCAAGACTCTACGTACACGAACGAGTTCGGTACCAAATAAATACATACCTTGAGTTTGTTATACTTTATTATTTGGGCAGATAAAATGACAACAACATAAACATGGTTTGAGCATTCTACAAAAAGTTATCTTCCTCTTTACATACAAATTTATTTCAAGCAACATTGAAGTTTTTTGCCTTTAATATTTTAAACTATACAAAAAAGTCCAGTTTGTTAATTTTTCTTGAGTTTTAGTTAGTTTTATTATTATGCATTTTACAGTAAATTAAACAAAAAATGTCAAATGAAAATTGGATGGGTCAACTATCGGAAAATGCCAGAAACTTATCAATTATAAACATAGCGATACCAGGTAATGATTCAGAAACTTTTGAATTTTGTATTAATTAATGATTTTTTTAAGGATCGCACAATTCCATGACTTATGGCATTAATTCAAAATCAAAACCTGCACCCGATGCTGAACAATCTACACGACGATTAAATTATATATTTCCATGGTTTGTTCGACGTTGGGCTATCACGCAGTCTGCAGACGTATTACAACAACTTAAACTAGGAGTCAGGTAAAAAAATAATCTTTCGATATTTAAACAAAAATATAACTTTTATTTTGTTAATAAAGATTCTTCGATTTGCGTATTTGTCAGAATGAAGAAAAATTTTACTATTGCCATGGATTATTTTCCATGACAATCATCGATCCACTTTTAGAAATCATAAATTTTCTAGAGAGTCACCCAAAAGAATTTGTAATTTTGGATTTTCAGCATTTTTACGCAATGCAACCGCAACATCATATTCGATTACATAATTACCTGAAACAAATGTTCGGATCACGGCTATATACAAGACACGATGGACCACTATCTAAATGCACACTTAATTATTGCCATCCAAAAGGCAAGCAAGTAATAATAATTTATCGTCGTTTCGTTAATTTACCACAAGATTTTTGGCCAAGTTTGAGTTGGCCAACACCATGGCCAAATGTTTGCAGTGTCAAAAAGCTAGAAGAATATCTGGACACAGCATTGTTAACACGTCAGCCAATGAATGGATATGTTTCACAGTGCATTTTTACACCCACAGCTAGATACATAACACTCAGGTAGGTATGAAATGAGTATACAAACATAGTACGTATTCCGAACAAACACCTTTTAAATAGTTTAAAATAATAATCATTAAACGTTACCTTAAATATTTTTTTTTTTTATGGAACAATGTATTCATTTTCATTATTGATTTAGATTCTTTGTTATTCTACTTATTTAAAAAATCACTGCTCATAATTTTTGTTTGAAAAAAAACATCAACGCTCTATAAATCACCATTGACGCATTAAAAATTTGTTTTGAATCAATAAAATCAATGGCATAATTTTAACGTTAAAAAGTCATTATTCGAGCCCATACATATATAAAATTGTTTGCAACCATGAAATTTAGGAATGTGAAAGTTAGAGAAATAAATTAATTCCTTAAAAATTGATTGAAAGCGAAATATGTACATATGTATGTAGAGAAAAAAAGGTAATAAGAAATAGAATTTGAATTTTCTTAAAATTTAGAAATATAACCATTTAAAGGATATATGTACATATATGTAATATTGTTAACACAAAAAATGGTACATATTTAGTTTAAATAAATTAAATATTTATGGCTGAGGTCTGAATTTTACTAGAGGCTTTAATAACGATTTTCGTAATTTTAAGATTATACACGATTGGAAGATATTCCAAAATATTGGCTGTAGGTGACAATTGCCAATTTTCTATTAGGTAAAAATCGTCCGTTTATATGGTTGGTTGATTTTGTACTAATATTAAACAATTTTTGGTAGAAAATCGGCTAACAATTTTGTATCTTCCAATTAATAATATTGTCTCTTTACACGGTTGGAAGACTTTAGAAAACAAACAAACTGGTAGACTCATTTTAAGATAATTTTCTCGAGAGATTACATAGGATATGAAAATTTATTTTGGAAGAGTGGTCGTGGGAAAACGAAACAAACTTGTCCAATGCTAATGCTTACAAAGTAATGATAATTTTTATTGACAGCAAGAGAGAGATAGTATATACATAAAAGTAGGATGTGAGTACATTATTAAATGAAGCAGTCAATAACTGCTATCTTGTAAAATTTATCCTTTTAAACCTTTTTTTTTTATAACGGTGACTTCTTATTTCTGCAAATTAAAAATTGGATAATGTTGTTTGGAAAGAACATCATCCAATTAGTGGACAATCGTCCAATTATTTGAAAATACAATAAAATTAGGTGTTAAGACGAATACAAACGATTGCAAGAATCGGCAGGTTCAGGCGAAAGGAAGACAAGTTTCTAGTATCTGCTTGACCAGCTGCCAAAAAATTGCCTTCCAATTAAGGCAACTTTATTGGAAAGTTGACTGAAAAGTTAGTCTACTTATGCCAAAATGACAGTTGATGTTTTTTCATACAGCTGAAAGCTGGGGCCCTACTATGTAACTCGATTCTACAATGAAATTGCTCGAATTCGAAAAATTGGTACTATGTATCTATTTGACTGATTTCGAACAAACGAGAATCGAATAGCTCTAGTAGTGCCAACTATATTCTTATGAACTTTCGAATAAACGAGGAACTTTGTAACTCGAAAGTAGAATTCAAAACAAGGCAAAATCGAAAATAATCGCTCTACATCAAATTTGTTTGCGAACGAAGTTTTTTTGCCAAAGTGTAAGCTAAATGTTAAAAATTATTAATATTCAATTTGAATTTGAGAGTTTTTCATTCAACTTCTTGTGTTTTATTATTTTACCACCCCAATTACACAGGGAATTCGTGATAACTTAATGATAAGCGAAGAACAAAACTAAAACAAAAGTATATATTTTTCATTAAGAATGCATTCAAATATTCTACCGTATATATAAAGGGTCCGCCAAATAACTTTTTTTTTGAAAATGCTATAAAATCATCGAGTGTAGCTTCGGCTGTGTGGCACGTAGCGCGCGCCGTCCTGTTGAAACCAAATTTTGCCAATATCCTCCTCCTTTTGTGAACAAAAATTCGTTCAACATGGCCCGATAACGATCGCCATTGACTGTAACGGCCACTCCTTGCTCGTTTTCGAAGAAAAATTGCCCAATTATGCCTCTGGACCAAAATTCGCACCAAACAGTGACTCGTTTTGGGTGTATCGGCTAGTCAATGTATGCGTACGGGTTTTCTGTGCCCCAAATGCGACAATTTTGCTTGTTTACATACCCGCCAAGATCAAAATAAGCTTCATCTGAAAAGATGATGAAGCGTATACACTACCATATTCGTTCAGCGGAAAGATAAAACTATTTATCTGTGAAATCAGACATGAGCTAAGTGTAACCATTTACAAAATAAGCACTAGTTAAAAAAAAAACGTTCGATGGCGGACACTATATGTGCAAACCTTTTCTCACTCAGCTCCATTATTTTGGAGTTATCTCTTATTCTTCTGCTTTCAATTTGCTTGTACCGTTCTTCATTTCCTTGCCAATTAAACCAAATTCCAACGGTGTCCATTTTTGTTATAATTATTCTTGTCCAAAAATTTGATGTTTTATTTTTGTTTTTTTTTCTTTGTTTTGTTTTTAAAACTGTCAAACGACTCGATACTCGTTCGAAAGTAGAAATTTTTTTGAAAACAAGTTGGTATATCCGGTATCGATTCTACTTTCATACGTAGTACGATTTGAAAGTAGAATCGGAAATGAGTTTCGAATAGAATCAAAAGTAGAATCAAGTTACATAGTAGGGCCCCTGAACTTTATTACTATATGACCTATTTATTTTCTGCACAATTCCATTTAATTGTTTGTGTAAAAGGGTTTCTTGTCAAATTGGAAAAGAAATAAGTAATACAAAATGCAATTCGTAATGGACTTGTAGCTTTCCCAAGCTGTGTTAACAATAATGTTTTTGACAGTAATTGTACGATAAGCTGAAGGTAGGGATCAGTGAAGTAAAGTTCCAAGTTTGAAGTTTATGACACTTGAATAATTATCTACCAGCCTTAGTTAAAATTTACATGCAAATAATCTAGTTGTTGCAAATGAAGTCCCTATGTTGTCTGAACCTGTCCAATGTTTTGCGAAAGAATTATCAATATTGGAAGATCTTTCTCGTCACTCAGTCGGGAACAAAAGGGTTATATTTCTTTTGTCAAATAAAATAATTTTGTTTGTTTGGACTATTACTTTAATTATAACCAAAACTGTCTTAAATATTTTTTCATAGGTTTCTATCATCTCTACGAAGCAGCGCAAAAAAAGTGGATAAAGAACTTTGTTCTTGGATTAAATCGCAACAACCAGGTACATTCAATAAAAACAAGCCTACTGTTAATGTATTTCTAGGAGATTTCGTCAATTTAAAAGATGGACAATTTTGTCAGTGGGTAATTGATTTGAATTCTTGCTTAGAATGTGATACGTAACTTTGTCTCAATTATTTAAAATACTCAAAATAATGTCGAATGCAGAAAATATAATACATGTAATAAGCTTTAAAGTTATAGGCTTTTTCTTAAGGCCTTGCACTTATTTTTTTTATAGCTTTATATTTTTTTAAACTAACGAATTTTATACACTATATTGTTATATTGTTATCTGGGTAAATAAGCTCATTTCTATTTTATAAATAAAGAATTTTACATTAATAACAAAAATATCTTTAAGTTTTATGCATCTCTAAAAATAAAATTTCTTTAATGATTAAAAGGAGCTAGACGTCAACACAAATGTTGAAATGGACAACAATTGATGATATCTTATTCAACACGCTCAAATCATCTGTTGGTTATAAACAAATAAATACAAATATTTCCTTGATGATGAATCATATTGAATTCAATGTCCATTTTGCTTACCGCATCGTTTTCAGTTAATTTAACTTGTAACTTCAACGCAAAGAAAAAAACATAAATAAAGACAATTTTTGTATAACATTCCAATAAAATTGCATATATTAATAACTAAACATTACAAAACTAACATAAAAATAAAATAATAATAAAATAAAAAAAAAAAAAACTAAACATTTATTTAGTTAGGAAACATGTAGCATTAAGAATAAAATGCTCCATTATGTATATTCTTACATAAAGTAAAATTAAGTATCAGTTCATTATTCATTCGATTAAAAATCGCACAGACTTAGGAGTCTTTGTTGGCGATGTCTCATTGTGCAAACTCTCGTTAAGCGTTATTCGTAATCCTTGCAAAACACCATCGAGTTTTTCCACAGATTTACGGACTTGATCAACAGTCGCCACTTTAGAAATATTTTTGGAATTATTTTCATCTGACTTAAAGCCATCACACAGTTTCTTTATTTTCATAAGTGATCGATGAATATCTCGAACTTGAACATTGACGGATGAGCTAAAATCCAATTCAGGAGGTTGTGGAGTTAATTTGCTCTCATCAACAGCACTACCGATATCTTGTTCATCATATGTGAGCATCTTTTTTGTGTTACGCAAAGAACAATTCATAACAGCAGATTTACCTAAGGTCTCTTTTTTGTTACTACTATTCGAGGAAAATATATTTGGAAACTTTTGATAAGGTTGCTTTAACATAACTTCTTTAACAAGACTCAAGTTAAGAGATATACGACTGGAGTTTAAGGAATCACTAAGAGTGTTGTCAAGATCTTCTGCTAAGGGTTTCCAATCAATGTCCATGCATCTAAAGACATCTTTTCTATCGACTTCATTGTCTCGCAGCATGTTAAGCCAAACATCCAAACGTGCTGTGGGCCATTCAGCCTTTTGTTTTTTCTCCCGATCTATGATAAGAACAACTGCATGGAAAAACCCAAATTCATCAAGTATCTGCGATTGTTTGAAGTCCAGCTGGAGACCAAGTTGTCGGCACCGTTGGGTAGCTTCTTTGACCTGATAAGAGAAATAAATAATTAATAGGTGATGATTGGTTATCCTTATCACTTATCAGTGTTATCATGTTTTCATGTCAATAAGGAACCTTAAAGCACACAAGGTGATAATGACTGCATGCCGGCGGTGCTCACTGTATTTGAACTTTCAGTGACTGATTTATTGAAAGAATATCAGAAAAGATTAAGAATGTGTAATAAACAAACAAAAACATCCATGGAATTATTTGAAAATGAACATTACAAATGATAAACTCTGGTTTAATTTTAATTTCACTTTGAATGAAAATGGGCATATCACTTAATAAAATACATATATCAAGCTTGTGCGACTTAGTCTTTGAATGTTTGCCTAATGGTTTATATGTAGATTTAAAAAATGTAATATTTTATCATAATCAAAACTTATCATCCCCTATTATGAATATAATCTCAGCATGATTTTGAGATCGTGGCATATTGGTAAACTGATGAATTTATATTTTATCCGAAATTAAAAAAGAAAGAATTGATTGATTTAAATATTGAAAAATAAATCACGATGCAAGAGAAGACAAAAAGTGAGCCTCGCAGACAGTCTATCCTTTAGGCAACAACACAAATTACATTATGTTTCCTTTCAAAAGCCAGTTAAATAAAATTCAAACTTATTTAAGTTAAAAAATAAATTTTGTACTTCAAAGCTTTTGGAGTTCTGTCAATGTCTTGATTCATTTTCCACTCTTGCCTAGCGAGACTTTGCAAAACGTTCAAGATAAGAATTGCACTTTACTAATTTATTTAAATTAATTAATATACTGTTTTAGAAGCTACATAACAATAACATCTTTACAGGAGTTTAAAAACTCTTTAAAGATTTTTTTTAAATGAAATCCGTTTCATCAAAATCTTACATTTTTCACAAAATGATAATAATATTAATAACGAGTTAGACACTTAACAAGCTTTCAATCTATTTATGAAAATTTACATTCCTAATTAAGAGAGTGCAGGTGGTCAATTAGCACCACGAATCTTTAAAAAAACACACATCGTGGTTGGCATTTAAATTAATTGGTTCGAACAAATCAACTGAATTAAGTCAACGGAAACAATAAAACCTATTTAAAAACAATTCATAATTTAAGGAGAATAATAACTTTTTTTTCTGTCAGTACAAAACAAAGCGAATACGATTCCAGAAAGAAATACAAACGAATTTCAGTTTTATATTTCTAAAAAAAAATGAAGCTCATAATTTTACTCACCATAAGCTGTGTTTTATGAAGACTTTCCTCACTAGGATGCTGCATAATTCGATTAATGTCATCGAGCAAAGTTGACTTATACGATGGTGTGTAAACAAATTGATCTTCGATTTCTTCTTTTAAAGCTTTTTTCTCAGTCTCAAGTAATTCTTTGTTACATTTGAATTTGAATTGCTCAAGTTCTAACATTTCCATACGTTCTTTGTAGTTGCGTTCGTTAGCAGCTCGTTCCATTTCAATTTGTGATAAGGCAACACGTTTTTCTTCATCCAGTTCACGTCGAAGTTGTTGTTCTTGCTTATGTAAAATTTCTTGATGTGCCAATTGGAAGTCGACTACCTATAGAGATATATATGTAGAAGAAAAATAAGGCTTTAATTGAAATTAATTAGAAGGATTATGAATAATCAAAGTTTTAAACTATAAGGGCAGTAAGTCAGGGTCGCAAATCATTTATATAGGTTAAATGTTATTTCTCTTTGGCTGACTTAACGTCGACGTATTTTCTTAATGTTTGTATGGTTTTAAAGGCACAAATCAAATATTAAATTTGAGAAAATTATGTTCTCCACATATTGATGATTTCAAAGGAGTAGTTCTATTTTCTGAGAGATAACCAATATCCTTTAGATGAAAATACGCTTTACTTTAATTTATCTTACCAAACTCTTACTCCTTCGCTTCGAACAGAAGGGATTGGATATTCGAAAGTAATGAGATCCACCAATGACCAATCGATCCCCGTGAAACATTTGCATCGATGCGGTGACTAATTCTCCATTCAAATATGTTTCAAACTCCTCATTGTCCGGAGTGATGTAAAGTTTTCCACTTTTGTTCTCGATCGTGCTAAAAAGTAAAAATATATGTAATTTATTTTCTTTGGAAATTTAATAATTTTCTTTGAATTATCAAGCTTACCAATGATGATAGCCAACAAGTGGTCCATCTAGTACTATGTCTGGTTGACTGCAATATATGGAAGTTCTAGTTCGACCAATTTTAACTGTCCCAGGTGGCAAGATATAGAATAAGGTGCCCGATAAAATTGGATCTGCAGCCAAATTAACTAAACAAGCTTGTTTTTGTTCTGTAGATAGCTCCATAGCTAAACCCTTTCTTTTTAACAATCTAAGTTCGGATTTTCTTTGATCTTCAGCTTCCTTCAAACGTTCCATCCAGGATTTCTGAGCCCGATTAAGTTGTTTTTCTGTTTCGGCCAATTGTTGTCGTAGGGCTTCTACTTCACTCTCATCCACGGAAGTTTCAATGATTATTTTTCGAGCTGGAGCCATGTTCGATGCCGAATGACGCTTTTGCCGTTCATAATCTTGCCGGAGAGCTTGAAGCCTTTCAACTTCGGCACGCAGTTCTCGGATTATTTTATCATGTGGATCTTCATTTACTTTAACTCGATTGATTATAGTACGAGCTTGGCAAGCATAACGTAATGTGGCAAGAGTTTCATCAATATGTATACTGGCAGGTGATATAGTCGCTAACATCAAAGTCTTAGAATTTCCTCCGAGGCTCTCCTAAAAGTATAGAAAATTATTAATTTATTAGAAACAAATTATAGAACATAATTTATTTAAGAGAAGAAAAGTGCAAATCATTTTTGGAAAATTCATTCATTTTTGGTGTTATCATGCTGTAAACATTATTTTAATTTTAGTTGTATTATTGTATTCAAGGTTTTCTCAAAACTTCATAAAAACTCAAAAAATAAGAATATCCACAAACTAGATAGTATATGTACTACAGGGATTGAAATTGTATCTAGGACAGAAAGATTCGTATTCTGCAAAATCTTTATACAATGGATTGTCAAGAGATATTTTGAATTTAAGATTGTTTTTAGCATTTAAAAAATCATCAATCATTAAAAAAAAACGTTATTTTGTCGACCAATGTAATAAAAACAAAAACTGCAAAAGTTTTTCTGTTTCTCGTTAAACATTTTTTATTATTCGAAGCAAAGTTAGGAGGGTCTGCTTTTTTGATAACAAGTAATATACATAAAATAAACATCAAAATTTGAACTAAGCAATTCAAGAAATTAAAAAATAATTCACTTAGATCATCGTAGAAGAAATAAAACATTAGTTTCATAATTAAACTTGAGCGACATGATAAGCCACAAGGAATATTTCAAATTTTGGCCTGAACTCGAAAGACCCCCTTGATAGTGTTCTGATTATAGTAGTTAGATTATTCTGCTAGCACGAGGAGTTTAATAGGTATCAAATATTAAATTAACGTCATGACCGTAACCAGATAAGTAAATATAAACAATATGTATAGAAACGTTACGCATCTAAATATAGAGCTACACCTTTAATACACACACTCCGCTTCACATGAATATGCACAAACATTTTAGATATATTAAGGGTTTTTGTGACATCTGTCGATGCAACTACTCCCTTAAGATGTTAAGACACAAAATTTCAAAAAATATATCCAAATAAAACTGCGAGTCTTGTTTTCGCCCAATCGTAAAGTATTTCATACGTAAAGAAGAAGTTTGTTTTTGAGTCAACCGAAAAGGTAAAATAACAATTTAATCGTTGGTTATGAGCGTTTTTAAGTTCTCAATAGTTTAAACCAACAATTTTAGTGTTTTAAGTGAAATTTAATTTCTGATCTAAACTTTGCCTTAGCAGGGTTTCAAAAGCTAAAATCGGCTTGATTAGATACTAAGATCTAACCAGACGTGCAGCAGCTGATAAATTTGTCCGAAGTCTTAATTGCTTTTATTCTTACTTAAATTATAAAGATTCGTACAGATAAAACATAAAGAAAGGTAAGAAGAATTGAAAAAACTGCAGCCTTCAGACGAGTAAAATTAACGTGTGCATCTGATTCTTATGATTCTGGGACAAATATAAAACAAAAAATTGGCGTAAACGCAATACTCTCAACAGTATTAAGAGTTATTAAAATTCAAGCTTCTTGACCAACAACGGAAAGTTATGCTATTAGAGTTTTTCAACACTCAAAAAATCTGGAAAAAAAATGGTATAACGTGGTATTTTCAGACGATAAAACTATTTAATTTCGGTGGCCCTGATGGGTCAACCTTATATTTTCACGATTTGAATAAAAAGGTTTTAAAAACTTCATCACAACGGCGAAGGAGGTGTAGTTATATTGAAAGCTATCACTTATTATGGAACAGTTAAGGTTGAGGTGGGTACATCAAAAATTACTGCAGCTGGGTATAAGGGAATCTTGGAAAGAAATTTTCCTAAACAATCTAACATTTTTTGACCCATAAACTTGGCCTACCAATATGCATACGCGCATATTCACTCGGTGCTCATAATAAAAGCTTGGACAGAGGAGCAAAGTTTGCAGTTCCTTCAATAACTGCCGTACTCATCTGATCTAAACATTATTTCATATACGAGGACTTGGGGATGGTTAGTACACACAGAGTAATGATGATGGTCGTCAGTTTAAGGACAAAGAATTCTTAATTTCTGTAATTAAGTAAGCGTTTAGCGAAATATTTCGTTGAACTATATCAAAAGGCTGCAGAATTCATACTCCGGTACTAATTTACGAAATGATTTAAAGTAAAGGTGGAAGTAACAACTACCAAATTTAACAGAAACTTGTTTTATTCCAATGCTATAAGATTTTAATTTTTGTGCCTATTCAGTTGACTTAATAAAAATATTTAATTTTTCCTAGTAGAAAGCTTTGCAAGTGGGCGAAAGAAAAACTTAACATCTTAAAGGAGTAGTTAGCACCAACAGATGACACAACACCCATTAATATTTGGAAAAAATGTAAACAAATGTTTTCAAACATTTTTGTACGTATTCAGTTGAAGCGGAGTGTATTTGTTTGATTATAGTTTCAGAAAACTGGGTGAAAATTATGTTTTGTGTGTGTGTTAAAGACAAAGTTTAAATTCTTATCATAATTATGCTTCTTTTTATAAACAAATGATTTCACCTTTAACTAATGTTGAATTAAAAAATATACAAAATGATTGCAGTTTTTAACTTAGTTGAATTTCTATGCTATGATGCTTTTATTGATTAGGTTTTTTTTTTTTTTAGTTTATTTAGTTTATTTGTGTACAATTTAAAATTATGAAGGTTTACTTAATCAAATTCCATCAAATCAAAGCAGAACACATTATGGTTCGTGAGAAGGAGAATTAAAAATGCGACTTTGACCGCTTTTTAAGCCATGTGGGATATACAAAGAATATTTCGAAGAAAAATACTTATTTTTAAGGAAAAATACCTGCACAATGACTTGAACTACACAAATTTACACTACTTTTTCTGAATGAAAATACGGGACCGATGGTCACCATAGATTTATTGCACTTGCACTGCAACCGTACGACAAAACAAATTACAGGAAATCCGCTTTTTATGTTTGTATTTAATTTATAAAAACTCTTCACAAAACCAGTTGAACAAGCTAAAAGGTTTAACTGTATACTTTCTTTTATTGTTTAAAAATTTCTTAAATGAATTATTATAAGATTTAGGATCGAAAAGGTTGGTGTCTTTTTTTTACTTAATTACGGATTCTTTGACATAAGCTCTATTTTTAAAATGCTTATATGTATAAGGACGCGAATTAAGATAAAATAATAATCAGGAACTTTCCTGCCAGTTCTTTTATACATTCAAGGTAGTACTTGTCCGACGACGACGACGCACAACCAGAAACTTCAATCTATGTAAGACTTGTCTATGGAATGTATTCGGGTTCTGCATTTTGTAAGATGCTACTATAACTATTAAGAGTCCAGAGTGAGTATTAAAGGAAGTCTTTAAAAAACAAGTTGACGAGTCGTTTGAGTAATAGTTTGCATGTTTAAGACATGTTATTTTTTTCTGTAAAAATATATCTGAAAATAATTATTATTATTACTTTTGACATGAATTACTCAAAGGTCTAAGGAGAATTTGAAAGTGCCACCCATTTAAAAATATAAATCGGATATAATATGTACGATTTTCAAGGTAAGAAGTATCCATTTCAGGAAAAGAGATTCAAAACTAAGGAGAAGAGTTTGAAGTCTATAACATTATAAACAAAATTTGTGAAACGCACTGGAGTCAGTGGAGACCATATCAACTTCATTCCCGTTTTCTAGGGCTCTTAGAGTTAATAGTAGTAAGTCTCCAAAGTGGAGTCTTCGTCTTTGTGACAGGGCAGTACATTAACATAAAAAGTGAGACACTGTCTCCTCTTCTTCTTCATCGATGCAGCTTTTGCAAAAATCGTTTGCAGGAGCTCCAAGTCGAAAAACATGCCTACTTATTAAACAGTGTCCTGTAGAGATTCCTACAACAGACATAATGTTCAATCTACCAACCGCAATGAGTAGTTTAGAGCGTTTAGCATCAAGCATTGGGAAAATTAATTTGGCTGACCGACAAGTGGTTGTAATAGTTTATCTGTGGTTTGCTTCCTTTATGGTGTCATGCTTTAGAATAAGTTTACAAGTAAATAGGGGTAATCCGATGTTGGATTTGTTGCCCATCAAAGGAAAAGTTGTTCCATTTTGCAATTTCTTAGAATTTCTCTACAACGCGGGACCTCAATAAGGTGAATTTTGAACTGCTTCGCTATATCCATAAGAGATTACCGAAAGTTTCGGGCTGTTAGTAAGTTTATTGAGACAAAATTTTAAGATTTTATGGCAGCTTGACTATCTGAGAAGATGCGTACATATATAGGTAGTCGATATCTAAGGGAAGGCTTCTAGGTTTTCTCTGATCTAAGGGAAGGCTTCTTTGATGGCCAGGAGTTCTTCCTGGAACACGCTACAGTGATTGGGAAAACGAAATGAGAGACATAGAATTAGTCCGTTGGAGTACACGCCTCCACAAACCCCGACAAAAACGATACTTCAGTTTACTCCATCTTAAGGATTTTTTTTTCTTGGCTTTGTTTGTCTCACCAAATTCCCGTAGAAGAACAAAATATTTGTTAAGCCCTCTACCACATCTCTATGGTACACCTTTTCACATTCGTTCGCAAGAATGGCGAAATGGGACAATTTGAAATAAGACTTTCAATCAAACCATTACAGAATCACAAAAATTATTTTTCGGTTTTGTTTTGTTGATTCACACAATATTTCTTAGTTTTATTAAGCTACTCGTTTTACAGAATTAAATAATTTAATGCATCATTACTTCGGTTAACGTACATTTTTGGTTGTATTTTTATTTTATTTTAAATTTATATAAAATTGACATGTTCTAGAAATTAAGCACGAAAAGTCAGATATGATTTTTTATCACTATATTAAGAAATAATATATTTTAATTTCGAACTGGGTTATTTAATTGTTTACCTTTGTATCAAGATTAAAATTATAAAATAAGTCATTAAAAAAGTTTTTTTTTTCATATACAATTTACACGTCAAGTTGTTTACAAAATTCAAAATTAGTAACAATTAGTGTAGTCAAATTTATATTTATATACTTAGCAACACAAAAGGGTAAGAACAATAACACTAGATAAACTTGCCAAGGAAGGTAAAATTTGAGTACATGAAAGCCCAACATTTTGACCAAGATCACTTTGCACGTATGCAATGTATAGTTAGTATGTATGTTTGTACATACGAATGGCCCTTTTCTCTTGTAAAAAGCCATTTGTGGTAAATTCAGTCTACAAACCCATATATGTACATCTCGATCATTAGGCCGATACTTACGTATGAACACATCAACAAGCCGTGACAAACTCAGCAAAGTGCAACGAATAGCCGGCTTATATATGAGTAGAGGCGCACTCCGCTCTATACTAACATATTCATTCGACTTGAAGCCTCCATTGGATTTCAATAATAATATTGGCCTTGGCCACTCCATTATTCTGAACTCATTCAAATCTTTACCTAGTAACTTCGACTACATAACCCCTCATCCACGATTCAACAAAAACTTCCAATTGTCCATCCCTTCCAGGTTTACCTGGGCGAATAAGTCAGTTTTGAAAGATGAAACAATTAACTTTAATGCAGATGGTCAAACCATTCTGGGGAAGGAATGTGAAAAGTTGTACCATAGAGATGTGGTAGAGGGTTTAACAAATATTTTGTTCTTCTACAGGATTTCGGTGGGACAAACAAACCCAAGACAAGAAATTCTTAAGATTAAAGCCTAGTACGCTGCTGATGCGAAACGAAATTTTTCGGTGGTCTCCAAGTGCAGAGCGAAATGAAAACGAAAACCACAGCGGAAAAATATTTGTGGAGAGTTCTGTCTGGAAGTTGAATTTCACTGCTTGTCTTCATCACTTGTTGCACATCACCAATAACATCCTGAGTTTCCGATTCAGAAATGCAATGTTGGAACACATTAGAAAAATCTATTTTATTTTAAATTTAAAATCAAATATAAATCAAAGTTAAAACACCGAAAGTCACGAGTAAACAATTTTTTTTTTTTTCAATAAAAAAATTAAACGTCAAAATTTCGCAAGCAATTAATGTGCTGGGCAATTAAATTGAAGCCTAGTACGCTGCTGATGCGAAACGAAATTTCCCATACAAAAATGACATGACGAAATCATAAACGAAAAATTTCGCTGTGCTTTTCGTTTTTCAGTACGCTGCTGGACGACGAAAAGTGACATTTTAGTGGAGAGCTGTACTAGATTTTTTTAGTACAATTCTCCACTCTTTTCGTTCTCAATTTAATTGCCCAGCACATTAATTGCTTGCGAAATTTTGACGTTTAATTTTTTTATTGAAAAAAAAAATTGTTTCCTCGTGACTTTCGGTGTTTTGACTTTGATTTATATTTGATTTAAAATTTAAAATAAAATGGATTTGTCTAATGTGTTCCAACATTGCATTTCTGAATCGGAAACTCAGGATGTTATTGGTGATGTGCAACAAGTGATGAAGACAAACAGTGAAATTCAACTTCCAGACAGAACTCTCCACAAATATTTTTCCGCTGTGGTTTTCGTTTTCATGTCGCTCTGCACTTGGAGACCACCGAAAAATTTCGTTTCGCATCAGCAGCGTACTAGGCTTGAGAACGAAAAGAGTGGAGAATTGTACTAAGAAATCTAGTACAGCTCTCCACTAAAATGTCACATTTCGTCGTTCAGCAGCGTACTGAAAAACGAAAAGCACAGCGAAATTTTTCGTTTATGATTTCGTCATGTCATTTTTGTATGGGAAATTTCGTTTCGCATCAGCAGCGTACTAGGCTTAAGATTAAACTGAAGCAGTGTCAAAAATTTCAATACAAACACTGAGTGTTATTTCACCTGATGTTTGCCTTCTCCATAGCGTCTTGCATTAGGAATAGTTTATATTTGGCGATTGGTATGCCATTAGAGATGATCGTCAATTATGGACTATTATAGAGTTTGTAGAGACAGATTCCAGAGATTTGATAGTGGCCTGGCTAGCTGAGAAAATACGTATGTATA
This sequence comes from Eupeodes luniger, assembly GCA_951509635.1. NCBI lineage: Eukaryota > Metazoa > Arthropoda > Insecta > Diptera > Syrphidae > Eupeodes > Eupeodes luniger. Next base: position 49,067,894 of record OX608075.1, on the reverse strand, counting down.
TCAAATGTTGATATCACGTTTTCTTTAAGCCAGGACAAGACTTCTTTTATCGCCAAAAGTTCCACCTGGAACACGCTACAATGATTGGGAAGGCAGAATAAGAGTCTTAATTTCAGTCGTTCAGAGTACACACATCCACCAACCCCTTTATTTGTTCTTGAAGGTAAAGAAATCTGGGAGTTTCTGTCAAATTGCAGTTGGGGGATGGTGTAGTGTATGTGTTTTGGAATTGATTCTACTGCGATGAAGCTTTGAGGCAAAAAGCAGAGCTTGCAGCTATTTTTTTGCTAAGTATATCAAGAGGTGTTAGGTAGAGTAGGGTATCCAGTGCCCCAGATGATCCGTGCGAAGTGATCCGGTTATACATAGGTAGGCTGAACGTTGGACTTTATTTAGTTTATAGCGGTTTATAGAGTTTTCTAAAACAATCCACTGCCACATCGTACATTAAAATCGGTCTGATTACCAATGTGTATAACCAATGCGTAATTCGGGGTTGAAAATGAAAACCCCATTTATTACCGATGTCTTTTCTTTAAGGGTGTTAAGATACTTTTTTTTTTACTGAGACCGCTATAGCAACGTCATCCGCATAGGTAATCACCGTCTAAATCCGGACCAGTTTGGATTTCATTTACCACCATTTTCCAGAGAAGAGGGGATAGAACACCACCTTGCGGTGTTCCTCTACTTACGAATCTTATAGCAGAAGAGTTGCCCAGTTTTGAGTTAATTATTCTGCTAGTCAGCACTAAATGAATTTACTCCCGAATCGAACCCTCTACGTTACTTTATATGTATATACATATGTAGTCAAATAAAAAATCATATCTCATTATGAGAATTTCCAAAAACTTATTAAGCTATGTAGATAATGATTCAAGCTGTACTAAGTAGACCAACATTTGTACGTTTTTAAAATCATCATACAATTTATTATTAAGAACTATATTGTCTTTTACCTAAGCCTTAAAAACATGGTTTTTGGTTGTCTAAAAATAGTTTTTAAGAAGGTATATTTAAAAAACATGATGAGGTAGAAAAAAATTATAAGGCGAAATTTGAATTCAGGATAACTAAATCTTTCTAAAAAGTATTGTTTTGTTTGTGGGACAAAAAAATGTATTTTGTCAAACATTCAGGTAATATTTTAAAACTTAAACTGACAGCTGCGTGTTACAGGTGTTAAATACCAGCTCAAACAACTAGAAATCACGTAACGCATAACCCTATACCAACAAATAAATATTATAAATAAAAAGTCTGTAGTTAATGCATTAAAGGTCAATTACTTCTTATCAACTGCCGGTACACGGTCCGTTGCAATACTTGGCAGATGTACATATATTATGTGTTTACTATACGATAAGTTCGTGGATTAAAAACAAACAACTTCTTTCGTTGGTGGCGCAAAGTCTCTCCTGTAGGAGACTCGAGCCTCATTCAACGATACATACAATTTACGAATGTGTTCTTCTTTAAATTTAAAAAAAAATATAATTTACAAAATTTTGTTTTAAAAATTCATTTTGTATGAAACAATTTTTTAGAACAAGCTTCTCTTCTTTCTTAAACGTTTTTACTTGCAATAACCTCCAAGTATGTCATTTTAAATGAGAATAATTTTGTAGATGTAGGCAAAATCTCTCATCCATATATTTTCTTTCCAATTCATGGTCGTTAATTCGCAGGCATGAATGATTTGTCCCTAGATAAATTCTGTTCCTATTTGTTACATGATATGGGTACAAAAATTAAATATTTCCAACTCAAAAAATTGTATGTGCCAAAGAAAATTCATAAATTAGTTCTTTAACTTTTTCAAATAAAAACAAATTAAATGTTTGTAATAATTTTTTAATTATCTATCTCAAAAAAATATTATAAATTGTTTTTGTTCTTAAGTATTTGTTTTTTAATCTTGAAGCGAATTAAATTAATCACAAATAAACAAAAGCTATAAATTAAATTATAATATAAAAAAATATAATTGCTCAAGAGTAACAACAAAAATAACAACAACTGATAAAGATGTATAGTAGAGTAGAAAATAATAAATGAACCAGAGCAAAACAGGTAGGTAGGTATGTAATCGATAAAGACGTTTGTTTTTCATTTTCAACACAAAGCTTTTCGCTTTGAGTGTAAATAATACAATAACAACAAAATAAAATACATTTTTCAAAAAAGTAAGACACAAGTATCAGACTTAGTTCAGAGCGATACCATACTCTTAGTGTTGTTCAAGCTCAAAAACATGAAATCATCATACTCTCCATACCCACTCCATTGTGTCTACTTCAATGGACAATCTCGTTCCAGATACGACTTTCACATTTCATAGCAGTTACGCTATTTAAAAAGCAAAAATCAAAGAAGGGCGCCAGGATAAAACTACTTGTTCGTATTAAGGATTTCAATATGTAGATTTCAAACGCATATGTTTAAAAATTCTCATGGAACAGAATTCAAAAATTGAAAACGGATTTTAGACTTTTGAAAAAAGATCCAAAGTCACCTTAGGCGTTACTCGAAATTTTAATCGATATAAAATAGCACAATTTTGTTCAAATTGAAGTACTTTTAAAATATTATTCGTTCCACATAATGTATCTCAAAGAACAAAGATATCGACTAATAACAATACATTTTATTTTACAAATAATTACATCAAAATTTACAAAAGAACATAAAAATCTTAGTTTATTCGAAATATTTGACAAAAGAATAATTTTATCGACTTTAATTAAGTTTATCCAATCAACAGTTAACTGATTAAAATTATTTGCGACTTGATTATGTTGAATACAACCATAACATTATTTTGGGGTTAAGTTAGCATATGTAAAATAATGATATTTGTAACTGCTACAAAATTAAAAAAAAAAACATTAAATTATATATTAATCACCAACTGTAAAAAGGCTATAAATGTGTACACTGTACATAATACAAGCTTGAACTTCAAACTTCAAATTCAGGTTATTAAAAAAAATATCAGGTAAAAGTTTTCAATTTTACTTAAGCCTCTTAGACAGTATTGAACGAAGAGCTTTTAAAATAATTGGTTTTGGTGATAGTAAGATCATACGCTCAATTACTTCACTCGAACATCATCGGAATGTTTCCAGCCTTACCCTTTTTACCGTTAACCGGACTATTTTTAAGCCAGTTGCATTCCATCTCTTAAACACTTCAACCGTAACAACCGCGTTTCTAGGAATATCCATCAATTTTCCCTTGAGTCGTACTGCAAAATACAGATATTCTTTTTTAACCGTACTACGCGAATGTGGGATACCTTACCACACTCTTAGTAGCTTTCTTGAAAGTTTTTATTTCTTATATAAACAAATACAGATTGGATTTTTCTAAGAACATTTATCATAGAACGAAATTATTTTAAAGTCAATATCTTCATTTATTCACGGGATATCGAGAATCGAACATCAATTTTTACCAATTTTGCGTAATATTTTTTGTAGATTTTAATTTTTATAAAAAAAAACTGAACGTTGAATTTTTATAAAAAATTGACTGTATTTCGAACAAATTTGTTTTTATAATATAAAATTAGTTTGAAGCTAATATTTTTAATTTTTGAAAAGATATTTGAGTCGAAAAACAATTTTTATAAGTTTTAGTAACATATTTTGATTTTTGATCTTTCCCAAAATTTTACTAAATGTTGAAAAATATATTTTTATTAGATGAAATTACTTTAGAGCCAATGTGTTTAATTTTTAAAAAGATATATAAGCCGAAAATCAATTTTTACTAATTTTTAGGAATGTTCTTTTTGGTTTTTATTTTTTTGTAAAAAAAAAACTGTCAATTGGATTTCTAACAAAATCTTACCAGATGTCAAAAACGATATTCTGCGTTGCATAAAATTATTTTTGTTTATAAAATATTAGAGGTGACAATTATTTTTTTTTTACTTTTTCTGATTTACATATAGAAAAAAAGGTAAATTGTATTTTTTTAAATTATATATGGAAGTTTAGTATCACGTCACATTATATAAAATAAAATTTAATTTAATTCAAGTTGCTAGTGTCATTGGTTCACTTTTATTTTTTAAATTGCTATGGTAAAAAAAAACCATCTACTCGATTTTTTTGAGAGTCCTTTCTACATCTTTCTTATGTTATTTTCTGTATAACAAATTTTATTTGAAGTCAATAGCTGCGTTTTATTATCACCATGATCTGATCCGGATCTTGAATTTACATGCATTACAACAACAACACAAGATCCTGCTTTATGTATGGATCTCAATTTGATATCCAAAATTTAATTCTTTTTTTCACAACAAGGAGCGCTTTATCATTGTAATTTCACATGTAAATGTTGGTATCATTGCAAACAAATTAAATAAAACCTGTATTGCCATATAAACATTTCCGTTTGACTGAAATAAAATATTTTTTAAATAGAAAGCGAGAAGGTTTATATTTATTTATTTGGTATATAATCCATGAAATAATCAGATATTTTAACAAAACTAGATATTAATTGGTGAAATTAAAATAATTAAGTCCAAAAAAATGTATATTTGACATAATTTATGGGTAGGAACAAAAAAAAATCATTGAGCAAAATGTTCTTTGGGCAACTCTGCTTTAAATGTCAAAAAATATAAATAAAATCGAGAAAGCTGCAGCACAAATGGGAGAAAAGATGTTCAAATAAATTGTAAGTAATCTCTAAATTAAATTACTTAAATGTCACATTTATTAAAAGGTCAAAAAGAATCTGGACTACATGTGAGACCAAAGCGTTCCTGGATGCTTTGAGTTTGAGAGTGCAATACTGATTTGCAGAAACATTTTCAAAAGGTGTGGAGCTTCCATTTTTGGTATGTGTTTGTACAAACGTACCTACACTCGCGCACACTGACATATGTATCTCTTAAAATCTTTTATTTAGATTTTAGGGGACCTTGAAACCTCGAAAAATGTGAACAATTTTCAATTCGACAAACCTGACCGATTACATTAAAATCCTATGGGAAGTTCAAAAATACCACCCATGGGAAGATGTCTGTTTAGTCGCCAGCCTCTCTTTATGAATATAAATAAAAACTGCACTCAAGGCGCTGACATCCATATAACCACCTCTGGCATCTTACTATATTGCCATCTTTCTCTGTCTACCAAGTTTTCTTTCTCACTTTAGCCCCTTCTTTCTTTAGGGTTTAAAAAGAGTCTTCCCTCTGCTCAAACCTACACGTCTCACAAACCATTTATCCGTTCCTCTATCTACCCAGCCAGAACCGAGGTCCACCACTGCTTAGCTCATATTCATATTATACGAGGGCGATGACGACGACGCCACCGTCCATCCAACAAAAACATTATTTTTCTGTACAAACAAAACGCGGGATTTTATTCCGTAGCAAATGATTGTAGGCTTTCAGTTTCAATAAAACTTTCGATGGTGAACTACAACGCCGCCGAGCCTCAGTTAATCTTTAATAAAAAACAAACTCAAAGCAAGAAAACGCGAAGAAAATAATAAACAAAAAACAAAATTTTACTCGAAGTGGAATTTAAACAACAACAAAAAGTTCTTTTTTGTGCATTGTATTTTCTTTAAAAATAATTTAAATTTTCTTTTTTGTTTGGTATACAAAAGTATCAAATAACTTGAGTGCCAAATAAGAGAATTAATATTAAAACATTTTAAAGGAGTCAATGAACGTTTGTGTTACGTTACGTGTGTCCTAAATTCAGTAGTTGAAGAAAGAGAAACTATAAATAAAATAAAAACTTAAAAACTCTTGAATTAAAGTGACAATTACAATTTGTTATAATTTAATATCAGTTTAGTAGCAGTGATGGATGTTTGTGGAGTTTATGTCGGAGATGGGAGCATGGCCTTTGGCAGCATGCGAAATACCTACTACCGAGACTATGAACAATTTCCTTATGGATCTCTTGAAAATCAGCCTAGTCTGATGTTGAAGGATTCCTACAGTAAAGTTAAAGGTACACATTTCACCTTCTTTCTAAAAAAAGCTTAGTAGATAACAAACATCCATAACATATTATATCCTTGAATTGCCTCCAAAATAGCATCTCTTATTAAAATAGAACTTTGATTTGAGATTAGCAGATGTTATAGGTATTTATATTTTGCGTTTTAGGGGTGTGGTCTTGGATTGCCTCAAAGATTTGTTTTCTTTCTTTTGTATTATTTCTACGACGCACAAAGTTAAGAAAAAAACAAAAAAGAAAACAAAAACATGACCAACTTTTTGTTGCATTTTTAAACACATTTTTATGGTCGTCTTATTTATCAAAGACTGTAGGTGTTTTATTTTCAAAATGCACACAAGTTGATACGAAAACAGGTTTTTTTGTGCATAACGCGTTTAAAAAAAACAACGACACATTTTATGTAGACTGTGGAGTTTGGGATATAAATAAAACACTAATGTGGATGACCTTTCTCAGAACATACTCGTACACAGTTTTCGAAAGGAAAGAAATCGTAGCAGAGAGTTATACAGCTTGGCTTATTTTTGTATGAAAATGGCACTAACAAAACTTATACCAAAATTAAGTAGGTAGGTACATTATGACAAGCTTAATTGTTTGTTTTCGTGGTAGGTAGGTATAGGTACATTACCAGATCTTAGTTATATCAAACATTTAAAAGTTTTGGACTTACATATACTTATATTAAGACAAGATTCAGATTAATTATAGTACCATAAGATTTTGGATATACATATACATAGGTATGTAAGATTCTATGTCTAAATCTTTAGCATTTCAAATTTGAGTATAGATTATAATTAAAATGCACGACTGGGTCGTACGAACTTGCTCAGGAGTCCAAGGAGTCTGTTCCAAAAGTTTTTCCTATATTTAAAAATTTAAAAATGTACCTGCCAAAAAAATTGTTTTTAAAAATTTAAAAGCCATTTGATTTTAAAAAAAAAACTTAATTTTTCAAAACTTTTATTTTAAAATCGTTAGTGTTTTTTTTTTTACTTAATTTTTAAAATATACAATTTTTTGATTTGAGTTTTTAAAATATTTTTGGTATGTATTTAAAGCATATTGCTATACGTTATCCTTTTCAATTTCGTAAACAAGTGATGACCCATTTTGAAGATATCGAATTTCGAAGAAAATGTTTTAAAATTTTTGTTAAAAATCAAAAATAACATTGATATTTTTGATCATAAAGTATTATTTAGACAGTATAATAGCTTGTGTCGAAAAAAAATATTGAAATCGGTTGATAAGTTCTTGATAAAAAACAAAATAACAGTCTTGAAGCAATACAAACATTTTTTTTTCATATTGAAAGAATCCAAACAAAGAAAAATTTTTTTAACGAAAATTAAAAAAACAAAATCAATCGATTTTTGACCACAAAATTCTACTACTGTTATTTTTACAACAAAAATGACAAAACGCATAATCCAAAACGGCTCGAAAACTTAATTTAGAAAATTGAAGTCAATGCTTTGGACTGTAGGGACCAGAACAGACAGACAGGCGGACGGAATCGGTGGACCCACTTTTTTCGTCTTCTCTATCATCGTAATGTCACGTTTGATTAAAATATCGAGTTTGAAATTTTGTACGTACAGTTAATATACGTCGCTAATAAAAATGTAGACAATTATGGTTTTCTAAAGCGAGCAGGCGAAATGTTGTATGTATTTCAGAATCCTATATAAACAAAATTGTTTGTATTATAGTATTATACTGTTTGGTCTTATACTGTATATCGAAATAATGCATGAACTAAACGCAATTTCCCCTTAGAATGCTTTATCTCTAAAAAGTGCATTTTTGCAAGTTTCAAGCAACGAATAAGGTGTTGAAATTTGGCAACATTTTCAGATACATATCTATGTAGTTCCTATATACATTATGTACATATGTACATATGTCGAAAGTAAAAATGTACATATTTATGGTTTTCTAATGCGAGCGGGTCAAAATATTGTATTTCAGAATCTTGTATGAACAATATTTTGTGTGGTACTGTTTGATCTTAATGATGTACATACATATTATGTATGTCTTAAATTCTATATTTCAAAATAGTAAACATAAAAATGCTGCATGAACAAAACACAGTTTTTCCTTAGAATGTTGTTTTAAGCCACGAAGAAAAAGGATTTGAAGTCTGGTAAAACTTTGAGAAAAATCGAACTACCGGTTCTTTTTACAAAAAATAAAAACATTAATAAAAGTTGGATAAAGTTGATTTTCAACGTAAATATCTTTTTAAAAATTAAAGATATTGGCTTGAAACTAATTTTATTTATTTATTTATCTTCCAACAAATATTTTTTTTATACCAATTGAAATCAACGAAAATACTTCACAAAATTGGTAAAAATTGATGTTCGATTCTCGATATCTCGTGAAGGTCTTGACTTCAAAATGATGTCATTCTGTGCTTAATTTTGTTATTAACGTAAATACTCTAAAATTGGTAAAAATTGGTTTTCGACTTAAAATCTCGGGAAATCTTGAACCAAAACTTAAATTATCATATGCAAAATATCGTTTCTAACTTTTAATTGAAACTTTTTTTACGAAAAACACGAAAATCGACAGACGGCCTCTTTTTTATTAACATCGCAATCGATGTTTATAATCAATCAATCAGTTAAAACATGTGAAACCAAAGAAAAGAACGAAAATATTCGTTTAAATACCGTTATTCTTGTAAAGTATCTTAAAATGTTAATTTAAAAGAAATCTTATAATACCTACATACGTGTTTTTTATAATTATAGGTATTAATTTGTCAATAGGCCCAAAACGATTTTTCATTTTCAGTGAATTTTGACCATACACAATTTTGAAATACAGACTTTTGAAATACAGACTTTTGTCTTAAAGAATTTTTGACCAAAACAATATTTCGACCCCAACCCTTTTCTAAATTATTCAATCAAATCAACTGATTAATAAATACTATTAAATAATTATGTGGTGCAAATATTTTAGTTTCTTTGATTTTTTGTTTGGTTTCGAAATAAAATATGTTTAAATTCTATTAACTTCTTTAAAGTGTTGTTTCCTTTTAATTGTTGTTTATTGACAAAAGATAAAAATATTAAATAAATCTTAACTTGTTTTGAATTGTTCTGTTCAAGAACACATATTCATGTGATTCAATTTTATATCAAAATAAAGAACCAACACGGCGCAACCTTTACACAGCATTATTTGTTTGTAATTTTGAGATAAAAACAAATATATGGCTGACGACGACGACGACGAGACGTGCCCCCACGCACATCCTCTGAGATAACATCTGTTTACTTGTCGAAACACAAGGGGCTGCAGGCTACAGCCAAAGCCATACTACAAGCCAAGTCTCACGTCACAGAAAAATGAAGAGAAACATGAGAACTGAGAGAAAGAAAAAGAAAATGAGTGAGCATAAAAAAGACAGAAATTATTACATACGTGCGTCCTTGCACGTATACCAAAAATCGTCTATCTAAGTATGCGTCAGCTGACACACATTCAAAATAAAATTTCTGTTTTTGTTTTTGTTATTCAATAATAAAAATAAACACCTTGGATTGAGCAATCACAATCAACCAATTCTCGATATTTGTTTTGATATGCATTTGATAAGCAAACAAGCTACTACCTCTACCTAGTTCACATGACCTCAGACACCTGATGCGTGTGCCTTTGCATTCATGAAGTTGAAAGATTTCTATCGACAATAATTATTATGAACAATGGATATTGGATGCAAAGATACATAACAACTTCCGCAAAAATAAAAAAAAAATCATCACCATACACATTTTGTGTTTTTCCATTGTAAAATTAGTAAAGTTGAAGTAATGGAGGTCGTGCATGGTTTATTATTAGAACTTCCGTGTTTGTATACAAATTTGATGAATATTAAGTAAATTTAGTTTTGCCTAGGAAAATTCAATTGAAGTTGATATTAGGATGTAAGATGGAAGGACTCAGCATTCTGAAACAATAAATTGGCGGTATTTTTAATTTCACTGGTCGGCAAAGTTTTCTTACTGGCAATAAATTTGAAATTTTTAGAAGGTGTTTTGATGGCCTTAATTCAAATCCGGCTTCAAAATTTTTGTATCGCGTCAGTTTTTTGAGATATTACTTTTAAGATTTCGAAAAAAATACCACACATATAAGGCTTTTTGAGGCTATCTAAATGTATAAAGTAGTTTTTTCCAATTCCAAATCTATAAACTCTTCTTTTAATATTCAATAGAATTTCATAAGTTTTTAGACTTCCCCGTTTAACAAAAATCTGAAAGAAACGCTTAACCATTTATGCAAGACGGTTTAAAAGTAAGTTTTGTTCTTATAACGAATCTGTTGTCTTGACAATTCTATTATATCAAGTTTTTGAAATTTATTAAAACGTACTAAAATAATGTTTATATAATACTTACAACTTGAGCAAATAGTAGAAATTAATGCTTTGATTCGAAATCATCTCTTAAAATTAACTCCAAATCGTATATTTCAAAACAAAGTTAAAAAATCAATTTATAACTCTATAACTATCGGTTTATCTTTAAATTTTTTTTTTTTTAATATTTAGAACTTGAACATTTCTTCGCCCTCAAATTTGAGGGTCTAAGAAATCGAAGTTTTATCTCAAACTGAGATCTAAAGAGTTCTAACGCCCGAGAATTTGATGAAGAAATGAGTTAGAACTCAACCGATTTTTAATTTTTCAATAATAAATTTAAGAGACTAAAACTTTGTCAAGTAATTAAAGCCGTTAAATTCATGGTTTACTCAAAACTGTACATACATAGAGTCAAATAAAGACTTATAAGTTATAACTAATGAGAGTTTTCAAAAAGTAAGTAAGATACTACAATGATTTCAATTGGACCTAGAATAGAAAGATTTGTACTTTGCAAAATGAGCATACAATAATTTATTGTTTAGATATATTTTGAGTTTTAACTTGGCCTGAAAAAACCCGTTTTCGATTGTTTTTAGAACTTTTAAAGAGGCATATTTTAAGAACCAGACATAATTTTGTCGAGCAGTGTTTTCAGACAGTCTCATTATAATCGTTGAATGTGGTTTGTTAATTTTTAGCCAAGCATCTACTTATTTTTTAGTACCCGTAGCATGATGGTTAGTGCGTATGACTATCATGAAATGACTCGCACACAGGAATGGTTGTCTAAGGACTGTTGCGTCTCTTAATTTATTTATTTATCAATCTATTTTTAAAGAAAAGTAGTGATTGTTTTGATGTCAAATTTTTCATTATTTTAAAGATAAAAAACTACACAATTTTAAGTGTAAAAATTTTAATTTGAAATTCACATTTTAAAAATATCTCAGAATTACAGAATAAGACTTGCAATCAAAGATATGCTTATAATGTTAAAGTACTTAGGGTAAATACATTTTCTACAAAAGCAGTTTAGTTGATGCCGACTATCTACCTTAGTTGTTATTCCAAAGTGGTTGATAACTTTACATCATTACTAACTGTCTACTCTTATCAGCCACTTTAAAATGCTTTATTTTTAGAAACCTATGATTTTCTTCCAAGAAGAGGCTAGCGTGTTAGTCGTTTGAGTTATAAGCTAAAAATATGTACTTACATATGTATGTATAAATTTAATCTTATAGTTATATGTCCTTGACCTATGTATGTTGTTGTTTTTTACTAAGTATTAGAAAACCTATTTTTTTAATTTCATTAAATAATTGAGAGCATCAATGACGCTATCTGTGCATGATACTTAAACTTTGATGGGCAATTATTGACTACAGAAAAAGGAAATGGATTTTTACTAGGCCATGCATCTTCGAGTATATAATCAAAAACGATATTTTGACGAATGAAAAATAACTTGTAAAATAAGCCAAGTAGCAAAGTTGCGAAATTTTTTTAATTTTGGGGTAGAAGATAATTAAAAACGCAAGTATCAAATCAAATTTTTGTCGAAATTGACTAAAAATTGTACTTGATCAACACTTTTACTTTCAATTAACCTTCAAGAATTTCATTAGACATTAGAAATGGTACAAGTTATACTTCATGTACTTAGAAGCATGAATTTTGAGTCTAGGAATTTCGAATATTTTACAAAAACACATTTGTGATAGATAAATTGGTTTTAAACAAACTTATTTGTTGCAGTGAAACATTTTTAGCTTTTTTAAAACATTCCAAAGTGTTCTAAGAAAACAAAAAAACACGTAGAACTTGAATTTATTATGATAAACAAATTGTGGGGTGATACCGTAGAAAACTTTGTTCATTATTTGTCCTTTTGTCCGATTAACCGAGGACCATAGTCTAAATATGGAATGTTATTCTTTTCACGATAAGTCGCGCAAATTTTATCAACTTTAAACATCGCTTCACAAAGTCCCTTCCTTTTATTTTGATTAAAATTTAATTTTTCTGACAATATATAAATCTGCTATAAAAGCTAGATTATAATATCAATTATTTATGAATACGTGTCAAATTTCAAGGTTTTATTTGTTTGAAATGTTATCTTCATTCATTTTAACCATGAACATTCTAATTTAAAATACACTTCTGATAATTCAGCTTATTGTTAATTATTTTTTTTGACAATTTTTTATCTTCTATAAATAAATTTAAAGTAGATTTTAAAATTTGAGATTACGGATGCAACTTTGAGTTTGTTTGTTTGTTTTTAAATTTTTTATATTTATTAAAAAATAATTTAAAAAAACAAACAATAAATTATATTTTTCTTATAGAAAAATGCCAACAAACAAAGGTTACTAAGTCATCAAAGAAGGAGTGTCCATTTTGCAAGGAGAACAAAAAACGACCATTAACAAAATACCTGCGAACCCGTGTTATGCGAAAACATAGCGAGAGTATTTGTGAAGAGAAGGAAGAAGATGAAGAAGAACAAGAAGGTGGACATCAAGATGAAACCGAAGAACACAACCATGGCGATCAACACACGAAATAATAACGTCAAAAGCCGTCATTTTAGCATTTTCTTGTTTTATTTAAGCATCTATGAGCAGCTTTACAAAAAGTTTCAAAATTTTATGAAGCTAATGCATTGCCAATGGCTTTTAATAATTTAATTTAATTTTTTTTTTTCATAATTATCTTATTTAAAATATTATATTTATATTTAAGACTGAAACGACTAATAAATTATACATTTTCGGAAATATATCGTTGAAACGATAAAAACAAAACATAACCATAAATTTGCTTAACTCTTCTTTTTATTATTATTATTATTATTATTACTCTGATTATAATTATTGCTCTATTTTATTTGTCTATATTAGACACAAATGCATTATAAAAATTTATATATATTCAATCCAAATTAAGAGAAGAGAAAACTGTTAAATTTAGATTTAATAAAGTACCTATGTGTACTTAAAGTTTAAAAATATTATTAGCTGTAATAATATAATAATATACGAGCAGATATTAAATTGTTACAATATATAGAAACAAATAAAGATGTTGAAAGTCTTTGTTATATATTTATATTGTATATGAAAAAATAATTTTAATATAGCCTTGTATACGTTTTATACATAATGTTAAATAAATTTGTTAAAAAAACTTTTATTTAATGTGAAAAATAAATGAAATGATCTTAAAAGATTTTATTGTTTTACTTTACTTTGTGATTGATGATTTATCATTGGAAGATGAGTAAATATTAATAATTTCGATTCTATTTTGAAAGAAGACAAAAGTCAAAGTTTAAGTCTCTGAGGCCCGTTTTCTGATATGAAACATAAATAATAATTATGTTCAACTTAAACCCTTTATTTACACATAGTGCTTTGTACCGAACGTAAATTCAAACATAAATTTCGTTAGGTAGAACATAATTTATGTGGTAGAAAAAGTTCTTCATAGAATATTTTTATCGTACACATAAATATAATTTAGGTTTATTATTTTAATTATTTGCAAAAAGCAAAATGGATTTTGAATTGTCGGATTTTTTTGAAGATAACGTAGAAGTCCTCGAAATTTTGAAAGTAGGAGTACCTCATCAAATTTATGAGCGAAATGAGTATTTTTACTCTTTTCATGAGCTTTTTTCAACAAAAGATTTCGACTAGCAAAACGTATAACAATAATTGTTTTGAATAAAATAGAAAGCTTTACTATTTACAATGTAATTAAATCCTATTTCCTTTCTAGAAATATTTCTTTTCCTCTTATAAACCAGCTTTTGGTAACTTTGCGTTTTTTTACAAAGGGAAATCATCACCTTACTTTAGCCGATTTTGATGGTATGCATGTCTCGACAGTTTCCAGAATAGTTTTAAAGGTGTCGACAGCAATTGCTAGACTTGTAAACGATTATATAAAATTTCCTGAAACCTCAGCTAATATTTCAAGAACAAAACTACATTTTTTTTAATAGCCTCGTTTTCAAACGTTATTGGAGCCTTGGACGGCACTCGCATCAAAATTCAATCTTATTATTTAAGATTGAATGTTGATATGATGATATCATGTCTAAAAATATGGCAATATTCAACGTTTTTCAAAAACTCGTCCCTTACTATGATAAACATAAATGTGTTTGTGCAACTAAAATAAATGAAGTATATCATATAGAATTTATGCGGAACAAAGTTATGGAAAAGATTTATGTTCCAAATCAGCAAATTTGCCTGAGTGTTTAAAACTTAAGTTTCTTATGTTGGCTTATATCTATGTGACATTTAAGCTAATAAATCACAACGGGATTAATCACAGTACCGAAGTTAATATCTATTGAAAAAAATATTGATGAAAAATAATCTCATATCGGTTGAATAAAAAAGAATCCTTGTTTAGAGTCCTAGGATATTTATTATTATTTCAGATAATGTTTTCGGGTAAATTTAAATCTTAAAAAGAAGAACAAAACTTGAACTTATTATTTGTTCCAACAAAATATTTTGGCAGTGTGTAGCTATCGTTAATTACAAGAGTAAATTATTAAATAAGGAGCTAGACTTCTGGCTTAAAAATAATATAGAACGATTTATTTTTAAGAATGTTTGTACAAAATTTATTAGGCCATATTAATATCAAAGAAAAGTTCTGATTTTGTCTTTGCTAAACTAATTTCAAGTTTATGTTGTTCATGGACAATTTAAACCCATTATTAAAGGATACCCTGGAGTCTAAATATAAACAAGACAGCAAATATGTTGAAAAACTGTTTTTAAATCTATAAAACGTCAAAAATAATCAAACAAATTGAGAAAATTACGATGCGAGGGGTTTTATTTCAAAATATAAAAACAAAAATTAAAATGTCAATAGACTTAAGCATCGATCAAGATTTCGATTAGCTAGATGTTAATGCTACCAACCAACAGAAAAAGAAAACTCTACTTAACCTGAATCGACCCTTTTGAAATAGAT
The DNA here is from genome assembly GCA_951509635.1 of Eupeodes luniger. NCBI lineage: Eukaryota > Metazoa > Arthropoda > Insecta > Diptera > Syrphidae > Eupeodes > Eupeodes luniger. Next base: position 49,052,483 of record OX608075.1, on the reverse strand, counting down.
GACGACGAATTGAATGAAAGACATCGATTCGATAAAAAAAATAAAATGCAAGACTGGGTCGCACGAACTTGCTCCTTTATGCAAAGAGTCTGTTTAAAAAAGTACCTATATAAGATATAAAAATATACCTGTAAAATAAGTTTGTCTTCAAAGATATAAATACCATTTTATAAATCCTTGGATATGTTTTCACATAAAGATCTTCCATATGAAGGTTGATGAATTTGTTTTTGTTTTTTTATATCAATGCACTTTATATAAAAAAAGGAAAAGTAAAACAAAATGGCTTAATATTGTATCTAATAAGGGGATGAAAGACACTTTTGCAAGCTTACGTCAGCTGTTTAGCATCTTTTACCGATATTTGTTTTTATTTACATTCATAAGTCTGCTTTTACTTGTGTACGATGTTTGTATATGAAAATTGGTTTGTATTATGTATAAAGCTACGATGCGATTCATATACAAAGATTCAACTTGTTCTTTCAAAGCTTTTTTCCTTTGGATTGCTTTATTTTAATTTCATATTAGAAGAACCAGGATGGAAAATAAATTATCTGAAATAAGAAAGAGGCAGACCATAAATTAATGTTTAAATTGTAAAGCGATCGCCTATTGGTTGTGTAGTTAGGTAGCTGTCTAAAACGAATAAAGAATAGTTCATTGGCGTGCTCAGCTTTATTCAGATAGATAGATAAGGACATGTTTATGATGATAATGAAGGAATGTTATTGGTAGGTATAGAAGGAACTTACTAATTACAATCCAATCACATTCCTTCTTTCCTACAAGTTTTCAGCGCAAACATGGAGTTATTACGTTCAGTTTATTTTTTCCGTCAAAGTTTTTAAAAAAACAAGGTACAAGAAATTGCTATTCATGTGTTGTTTTGTTTACAGTCCAGGCTCTTGTGCGTTTTGGATTTTAGTTATGACTTTAGTGACACGTAAGCAGTTGTTGTAGAGGTTGCGTAATACATTTATATACATAGGTAGGTATAATGTGTAAACGTTGAACAAGCGATTCAAATAGAAAATACATATACTCTTTCTGGCCCGTTTCTTTAACTTGTACTTAGTATTTATTCTTTTATATAGGCGAAAGCAAGTAAAATATGTGCGAAACAACCTTATTCTTAAAGAATAATAAATAATTAAATTAAAAAAAACTATTTTAAGATTCAAAATTTTACCTGAAAAATAAGTTTGTTTTCAAAAATTTAAATGCCATTTTATAAATCCAAAAATCCTTGATTTTAAAAATTTTTTTTTCGAAAATCGTTAGAGCGGTTTTTTTTTTAAATTAATTTTTTATATATAAAATTTTTCAATTTTGTTCTAAAAATATTTTTGGTATGCAGTTGTTTAGTGATTATAAATATACGCTCTACATTTCAATTTCGCAAAAAAATGTTCACCCATTTTTGAGATATAGAATTTTGAAAAAAAAAAAAATTCAATATTTTTTTAAAAATCCAAACAAAAAAAATTGCACTTTTGATAATCAAATATTGGTAAGGCAATATAAGAGCTCATTCAAAGAAAATTATTGAAATCGGTTCATAAGTTGCTGAGAAAATTAAAAAAACAAAAAAACGGTTCTATAACCGTTTTTTTTTTATATATATATAAAAATATGTTTTTCTTATTAAAAGAATCTTAGTTAAAAAATAAAATTTTAAAGAAAATTTAAAAAAAATCTATCGGTTTGTTTTTGAGGAAATTCGAATTTTTGTTTTTTGACCAAAAAAATTGTATGGGGGCCACTGTTAGTTTTGATCTTAAAAAAAATGAAAAAAACGCCTAACGCGAATCTGCTCAAAACCTTAACTTCCAAGTTTGAACTCAATCGACCCAATGGTTTGGGATGTAGGTGCGTGGACAGACAGACAAAACAGACCGGACGGAATCGCGGGACCCACTTTTTTCGACTTCTCTACCATCGTAATATCATGTTTGATTAAAACCTTGAGTTCGAAATTTTGCACGAATGCAAAACTTGCCATATACATAGTTCCTATATGTCGCAAGTAAAAACTGCCAAGTTTATGATTGACCTTCTAAATATTGAACATCAAAACTCAATTATTTGTTTTTGTAAGCTATATTCCTCCAAAGAGTAATTTAGATTATTATAATATTAATTTAAATAACGCGAAATCAATTTTAGAAAATCTTAAATTTTCACAACATGTATTATTTACAGGAGATTTTAACCTTAGTAATGTTGAATGGACGTTTGATTCCGAAGACAAGTGTTTAATTCCCTTTAATGTTTCAACTGAAATAGAATGTACAGTCATAGACTTTTTTGGTCAATATAATTTAATCCAAATCAATTCACAAGTATAATAGTCTTAATCGAATTCTTGATTTGATTTTTGTTGATAATGATTTTCATATTTGTATTGATAAGTGTAATTTCCACAGTTGTTGCAAATTCAATTCATCATATAGCTAATGATGGAAATATTCATTTCTATCAATATCTAAAGAAAATAACTAACGATCAAAATATTTTATATGATTTTCGAAAAGTTAATTATGACGGTATAGTTGATTATCTTTTGTCTTTTTCTTGGAATGACATTTTTTGTTCATCTGAATTATATAGCGTGTACTCTAGTTTTGTAAGCGTTTTGATGGGGGCAGTTGTGCCTAAAAAACATTCTAAAAATAATTCTTGTCCTATCTGGTATAATGGGAGGTTGACCCATTTCAAAAACAGAAAAAATAAGGCATACAAATTATATAAATCTGGTAAAAATAATTCTGAACTTCGCACAAACTATCTCTAAATCTTCAACGAGAATTCGATATTCTCAATAAATTCTTATATCGAAATTACATTTTTTCTATTGAATGTGACCTCAAATTAAATGCCAATCGTTTTTTGGAATTTTATAAGCTCAAGGCGTAAATCGAGCGGATTACCTAGTAGTATGAGGTATCAAAATACAATTACTATTTATATACCTACAATTTTTAATTTGTTCGCTGACTATTTTCAATCGGTTTACTCTTTAGATACTCCCCCTATCTAGAAACTACGTTATCTGAGTAGATTGGTCAATATAGATTCTTTAGTTTTTAGTTCTTTTGAAGTAGAAGAGGTTTTATTTAAATGGATGCTAATAAAAGTGAAGGGCCTGATGGGATTCCTGCTATTTTTTAAAAAAAAATGTGGTATTGCGATAGCTCAACCACTTTCGTGGATTTTTAATCTTTCAATAGCCAAACAAAGGGCAATTCTTGGATTGCTGGAAGGTTTCATTCTTATCGCCAATTTTCAAATCGGGATTGATGCAGGATGTAACCAATTACAGACCCATTTGTAAAATTTCTTGTATTCCAAAAGTATTTGAAAAGTTAGTTTGCAACAGGTTAACTGTGTTATTTCAGAACCATATTTCGGTTTCTCAACATGGGTTTGTAGCAGGGAAATCAACCGCAACAAACTTAGCATTAAAAAGCAATACAATTATTACAAATATGGAAAAAGGGTTGCAAACAGATGTTATTTTTACAGATTTTGCAAAGGCATTTGACAGAGTTAACCATCAAATCTTAATAAACAAACTAACTTCTCTAGGTATTCACTCTTCCCTACTAAAATGGCTTGAATCATAATTAGCTGGTAGAATTCAAATAGTAAAAGTTGATACCTCGCTCTCGAAATATATCTCGGTCCCATCTGGTGTTCCACAAGGAAGCCATTTGGGTCCATTATTATTCTTGTTGTTTGTAAATGATATACCTGATATTTTTCATAATTCAAAATGCCTTCTTTTCGTGAATGATCTCAAACTTTACCGTAAGATTTCTTGTCAAGCCGACTGTGTTCTTCTTTTGGAAGATCTGTTAAGGCTCGATAATTGGTGCAAGCTAAATCACCTACTGTTAAATGCTTCTAAATGTCAAGTCTTGTGGTGTTTCCGAAATTCTAATCCCATAGTGTTTGATTAAATGTAAATTTAGAGCGTGTAACAAGAAAGAAGGATCTAGGAGTGATCTTAGATACAAAACTTTTCTTCTTACCGCACTATGATTATATCATAAACATAGCAAATCAAATGCTTGGTTTCTTAAAGTATGAGTCTGAATTCTCAGACTCATATACCTTAAAATCTCTGTACAATTCACTGGTAAGGTCAGTTCATGAATATTGTAGCATTATTTGGAACACTTATTACAATAATTCAATAGACAGAATTGAAAAAGTTCAGAAACATTTTACAAGGTATGCATTTTATAAGCTAAACGGGAGGATTGTAAGGCCTTCTTATTATACTCAATGTTTATTATTTGGTATGCAATCTCTTTATGATATATGAGGGCTTATTTTTCAGTATTGTTCATAAGAGACATCGTAACATTTCAAGAAGACTAGTTAATTGTGTAAATGCACCCTCTAGAACTACACGCTACCAGTTTCATTTTTATGAGCAGTTTCATCGTACAAATTATGGCAGGAATGAACCCATTACGAGTTGCACAAGAGAAGTGAATTTAATTTGCAATAGGATTGATTTTAATCTTGATGTTTCGAGAGAATCATTTAAAAAATATGTTTTAAATAATATTTAAACTGTAACCTCCTAAAAAAATTTTAAGACTTAATCTTTTTTTTTATCATTAAGTTGTATTTATTAATTGTAAATTATAAATAAAAAATGTAATTTATAGTTATATTTATTTATTTATATTAGTATATTTCCACCAACAATTAAAAAAACTAAAACTAAACTCAATGAAAGGTTTACCAATCTATGTAAGTGTGTTTTTTTCAAGTATTACCAGCGCCAGCGCTAAGATTTTTCGCTCGGTATATTCACCAAAGTGGAATAGGCAATGTGATGTTTGCTACAGTTCGCATCTTTACCACAATAAGTAAATATTTTTTTACAACAGGCGAGTAACATAAAATTTCTCAACTAACAGTAAGGAGAATAATTTCAAGGATTTCAAAGATTTTGACTCTCCAGCTAACACATTTTTTTGTCCACTCTTCAAGTCTTAAAGTTTTAAGTAAAATTGTACTAGAACTGTAATAGATTATACCTTAAACCTGTTTCTAACTAAACAGAGCTTCCAAATTCCTTATGAATAGCAGTTTTGTCTTACCTAGAAGTTAAATTTAGACTCCGGTTCAAATAGACTCGGGTTTAAAATACGACTATGAATATGTCACATTTAGTTTCAATTTTTTCTTGGAGACACTGCTTAGTTTAGGAAATCTGAAGGAGTTGGCAAGATTGAGTGTGTCAGAGAAGAAACATGCTCCTACTCTACCATCCGTTTTCATATAGGTCAAGAGGTAAAAGATTGGGTATTGCTTTCATTCCTGCAGTAGGAGAGGTTCTCACTGCTACTGAAATACCTATACGTGCCATTCTCGTATCCTTGTAAGGATTTTTAGGTTTTTGGTTTTGTATAACGCATTCCACCATGCTACTATAAGAGACTCTCTGGATGACCTAGCACACTGTTAATCTCTCTATGTTTTAACATACAGGCCTATTCTGCTATACGATTCGTTCGAATCTTTCGCTTCACGTGAATGATTCGTTACATTTACTTCAAAATATTTCTTGAAATCTTGCATCCTTTGAATGCAAAACTTTAACAATATTTATTATTGGTTTTCTAAGGGCAATCTACTTGTTTAAATTTTATTTCGCTATCAATTTATAAGAAATTTCAAGCAATTTCTTTTATCCTGGCGGATAGCAGAATACAAACATTCACGTGAACGTTTAGCAGAATAGGGCTGATACACATAATCCATTTTATAATGGATTTTTCTATTTCGAGACCTATTTTAAATATAATATAATATTGCTTTGGCGAACCAACAAAATTTCAAAGTGATTGGTCAATTGCCTTTGAAGATGATGAACAAGAGAACATTTATATTTTTTTTTATAGAAATATTGCAAATTTAAATTTAAGTTTTTTAAAAGGTTAAAATATTCATTAAACAATAATAATATATTCAGCTTAATAAAATAATGCTGGATAAACCGATTTTACCAAACCTTAATTTCTGAAAGCGTGAAGAAAGAAAACATTGTTAAGACTTATTTTTACTGTCTGCTATCTTGCTACTCTTAAATACAAAATATATTATCAAAACTAAACAAACTTTGCACCTTATCTTAGATATCTTTAATAAAATACTTTTATTGTATCTTGGTACATGTGACATTATTGTTTTTATTTAACTACATACATATATGTACTCGTATGTATTTAAGAATTTTATCAGCTAATGATTTAAATAGAATGTTGTCCTGAAATAAACAATAAATAAAGCTACGTTCTAACAAAATCAAATTAAATTAACAATAACAATAACAATAAACTTGAGCCATTTTGAAATGTTCTTATTTTGTTATCAATTATCATTTTGAAATATTAATCACGGAAAGATTAATAATAATAATCAACTTTTTAATTTTTTAATATATGTGTGTATCTATAGGATTTAATGTGACGTTTGTATCAACGTTTTTGAGGCTTCGACACCAATGACCGATTCCAAACAACGTTTTTAAGGTTTCGACATGAATGATTAATGTGAAAAAAAAAATATAAAATAAATTAATTACAACTAAGAGTGTTGTCTTCTTGATTTAAGATTTGATTTGAGGAAGGTGATTCCACGATTACATCTTATGTTTTAATTGGGTTTTGATGGACTGTCAGCCAAAAGAAGATTTTAGAAAATTAATTGATTTACTTTTAACATTTATTTGGTTTTCTAGTTCCCATGCGTACTACATGATTGTGATCGGCCTTCATTCAAGTCGCCGTCCAACCATAATCCAAATCGTCCGTCTCCAGCACCAATTGACAAACAATCAACATTTGATTTAATGAAATACGAATTTTCACCAGTCCAATGGAGTACTCTGTAATTGGGATTAAATTTGTACAATAATGACTCTCCGGTACCGTAAAATTATCAGATCATGAAGTGAACAAGATGTCAGAGCTCCGAAAACATTTTGATCTGTGTCTTGGATTACAGGACTTTCTAGATTCTGAATTTTTCTGTAGACAGAATTTAACGAGAAACCTTACTGCGATGTGTTAAATACTATTGACCAAGAATAGACCTCAGCTCTTGCAGGTAGATGCGTACAAAATTTTTAGCGGTGTTCTTCTGTTAGGATTTCTAATGTTCCAATAAGATCAGGAATTGGGAATTCCTAATCAAACGACCCCGTTGTGAAGAGAGATGCTTTTCTGTGTTCGTCCATATTTATAGACAGAACCTCCCAGGCTTCATAATTCTTCACTGCTAGTGTGGCCATTTTTGATGTGACCGCTTTTTGTCCATTCTATATCATGTTGAATTAATTTGAAACCTCTTGTTTTAATTTGTTCTTCGCCAATTTCGCCATATAAATGGGAAACCCATACGTTTTGTTAACGCTGAACCAATATTCGGGTCTTAATTTATTTTTGTCCATAAGACAACATTGACGTTGGTTTTCCCATTTGTAGTTTCAGATACAGTGGTTGCTTTTCCTTGTTTAAAATTGTTGTCGAATGTGTACCTTCAAAAGAATGCGGGCACATAAATGTATCAATCAATGAACGCCTTGAGAACACTTTTAAAAAGAAACTTTGACTAGAATCACCAGTATTTGGAGCTGATTCAGTGTCAGCGGACTTGACAATGCCACCCATACTACTAAAATTGCCACTACTACCACCTGTAAAACCTTTTTCCCAGGAGCATCTTATTCTTTTTCTCATTTTGACTTTGGTTGAGAAATTGCAGTTATCCTTGTTGAGCTTCTTTTGGCTTGGTTAAGAATTTATAAAATAATTTATAAAAATAAAACATAATTTTGAAGTCACTTAAATAAACATTGACACGCGCATTATTAATATTAACATCTTTTCATTCACAAAAAGAAAAAAAATGTTTTACCATAAAAATTGTTGATAACAAAATACAATACTTACTACTATATGGGTGTTATAAAAACTAAATAGATTGTATAAAAATGAGTGAGTTGCGAATATATGATGTTTTAAATAACATAATAAGATCATAAAACAACGTCTGCCTCGTGAAGTCTATAAAACATTTAAGTAGTTAAGTTAGGTTTTGTGATAGGAAAATTGCAACAGCAAGGGTCAGATCACGTAGCGGCATTCCACAAGACGTGATTGGAGATACCGAAATATCGAGAATTTCGAGGTTTTCAGTCTTCTTGATGCAAGTGCCGCTAATGAATAGAGGCAATGGTAGTAAATTATGTTTTGACGATAGTAGGTAGGATTGAGTTTTGGACGTATTGAACTTTACTCGATTTTTTATTCTCCATTTAACAATGCTGTCTGGGTCAAAATTAATGAGCTTATTATACATTGCCGTTGAAAATTCATATGCGAAGAGTAGGGTTCTGAATCTTAAAACGAATATGAAAAGCTGAGGTTACTAACGTCAGCGAAACAGGTAAGTGAATTGGAATTTTCAGACAGAACAGAGCCCTGAGGCACGTCAGAATTTATTTTATGTTTTTCAGACGTTCTCAAAGGTAATTTCTAATCCAACGAAGTTTGGATTCGTATAAACCGCAGGCATTCATTTTCTATAAGAGAGCCTGATGCCAAACCCTATCAAATGCCTTTAAAATTAAAGTGCCATAATTCCATTCTTTCTAAAAAAATTGTTCCACTGTTCGGTGAGAAAAAAAGATCATTGTTGAATCTATATAAGAAAGTCGTACTGCCCGCTATTAGTTTAGTTTAGTTTAGTTTATTTCATCAAGCAGAGTTTTACAATCTCTTATAGATTACTACTTATATAATGAATATAATAATAATAAATATAATAAATATGTATAAATATGTACAATCGGCGTTAGTAAATAAATAAATAAATAAATATGAAATTAAGTAACTATGTCTTGATTAGATAGCAAAACAAGCATGACATATCTTTTAAAACTATCTCTTGAACAGAGTTGAAATATATCAATGGAGTGTAAAACACTATTTGTCACTTTGATGCAACGAGATATGGGTTCATTCCTACTGTAGTTGCTTCTAAAAAATTCATCACGTAGGTAGAAAACCATACGGAGACTTCTGCAAGGAAAATACAAATTAATACATTCAAACAAATAAGAACAATTTATGTGGTTACTTAAGATATCTTTTACCATCATTACTGAAAAATATCTCCTTCTTAACTCAAGCGTTTGCATACCAAAGAGCTGACACCTTACAGGATATGGAGGTCTATCAATACTCCAATTAAGCTTATTAAAAGCATATCTAGTGAAGGATTTCTGCACTCTTTCTATTCTTAAGGAATGAGTGTTATAGTACGGATTCCAAACAACACTACAATACTCCAGATTTGATCTGACAAAGGCTGAGTAAAGGCATTTGAGCGCGTAGGGATCAGTAAATTCCTTTGTGTTCCTTCGTACAAAGCCGAGCATCTTATAAGCTTTATTTACAACAAAATCAATGTGGAAATTAAAAGAAAGTTTATGATCTAATATGACTCCTAAGTCTTTTTTATGAGTAACTTTTTCCAAAACAATGTCATTAATTGAGTAATCAAACAAAATGTATGATTTTCTCCTAAAACACGTAAAACTTTGACACTTAGAAACATTCAGAAAGAGTAAATTTCTGTTACACCACAATGCCAATTCATTTAGATCCTCTTGCAATAATAGACAATCATCAACAGATTTAATGGTTTTAAAAATTTTAACATCATCAGCATACAATAAATAATTAGAAAATTTAAAAGTATCAGGAATATCATTTATAAAAAGTATAAAAAACAAAGGTCCAATATGACTCCCCTGTGGAACACCTGATGTAACTTTGATAGCTTTAGATTTGAATTTATCGATTTTGACGAATTGGGTCTGGTTGCTCAAATAAGAGCTTATCCATTTTAAAAAATGAGAATGGAATCCCAGCAAAGAAAGTTTATGAACAAGAATTTCATGATTTACCCTATCAAAGGCCTTAGCAAAGTCTGTGAAAACTATGTCTGTCTGAAAACCTTTATCAAAACCTTTTACTACGGAATTACATAAAACAGTGAGATTAGAAGTTGTTGATCTGCCTGACATGAAACCGTGCTGAGATTCAGCAATTACATTTTTGGTAAAAAAATAAAGTTTATCACAAACAATCTTTTCAAATATTTTTAGAATTACAGATAACTTACAAATTGGTCTATAGTTACATACTTTTTGTCTCGATCCTGCTTTGAAAATTGGAGAGATGAAAGATGTTTTCCATTCATCTATGAATTGACCAGTTCGCAGGGAAATATTAAAAATAAAGCAAAGGGGTGTCGCGAGAGATGTTGCACATTTTTTAATGATCTTAGGAGAAATACCATCCGGTCCAGCACTTTTATTTTCATTAATACCTCTTAAGGCTTCAGATACTTCCATTATGCTTAAATTGATGCTACCAACATCGACAACATTAGGTGGTGAAAACTGTGGAAGTACATTAGGTGATGTAAGAGAATATACCGACTCAAAATAATCAGCAAAAAGATTGCAAATGGTTGACAAATCACTGGAAGTGCTGCCGCAAAACTCCATGCAATTTGGTAATCCAGTTGATTTTTTCTTTGTATTAATGAATTTCCGAAAATGTTTACAGTCAACCTTGATTTGTGATTCAGCATTTAAGATAAAATTATTATATAAAAACTTATTAAGCACATCAAACTCTTTTTGTAAGGTTAAATACTTATGAAGATTAACCAAAATAGTTCTATCCTTTTTATTTAGGCTTAATTTCTTCTATTTTTAAGATTTGATAGCATTTTGTTAAACCAAGGAGGGTTGGAGTTTTTTTTAACAATTTTTCTTGGAATATAACTATCAGAGGCTTGTTTAAAATACAATTTGAATATGTCAAACACTTGAGTTACATCTTTATCCAAAAAGATAGTCTCCCAATTAATGGAACCAAGAAATATATTCATTGCATCAAAATTTCCGCGTTTAAAATCATAGAACTCAATAATGTCATGGGAGTTTGAGATATATGCCAATAACTTACAATTAATAGATAGACATACATGATGCGTGGTGTTATTTACAACTGGAAAATTGATTCTATCTAAATATACTTCAAGTTCAAAAACTAAATCAAGAATGCGAAATGCATATTTTGTATATAATATAATTGCGTAAGGTTAAACTCACTGTATAAATCAATAACTGAAATCTCAATATCAGTCGAAACATTAAATGGGACTAAACAATTTTCATCAGTATCTAACTTCCAAATAATATCTCCAATATTGTAATCACCCAAACAAATAACGTGGTCAGAAGGACCCAAATTACATAATAATGACCTATAATTATTTAGATGCAAGTTATAAAGTTCTAGAGAACTACCTATTAAGATGTCTTCGGTCTTCTAAATATTTCTCGAGCCTTGGAAAGAAAGGACGTAAGTGCGATTGGTTGATAGTTCGAAAGATGAAGAGTAGCATAGATGAAAAATCTTACGAGGTGGTTTTGCTAGCGTGGAAGAACACCTTTTCAGACCAATAGCGGCGATGCAATCAGGGCCAGCGGATTTGTGCGTGTTAAAATCTTTTAGGACTCCGGCTGTTGTACGTGTGCGAAAGAAGATTGTTTCCATAAAATCATTAGCGCTCTCAAGTACAAGCGAAGTCATCACACTCTCTGTCAGCGTTGAATTGATGGCGAACTGCCTAGTAAAGAAATTTTTAGTCTTCTCTAAAAAGGTAACGAATGGAGTGTCATTGACAACAAGCGTAGTAACCGAGGAAGAGGAAAAATCCCTCATGTTTTTTTACGAATGTACACACACATTTGTATATTGTTGTCAAAAGATACAAACAAATTTGTACTACCTTTGAGACATTGCAGTATTTCTTGACTTAATTTTTGGTCATTCATAAATTTGGTACGTGGAATATGGACGTTGCAGGCCTACCTGGCTTGCTGCAACTTTTTCCGATTTTCCTCTGTTAGGTTGGCTTTATAACAACTTACAGATTTAACGCTCATAACCACTTTTCAGCTCAAATGAAACCATGCATTTTCAATTCAATTTATTAAACCTTTAGGTGTTTAATGTGATATCAATTAAATTTTATCAGGTGAGTGCAACCTCAAATAGTAATAGCCTTAGTCTTAAAGCTGTTGAAGGTGCATATTAAGGAATTAGAGCAAGTACATTTCTGCAGTCTACAAAACTACAAAAAATGTCACGAACAAACATTAAACTATACATTTCTCTGTGCAAATGTAGAGTTAGCATCCCTAGTAAGACATTTTGACTGATACGAATGATGAATTGTGTTAACACTACGAAAGAATTTTCTTAAAGCAAAGCGCAAAAAGTTCTTTTGAACACTTTCAATCCTGTTTATATCACATTGAGTTATTGGGTTCCATCCAATACAAGCCTATTCCAACAAAGGCCTAACAATATTATAGTAAAGGAATTTAAAAGTAAAAATTTCTTGAAAAAAAAAAACAAAATTAATATGAAGTTTAAAAGTAGGTTTTTCGTCAATGATGACTCCAAGATCCTTAACATTATGAAAGATTTTAAGTTGAACATTTTCCAAGTAATGTAATGAAACAATATGACATAAAGACTATATGGCAGGACATTGACACAAATTTATCTTTATTTAATTTAAGATCATTTAGATTACAATAACTAAATAATTAATCTAGATCAATTTGGAAGAGCAGGCAATCATAACCACTGGAAACAACAGCAAAAAACGTGATGTCATCTGGGAATAAGCGACATTTGCAGAATTTCAGAATTTTAGATACATCATTTATATAAATAAGAAAGATAGGAGGGCACAGATGGCTTCCTTCATGAACACCAGATTTAACTTGGATCATTTTAGAACAAATGGCATCAACAATTACAAATTGGTTACAACAAAATAAATATGAACCGAACCACTTCAACAACAGCCCACTAATTCCATAGCACTCGAGTTATCTTAAGAGGATTTTTAAGTTGACCCGCTATACAGAAGTTCGTAAACTTAACCAAATAAATGTCCTTCGTTTATATATTTAGACTATGAAGACTGAAGATATTAGGAACAAAACACCAAATCCTTTGTGTCAGTTTGAATCATTATCAAACTTAATGTGGGCACTTGGAATTTCTATTTCTTTTTTTATTAAGCTGTACTAGCAAGATTGTGTTGTTTCGTTCTTTTTAAACTTTTGAGAAATGATTCCTTTTGCTGCTATTTAACAAGGTAGGTAGGTAGGTAGAAATGGCTGTCCTGCTTCGCGCAGGACACAAATAGCGCTGAGTGCGCCGTTTTGATACCATACCTCGTGAGATTCTGATTTGAAAATGGGCTATTGATGGTGCACGTTCCGCACGTGCAGTTCTATGTAAAATATAAAATGTAGTTTTATTCTCCTACCCTACGGCCTATTATCTCATAGTACCATTTAGTGATGGAGAAATAAGGGGGGAGGGGATTAAAGCCACTTTGTGCTATTTAGGTACGAGATCAAATCTTTGATCTTGAATTCTGAGAGTTCCTCAATACCGTTGAAGAATTCCTTACCCAAGTGGAGTGCTCTTTTCCTGGCCAGGGCCGGACAATGGCATAGAAAGTGTGGGACTGTTTCTTTTTCATCCCGGTTCTCACAGCTGCGGCAGAAAGAGTTATGTGGTATACCCACTTTTGCCGCATGCTCCCCTACAGGCCAATGCCCTGTGCAGGTAGCGACAATCCTGGCTATGTCATGCCTTGGTTTGGAAATTAAATTGATTGATTTTGGTTTGTTATAGGCGGGCCAGATTTTCCTGGATATAACGCAACTCGTTAAACTCCTCCACCTATGATTTGCTTCTGATGTGTATTTGGTCAGGATATTGCCCTTCACAACTCCAAGAGGAGCATATACTCTCACTGCCAGAGAGTTGTGAAGGGCTGATCCTTGCCTAGCTAGCTCATCTGCCTTCTCATTACCCTCATAGCCCCTATGGCCCGGTATCCAGATAAGAGTGACGCTCATATCCAGTTCCTTTAGGGCCTCTTTACATTGCTGGACCAGTTTAGAGGATGATAAAGCTGAATCAATGGTTAATAGCTGCCTGACTGTCTGTTAGTATAGCTACATTTTGGTTCTGACGGATATTTTTAAGGGCTGTACAAGCTTCCCTTATCGCCAACAATTCTGCCTGGAACACGCTGGCAAAATCGGGAAGTCTGTAGGTTTTTGAAATCTCAAGAGATTCACAGAAGACACCTGCACCAACACCGCATTCCATCTTCGAACCATCCGTGAAGATAGTTGTGTCGAAGTCTTCCGTCACAACGCCTTCCTCCCAGTCGGTTCTTGACGGGAGCAAGACTCTAAACTTCTTTGAGGTGTCTAGGGTAGGGATGCAGTAATCGGTGGTTGTGGATAGGATGTCTGATGGTATCAGGTTTGTTTGGTTGCAGTGCCCGTAAGATCTAGGTTTCCAACAGCCTATTTCCTTGAGTCTCAAGATACTGCAGGACACCTGATATTTGATAAAGATACTAAAATCATGTTCAATGCGCTAAAATTAAATAAATTAAAATAAAGTACGTATACGCCTAACTTATTTCTTTATTTGAAGTGACCATGATCACAAAAATCATTATATCCATGATGAAAAACAAAACCAACTACTGAAGTTAGAGTATTGAAAAGTCATGCTTTTGAGAGGTAATACATTAAGACGATAAGGTTAATGGACTTCTGGCAAAGTCCTTCAATAAAAAGATTGTAGTAACAGAAATTAGCAGCACGAATGTATTTATCTGCCCCCGGAGAATAGTTTGTTTTATCTTTGTATATGTATACTCTTGAAAGCAAAACTATTGGTAAAGTTGATTTTTTCTTCGAATTGCCTTTAAGAGTAAAAGTATCAATTTGAAACATCAGTCAATAAATAAAAGGTTTTCGTTTTTAACATTCGTGTTACGCAAATAATTACAAACAGTAATTAAATTGATTAAACATTCAATTTAATTTAAACGCAATCGAATGTAAATTTAAACACTCAATTGGTTTTGCAAATTAACTTTTTATAAGGAGTTCATAGTGTGCGACCTTTATTATGGAATAATCTAATCATGCGATTTCGATTGATATTATTTATGGTGACCTTAACATAAAATATATAAACGAATATTTCATTTAAACAAATTATTTGAAATAAGTATCAGCAATCTAGTTTAAAATATGTGTTCTATGAATGATCAGTAGTGTCGGGCAGGTTCTACAAATAGCGTTTATTCATTATACGATAAGTTGTACATTTCGTTTACATAAAAACGGTTAAAAAAATAGAAAATCTTATTATTAATAATGCTTCAAATTATTAAATCGTCTATTTATTCAAATGTTAATCAAAACAAAAAACATATCAACGAACCGGTTAACCTCAACGTTTTTATATGGATAAGACTAGACATACCTAACTACCCCAATTACCTACTCTAGCCGTCTTTAATGATTTAATTTGTTAATTCATATACATATGTATGTACATTTAAATGCAAATCAACTTTTATATTATGGGGTCGTCAAATTTTTTTTTTGTTGTGTTATCATTTTATAGAACCAATACAAATTTGCAAGTTACTATAAAAAGTCATGTGCTTAGATGGAATTTTTTTAATTCTACTAAATGGCTTGATAAGGGGAAGCAAACAATTTATCTTTGCACTAAAATATCATTTATGCTATTTGGATAAGCGAATACAGTGAATAACAGGCAATCAACGTTCCCATAAAAGTTATTTATGTGCATTATGTTTGTATGACGTATGACCAATGTACGTCGTAAAACCATAAATAATATCAAACTAGAAAATATGGATACACATTCATATATATGTATGTACATATCAAGATTATAAAATGAAATAAAATTTTAGACTTTATTCATTTGTTTAATTTTACCAATGAAGTAAAGTTTAATTATTTTCAGTTGATTTAGGGTTTGTAATTTATATTTTCCAGATAAGTTTAAATATATTTTGTCTAGGAAACTTGTCCAACAGTTTTCAAAGACAACACACTAATAATTTCTCTTGATTCTTCGTTTGAAAGGGTACTAAACAAATAATATCAATTCACCCCCATATTAATAAACAAAATACAGTCAAACTTCTTTATAACGAACTTCCTTAGATATTGTAAATTGTTTTATCAAAGCTGGGTTTGGTAATTGTGATTGTTTGGTGTTTGGTCCGATGAAGACTCAGTTCCATTGTCAACGATAAAATCATAAATATTCGAGAACAACTGAAACTTTAACAGAGTTTTACCAATTGAAATTATCTTATTACATTTGACGATTAAGTTGCAGTGGATGTAAATATTGCTACCATGAACTTCTTCCAGACGAAACAATTTTGAATGTTATTGCATCTGAGGAATCGGACTGATCAGATGACAATGCTAAAATTGAATTTAATTTTAGAAAAAAAAACGAGCGACATTTGATAGTTTTTGAAGTTTTATTAAAACAAGAACCATCCTGATTTCTGGAAAACTTAAGAATGTCTCTAGGTGGCAAGGACGAGACATAAGTCATCGTAAAGTAATTTCCCAATATTGTCATTCTTCTTTTGGCTATGCTTGGGTATTCGCATAGAAAGTGGAGGGTATCTTCCTCCGTTTCCTCGTCCTGAGGCCTATCTAGTTGCAAAGAGGATTTTGTTTAACCTTTAGAAAACTTTGGCCATAGATTCTTAAAAACTTTGCAAGTTTCAAGAGCTGCCTACTGCTGTTTGCGATTTCAATAAAACTTTGGTGTATTTGCTCCTTTACCTGGCCGGTATATCATTAATACCATATGTCTTGCACTGAGCATTGATCCGTTTTTGGCCTATTTGTCTGCCTTTTCATTACCGTCAACGTCACTGTGTCCTGGGACCCAACAGAGGACAACCGTGTTGGTCTCACTGAATATACCAGTCTTGACTTTGTGACAGTGGCAGATGGTTGGCTGTTGATAAATATGTCATTTGTCTTCCAAAATGTGGGAAGAAAGATCCTTAGCAGCTTCGGAAACCGCCAGTACTTCTGCTTGAAAGATACTGCGGTAATCTGGAAGCTTTATTGATCGTTCTAGGAGAGGATTACATGAAAAGATGCCCGGTTTTGGAACCTTCTGTGAAGACAGATACATGATTCCTTCCTTTTGTTAATTTCTGTTTGTGCTCCCTTACGGCTGTAAAGGAGCCGTTTGTATGGCTTTAAATAGTCTGTCTGTGTGTCGATGTCTATGCACTGTACTGTAGAAATAAAAATCCCAGTCAAAATATACATTTCACCTACAAAATCAGTTATCTTCCCAATTCATAAAAAAGGCGCTTTTGATATTGCTGACAACTATCGAGGCATATCATTTATGAACGCATTAGCCAAAATATTCTGCGGTATACTTGTGGAGAGACTTGAAAAATGGGTGGAGAGGAAAAGTAGTCTTTCAAATCTTCAAGCTGGTTTTAGAAAGAGCTATTCTACAACAGACCAGATTTTTATACTTTCTTCAATCGTTAAAGCCTTCCAAGCACGTAATAAGAAAGTATACTCTTTCTTCATAGATTTCAAAACAGCTTTCGATCGGGTGAATCGTAATGCACTGTTATATAAGCTCTCGTTGTTGGGTATTTCATTAAAATTTCTTTCTGTGATTAAGGAAATGTATACAATGGAACAAAAGCAGCGGTATGGGATGGTGCAATATTCTCAGATTGGTTTGAAACAACCACTGGAGTAAAGCAAGGATGTCTTCTCAGCGCGTTACTGTTCTCCCTTTTTATAAGGAAAATTGTAAATGTTTTACTATATGCCGACGATCTTGTTATTCTGTCTAAATCATCAGAAAACCTACAATTAATGATTAACCGATTAGCATCTTACTGCAACAGATGGGGACTAACGATTAATACGGAAAAATCTAAGGTGATGGTGTTTTCGCGCTCCTCCCGAAGTCAAAACGTGAAAAGGTGGTACTACAATAGAAATCTACTAGAAGTAACCAATGAAATTAAATATCTAGGCGTAAAACTTACCCACAATTTGAACTTCAACAACCATCTAAGAGAAAAGGCTAACACTTCACAAAGCTTGTTGAATTCTACATGGAGAAAAGTGTTTACTAATAGTAGAATAATTCTTTCCGCCAAGTATAAGATATACGAAGCGGTAGTAAAGTCAACGCTCTGTTACGCATGTCAAGTCTGGGGTGCAGATGAATATGAACAAATTGAACAATTCCAGAGAAATTTCTTAAAAAAACTCTTCAACTTACCACACCAAACTATGCAATCTACTTGGAAACAGGATTACCAAAACTCCTAACAAGTACCCTTAAAGCGCAGGCTGATTTTATTATTAAGACTTTAGCCCATGACGACTCAAGGATGAAAAAAAAAAATGCTCTTATACGAGTTGAGGAATAAAGACTGGCTGACTGCTAAGTGGGAAAACTTAGGTACTGCTTGTGGTGAAACACTTCATATTGACTTTAATAACCCCAACAACTTAAAGGAACAGCTGTACCGTATAATTAGAAAGAATGAGGACTTGACTCGAGAAACATTAGTTCTAAATGGTCGTGAATCCGACAGTAGATTGTTATACTTTCAGCTTAACTACAATTTTGAGAAGAGTAACTTTAACGATACCTTAACATACCGAGAGATTTCTTTCATTTTCAAAGCGAGATGTGAACTACTCAGCCTATACGGATGCCCTTATAACGGAAGCTTTGATCAGTTCTGTTCAATATGCAACCTTAAGTCAAAAGAGGACTGCTTCCACTTTATAAGTATATGCCCAATATTTAAGACACACCGACGTTTCTTCTTTGGTAAAAATAGCCTTTCAATGCAAGACACCCTTAAAATACTAAACGAGTGCGACTGGAAAACACTAAGTAAATTTTTAGAAGTTATCTTCAAATATAGAATGCTTTTAGTTAGCAAATATGTTTAATTTGTAAATTTATCTATATAATTGTTATCTATAAAAAACGTTTATAAGAATTATAATTCTTGTCAACCAGGCTGACGGCTTAGCCATAGCTTTAAAATGCATGTATAAATTAATTTAAACAATTATTGAATTAATAAATGAATTTTTTACTTACTTACTTACTTTACATTTCACTTCGGAATAATTCGCATATCCATGAAAATTGATACAAATACTAAAAACATCGTTATTAACAAGTGACAAAAAGTTTGCAAAAATCACAAGTGAACATAAAATGTTATTTAGGTTTTTTTTGTCGAAAACTTTTGTTTTTATGCTATAACTTTGGGACGGTAAATGCTACGAACAAGACTTTGTAAAAATGTTCTACATAATAATCGTGGTAACAAATATGTCTTTTAAATTAAAACAATTTTCTTTTACAAGCAAATAATTTCTATTTCATACTATTAACATAAAAAACAACACATCAAAAAATTACTTTTTTGCATTTTTCCATATTTCCACTATTTGGCCTTTAGTTCCAGCAACAAGTCTCAATGTTTAAGGGTTAAACTTTTGTACTTAATGATTTTTTTAAGAGTGTAAGTAGCTTAAACTTCAAAAAACCTACGATTGAAATTCGTATTTTACATATATGTACATACATATATAGAACGCAAAAAAAAACTCACACAAATTATACGATCCTGAAGAAAAAGTAAATGAGAATTGTAAAAAATATTATTATTATAACATACCGTATTATTTTTGCTTAAAAAAAAAGATACATAATATGAATATTAATACAAATTAAAAAATTAGAATTATAATTAAACATTAAAATTTGAATTTTAAGTACCAAGCCATAAAGATTATAATAATTTGTATTTTGTATTTGTATTTATTTATTATCATTAAGCATTTTAAAACATAGAGTCTTATTTTTAATACTTATTATGTTCAGATTTAAATTTTATCAAATTAAAAGAGGAATCAAATTAGTATGCTAAATTTATAATAAATTAAATAAATTAAAATAAATTAAAAAAACTTGAAAAACTTTATGTGCGCACTTGGGATATTTGGAAATTTTCAGGGTTTCTTTATAATGATGTTCTACATTTCATAAATATTGAAATTTTTCTTGAGCTAAATTTCTATTTTAATTGGGCTGTACTAGCAAGATTGTGTTGTATCGTTTTAAGTAAGTAAGTAAGTAAGTAATTCATTCATTTATTGTTTCGTTTTGCTTTTGGTACATTGTTTATAATTTTTTATGAATTTTGCAGCTATGGCATTGCCGTCAGCTAGGTTAGCAGATCAAATTAAATACTTTTCTAGTTATTAATGATAAACAAAATTTAAAAATTAAAATTAAACAAATTTAAACAAATTCGGTTATAATTAACATCCTATATGTATATATGGTTTTCAAAAAGGAATAGAGTGCTTTCCATTCAAAATTGTTTAACACTTCTACTGTTTCTTGCAGCGTCAGAGATTTTTTTCCAAAGGTTGCATTTCTGTAGGCACAAAAAACGGA
This sequence comes from Eupeodes luniger, assembly GCA_951509635.1. Lineage (NCBI taxonomy): Eukaryota > Metazoa > Arthropoda > Insecta > Diptera > Syrphidae > Eupeodes > Eupeodes luniger. The sequence goes on along the minus strand of OX608075.1, from coordinate 49,031,925 downwards.
TCATATATACTCATGAAGTGGAAGCAATCTTCTTTTGCTTTCAAATCACATAGCGTGCAAAACTGATTAAAACTGCCGTTGTATGGTGATCCGTTAAAGCTAAGGACTTCACATCTTGTTTTAAATATTAAGGATATTTGACTGTAATTCAGTGAATCATTAAAGTAGTTTGATTCCATAAGATTCAGGGTCAGTTGTGAGTAAAGAATCCTGCTTTGTGATTTTCGAGCTTCCTCCATAAGAGCATCGCGTTCCAAATTTTCATAGCTTTGTATGATTTTGTAGAAAACCTCTTTAGCATGATTCAAATTTGATGGATTCAGCGATATTGTTTCTTCACACGCGTTTCCCAGAACTTTCCATATCGACATCCACCAGTCCTCGTTTCTTAGCTCATATAGTGCCATTCGTTTTGTCAGTCGGTCATCATGATGGGATAAAACCTTTAAAATGTAGTCTGCTTGTAATTTAAGCGTGCTAGTAAATATTTTCGGAAGTCCTGTTTCCAGATACAAGGCATAGTTAGGTATTTTTAGGGGTAAATTAAAAAGTTTCTTCAAAAAACATCAGTGAAACTTTTCTATCTCCTCGTATTCGTAGATTCCCCATACCTGGGCAGCATAACAAAGCGAACTTTTTACAACAGCATCAAATATCTTGTATTTCGCAGATAGTACTATTCGCTGGTTTGAAAATATGTTCCACCAGGCTAGATTTAACAAGCTTTGTGAGGTCTTGGCTTTGACATTAACGTGATTTTTAAAATCTATTGTTTTATTAAAAATCACTCCCAGGTACTTGTATTTATTAGTAATCTGTAGAGGGTTTCCATTAAAGTGCCAATTGTATGCAGTGTGGTTACGTGCAGGTCTCGAAAACACCATTATTTTTGATTTATCTACATTAATGACAAGTCCCCATTTAGCGCAATAATCAGCTAGGCGATTTATCATAAGTTGGAGATTTTCAGGAGACTCAGAAAGTAACACCAGGTCATCAGCATATAAAAGAACATTTACTTTCAAGCCAGCAATGCGGAGACCTCCAGGTAGATGAGCTTCTACATCATTAATAAAAAGTGCAAATAAAAGAGCACTTAAAAGGCATCCTTGTTTAACACCAGAGTCCGTTTCAAACCATTCCGAGTACGTTGAACCATCCCAGACAGCTGCTTTTGATTCGGAATACATTTCCTTTACAATTCCGATGAACTGCGTAGATATACCTAGCTGGGAAAGTTTGTAGAAAAGTGCATTCCGATTCACCAGGTCAAAAGCTGACTTAAAGTCAACGAAAAACGCATAAACTTTCTTATTCCGTGCTTGGAATGCTCTAACGATGGAAGTCAGCACAAATATATGGTCGACGGTGGAAAACTTTTTTCTGAAACCAGCTTGGAATTGAGTCAGGATATTATTGGTTTCAACCCATGTCTCAAGCCTGTTAGCAACTACACCACAAAACACTTTTGAGATGACGTTCATAAACGATATGCCCCTATAATTTTCCACATTATTAATGTCTCCTTTTTTGTGAATAGGGAATATTATCGCTTTTTTGAACGATGTAGGTACATCAGCATTAGAAACCACTTTATTGAAAAATGATGTAAGTTGTGAAATAAAGGTTGGTGTGGCGTTTTTGAAGTGTTCGTATGGAATCCCATCTTCACCCGGGGCTTTACCATTTTTCGCTTTATGAAGAACAAGGTTTACTTCGGTCACTGTTATTTCACCATCTAATAACTCATCAGATAATAGAGGTTCAGCATACGAAAATTTAATTAGCGTTTTGTTTTGTAGAATATTTTTGAAGTATTTCGCAAGATCGTATCGTTTTATTAAAACTTATGGAGTAATGCGTCGTGTTTTTTTTTCATCTAACAAACTAAGTTTCTTTTTGTGAAATTAATTAGTTGATACTAAAATCAAATCTAAGTCTAAGATTTTAATATGAACTAAAATAAAAAAAAGTACGTATACGCCTGAGTATACCATACTAACTTAATAACTTTGTATGTTCACGTGAGTTTTTTGGGAATCAGTATCGGCATCAATTTACATCGATATTCGAATTATTCATAGGTTTAATGATTTCTACGTCTAGTTTGACTAAGCTATATCACCACCAAATCTATTTCCTTTTTTGTTAAAAACACATCTGATGGGTGTTTTTTTTTAAGGTATAGAACTTTAAGTTAAGTTAAGTTAGTAACACTATTTTAAATGACTGTCATTTTGTTAGCTACCAAGTGACTTATTTTTAGTTTAGTTTAACATTAAAAAGATTTGAAGACATAAGATTACTTAACAAGGCGTAAATTCACATGCAGATTTTCATAAGTCAGAAAAACTGACTGTTTGGTTTGCTTTATGGGTTGTGCACGCGAAACACGACACATTGCTGATGTCACAATTATTTTGATTTATTGAAGTAAGAGACTGAGCACTTTGGAACATTCGCCGAGTTATTGCTGATACGGTCACAAATGTTTAAAAAATTCTTCCAGATTCGACTACGTCCGAGTCAGTAGTGGCCTAGATATGCCAGATATAATATTTAAATTATAACGCCACAAGATTACCTTTCAAAAATAAAGTAAATTTCATGTCAACTTAAAAAAATCATGTTTATTTTATTTTATTTAAAATTTATATTCATTGTTCAATTTTTGAACTAAGAGTAGCACATAATTTCAAAATAAGAAAAAGTTGTTCCTTTCGTCTAAATCAAATACATATACATAGGTTCATAGACAAGGCATATCGATATCCAGATTTATAGTATCATTCTATTTATTGTATTTATGGAAAACCCCTAAACAAGTTGAACCAAGTTGAAAATGCTAACTAAATTCAAATGACATGTACGAGAATTATTACTAATTGAATGAGTCAAATGTGGGAAAATTGCATTGAATATTTAACATAAAAACCCATGACTCTTTGATAATTAGTAATTACATATTCATAAATAAAATTAAATTGTAAGAGCAACAGGAGACGAGTTTAAGTTTTAATTATGAGCACATACATACATACATATGTATGTACATATAATGCTTTGAGAATTAGGAACATATGATATTTGAAAGACAATTTGAAAATCATAAAATTTCATAACGTGTTTTTGTTTATGCATGATTCTTGGCATCATATTTTTAGTATTTTAAATGATGACATAAAATATTTTGTCATTATTATTGAAAACTATTTAATGCTCCTCAAAATATGTTAATGAACATTTATTCAAACCATCAAATTAACTTTTTGTACGCTTGATTGATAAACCAATTTGATTACAGCACAGTTTCCTGTTAATTCGATGATGCCAATGAGTGGCATGACTCCTTCTGCAATTGAAAGCGTAAACGATTTTATGGGGCAAATATTCTTTCGCACTCACAAATCCAATGACCAGGAAAGTATTCCTGCTATTATTCTGAAGAGGTGTTTTTTATCACTGCGTAAGCTTTTCTATCTGTTATTCCGATTAAATGGAAAACAGCATTTGTCCAGTCTGTCCCTAATAAAGGCGAATCCTCCTATCCCCATAACTATCATCCAATTGCACTTACGTCTTTTCTTTCCAAACTCATGGTAACGCTGATCAATTTTCAGCTTAAGAAATATCTTGAAGAACGAAAACTTTATAATGATTGGCAGTATGGCTTTCGTAGCAATAAGTCCACTGGTGATCTCATGGTTTATCTCACCGAACAGTCGAACAAATCCTTATATGGTTTTAGAGAAATTAAGATTATTGCAATTGATATTTCAAAGGCATTTTACAGAGTTTGACATTAAACTCTCTTATCTCTTCTTTTTTGGTTAAAAAATTACTTTCCGTACCGTTAAATTTAAGTAGTATTGGACGGGTTCAAATCTGATATCCACAAAGTAAACGATGGTATGCCCCAGGGTTCCGTTTTGTCTCCGACACTCTTCCTTATTTTTATAAATGATCTTTTGTCTGAAACTCCTAACTCACTTTATTGTTTCGCTGATGACAGTACCATCAGTTTTTTATATTCGTTTTAAGATTCTCATACTTGTCTTTCGGATATGGACTTTTTTTTTCAAATTCATTTTTTTTTAATTCAATCTTAGATCTATCTTAAAGCTAGGCAAAAATTCATAAAACTAGCCTAATTAACCATAACTTATAACTAACTTACTGGTCCCATAGGGACACTCTAAGTTAAACAATAATACTTAATGCTAATGCCTTTCGGCCCTAAGATCTATTTAACTTCAATTCATTTTATTTATTTTTGTATTCATTGGAAAATTTAGAAAAAACTAATGTCAATATCCTTTTTTATTTTTACTTAAAAAAACTACTTAAAATAAGGTCCTTAATATAAAACTTAAAGCTAACTAAAACTACCTATTCTACCTATAAACTACTTAAAACTAGAACAACCACAGCAGCAAATCTAACTATCTAACGTTTTTTGTTTTTCATATTTTCTTTTTGAATTTTTGTATTTTTTTGTATTTTTTTTTTTGTATTTTTCTTTTTTGTTTTTTTTTTGTATTTTTTTTTGTATATTTTTTTTTGTGCCACCATGCCTATTCTAGGAACTAGGAACTGTGGGCTAACAGTTAATCCAGCTAAAACAGAACTAGTGCTATTTACTAACAAGCGTAAAATACCTGATTTTAAAATTCCTTCAATCGAAGGCTGCCCTCTTAAAATCTCTGATCACGCAAAGTACCTCGGTGTGATCTTAGATAAAAAACTAAATTGGGGCCTGAACACTAAAGATAGATTCAAAAAGGCATCGATTGCCTTTTACTCATGCAATAGAATTTTCGGGAAAACCTGGGGACCAAACCCTAAAATTATCAGATGGATGTATTCGGCAATAATTAGACCAATACTAACCTATGGTAATTTGGTATGGTGGAAAGCTTTAGAAAAGAGCACGAACCTGAAAACTTTGACAAAAGTTCAAAGACTTGCGTGCACTGGCATTACGGGAGCAATGAGATCCACTCCAACTGCGGGACTGGAAGTTATACTCAATTTGATTCCCCTAGACCCCTTTGTTCAAGAATCTGCGGCCAAAAGTGCCCTGAGACTTAATCAAACTAAAGTCTGGATAAACAGTTCCATAGAACACGCCCAGATCCTTCATAAAATTATGGGTCATAGTAATACAGCAGACTATAAAATACCCGAACTTGATTTTCATAAACCATTCCAAGCTGCCATCCCAAGCAGAGAGGAATGGATAGATAATATACCATACTCCAGTGAGTCGTCAATAGCTATCTATACTGATGGCTCTAAAATGGACACTGGTGTAGGGGCAGGCTTCTATTCTGAATCTCTCAAGTTGACCGCCTCGCTTAGGCTTCCAAACCACAGCAGCGTCTTCCAAGCGGAGGTCCTGGCAGTGACAACAGCTGCTAAAAAGGTATCAATGATGGCGATACCACGAGCTGATATCACCTTTTACATTGATAGCCAAGCGGCAATAAAAGCGATTACTGCAATTGAGGTAAAATCAAAGCTTGTTTCATGCTGCCGCGAAGAGCTTAAGGTTCTTGGCGCACAGCACAACATTAGACTCTGCTGGGTCCCAGGCCACAGCGATATAGTAGGCAACGAGAAAGGCGATGAATTAGCAAGATTAGGGTCAATGCTTGACGTAAGCCAAGCTCAGCTAGTTAGCATCCCTACCTGTTATTTAAAACAGGAAATCTCAAAAAGAATAACAATTAAGGCCGATGAAAGGTGGAACCTTCTTGACACCTGCGGCACTACAAGAAAGATCTGGCCCTGTTTTAACAAACAAAGAACGGAAAGAATTATGCAGCTACAAAATTGATCACTTCGATCTCTTGTAAGCATAATCACCGGTCATAATCTGTTAGGTTATCATATGAAAAAGATGAGAATCAGTCCAGATGATCTATGCAGGGGATGCGGTGACGAGGAGGTGCATGAAGACACTTCGCACTTTCTGTGTTACTGTCCCGCGCTCTCCCATCAAAGGAAGAAACTGCTTGGCAACTTTTTCTTCGAGGATTTAAAAGAACTCTCTAGTACGCCAGGTACTAGCATTCTGAACTTCGTCAAAGCCTCTAAATGGCTTGACTAAATGGTTTTTCTTATTAGCTTGAGTAGCAATTACTCACGGGTATCACAATGGATCTGTATTGATCTAAGTGTGACGGATAAGACATCAACTGTCAGCCCCTCAACCTAACCTAACCTATGCCTATTCTACTTAAAACTAAACCCTAAAACTATAAAACAAGTATGTAAGCCGGCCAAGGCTTTAAACCCCATCCCGACTACCCACTATCCAGTGCCGATTGAAGCCACCAAAACTGGTTCTCCTGCTTCACCCTATCAGTTCGGTCCCGTTCGGACACAGCCCTACTGAACCGAAGTCGGTTATGGACTAACAACGGCAGCGTATGATAAGCTCATTAAATTCTGATCTTGACATCATTGTTTAATGGAGAATAAAAAACCGTGTAGAATTTAATTAAGAAAAAATGCTGTCTACTGTCATAAAAAGCGTAAACCTCCCCCAATGCCACTATCCATGGGTGGTCCTTGCATCGAGAAGACTGAACAGCATTCAGTTCTAGGTATGTGCATCACAAACTTCTTGTTGTGGAATGATCACACATTTGACATCGCCAAAAAGCTGCTAATTGTTAAGGTACCATTCCCATATCTGGACAGGTGCTCCAATAATTCAAAAGATAGCTTTAAAAATGATAGATGACTCTTATCTAACTGAAACTTTTGTAACTCTTGAGCATCGTCATTCAAAACCAATGTCCATCGGTATTTCCTTTACAATCATACCCCTTTTTCCTTATTGCTAACACTTTGTTTAAACATTCTTGAAAAAGTCAAGTTATCAGATTAACTTTATAAAAAGAAAATGACATATTTCAATTACTATTCTTGATCAAAATCAAAATTCGAAATAAATGCAGCACCTAGGGCTTTCATAAAATAACAATAAAATAAAAATACGCAACACACAAAAAAAATAATACATATATTAAAAAATATTGTTTTAAATTAATTAATTTTTGGTGGTAACCAAAACTTATCAAACAACAAATATTTTATCACAAAATTATGTGTGAACGGGAACTATGTGATATAGTTGGGTCGTATTTTTTTAAATCTACCACATCGACCACATATTGTTGAATAACATTTTGCTTATAAGTCCCAGTGAATGCATGTTCATTCAACAAGAACTCATCAAGTCAATCAGAGTGAAACTAAATATTCCCTCATAATTACAACTCACCCAACCATTGAGCTATTTGAATAAAATACTAATTAGATCAATAAATTAATAACATTATATAAGATCAAGTAACGAAGGTCAACCAGTGGTATTTTTTTTTTGTAAACAAGAATTCTAAAAACAAATACGTTAGATAAACAACAACAGGTAATAATTTTTGTAAACTGCGCACAAAATGTTTAAGAAAATCTTAAGAAATATAAGTCAGCGATCAAAGTCAGAGCGAACAACAAAAGTTGGCGAACGAAAAAGAGGTAAGTTTGTTTTTGTTTATCATTATAAATTAATTATTTAATGCGACAATTGAAAAAGAAACAACAATATAGTAAATGTTGAGGTAGTCCCTTTAATATACAAAAACATATGCACACATGTTGAAAACCAAAAAACAAAAACTATTTCTATTGTTTTGGCGAGAGAAAAATCATTAATTTACGATGAGAGCGAGTATCTCTGAGAATTGTGACCAATCGCTAATGTGTTCGCGGCTGTATCTCTTACCACTCACAACAAGGGACATAGTCTTAAGGGGGGCAAGTAATAAAAAAAAAAAACAAGTTATTATAATCAAATGTTATGAAGTATAAATTATTTAAAAAGTCATAAAATACCAAAAATGCCATTTAAAAATCTGGTTTTTCGATTTTGTATACAAAAATACGCCCTCATTCATTCATTTATTTTATTGTTTCTCCATACATTAAATTTAAAATAAATTTTTTCGATGAGTTGAATGAGCATTTCTCAGATCGATTGATTCCATGAGTTTATTAAGTTCGAAGAGCTTTTTTGGCAAAAAGATAATTTTACGACAAATCCTATTTCCATATTACACTAGGATACAAACATTTGTCACACCATAATCCCACAACGTCCGATGTTCAAGGAAGGATAGCGAGAGCGCCTCCGTCTAAGTTAGTAAATCATTGCCATACACTTAGTACACCAGTATATGGATGGTGAATTTTTTCATAGTCTCAAGAAAGACTTGGAAATCAAATAAATGAGACAGGTTAGGTTAAAGTGGCTGTCTGTGATGGAGTAGAACACACTTAGGCCAGTTTAATGGCCCATTGTGATACCATTTGAATCTTGAGGCTTTCTTCTAAGCTCAATGAAACCAGTTTGAGTCCCTTACGAAACTTGAAATACTCATTATGTTTATATGATTTAGATCGTTTAGATCGTTATAGAGGAATTCTCCAGAAGTCGTTGATGAAACAGGGAGTGTATCTATTGAGCAGAGTCTGTTTTCTTTCCCGTGTTTCAGTTTTTCGCCAGTTGATGATGCTGACGTCTTAGAGAGCTGCATACAAATCAAATCAAATTCAGTTGGACTTGCTGAAATTCATCCTGTTTTCGTTAAAGCTATACTGCCATATATTTTTAGATATATAACGCATCTTTTCAATACAATCCTTATGTCGAGTATTTTTCCAACTGCTTGGAAACAAGCTAAAATTATACCCATCCCAAAAAAACAGAATGATTTTAGACCTATTGCCATTCTATCATTTCTGTCTAAGGTGATGGAAACGAAAATATCTAAACAACAAACATTTGCTATGTGTAAATCAGTCTGGTTTTCGTCCTAAGCACAGCTGTACAACAGCTCTCATAAATGTTGTTGAAACTATAAGGCAAACTGTTGACTCTGATAATGTTGTTTTTCTCGTTCTTTTAGACTTTTCTAAGGCATTTGACACGGTCAATCATAATGTCCTTTGTCGTAAGCTAATAAATAAGTTTAACTTCTCTTTTCCTTCGACAATGTTAATTCAGTCATACCTGGATTGCAGATCTCAGGCAGTTGTGGCAAATGGCAGCGTGTCTGAACTTTTCATGTGGGACAGAGGAGTCCCACAAGGTTCAATACTTGGCCCACTATTATTTTCCATGTATACAGTCAAGTGGATATGTACGCTGACGATGTTCAAATACGGAAAAGCTTTCCCCTGGGTTTGGTTGAAAATGCAGCAGTTGAGGTTAATGAGGATTTATCCATGGTTCATAATTGGTCTCAGGAAAATGGACTGTGCATAAACCCACTTAAGTCTAAATGTTTGGTGATTTTAAGAAAGTTAATCGACACATATGCCTTCCCCAAATAAGGGAAAATAATTATCAAATTGAATTTGCCCATTCAGCAAGAAACTTAGGAATAACGTTTACCAAAACACTTTCTTGGAATCACCATATTCGACTAATAATTGGTAGGGTTTACGGAGGGCTTCGTATGCTGTGGACTAATCATAAAATAACACCCTTAAAAACAAGAATCATATTAGCCAAAACACTTCTGATTCCTATTTTGCTCTACGGCTGTGAAATTTTCAATAATTGTGATTATGAGCACAAGCGTAAGCTTAATGTTGCATATAACAGCATAGCTAGGTATATCTTCGGTTTAAGAAGGTACGATCACGTTTCTCAATTTTCTAAATCAATATATTGCGTTACTCTTGAAAATCTTTTTAAGCTTAGAACGTTAACACTACTACACAATGTTTTGCAAACTCATCAACCACCTTACCTTCATAATAAGATAATGTCATTCGCATTCTCTTAGAACTTTAAATATTCGGACTATACGTTACGCGTTCTTAATTTCTGAGCGCCAGTTTTTTATAAATGCGATACGTCTGTGGAATTCTCTTCCCCGATCAATAAGGATGATATGCAGTACTGAGTTGTTCGGGATTAAACTCAAGGAGTACTTGGAGACATTAACATAGTGATGATTTTCTTTTTCTTTTTTTTTTCTCTCTTTCTATAACTTATATCCTTTTTCTCTCTCATTACCTACTCAATTTAAGTCATTAAAATTAATTTTATTTTCAAATAATTAAGTATTATTGTAACTTTTCTTTAATCATTATAATTTTCTTTGATTGAAATTAATTTTGTTAGCTTAATTTTTTTTTTTTGTTGTAACTTACAACACATCATGTAAATTAAATAAATAAGTTTATACTGCCTTAGAAGATATTGTATCTTATTGTATAAATCTATGCGAATAAATATATGAATATGCATATGAATATGAATAATTCGTTTGCGTTTTGAGCTAGAGCAGTGCATGTACAGAGAAAGTTAAGAACTGTTTCCTCCTCTTCCTAATCCATACAGCTTCTGCAAAAGTAATTTGGGAATACCCCTGGCCATGTGGCGTGCTTTCCTATTAGACTGTGCCCGGTAATGAAACCCATTATCGAGCTTATATGCGATCTGCTTAGAGATAGCAAGCACCTTGAGTGCTTTAAATCTAGTGTAGGCCAGGTGCTTTTCGTGACCTGACACGTGGTGATGTTATTTCACCTGATGTTTGCCTTCTTCATAGCGTCTTGCATTAGCAATAGTTTAAATGTAGCGACCAGCATTAGCCAAACGTGGTAGAATGGATTGTATTGTACCATTTCTGGTGAATTCATCTGCCTTACAATTTCGTGGAATGTTTCTATGGCCCAACCGACACCCAGCAAAGGTGAATATTAAACTGTTGTGTCATCTCTATTAGAGCTATGGGCAGTTATTGAGTTTGTAGAGACAGTGTCCACAGATTTGATAGCGGCTTGTCTGTTTGAGAAAATACGGATATCAGATGTTGATGTTTGTTTTCTTTAAGAAAGGACAACACTTCTTTTATACCTAAATTCGGAGTACAAACCTCCCCCCAACCCCTTTATTTGTTTTTGATCCATCTGTGAAAAAGTAGATTGACTCGTCTTATTCCCTATCCTCCCAGAAAGATCTTTAAGGTATTTAAATATTAGGAAGTTTGTGTCGAATTGTAGTTGGGGTATGGTGTGGCAAATGTTGTTGTTAATCCACTGCGATGAAGCTTTGATGCGAATAGCAGAGCATGGAGCTATTTGTCTGCTAAATATATCAAAAGGTGTTAGGTAGAGTAGAGAATCCAGTTCAGAGGATGGGGTCGTGCAAAGCGATCCGCTTATACATAGGCAAGTTAAACATTTGACTTTATTTAGTTTATCGCTGTTTACCGATGTGTATACTCAAGGGGTAATTCGGGGTTGTAAGCCCCATTTATTACAAATAGCTTTTTTACAAGAAAAGAGAGCTACAGAAGCTTTTTTGACTCTTTCTTGTATATTACGTTTCCAATTTAGTTGTTTGTCTAAAATAAGACCCAGATACTAAGCCTCGTCTGAGATACCTTTTATAAAGGGAGAGTTAACATATGGAATTTTGTATTTCCTTGAAAATAGCAGACAAAGATGTTGGTCTACCATGTAATGCTTTTATTTCGTTGCATTGTGAAGCACACTTAAATAATAAAAACCATTTAAAGCTATACATATTTATGTAAATCATACATATAAATAAATTTAACACTTCTGAAATATTTTCCACTTTTGTCTATCTATTTGTTTGTTCTATCGACACAAATGAGTCATAATGATTTTACGATGAAATCGTAAAAAACAAAAAGACCAATTACAAAAATTTCCAATAAATATGAATAATGAAATACAAAAAAAAAATACTAAGAAAATAAAACGCATTATTCTTTTGGAAATATTTCTTTGTTTCTGGACACGACATTAACTTGTTAAGAAGTCAACAAACTTGAATTTTTTTTCTATTTTTATAAATGTTGCATGTCTGATGATAATAATCTTTAAAATCGTTTTACTGTTAAAACTGTACTTCCTTGAATGAGAGCAGAGAGTAATAATACGAAGAGAATAATTATATTATTAATAAGCTTGTTTAGCTGCCCTCAAGGTTTAACCAAAAGCAATTTTTGATAATGCTTTTCTCTTTCATAGAGTACGGCAGCGAAGTAAAGCAATTTAATTGACGAACAAATTGTTTTATTTATTCTGGTTTAGTAAAAAATATTATGTTAGTATTAGGACCTTCCTTTTTGCGATTGATTTTTGAACAATATTCATGAGTTTCAAAATGTTTGATCATTTGTTTTTGCCAACAAACTTGTGAATTCATTTCACTGACTTTCTTCATATTATTTTTATCATTCTCAAGAGAAACTGGTCCTTTTTTGTATGTTAACTGCTTTTTTGACAGGCAAGTGAGAAGAGGGACTGGAAAAATTACTCTGTTTTGAATTGACTATGCTAAAATTTGATACACCTCTTTTTTTCAATAAAAAAAAAGATAACCAGTCCAACTATTACTTATGTTAATGATTTTGATATTTAAAATGCTTATTTTTATTAATAGCTCATATTTATTTCAATAATTCGCTCTTTGCTTTCATGTTTGAGAAACACAGAGTAAGACATTCCCCGCAGTTTATTGTTTTTTGTCGATGAGTTTATTTGCAATGTAAGGAAGCATAATTGCATTATAGCTTATTTGCAAACAAATATTTTGCCATTAAGTGACTACACTAATTAATATTAATTTTATAACTATATATCATTGAAAAAAATTTAAAACAGTACTCGACATATTTCTCCTATTTTGAAGGAAGACTTCATGAGTAATAAAGAGTGAGTTATGGGTTCATTTTCCATATTTTATACCAGGGTTGTTGCGGATGTAAAAATTTTGACGGATTTTTTGAGACTCACATCCGCGGATGCGGATGCGGATTTTAGAATTTATTAAATAAAAACAATTTTAAGTCCGTAAATAAAGGAAAATTTTATTGATTTATCTTTGCATTTAATAATTAAATTTAAAAATGGGTGAGTTATATTTAATAAAAAGCAAGATTGCAGCCTTCTCAGACTGCAATCTGTTTCTTAGTGAATCGTATATTAATCCAGCTCCACTAAATAGTTGTTCGCTGGGAACATTGGCTGGTGGAGGTGATAAATACCTAAGTGCAACTTTGGAGAGTCTTTTAAAGTCTGTTTGATGGATTTTCCACCAATTAAGTGGATTATTATCCAATTCTAGTCTTTTTTTATTTCGGTAACATGCTAACTCCCTTCGGAGAAGTGCTTCGGGACTAGCGTTATCAGATTCTACTTCACCTTCGTCTTCAGTTGATGAATCTAGCATCATTGTCATATCGCTTCTGAAGCAAGCCTTGTAACTTAAACCGGACGTTCCTAGTTCCGAATTCCGAATGTAAAGACTCATCCATTTTCTTCTTTTTTGTGTTGTTTGAATTTGGTGACAACGTAGGAGAACTGGTGCTTAATGGATCATTTATCATCTTTAGAATTATTACATCTTTTATTCTTTCCTCGGTGATGGGTTTGAAAAATGTATGCTTATAGCAAGGATCTAAGTATGTTGAAATCGCATACAAATCGTTGTCTTGCAAAGATGAAAATTTTGTTGAAAAATGAGTTTTCAGTATTAAGTATTCAAGTTTTTTCTTAAGCATTTGAATTGTAGGAATCACAGATGATATAAGTGCCTGAGAGCTGCTCGTCGTCGTCGCCTACTTGGGACCGAGATTTTTGAATTTAAAATTTTTACTAAGGGTGAAAGGGTCGTTGTTGTTGATCATGATATAGTGCTGTTGCTATTTTTCGATTGCAACTACAAATTTGATAAAAAGCGTTTAAAAACTTCCGCATCCGCAACAAACTCCGCATCAGTTTATGCGGATGCGGATGTTGGAATTATTGCGAATAATCCGCAATTGCGGATGCGGATGCGAATATTCGCAACATCCCTAGTTTATACTGTGATAACGAATAAAAAAAAAATCGGCCCTGGTTCTTAAATTTCTCTCAGGAACTTAAAAAGAGATCTAGTAAATCCGGAGATTTTATTCTGCCATTGATAATGTCTTTTATAAAAAAAATAATACGTCAAGGAAAAAGATTGATCATCTTCTAACCATTTACGAAAACCAATTTTAAATCCTATTTTCATAAGATTTCTTATAAGAAGTATGTGGTGGACTCTATCGAAAGTTTTCACGTAATCTGTATATAAAACACCTACTGCATGCCTCTTTCTAAAGAAGATCAAAAAAAGTTAGGTTAGCGACCAATAAAGAAACCATACTGTCTTCGAGTTAAAACATCTTTCACTGCGAAATTGAGCCTACTGAAAAATAACTTTTCAAAAAGTTTTGGAATCGCCGAAAGTTTTGAGACTGGTCTATAGTTTTAAATTAAATGCATTAGACAACTTTTATAAATAGGTCTTATTTTTTCTCTATTCTTATTTTAAGAACATTACCAAGTGACATCGCACATTTAGATAGCAAAAGGAGAGGAATCGAACCTACCCCAGCTTTGATATTTAAATAAAGATAAGTTAAACCATCAAATACTTTTTGATCTGTCAAAGAAAAAACATCAAAATCAACTTGAGAATTAATACCATTATATAAATTATCACTGTTGGATATAACGTCTACTATGTATTTTGGTTGAAAACATTTTGCGAACAAATTGCATGTGACTGTAGTATTAAAAAATCAAACTCAATTGTAGAAAACGAATTCTATCTTCGGCTTGACCTGATTCTTTAGATATCTTAAAAGCCTTGTTTTTAACATTCTCCAAATTCTTAACTATTTTACTTTTACCAAGAACATTTCGAACCACAGGTACAAACCGCTGAACACCCTCAAACAAATCTATCTTCTATAGAAAGTTCCCAATTTATGGAATTAAAATAATTACTTGAAGAAATGATGTTATGTTATCGACTGAGCGTGCGTTACAATTTTACCGAGTTCTTGCGTAGTCGGTGAAGACCAACGAACATCCCGTAATGCGCGAAAAGTGACTACGTTTGAAGCACCGCCCTTGTAGTAACTTTTAATTAGCTTCAACGCTTAGGCAGATTTTTTGAAGTTGGTGGAATTAATAAAGTTTGAACAAAATTCAAAAATTAGTTTAGGCGAACTGATTTGACCTATTTCGTCGTCTTAGTAAAATCAGACCATTTATTGATTAATTTTAGATCATTTTCTTCTAAAATTGCTGATGCCAAAATGTAAGCAAAGTATTTTGTTCAAAAACTACTAAACTAGAGGACCGTATATAAAACACATTGCAAAACATAAATTCATTAATTTTTTCATATTTTATAATTTTTTTTTTTCAGATGAACAAACGATAAAAAAACAAGCAATCTCAAAGTGCAAATGTATCCCTAAGCTATGCAAATGTAAAAAACATCGAATGATTGTTCATCGTCTCAGAGAGCGGCAGAATCTAGTTCCTAATGTTATTTATTAAACTTAAGTTTTAACTTTATTGTAAATTTAATAAAAAAAAAATACATATATAACATGTATGTAGTAGACCAATGTACCAAAAAAGAACTTAAAATGTTTACAATTCATTTAATTTTTACCATCACCGATTACTTTGTTTAATTAAGATCAGCATAAAATTTAAAAAAAAATGCGTGTTTTGTTTTTGTTTGTAATTGTGGAAAACCTGTTTATATGGATTATTGAGAAGTACTTGTGTTTTTCAGCATTTTCTTATAACGTCATACAAATGTTTTCGAAACTAAGACATTTTGGACCTGAATTTGCATTTTTTTAATATAAAACCACTAAATCTTGGACCACAAATCAATGTTTAACTCTAAGTGGGAGTCGGGATAGAGACTGAATGGAAGAAGATTTAAGCAAAGTTTCATGGACCAACGAATCTAAGTTTGAGGTATTTGGCACAAAACGAAAGGTTTTAGTTTGACGCAGCGCTAAACATAAGATCCTTCCCGACTATATGGTTCCCACCGTCAAGCATGGATGTGGTTCTGTGATGGTCTGGGGATGTTTTTTTTAAAGAGGAGTGGGAAATTCGACTTACGTTATTGGAAAATTGAACAAGAAGGCGTACCAACAAAAAACTTAAAACAAACTTAGAGCGAGTTGTAGAGATTGTTTCTTAAAGAGTAAGGACTAATATGGAGGTCTAAGATGGTATGTGCGTTGTTAGCTATAAGCAGCATCCTTGATATGGGTTCAAACAGGCCTTAATTTGTATGGTAATGAGGAAAAGGAGGGATCGAAGATTGACAACTTGAAAACAACTTCATATCGGCGGTTCTCTGGGTATGATCTGAGCCCTAAAATAGAGAAGGGTAAAAAATCAATGGCTTTAAGTTTAAGTTAAATAATTTGGTAAGTGGTTAAATCAAAGGCTTTACTATAGTCTGTGGTGATATCGTTCACTTCTTTTCTTTTCTAAATTTCGTTTAGATTTTTAGACACAAAATCAGTAAGAATCGTTGTAGTAGATCTGCCTTTTAAGAAGTCATGTTGTTATGAAGAAAAGAAAAAGAATACAAATAGAGAGAGTCGTAGCTAATGCTTTCGAAAAGCTTGGAAATTAAAGAAAGCTTGGCTATTTTTGCTCCTTTTTTATGAAAAGGAAAAACGGAATATTTCGGAAGCTTTAAGAAGATGGCTTGAGAAATAGAAAGACACAGTGTTGAAAGAGGTTTACATTGCGAGATAGCACACTTTTTAATAATATTGCAACTAAACTATCCGAACGATAGGGTGTAAATACGCAAAAGAATACTTTTCACTTTCTCTAGGATTGTCTACGTTAAGCTTAAGGCAAACAAAACTAGAAAAAATATTTTGTTGAATAAATCTTGTTTTTTCTACTCAAAGACCGGAAGCGCCCTAACTTAAATCTGCACCAAACCTGCTCATTAATGCTACGCTTTTCTTTTTTATTCAAATAAAGAGCACACTCAAGGGGATTATTGACACCGATATAATGGTTTGATAGGGGGTGTCGGTGCAAATTGGTTTTGAATTTCTGAATATTGCAATAACTGGGAAAGATAGAGTGTAGTATTCGTGTAGTACGGCTGAAGAATGAATCTCTGTAATTGACAGTACGACCGAAGTTGATCGCCATTGTGTACTGATGAGCATTTCTGGACGCCTGAGTATTACGATTTCATTGATTGAATGCAACTGGCATTTTCTATAGATCACAATCCGTTAAAATAGCGATACAAAATGGTGAGACAAGAAACTTTACGATGATGTTCAACCAAAGTAAATGACTTAACTATGAAAACATCATTTCAATGCCCTTAGTTCAATAGCGTCCAAGAGACTTAAATATGCTGCAGGAACTTAAGAACAGAAATGCTGATCCATGCTTATTTTATTGCAATGATAGTTGAAAAGTTCTAAACGTATCGATTTATGTTGACGTTGAATTGGTTCTAGGTAATATTGAAGACGAAATTAAAAATTGTATGAATAAACTTAAAACTGAATTTAAAATTACAATCGGATCTTTGGACAACTTTGTCGGCATGAAAATTTAAGTTGATAATGATGGCTCAATTAAACAAAGTCTAGAAAATTATACAAATCAAATCTATGAATGTTTTAAAATGGGTGAATATAATCTAGTGATCAGTAAGCCGAGAAGAAGAAAATTCAAAGCTTACAAAATTAAAAGAATCAGTTCCTGGCAACAGCAACTCGGCCTGATATCGCTTTTACATTAAGTTCTGCATTAAGTTCTGCAGCAAGGAAGATGGAAAGTCCTAACCAGAGACTGGAATAGCGTTAAATGTATTTTTCGTGAGCTACGTGGTACTTCCAAATGCAAACTGGCAATTTATAGTGATGATTACACAGGTGATCTTCAACCAACACGAACAACGACTAAGTAGGTTCGATATTTGCTTCAACGTACTGTGGCCCCTTATCAAAAACTGAAGCTTAAATAATGGCTGAAAGTGAAGTTCCTTAACAAGCCATGTGGCTTAAACGCTTATTAGAAGTACTTGTTTTATATATACATATGTTGATAGTGCTGTTAAACTAGGAAAGAATCCCAAATTTCAAAAGAGGAGGAATCATATCAAAGTTCGAAATTTGTACTTTCGGTAACGTTTCTGGAAGGCGTTTTGACACTGCAACATACACCAGGAACTGATCAAGTAGCAGATTTATTAACAAAACCTCTTGATCGAGTTGGTTTTTGAATGCTTTGAAAGAAAATAGGCATAACCATTTTATTTTTTGTTTGGTGTTTATGGAATAATTGTTGAAGCATAATATAAATCACTCAACAAGATTGATGTGCTTTGTACATTATGTTTTTTATGTACATATATACATTTTTCTTATCAATCAATTTATATAGAAAATTTATTATTATCAAATGAAGAGCGTAATCGAAAGGATCGTTTTGTTATTTAAGTAAACTTTCAATTCTTTTATATGAACGACTTTCATTTTTAAATAATATCTAAACAATAAATTGCAAAAGAGTCAACCTCCACACCCTTTTTCGCCATCCAAACTGCAGTATGCCTTTATATGTAATAGGAACTCAATCATATTTTTATGTAGACGCTTAAACTAGATATTTGGATTTTTGGAGACAAAATTAAAAAGTTACAACCTAAATTTTAAAAAGAAAAACAAACTAATAAAACGAATGGACTAGTTACGCCTTTAATGCGTTTTTTATCTATTCGTGTCACATCAATAAACTAATCAATAAAAAGAATTTAATCTTATAAACAAAACAAAAAATTTAACATTGATAAGGAAATATACGTTAAATTGATAGACTTACCCTCAA
Source organism: Eupeodes luniger (assembly GCA_951509635.1). Taxonomy (NCBI): domain Eukaryota; kingdom Metazoa; phylum Arthropoda; class Insecta; order Diptera; family Syrphidae; genus Eupeodes; species Eupeodes luniger. The sequence continues at coordinate 49,013,139 of OX608075.1, read as the reverse complement.
CAGCCAGGTCAGCACGCTTTCCCGATATGGCACAAAGTTTGATTGTTTCTTAGACTCTGCTAGTTTAGAAATCACTTTTCCAAGGGTCAACAAACTCTTGTTGATACTAACTCCTTCTCGCACTCGATCACCATTTGAACCTGCAGTGTGTGTAATGCGTTCACTGCCAGCCAAGTCCACTAAACTTATCTTGCTTCGACGAGTCTGTTTGACCTTTCCCTCGGCGTCTGTGCCATTTGCATCGACCTCTGATAAATTCAAAACAATATTGAATATAGAATGGGATCTGGAACTCTTATCATTCATTCCTGTTGCAGCGGTAGCACGTTGACTATTTCCCACAGCCAGCCAATTTCGAAGGGCGGAGTAAGACTCCACTGGGTGAATGCTAAGATCGACAACGTAGGGGCCCCAAACTGGGTGCTCGCGCACTTTGAGAGCGTTTCTGTGAGTGCTACTGTGTGATTCGCTATGATCAGACACACACAGCAGATCGTGGATTTTTTCATTGTAGATCTCGAAGTAGCTAACTTCGATCTCGGCTTCAAGTTTGTCTTTAGACGATTCGATTCTGCGGAACAACTCGTGACAGAATCTGGGTATAATACCGGCCTCCGTATTGGTTGCTATGTCGTCGCTGTCATCAACTTCTATGCCCATCATGCTGTAGCTCTTCCCAGAACCGGTTTGTCCATAGGCGAATAGACATGTGTTATAGCCTTCGAATGCTCTATCTATAAGTCCCATACCCGTGCCGTTGAAAACAGTTTCTTGATTAGCATAGTTGCTGCTCTCCATATTGCAGGAATAGAATGCCTGGTCGTACTGGAAGCAATGACTCACCCCTGCGGAGTTATCTGCAGTCGTGCCAGTGTAGACGATGACTTCGTTGTCAACCACTTGTACAATGTTCGTGACACCGGGATTTGTGCACTCTTGGGCATTTAATGGTCTTACCCGGACAGCCACTGTAAGATTACTCATTTCGACATCTTTCATCGACTTGGACATAATTCCCGAATCTTCCATAGTCGAGGCTTCTGATCTTCGGGAGGAATTTGATATTTTTGAGGAGCATTCCGGGGTGCTTGTTGATATATGCTTGACAGTACTTCGAGGCGTCACCAAGGCACTACGAGGAGTACTCTTTGTCGATCTAAATAGAGAGGAAGGGGTGTAGCATGCATTAAGAGTTGTACATGTCTTTGGCTTGAACTTTTGACTTGAAACAGGAGTTTTGGCAGCAGATGATGGCAAGAATGGTGTAGTAGCTCCCGAATTACAATCACTAGATAAGCTATCAGTCAATTTGCTCGTAAAAAGTGGTCGCGCCAATTTCTTTTGAACAGAATTCGGTGTAGAATTACTCTTAGGTGTACTACCTTGAAGTATTTTGTGCAGCCTTAAATTAGCTGGTGTATTTTTTGAGGACATTTTGTGAGTTTAATATGAGCGCTTTCGATTGTTAATATAAAATAATAACATTAAATAAATGAAATATAAAAAGTGCAGTTTTTGTTTGGTATTCGTCCGTTTATTGTTTTTTAATTTTAAGTTTGAATTGAACTACATAGGCGGTTGCATTTTACAAACACGACGTCAGTTTCAGTGCTGGATGAGTGACATTTGCGCTGAATTGCTGTCGTCATATGGTTGAATGGTAAGGTAGTTCGGATAAAAAAAATTATGGTAAGTACAAACTTGGCATAGATTTATGTAGATGTGTTGGTATTTCCTGAAAATACTTTTTATGTTAAGCATAGCCTAGCCTAAACGTGTCATTTAGGGACTATTCCATAATAGGAAAGCAAAGTCACAGTTAAGCTACTTGGAACCTAATCAACAGATAAATTCACATCAGTGTTTCAAAATAACTGAGTAGGTCTAACTAGAAATTGATGTGTCAACAAACTTATTCAGTGGATGAAGTACTCAACAGCGTAGATAACTGACATTTAAGAGTGTAAAACGTGTTACCTTGAATAGCAAAGATGCTCGTAATATTTTTTCAAATTATAATGTATATTCTTTTTGATAGTTTAAAGTACGCAACTAGCTGGTCCTAGCCATTTGGACACGATTCAAATTTGCCCGGCATACACGATCCAGCCACAGACACTTTGACAGATTGCTTATTTTCATATTTTTCATTTAAAACACGAACAAACATATTGTAAAATGAATACAAAACTTTAATTCATTTGTTTAGAAAAATATCTTAAGATTACGAAACTTGTTAGTAGAAAGACATGTCTGAAAATGGTAATCCTATATATGTAATGATGTTTGGCAACTGACCCAGAAAATATAAAAAGAGGAAAGAGAGAGTAAAAGTAAAGTCACAGTTAAGCTATTTGTAAGAAAACTAGCAGGTAACACAAATAATAGAACCCACAATATGTTGTTTTATAAAGGATTACAAATGTTCAATAGTCTGCCAAATGATGTACAAATCGAAAACAATATGCTAAGATTTAAAAATAAAATATCACAATTTGTCAAACACAACTACTAAGTTATCATAAAACATTGTATATACTTTTATTAATTAAATTATTTTGTACTTTTTTTGTATTATGTAAGTTGTTTTAAGTATTAAAATTGTAAAATAGCGTTATTAATGCTAAATAAACATCAATCAATCAATCAATCAAAAAAAAGTTACAATAGCGTTTCACATTTAATTAATTCGTGAAGTAACTTATTGGGTGAATGAAGTACCCAATAAAGCATATTACTGACAGTAGTGACAGTTATTAGAATTAGAAGCAATAAAAAAAAAGATATTCATAATTTTCCTTTTCAATTAAAATGCATATTTTTCATGAAATTCTCTGGCTCTCGCATACACGCACTTCACACAGAGTTATATGAAATTGCAAAATTCCCAGGTGCTTTCGACTGTATTCACATATCTATCAAATCTCCAGGTAATTTTGTTTGTTATATAAATGACTTTCATTAAATTCTGTATTCATCAAGTGGAGATAATGCTGAAGATGTTTGGAACCGCATCGCAGTTTTCTTCCAATGTCTAAGCAGTTGTCAGCGCTTAACTTGTAATATTAGATATTGATGCTGGATGGCCAGGTGCTTGTCATGACCAAACTATATTTAGCAATTCCTACATTAAACAAAAATTGCAAAGCAAAGAACTCGAAATGTTGTTTATTAAATATCCAATAATGAACATTGAGTTTGAATTTTCTTTAGTAAAAACGATACACACCATCTAAATCATCAGGGTTGATACTGACATCCATATCTTGGTTCTTAGTGAAAAGAGGCAATTATGCAGGTAGTGAAGATTTAAATTTTCAAAATGTAATGATTTTAATATATAAAGAAACCCAATTTTCTTAGACTACCAGTATTGTCTTGGATATTGTCACTATCATAGCAGATCGGCATCCAATCAACCGATAGAAAAATCATTGATTTCACCTTTTCCTCAGCTGGTGATATTATAGGGACAGACTTGGATCCACCTCTAGTGCGATAAGTTTTGGCACGAACAAAAGCGAATTTCCCGGAGTGCCCCTTTAGATGCCCTAATATTTCGTTATTAACATTTTAACACTTCTATAGGATCCTCAACTTTTGCTGTTGAACTCGAATTTAAGCTGTCCCCACTACTTTTCTTTTTCATACCATCTAACACTCCTTCTATTTTCTATTACTTTTCCTCTCCTCGACAAGGAAAATTCCGTTCTCTTTTATTTGCCATTTTTATTTAATATTTTGAAAAAAATCAAATTTGAAATTAAAACACAATGAATGATTTTACAGTTTTTTTCTTATTTTCCATTTGTCAAAAGCTTTCCCACTGGAATGTTGGAATAAATAACAAGTAGTTACTCAATGCATACATTTATGAAAAGAATGGATATGAAACGCACAATTCGCTAACAGGAGGATTTAAGTGATGGATAACTTTTACATTGTGAAACATCCCCTTAGGATCTGTTTCTTGAATTTTTGTATGAGATATACTCGGATAGTTAGATAATTTTTTAATGCCGAGATAAGCTTGTGTAGACAAACAGAACTACTTGCCTCGTGACTTGCTGAAAATCCAAATTTATCAAAACCTAGCCAAACAGATCCATCTCAGTTTTCCAACGCATTTTAGTTTTTAAATCGGCTAGGATACATTTGGCTCTGAAATAGAACAATAAACTCCAAATTGGAAACAATGTACTCAACTCTCATTTGTCAAAACCTTTTTAACACTGGAAAATTGGAATAACTATCAAGAAGTTACCCATTGACATGCTACATATAGGGTCCGCCATCTAACGTTTTTTTTCAACTAGTGCTTATTTCGTGAATGGTAACACTGCATGTCTGATTTGACAGATAATTAGTTTTATCCTTCCGCTGAACAAGAATGGTTGTGTATACGCTTGAACAACACTTGGAACAACGCTTATAGTACATTTCCACCAACAAATAATCCGAGATTTAAGGCAAGCGATTTAAAATAAATCATGAGGTGTTTCCACTAAAGAAAAGTAGATTAATTTGACGTTTGGTTTATATCATACCAACCAAACTTCAAATTATTCTACTTTCGAAAAGAAAAAAAATATGTATTTGTTCACTCGTCATCTGTAAGTAATTAATTTTATTATATTCTTGTACATATTTATTATTTTTGTATAATTACATTTTATTTCGTCTGTGATTTCTTGAAAGTTGTTTATTGTTTTGAATTTGAGTCATATGGAAGTGAGACAGATAGTTTTTGTTGACATTTCCATCTGTCAATAAACGAAATTGGCGTTTAAATGGGTCGGTTCGACAATTATTCTCCGAAAAAAAAGTTTGTTTGATTTGACAAACTAATGTTTCCAAGTAGATTTCAATGAGTTTTATTTGAAATCTTCATTTGAGGAGATTAAAATTTGTATGGTAAATCTTCGAGATTTCTAGGAGATTTGTGACAAATCTAGCTAAATCTCGGTTTAGTGCCCGGTGGAAACGTAGTATTAGAGAAGATACCGATTTTGCCAAAATAATCATCTTTTCAGATGAAGCTCGTTTTGATCTTGGCGGGTATTTAAACAAGCAAAATTGTCGCATTTGGGGCACAGAAAACTCGAAAGCATACATTGAAAAGCCAATACACCCAAAACGAGTCACTGTTTGGTGCAGATTTTGGTCCAGAGGCGTAATTGGGCCATTTTTCTTCGAAAATGTGCAAGGAGTGGCCGTTACAGTCAATGGCGTTCGTTATCGGGCCATGTTGAACGAATTTTTGTTCACAAAAGGAGGAGGGGGCTATTGGTTTCAACAGGACGGCGCTACGTGCCACACAGCCGAAGCTACAATCTATGTTTTTATAGCATTATTTACTGCTAGTCGATTCATATTCCCATAGAAAATCCCCCTTAAAAGTGATTCCAACTATTTAGCTACACTTCACCTCATCTAGGTTTGGTGGCAAAAATAATAAATAATTTGAAAACTCCATCTCTTGTTTCTACTCAACAACAAGCTTCTTTTTTTTCAAAGACTAACGACATCTATTATTATAAAGTTTGACAAAGTAAACAGAATAGATCACACAAACGAGATGTTGGATACTAGCAGTCAATATATAGTATGTCAATGGGTAACTTCTTGATAATTATTCCAATTTTCCAGTGTTGCAAAAGTATTGCAGTACTCATAGTACTGCCTACGTCGAACTAACCCCGTTTCAACTCAACACAAATATATAACTTTTCAAACCTTCGATTCTTGAATGTCAGAGAAGAAATAGAGAAACAGAACGCACTACATACCTCTTTCCTCACAAACATCCCTGGTAAAGTGTTTAATCATACATTCCTTTTTACTCACACGCACTTTCGACAGCTATAATCTAGCTATCCTTGTCGCCAAATTCATCGTGCTGGACCAAAATTTGGCATTTCGGATTTCAGCTGGACTTTGTTTTGTAATCCAGTATTGTGTGTGACGTGTTAAAAATAGAATAAAAGCTTGGATATTTGAATAAAATTGAATTAGAACCACTCTCTAGCATCATCATCACAGAAATTTTCCTGTTGCCATCATGGAAAGTTCCATGCAGAAATTGAAAGCGCGAGCCATCGAAGTAGAGAACAACAAATGGAAGAGAAATGTGGACATAGCCGCTATGCTTCTTATTGTTTTCCTTTCGTTGCCGGCTATCTGTAATTCACACGGCGCACAACAACCTGCTAGTTTTAAGTACTCGAAAGAGGCCAATGAGAACTTCGATAAGAATGCAGCCAAGCCACATATTCATGACCATGGACACCATCATCACCACGACCATGATCATGATCATGAACACCATAATCATCATCATCACGACCATGATCATGGACACCACCACGATCATGATCATGATCATCATCATGACCATGGACATCATGCTCATCTACACGAAGAACAAACTAAGACAACACGGGAACCAATGGGTGAGTAAGATACAATGAAGAAAAGAACAATAATTTTAATTTCTATTGCTTGACTCTAGACATGTCCACAATTTGGTTGCATTCAATCGGATCCACTCTTCTAATCAGTGCTGCACCCTTTGTCTTACTTTACATCATCCCTCTGGATAACAGCGAGGCAATGCGGCCGAGACTTAAGATACTTCTGGCTTTCGCTTCCGGTGGTCTTTTAGGAGACGCTTTCCTCCATCTTATTCCTCATGCGGCACATCCACACACTCATGGCGACCATGATCACCATTCTCATGGCCACGATCACAGCCACTCTCATGAAGGTGAAGATGCCCACGGCCATGGCCACTCGCACGACATGACTATTGGCCTTTGGGTGCTTGGTGGAATCATTGCCTTCCTTGCAGTTGAGAAACTAGTCCGATTGATTAAAGGAGGACATGGTCACAGTCATGGTCCAGCTAAGGTCGCCCAAGACAAGCCGAAAGCCGATGAAAAATCGAAGAAACCTAAAGATGGTACGCAGAAAAAATCCGTAAAGAAAGTCGAAGAGAAACACGACGAAGTCGAAATCGCCGGCTATCTTAACTTGGCTGCCGATTTTGCCCACAATTTCACAGATGGCCTTGCCATAGGCGCTTCCTACTTGGCTGGAAACAGCATTGGCATCATCACCACAATCACAATTCTACTCCACGAAGTCCCCCACGAGATTGGCGACTTCGCGATTCTCATCAAATCCGGCTGCTCGAAGCGTAAGGCTATGATGTTACAACTTGTTACAGCACTTGGTGCTCTTGCTGGAACCGCATTGGCTCTAATGGGTGCTGGAGGTGATGCTGCAGCAACTTGGGTTCTACCCTTCACAGCTGGTGGTTTCATTTACATCGCAACTGTGAGTGTACTGCCAGAGCTCTTAGAAGAATCCACTAAGCTTGGTCAGTCACTCAAAGAAATCTCTGCGTTACTCGCTGGGGTTGGTCTCATGGTGTTCATAGCTAACTTTGAATAAGTTTCCTTTCCTTAATTTTCTCCTTAATGGATATGTAAGTTTAGTTATAAATAGCGAAGGAGTGAACTTATTGAGACCGTGAGAGTTTTAAGTATAAACAAAAAAGAAGCAAAGTGGCTGATTACAAGGAAGTTAACTGACGACGACGCAAGTGCAACCACATTGTAGATAAGACTTAAGAGATTGATAGGTATGAAATTGTTGTATAGAATGGTTAAAAGTTAAAATTTAATTGTAATTATTTTTGTATACAAATAAAAGTTTACTCCTAGCATTTTAAGGAACAAAAACAAACCTCGGAATGTTTCATCGCTTTTTTATTGGTGTTTTAATTGATTTTTATAAAAGATTTAAAACTCTTATCCGGCAAGTCTGACTTAAAATTTGTATATGCGGAGCCACAGATCTGGGATGAAATGTGTAAAGGAAAAAAACTGAAAGACACCTGGAAAAGATGGTATCTCGTATGAATTTTTCATGAATGGAAATCGATAATTAGTGACTTTGAAATTTTAAGCATTCCCTTTTCTGATCACATGCCTATGCCAATGCCAATAGGCGCATTATCTTTAATCAGTGAGAGCCTTAGAAAGATAGAGCTTACACCAAAACTGCCATGGAAAGAACGTAGAGAAATATATCTACCGGAATTTGAGAGAGTTGTTTCAGGCAAGACGGGTAACAGTAGGTTCTCTTGGTAAGACATTGAAAGAGTAATTAAATCAGCGTATCCGCTGCTCAAAAAAACACATCATGCAAAAAAAGAACCCTGAAAAGTGGTTTGACAATGAATGCAAAGCAGTTCGAAAAAGGTCTTTTGGATGGCTGAGAGCGTTTAGGAGACATACAAAAAGGCTTTACATCGAAACAAACAGAAATTACAAACTTATTTGCCAAAGGAAGAAGGATTTGTTTTATAAAACAAGAGCCTTACAACTGACTCATTGCAGAGACTCCAAGGAATTCTGGAAAATCTTAACATTTTAAGATTTCAATGCAAAAAACTTACCAATCAGCGTTAAACATTCTTCCAATATGTTAAAATATCACTTTCAAAAACTTTTGAGCCCAACAAACGATGCACCAATGTTTCATTATACGATGCCCTTTTTTGAAAACAATATCCTGGATCCTGATATTTTTGAAGGAGAAATATGTTTAGCAATAAGCAATCTCATAGATGGAAAGCTCCAGGAGTCGATAGGATCACGGTTGGGTTTCTTAAAAAGAAAACTCACCGTGGTATACAAAAATTTACTACAAACTGGAATCATATCGAATCAGTTTAAGGAAGCTATTATATTTCAAATTCATAAAAAAGACGATATTTCTGATCCACAAAACTACCTTGGAATATCCTTTTTGAAATAGTTTTCATAAAATGCTTGTGGCTCTCGCTTAGCTGTTTGGATAAACTATAATTTTAGTTGCTGTGAAAAATGGTTTGATATGTAAAAGTATAATCCTGCCACATGATGATATAGAACAGTTGGCTGTTGTTATTAATGTAAAAAATAGTTTACAAATTGATTGGAAATTAAATTTTTTAGTGAGTTATGTTCCTCCAAGAAGTGAATTGAAAATTTATGAAAAACATATAACTAATATTGAATTCATTAACAATTCATATATCAAAGATTTTCAAACAACTTGTATATTAGGAGATTTTAATATGGGTAATGTTAACTGGTTTTGGTCAGATGATGATAAAATGGGCAGGTTCAGACAACATAAGGGACTTCATTTGCAGTCAACTTCATTCTTTGAACGTAAATTTTGACGAAGGCAACTAGTTAGTTTTTCAAGTGTCACGAAATTAAAATTTAGAACTTTACTTTACAAACTTCTACTTTAAGTTCATAGTACAAAAATTACCAAAATCATTATTTTCTACAAAACACTCCTCAGGCAAGCTACAAGTCTATCATGATTTGTATTTTGTATTTTAAAGAAATATTACTTATTTCTTTTCCAAACTTACAAGGAACCTTTTTACAGGAAGCATTAAATGAAGTTGTGCAGAAAATAAATAAATCATTGAGTAATAAAGTTCAGCTTTTAGTTGAATTAAAAAACATGATCAATTGTCATTTTGACATAAGTTGACTTGACTTGATAGTAAGGGAAATTTTTCTTGCCTAACTTTCCAGTCAACTTTCCAATAAAGTTGCCTTAATTGGAAGGCAATTTTTTGGCAGCTGGCCAATCAGATGCAAGAAACTTGCCTTACTTTCAAGTCCCTTATGTCGGCTGAACCTGCCCAATGTTTATACCAGCAAATATGCTTAGAGACTATGAATATGCTTTTATTGATTATGTTTACTCTTTAAACTTACATCAAATAAACGATGTTCATAATTCATTACACAGATTATTGGATCTTGTATTTACATGCGAAAATGATGTTAAGGCTGATGTGTTAAAATGTCCTTTTCCTTTGTTAAATAATTCTGTTCATCATGAGCAGATTGAGTTGAAATTCGAGTTTTATAACCCTTTTCGCGAAACCGACACCACGCCAAAACGTAATTATGCTAAAACTAATTTCATTGCATTCAATGCTTGGTTAAATACTATTAACTGGGAAATTGAATTTAGTAATAAAAGTTTACAATCTATTTATAATCGATTCATTGAAATTATTTTGACTGGGGTTGAAAGTTTTGTTCCGTTGTCATCGAATAAAAAAAATAATAAGCCTCCATGGTATAATAGACAACTTTCTCACTTGAAAAACTTAAGAACTAAAGCTTTCAAAAAATATAAATACTCGGGAAATGAACTTGATTTAGCTAATTTTAATAAATTAAGAAAAGATTTTAAAGTTTTAAGTAAATTCTTACACAAGAATTATGTCATGGGCATAGAAAGTAAACTTAAAAAAGATAGCAAATGTTTCTGGTCATACATTAAATCAAAACGTTGCTCTTATGGATTACCAGAGATAATGGAGTATGGCTCAACTTCGGCAAACAATACACAATCAGCTTGTGAACTTTTTGCTCAGTTTTTTGAGTCTGTATACTCAAAACGAGACGTAATTTTAAATCAAGAAACTATATGTACTACACCAGTAGATTTAGGATCGATGGTTTTGGATATTAATGATATAACATCTGCAATTAAAAAGCTAAAGCCGAATACAATCCCTGGTGCTGATGGTATCCCTGCTTCTTTTTTAACAAATTGTATTGAAAACCTAAGTTTAGCCTTACTCATTATTTTTAATTTGTCATTGCAAGAGGGCATTTTTCTCAATGAATGGAAAATATCTTATGTTGTTCCAATCTACAAAGCGGGTTCAAAAAATAATGTTGAGAACTACAGAGGTATAAGCAAACTTTCTGCAATCCCAAAACTATTCGAAAGTATAGTTAAAACCAAGCTTGAATTTTTTGTAAAAGAATATATTTCAGAGCTGCAGCATGGATTCGTGAGTGGTAGGTCCACTTCTACAAATCTTTCGTATTTCTTTTCATTTGCCATTAACCTAATTGAAAAAGGAAAGCAAATTGATGTCATATATACTGACTTTCAGTAAAGCTTTCGATTCAGTTAATCATACCATACTGATAGACAAATTAAGGAGATTTGGATTTCATTCAAAGGTTCTGAATTGGATAGAATCGTTTTTGGTGAACCGCATACAGTTGGTAAAACTTGGAAATCTCTTCTCCAGAGAATTCCATTGTACATCAGGGGTGCCACAGGGGAGTCATTTAGGACCGCTTTTATTCATTATTTTCATTAATGATGTAACATCAATATTCAAATTCGCTCAAGTTCTTCTCTATGCAGATGACTTAAAAATGTTTTCAAGTATATCAAACATAAATGATTGCTTCAGTATGCAGCAGGATTTCGAATTTTTATTATTATGGTGTAAGCAAAATCATCTTCTACTCAACATAAAAAAATGCAATGCTGTATCATTTTATAGAAGCTCTGTGCCTATTTTATTTAGTTACTCTGTAGATTCTGTCCCTTTGAATAGGTTAGAAAAAGTTAAAGATCTTGGAGTAATTTTTGACCGGACTTTATCATTCAGTGATCATGTTGATTATATAACGTCAAAAGCCAATTCTATGGTTGGATTTATTAAAAGGAATACAGTGGACTTTACCGATCCTCATGCTCTATTATCCTTATAAAATGCATTAGTAAGATCTATCCTTGAATACTGCGATATTGTCTGGTGCCCCGCTTTTCAGGTGCAATCGAATCGAATTGAAAAAATCCAAAGGAGATTTACGAAATTCATTTTTGTTAAAATGAGGTGGGGATTCTCACCAAGTTATGAGGCAAGATGCTTATTTTTAGGCATCTCTAGATTAGAAAACCGCCGTAAGGCCCATGGCATAATGTTTGTAAGAGATATCTTGTGTTATCATATAAAATGTCCAAAATTGCTAGCTTTAGTTCCGTTATATGCTCCTGAGAGACTACTCAGACAACGGTATTTGCTTTATCAACCTCACCACAGAACCTGCTATGGATTAAATGAACCTCTTTCAAGATGTATAGCGAATTTCAACTCAATTTGCAACCAAATTGATTTAAGTCAATCTAGACCAATATTTAAAAAATCATTAGGCGTGTACCATCAACTGAGCGCTCCGAGCGCTCAACTATTTTTTTAAGTGAGACAAAAAATCTCAGCTGAGCACTGAGATTTTTTGCGGAGATCTCTGAGACAAAAAATTCATGGATTCATTTCTCAATTTGCTTGCTCACCCAAAACAGCTGTTCAGTTGTCATTTGTCTGGTGTGGCGCGTAATTTAAATAATTTTAATTTTAGGAGTTCCATCAAAATCTTTTCATGCTCCTCATTCCTTTTTTTATTTCTTATTTTATCTGATGAACTACTTAAAATTTGACGCAAAACTTGTTCTTGTTTGTTATCCATTTTAATAGTGTTTTTTCCAAAAGGAACAAAGAATTATCAATAGAAAAAAATAATAAATTCACATCAAAAACTACAATTGACAACATATGTTTTTGACAGCATATGTTTGTACGGAGATTCTTGTCCCACAAAACGATTCTGCCTCCGTCAATCTGACATTGAGCGCTCACTGAGCGCTCAGTTGATGGTACACGCCTATTAAATAACTTATCAATTTAGTGTTATATACTTTATTATGCTTTTTAGTTATTTACAATAGATATAGATATAAGTTGAATAATCTGTTAGCTTTAAGCTTGTAGATCTAAATAAATAAATAGATAAAGGAATAATAAAATACTAAAGGAATGCCAAGGGGTTTCGTAGCGGTTATTCTACAGGACACAATATATTAATTTTAGCAAGTATTGCGAATACTCGTTTAGAGCAGAGAAAGAAACTATGTCCTTATGCGATGTCTGATTCAATCTTCGCATCCTCAGGGTAGCCATCTTGACATCAATGACGTAAGTAGCATTATTTCATTCCCTGATATCTCCAACTATGCTGACAACATCATGTTCCCCCTTTCCATCACTCCTCCACCACCGTGTTCTATTGTATTATTTATTATATTCGTATTATTTTCTTTCAAAAGCTGTATTTGGTTTTCTTCACACTTTTGTATGGTCATCAGAACGAAAAACATTTAACTTACTATCTTTAGAAAAGAGTACAAGAGTAATGATGCAAAACGTTGTGAACTGTCCATAATTTTTCCAATCTTCGCATATTACCTACCTTGACTATGCATGTAAATAATTATTCTTCTTTCCGATTCGGTAGTTTGTTTTTGTTTTGGGCAAATTGTAATTTTAAAAAGCGGGTTGTGCCAATAATGAAGTGCGGCACTGTACATTTTTCAAAAACTGTACTTAATTGAGAAACTAGACGGTGAGATTTCAATTCAGGATTCAAATATCATTTAAAAAAGTATTGTTTGATTTGGCGGGATTTTGAATCTCGAATAAAATTAAATTTATGTGACTTGGAACGACGAAATTTGCTCAAAATATGATTAATAGTGTCCGACCGAAGCTTCGGCCTTCGGCTCGGCCGGAATACGGCCAAAAAAACAACATTCGGCCAAACCTTCGGCTTTTGGCCGAAGCCGAAGAATCTGTTTATTATATCAAGCATCGTACTAGGCTTCGGCTGAAAATCGACCTTCGGTCGGACACTAATGATCAATAATATACATAATATAATATTGATTGGGATGTGGGCCAATTTTGCACGTTGTAAAATACATTTTACTCCACAACGTAAGACATTTCCCCAACGTTCGACTTCGATTCGCTAATGAGATGTTTTTTTTTTTAATGAACGCACACTCAAAGGGTTTTGTATACTTTTATTATGTGGCCATGGAAGTTCACTCTTCTAAATATTCAGTCCTATTTTGCTGAAGGTCATTAGAAAATCTTAAATTATAAGTTCAAAAAAAAAATTTGGACACTCAGGTTTTCTTTAGAATTTCAAATATATGCCCAAGTTTGCCCTCATTTGGCCATGTCTCTCAGCTGTATAGCCATCCCTTAAACGTTGTGGCCATCCTACACCTACAGTGGCACGCACTGTTTCTAATGATATTTTTGACAAAGCTTCAGTTAACTCTATTCAAAAATTCCTGTGAGAAGTCTTTTAGGCACTTCTCGAGAGCCAATCTTAAGCTTGTCTAAATCCTACGATGTTGACCCTAAGGCATTTTTGTGTCGTCTTGGCTTTGTTTATCTCACCGAAGAATCCATTTATCTCCATTAAAAAGGGTATTTTGTAAACCCTTTACGAAGCCCTCTACCACATCTCTATGGTACAACTTTGCACATTAGTTCCCAAAAATGGCGAGATGGGACACTTTGGTCTGAGGTTACATTTGACCCTGAAAACAAAAATTTTAGTTTGATATAATGATGTCAATAACCCTTTATGTGTAGATGCTCCCTAATCAGCATTGAAATTGATCTGGAATATGTCAAATTCTCTGAACATCATCTTTTCAAGGGGTCTTAGTGGTTTTCGTTCCCGTACTGCTTTCATAAGCTTATAAATTTGGGCAGCGCACAGACGACCACTTTTTGGGCTGTCATCTATTCTAAAAGACATAGCAAACTGGCGAAGAATCGGATTACCGTACATTAAACAAGAAAAATTCGCCAGAACTCATTCCTTAAGCAATAAATGCGATTCTATTTTCTATAGCGCCTCACTCATGGCAACAGAAGAAAAATAAAACAACCATTTTATTAAATGGATATTTGGAGCAACAAGGCCTTGAAGTTTTGTAAAAGAATTTATGGCACAACCAGGTACTAATGACAGATTCAAAAGAATTATCTCAAGAAAATTAAATGAATTTTAAATCGGAGGATTGAATCCTGATTGATCGCAGACCATTGATGATGTTGTAGTTTTGGAATTTACAGAGCTCAAAATAGCTCTGGTCACATATCAGATAGTTTAGTAATCTAAGCTGTAAAATGAGCAACATTATAAGAGATCAATCATCTGCAGTTCTTGTTATAAAAGAAACTAAAATAAACTCAATTAAAAGACATCAAATGCGTATTTTAATCCAAAATTAATAATTAACCAACGGTTTTGTTTTTAAGTTGAGTTAAAAAAAGAGATAATTTACTATAAAAACAAATCAATGTACAGTTAACTTAAAAGGAATATTTTTTGTAAGGCATTAATGTGGAAGAATCCAACAAAGTCAGAGGATAAAACGTTTTTAATCTTTTCAGTTGTTGTAGTTTAAAATCACTTAATTTGGCCAGTTAACCAAGTTTAATTTTAACTTAATTAATATAGCTTCAAATCACAAAATTTAATCGTTTAACTAAGTAATAAATTTAACTTTACTTCAAGACTAAAAAACATTGAGACTTACATTACATTACATTACATTTCACACTACTCTGCACATAAATGTACAGAGTAGAGAACACAGCACCTTGAGCGACTAGGCTATGTAAGGTGATAACAACACAAGACATTAATACAAGACAGGACAGAAGAGAAAGAACAAACAGAAAGAACACATGACAACAGCACGCGGTAGGTTTCGAGACGGTCCCCCATCTTTCTACTAACCACGCTCACTGATGCTTGATTTCGGTGATCGATGCTTTATCAGTGACCAGGCCGTTGCCGGATACATTGAGACTTATTCTTTCATAACTTTTTTGATTTCATCTAAACAATAGTTTGCTTGTTCCACAGAACCATCATCTTTCATTTGCTTTCCCAACCTATAGGCATATACACATGTCGTTTTAGCTTGTTCTACAAGTCCATCGTGAAGATAAACTAAGCCCAAGTTTGCTTGCAAAACACCTTCGTTTGTAGCTTCGGGGATTTTCTTAACAAGCTCCAACGCTTGTTTTAAATATTCTCTGGCTGATTTTGTGTCTGCTAGCTAGAAATTAAGTTTTAGTTAGAGGATAATATTAATGAATAAAATTTGTATTTGAGCATTACTCCTAAAGCTGCAACACTTAAATTGTTGAGTAATGGAACAAGCTCAGAGTATGCTTCACCATACCGCTCAGTAAATATATCATAAGCTTCATGAAAACACTTTATAGCTTCTTTGTAATTGTGTTGTTCGACAAGCATTTGGCCATACCTAGAAGTTTGTATTTTTTGCAGTTAAAAAATATACATAAATGGGTAATGAAAGTAAGAAAAATTTACCAGTCAGAGGTTATAGCTTTTATTTCTTTCACGTCTTCAGAATCAGGAAGTTTTTTGAGTTTATCTAAAGCCCATTTGAAACCCTGTGCGGCTTTTTCAAAGTTCTCCTGCAAATGTGCCATATGAGCAATTTTAGAACTCATGTGAATGATCTACAAGAAAGAGCTCTATAATAGACTGGTGTGTCTGTTTACGCTTTAACACCTCCATGCTCACTTTCAAACTGTCTTCTGTTTCTCCATTGGCAAAAAGCCTCTTCATGACATCGGTAAAAAGCTTTTCTGCGTTTTTAAAATGTCCTCGTTCCATTGCCAAATTGGCTAGAATATCATAAACATAAGTGACTCCATCCTTATGCTGAAGATCTTGGGCCATTCGAAGAGCTAAATGAAGCATTTGTTCGGCTTTATCATATTCTTTACGTTGTATTGCAAGTATTGAACGTTTGATAGTCATGATAAGTTTTTCCTCAGGAGTTTCTTCATCATCTTGCGAAAAGAAACTAAATCCAATGAGGAGTCCCATCGGAGGGATGTAATTTGTTGCAGATTGCGAATGTTGATTGTGATTGATGACAACTTTTTGAAGACATCTTGTTGATGTATTTCTTATATTTTGACTTTGTTTAGCTGCCGAATTCTTTAACGAATTCGTAAAAAATCGAGGAATTCGTGAAATAATTGTGAAATTCATTATTTTGTTATGCAAATTATTATTTATACGCAATAGAGAACCAAAGTCAATAACAAGTCCTTCGAAACGTCAATAGTTTGACAGCCACTAATCATCTGAATTGGTCAGTTTATATTTCCTATATTTATAAGACCTTAGAGATTTCTGTATTTCCATTGTTATTGCTGTCAAAACTCTGAGAACAGAATGGCTGCGTTCAATCTCAGACAGAAAGGGGCCTTTCCACACCAAACCGAAAACCCGGTTTTCAGCGAAAAGTTTTCGAAAACTCATAAAGTGTTCACACCGAGTATTTACAAGTTTTCGTTTGACATTTCCATTATTTTGATACTAACTGTCAAATTTTGTATAAATAGTATATTTTTAATTTAAAAATTTATTGGTTTTCGAATAATTTGTGAAATAAAATGAATTCTCGCCAAATTGGTTTGATTTCCATACATACAAAGAAAATGGAACAAAGCATGAAGTTTCTGCTCAACTTCATATCATTACCTCAAGGCTCTACCATGACCAGAAAACGTCAGCGTTTTATTTTGAAAATGTTGAAAATGAAAAAAAATAAGAGTATGATTGATGCAATTGAGAATCATCATCGACAAAGAAGCATGTGGACAAAGGTAAGCTTCCATAATACCATTTACCTCTAAATTATAAAAACAAACTTTCTATCTCAATGTCAGATACGTACAAGCACTTTTTGGGAACACGAAGTCTTAGAAAACAATGATGAGTTTTTTAAACACCATTTTAGAATGAGCCGTGAAACATTCGACATATTGTGCAATGAGCTGAAAAATCTAGAAATGCACGATACCAACTTTAGAAAGTGCATACCTTTGAAAAAAAGAATAGCCATTGCAATATATGCGCTTGGGTCGTCTGCTGAATACAGGACAGTTGCAGCTATCTTTGGCGTTGGCACATCCACAGTAGGCATGATTTTAAAAGATTTTTGTAGAGAAGTTTGGCTTGTTCTAAAACCAAAATACCTTTGTGCCTATCCACTCACAGAACAAACTATAAAAGAAAATGTGAGTGGTTTTGAAAAACTTGGTTTCCCTCAGTGTTTTGGAGCTATTGGTATAGTATAGATTCAAGAATCTCTCAAACCAATGCAAAACGTTGAAGAAGACAAAACAACACGTTGTTGTTGTTTAGTAGTCGTACTGAATGTTTCGTATTGGTTTGGAAGAGTCATTTTTGTACTCTTAATAACTTTTTTTTTATAATTTTCAATTTTACTGAAGATGGGTGCCATATTGAGATCCAAGCCCCAGCTCTGGATTCTGCAGATTACTATAACTATAAGGGATGGCATTCAACTGTATTGCTAGCTGTGGTTGATTATCGGTAAATTCGATTTTTTGCTCTTAGAAAAATAGTCCTAATAATTATTCCTATTCATAGTTACAGATTTCTTTACATAAATGTAGGAGCTCCAGGTCGCTGTAATGATTCCCAAATATACGAAGATTCTTATGTAAGACAACAGCATCGGCAACCTATTCTAAGGGAAATGTCAAAAAATTTATGTGGTGTGGATGTTCCTGTAGTCCTAATTGGAGACTCAGCTTTCAGGTTTTCTGAATCCTTAATGAAACCATTTCCTTTTAGTACCGCAGCTACGGCAGAAGAAAAGAACTTCAACTACTCTCTTTCAAAATGTCGAAGAGTAGTTGAAAACTGTTTTGGACATTTGAAAGCAAGATTTAGAAGAATTGGAAAGGGTCTTGATAACCGTATTGACAACAGTACCTTGATCATAAAAGCATGCTGTGTCTTACATAATTTTATGAATGTCAATAACGATGAAATAAACCTTCAATGGTTGCAGAATTCAAACAATAATCCGCAAAGACAACAACCAGAACATTCAACGCAGATAGACAATTTGAGAAGTTCACCTTCAATCATACGAAATGCCATCAGCATGCATTTAGGTAAGTAAACTTATATGTGCTGTTCGAGCAAAGCTTCATAGCTCCAAAAATACATAAAGGGTATTCACGATCCGATGTAACTGGTGTATCATTGCAAAAGTGTAAAATTCAAAAATGTTCTTGCTCTAAAACAACAACACTGCCTTAAATTTTGCAACAGTTTTGCATTGTGTAAGATGGAAATTTTTTGAAATAATTTTTTGAATTTAATAGAGTTTACGGAATCAGTTAGCAGACATAAATTAGAACTCAGAACCGTCTGAACCATCTCAATGAAGGGAGTAGTTTTGAAATGACAGTGGGTTGTATGTAACACTTTTAAGAATTTCGAATGAAAATCATACAAAATTCTTAATAGTGTTACATACAACCCACCGTCATTTCAAAACTACTCTCTTCATTGAGATGGTTCAGACGGTTCTGAGTTCTAATTTATGTCACCTAAGTGTTTCTTAAAACCATTTTCAATTTAAAGAATGATTTCAAAAAATTCCCATGTAAAAGTGTTAATAAAATTTTTTGATTCTCAAAAAAAAAGTTCGAACAATTTTTAGATGGAAATTTTTTGAAATAATTTTTTGAATTTAATAGAGTTTACGGAATCAGTTAGCAGACATAAATTAAAACTCCGAACCGTTTGAACCATCCAAGTGAAGAGAGTAGTTATGAAATGACGGTGGGTTGTATGTAACACTTTTAAGAATTTTGTATGATTTTCTCTCGAAATTCTTGGAAGTGTTACATAAAAACCACCGTCATTTCAAAACTACTCTCTTCATTGAGATGGTTCAGACGGTTCTGAGTTCTAATTTATGTCACCTAAGTGTTTCTTAAAACCATTTTCAATTTAAAGAATGATTTCAAAAAATTCCCATGTAAAAGTGTTAATAAAATTTTTTGATTCTCAAAAAAAAAGTTCGAACAATTTTTAGATGGAAATTTTTTGAAATAATTTTTTGAATTTAATAGAGTTTACGGAATCAGTTAGCAGACATAAATTAAAACTCCGAACCGTTTGAACCATCCAAGTGAAGAGAGTAGTTATGAAATGACGGTGGGTTGTATGTAACACTTTTAAGAATTTTGTATGATTTTCTCTCGAAATTCTTGGAAGTGTTACATAAAAACCACCGTCATTTCAAAACTACTCTCTTCATTGAGATGGTTCAGACGGTTCTGAGTTCTAATTTATGTCACCTAAGTGTTTCTTACAACCATTTTCAATTTAAAGAATGATTTCGAAAAATTCCCATGTAAAAGTAAAAGGCCGATAGTCCTGTCATCGAAAATGTCCAATGGAGACCCCAGGTTAGAAGAAAATTTTTCAATTTTACACTTTTGCAATGATACAAGACCATAAGTTGCATTGGATCGTGAATACCCGTATTATTTCAAAAAATGTATGTATTGACATTTTTATCAAAACTCTGCTAAAAGCCTTCACAAATCAAAGAATAATTTGTTCAAGTTAATGTGCTTATTTGTAAATAATTTGAAAGAAATAAATCCACCTGTTTTTGCTGGATATCCATTCAACCATGCTTTGAAATTCCCACAGAATGCCTGAAGCGTATTATAAAAACCTACCCTGCCCTACTTCAAATATAAATTGAGTTTCCATTCCAGTAATCTAAAATGTTTCAGAATTAAAAGAGATAATTAGAAAGAAAAATGTATAATCCTATACTGCAGAATTAACTTTTTCTTTCTATTTTATCTAAGCTGAATTTGCAATCATTAGAACAAATAAATAATACCTACAAACCTCGAAAACAAAAACTAATTACACCCACTCAATAACTTTAGCAAAAAAAATATCAAAACATACATTTTAATTTTTTTTCTTTATTTTTGATTTCACTCGAACATTTTGAAAAATTTCTCGTTGAATTTTTTTGTCTCTTCAAGGAAATCTTTAAAAAGAGTTACTTTTTCTTCTTCCAACGCAAAGTTCCTCTCCTCCCATTGCTTGCAATCTCTGATAAACTCATCCATCTGCGGATCACTTTTGTATTCATTATTTTTTCCTTTTTTTTTCTTTTCAGCCCGCGGCCTAGAAGTAGAAGCGATTGGTGAAGTGGATTCCGCAGATGGATTGTCATTGATGTCCAACTGGGATGAGGAATATCTTGACCTGGACCTTGATCTTGACCTCAACTCGTCAGAAGCCGGAATTGCGTCCGTTGAAATGTCATTATCATCTACAAATTAAAATAATATACATATCTGTTAGTTGAAAAACTTGTGCTGCTTTTTTAATTGAATTTATGTATTACCTGAGGGACGGCTATCCTCCATATATAAATGAAGATTATGTATTCGATGTTCTCCGAGAATGGAATGTATCTTCGAATACAAATTCCATTCTGATGGTGATCCACCCGACGGCCCAATCTTCTTTTTTTCACGGCTATTAAAGAATAAAATATATTAGTGAATGTAAATATTCTATCGTTCACCATCAACACGTTTCACTTTCATTCGAAATAAAACTGAAATCTAACCAATTTCAATGAATTTCAATATTATTTCGAGTGAAAGTAAAATATAGATCCTGGCCGATGTAAAATTATTTATGTATGTAGGACGTAGGTATGCACTTACTTATATTTCGTTGTGAGGTTGTGCAGCTTCATCTTTACTTCGTCGGGAGTGTACTCCACTAGCCGACCCTCAAATGCTACCGACATTTCTTTGTAAATGTGGAGATTTTTTCTCGCACCACGCAATCCCGGCTCCTTATCGGCCCATAACTCCAGGAGGAGTTCCTCGTCGGGAATGGACCATAACTTCCTTGGTTTGTTCTTTTTTTTTTGTTCTTTTTTGTTTATTTCTTCTTCCATTTCCTAGAAAGAAAAAGTACAATTATTTACTATGTTTTATGATTGATAAAAAATATTACCTACCAGTTAATTAACCATAACCAATAACCAAATAACAATATGTAGTTTGAAATTAAAACTGTAAATTTTCTCCTGAGTCAGCTGTCAGATTATGTCTGATTGATATTTGAATGTTTTCATTTCATTTCAATGAGCTTTGAATTTTTCATTAGGTAAGTTTGTTTACTTCATCTGTCAATTTCAACTGGTTTTCGAGAGGTTTTATCAAAAACTTGTTGAAAACGAAAACTTGTGGGTTACGAAAAATGTATGGGAAAACTTGTGTTTTCGGTATAGGTTTTCGACGAAAACCTATTTTCTCGCGAAAACCGAGTTTTCGGTTCGATGTAGAAGTACGTTTCCACCAAAAAATAATCCGAGATTTAAGGCAAGTGATTTAAAATAAATAATGAGGTGTTTCCACCAAGAAAAGGAGATTAATTTTCCTTTCGAAAAGAAAAAAAATATGTATTTGTTCACTCATCATCTGTAAGTAATTAGTTTTATTATATTCTTGTACATATTTATTATTTTTGTATACTTACATTTTATTTCGTCTGTGATTTCTTGAAAGTTGTTTATTGTTTTGAATTTGAGTCATATGGAAGTGAGACAGATAGTTTTGTTGACATTTCCATCTGTCAATAAACGAAATTGGCGTTTAAATGGGTCGGTTCAACAATTATTCTCCGAAAAAAAAGTTTGTTTGATTTGACAAACTAATGTTTCCAAGTAGATTTCAATGAGTTTTATTTGAAATCTTCATTTAAGGAGATTCAAATTTGTATGGTAATTCTTCGAGATTTCAAGGAGATTTGTGACAAATCTAGCTAAATCTCGGTTTAGTGTCCGGTGGAAACGTAGTATTAGTGTTTTACGTGTAAAATAACAGCTTATCAAAAACAGCTGAGATGCCAAAAAAGGAATCCAAAGCTATCTAAGAATTTCTGGGGTATGTAGGTATCTGACAGAACAGCTGATTCAACACATGAAAATTGATTTCAGCTTTTTGTATTTGTTGGTAAACAAAATGATACAAAATGTTAGTTGAAGTTGTATTTGAGGATGTTCTGTACATAATAGACGATGAAGAAGCTATTTGCCTCCGAATTTTAGAAGGTAATTATGATCAATTTTTATGTTTTATCTTACGACAATTTTGACTTCGAACCTTAAATGTTTCTCTGCTTTTTGTGAACAGCTGAAAGTTGTTTTTATTTTTTGACAACTATCTCAATACAGCTATCCAACTCGTTCAACAAGGTATATCTAAAAATCTACCTATCCAAGATACCCTATCCAACACGAGATTGAACGCATTACGCATCCAATTTATATGATTTTGATTTCTCAGGTATTTCTCTATCGCACAATTAAAAGAGGAAGCAAAAATGCTAAAATAATTTCATTAATAGTGAATTAAACACATGCCAAATGTAATAGCCAAAGCTAGTCAACTGCCCCGCAATCAAAATAGAGTAATTGAGTTGAATTGACTTATAACATTTACATTGGGCAGGTTCAGCTGCCAAAAAATTACCTTCCAATTAAGGCAACTTTAATGGAAAGTTGACTGGAAAGTTAGTCAAGAAAAATCTCCCTAACTATCAAGTCAAGTCAAATTATGTCAAAATGACAATTGATCATGTTTTTTCATTCAACTGAAAGCTGAACTTTATTACTCTATGATTTATTTATTTTCTGCACAACTTCATTTAATGCTTTCTGTAAAAAGGTTTCTTGTAAATTCGGAAAAGAAATAAGTTATATTTATTTACAATACAAAATACAAATCTAGGTGGACTTGTAGCTTGCCTGAGGAGTGTTTTGTAGACAAAAATAATGTTAGTACTTTTTGTACTATGAACTTAAAGTAGTGGCTTGAATAAATCATAATTCTATTAATTTTTTAATGAAAAACAAAACTAAGCATAAATCAAGTGACAACAACTATCAAGAATATCAACTCCGAAAAAGGTATAGTCAGATTGAAAACAACAAATAGAAACCGTTATAAGAATGTAACCTAGAAAAAGTATTATGTATTTGATTAAAACTCCAGTACTTACATTAGGACGCTTCACCAATCTATTGAACTACAATTTAGAATCCATAAATTAAAACAAGTTTTGCAATGATTTTTTATTTTTATTTTGTAAAAGCGCTACATAAATGTCTACATACAATAACTATAATTTAAAATTTTGTCTATTCCTTTTTTTTTTAAATTTTTATTTTTATTTAAATTTATCTTTAACACCGATTTTAAATTTGTATTTAAAACAATTTCCAACCATCATCGTTTGATTTTATTTTAAGTATGTAGATTATTTCTTAAAAATAATATTGCGTTGCAAGTGTTTATTTACTACACATTTAATTTTTCAATCACTTTGCATTTATCTAGTCAAATTTTTAATTATAATAATTTTTCCAACATAATTAATTTATTTCTATTTTTCTTGATTAAAAACTAATAAATTGCTTATGAAAAACCCAAAGAAAATTCATCCTGTTTCTAAGGTTTTACAAAGTATTATGATTGAATCTAAATATTATAATATTCATAAACTGATTAAAATAAAAGGCACAAAATTTAGCTTATTTAGTTTGTCGTATAACGTTTGTTTATATTTCAAAATATTGCAATTATTTTCAAATTAATATTGTTTTTTTTTTTATTTAAAAACAAAAAATATATTTAAGTCCCATTTTTGTTTTAAATACATAGTAGTTTATTAAAATTTTTGTGGACAGTTTTATTAACTTTTCATTTTTTCAGATAAGAAATATCATTATTTTATATAGTTAACTATATGTACAGGTAGGGAATATTAATTTATTGTAAGTACAACGTATGTATGTATGATACAAAATCGAATTTTCACGAATCCGAATTTTAAGGTTGATAGGTTTGTACTTTAACGGTGAGTTGAATTTTGTCATGTAAATAACTTGCATACATTTCTTTCCTTCAGGTCAAAGCGATATATCAGTAACATTATGACTGCAATAAAATATACAATCGGTTAGGTAGGAGTGATGAAAAATTGGGCGCCATGTACAAATTCAAAATATATTTTCTATTTTTACTGAAATTTCTTATAAAAGTTATGTTTTTGTATAATTTGCTTTTATTAATTTGTTGTTTTGAATCCGTTTTATAAATGACAAGAAAGAAATTGAAGCAATTTATTATCATTTCGATTTCAAATTTAAATAAGAATAATACAAACTATTTAAGCAAAAAAAAAGTAATCCACTCGAAGTCAAATCAGACGTTCAAAACAAAATAGCTTTTAAAACGATTACCGATTCAGGTAAAAATGAAAAAGTTGTATCTAATATTTGTCTCCTTTCTTTTAAGATGTTGGATTATTTACATGAATCAAGTCATAATTAGTAACACACTTTGAGAAAATATAAAGATACTAAATAATTTAACACAAACTCATTCAAACATATGAATTGATCCATCAAGTGATATTTTAAGTTTGAAATACTATCAACGGTTTTTCAAACTAATTTATTCCTTTAAATGAATTTGCACATGCAACATTATTCAATCTTTTGAAGAAAACAAATTTGTACTTTTCCGAATGTCTTACGAAAGCGTTACAATTATAATACGGCTTTCGAATTGCTAAATTAAATGTGAAATTGCGTTCAATATTTTCGAGGTCCCCTTGAAACTTAGTTATGTAGTTTTCCCAACCGATAAATTGGTAACTACTGTAAATTTGTATTAAAATTCATTAACGTTTAAAGTTATCAGCTAGATTCTCAAAATCGACTAAAATTGTTTTAAGGGTTCTATAATTCGGTCGAATTCATTGTGATAATTTGTATAATTTCTTATGTTTATATTTGATTTGTGCTTTTTAATAAAATAAATATAGAATATTAGTGTTATTTTATTTGCACTTTTTTGATGCACATTTGCGGTTCTTTGCGATAAGCAGTTTGCAAATATCGGTTAAGAAAGACTCTGGTGTCGAAGTATAGTTGCTGAATGTGTTTTAACAGAACGTTGTTTTTAGAACAGAGAAGACATTTGGTGTGTTGAAAAATCTTTCTTTCGACTACAGAGTAGAAGCTGTTACTTCTCACGAACCAAGTGCATTACATAAAGAAGTTAAAGTTTAATTCCCTTAAGTGAGAATACTACTGTTTTTTAACGATTTTCTCTTGTCGAGTTCAAATCACACAAACTTACTCTGGTCGAATTCAAATCACTTGAAAATCGCAAATATCGAAATGTAGAACACGAAAATTCACTTCGTTTTGAGTTCGAAAAAAAAAATGAAATCGAAACCGAGTAAAAGTGAATTTCAGAACTCCAATTTAAATTTCGAATTGATTTCAATTTTATTTCCATTGAAATTTAGAACCTAGCTGTATATCTTAATGATTTATTGAATATTTTGTCAGCCATTGGAATAATTTCGGTGAAAAGTATTGATATCGAGAAGAGTGGTTCATATCAATCCTAAGTAAAATAAATATTTAGAAAAAACATCAAAACTAAAAATAGAAATGAAACAAATAATAAAATTTAAATGATTATAAAATTAAGTTTATTATTTTTTCTTTTGATTTTTGCTCAAAAAAACAAAAATTATTTCGACTCCATGAATAAAAAATCATACGACTCTATTTTAACTTAAATCTATTTTGTTTTTTTTTTTAATATTTCAATAAACTTAATTTGAGGTAGACTTATTAAAATATTAAATTTAAACATAATATTTTATGTAGTTACAAAATTATATTATATAATTAAAACAAAACTCAAAAAATTAAATTAAATCTCAAATAATATGTAAAGCGTTAAATAATAATAATAAAAAAAAGACTTAAAACACATAAATAATCCTATTTTCTTTCTTAAATCTTAAAAAAAAATTAAAAATAAAATAAAGTAAAATTGCATTCCTTAACTTGCATATCTGAGGATAATGAGGTATTCATTTGTCATTTAGTAATTAATGTTATATATTTTTACGCAAACGAAGTTATGCAAAACTAAGTTTATGATTATTTTTGTTTTGTTTTTTGAGATGAGTGATATTACATACATATTTTATTATAGCTTACATTTAAATATTTTATTCATGAACAATACATGAACTTTATTTTATACAAAAGAAAAATATACATTATAAATATAATATTTCTATTTATTGGCAAGATTTTATTTATTTTGTATTGCTTGTAAACAGGACAGGAGGTTGTAGATTGTATTCTTACAATTTTATTTTTAACGCATAATTATTATATCACTTGTGAGATTGATTTTTATTTTAAAATGAATACACTTTAAAATAGAAATGCATAGTTACAGTATGAGGCAGTTCTTAAATTTGTGTGTTTGTTAAGTGTTTTCTTTGCTATTTTTGAGGTAGAGTTTTGGTGAGTTTTTATTTTATTTAAATATTGCGGCTATTTTAATAATAAAAGCACATTTCTTATATGTTTGATATGGAATGTCAGATAACCTGAGAATTGTTTGTTGAATGGTACTTTATTTTATATTTGTTTTAATTAACGTCTTACTGTTTAGTTTAAAAAAAATGAATTCTGGTAAATTAAAGTACAAAATAAATAGATACAACTATTCAAGCATGTTTTTTTTGATTAATTTGAAGTTAAACAATAACTATATTAAAGTTTTAAATGGCACTATTTTCTCGCATTATCTTGATTTTTGTTTTGTTTTAAATAAAAATGTTAGGTACTCAAAAACATGCTGATCAATTGCAAGAAAAGGCATTACTTTGTTTTATAAAATTGATCATTAGTAAATATATCCTTATTTTTATTGAGCCTAACATTGTTTCTATTGCGATATATTTATGTACTGTACCTATGTATATTAGATATATTTATATAATTTTATTGAAGGTACTGACTTTCTATACAAAAATAAATGAAATTAATTTATATGGACAAAAATATTATACTTTTCTATTGCTTAATTTGTATTAACTATTTGTTTTACTAATAGCTCCTAATATGCTCTCTGTTTTAATAACAAAAGAAAAAAACAAAATTTTTAATTATATTTATTATGAATGGCACATTTGAATATTATAAAAAAATTGTTTACATTCACGTTACCCATTTAGATTTAGATTTAGATTTGATTTTGTTTTTATATTTATAATTAATATGTTTGTACACTGTAAATAATGTCAATATTAAAACTAAAAAATAATATGTTTTTAAAGCAATATCTACATTTTTTTCAGAATACCACTGAATTTAAATTTTGTTTTTTAAATTTCTTTTATAAATAAATTGCGATTATTTTATTTTCTTTTTTTTGCTTTTTTATGTTGCCATCTACGATGAATTAAGTAATATTTTCTTTACGATTGTAAATTTAAATCTAAGTATAATATATACAAAGGTGAGTTATTTTATTCTAAAAAATGTTCTTAAAATTTAATTAAAGAAATTTAATTCCATTTCTTTTTGTTTGTTTTCCATTAATGTTTTGTTTGTTTTTAGTAAATCGTATTTAGTGATGCGTATACTCTGATTAATTAATTTATTTACTCCAAAAAATATATTTTTGTTTGTGGTATACATCGGTAAGGCTTCTCGTTTTCATGTTGGTATATATGTAATGTATGCATGCATTTGTTGCTATAAATAAATATTTTCTTTATTTTCAAACAAAAATTTAAAATCTAAAATAACGCATCAAAAATTTTCAAAAATTTGTTTTTTCTCAAATAATATATGTAATCTTGTTATATATGTATATGTAAGTCGTATATAAAAAATCATTCTTAAACTATCTAAATATATACGCTGCTTGCATATACTATGTCTATGTGTTGTGAACACCTTCATCTTCTGAGTAATTATCATCGGCATCGGAAACACCGCCATCGTTATTGCTCCCAGATTGATTATTATCTAATCCTAGATCCATTGGTTCGGATGAGTCACGACGAATGTCGGTGCCCATTGGCCCATTGGAGGTGGGTATACTTAAGTGATTGCCTGAATTACTTGGAGAATGATGACGCATTGCAGGTTCAATAGTTAGGTCATTATTTCCTCCAAGCGAATTACAGCCACCTGAGTTATGCAAATTATTCTGGACCAGTCGTGATACTTCACTGTTTTGGGCAAGTTTGGCGAGATCAAAATGCGGTGGTAATATTCCGGATGGTAGTTTGTCCAATCCATGTCCTAAAGCGTTGAACTGTGCCATTTTGGCGGCATGTAGAGCTGCTGCTGCATGCTCTTGTGTCATTCCCATGCCTGTAAAATAAAACAAAAATAAATTATTATCTTATTTCATTAGTTTCAACCATAACTTACCAAATGTATTTTCAGTTATAAACTGTAAATACGTATCCAACAACGACTGTCCGGCAGCCGTACTTGTTGGAGTAAGTGGATTTCCCATCAAGTCCTTTGAATCATTTGAATTCTTCTGATTTAAGGATTCATTTCTGATGCGGGTTATAGTTGTGTTCGTGTGTCCGAAATTGCTTAACAAACTTTCATGATAACGATTGATATCGTTATTATTATTGCCATAGCCACTGCTAGTTGTTAAATCTTCTGGATCATCATCTTCGTCGTCACCGGCATTTCGTAAATCTAATTTTGAACCACCTCTTTGTGCACCACTTGTTGGTGAGGCTCGAGCACGCAGCTCAGCCGCTGAAATTTTCACACCTGCTTTGGCCAATAGTCTCGATGCTAGTTCTGGATCAAATGCACTTGGCATTGGCAGAACTGGAAGGTCTTTTGTAGAGATACCCCGATGCTGACGTGACATATGCGAATGGAGTGAGTTTCTTGATTTAGCAACTGTTCCGCATAGGACACAGCGATAGCCAGGGCATACAGTATGCTTATCTTCCAAATGAGTACGTAGGGTATGGGCGGATCGGTAGATTTTGCCACATTTCGGGCATGGACGGGGGTCGGTTGCTCGGACGCGCATTTCAAGTGATCGACGAGAGACTGTAAAAGAGAAGACAAACAAACATTTTAATTAGTGCATGATTCTTTTGATTATATTAAATAATTATTATAAAGTTAAAACAGATAAGGGTATGATATTTGAAATTGACAAATAGTTTCGATCATCAAATTTTGTTGAGTAAGTTTTTAAACAATTAATGTTTTTTATCGTCAAAAATAGTAAAATTAATGTAAAGTGATTATGAAATATTGAATATCGACAACGAATCATCAATTTCAAATAAAAACCTCTTTAATTTGATTAGATCAATCAAAGAAAACAATTTATCGAAGAAGTTATTTTTTTAAAAATATATTTGCCATCTTTTTGTGGTATGGTTTCTTTGGTACATGCTCTTTTGTCTCAGTTTTCCAGAAGAATTACATTTTATTTTTGTTTCTTGACTAACAAAAATTTAAACTTAAAATTTAATTTATGTAAATTAAAAAGATTCAATTAAAATTATATCACTGAGTTTTATTTATATAAATACTATTTGTATTATTTTTTGTTTGTTGTTTTCGAGACTTTTGATACTAAAAAAAGTTTTATTTAATTATAACCATTTGGTAGTTTGTTCTTTTATTAGAGTTTAATTAATAGGAACCTTGATTACGTATGCGTAACATTCTTTTTTTATTTTAAAGGATACTGTTTGTTGTTTCAACATAAAGCTTTTTGAAAATTAACCTATGAAAAAAATAAATAAAATGTATTTGTATATAAATACATAATAAACAATTTAAGTTCAATTATTTATTCGGACTTAATTAAATTAATTATAAATTGTCATGTTAATTTTTGAAGAGAGAAGGTATAAATAAATTTTGCCTGGATATGAATAAGTTAATATTTTTTTTTTAACAGTAATTTCAGTTTATGAAGTAGGCAAAGGTTTTTGAAAAAGGCCATAAAAGCATCAATTTAGTTTCTTATAACCCAAACTGTTGTTTAATTTTCGAAGTGACCTAGTAAACGGTGTTTTTTTTAGACGTGTGGTTATCATGAAGAAATAAAACGCTTATAATTTGATCTTATGGCCAAAAGTTGAGCTTAATTATAAAGATAAGGGTCTTCCATTATGTTTAAGAAATGATTGGCGGCAAGTCGCTACCGAAGAAATAACGTGACCAATATTAGGCAGTTTCAGACAACATAAGGGACTTCATTTGCAGTCAACTGCGTTCTTTGAACATACATATATTTTGACCAAGGCAACTAGTGTCATAAGCTTCCAACTCGGAACTTAACTTCACTAACCTCTACTTTCACTTGGTCGTGCAAAAACTATCAAAAACATAGTTGTCTACAAAACACTCCTTAGGCAAGCTACAATTACATTTCGACCTGTATTTTGTTTAAAAACAAATATTACTTATTCCTTTTTTAACTTGACAATCAAATTTTTTACATAAAACATCGAATAGAATTGTGTAGAAAATAAATAAACCACATAATAATAAAGTTTAGCTTTCAGTTGAAATAAAAAAACATGATAAGGTGTCATGTTGACATAATTAGACTTGCCTTGATAGTTAAGGAGATTTTTTCGACTAACTTTCCGGTCAACTTTCTAATAAAGTTGCCTTAATTTGAAGGCAATTTTTTGGCAGCTGGTCAATCAGATACTAGAAACTTGCCTTACTTTCAAGTCCCTTATGTCGTCTGAACCTGCCCATTCTCTTCCAAGGCATAAATCGCCTCGGGCGGCCTATCTATACAGTGATGTTAAATCGCAAGATCTTGAAGGCCACGCCACAGGCCCATGCCCATGCGAGATATTGCGCTAAGGCAAAAGTTTCCTTCAATAAACTGGTTGTTTCGTTGGTTGTATAGCGCGAACCATACACAAGTCTAATCGTTATAAAATGGGCAAATGACAGCTGTCAAAGAGACCAACACCGAAAAAAGTATTGCCAGATTAAAAAACACCCGTTCGATGTTTTAGTTATGACTGTGTAAAGATGGTACTTTGAAACTTACATAGACATCGATTTCTTAAGTTATTCTCTAAAAACCTTTTTTCTTTTATTAGTTAGTTATTAGTTTTTGACCGATTCTAGAAATTTTAACACTTTTGAAAAAATGTTGAGTATACATTTTTT
Organism: Eupeodes luniger; assembly: GCA_951509635.1. NCBI lineage: Eukaryota > Metazoa > Arthropoda > Insecta > Diptera > Syrphidae > Eupeodes > Eupeodes luniger. Next base: position 48,981,423 of record OX608075.1, on the reverse strand, counting down.
GGAACAACCTTAAAGTCTAAGTTCAATTTTAATTGATTAAACACAAAACATTAAAGGCTGTTTTTGAAAAAAGTTTTGAATTCGTTTCTTAATTAATTAATTTTGATCCATGTAAAGACAGAAGCCTTATAAATTGACGTTTTTCATGTTTCTAATACTCCTCAACAGTATGAGTCTTCACCTTCGAAGTAAATCACAAAATGAACCATTTCAATATTGTTAATTAACAAAGGACCTTAAGGACAAAAAATTATCATTTTCCAGGCATAAATTATAGTTATTTTTTGAATGGTCCGATATTTAAAAAACAAAATTGGCAAAGCTATCCTTATAAGACATTGTTTAAGAATTAATTTTCTTTCAGTCGTAAAACAAAATAGTATTTCTTTCAAAGATTCATTAAAAAATGAAAAATTCATTTAAATCTTACATATCAAAAAATTGAGCTCCTTAAAAAGTTCTACTTAATATTTTTGTTTATAATATATTCATGTTTACAATTTCGTCATTATTTTCTTTTTCTCTAAAATTACTAGTATGCAGGCACATTCTATTTTGTTTCTGTTTTTATTTTTATTTCTTGTTTATTATATATAAATTAAATTACTATATTTAATTTTTTGTTTTTTAAATTTTTATATTCTACAGTTTGTTTTATCTACAATTATTTTAATACTGTTTATTTCTTATAATATACATAGTTTCATCTTTGTTTTGTAGTTTTGATTTTATATTTGTTTTTATTACACTTTTTTAAAAGTTCAATAATTTAAATATACATTTAAACATGTATTTTAGGATAATCTTACAAACTAATAGGATATTTTTCTTCTTTTTTCATATATATATATATATGTATATATATATTTTTTAAGAATGTTACAATAGTTTTATTTTTCTGTATCTACAATACAATAAACTAAATAGTTTTTTTCTGTTTTATTTAATAGGAACATAACAATTCATTTTTATAGGACTTTAATATTTTTTGTTTTTTGATTTAATCAAAGCTAGTTGCAAAAAGAAAATAAATATTATTTCGTATGAAATTCTAAAAAAATGCATTAGAAAAAACGGGATAATAGAAATGAGAAGACAATGTCATTTGATAAATAAAAATATTGCCCCTTAAAATAATGTAACTTTAAAATATAGGGTTTTGCAATGAGAGATTTTACTTTGATATTAAAAATGAGTATTTTTTGAGGGAAATCAATGGATGTTTATTTTAATATATAAAAAGGAATGCCACCATGTTCTTTTTTAGGAAATTTTCCAAAACCAATTTAGCTTCTTTATATATAAGACAACTTTAAAATATGTTCAAAAAGAAAAAAAAATCTAAAGGTGTTAAATCACAAGATCTTGGTTTCCAACCGAGTTGGGAAATAATGATTAATTTTCGTAACTAATTTCAACTTACATTTCAATAACAAGTTATGTATAAGTAATTGAGCTTTCTTCCATTTCAATTACAACTAATTGTAATTGTTAAAATGTATATTTCAACTATTTGTAATTGTTATTTAAAAAAGGCACTTACTAATAACATGTAATTGAAAATTGAAGTAGGTTTATTCAAATTATTGATGGAAAGCACTTTTAAATTACAGTCAAGGTAATTGATTCTCTTATATATATGTATATTAATTCAAAACAACACTCATAAAAAACTTAGAGTTTCAGGAAATTGTTTTGTGATATCGCGTAAAATATAATTGACGAAAATTATATTTAATTACATTTGTCTGTAATCTTTACTGGAAAAAGTAATTATTATTGATATTTTAATTATTGATTTTGTTTTCAATTATATTTATGTACATAATCAAATTGTAAGTAATTGAAACTTTTCAATTACATGTTATTAGTAATTTGAATTCTGCAATTACATTTTTAATTTACCATAACTTTAAGTGGTAATTAATTGTTTGTATTATAATTTTCTCCCAACTCTGGTTTTCAATTGTGATTACATTTTTAAGAAATAGCTAATATGGTCAGAAAGCTTTTCTTGCAACATTGCAATTGTTTCGTTGTGCATTTTCGTATTGAATTTTAACAATTTCAATGGGCTGTTAGAGCATGTATCGTTCAAGTGTTAAAAGATGCCAAGTATCAAAAGTGGCTTCTGCTCAAATAGCGGGTAGTGAATTGTTGTAGTGAATTTTAATGAGCTCTTAAAGCATGTATCGTCTAATTTTTATCAATGACGTAGGTTTTACTTTTCAAGTGTCAAAATATGATAAGTGTCAAAAGTGGCATCTACTCAAATAGCGGATAGTGCATTTTTGTAGTGAATTTTTGAAACACGAATCGTTCCATTTTCAGCAATGACGGGCTATTCAAAACAAACTGTTATTAAAAAAACACTATATATTTAATGTGTAAAAGCTAAACATTAAACGAATATGTTAAATGAAATTAATTAATGACACGATAGCTTAAGAACAACCAGGAGATATTTCATGATTCCCTATCGAATTTCAGTGCATAAGAAGGAAGCCTCTTGAATATCACACGAGATTAAATTGACATTTTGATAAGGCTTTAAATGGCAAATAGCCATGAAATTTTATAAAAGATTATGCTTGTGATCAATTGTTACGGTTTTGGAAAATAGTGCAGGTACTGTTACTAAAAGGATTTTAATTTCCTCATTTTATTCGGTCTAAAGTAAGCTTAGTCAATATTTATAATTCAGCTACAATCTTAATTTCTTTCCTCGCAAAGTTGTATGAATTAACTTATCAATTGCACTGTATTTATAGTTTTACCCCTTTTTTAAAGCTTTTTTTTTGTGAATTTTCGGAACCTTTCTTTGTGTTTATGCATCGCCCGTTGTTCAAAATCAAAACAAAATTATATTCAATATAAATAAATTGAATTTTGATTCACGTCACGAAAAATTAGGAACACGAAAAGTAGTAGTAAAAGTTATAAATTACAGTCATGACATTGCCCAAACATATCTTCTATTTTAACCTACAATGGTCAACTAGCCGCACTCACAATTTCATTTAAAGTCCGGTATTCCAGAAAACGGACCACCGGACGAGCGCATAGCTTTCATTTTGGCCCACTGCAACGTGTGCTTTATTCTCATATGATTGCGCACCGAATTGGGATGGGCAAACCTACGCCCACATTCAATAACAGGACAAACAGGACTGTCGCGTGGATAGTGCCGATCTAAATGCTGTCTAAATACCCTCTGCTCCAATGGAGTCTCACACAATGGACAAGGAAGCAGATAATTACTACTGGCGGCTGCTGTTGCTGTTGTTGATGCGGCAGCTGCGGCTGCAGCAGCTGCAGCAGCTGCTGTTGTATTTTGAAGAATTTCAGGAAAATCTCTCGATCGACTTAGAGCTATGGTTCTGGCCATAAAAAGATTCGCTGTAAGTTGCTGCTGATGAGATTGTATCTCGTCTATTTGTAGCTGGCTTAGGTTGCGTTTATTGTCTTGTTGATGATGATGATGCCGTTGCATAAATTGTTGTTGTTGATGATGCTGTTGTTGTTGGCGTTGATTATTTTGTTGTTGATGCTGCTGATGGTGATGGTGGTGTTGCACCAACGAATGGAACAATGATGGATCAGTGCTCTGAGTATTATTGTTATTATTATTGTTATTGTGTTTAACAGTCAAGGACATTGCCGACGATGATGAATCATTAGAATACTCATTAGAGGAATTTTCCGGTGACGAAGATCGAAGAGCTTGTGGAAGTGATTTCGGACGATTTAAATGTGCTTCCTTATCGATGTTATTTTCGACACCATTGCATTCGGATTTGGGAATATCATTGGAATGTACATCCGCTGCTGATGGTGAAGATGATGAAAAATTTTTAAGATTTTGCTCATCTGTTGTTGGGTAATTGTCAACGAGCTCCTCCTTGACATTGGCCATTAATCCGTATTTGTTTTGAATATCTGCAAACCGTTAGACAGCAAGGGATCGCAGTGTTAGAAACACATTCATTTTATAGTGAACATTTTATTAATTTTGTTTTTGTTTTGTTTAGAGAATGAGCTGATTTTATAATATGTAGGTTGATATGTAATGTGAGATATATAGGTAATATATTTATAGATAAGTAGATTATGTATTATGTATTCTAGGTATGTTGTTTATTATTATTGTTTTTTTTTAATCTAAAAGTTCATTCAGCAGTCACGCATTCGAGCACTATCCGACCCTGATCTAATTTAGTTTTATTTTTCTTGTTTTAATGTTGAAGATGACACAAAATTGCTGCAATCATCAACAAAATCTCAACAACCAACAACAACAGAACTGAATTTTTATTTTATTTTTTTTTGTAATTTTTGTACGTGTATTTTTTCACTCACATTTATTTTTTTTTTAAATATTTTTAAGACTTACAATTTGTTAAATTTTTTATATTTTTTGTCAGTATCCATTGCCAATTTTTTGTTTCTTATTATGTAATAATAATTTTTAAATAAGCCAATTTTTGTTTTTTATTATTATTATTCAGTTCTTATCGTTTTATTAAAAAAATATTAATTTTTCGCCAATTGTACAATAAGATTATAAGATTTATTTTTAATTTAATTTTATACAAAAATTTGGAAAACAAAAGTATAGTTTTTTTTTTAAGAGATCACGGCCGTTATTTAAATTATGAGTAATTTAATTGAATGTTTCTTTTTTTTTATATGTATTATTATAATAGTGCAAATTAAACTTTAATTGAATAAAATGCATTTAACCAATTTCTATATAAATAGTGCAAATTATAAATACAATTTTAATAATAAAATTGTATGGCATCCTTTTATTGACCTAAATAAGGGTTAGAGGGAAGATGAAAAAGTTTATCTACTTTAAATAACATTTCCAACAAAAAGAAAAAAATTGAATCCCACCAATTTTTTGAAAGCCTTAGGGTAATGCTTAAGAGTTTATTTGTAAGCTCCAGAAAACCACTGCGGGACCTTACATATAGGCTTTTAAAAAAATGTTTATGGTTATGCCAAAAAGAACTCTTGACAGAATTTTGCCTATTTTTTTAATTGTATGTTATAAGCATGGTTTACGGATTCGACTCCAACGACCTCAAAATGGATAACCATAAACTTATGTGAAAACCAACATGGGTTTGTTGAAAAAATATCTATAATTAATAATTCATTACAATTCTCTACTTTTAGTTTTAATGCATTAAAAAAAAAACACTTTCAGTCCATTGCATCTTTACAAACTTTAGGAATTCATTTGACAAATTAATAATGAAATTCTTCTTAAAAAATTGAGTAAAATTAGACAGTTTCGTTATGTGGATTTTTTCATATCTTAAAGATAGATTTTCATAACGTCATGTTCAGAAGTAAACCTTCATCTCAGTTTAAAGTAAATTCTGGTGTACCAAAAGGGAGCCACCTCGATCCATTGCTGTTTATTTATTTATAATTGATTTGTCTTCTATTTTAAATAATTCTATATCGGTGTTCTTTGCAGATGATGATAACATTTATTTGATCATTTTAATTTTGTTTGTTCTATAAGTAATTGAAATTACGTCAGTTTTATGTTTAGATTTTAATACAGTGATGCACAAAATAATAGAAACGATTAAAAAATTAGCCAACATTCTTAAATATCATCTCCGTGTATTTTGGATCGAATTTAGTGTTTCTTGATCGTCTGTTTAGAAAAACAAAAACAATTGTGTTTAGATAAGTTGAAAACAATCCTGACATACGATCAAGGAACTTTAAGTTCAATCACAAATACAAGGAGATGAAAGTTAAGGATTTTGGTGGAAGCTATGGCAATTTTTTGAATTAAATGAAAAATATGTGCTGTGGACTGATTTTGGACTCTAAGCATTGAAATGATACCTTTTGGCGAAGAGGACATGCCAATTAATTTTGATTCACGAAAGATAATGAACCGAAGCACTCATAGAAAGAAACTAATCTCCATAACAAAATATACTTAATGGAAGGCCCATCAAAATCATTTGATTTTAAAATAATAAAATATTTCTGGGGTGAACTTCGTACTATAATCATATTTATTTTTTTGTATATGTATGATCAAAATACCAGAAATGTGCCAAAAAGTATTTAAAAATGGTCCCGATCACATGTTATTTGAATGATTTTTGATATTTTCTCACTTAAAATGGTTAAATACAAAACTTAAAGATGAAATAAAATGCTCATCAAAAATGTATCGCTTTATTGTGTTTCATTTAGCTTTACTTTCGAAAACGAAAAGTAAATGACCCTCTTTATTTTCGAATGTCTTTCAAACATACCACATAAATTCAATACTATAATTCAATGTTTTCAACTATAATGTAACCTCTTTTTATAGTCGTATACCTTGTATACCATTAGTCGGTAAAAATTATTATTATTAATCAATTTACGAAACTTCTAGCTTTTATTTTTTGTGGTCTAAGCAAAGGTGTGAGCAAGGGAAGAATAGAAGGTATGTAATTCAAGAAATATTCATCAGCCTAAATTTTAGTTTTTAACATCTATGAACATCAATATTAGCGTATTTCAATACAAAACACACCCCATTCAATAGATTTATTATCATTTATTTTTGTTTTTCATTTCATTTAGCTTGTTTGAATATCGAAGGAAACCTTTGGAAGCACACCCAAAATATTTCTAGAATTCGATAACCAATAGCAATAATAACAATATATGTAGATAGGTACACAATCCTATATGCATTTAGGGTATATTTGTCTTAAAGTGATTTATAGCAAATCTACATGTCATTATATAGTTTTCTTTTGATAGTTTTATACCACCTTTTCGACGAGCGACGCAAAGAAGATGGTCCTTGTACAATGTACAATCTATAGATTCTATAGCCCCAAGGAGGAGTATTAGAAAGAGGGTAAGAAAAAGAAGCATACCATTTTTCCTACTAGATATGTAGTAGGTGCTGTTAACAGTCATACAGCACGCGATAATAACATTCAATAGTAATTCAGGAATGTCTTACTATTGTTATGTGTGCATGCAGATTCAGATTGCGTTAAGGGAGTACCTATAGCTAATACCTATATAGCAGAACAGAGAGAATTAGTTATACTTTATACCCCTCTTAAGTTAAAGGCAAAAGCCAACCCTTTTTATTATTGGCATTACCTTGTCATTTGCTAAACATAATGATAGTTGGGGGTGAGTAAGATTGGTAACAACTATTTTATTTCATTTTCTTCTGCCACAATAATGATGATAATGGTTAATAGTAATATGTTTTTCGACCTCGTATATATTCATATCGCAATATTTTATATAAAATTTCATGTCATGCTTTAACCGCTCCGCGTTGTTTTTATGATAATCTCTTTTCCTTTATTGTTTGTTGTACATATTGTATATTTTTTGGGCTTGAGATATTTAGTTAGGGTTAACCCTTCATATTTTGTTCTTGTACTTAACATTACAAAGGTGAATAAAATTCCATTCAATGAATAATTAGAATTTGTTTTGAATTTCTTTTGTCATTCAAACCATGAAGTAAATGCAGTTTTCTACTACTGCAAGTAAGAAGATATTTTATTGTAGGTATAAATAAAAGTAACCCTTGGAAAACACATTGACATCACGGATTTGTAACCCTTAGCAGGATAAGCTTTATGTACGTAAAGGAAAGATTTTTGTTAGTTATCGTGTCATTATTTTTTCGTTGTTATATGAAGGCAACAACAATGGCAAAAAAAAGATGAAATTGTGTCAATTATTGCTGGTAAAATCAATGTTCATGTGTTGAAGGTGCTGTGAAATAAGGCCAACTTTAACAAATTGACAATCCATACTGTTGAAAGTTGAATATAACCAATTTGGCTTTATTTCACTATATGTTTAAGTGTTATAAGACCAACTGTTGGAAATCGGCTTTATTACCCTTTGCAAAAGTGAAATAAGGCCAAATTTAAAGAATTGGCTTTATTTCACGGTACCTTTGCTGAAATAATTCTGCTATTGAAATTACGTACATACATGTATTTCTTCAACCAAGTAGTGCTTTGAGTATTTGAATTTCGTCTTCGATAAAAAGTATTTCGGTTAAGCCTAGTGACTTAATAATCCCTGAGTGCGAGTAATGTCAAGAATGGAAGGGGCTTACAATTTATATGCCGAACCACACGGCTAGTTTGAGAAGCACTTTTCAATGAAATGAATTATTTTTGGGGATTCGTCAATTCCTCAAAATGCAGAATACCTGGTAAAACAAAATTTAGGTGGCACAGGTGGGTTCTGGAATTACTGGTTACGAACAGCCTTATAACGATTAAACACAGTGAGAGCAATTAGTTTTGAATGTCTGCACATCGCAATAAGTGGGAAATATTGAGCATGGTTAAGGATTCTACATTCGTGTAGTGCGGCTAAAGAAATAATTTCAGTACTTAAAAGTGTGCCCAAAATTGGGCTCAAGGGTAAAGTGATGAGCATTCCTAGAAGTTTTGGTATTACTGTTGAATTGTTCAAAGGGGGGGGGGGGGTGGAACTGGCTATTTCACTAGATTATTTATAAAAATAACGATACAATCATGATAGGCATGAGACTTTGCGGCGGTGTTCAAGAGTAGCAAGTGTCTCAGGAAGAAAACGGTCGCGTATATCTTTTTTAGAGCTCTTTTTTCAATTCTGCCGAAAAGACTTTAGTAGGTTATTTGGGCACTACCTCAAATATGAGAATTTAACTCGAGTTTTGGACTAATAAAACCTTTATAAATTAAAGCCAGATCAGAGGGGGTACAAAATTCTTGCATCGTCGGAGAAAACCTAAAAACCTAAACACTTAGGAGCATTTTTGGCGATGTCAAATATGTGATCATTCCACAACAAGTGGTTTGTGATGCCCATAACTAGAGTTAAAATCTGTCAGTCTCCTCGACGTACATATGGATAGTGGCATTGGCGGAGGGTTACGCTTTTGCAACAGTAGACCGCATTCAGTTTTCAAAGCATTAAATTCTACTAGGTTTTTCTTTGCCCATTTGACAATGCTGTCAAGATCAGAATTTAATGAGCTTATTAAAATATTAAAACTAAATATGAAAAGCTAAGGGTACTGTCATCAGCGAAACAATAAAGAATAAAAGTTTTTAAATAAATTAATATCTATCCACACACTTTTTTTTATTGTATTCTTTGAAATCCCCAAATTTGGTTGAGTCTTTACAACTAGAATAATATTACTTTTAGTAACCAAATGATTGCTTCTTAACCATCACAAGATTCGAAAAGTAGACAAATAACAAAATTTGCTTTATCATAAGTTCAAGATCAGTAAGTGTTATATATTTATTTTGCTTTAAAACTACAGCTAAATGATACTTTATTTTATTTGATTTCAACTTTTTTTTCCACTAAATGTTTAACAATCTTTAAACTACTGTTTTTTACTTTCCAATTAGAAAGTATATATTTTTGGAATGCATAAATCTACCCTAAATTTATATTTATAAAGGTTGATTATTGAATGAATTCCAAAATATATCTCGGAACAAATTCTACAGTCGAACTTCCCTATAACGAACTTCTACATAACGAAGATCCCTCTATTACGAATTGATTTTGAGTACACATCTTTTTGGTTACTTTTTTGGTGTGTTTTGATCTCCTTATAACGAATTTCCATAAAGCGAATTTTTCTCTACAACGAACAAATTTTGTTGCTAGAAATCCAAATCTCAAACGTTTTTGTTTCCACATAACGAATTTTTTCAAATAATTTTCTGTTAAAAACAACAGCATGCAGAGAAAAAAAAACTTATAAGGGGATTTCCCCAAGATTTTAAATGCAAGCATTCTATGTTCAGGTTTCAGTGAATATAATTGAAAATGTCTCGAAGTAGCATTTATCTCGAGAAAAAGTTGTTGATAATTAATAAAGTTGAAGATCGATTTACTAAAAAAACAGATATTGCTATTGACGTGTTTCGAACCTGTCTGGAGATGAAGAGTAACGTACCGACTAATTTATTTAAATCTCTCAATTTATTAGACGGTTTTGTTGAAAAAGAAAAATGGAAGAATATTATCCAAACTAAAATCACTGACTTCTTTAAATAAAAGTAAAAAATGTCTGTATAACGAATTTTCTATATAACGAAATAATTTTCTGGTCCCGTGCAAATTCGCTATAGGGAAGTTTGACTGTACAAATATTTCAGTATACTCGGTAACTACTACACATTCTTTTGAGTGCTAAATTTGAGGATACCTCAGCAAATCGCTGTTCTAATCAAACGAGCAAACAAATTTCAATAATATAGCAGACCCTGAAGATGATGCAGGTATACATCAGGTTATAATATTGGTCTCCTTATTCGTAGTCTATATTAGATTAAATATACACACCGACCGACATGACACTCTGCATTAGGGATGCATAAATGAAAAAGGCTATAAGAGACAAGACATTTTTCAATTCTTTACAAAATTCTAAAACGATGATGTCCAACCACTTCATTTGGCTTATATAAATAATCCAAAAATAAGGATGAACGAACATATAGATTATTATCTCTGTGACAAGAAGACAAGTATAGATCCAGATCCAAACCCTCTATATGCCAGGCGTTTCCTCATCTTGAAAATATGCACAGAGGAACCATTTTGAAATTTGAATGCATTTCATACAAAAAACAAGGGGAAATAGTGTGAGATGGAGTGTGGAGCCGATGATGGGCGGTCGACTATCTTTAGAAGTCGTAATTTTACCCCTGATTATATATATTTTGCATCAGCGAACTATATGAACAATGAACATGCGAAGGACGAGCGACCGACGGTAACGCTGACGGTGATGGTGACGGCGAAGGACGAAGTAGGAACGATAACTTCGACTATAGTACAAAATGACGACCGACAAAGAGAGTATACGACATGGCATGGAAATCTCTGAAGGATTGTTGTTTGAAAACGGACCATTTTCGGAAAACTTTATACACAGAGAGATGCAGATAGTGCAAGGACCGTAAATGGCTTTTAGTATTAAAATATTTCATTAGTGCACATAATGAATATATACATACGAGTACAGCTATATATGTATGTGTGTTAGATTTTGTGTAGTAAGGCTTTTATTTTATAAATTTATATCTACTCTCTTACATATGTTCAGTTCGCATATTTCTTCTTGGATAAATCTGCGATATTCTTGGTCTTCTATGTTCTATGTTGGGTAGACTCCTCGTCTTATAGGAGCTATAGTATCAGAATGATGAGGAGACTTATATGTGCATAATTAATGAAATTAAATACAAAGGATTCTTGTTCTTTATATTTTACTCTTCTTTGGGTTCGCAACCCGAAAGTGCACACAATTTAATCTACAATGAAAGTATAGTGACGCAAAAATCTATTTTCGAATCAAGGGATAGAGTTATGTATTGTAGGAGTAGAGGTAGTCGAAAATGTTGAAAGACTAAGGAAAGCGTTTTGTCCAGTTTTTAGACTATACTACGACGACGACGATGTTGATGATGATGATGATGAATAAATGATTGAACGATAATGCTGCTGCGATTGGAGAAGTGCATATCAATTGATGTATGAAATTGCATCAACAAATTTTATTAGTTCTCAAAATCAATTTGGTTTTGAAGTTGAGTAAGTTTGCATTCAAGCGTAAATGGGGTTTTTTGCTTTTGCTTTCCATCATCACAAACAAGAGGATTTATAAATATATTTTATATTTTTTTTATCATTTTCATAATTGTATATAAGACGATTAAAGATATACAAGTTATATTTGATTTTGCTAACTAGACAACTAGGTACCATACAAGCTACAAAAAATCTGCAAGAAAAGTTTCTTAACCGCGTTATTTTTTAAATTATACACCGAGTTCATAGGACTTGTCTATACAATACTCCACAATCGGTTCAAGACCTTTCAAGATGGGTTTAGTGAAATTACCGAAGACTTGTAAAGAACATCAATTGAAGTACCTACTAATCTTTTAATATACGAGTAAAACATCTTATTTGAAAACTCTGTAGTTTGATCTTGAACACTGTGGTGTTGAGCTAGTTAGTGGGAAAAGGCAGAGTGCATATTATTTCATTCTTTTAAAAAAGCTTGGAATTTTACGAATATTGTATATAGAAATAAGACTGTTTACAACTAAGAATTTTAGCATCTCAAAACTGTTAACTGATTGAACGGCAGTTGTATTAACTAAAAATTAGGTGGCGCAACAGTCCGTAAAGAACTAGGGCTAAGTGTCTTTCAAATCTCAACCATTCCTGTGTGCAAGTAATTTCGGGGGTAAAGGGGACCTATAGTTTATATTATGCCGAATCCGAACGGCTAAATTGACAAGAATTACTCTTGTAGGATTGAACTCAAGACCTCTTGCATGATAGTCTGTGCGTAGGACTATTATCACGCCACGGGTACTACAGCTATATTCGCTATGTTGTTAAAAAAAAGTCTTATTCTACCGCTCCACTTTAATAATATGTAAGGAAGTGTTGAATTTAGACCGATTTGCCTTTATATGTCAAATTTCTTCAGGATAACTTAAGGAGCCATTTCAGGAGATCAAAATATGTTCGTACGGGAGTTGAGCTACCAGAACGAATGGATAGATGAAACAACCCCCTACAACCTCAAAGCAATTAAAGGTGGTACACTAAAGTCTGAAGTAACAAAAGCTCACTGTTTCTGTTAGTGAACTTAACTATAAGTATCTTGGGTCCTATAAAGACTGTGCACCTATTAGGAAAATCCAATGCACATCAAAGGAGGATCACAATCTCAAACTCATAAAGGTCAATAGTGATTTCTTGCAAAGCTTAAAATCTTGGGGTACAAACTTAAATTAAGTTATTCTTTTGACAGTTGTTAAAGAGGTCTAAATTTTCTCATACGAAGTCATAGCATAAGAAGATGAAGCTACAGCTGGAGCAACAAAAAACAATGTACCCACTTCACTTTTTCCTCTACGGCTCGACATTTATTTACTTGAAAACAAACTAAAGGACTCGAAGACTGAGTTTTCTACATTGTTAGTAGTTTAAGTGATCCAAGGTGTGGTGGGTCGTAGGGGTCATGACACCCCTAGAACATTTTTTTTTTTAATTTTCGTAGGAATACCCCATGTTATTGCGTTAATGGAGCTCTTATATTTTTAATAAAGTACTACTTTTAACTGAGAACTGGACTAAGAACATAATATGAATCATAAATCCAGCCCTATTCCAATTTCACGAGAAACCTTCATACAGTTAAGTTGTATAAGTAAAGATTTCATATAAATATGTGTTAGTAATTTAACGGTTTAATTAAAAATCTGGGTCCGCCCTTGCTAACTGGAGGTAGAAAGTTTTTGTTCCAAGCCGACTAAATACTATAGTTTTATAAAATTAAATTTTACAATTGATCCAAATGGTTCATACATAAACCCATACATCAAAACATCAACATTATAAACCATTTCTAACACATTCAATTTGTTATATGGGCCCCATTAAAAGTTAAGAAATTGAAGTACCTACATACATACATATAGACAACATCTCCCCACCAATTCAAAATCTTAAAAAGTTAATGTATTTCTCACGTTTCCTCACGAAAGCTTAAAAGAAGAAAAGCAAAACAAAAAACAACTAAAATAAAACGAATTTCTTATTGCATACGAAATGTGTGCATGTCTGATGGGAAAAATAGCTCATACCATCCTTAAAATGGACATTCCAATTTCAATATTGGAATAATAAAATATTTCTCCATTTCCACCCATTCTTCTACGTCCTCCCTTACAAAATATATATAAAATAAAGAAAAAAGTAGTTAACGATTACGAGCAACTATCGAAGGCATTAAGCACACCCTTAAAATCTACATAATACTTTGAATAATATTTATTTTTGGTTATTGGCGATGAGGCGGGAAATAATACTTACGAATATAACATGTCGATTTGCGTTCTCGACCCGCATTAATTTGTTTTTATTTTGTATCCTTTCTCGTACATGTATCATAAAAAAGCCGGGAAGCTTTTCTGCATGCGATTTCAATACGTTTATCAATAATTCGTAGATATACCTTTGTACGTCAAAAGGATACGAGTTAAATAGAAACAAAAAATACAACCAAGAAGAGACTAGCCCTTAAAGGACCTAATTTCTGATAGGGATTCGCATTTGTATTGCCATTACGTGCCGAGTTTTCTTAGCAGGATAATAGAAACAAAACAAACACACCTTTAATTTTGAAAAACGAAAAAAAAAAAAACAATAGTCTAAATCGAATATCATTATGTTCGATAAAATCTAATTATATAATAAGGAAGGAGGAGTGCAGCTTAGAAGTGCCAAATACCAGTTGGAATAAAAATAGTTCTTATTTTGTTTTTGTGTCGATTTGCACACCCAGAAAAATAGAAATGATTGAATAAAAATCAATTTGATTAAGATAGTATAATTAAATTATGAAAAATATTGCGTGTTTAAATAGTTAATATTCCGGGGGGTGAGATTGAGGATGAGGAATAATATGGTAAAAGGATAACCATACTCATGTATGGGAAGAAAAATATGTTCTAAATGTTACAATATAATGTCCACAGTCCACAATAACTATAAATCAATTTTTAGAAATATTTTATTTTCAAAGTATTGTTTCTGTTATACGTTGTATTCTTTTATGTTGCGGATTTTGTGTATTTGTTTCGAAATTAAAATTCAAGAAGAGGCTAGGATGCGGCGACCCACACTGATGTTTCTAAAAGTTTAAACAAATATTAATGAAAACATTTGTGTAAGATACAAAAAAGTTTGAAGTCAATATTTTCCTTTCATCTCAAGACACTTTAGTCGAAAACACTATTGTTTATTAATTTTTAGTTGTTTTTCGTTTTTTTGTTTTAAGTTTTAAAATGGAGTTTTCCAAAAATTAACTAAAAGTAAACAACAACATTTTACAAATGATAAAATAAGTTTGATTTTAATATCCGAGATTTTTAGTCGAAAACTCAATTTTTCCCAATGTTAATAGAATTTTTGATCAATGATTTTTTTGTCTTATAAACAAAATTCCGACTGGATTTTTTCAAAGAAAATTATCTTATGTTAACAACAATATTTTGCATAGAATCAAATAATTTTGAATTCAATATCTTCATTTATTTTCGAGATACTCAAGTCGAACAAATCAGTTTTTACCAATTTTGTGTAGTATTTTTTGTCGAGATTTTTACTGAGTTAAACCATCTGACTCAGTTAGTTAACGAATTAAATCGGATCCCTCACGTTGCAGGTTAATCCGCCAACACTCTTAGACTTGTTTCTTACGGTTAGTGTGCTATCGCCTCTAGACACATCAGGCCATTGTATCATATCTGCAAATTTCTTATGCGAAAAAAAAAACAGCTAAAGTAAGAACCCCTAAAATAGCCGTTTGCCAACTTTGACTTTGAGAAATTTTATCCCGAATAGGGTAAAATCTATCAAATCTAAAGAAAAACTCATGGTTTAATGCGAGCTGTTAAGAAATTAAGAGGTTATTAGGATGAAAGACGTAAGTTTTCGGATATACAAAGCCAACCCCACTGAGGAAAACCGGAATAAGTTTGAAGAAACTAGAAAGATCTGTAACGGACATATTCGTCGTCCACTGGTAATCTCATGGTTTATCTAACCGAACAGTGAAACAAATACTTAATCTTTTTTTAGAAAGTAAGATTATTGCACTTGATATTTTAAAGGCAGTGGAATGAGTTTGGCACCAAGCTCTCTTATCTCTTCTTTCTTTGGTTAGAATTTACCTACTGATATCTGATATCCACAAAATAGACGCTGGTGTGCCCCAGGGCTCTGTTTTATCTCCAACACTCTTTCTTATTTTTATGTATAATCTTTTGTCTGGAACTTCTAACCCACTTAATTGTTTCGCTGATGACAGTTCCCTCAGCTTTTCATATTCGTTTTTAGATTCTCATTCTTGTTCTTCGGATGTGGACTACCAACGCAACCGTATGATAAGCTCATTAAATTCTTATCTTGACAGCATTGTCCGTGTAGAATTGAATGCTTCGAAAACTCAATGCTGTCTTCTGTCACAAAAACGTAACCCTCCCCCAATGCCACTATCCATGGGTGGTACAGACTGGACAGCTTTCAGTTCTGTTTATCACAAACCACTTGTTGTAAAGTGATCACATATTCGACATCACCAAAAATGCTGCTAATGGTTTAGGTTTTCTCTAACGATGCAAGAAGTTTTGTACCCCTTGTGATCTGGTTATATTTAATTAAGTTTTTATTCGTCCGAAACTAGAGTACAATTCCCATATCTGTGCAGGTGCTCCAATAACCCACTTGAGTCTCATGGACAGAACTGAAGAAAGAACTCTAAAAATGATAGATGACCGTTGTCTAACTGAAACTTTTGTATGTCTCAGTCGTAAGGTTTCATGTCTGTAATTATTTAATCGCTATTTTCATAAACAATGCTCTAGTTAAAGAGCCAGTTGCATTCATCCCCTCAAAACAATTCAACCGCAATACCTGTACTTCTAGGAATGCTCATTACTTTACCTTTGAGCTCAATTTTGGATGTACTGTGAAGTAAAGAGATTCTTTTTTTAGTCGCACTACACGAATGTGGAATACTTTACCAGTCTCAATATTTCCCACTTATCACAATGAGCAGATATGCAAAACTAATGTGCATCGGTATCTCCTTTCTAATCCTATCTTCCCTTCCTAATTTCTCACACTGTGTTTAATTATTATAGGAGTATTAATATACCCTTGAGTGCGTGAACAATATACAAAACAAAAACACCTATAAATCAAACCTTGGAACATTGAGAAATGTCAACATTTTCAATTCGACAAATTCGACGGATTGCAATAATTTTCTATGGGAAGTTGAAAAAACATTATTTCTTTTAAATATTACAAAAACATGTATTACGCAACTAGATATACAAACATCTTTGAAGGGAAGTAACAACATTTGAACATTTGATGCATGATATTTTAATTTAAAATAATCCATCTAGATTCGAAATTTTTCACAAATTTTAATTTATGTACGTTTTTAATGAAACTAAAAGCCGACAAGATACTTATATAGAAAGTAAAGAAGTATAGAAAAAATAAATTTCTTATCCAATTTAATCTCTTAAATTGGAAATGTTTATTATCTTTCTCCTTCTACTCTTTGGACACCATCACCATAACTTAATCTTGAAAAGTTTATTTTTTTTTATTGCCTGAAAATTGCCCTTTTCGTCCACAATATACATATATGTATAACTATCAAATAAAATTTTTTATTATAGTTCTTTGATTTAATTTGTTGACATTTTCCGCTGATTCTTCAAACCGTGATGTACAAGATATAAACATTCATACATAAGTAACAAACGTGTTATTTTTCTTCTTCTAATTTTTCATATTTTACGACAGTTTTTCGCATCTTGAAACATCATATAAATTGATTTGAAACGCAAAAGGAAATTGACTGGCCGTTTGACCATATTTTCTCTAAGTTAGCATTTATCATTTTCTAAGATTGCTTATATTATGTATGTCACATCAAGATATCGAAATCTCCAAATATATATATATATGTATACATACATACGTATAGTATATGAATACATCTTGTGTTTAAATGTAGAGGCCGAGATGTAATATATCAAGGGTCGGGTATACATTTGAATAAGTACATTTTATTGCTTTTGCTGATAAAGTTTCACATCATATACATACATTCGAAAAGTGTCTACATTGGAATACTTACGTTGAAAACTATTTCAAAAACGAAATTTTAGTTTTTCTTGCATCTTTTTATCATTAAAAAACTTAAGTAAAATTATTGAACTATGGTAAGTTACGAAAATAAACTAGGTAGCCCGAAAGTTTTCTTAAAAAAAAAATGTCCAAGTAGAGTTCAAATTTTTTCACCGGTAGAAAAAAATAAGTTTGATTTGCTGTTGTACAAACAAAATAATACTTTTCATTAAAGGATTACGATGTTCTTATCTAATCTTGTCTATAAATTTGTCTATCACACAATGTTTTTTAAATATGCCATTTTAACATTGTTAATAAAAACCAAAAACATTGTTTTTTATTTTACTTAAAATACGATTTAACCTTAATAATAGTTCGATATCTGTCAAACTAAGTTGTTAAACCAATTTTTTTTTTCAGTTGAAAGTATGACATTTACGAAAATGGATCGCTTAACTATCGCACAGAGCATACAAATTGTTTAACCTACTGCAAAAATGGTGATTTTGCCGCAGTCACATATCGTTCTTTAAGGGAGATTATGGTTTACATAATCGTCTAACGTCCAACTGCGCAAGCAATTGGCAAAATTGTGAAGAGACTGGATTGGCTAAAGATATTGTAAGGTCTGTAGATCATCGTTTCACTTGTACCACTGAAAATATCGCTGTTGTTTTTATTAAAAAAAAATATTAAAAATAATGTTGAAAACGTTTATTTTTCAAACCTGAGTAAATAGTTAAAATTAGAGTTTGGATTCGAAATCATCACCAAAAATTAAGTCCAAAACGTATTTTCCAAAAATATTAAAGTATCAAATTCAAGTTTTTCTCGAAACTTTATATAAGTAGATTCAAATAAAGACTCATTACTAATGAGAATTTCCAGAAACTCAAATGCTTTGAATTGTATCTAAAAGATTTAAAATCATCATACAATTTATTGTTAAGAGATATTTTGAGTTTTAACTTAGGCTTAAAAACTCCGTTTTTGGTTGTTTTTAGCATTTTTAAAGGGGCATATTTTAAAAACCTGATTTGAAGGAAAAGAGATTCGAATTCGAAAGTATTCTTTTGTTTGTGTTCCAGAAAAATGAACGTAACTTTGTTGACTAGTGATATATTAACAACCTGACGTGATGGATTACTTTTGAAGTCAGATCGAACTAAAGGCATTAGCGTATCTTCAATACTATTATTTTTTTTAAACTGGTAAATTAAATGAAATTGGTCCATTTTTTCGACGCAAATACTTCACTGTATGTTGCTCGTCTAGATAATTCATACTGGTTTGTTTTAATTCCTCCCTTTTAACCCTCTTCTTTTTTTGTTTTCCTCTGTATACTATGTGTGGGATCAATGAAAGGAATCTTTGCCAGAACTTTGCCCACTCTCTCTGTATTTTATATCTGCGATTCGCCCAAAAACCCTCCGTTAACGCCACAATACTTTGCCATTAAATTCATCGAAAATTTAATAGTTTCCTCTGATATTGTGTTTTGCGTTTTAACGTCAGGTCCTGCCTGCCCTACCCAGCCCACTCTTTACTATACCCTACATCCGCATCCCCTCAGTTCAGTTCCATGCATCAGTCTCTATGGGGCTCTCCTCCAAGTACTGGTTTTATTTTGTATTATTTTGGCATGTATAGAAAAAAGATTTACGGCAAAAGTTTTAACGATTTCGGAGGATCTTTATTATGTTTCATGTACACACTACACTGAAGCATATTAGTAAATATATGTATATAAATGTACAATGTACATGCAGAGACCAGCGAATTAGGATTTTATATTACTTCACTTGTTTTATTTTTATTTTGGTTTATTCCTCTTTTTTTTTCGTCCTTCGTCGTTTGTTTGTTAGTTTGCGCCGGTGTTTTATTGCTATTTTTTTGTTTTTTTTTCTTTTTGAAAAACACACTTTTACTAAAACTACAGATTTTTGTATATGCAGGTTATATTTGAAACCAGTGGAACATAAATTATTGCCGAGAGTACATTTTATTGTTTTACATTATAATTACAATAGATGTTATATTGCAAAGTGAAACGTCAATTTTATGAGTGTTTCTTTTTTGTATTTCTTTGTTTGAGGATTTCATTTTTAGGCGAAGTTTGGTTAGTGAAAAAAAAAAAAAAAAAACAAAATTCGAACCCTTACTTACGTTCAGCAGCAATGAGTGTAAATTAAGTGATTCAAAATGCTTCAAAAATAAGGAAAACCACTGGATTATACAGTAAAAATATGGGCTTTAAGTAATTCACGTATTTGAAGCTTAGGAAAAACAAAAAGTATTGAACATTTTGTACTTTTAATCTAAATAAGTAAAATCTAACTTTAAGTAGAGGCAAACACAATACGAAATTATAAATAACCATAATTTAAATCCAACTTTAAAAAACACGTCTTAATTTCTAATTCATGAAGTGAAAATGTTTCAAAAATCTTCATAAGTTGTTAGATTTCACCTGTCTATATTTGATCTTAAACAAATCCTGAAACATTTGTGCTAAAAAAGATTTCAATAGAAAATGCAAAACCAATTGAAAGTAATTTTTGTTTTAAGACGAAGAAGTCGTCTGAGCAAAAAAGGCTGGGATGCGACCCATACTTATAACTTCCCTTCCCGGCTCTCAATTTGTCTTACATAAAACTTTTTGAGTGAGGTAAATATCAATATCTTTCTTCGTTTTCAAAAAACTTAAATCAAAAAAACATTTCTTATCAAGTTTTAGTTGTAATTTAAAAATTACCAACAATATTTTACAGATATGATAAAACAGTTTAATTTCAAAATTTATTTTTGTTAATGAGATTTTTAGTCGAAAACCAATGTTTACCAATTTTAGAAGCATTTCGTTTATAGGTGTTACGGTTGAATTCTTTGAGGGGAAGAATGCAACTGGCTATTTCATTAGAGCATTGCTTATGGAAATAGCGATAAAATAATGACAGATATATGAATCCTTCCGAAGACGCGACGGTGGTCGAGAGATATCTTCAATTGTTAAAATCGCAGTTCCATGGGAGAAACATATGGATTTTCTAAGCCGCAAATAGACATTGTTTGGTCTTGAGATTTATTTATAGTCATTGCAAAAGCTAACCGAATGGGAAACTATAGGCTTTTGAATTGTATGGAAGAATCTGATGGTATCATCAGAATACGTGGTAATTGTAATAAAACGAGTTTTCCTTGAAAATTTTCTGTCAAAATAGTTGATTCAAAAACGTTTCCAATGATTATTTAAATCACAAAACGTTTAATATTGCATAATAATTGGTTTTTGAAAAAGTCAAAGTGAAATTAATGAATATTATTTGTTTTATTATTAGATTTGTAGATTGACCCGTGAAATTAAAATCAAAAATGATACAGAAAAATCGAGGTAAGGTAGTTCATTGATAAACAAACAGATGAACAACGAGGAGAACAAAAATTGAATTTAAATGTGGCGCCATCTATGTTCAAATGGTAGACATGTGCATTCAAGAAGACACAAGCGTGCACAGGTTTTTCTCACCTCCCCGTGGTGAACATCGGATGTTTAGTACTTCAACTAAAGATTGGTTTAAAACTTCAGTAGAAAGTTGTTGGTGGTAGCAAACGAAAAAGGGGGAGAGGGTAGAGGTGTGTCCACTAAGGCACCTTTCCTTTCATCCAGGCGGCAGCGAAGGAATTCTCAAGATGGAATCAACGGTGGCGTCTACAGTTCCAGTTAGGTTGAACTACTTAGTGAATAACTTATAGGGCTACTACGACATATTCGGAGCCCTGTAAGGAGCGGTTATGCCGCTGGCTTCCTGATCACGTATATAAAAATCAGTTGCGAAGCATCAACAAGCCTCGGCTCCGGACGGATTTACTGTTAACTTAAATTAAGGACAACGAACTTCGGATATGCACGCGGAATGTTAGGTCGCTTAATAGACCACGTGCAGTCGAAGAATTAGCAGAGGCCCTAGACTGCTATAAAGCAGATATCGCCGCCATCCAGAAAATCCGATGGGATGGACCGGGCTAAAAGATATTTACTTTGTTGACTCTCTTGAGCTGTAGGTGCATCAACGAGCGCCTCATGACCAATGGCGGATCCAGGGGGGGGGGGTCGTAGGGGTCATGACCCCCCCCTGGGAGATAATTTGTTTGCTTTTTCGTAGGAATTCCCTTCAATTCAAAACTAATCGTATTGCATTAATGGATGTGACCCCCATTATATTTTGAATTATTTTTTTTTGTATATCGAAAACAACATTTGTATTTTACTTCCTTAAACTTACTTCCTTACTTTTAACTGAGGACTGGACCACAAGAACATAATATGAATCGGAAATTCAGCCTATTCAAAAAACGCAGCACAAATTCATCAACTTTTGACCAAATGACGATCCAGGGGGGGGGGGTCATATGAGCCATAAAGCTTATACAGTTAAGTTGTATAAGTAAAGATTTCATCTATAGATTTTTTAGTAATTTAACGACGTTCACCAAAAAGTGGTTTGCTGTCAAAAACAACTAAAATTTTTGTTTTCACTCAATTTAGAATTTGAAAAAAACTTTAGTCATGCTTTAAATTATTTTCATAAAAATTGTTTCTAAGAAAAAGAGCAAATATTCAGGTTCTTAAGAAGAAACATTGAATAAGAGATCATCAATTTTATATTAAGTTGCCTTTAAATCCTTCAATTTTATTATTAAATTTTGACACATATAAATAGTGATTGAAGTGACTTTTACTTGCGACATACAGGAATTATATAGCAAGTTTTGCTTAAGTAAAAAATTTCGAACTAGAGCTTTTAATTAAAAATTACATTACGACGGTAGAGAAGTCGAAAGAAGTGGGTACCCCGATTCCATCCGTCTGTTTGCCTTTCCTGGCCCCTACAGTCCAAACAATTGTGTTGATTAAAATTAAGATTTTCAGCCGGTTAGTGTAATGTGTTTTTTTTTTTATTTTATTAATATGAAAAATAACAGCAGTCCCCATACAAATGTTTTGGTTCAAACATGTGATTTTTCTAAAACTTCCTCTAAATTTTGTGTTCTTAATTTGGCTTCTTTTTACAAGAAAAACATATTTTCGTATTGGCCCAGAAGGGTACCCCTCAAAAAAAACTTTTTTTTTTTGTTTTTAAGTTTTCTCAAGAACTAATGGACCGTTTTTAAAATTCTTCTCTTTCTGTGCAAGCTCTTGTCAATGATCAAATGATCAAATTGATGATGATTTTCTATGATCAAAAATGTATTTTTTTTTATTTTAAAAAAAAATACTAATTTTGTTTACAGAACTCGATATCTCAGAAAGGGGACAACATTTTTTGACGAAATTTAAATGTAAAATGTACATATATATTTATAAGCTCTTTATTTAGTGCTTCCCAAAAATATTTTTAAGACAAAATTTAAAATGATTTCCGAGAAAAAAAAGTTAATCTATATTTTTTGACAAATAAAATGGCATTTAAATTTTGACAAATAAAATGGCATTTAAATTTTTGAGAAAAACTTATTTTGCAGGTACATTTTTAAATCTTAAAATACAGGAAATATTTTAAACAGACTTTTTGGAATATTTTATCAAGTTCTAGCGACCCAGTCATGCATTTTATTTCTTTCAAAATTGGTTTTCTGTTGAATACAAAAAATCTTAAAAGATCTTAAAAAATTCAATAAATCTACTTTTGAAATGAATTTGCTTTGGATGCTCTAGAACTGAGAAAAATAAATTTCCCAAAAAAATCAAGTGACATTTTTGTAAAACTAAATGGCTAAGTGAAAAACATAATAAACGTTTCATATCTATTGATATAAAAGCTTTGAAACGTGTAATTTGTGAGTGCTACAAAAACTTTTCTTCCAAACTTATTTGTTTACCTACCTTACTTTGATTTAATTTAATTTTTTAGGGAAATTATGTACTTAAATGCAACTATTTCCTTAAATTCAAGAACCAAACCTTTTTGTCTCTACAATTTTTAAGTTTTGTTGACGCCTTTAAGATCAAAATACGAGTAAGAAGATTGATAACGATAGTAATAAGAGACTCCCGAAAATCAAGTTCGAAAAAACTACGTCATAAAAAGCTCGACATGTCTACATATCAGATCCTCTCTCATTTTCTGGATATTTGAATTTTTGCAGCGTTCTTCGCATTAAAAGAAATGGAAACAAGAAAAGTATATTTTATTTTTTAAAAAGATACGTTTCAAAACAATTTCTTACATTTCTGCGTGAAATACAGCAAAAACCCTCTAAACTATTGTGTTTTAGCACTTAAATACTGCATATTTAGAAAACTTTTGGAATCTAGGAATGCTTTCATATGTAGGGAGTCATCCAAATTAAACAGTTAGACCATACCTTGCTGGACAACAATGTTATAAAATAATTTGATGACTAAAGTTGGCATTTTAGCAATTGAAATGTGTAAAGGTTAGGTTAATATACTCGTACACATTATGTTATTTAAATTTTGTTAGCCTCCTTTACAAAACATTAAAGAACATTTTTAAGCGGTGAGTAAAAACTCATCTAAGTGTGTGACCCCTCCCTGATGAAAAGTCTGGATCCGCCCTTGCTCATGACCATCCGCATCAAGACTAAATCATCTGTTTGAGACTTAAAGAAATTACAATTAATAACAGTAAGTAATCATTTTATTGTTAATTAATAAATATTGCGACTATTAATAGAAGTAAAAACCCATCGATCTCTTAAGTTGGACCAAATAACATATAAATGCCAACTTTCGGAATAATCAGTTAACTTGGCTAAGAGTTCACTCTGGAAATAAACATCAGGACACTGGACTTTTATATGTACATATTTTAAGATTTTAATTTTTCAAATTTTAATCTTCAGATTGATTGCATGGAAATTCCATTTTACTTCTCAAATTTTTGTATTGTATTTTCCATAGTTCATACTACCTACAAACCTACACGTGCCTTTATCAAATGTTTATGCTGGGCACATGTCCCAGTATTATTAATCCATTACGCATATGTCATCGCCCGATATTAATGTACCTACATACAGACGTGAAATGTGGGTTTGTTCTTTCTCAACAACTCTTCTCTTTTCCTTTATATTGACCAAGGATTCACTTTGCAGAATGTGAATTAAAAAAAAAAGGATGTTATCACACAAAGACATACTATATATTACGTATAAAATGAAAAGCTGATCGGAAGAAAGTTCAAATTTTAGTTTTTTTTGTTAATTCTGTAGGCGCGTGTTTACTTCTCTTTTATTTTATAAATGTCCTTTCTACTTCCCAAGTGGCCAAAAACTTTGCAAACATTACTTTTGGCTGTTTTGTGTGTGTAGAGTAGGTTCTTCTTTAAAGCTCACCAAGATAGAAAAATGTTATATATCAAGCACATTTTCCAAAGTATAAAAAGAAAGGACACATGGTGAGCAAAAAGAAATAAGAAAAAAAGATTGAAACAAACATAAGGACACTCTAGCATACGGGATGATACTATATCCGGCTTTGGTCCATACTTTTTGATAGGTGGGAGGACTTAAAATTGACGGCAGGAGGACATCGTTCTTCTTATCTCTTCAATTCAAAGCTATAGCTATAGCTATATTCCTATTTTTATATATGCCTTTCTAATATATGAAATGAGAAAAGTTTATGTCCTGGTTTTCTTTTCTTTCAAAGTTTTTATTTTTTCTTCGTCGTTCCTTATTCTCAATTTTGTGTTTTTCTTGAATCCTTTCTTATTTTTTTTTAGTGTTGTTATTTTGAAGTTGAAAAATCGAAGTGTGCAAAGTCCACCTTAAAAAAGAAAGTAAAAGAAGAAAAACCGTGTTCCAAAAAAGGAAATGCCGTACATAACTGTTTATGAACAGGAAAAAAGAAAATAAATGTTTTTTACAACACTTCAATGATGTGTTTGCTGACGCTTTTATTGGTCTGCTTGCTAAGGGTCTTCAAAACGAAAAGCCTAAGAAAAACACTGTATGTAGGTACAGATATGTATATCTATCTACATACGGGTATGGTATATTTTGTATATTTATATCTATAACTTCAAGTCTTTGAGAAGAGAACAAATAGAAGGACAACGATGAAAAGAATAATGGAAATGTCGGTCGGTTGGAAGGCATCTTTTTTTGGACAGATTCGGATTTATCATGAACAAGTTATACAGTAAGCGATATTTTTATAGATATACCTTCAATATGTTGTAGACATTTTATTTCATTTTAAGTTTTAATCCATTGTGGTGAGACAGAAATGAAAACATAGAAGTTTGTAGGGAATATCATCTTTTGATGTCAAAATAGGTTTTAGGCGAGGCGAAAGAATTGTGCAAAACTAAATTTTAAACACTATAGGCACAATCTTCTAATGGTCCTTCCAATTACTTTGATACGCCGCCGCGCCGATGATATTGACATAATTGGAGATCAAAGTATTGCGACGAAAGCGTACAAGATGTCATCAAAAAAGGACATTGAACGACGACTTCTTGGACAAAACGTTACCATGAACAGCTATAACTTTGAGATAGTTAAGGACTAGCGCTAAGATCAAACGAATCAAAGAATAACTCTTACAAATTGCTGCTTCTTTGGACTTAGAAGGCAATTGAGTAGTAAAATCCTCTCTCGAGCAGCTTTGCTTATATTGAACACTAAGCAGGTTTTGGTACACCAGGTTGAGAAAATGTCGCGATCTGTTTGGAGGTGAAATACTTCTTCTTGAGCTTATATGATTTTGAAAATTTCGTATCATCAGTATTTGACTGTGTTTAATGTCCAGTCGTTTATTGTAAGGATTCTGATTTGGGTGTAATTTACAAAACCTTCATTCTTCCAAAACTTAAGTATAACTCACATATTTGGGCAGGTGCCCCTAAAACAATAGTGTAAGTCTTTTAGATAGGATCTTTCGTTCTTTTAACAATATTTTTACAAACATTGTTCTGTCGAATTAGCCAGTTGCTATCCACCCCTTAAACAATACAGCCGTAATACTCGCACTTCCAGGAATGCTCATATGTTTACCCTTGAGATCAATTTCGGACGAACCGTTAAGTATAGATATTCTTTTTTTAACCACTCATCGAGAATGTGGAATGGTTTACCGAAATCTGTTTTTCCCTCCCATTTTAATAATCGAAATTTAAGACCAATGTGCACCGGTATCTCACTTTAGATCGTTCCCTATTTTCCTATCACTCGCACTTTGTTTAAACGTAAACATGTTAAGGGTATTAATAACTCCTTGATAAATACGAGAGGAACTTAATGACAACCTTGGGTGACACCAGAAGGAGCTAGAATAGAATTGGAACGTGCAGATCTAAATCTTCGTCAGAAGAATTAGAAAATTATGGAAATTGAAGGGTAATTTAATTAAAAAAAAAAACACCTGTTTTATGAACGCGTCAGTGACTGTAATTGAAACATGCACTATCTTCAACTTTACATATACTCGTACAATATTTCAGATAGAGAATAAATTTCAAATGATTCAATAGAAAGACAGATAGAACATCCCCAAACCGGTCAGGCGTCTACCAGGTTTCTTATCCCATCCATACAAGCAGCAACCCATATAAACGCACACTTTCAAAGCATCATGTCATCTCGTACCATATCCTAACTCTGGTACCGGGTGGATGGTCCATTAGTGTTGGGTTAGGACACTATAAGTTGATTTAATGTGCCGGCACTGTTCACTCCTACATACATATAGTATATTCCCTTCCTACCCTTCCTATACCCCCAAAATGCCACCACTTTCTTTTCTTCTTCTTTAGCTTGTTCTTCTTCATGATTGTAATGTCCGTTGAGCACAATTACATATGGACTTGGACATATTATTATTCTTCAAAAAAAAGTTTGGGATTTTCTTTTGAGATATGTACGAATACGAATACGAATACGAATCCTTGCAAGGATACTTATTTTACTTCGTCATGTTGTTCGCATAAGACACGAGAGTAGCAGAGAGAGAGGAGTACGAAGAAAGTTTTTGTGTATTCTTATAACCCCCTTCTTATGCGGGACCAGGCCATAACTCATCCATCAATTTTCACTTGCCGTACAAGCACCCACATAATACACACATCCTTTCGTCCTTTTTTTGTCTCCTTTCGCACGCAGAACACATTCTATTCCGTAAGTTGTGTAATGCTAGAGAGAGTTATTGGCCCTATGGCTAGTCGTAGGCATTTTCCGATTTAACCATCAGTACACTAAACATTTTCACTATACTATCCTTTGAAGAGGGTTCGAGAATTTAGTTGTTGGGTTTAGAGAGGGCCGAGAGGCGAGTGTAAAGGCGGGAAGCTGAAGTTTGGTTTGCGAAAACCTAAAACGGGATGTAGGAACTTTGAAGGACATGTGCGATGGTGGCCGACCACCCGTCCTCTCACCATGCCATGCCATGCCTTGCCACGCCGCCGCTCCGCCGGAAGGTCGGGGGAAGAGTGAAATTCTCATCGTATATCAAAACACCAAAAAAGGATAGCATGTGTGTGCGTAGATGTTTCGTTATAGTTTGAATATAAAAAGGTGGATTTTTCGGCCCATGTTTATAACTGTGTATGTGTGTTGTGCAGAAGGACATGAGCCATGAGGCATAAGGAATGAAGCATGAGGCAAGTACTTGTTCTGAATGAGAGGGTGCAAAAATAAATAGAAGATCTATTTCTCTGTTTAAAAGTTTCGTTCCAAAGATGGATGGTGTGGTGTTGTGGGGGGCTAAGGATGGGGGTTCAAGCTCCTCATGGGGTGACCATCTACCCATTTTTTTTTTTTGGTAGATATTTCTGCATTTGTATAAGAATCATTCATTATGTTTGTGTGTGTGTGCTGGTGATGTAGAAGTAGGAAGTAGAAAGTAGGATTCAAGGGTAGAGGGAAAAATTTAAGGTAGGCAGAGAAAATGTGTGTACTGTGGTTGAAGTTGGTTACTTGCCAAAACTTTGAATTGAAAGTGTTCCAAGAGTTGGGGGCAAAATAGGTATGTTGGGGTTTGAGTTATAAAAGTTTTCGTTTTGTTTTATTAGATTTTTTTTCCCCTTTGCTGTTGTTGTTGTTTGGTTTTGTGTATTGGACTTTATGGTGGTGAATATAGGAAAAGGCTTAGATAGAGTTTCTACACACACAACTTACTCGTAACGAAACAAAACAAAGAACAAAACTATACTCTCAATACACGTTTAAGTACGACAATGATGGAAGGAGTATGGTCCTTAAGTGGGGTGGCATTGGGCCGGCCGGTAAGGGTATAAGCAAGCATTGGTTGAGTGGAGGCTGTCAGTTTTTGGGTCGTCCGAGAAGAGCGGAGCGGAGTAAAGCGAAGCTACATGAACAACGAAGGTGGCTGGGATAAAACAGTGAAAAGCAATAAATCAATACGGATGGTCCGTATACGTAATGGATTTATGTGAAGGTTATTTAGAAGGATATCTTTTGCACAGTACTATTTTCAAAACTAATGTCCTGTATGTTGTATAGGTAGGTTGGTACATCAGAGGGGGTGGTATCGTGTATATTTTCTAATGTATATGTGTGCAATTGAGAATCGCAATACGAGACCATCAAACGAGTTTTGTATTATAATAAGTTTCGAGTGTTTCGGTTCGGTTCGGGGTATGGTATCGTATGTGCTTAAAGAGTTTGGGTTCGTTCAGGAGGTTCGTTTTTGATGACGACAATAGCAATGGTCGATTAGGATGGTTTTGGAACTGAAAGGTTCGTGTATACTGTGTGCTGTGATGAATATAAGGATTGAAAGATACGTTCTTTAGAATATGTAAACATATAAGTAGGTAGAGGTACCTAACTAATATTAGGTATTTGAAATTGGAAGTTTTAAATTAGTTGCTTTTAACATTTGATGAATGCATACAAGTATCTTTATATACATACATAGATATACATATATGTATATATATTTATGTAAACTATATTTATGTATGTATGTTTGAAAATTGGATAAATTAAATTGGATTATGTAAGGCCTTACGTTGCGGAGGTTAGAAAAATCTGGAATAATTGGACCTGGCTTTGAAAAGTATATGAAGTAAACTAAGTTGACTACCCTAAATACATATGCAAATTAAAAAAATGTGCGTATTTCATTTTAAGAGATTAAAACTAAAACAATTTATTAAAAATTGAAAAAATAAAGTTTTTTTGTTTAAGAAGAATAATTTTCAATTGATTTTGTTCGTTGTGAAAACAAATTTTATGGTTTATAGTTTGGACACGAAAGAAGTTTTGAATACTAATACATTCTTAATTTTTTAGACCTATATGTAGATATATGTGTTTATATAAGTATTTTGAATCCATTTCTCCGGGAAAACGCAATTCATCTTTGTAATGATGTAATTTCCCTATCACACCTCTTTTTATCCAACATTTGACCCATAACTTTCAATATAAACATACCATATACTTTCACCTAAAAGAACTTCCCTCTCACTGCCCCTTCATTCCTCCAAACAACCTAAAAAAAAAGAAAACACTACAAGATGGGCTTCA
The DNA here is from genome assembly GCA_951509635.1 of Eupeodes luniger. Taxonomy (NCBI): domain Eukaryota; kingdom Metazoa; phylum Arthropoda; class Insecta; order Diptera; family Syrphidae; genus Eupeodes; species Eupeodes luniger. The sequence goes on along the minus strand of OX608075.1, from coordinate 48,951,126 downwards.
CAAAAACTCTCAATCAAATACCACCACGCCAATATACGCCAATACGTAATAAATCGAAATTTTGGTGGCAAAATACAGGATATATACCTAATATAACAACTTATATAAATACCAAGACCCCACCCCCCTACCCGCCAAAGACATGAACGAGTATAGTTTTGCATGTAGGTAGATCAAAACTTGGTCAAAGAGGTCGGGAGGATGTGATACTTGGGACTAGAAATAAGTAAAATAGGAATAAAACTTCATTTCGTAATTTATGACTATACACACCGGAGAATGACCAAAAAATATTGAAATATTATCCTTGGTCATTATACGAAGCACCCAGTAAAATACATTATGGCAAATCGTTTTTGCTTTGAGAATATATTCTAGTGCTCTGTCTCTCTTTCTGTCCCGCTCTTTTATTCGATGTGATATGATATGTCCTGCGACGATCCTGACCGAGAGGACCCCGATGTTCCAATGGTATATCGAATAAATCCACCAACCAACAGTAGACAGACGGGTCGTTTCGTTTTCGGGTTCGTTAACAAGCGAAGAGAACGATATACAGAAATATTTACGCCATAAATTGTAAAGGCCAACATCAACAACAACAACACAAAGAAGGGCATAGAATTAAGGCTATTGACAGCAATAGTATAGCAAATAGGCCGAGCCGACACTTTACCAAACAATATAATTTCCTTCGGTTATTGTTTTGGTGCAGAGCGGCTCGGCGGCGCGGCGCGCGGCGTGGCGTGCTGACTCTTTGGTTTGATAGTTGGTATTATGCGAATACCACCCATCGCCACCGCCGCCGCCGACGACGCCACGGCCATTTCTCCAAAGTCCGTTTGTCATCGTCGTCGGTCGTCGCCAAAAGCCCCCGCGGATTTGATATATTCTATAATAAGGAATCAAGAGTAGTGTGGGCTATTTGGCATTTAGCATCAATATTTTGTTGTGGATGAGGGTGAGGGTGAGAACACACCTTAACTCTATACACACGTCGGCGGCGTCGTCCGAAACATCGCATGTCCTTTTATAATATTATACTTTATGTGTAAAGACCTGATCTAGGTATATATCGGACAGAACAAAAGGAGAAAGAGATTGCTTAAAAAAAAAAAAAAAATGGAAGGGAGGACACAGAATTTCCAATGCACGAGTTAAAGTACAAACTTTAAATATTGGCGCTGTCCTGTCCATGTGGGCTGCTACACCACCAATTCAAAGTCCTTTTGTGCTGAATTCGAAATATCTGCTGCCACCCACGAGTGTCATTTAGATGACCCCTTTTAATATAACTCACAACAAGTTTAGGGCGGGGGGGATATAGAAGCAGCAATAAGATACTCAATTCTGATTTGGGTGAGTGTATATTATGATGGTAGTATTGGGGGTTAGAGTGGGTGGTAGGTGGTTTGTGTGAATAGTAATAGAAGGGCGAGGAATCGAAATAAATTTATACATTACACCTACTTACGTATGTACGGCAATAACTCATCCATTAAAAGGGATAACTATGCGGATAGCATTGAAGAATAAGTCCTTTTTATGTGCGGCAAGAAGGGGGTTAAGGTTGGGCATCAGGATATCTCAAATGCTACTTCTTCTTCTTCTTCCTCGTCCTTATTCTCGTTTGAGTTTGCCTGTGCCTTTTTGAATAAAGGTATAGTAGTTGTATACTTGTCTTTCTATATCTGCAAGTTATACAATTTATTATGTATGCAGGGATATATCTACTGATACGTATATCCTTGAAATCCCTTTCACGATGTCATTCTGATGGAATAACAGAACGCACAATTCAAATTATTAGTTTTGCTTTTGTTTTATGTACCTTCATACATACATATATATATATAGTATATGTATATATACATTTTTTGTCTTTTCTATAGAAATTGGACCAAAAGGACTTCTTCTCTATCACATACATCCTTCTAAACAAACTGTTTTTCGCAAGGTTTTGGAATGCAGGAGCTATATAGAGATGGATAAGTATGTATGTATGTATGTACGAGAACTGGAGAGGCCATGATAGTTTCCAAAAACTTTTTGATATTCAATACGAATTATTTGTGTTTATGTGTGTGATTTGTATATTTGTATACAAATAATGGTTGTCGTATGGATAGGGAAAGTTTTAAGAGTTAGTACACAAATGGTATAAATGGAAATTCAAATTATAGTAAAGGATCAGGCAAAGAGATGCTTTTTCTTTTATACATCAGTCTATACCTATAGTATATGTATAGAGCGATATATTGAAAATAATCCCAGGGATTGGGTTTGGGAGATTCCCAAAAAATGTACGTGTAGGTACAGTATTAAGCAATATGATACAAACGACGACGCTTAATGGAAGGGAATATAAAGCTCAAGAGAAGAGTATAATTTCTCTAGGAGGTTCAATACCCAAAAACAGGACATCATATATGAGAGTATATATGTGTACCTACAGAAAGAAGCAAATAATGAGAAATGCGGTAAAAGTTATCCTTTTAGTACTTTTATTGTTGTTGTTGCTGCTGTTAGGTGTACGACGACGTGTACTTACCTACCGCCATCTATTGCATAAAATGTTTTAGTTGTGGTTGTATGTACATATAATTGTATATAAAATGCTCTACATGTAAATTTAAGGAGTAATGGGAAAACAATCAAAAAACTTATACATGAATATAGCATTCTTTTATATCTACCTTTATTCCGTAAACGACCTATAAAGTCTATGACAAAAAGATCTTAATACTACATACATACATTTGTATGTGTATATGATATAAGGAATAGATTTATAACCTAAAAATGTTCGTTTTACACATGACCGCAAGTGACAGAGAAAAGGTGTCGTCAGGCTTTTTTGGTTAGATGAGGGCTTTACTTAAGCCTTTTGGTGTAGTTTTATGTGATATGTAAGTAAGGGAGATGCTTTATAGAGAGAAGAGATGATGAGGAAAACGAAAACGAAAAATTAAAAAAAAAAACAAGAAAAAATGCACTGAAATGGAGCAAGTTTACCTACGAGTAGTTCGAATGCATGTGTGCTATGTGTATAGGATTTTGTTCTTGGGGTCCTTTTTGTATAACAATTTTTATTGCAGTGAAAATTGACAATACAAAAATTATATTTTATTGATTTTCTTAGACGATAAAATATTTGTGGTTATTTTTATCTAAACAAGAATATCATGTACTTTCAGAAATAATCAAGGACAAACTAAGTCCAGGTGACACTTCGATGAAGGTTTGAAAATGTCTACGTAAGATAATTCCCAACACAATTTTCTTCCATATTGTTCTAAAAAATGAGATTAACATTCATTTTGTTTTTTAATCCTAAACGCGAAACGCGTTATCCATTTTGCGGTTTCAAAAGTATAGAACTCGAATTCGACATCTGTCAAACTAAGTTATTAAACCAATTTTTTTTTCAGTGAAAAGTCTGACATAGACGAAAATGGATCGTTTAACTATCGCCCACCGCATACAAATTGTTAAAACCTACTACAACAATGGTGATTCTGCCACAGCCACATATCTTATACAAAAAAAAAAAAAAAAAAAAAAAAATGCAAACACATATCACAGACAATATTATAAAAATCCTCGATGGAATTACAAATAGAAGGACATACATAGTTGTTTTGCCGCTGTGGTTGTTCTAGTTTTAAGTAGTTTGTAGGTAGATTAGGTAATTTTAAGTTTTATTTTAAGGACTTTAGTATGTAAGTAAAAACCCCAAAAAATGATAAAGATTTTAGTTTTTAAACTTTTCTAAAAAAAAAAAAAAAAAAACATAAATTGAAATAAATAAAACAATCTTAGTTCGTAGGCCGAAAGGCATTAATTTTAAGAATCATGAATTTCTTAGAGCGCCCGATTAGGGCCAGTAAGTTATATTTAAGTAGAATTAATTAGGCTAGTTTCCCATTTTGTCTAGCATGTAAGTAGAGTTAAGTTTAAATGAATAAAAAAAAAAATGAATTTCAAAAAAAAAAAAAAAACATATCGTTATGGGTTACATAATCGTCCAACCAAGCAAGCAATTGGCAAAATTGTGAAAAAATTTGAAGAGACTGGATTGGTTACAGATATTGTAAGGATTCTGCATTATTGTTTCGCTCGTATCACTAAAATTATCACTGCTGTAAGTGAATGTTTTGTCGAAGACCCGAATGTGTGGATTCCTCGACGTGACGTTCCGAGGAATTAGGACTGTCTTACGGCACATTATAGCGTATTTTGCAAGGTAGGTAGGTAGAAATGGCGATCTCAGGGCAACATAGCCTGAGATCCAATTAGCGCTGTAGTGCGCCGTTTTGATACCAAAACTCGTTTGCCCTGTAAAAGAAAGGAAAAGATTTATAGAGAAGCTTCATAGCGATTAAATTAGAGCCATTTTGTCGCATTGAGAAAAGATATTAGGTCTCTAATCTTTGTCTCAGATAGCTCATCCAGTTCGTGAAAGAATGCTTTCCCAAAGCATTTCATTCTAGTGCTTGCCAAGTCAGGACATTTGCAGAGGAAATGAATTATCGTTTCACTTTCTCTTTGGTCGCAGCAACTACGGCAAAAGGTGTTGTAAGAGATAACAAATTTCTCTGCATGAACTCCTATAGGCCAATGTCCGGTACAAACCGCAACAATCCTGGCTATGTCTTGCCTTGGCCTGCATAGAAGATCGTTTGTACGGGTTTTATTATAGGTGGGCCATATCTTCCTAGATATAATGTAGTTGGGTAAATTGCTCCACCTTCGATTTGATTCAGTTTGGTAGATGGAAAAGATTTTACCCTTCAAAGCACCAAGAGGAATGTTAACCATTTCCGCAAGTGAGCTATGAAGGGCCGATCCTTGCCTGGCTAGCTCGTCAGCCCGTTCATTTCCCACGATACCACTATGGCCCGGAACCCAGATCAGGGTGACACCGAGGTTAATGTTCAGGCTCGCAAGCTCATCGCGACATTGCTGGACCAATTTAGATGAGGATGTAGCCGAGTTAATGGCTTTGATAGCTGCCTGACTGTTTGTGAAGATAGCCGCATTTCGGTTTTGGGCTTTGTTTAAGTATTCTACAAGCCTCCCTAATTGCCAGCAGTTCAGCCTGAAAAACGCTAGCAAAGTCAGGAAGCCTAAAGGATTTAGCTACATTTAGGGACTCAGAAAAGATCCCAGAACCAACTCCGCACTCCATCTCTGAGCCGTCAGTAATGATGAAGAGTCTTTATACGGTTGGTAAAACTTATGTTTGTGGTAGATATTGAACATTGTTTTCGTCCTTTTCCTAAGACTGGACAGTTCTTCATTCCACCAAGAAGGAAGGGTTTTACGGCTGTATTTAACTGGGCAAGAGACCCTAAAAGCTTTACTTATAGAAGTTTCAAAGGTTTTCACCTTTGATTCAAGGTCTACTATCGATTCTGTGAGATTCGGTAAGTTGCTCAGTTTGGAATTAGCAATTTGACTGAATTTCTTCCAGTCAGTTCTTCTGGGATTTCTATAAGGCGGAGGGTTTTTCGACTCGAAATTAATTTGAAAATTTGCGTATTTTGCAAAGTCCAGCTCACACAAAAACTAAAGCCAGCTGACCATTCACAATGTCGTAGATACGTCGAATCGGAGCTTGAACAACCCTGTATATTTCGAACTATTCGCTCATTATAAAATAAAAATTTAAAAAGAACGTAAAGTAAATGTATGTGTTCTACATCTATTTAAAGTGAATATCCCTAAACATTTATCTAATACTGAACAAATATTACATCTAGTTCCATGATATGCACAAACATGTGTACGTATGTATCTACGTAGTACACCTACTAGAGGTAATAAAACGTCAATTCTTTAAAGAGGTTTCTATGTTATATGAAATACCATGTTTTTCTAGAAAACAAAATTAAGAAGCATAATTTTACATAAACCCTTCCGAAACAGTCCATCATCAATATATCCTTGTGCTTTCTTAAAGACAAAAGTACTCGCGATGGAAAGTTCACGTGTACCTTAACCTACATGAAAAGTGTAGTTGCAAGACAAGACATACACACATATGTGGGAGCTCTCAAAAAAGAAACCTCATATGAAATCGAATGGAAAAAGGGATATCAAAATCGAAATAGAATATTAACTTTTATGGAACCAATATAACAGGGGTGTGTATAAGGAAGTCTATACCTGTACATATATAAAGATACAACAATATACCATTTCTATACTGAGTGAGTAAATGGCGTACATTTAACATTATCCAACATCATACACATCACAAGAAAAACACCTTGCTCTTTAAGCAAGTGTAGAGTGACGTCCGGTGATGTTTCAACCATCATCCAGCACCACTCCTCTTTGTATCCTATCTCTACACCTGCTGCCCATCAACTTATATGTAATGTATGTATGTATGTATGTATACCCACTATGTTATCGTGTCCTTGCAAAAAGCTAAGAAAAGAAAAAAAAAAGAAGAAAGAAACGTTTTCTCCAAACTTACCTAAAATGCTATTAATCTATATCTGTAGATCCATCTATTTTCCGGTCTGCACGCACGTTTTTACAACTCGTCCTAAATACACACAGAGTAATACACGAGAATATAATCCAAACACCACCCACATATCCCACCTACCCAACTCCAACTCCCACAACCAAACCAACTACCAACTATACTATGACTTCCAAACGAAATACCAGTTTGACTATCGTCCTGAGTAAGACGGATGTGATAGATAACAAATAGATTGCGTGGTTCCTTATTTTTATTCCACCTACCATATATACCAGACCCATCAGGCTCTGATAGGATCCCTACTCACTTCTTCGGTATGGGCATTGGCATCGGCATCGGCATCGGCAGCAATAGAGGATAAGGATTGAGGGCGAGGACTAGGACTAGGACTAGGAGCTAGCCATCACATTTCATTCCAACATGTAATAAACGCAGACAAGAGTTCTCCACCAACAATATAAAAAACAACAACTACAACAACTGCTGCAAGAAAAAGGGATAAAACTTTTTTCCCATTGCCAAGCTGTTTCTAATGCGATGAGAATGTCCTTTATAACATTTCTTCTTTTTCTTTTCTACATTTGAATTTGTTTTCTTATTTTGCGTTGGATCTCTTCTTTTGGTTTATATTTTTTATTTTTGTTGCGAATTGTGCGTGTGTGTCGAGATGGGGCTAGGGAGGAGGGGGGTGGGTAAGGTGGTTCGGTCGATGTACCCATCAATGACGATATATCTGAGTGGTATAGGTAACTTTTCCACATATCTAAGTGCCGGAAAAAAGGACTTTGGATCACATACTTTTTCCGGCATCCAATAAAAAGTGCGTGGTGTGAGTAAGATGGGGGCTGTAAGGTTGTTTTTTTTTTTTTGTTTTTTAGTTTGAAATTGGTATTTCGAATTTGAAAATGTCAGAAAAGTGGGACAGATATACGTGTAGAGGAGGGTTAGGAGGAGGAGGTGATGGTGTGAATAAATTGTATATTGTCCCTTTTGACAAAAAAAAAAAATAAATGTTTGTATAATACTTTCACTCATGGACTTCGAATAGTAATATACGCCTATACATATATTATGTACATATATGCATATATTTTATGTATATATATGTACATACCTACATGACGTGTAGAAAATCTCTTGTAGAGACAAAAATTGAATGCAGTCAGATTGGTATAGGGCTTACTTCTCAAGCGATGGACGTTGAAAACCGTTTTTAACATTAAACTCAAGAAATGCATACTCATTTGTTTAAACTTTAAAAGTCCAAGAAAAACTCACTGTCAAGAACAAAAAAAATTTTTAATTTATGGGTTTACTTATGGCGTACGATTTAAGCCATGGATTAAAAAGTTCTATTATTAAAAACTAGAGTTGTAGTGTCTGTCTCAATTTTATTGCTGAATGTCTAATAATTATTACAAACGACTTTAAAATTTAATATATCTATCATCAATTTATTAATAATATACCTATTATTAATAATTATTATCATCATTTTGGATTAAGAAATAAAAATTCCACAATAGCCAAACTAAATACAACAAATTAAGGATGTTGTGGAAAAGCAAATATACTCTCCTAAATTCTTAAATGTTGCTCAAGCTTTTAACTAGGTTTTGCACTTGGGACTTAAGTACAAACTGCTAGGGACCTTTCCAGGCAGTACTACAAAATACTGAAATAATATATTACGACCAACATTACTCGGAACTAAAGAAAATATAAGCCGGTGTACCGCAAGAAAGTGTCCTAGGACCAATCTTTTGCGGAATGATACTGCAATATTTGTGCCAGATAGATCTGTTGCAAAGGCTACGAGAAATACAGTCGACCTTAAATGTAAAGAGCGTATAACAAAAAGAAAAGAGCTAAGGTTGAAGTACAGAAGAATGTACTGCGGTTCATAGGAAAGAACTCTGACACATCTAAACTAAACCCGTTTGGACACATGCTATAGAACTATGGGGCTATACAAAAAAGAGGCTGGGATACGACTCACACTGATAACTTCCCATCCCGTCTGTCAATTTGTCTTGTTTAAAACTTTAACAAAATGTTTATAACAATATTTTGTGTAAGATAAATAATTTCTTTGTTCTCCCTAACACTTGAGTCAAACACCATTTCTTATCAGTGTTTTGTTGTTTTTGTAAGTTTTCTTGTTTTGTCAAAAAAAGTGTTCAGTTGAATTTTTATAAAAATTACCAACAATATTTTCTATTTATGATAAAATAAGTTTGCTTTCAAAATCTATTTTTGTTAACGTGATGTTTAGTCGAAAACCAATTTTTACCAATTTTAGTAGAATTTCTTGAAAGTTTTTATTTCTTATGTAAACAAATACAAATTGGATTTATCTAATAAAATTAAGCACAGAATGAAATGATTTTGAAGTCAATATCTTCATTTACTCACGAGACATCGAGAATCGAGATTTTAATTTTTGTGAAAAAACTGACAGTTGGAATTACTGAATGTCGAAAACAATATTTTCTAGAAGATGAAATCAGTTTAAAGCCAATATCATACATTTCGTTTGTTGTAAAAAAAACTGTCAATTCAATTTTTTTCTCAAGTTCTCAAGATTTTACCAGATGTCAAAAACCGTATTCCTCGTTGCATACAATTATTTTGAAGATAAAATCATTTTTTGTTTATAAAATATTCGAGGTGAAAATTATTTTTTTTTTAGTTTTTTTTTTGATTTATAAAAAAATCGTTAATTGAGTTTTTTTTTTAAATTATATAATTTTGGTATCACGTCAAAATATATAATATAAAATTTAGTTAACAATAATTTCCTACGGGAAGCAATTGCTGACAAATGCTGAAGCCATCTAAAAACATCAAGAAAAAAGGCATTCATGGCTTACAATCCTTGCTTAAGGTTCTACTATTCTATTCCTAGGAATTAAGCAGCATTCACATGAGCGCAACCAACGAACGACGAATGAATTACAAAATGTGAGTTTATATACGTTTAAAGACATATTTCCACACAAAATCTTAACAAAACGATAGCAAAATAGTTTCTATTTGATTTATGATGAATACTTTTACTTTTCAATATCATATATTAATAAATTTAAGAAAACAAATTTATTCGTCGCGAACAAAATTTTAGTTGATACGAACTGTCAAACTTTATTCGCGTTCCACATCATCCACACTCGCAACGAATAAAATAATCGCGCGTACTTAACCTAAAAAAATCATTCTTGTTTGGGTTTCGGTGGTGAATGTCAAACTTCATTCGCGACGAATTAAAAACTCTCATGTGAAAGAAATGTCAAAATCGACGAATATTCGTTCATTCGTTGGTTGTTGGTCGTGCTCAAGTGAATAATGCTTTACTGAAAAATGTTATTAAAAAAAACAATATGTCTGCTGTGCTTTTTTCTGTTAACGAAAGAATAAAATTTGAAAAATTTTGTTTTGTAACATTTTGTAGTTAGTCCCAGGAATAAGATCTAACCCCAATCTATTAGGCGTATATTAATACTGCTGTAGAATTTTAAGCAAAGTGTAAAAGCCGATGCATTATGCATCTAAGCCCATCGTTTCACAGAAAACACTGAAATTTAATATTAAAAATAAAATAAAAAACAAAGAAACTAAAAACAGCAATTAACTTTTTGAGCTTGTTTGATGCAAAAGATGTAAGTTTTAAGTTGCAAAAGTTTAAGCTGCACAGAACCAACATCTTTTTTTATTAAATCAAAAATGTTTATGGTTAAAATTTTACTAAATACACCATCTCTATACCATAATCATCATACGCACCCTTAAAGGCGAAATGTCATATTGAAATTTAAATCAACAACAACTACATTCAATATAAGAAAACATTTACTCTTTCAAAAGAAAATAAAGCTATTTGCCTAGATACAAAAAATAAAACCACCCTTATTGGTACTATTGTAAAGTAGGTTACACTTGTGTGTCCTGTCCGGTCCACTCTGCTTAGCAAATAAAATTTGAATTTTTGGCACACATGTGACTATGTATATAGAAAAAAACCGGCCTCGTGGCCTGTATCCTTCTTTTCTATCTAGTATATTTCATTTTCTCTACAATGTCCGTCTTGACCTAGAAAAATATCTTCGGGTGACTTATAATAAATAAAAATAAAATGTATGTATACACGATGTATACCTTCCTTCATACATACATCCACTTCATATTATAGAAAACTGAAAACGTAAAATAAATATTGAAATTGTCAAAATTGAAAGAAGAGGTATATTATTCGTTGTCTTCTTAGTTTTCTTTTTTTTTTTTTTTTCATTAAATTTTGTTTGTATTCAACTAACGAAAATGCAAAACAAAATAAAAATCTTAATGTTTGCTTAAAAATCAAATGCCATTGCTATTTTTATTTCCTTTTTTGGAAAACGGCCGAAAAGGACATGCGGATTTTGTTAACATGTTTATGTTTGCTATCGGTCAGATTATCATGAGAACATATTTTTTGTTCAGCCTTTAGGGGAAGAATATTTTCCAATTTTGTACTCTCAATAAATTGTTTGTTCATTTTGATGCGTACATACATATATACATACATCAGATGGCATAAACCATAAATACACGAAGTTCTTTCAATATTTATTTGTTTTGCTGTTTTCTTATAGCGTTCTTTTGTATATTGAAATCTTATGGCTTTTATTCATCTGTATAACTTTACATAATACATTTATACGTATTTCAAGTAATAAGCCAATACAATTATGTGTATAAGGTGTATATTATTTAAATATAGTTTTACACCCTTATTGCCATTGTCAATGATCAACGTATTGAACATTAAAAACATTTATCAATCAATTTAAAATTTGGTATTGTGTAACTAAATTGACTAAATCATTTTCGATTGTGAAATTTTCGTGGAGTTTTGGTACGATGACGACGAAGACGATGACCATAACCAGTCATTTTGAAGACGGACATGAAAACAATGATGACATCAACTTAGACTATGGAGAAGGAGCTGTTCAATCAAGTGAAATACAAAAATTCAAGCAGTAATAGAAATTCGCAACCGTATACTTAGAACATTGTAATTCTTGAAACTAAATTATGAATAAAACAAGTAAATAATGTATGTCTTTTTTTTTTAATAACATAAGAACTTGTTAATTTATAAAACAAAAAAAGAGGCTGGGATGCGACCCACACTGATAACTTCCCATCCCATCTGTAGATTTGCCTTGCTTAAAAGTTTGTCTATATGTATCAATTTTTACGTACTATTTTTTGTAGTTTTTATTTTTTTATGAAAAAATGGACTGTTGGATTTTTATAAAAAAAATTACTGAATATTAAAAACAATATTTTCTGTGAAATAAGATAAGTTTGAAGCCAATATTTGTAATTTTTGAAAAACTATTTGAATCTGAAGTAAATTTTTACCAAGTTTTAGTATTGTTTTTTTAGGTTTTTATTTTTTGTAAAAAAACTATCAATTCGATTTTTCTCAAAGTTTTTCCTAATGTTGAAAATAATATTTCTTATAAGTTAAAATGAGTAAGAGGCCATTATCTCAAATATTTGAAAAGATATTTGATTTAAAAATCAATTTTTACCAACTTTTGTTGAATTTTTTTTTTAGGTTTTTAATTTTTTGTACAAAAACTGTCAATTCGATTTTTTTCAAAATTTTACTGATTGTTGAAAACAATATTTCTTATAAGATAAAATAAGTTTTAAGCCTTAGTCTCAAGTTTTTGAAAAGATATTTCAGTCGAAATTCAATTTTTCCCAACTTTGAGTAATTTTTTTTTAGGTTTTTTATTTTTTATAAAAAAAACTGTCAATTAGATTTTTCTCAAAATTTTATCAGATGTCAAAAACATTATTCTTCATTGCAAACAATTGTTTTGGAGATGAAATCATATTTTGGTCGTAAAATTTTTGAGGTGACAAATTTTTTTTTCAGTTTTTTTGATTTATAAAAAAACCGTTAATTGGATTTTTTTCCAAAAATATATTTGTTTTGTATTACGTTACAATATATAATATAAAATTTAATTCAAGTCTCAATCGTCATTGGTTCATAAGATATTTAGGTTTAACCAAAATTTTCACCTTTTTTTTAAACTGCTATAGTAAAAAAAACCACCCACGCAATTTTCTTGAGAGCCCTTTCTGCATCTTTCTGCCTTATTATCTGTATAACAAAATTTATTTGAAGTCGATATCTCTTCTGGTTCTTGAGCTATGGAAGACGAAAAAAACGTCGCGAACGTACAGACGTACGGACGTACGAACGTACGAACGTACGTACACACGCACGCACAGACATCTCTCCAAAAATCTTTTATTTCGACTCTAGGGACCTTGAAACGTCGAGAAATGTCAAAATTTTCAATTTGTCAAATCGGACCCATTACAATAACTTCCTATGGGAAGTTAATAAAGTACTTTAATTTTCTTCCATAAGCATCAGCAGTTTCGTCAATTGCGCTCTTTGTATCCCTTTTGTTGAAAATATAACATTTTATAAATGTTTAATGGTTCAAATAATCAAAACCTTACTTTTTATTGCATCAATGGAAATGTTGTGGTTGACAAAAATATTATTAACAAGCAATAAAATTGAGAACGATTGACACTCGCTGGTTGATTTATGTTTAATCACAATAGGTTTTTCAAAAATATATTGAACATTGATAATCGCAATAGTGTTTTAAAAAAAATTGTTGAACAATTTCAAATTTTAATTGACCATTGCAGTAAGGGTGTTAGTCTTAAAGTTTCAAAACCTATAGTCTATTAAATTCTACAAGAACAACCTTAACATTAAACTATGTACTTAGGTACGACATTAGAGAACTTCGTTTTTGCCAATTTCGTATATTGTAAATTTTTTAGACATATGTATGTACTTCAAATAAATTTATCTTTAGGTAAAACAATTTAATGTACATGAAGAAGGGAGAAGGGTGTGTAAACAATAGTAGTATGTTATAAAGGTTTATTCATTTTTCGGTTTAGAAAGTAAATCTAAAAGTCGATTTTTCCTTATCTTTAACAAATACAGAGATTCGTTCTTTAGCCGTACTACGCGAATGTGGAATGCCTTACCACACTCTGTCTTTCCTAGTCATTGCAATATTCAGGAATTCAAAACCAATGTGCACCAACATCTCCTTTCAAACCCTCTCTCCTCTTCCTATAGTGCTCACACTGTGCCTCTGCATAATAAGGGTAGTAATATCCCCTTATGAAAAAAAAAAATAACATTTTGTGTGCGATAAAACAAATTTGAAGTGAATATCCATCTTTCTTTGTTTTCATAATACTTGAGTCCAAAACCATTTCTTGTCAAAAATCATTCATTTATATTATTTTTTTTAAATTATGCTTAATTGTTATCACGTCGCGTCTTATATAATATGACATTTTATTGAAGTCGCTAGCGATATTGGTTCGTAAGATATTTTCATTTTCATTTTTTTTTTAAAGGACTCAATTTTTTGAACGTCCTTTCCGCATCTTTCTGTTTTATTATCTGCATAATAAAAACATTATTAGAAGTCGATATCTCTACTGGTTCTTGAAATAATATGGACGATTAAAAATGGTATCTCGAACACGCACACAGACATCTCTCTAAAAATCTTTGATTTTTGAACCTTAATACGTTAAGAAGTGTCAAAATTTTCAATTCGACAAATCGGACCGATTACAATAAATTCCTTTGGGAATTTTTATAATATTATTATAATATTTTCGTGAACACGATCTTTTGCGTAGATCTGCGAAAAATAGTCAAATCGCATGATTTTGATGGCCAATTGACGTCGTCACCAAAATCACACGCAACAAGGAAACTTCTCACGCAACAAAGCAGACATAATTTGTCATGATATTCAAAATCCGGCCTAAAAAGAAGGTTACGAGACGTTCCATTGCTGAGAATGGAAATTAATTTATTCCGATCTTAAGAGACTCTGCACTTCCAGCAGAGGCAATATTGTAGACTGAGAGTGCATTACGATGATGCATAGGCCGTAGGAGATCAGTAAGGCTTACACTATCTTTTCACAATTTTACCGATTGCTAGCATATATAGTCGGTCGTTTATAACTAACGTAATTATAGCGAAATGTTTATTAAGTCCTTAAAAAAAAGTCTTGGAATCATAGTTATTTGGATAAATTTTTCATTCATTCATCAGCTCTCCTTAGTCTTAAATTCAATGCATAGACCTAGACTCAGTCATATAAGTTGAATAGGGTATCAATATTTTTATTAATAACCAAAAGTTAGAAAATCAAATTTCTCCCTTACCTACCTAATTTTTGTTGAAAATCTCAAAGCAAAAAAATACGTACTTACAAAATAAAATCATAACGTGTTATGTTGTCAATTTTCCCAAACACATTGCCGAATCATTTCATACTATTTCACATTTTTTGATGACCATATCTAAAATTTGATGCCTATTTTATTCTTATTCTTCAAGACGTTTAATTTTGTGTTGGTTGGTTGCTGCTGTCGCTGCTTCTGCTGGGTTTGTTGTTGTTCATTTTATTCTTAACTTAACTCTCATATAAAAACCTATACTCTCGAATATGTGCTGCTTTGCAGAGTTTCCAATTATTTGGGGGTATAGTATAAGGACCGTACTATACAGTGCTGAAAAAATATATACCATCCAGGGGTATAGAAGGATATCGGTGGTACTAGGATTTCATATTCCTTCTTTCGACTTATAACTTTTATGTCGTTTCCTTATTGAATGTTTATGATATTAAATTCGATTTGTGTCCTCCTAACCGAAGAAAACCATCCCCAATGTGTGTTTTCTTTTCCATCTTATATTGCTGCTTTAGCCATTTTTATTCTTCTTTTTAGTTAAGCTGGTTTTTGCTGTAGTTTCTACTATTAAACACCACGCATGCTTTAATATACATTTCTATATCTATGTACCTATAACAAGTTTGTGTGTTTGTATAAGAATATCACATTTAATTCAAAATGACGTATGTGTATAGAATATTAAAACATATAAAATGCTATTATTACACAATATTGAAAAAAAGGATAACGTCTTACAAAAAATAAAACAAAACGAAATGTAAAGACCGTCGCCCATTCGCATATACAAAAAGGATATGCTAGAATATGGGTATGGATGGAGGGAGGACTGTTATGATGGTCAAAAAGTTGATCGCACTTAAACGATGTGATATTATCATTTTAATGCAATATATCGTTGATATTACTAATACATAAGTGGTTTGATAGGAAAGCGATGTATATACATATATGTATAGCATATTCTACATAATATGTAGGTATGTAGTATAATATCCTTTCAGCAATGACCATCATGGATAAGGATATTATTCCATTTTTTTATTAGATATTATTTTTTTTTTTTTCGTTTTCATCGATATGATACTATTTAGAGCACGTAGTACTTTCAACAGAATATATTCCGAAAAAATCTACAAGGATATGTGAACTGAATGTGTTGTTCCTATATGTATATATGGATATACTCTCATGTAGCAGCGAGGGGGGGGCCAAAAGTACTCTGTAAATGGGGATCGAAGTGTTTGCAATATCCTTGTGACTATAAGATTTTATGGTTATTTCACTTTCCGGTAGATGGCTGAGCAGAGCTGAGAGGAGCGCGGAGGTCGGTGGGCAGCTCAAAAGGAACGGAGGACGTTCGTCGTCGTTCTATACCTATACTAGGGTGGAATTATAGTTGGAAATCATATTCGGTTATTATTCATTATTGTTGGTAAATGTGTTTTTCGATATATTTTTGAAGACCATCGAAATCTATATGGAACATTTTTATAGCACCCTAGATGCGAGTTTAACGGAAGAGAGTTTTGTTTAACTATTATGATTGAGAGAATAAGAAAGGTCTCAATTAAGTGTAGTATTCTAAATGGTGGGCATGGGAATTAATGTTTTTCGTATACTTTTGTATATAAAATACGAATACACAAAATTGTAATGAATTCATTTCAATATTCGTATTCAGGGTATTTTTGGATTATCTACATGTTAAAACTTACAAAAACCCATTAACTAAAGAATAATAATAAATTAAGTTATTATTTCATGATCATGATAGTATTAATATAAACATATATGTACATACGTATAAGACTTTTAGGGAACAACAAATAGGTTGAAGTTAAATTTATGCATACAAACAAAATTTAAACAAAATTCTTAAGTTTCTATTTGCCTTTGTAAAGGTAAAATTTAAACTTTTTAAAATTTGTTTTTTTATTTAGTTGTTGCTTATCAATTTGGAATAAATGGAAAAAATACTGTCAATATTATTTTGATCTTAAGAATCACTTAACTATTCTTTAGTGTGAATAATTGTTACTACTACGCCTACTCAATTTTGTTTATAGACCTTGAATTCTTGAAACTCCTAAATACTGCCTCCATTTTCAATTAAACAGATTTAAATTATGAGTTAAATGGATTATAAGTAAGTAAAAGGATGCCATAAAATTTTCACTTTAAAACAAATAAAAATTTAAATTAAAATTGTTTTTGATAATTAGCAAGAGGCAAATATATAATATATTAAATATATAATGTATTTATTATTTACTATTCACTCTTTTATGCATTTGTGTTGAAAATAAAAACAAAAATTGTATTAAATGTAATTTCATGTCTAGGTAAGTACTCACCAAAATCATTGCCACCATGTATTCCTGATGGACCAGGTAAGAGTCCTGGAATACCTTGAAGTCCTAAGAATGCACTTGGGAACGAATGAGATCTCTGATTGTCCAACGAACCATTCATACTGTCCATTGTTCCATCCATTTGGCCATCACCACGATCTGATGGTTCTGTGTCGCTGCTATTGGATTCTTCACCAGCACTTTGCGCATGTAGTGACACTAAATCAGGATGCTTCTAAAATAAATAGATTTTATTTAAATATTCATTCACTGTTTAAGCGTTATTTTTTCGTGTTTCGAACCTGATTTCCACTGTTCATTTGTTGACCACTTTCCAGTGCCTGACTTAACAAGGAATCTCTTAATTCTAAGCTACGATCACGGTCGCGATCGCGATCATGTGATGTTTCACGACTATGATCACGATCACGATTACGTTCACGAGTAAGAGGGTGTTGACCACTGTTGCTGTTGCTTCCAATGCCACCGCTGCTGCTTACAGGGAATTCTCTCTCAATCAGAAGACGCTCAGGACTGATCCCATGTTGGGCTCGGAAAAGATCTGCACTTTTAATACGTTTTTGTGGTGGTGGTGTTAAATGACTCGTTCGATTGTCATCTGATAGATCCCAGTGATGGGTTGACTATTTTTATGTAACATTATTTAAAGAAAAGAACAAATTGGAAAATATTTCAACGAATTAATAAAATTACACAATATAAAAAAGCTGACAATTCAATTTTGCTATCAATTGGCACTGTCTACTTTACTTTGATTTGTCTTACAGGTGACGGCGAGGCTTTCAGTTCTTGTACTGCGGGTGTTGAACTTGAACTTAAACTTGATGTAAGGGCTGCAACAACTGTTGATGATGGTGTTGCTGTACTATTGTTGTTGTTGGTGCTGTTTACATTGTTGATATTATTATTATTGCCAAGGCTTACTTTCGTACTTGTTATAGCGGATAATTTTGAAGATGATCCATTGACGTCGGCAAGTCCACGAACTTGTAGTAAATGTGCTGTCTTAAGGAAGTCAGTTAATTGTTCATGACTGACATTCACTTCGCCATTATACATAAAACTAAAATTAAAAATTAAAAAAAAATGCAAACAATTGAAGAAGTAAAAAGGTTTTTTTTGTTTATTTATAAAACGAAAGAGTTGAGGTTCGAACTTAAATATTTTGTGTATATCAGCTGTTAGATAGTTAATGTAATTTTGTACGTCTTGAAGAAACTATGGTACATAACAATAAATTGATAAGATAAGTTGAATTATATAACATTAAAGTATTGCAAACCCTTAAATGACTTAAAAAGTTTAATTTAACTTTAAGAACAAACATTTTAGAGGAAGTTTTTTAAACCATTTTTCAAAAATATTATTCAATTACATTGAATGATAACGGGTGTTTTCTTGTGGAGTTATATAGAACTTTAAGTTGGGAACACTATTTTAATTGGATTCCAGCTGTCAAGTGATTTATTTTTAACTTTATTTGACATTTTAACATGAACAGATTGACGCCTACAGAGTGTGCGTTATGGATTAGTGGAAAAATTGGTTCGTTCTTCGTTAAAAACGAAGATGGCCAGAACGTTATAGTCAAAAGTGACCGCTAAAGAACTATGAATCTTCTTCTTCTTCCTTCATCAATTGAACAACCATCATATTTTTGTATTTCAAGCCACTGCACTATTTTCTATGGGGATATGTAATGTCAAGTCTACGGTGATAAGACGAAAACAATTGGCCACTTGGAGGACAACATACGCCGCGTTATTATGTGGCCACAAATTTTGGAAAAAGTTATCAAAATTAGACCTTCAGATTAGACTACGTGTTACTCGCTATCAAACTATACTTTTCCAAAGGATTTTAATGGCTTCAAAATGGTCAAGTTGTTGAGATATCACTTTTAAAATTTGAAAAAAAAAACCTGATGATGTGATAATTTTTAAAATGTATTTTAAGTATTTTTTTTGTAGTACCCGCAGCATGACGGTTAGTGCGTATGACTGTCATGCCAGAGGTCTTGGGTTGAATTCCTGCCTGTAACGCATAGTTTTTATTTAGCGGCTAATGCCTCTTGCAAGGAACTGACAAATCGTCCAAGAGTAGTTCATGTCATGAAAATTGCTTTCTCAAACTAGCCGTTCAGATCCGGCGCATAAAAAATGACATAACTCGAACATACGAAAAGTTGAGAGTTGTAAGACACTTGGCCCTGTATTTCTACGAGCTGTTGCCAATTCTTGTTTGTTTTATAATTATGTTCAGTATTATATAAAATTTACTCTTTATACTTGAAAATATGAAACTGTCCATTATTTGAACTGGCTTAAAAAAAAATCAATATCCTATTAATGGTTCTAGTTAATTTACTATTATATATAGAAAGTTCAAATATTTCTAATTTTTGTTTTTTCAAATATTTGTGTCTCTTTTTCAAAAGCATTTACGTTACGACCATACCACAAAATACAAGTATATTTATATAATAACTTCAAACATACATAGTAGAAAAAACATAAAACACTTACCTTAACAAGTTTTCAACATCCTCACAACGGATATCACGCAATATAACAATAGGATGCTCACATGGATTGGCTTTTAACAATTTCCTAAAATATGGACTACACGCACTCAAGACAACTTTATGCGCGGTAAATGATCTCTGATCACATGCCAATGTCACATCCACAAAATCCTCTTCATCTCTCAGGTGACGAAATGATGATAACATTGATGACTGGAAATCGTTCCATTTAAGGGCATAATGCTGTTGTTGTTGTTGTTGGCTGTGGAAAGGATGCTGATTGTTGTTGTTCTGCTGCTGCTGCTGATTTTGCTGTTGTTGTTGTTGTTGGTCATTGTTATTATTGTTATGACTTGATGGTGATGGCGATGTGGAAATGGGTGGTGGTGGTTCCATTTTTGCCACCCCTGTGTTATTGTTTTCTGTCGTTTGCAGTTGTGTTGATTCAGTCATTTAGGTTGGATTGTTTTATTTTTATTTTTCCTTTTTCTTTTTTTCGTTCCGTCCACGCGATTGCTTTTTGCTCTTCTTCTGATGATGCTTCTTTGACGAGATAGGATTTTAAGTTTCTTTATGATTTGTGTCTTTCTCGCATATAAAATAGCTTTTCTTCTTAATTTCAGTTGCTGTCTTTTTGTTAATTCTTTTTTTTTTTTGCAGAAATGTGTGAATTAGTTTTGTATATTGTTTCTTTTTATTTTAGGTAGATTGGAAAATGTATTTTTCTTTCTATTTAAAATTTTGAAATAATCAAACCGCGTTTTTCTTTTTAGCTCGTCCTTCCGCTTCCAAAACAAAAGAAAACCCACAACTTAAATTGATGGAAAATGTATATCCTTGGTTTCTTGTTCTTGTTCTTGTTCTTGTCTAGCTTGTCTTGTTATTCCTTTTCTTTTTATGAATTCATCATTATGTATGCTTTCTTTATGGTGCAAAGGGGAAAAGGAGTCGGGGGAGAAAAAAAAGAAGAGGATGTTGCTGGTTATGGCGTTTGTTGGGAAATTATATGCGGGGTATGGCGACACTATATCCAGAGTGGGATTTGTTTAGATTTTAATGATGACATTTTATTGTTGTCCATTTTCTTGCCGTTTGCGTCATTTCTTCGGAATTGGATAGTTGTTTGTTTTTAAATTCTTATTTATTTATACAATTTTGTTTTAATTTTTCTTTTTTACTGGCCGAAATAAAATTGTGTTAGCGATTTTGCCAGACTGGACGGAATCTATAAAAACAGAAGAAAAAAAAGGAAATATTATTAAAAGCCTTTAGTTTTTTAAGTTTTAATTAGAATTTGTGTAGTTGAATTTATAGAGATTATAAAGTTTGATGTTTTCGATGATGATTAATTTAGAAGAATAATGAGAATAGAAGATTTATAAAAAGTGATTTAATCAAAACCATAGCTGTTTTCTCAAAAATGTATGTATATAACAAACTTTGGAAAACTTTAAAACATTTAATTTGTGAAAAAAAAAAGAATCTTTTGTTTTACTTTTTTCCGGATAATTGAAATAATTTAAAAAAAAAATACAAATGATTCACAATTGATTGATTTCGATGAATCAACCATATATGTTCATAAGTTCAATAAAACTTGTGATTCATATTCCCTATGCTTCTGGGTTTGCGAAAAGGTTTTTGCACTCATAGAATCGTATATGTAATTCCTTCCTCTCCAAGAGTCTACACTCATATAAAATTATTACAATCAATCAAACTTTTGCCATCATAATTGATCTTAAAAAGCTTCAGGGTATATAAAACAAAGTTTTTGTCCATTATATACCTACCATGATGATTGCAGAAAACACAAAAGACTAAATGAAACCATATATGGTATGTATATAGCAATCAAATAAAAAATAATATACATACATATGTATGTACAGTACAAACATATATTCTAAAGTTATTGGTTTCGATGTCGATGTTAAATTATTCCTATATAACTTAACTACCTATACCTGTTGATTTGTGTCCATTAAATGTTCAGGTACTAGTATGGTTTTGTAGGTTTACTTAATTTTTAAATCTCTACGAAATATTAAGAAATACAAATTATAATGGTCATGTAACTACATACAAGCGTTTTGAATGTCAAGGCAAATTGTACATTTAATCTTTAGGGAAAACTTAGATACGGGGTTATCCATTTTGCGGTTTCAAAAGTAAACGTAAATAAAACCCATATAAAATATTTTTTTCAGGATATTTCTTTTTTATTATAAAGTTTGAATGTTGACATTAAGTGTAAAACACTATATCATTTAAGTGACCACCACGCGAATTGTTGCAAGCATCGATTTTTTTGACACATATAAGGCGGTATCTCAGCCATAACTTAACGAATGTTGGTTTTAAAGTGCTCAAGAGTTGAAGGTTTATCTGCATAAACACGGTCTTTCACGTAGCTCTACAAAAACAAAGTCCAGCGGTGTCAAATCGCATGATCTTGGTGGCAAGTTGATATCCCCAGGATGAGAAATCACGCGGCCAGGAAATATCTCTTGCAATCAAGCCATATTCGCTCGAATTGTGTGGCATTTAGCATCGTCTTGCTAAAACCACATATTATCCAAGACGTATTCTTCAATAGCAGCCAAAAAAATCGGTTATCATATGACCATAACGCTCCGAATTGATGGTGACAGTAGTTCCATTGTCGTTTTCGAAGAAGTAAGGTCCAATCACACATACGGACAAAAGCGTGTACCAAACAGTGACTTTTAGTGGATGCAATGGCCTCTCTTCAATTACTTGAGTATTCTCAGAACCCCAAATACAAAATTTTTGTTTATTATACCCACCGAGTTAGAAATTTGCTTCGTGCGTCGCTGAAGAAAATTTTGTTCGAAAAATCGCCGTCCATTGCACCACCTGTTGTTCAAGCACCCCTTCGACGTATCTACGACGACGTTGTGAGTGATCAGCTGGATTCCAATTTTGTTAATTTTGTTTGGAAAACGTATACAAAAACCAGACTTCTTGCACACAAACAGTTAGTTTTAAAGAATCAAAACGTTTGAATTTCTGAATATTGCAATGAAATGAAAGAAAGAGCGTGATAAAGAATTCTACATTCACGTAGTACGGCTAAATAACAAATCTCTGTAAATGACAATACGACCGAAAGTGCGCTTGAGGAACTACTGAATACAGCCTGATTGATTAGTGGACGGTGGTGTGTTTGGGAAACTTTTTGTATAGCTTTAGGAAACCCAAAAACCTTGAGTAATTTTTTTGGCGACATAGCCACTCATGGATATGGTACCATTATTTCTGAGAGCAGTCCTAAAAGGCATTTTGCTTCATAGAAAATGTACTTTCCAAAATTAAAGTATCGGTACACAAATCGAAGCTCAATCATACCTTCAAGAATCTGACTCATACTCTTTTCTTTGATTATAAATTCAACTAAATCTTTCTAAGACCGTGCGTGCGTGCGTCGTCGTCTTCGCATAGGTATCCATGATTTTTTATAGTATGGCATGATGTATAGGATATATCATTAATTACCCTGCCACAAGGGTCACAGACGAACATAGAATAAAAATCAATTACATTCACTCAACTCAGGAAAAGTCAGCAGGCATACAAAACAAAAATGAAGAACAACAAAAATAAAACATTACAACTAATAATAATTGTAAGGTCATTAAATTGAACAAGTAGTGTTTATAGATACGTTACGCTCCACACCATATGATGTGATCTTTTGTTATGATGGGAAAACCCAACAGTGTCCATCATGGGCGATCATAAAATAGATCACAGGTTGTATCTAAACGTACAAAAGACCAACAACAACAACAACAACTACAAGATTTTCTTTGGCTTATTTGTTAAGAAGACCTCCATATTATTTCTTGAAACGGATCCATACAAAACACGAACAACCGAAAGAGCCACTGTCTGATGCTATGTAAGACCCTAAAGAACATCAGTAATTGATGTTCAGTCATTTTTCATAATAATTATAATATATGTGTGTGGTGGCTATTTTGGATGTTTTGCTTTTTGTTTTTCTACTGACCGAAGAACCTGCTATTACATGAAAATATTTATTCACTCATCAATTAAACAAGATTGGAGCATTTAAAAAACAATATAGTTTGAGTGATTGGTTCATAGTTGGGATCTTGAAACTTGGATCTTGGCGCATCAGGTAAAAATATATCTTTTCTTTTGCTGAGAGGCGAAAGTATGGTAAGTAAATGAGCACGAAGTATATTGTATTGTACATACCGTAAAAGACGTGCTGTGCTATGCATACACATAATTTTGGTTGGGTGTGTACAAAGTTTTCTTTTCAATTCTGAACGATTTGAACCTTATCCATAGATCCGGGTTACGGTAGCTAAGCCCAGTGGCGTGTGGGATAATAGGTTTGAGGAGGTTTTTCGTTTTGATAAATATTTCTTATGTTTTTTTTGTTGGTAGTTTTAATTTAAAAAATTAATTTTACTCTAACATTTTTCTAAGATATTTTTAAAAAATAAACAATACTCTTCTGGATTTGTGAGAAAAAATCTGCAAATACTAATTTATTACAATTATTCACTTTTTGTTTGGATGTATTCCAAAAACACTCTCTTCAAGTTGATGGAATCTTTACAAACTTAAGCAAGGTATTTGACAAATAAAGTCATGCAATTTTTCTTAATAAATTAAGTAAAATGGGACTTTACGACCGTATCGTTATGTGGATTTCGTCATATCTTAAATATAGACATTATAGAGTCATGTTCAGGAATCACCCTTCATGTGTATTTAAAATCAATTCTGGTGTACCTCAAGGGAGTCGCCTTAGTCCACTGCTGTTAATTTTATTTATTAGTTACTTGCCTTCTGTTTTAAATAATTCTATATCGCTAATCTATGCAGGTAATGTTAAAATTTGTCGAATTATTTGTCGAGTATTTCAAAGAGCTGCAAGAAGATCTTAATCAATTTTGGGAATGGTGTAATACAATGTGCTTTACACTAAAACGTAATATAGTATATAGAAAGCTTTCGTCGCGTTTGAAAAGAGCTCTTCTCTTCTGTAATTGGTGTTGTACTAGACTCAAATTTAACGTTTACTGATCACTATAATTTATAAAGCTTAACAAAACACTTGGTTTCGTCAAAAGATTTTCCCGAGAGTTCCGTGATCCATATGTTATTGAAATTCTGTATGTTTCGTTTGTCAGGCGAATTCTTAAATATTATTCAGTTTGTATTGATAAAATATTAATTATTCAAAGTAGCTTTTAAGGTTTTGTCTTTTTTTTCCTCTGGCCTGATAGACTTTTATTACCTCCATACACTCAAAGGTTTCCCTTGATAGTAGTAAACTTAACGTTAGCATTTAACGTATTTAATAAATATCTTCTACTAATAGCGATTAATTTATTCTATATTTTGATAATGTCTAATAAAAAAAACGTGAAAAGTTCATTGTTAAAGGTTTTCCAATAAGAGATATCATTTTGATTAGCAAGCTATTTGACCAGCTGTCATTTTTTAACATTTGACAAGTAAGAACTTCATCATTACCAAGGGAGAATTAACACAATTATTCTTGAGAAATTGGACAAATTTGAGTCGGCGGCTCTTAAAACACCAAATTTACCGTAAACATGGATCAGTTGTCCCAACAACTCAAAATAATAACATGGAACGCGAACGGACTTACCGCAAAAATCGAAGAACTAGAAACGGTTCTACTTAACGAAAAAATAGATATTTGTTTGATCTCTGAAACTCATTTGAAAAAAGACTCAAATTTAAGTATTAAAGGTTATTCGGCTTACCACGCATGCCATTCATCCGAAAGAGCAAGGGGTGGTTCTTCCGTATTTATCAGAGAAAATATCAATCATTCGTTTGAGATAAATATCGAGCTCGATACAATGCAAGTTACTTCCGTTAGCATAAAAGTTAGACACGTATTTTTTAATATTGCGTCTATTTACTGTCCTCCTCGGTCCAAGATAGACAAAAACGATTTTAAAGATCTTTACAACGCTTTAGGTCCAAAATTTATTATTGGCGGCGACTTCAATTCGAAACATTCATTTTGGGGATCACGTTGCATTTCGACGAAGGGTAGACAACTCTACAAAGCGGGTATTGAATGTAACGTTGAATTTTTCTCATCAGGAAAACCAACGTATTGGCCAACCGATACAGCGAAAACACCCGATCTTGTTGACTTTTTCATCGCAAGAGGAATGAACAGAAAATATATGACAGTAGATGATAACTTCGATTTTTCTACGGATCACTCGGCCGTTATCTTAACAATTAACAGTAACGTAATCGAAAAAGAAAAGCCCCTAATTTTAACAAATAATAACACAAATTGGGATAAATTCAAAGAAGATTGCGAAAATAGAATTATACTGAACGTCTCTTTGCAAACTCCGTTTGAGTTAGAAGATGAAACAGAAAAATTTATAAATATTGTTCAAGAAGCAGCTTGGAATAATACTCCGATCTGTAGTAAAAAGTCAAGGCAATACGAAGAAAAAATTCCAGAAGATATAAAAGAATTGATACGCGAAAAACGAAAAGCTCGAAAAGTATGGCAGCAATCACGTGCTCCTCAGCATAAAAGTGTCGTCAACTTTTTATCAAACAAGATTAAAAATTTGTTACGAGATTTTAAAAACAGCGAGAATTCTGCCTATCTTGAAAGCCTAACAGCAGACAAAAAAACGAATTATTCTCTTTGAAAGACGATAAAAGGTATTAAAAAGCCTCAAATAATGTCGGCACCTATTCGAAAAAATAATTCTGAATGGGCAAAAACTGATAAGGAAAAGGCGGATTTATTTGCTAAGCACCTTGAGGAAACGTTCAAACCTTTCGATGGTCAAGAGTCTCTGACTAATGACGGAGAGCTCCAACCAGCGCCGGAAAATTTTTCTATCAGGAATATTACTTTGACTGAACTTGTCCAGGAAATAAAACGGCAGAAAAATAATAAAGCTCCTGGCTACGACCTGATTAACGGTCGTGTCCTCAAAGAGTTGCCTAAAAAAGCAATGGTTAAGCTCTTACAGCTCACTAACGCTGCTTTAAGACTTGCTTACGTACCCACGCAATGGAAAGTCGCCGAAGTAATAATGATCCCCAAACCGGGTAAGCCACCGAATGAGAAAAAATCGTATAGACCAATTTCTCTCTTACCAATTATATCTAAAATATTTGAAAAATTGCTTCTTAAACGAATGCTACCAATTATTGAAGAAAAACGTTTAATTCCCGACCACCAATTCGGTTTCCGGAATAATCACTCGACAATTGATCAGGTTTACCGAATAACTAACGAAATTGAAAAAGCATTTGAAGAAAAAAAGATTTGCTCAACTGCATTTCTTGACTTTTCTCAAGCTTTTGACAAAGTTTGGCATGACGGGCTAAAATATAAATTAAAAGTCTTTCCAGAGCAAATATATAACATTCTTGAATCGTACCTAGAAAATAGATTCTTTCGAGTTAAGCAAGGAACGGAGTATTCGGAGTTTAAAGAAATAAACGCTGGGGTTCCCCAGGGTAGCGTCTCGCAATATCGGATTCAATAGAAACGGCAACCTCTAAGCTTCAAAAGGCATTAAATAGCATTTCAGATTGGACAAAGAAATGGCGAATTGCTCTTAATGAAACGAAATCGACGCACACAAATTTTACGTATAAAAAAGTATATAACTTACCTATTTATATAAATTCTGTGCAAATTCCATACGCTAATGAAGCGAAGTATCTAGGCATGACTCTAGACGCGAAACTTAAATGGAAAGTTCATGTAAAAAAGAAACGCGATGAACTCGAAAATAAACTCCGCGAATTGACATGGCTTATTGGAAGATATTCCAATCTAAGCGTTTATAACAAGCTTCTTATTTATAAGCAAGTACTGAAACCAGTTTGGACGTACGGTATACAACTTTGGGGTTGTACCAACGAAAGAAATATACAAATTTTGCAAACATACCAAAACAAAGTACTTAAAATAATAGTAAATGCTCCATGGTATGTAAGAAATAGCGACTTACATAGAGATTTAAATATAAAATATGTAGAAAACGAAATTAAAAAATTTGCTACAGAGCTAAGATCACGACTTAGAAATCATAGTAATAACTTAATCCAACAATCTGTTAGCGAGGCGTTCGTTTTTCGGCGTCTGCACCGAACAAGACCTTCTGATCTAGCGCAAACAAATTAATCTCTCCACTCGAATTTTGTGGAATCTTCAGGTCCTCTCGTTGGGGAGCTTCCTGACAAAACGCGAACAAAATGACGCTAAAACTACTTGTTAAGCTGGACTTAGTTGTAGTAATAATATAGAAGATAAGGGAGGTGTGTTTTAGTCAGTAAAAATCTGACACTACTATAAGCATCGGGCTTATAGTGTCTCTGAAGATTTCTCACCTTCCTGCGGAAAAAAAAAAAAAAAAAAAATTACCAACAATGGAACGATACACTCCTCAACAACGCACTGAAATTGTAAAATGTATGGAAAAATGGTACTAATCCAAATTATTCAATTAAAGTTTAATCACTATGTTATGTCTCGAAGAGATGATTAAAAATATTGGCGCAAAATTTTAAACAAACTATTGTTAAGGGTTTAACAATTTACTAGTTAGCAATTTGCTAAATATATAGCAATTTGCTAAATATATAGCAATTTACTAAGATACTCCAAAATTTTAAACCTTTCTTTTCGTTTTGCTTACTAGTAAATATTACGGTTTATAAAATATGAGCATCCAAACATGTCTTAAAAGTGACAGTTTGTGAAAAGCAAATACACTTAAACGGACCTATTATTGGGAATTCCCAACTTCTCCACATCCACAGCTCTTATAAGAATAATTGTACAGATGTTATATGTATTTATCAAATTGCTAAAAGTTAAAGCAGTCATTCCGTAACTTTAACTTTAACAAATTGTTAAGAGATAATAAGATGTTAAAATCGTTTAAAATTAGGTCAATCATCTTTTGAGCTTAGTAATTTGCTAAAAATGGCTTTAACATTTTACTAAATCGCTTAAAATTTTGCGCCATTGTGTTTTAATATCTCTAGACTTTTTTCTTTAATGCTAAGTGATAGATAAGGTCTACGTCAAATGTTGTAGAATACGGCAACCGAATCCTTGCAGCGATTTTTAGCTGATATTATTTTCCATTGTTAAGGGCATACTTTTCTTTTCAATAAAATACTGATCTTTTAAATTTTATTGAATATCAAAATCAAATCTCTTATTCTTAAATTCTAATTTCTCTGCTATACGGAATCACAAAACTAAATTTAATTCATAGAATTTCTATAAAGCTTACAGTCGCGTTCGTGCTAATATTAATTGAAAATTCGACATTTAAACAAAAGCTTCAAGAAAACATGAATAAGTGTCCAGAAAGTACAACCAATTTTACAACTTGATGGTAATTTTTAATTTACAAATATAATTTCTCTGTCTGAATCTTTACTTATCATCGCTTAGACTAATTTTCCCACGAACTTGTTGCTCTTTTCTCAATGAAAAATAAAAGAAAAATTAATTAAAAAACAATAAAGTAAAAAAATATTCCCTTTAAGAATATCATTGCATTGCAAT
Organism: Eupeodes luniger; assembly: GCA_951509635.1. Lineage (NCBI taxonomy): Eukaryota > Metazoa > Arthropoda > Insecta > Diptera > Syrphidae > Eupeodes > Eupeodes luniger. Next base: position 48,921,787 of record OX608075.1, on the reverse strand, counting down.
AATAATTAAAACAACAAATCAAAATCATACATACATGTGCAGTGTGCATACGTTTGTATTGTAAATAATTGTATACATACCTACAGCAAACAGCAGCAGCGATGACTTCTAATTTAATTAATTCTCATTTCATTCCCTTCATTTATTGAAATTGAATAAAAATATATAAACAATCTATCACCTATACTACATATATTATATTAACTCTATACAAATGCTGTACCTATACCACAAATTCAAATTCAGGTAGGTTGTAATATTTGTATTAAATTTATAAATAAAAAAAAAAATAAAATTATTATAACAAAAACCAAATTAAGCAGGCACAAATAATAATTTGTACACATACAATATTATATTTGTACATATAAAACACAGGGTGGTCATGTTTCAATGAGAAATTTTCACTTTAAAAAACGTTTTATTTAACCACAATATGCTTTTTTTTCTTGACATTTAGTAATATGTACATAAGTAAAACTTCAATATTCGAAATATTTTAACTCTAAGAGGCCAGTGACAGCTGTCATTGGTTTTCATCATTGAAATTTTTGATTCGAAATTTAAAAGCGAGTAAAAAAGTCAAATTTGTATATTTGGTGTCGGAATTCTGATAAGTTGTAGATTTTTTCTATTACAAAAAAATACATTTTTTAACCTTCTTTTAGTTCGTTTTAAAGTTGTCAATGATAAAATATTTTCCAATGAACAGCTGATTGTTGATTTCACATTTCAGAACCTAAACGTTAACCTGTCAGTTTTACTTTCAATGATCAACTCTAACCTCAAATGAGGAAATATTTATTCAATGATAGAAATTTTAAATGAAAGCTATAACCATCCTGTCAAAAAAATTCCAATTATTGGTTTTAATGATGTTTGAATCACCTATGTTTATATAAATTTAACTTGTCTATGATCCTGTCATCAATTCGTAAGGCTAAATTCTAAAAAAAAGGAATCAATTTTATCTTTAATACTAAGGGTAGTAGGTACTCGTGGCGTGATGGTTAGTGCTTAGGCCTGTCATGCCAGAGGTCTTGGGTTCAATACCTGCCTGTGCCATCTAGTGTAGAGTCTGGAGGTCGAATTTTTGATGACTTTTTCCAAAATTTGTGGTCGTATGTATATCGAGAATAAAGCGACTCATGTTGTCCTCCAAGTTGCCAAACTTTTCGGCCTTTCACGGATCCGTAACGTGAAACTATGCGATTACCAAACGTTTCTTTCAATAAATTAATTGCAACTCGAGCTGTGTGACATGGTTGTTGGAATTGATGTCAGAAAAAGTCAGCGAAGAACATTGACTATAACTTTATGGTCACTTCGTTTTCAAAGAAGTACTGATCAATTATTCCAACAACTCAAAAAGCAAACCACACGGTCAGTTTTTTGTCGACACAATTGAGGTTTATCATCACTCCGAATACGGTAGTTTTGTTAATTGACGCATCTATTCAACCAAAAGTGAGATTCATCGCTAAATAAAATTTGCGTAATACGCAATTTTGAACATTTTCAAAATTATTTTCAAAATAAATTTACACAATTTGGAAGCGTTTTTCAGGCTTCAAATATATTCATATTGAAATGACAAACCAAACTAAAAATAAATCATTTGAAAGCTGATAAAATGCAAAGCTGTTAAAATAGTGTTTCCAACTTAAAGTATACGTCTAAAAAATAAACTCTTTAGTGAGAAGTTTAGCATTCTATCCCGATTCGAACTGTCTGACTGTATTTGGGTAAGCCATTAAATTGCTTTTTTCAAAGGACTCAAAAATTTTAAACTTTTATTTTAGTTTTGCTAACAAATAAATTGCTTATTGCCTTTTATTAAAAAACGAGCATCCAAACATGTCTAAAAAGTGACAGTTCGTGAATCAATTGAAATTCTCAATTGTTGCTCAGATGTTACAGATGTCATATGGATTTAGCATATTGTTAAAAGTTAAAGTAGCCATTCCGTGATTTTGACTTTAGCAAATTGTTAAGATAGTTAAAATCATTTAAAAGTATAGGTAAATCATCTTTTGAGCTTAGTAAATTGTTAAAAATGCTTTAACATTTCACTAAATCGTTAAAAATTTTGATCCAATATCATTTAAATAGCCATTGAGGCGGGGAATTCACAGCATGCAATTCTGTTGAGCTAATTATTAACCAGGTTTTAGCACAATTGGCTTTTAATGCGTCTAACTTCCGTTGTTCCTTGAAAAGTTCATTCTTTATTCGATGGTTAAGTGTTCAATAACATCGGGTCCACAAGGTTTTTTTACTGGGAATAAAATTGAACTTTTCAAATGGGTTTTGGTAGCCTTAATTTCAATCCGACTTCAAAATAAATGTGATACATTCACGTCAGGTTTTAAAGATATTACTTTTGAAAATGCGAAAAATAACATTTATGAAGTAGCTTTTTGTCAGTAAAATTAATTATGTTTTTCCAAATCTATAATCAATTATTTCAATATTCAGTTGAAATATTTATATTACGTCAAACTTCCCTATAACGAACTTCTACATAACGAAGATCTCTCTATTACGAATTGCTTTTAAGTACACATCTTTTTGGTTACTTTTTTGGTGTGTTTTGATCTCCTTATAACGAATTTCCATAAAGCGAATTTTTCTCTACAACGAACAAATTATGTTGCTGCAATTCCAAATCTCAAACGATTTTGTTTCCACATAACGAATTTTTTCAAATAATTTTCTGTTAAAAACAACATCATGCATAGAAAAAAAACCTTATAAGGGGATTTCCCTAAGATTTTAAATCCAAGCATTCTATGTTCAAGCTTCAGTGAATATAATTGAAAATGTCTCGCAGTAGCATTTCTCTTGAAAAAAAATTGTTAATAATTAATAAAGTTGAAGAACGATTGACTAAAAAAACAGATATTGCTATTGACGTGTTTCGAACCTTTCTGGAGATGAAGAGTAACGTACCGACGAATTTATTTGAATCTCTTAATTTATTAGACGATTTTGTTGAAAAAGAAAAATGGAAAAATGTTATCCAAACTAAAATCACTGACTTCTTTAAATAAAAGTAAAAACAAAACATTTCTGTATAACGAATTTTCTATATAACGAAATAATTTTCTGGTCCCGTGCAAATTCGCTATAGGGAAGTTTGACGTATATGTATTTCATATAATATTCGAAAAATCTTCATGAGTTGTTAGATTTCACTTGTCTTACAAAGATACAGAAGAAATGCTTAACCATTTGTGCTCAAACGGTTTGAAACAGAAAAAGATAAAACGGTTTGAAAGTAAGTTTTGTTCTTGTAACGAATCTATTGTCTAAACAATTCTATTTTATCAAGTTTTTGAAATATGTATATTCAAAAATATAAAAATAATGTTGAAAACGGGTATTTTTAAAACTTGAGCAAATAGTAAAGATTTAAGTTTAGATTCGAAATTAGCACTAAACATCAAGTCCAAAACGTATTTTTCAAAACCATGAAAGTATTAAATTCAAGGTTTGCTCAAAACTTCATATAGAGTCAAATAAAGACTCATAATTAATGAAACTAAGTAAGATACTATACAATGATTTAAATTTAGAAAAGAAAGATTTGTGCTTTACAAAATCATCATGCAATTTATTTTGTTAAGAGATATTTTGAGTTTTAACTTAGCCTTAAAAACCCCGTTTTTGGTTGTTTCTAGAGCCTTTTTAAAAGGGGCATCTTTTAAAAACCTGATGTGATAGATGTGTATTATTCTGTTTGTGGGACAGAGAAAAACCTAATTTGTTTTGATTTTTAAGAATTAACATTCGACAAAACTTTTATGTCATAATGATGAAGTATTAAAAAAAAGAACCACCCTTTTACACAGAATTATGTAAGTATATAGGTATGTAATTATAAATAAAATATATACAATAAATATAATACTACATTTATATTATTTCTAATTCAATGCAAAATTTATCACAAACCTCGTTAAGCCCACAAATTTACACAAATGTCAAACACATATTTTCGTCGTCGTCGTCATTTGAAATAAATGATTAATATTCATGCAATTAGGCGAAGTTTATATATGATTTCATGTTTTTTCTCTTTTATTGAAAATATATTCAATTTTTGTTTTTTTCTAACCCTACACTACAATTTTCTCATCCCATCATATCGTTAGCTTTCCAATTAGATGAAAATTAGATTTAAGCTTAGTTAGAAAAATATTTCTAAAATAAATATAAATAAAATATATATGTATGTATATTGTTCATGACCATCTATCTAATTATATTCTCTATATATGTACATATATATGTATGTATTTAAATTGCATTTCATCGATGATTAGATCGTTAGATTCGGAATTAGATTCATTTGTATCAGAGTAATGATAATTGTTTGCATTCCTGGTTCGATTCTTTTTCTGTTTTTGGATGCATAAATATATGATAATTCCAATATAATTTATATACAAACATACAGATATATGTATGTGCATTTTGTTTATTTGTGTTCTTTTCAAAGCAATTATTATTGCATTGTCACATGCATTCATTAGATTTGAATTTGAAAAATGTCAATAAAATAGAAAATTTTAACACATTAATTTAAAATAATAAAATAAATCATTTTCCACATATCCAATCATCGAAAAATCCATATATGTACATATACGAAGTCTATACATATATTTATGCATTGGTGCTTAGTTTTCTAAAATTCAACTTAATTTTAATTTAACTATAAATCACTCAAAGTATTGTATTTATCTTTATGTATCTATATATAGGCAGCATCTGAATTGGGTTAAACATTTTTGAAATACATAGTTTCATTGGAAGCTTTAAAACCATGGCTAAATGGAACCACCCCACCGACACCAACACCACCCATGACAATAATGATGGTGAATTGGACGAGAGCTAGGAAGCCTGCCGAGATTGTCGATTGTCTTATAAGAGACAAAAATGATATAAAAATTAAAAGTAAATATTAAATTGAATAATTCAAAATAATTGCTCGCGAACTAATTGTGTTAATCATTTACGCAAATAATGAGATTCAACGTTCTGTCGTTATATTTTCTTCTTAGGTCCAATTGTAGATACGAGTATAATAAAGGCAGAAGCGAGGCGTTGCGTTCGCCGTCAGTTGGAATGACGGACCGGACGGTAGCTCGTTTGAATAAAATAGGGGTGCTCCTTAAACTGGATATATAGTATACCGGGAAAATACAAATACGATATAGATTGAACATAATGTCTGTCTTGAATATTAGTTGAAAAGTGAGAACTTGGATATGGATCGAAATTGCACTTGGAAAATTATTGGCTCTTTCATCCTCCATCGTCGTCGTTTGGTCATAACTTTATCATCTTTGAAGTTCCGTCGTCGTCGTCCATATAAAATCAAAATCAATGGAGAATTGTTTTCAACCGTTCATTAAAAATATGAAAAACACACATTTTAGAGTATATGTAGAAAAATCATATAAATTAATTTGTATATTCATCATGTTTGCATTTATGTATATTCAATTCATGTATCATTTTCAGTAGGTTTTTGAATTTTTATTTGATTGTAATTTCAGTTGTCTTTCTGTGAGATGAATTACTATTATTTTTATTATCACAAGGAGAATATAGAAAGAGTAAACTTTATATATGTATACGAAGAGTAGGTACACAGCGCTTTATGAACAAAATTCATGATAATTGAACTAATTGAGTAATTTCATTTGAAAAAGTCGTGTTCAATTAATTTTCATGTTTTTGTTGTGTTTGTCTACTCTTAAGTCAGGGAGAATCTGAGAGGTCTTGTCTTCAAACAGTAGGTATAGTTGATGTTTATCAATTTTCTTATAAAAATTATTCTAAATTGTTTTATTTCTTTGTCTACATTCATAGATATACTCGTACATAAATGCTTTGAATGTTAATATTTCTTTTTATTTGTTTATTTAAAAAATTAATGTTTATGTCATTTAACATTTGAATTTACAGAAGAAGGTTAGCCCATGGAAAATTGAAGAATAAGACATTCTCAAGATGTACACAAAAAAAAAGAAGAAAATCAATAATGAAAGGCATTCTCAATAATATTAAACAATCCAAAAAATAGATCTTAATTTTCGGTATGTTATATAAAAATGCGAGCTATTTTGATTTCTAGTCAATACCAGATTTAAGGGATTTTAGGAAGGTAATTTGATAATATCAGGTTATCCATTTTGCGGTTTCAAAAGTATAGGGCTAGAATTCAACATTTGTTAAACCAATTAATTTTTTTTCATTTGAAAGTCTGACATTTACGAAAATGGATCGCTTAACTATCGCACAACGCATAAAAATTGTTAGAACCTCTTACAAAAATGGTGATTCTGCCACAGCCACATATCGTGCTTTAAGAGGAGATTATGGTTTACATAATTGTCCAATGTTCAACTGCGCAAGCAATTGGCAAAATGGTGAAGAAATTTGAAGAGACTGGATTTTTTTACAGATATTGTAAGGCCTGCGCATCATCGTTTCGCTCGTACCACTGAAAATATCGATGCTGTAAGTGAAAGTGTTGCCGAAGACCCGAATGTGTCGATTTCTCGTCGTTCTCAAGAATTAGGACTGTCTTACGGCACATTACGGCGTATTTTGTATTTTGATCTACACCTACATACATCCACACAAAGTCCGGCTCCGCGAAATTAGGCCCCAGGAAATTAGGCCCCAAAAGAAAAAATTAAATAAGGCCCCAAATTGGGGTAATTTTTCATAGTGAAATTATGCCCCAATGAAATAAGGCCCCATCGAAATGAAAAAAGGCCCCAAAAATAAATGAAATAAGGCCCTAGTTTGTTTTGTCTTTTTTTATTTTTAATGAAATAAGACCCCAATTTGTTTTTTTTTATATTAAAGTTTATTTTCAAAAATTAAATAATACCCCAAAGGCCCAAACCATCAAACAAATACTTGAATTGTATCCTGTACAATTTCCCTGCAAAAAGGACACTTGTAACTCTCCTCTCCTTCAGCTACAGCTTCAGCTTGAATTTTGAGATTGCATTCAGCACAAATTTTTAAATGCCTGCAAGGCAACAGAACATTATTTGCTTGCAAATCCTTACAAACAACGCAAATATATTTGTCAATGGATGTGCTTACAACAACAGGGTTTTCATCCTCTTCGTTAATGCCTTCCTCACAGGATTCTTCAACGTTCGGGCGATTTTTTCAGCTATTCTGTTACTTACTGATGCTTTTCAATATAAGGATTGTGTTGAAAACCATCAGCGAGTAACAGAATAGCTGACAAAATCGCGCGATTTTTTTCAGCTATTCTGTTACTCGCTGATGGTTTTCAACACGATCCTTATATTGAAAAGCATCAGTAAGTAACAGTATTCTATTACTTACTGATGCTTTTCAATATAAGGATCGTGTTGAAAACCATCAGCGGATTTTTACTTGCATATATAATTTTTAACATATTTTAAAATTCAAGATTTTTCCCATTTTTTCGTTCTTATGGATAAAAGAACAAAAAAGGCGGTATTTTGCTAGCTCTGGGTCCTCGATTAGCGGATTTTCTTAATACTTTTTGTGAAAACAATTTTGTTTGGCAATTTCAAGGAAATTATGCAAAATGAAATAAGGCCCCAAATTGTTTTTCAAAATAAAATGAAATTAAGCCCCAAATTTAATGTTGGGGCCTTTTTTCATTGGGGCCTTATTTCATAATGAAATAAGGTCCCAAAGAAAAAATGAAATAAGGCCCCAAAAAATGAAATAACACCCCAAAATTCAAGAATTTTCATTGTTGTTGTTTTGTATGCATTTTTTTGGGGCCTTATTTCATTTTTTCTTTGGGGCCTAATTTCCTGGGGCCTAATTTCGCAGAGCCACAAAGTCCAGCTCATACAACAACTGAAGCCAGTTGACCATTCGAAAAGTCGTAGATACGTCGAATGGGTGCTTGAACAACAGGCGATAGCCACGAAGCACATTTCTCACTCGGTGGGTAGGGTATGTTAACCATGTACATTTTCAACCTACATTTTTAATTTTAATTTAAGTCACTGACTTTAAACATTTTAAAACAATTGTTTTGGAGATGGACTTAACAAGTCCATCGGTGAAAGGATACATATTTTTGCAATAGGTCTTCACCGAAAAAATACCCTTTTTAAAGAGTTACTTATAGGTTTTTGGGCAATATGCAATTTTAATTAAGTAATAAAATACGTGAACAAAATAAAAACTTTCTAGATCTCAAGCACTATCATTCGCAAAATCTGTTTTGACCTGTTTGTATACCAAAAATAATTCAAAATAAGATCACTGAACTTGTGTATTCTTTCAATCTTCGATCTTGTAAATTCAATTTTGACAATTTGATTTATTTGATGTTTGTTCATATATCTTAATTACAAATCTTTGCTATGAAGTCCAACAAAAAAAAAAAACTAATTAAAACCTAAACTTGTATAAGAAAAAGTCTTTTATTATTATGCCCTTAAAGTTTAAAAAAGTTGTAAAGATAATATTTTTAGAGCTACGCCTACAATTTAGTACCTATGTCCACTCTTTGCCTTTAATTTAGTTATTTATAGTTTGCTTTCACCTCACGATGAAGACATTGTAAAGAAGTTTTGTTTGTATTTTTTTTGGGTAATAAAACTTTAATGGAAGTTAAAAGATTTCCAACTACGATCTTACATTATTTAACCTATCTACACGATTGTTTAGAAGAAATAAAAATGTAATACAAATACAAGAACGAAATATATAAAAAGTTAAGATAGGATATTACAACACGTTTTCAATATAAAGGGTTTTAAAATAAAAAGATTTCACTATTGAAGCTGTCATTTTTTGAGGTTAAAGCAACACCATTATACTAAAAATTAAATGATACAAGCTTTAATAACACACTTTGGGATTCCATACATATGTACTTAGTAAAGTGTAGTTTTATATTTTAAAGTTAATTCACATTTTTTAGAATAATTGTAAAAAATTTTACGAAATTGAGAACATAACTAATTTAAACTTAATAAAATGGATAATTTTAATGAAAATATCAGAAATAATTTATATTTAATTTGTTTTTTATGTTTTCCATTTTGTAAATTGAAGTTGAATGAAATAAGAACTAAAGAAAAGAGATTATGGTCGTAGATTATGGTCTAACTACGTATGTTTAGGTCATCACGTTCAACAGATGGCGCTATATTTGTTGACACTAACTTAATGTTATATAGCAAATAATTATAAAGCTTATGTCAATTTCCGTATAATTAAACAACTTAGTGGAGTCAGCTTACAAAAACAAGACTACAATATGTACATATCTTATATTTAGTTTTACAATTAATTATAAAAAAAGATTATATACATTATATGTATGTATGTACATCGAAAAGCAGAGAACTCAAAGATCGATTTTATGGCAAGCAACGTTGAAACCCAGAAGGAGAAGTGAGATTTGAATTTTCTTATCTTTATCTTTTTTTTTTTAAACTTGCCAAGATACTTTTTACTTACATAGGTTTTATTCTGAAAGGCAATAGTACTACAGTTGATACGGAGTCGCCACAAACTTATGTAGGATTATATGAAAATTGGAAACAAACATTTAAGAAAAAATATAAAATAAAAAGTTGAGATACAAGTTGACATTTGTTTTTCTTCACTATTTTAAATCTTAACTAGAGATCTGAAATATAAAATATACAGTGTATCAATTTCATATTCGTACCCCTTCTATTAAAACTTAGAATATTCTCCAGATCCTAAATGGATTGATGTAGGACATTAATACTACATGCAGGTTAAGTGTGTATTCATGGTTGATATATTTTATCAAGTTTTCTTAATTGGTAAAAATCATTTACTAAGTAAATGCTAAAATGATAAAAACTACAGTAAAACTAGATCAATTTCGTATTCGTACGCTTAGTTCTAAGTAGCCAAGCAGACTTAATTTCCCTTGCATTTTCAATCCAATGTGTTTTGTCAATTCATGTGCTTATTCTTAAAGTATTCTGAAGTTATTTAAAATTTGTAAAAGCGTTTTGGACAATTTGTCTCAGAATTTAAAAACAATGGGAAGAAAACAAGTAAAACCTCTAAAGAACTTTGAGAACTCATCGTAAAATACCACCAAGAAGGTAAATCTTATAAACAGATTTCATCTTTAGTTAATCGACCAAAATCAATGGTTCAAAGTATTATTAACCGGTTTGTAAACGAAAAAAGGATTGAAAACTTGCCTCGCAATACGACACGACGTATTTTCAACATGCAAGGCAAGAGGATAATTGTGCGTGAAATAAATAAAAATCGAAAGATAAGTGCACTTAAATTGGCAAAGAATTTTCGCCAATCCCTGGAAGAACAATTTTGTACTGAAACATTGCGGAATTGTGTTCGGGAACATAGTTTCAACGGAAGAGTATCGCGCAAAAAAACATTTATTAGTCATGCCAACAGACTTGAACGGCTTGAATTAGCCAAATAATACCAAGCAAAATACTTTGACTTCTGGAGAACGATTATTTTCACATATGAGTCAAAGTTCAATATACATGGCTCGGATGGCAGACAAATGGTTTGGCGTAAGCCGAATACTGAATACCTTCCGCAAAACACTCGAGGAACCTTTAAACATGGTGGTGGGTCGGTGATGGTGTGGGGTTGTTTTTCAGCAGCTGGAGTTTGGAAACCGCACATAATTGAAGGAATTATGGATAACAAGATCTACATCAATATCGTGAAGACGAATTTTAAAGATAGTGCTGCACAAATGGGTCTAGAAAACAACTTTACTTTTTATTAGGATAACGACTCAAAGCATAAGGCGAATGCAACCCGAATGTGGCTTCTCCTTACTTGCAAAAAAGTTTTGGAAAAAACTAAAAAATCGGTAAGGTCAATGCCAAGACGATTGAAAGCTGTAATTGCTTCCAAAGGTTATGCCACAAAATATTAAAGCCACATTTTTTGACTGATTAAAACAGGGTACGAATACGAAATTGACCCAGTATTACTGCAGTTTTTTCTTTTCTTTACATTTTTCAAGAAAAATTAATTGTACCAATTATAAAAAATCTATAAAATATATCAACCATGAACTTACTTAAATTGCACTTTGTTATTACTTTTTTATCTGCAGTTATTTTGGATGAGGAAAACATTCAAACTTTTTATTGAAGGGGTACGAATATGAAATTGATACACATATGCTACTGGCGTTTTTAAACATTTCTCTAGAATGAAATTTTTGACAGTTGGAGATTGCGATTTTTTGACGAGTTGAAATAAGTTGCCAGAAGTGGTATATTCCGCAAAGGAGGAAGACTGGTTTATTGCAAACGCCATATAATATAATATATTCGCTATGAAATACGAAATCAATAGTCCGACCCGTGGACACAATATTTATAATCTCTTCTTTCCATTGTTAACAATTCTTCTTCATCTTCTCTTCCGGATAGAAGATGACATTCCCAATAATAATGTTCTCCCAACTTTTTATTTTAAATATGTACATTTTTATTCAAACCGAAACTGAGAGTAATTTTTGACAGAAGATGCAACAAAATAAATTTGAATTTGACAGAAAACTGTCAAGTATGCTCTCACGACTTCTACTATTTTCAGAAGTTGAAGAAACCAGAAGTTAATCAACTCGAGAGTTGAGAATGGAAAGTTGAAACTGTCAACTCTGAGTAAAGAAAAATAAAATCACAAGTAGAGAACAAAAATTCTCAAGTTGAGTTCAACTTGTACACTGAGCCAAAAAACAACGTAAAATCAATGGAAACCACTTTGAATCAATGTAAAATCACAACATTTATAGCCTAAAGCCGAAAATGATTGAATCAAAGCAGTTCGACTTTGATTTCCGATTGTTGTGAAATCGTAGTAAAATCTAATGAGTTCTACTTTGAATCAAAGTTAAAATCACAATGTTTTTAGCCTAATGCCGAAATACATTGAATCAATGTTATTTCAACTTTAATTTGAGTGGCTACGTAACCGATTAACGTTTACGTTATTCCTTACGTTTCAACTCAGAATCAAGTAAGAACGTATTTGAATTAAATACATTGCCAATTTAAATCAAATATGTCGCCACATTGAATCAAATATTACACAATTTTAAATCAAATACGTCGCCACTTTGAATCAAATACGTCTCAACTTTGAATCAAATATGTCGCCACTTTGAATCAAATATGTCGCCACATTGAATCAAATGTGTCGCCAGTTTGAATCAAATACGTCTCAACTTTGAATCAAATACGTCGCCACTTTGAATCAAATGTGTCGCCAGTTTGAATCAAATACGTCTCAACTTTGAATCAAATGTGTCGCCACTTTGAATCAAATACGTCGCCACTTTGAATCAAATGTATCGCCAGTTTGAATCAAATATGCCGCCACATTGAATCAAATATGACGCCACATTGAATCAAATATGACGCCACATTGAATCAAATATGACGTCACATTGAATCAAATATGACGCCACATTGAATCAAATATGTCACCACTTTGAATCAAATATGAAACCAATTTCAATTATATACTTAAAAACGTCGAATTTAATGTATTTCGTATTACTTTTCAATAAAATTTCCTTTTAATTTAGGATTCAATTGTAAAGTAATACGAAAAATATTAAATTTGGTGTTTTAAAAGCATTCGGTATTCTTGTAAATGAAAATGGAAATATCACATATTAAATTGAAATTATGTAAATTAAAAACATAATACATTTTTTATGTTTTCCGGATTAATTTTAGCATTTTTCTATGAAACAATTGTTATTTAGTGAAATAGCTATAACTCCAGCCTATGAACTTGGTGGTAGCACACACAAGTTGTTGTTGTTTCATTCTAAATTTTCAATTGTAAATTCGGCAAGCAGATGCCTTAACCTGCGAGTATAAAATTTCATGCAAAACCCCCCAAAATTGTTATTTTAATTAAATATACTTAGTTTAAATTAAAATATAATTGAAAAATGTATTGTGTTTTTATTTAACATGTTAAGATTACCTGAGATTAGCCGTATTTAACCTTTTCTGAAAATTAAAAAAAGAACAAACAACCATTGCTGAAAATTGGAAAAAGGACAAGCAACCTTTGCAAAAATTTAAGTAAGTTAATGCAAACTTTACTTAAAGCTTTTAAGAAAAGATACAAAGATTGTGATCTTATTGTTAGATTCGTATTTATTTATTTCATAATTCTTAAAAGATTGGCTCTAAATAAGCAAAGACTACTTAATTGAAATAAATTGAAAAGAAATTCTGTCGAAATATCAAAGTTCAACTTGAGTTTTGGAAAAGATGTCATAGTGATTTGTTTGTATACGAAAACATCCATCGATCCTCGAAGAGGTATCAAACATATCAACGTCTAAAAATGAAAAACTCGAAAATTGTATTAAAAGTCAAATCTCTATCCGCAGCAGGATTTCAGTTTACCTTTTCCGAGGGTGATTCGGTAATTACTTAGCATCGCTGCTTGAGGGCGCCACTATCTCAAGAGAAACTTACTATTGTATAGTACATTCTCGTAGATTGCTACTTTCGAAATGTAAGCCAAATCGGGTTAGTAGTTTGTCTTTTGACCAAGCGTATATATAAACGGACGAATCCCCTAATTTTAGTAAACTGGAAAAAGAAAAATATCGTTCGGTGATTCGATTTTTGTTTTTAAAAGGGAAATCACGCAGCGAAATCAAAGAACACTTCAACGCTGTCTACGGTGACTTTTCTCCTTCGATGGCGAATGACAAAAATTGGTATAACAAGTTTCAGCGTGGTCACGAGGTGCCCAAAAACGGCTACTACGGAGGGTTACGTAATAAAAACTCACGATCTCACATTGTCGGAACGCCAATTCAATGTACGCGAGATAGCTGAGATTCACAAGTAGTGAACTACATTGACTACATGGAGAATGGCAAAAACGATCACAGGGCTGTACTATGCCGAATTATTGGTCCGATTCGACCCCGAATTGCAGAAAAATTGGCCGCATTTGGCAAAGAAAAAAGTGTTCTTCCACCATGAAAACGCACCGACTCAAATCTCCGCATTCGCCAAAGCCAAATTGGTCGAATTGGGCTACGAACTGCTGCCCTATCCACCGTATTCTTCAGATTTGGCCACGTACACCTTCTTTTTATTTCCAAACTTGAAAAAATCACTTGCTGGGCAGAAATTTGGGTTGAATGAGGTCATTGCCACCAAGAAATCCTACTTTGCACACCTTGTGAAAACATATTTTTTTCACCGGTTTCAAGAAATCCGAGCATCGCTGGGTCAAGTGAGTGGACTTAAAAGGCGACTGTGTTAAAAAATAAATGGAAACTATTTTAATGATGCTACTGCGGATGGCTTTTCCAAAAAAAAACACTCCCACTGAAATTTTTAAAATTCAACACAAAAATGGTACACAAGTGACAAAACAATCTCAATTTTGCAAGAAACATTTCATTGCCATGTCATTTCTTGAAAAGTTGATCACCGATGTCCTGTTATTTTGCACCTTTGGTTTTTACTTTGGTGCCACGATAAAGATAAGTTCCTTGCCAATCAATTCAAGACATCGAACATGAAATACTTGAAGTTATCTAGGACCTCCGACCTACAGCAGAAATAGTGCAAATTGGTCACAGAAAATTTCAAGAATTTTAAGATTCGGTTTAAAGACATATTTTCCCCTCTACGGTAATTAAAAAATCCATTGATTTTCTTAAAATCGTTTTTTTTTTTTAACATCAACATAAAACCTCGCATTGTAGAACCCTGTTTATCTTACTTTCCTAAGATCACATTCTCTAATTCAAATCTATTTTAATTTGTTAGCATTTTAAGGATACTTTCAACTAAATGTATTTGATTTCTTTAAAATTGTATATTTAAAACAAAATAATATAAGAAAACTTAACAGTAAAAGAAGCCTACTTACTTATAACTTCCTAAAACTTTTTTAAAATCTATTCGAACTTAAAACATGATTTATTCGTAAATACGGATACAAACACGAATAATTACTTACATCAGAACTTCCGTCTTATTGCTTTTTGTAAAGTTGAATATAGAAAAAGTTACCCCAAAACCTTATACAATATTATATCTATTTAACGTTTTAGTTCTTGGTTTATGTTTATTTTGGTTTTCTTTCGTTTCCAGACATTTTTTTTTTGTTTTTTGTCAATATAATAAAAAGTAATAATAATTATTATCATTTCTTTCTTTTTCTACTTTTTCTTAAGAACACGTTAAGTAATAAATTTCGACTTGTAGCTATATATTTGAATAAATTTTCGAGTTTTATTATTTTACTTTACCTACAAATATTCGACATCAAATCCAATCTGTATTGTGTTATGAGTTTCTAAAAATAATGTCTTATGCATCAAAATTCGAAATCTTGTAATTGTGGGGTCCACTGTAAAATTTATTACACCTTTTGTTAAATCCAAATTTTAAGCCGATAGAATTTATACGAGTATAAAGATGTAAAAGATCTTTTTACTAAAGTTTTTACCACCGCATGAAGTCTTTGGGAGACAATTTGAATTATTCTTTTACTACATCAGTCCACCGAATTTGGGACGGACAACTTACTTCTAAAACACAATTTTTACATTAAGAACCAATAAAACAACATACGAGTAAATACCTTGGCCACATACTTTTAAACATAACTCGTATCGTACGTATTATATTCAAAATTGAGTTCGGATAATATTCTTTTGCGGCAACATTGTATTTGTATCTGATGTAGATGCATGAAGTATCTATGCGACTTGCAGGAACCGCCGCCGCGCCGCTGTCGAGGCTTAGTGTCATAATATCTCGCGTTGACCACTTTTTATTTAATATCGCTTCTCTGTATATTTAGTGAAGCCAAGCAAAAGATATAAGCCAATCTAAAGAAAACATTGCTTCAACATGATAGCGATAAATAAAAATAAATACAAAATAAAAAGAAGAACTATAGCCAATATTTGTATGTATGCATGTAGGTATGTTTGTGCATAAAGTATATGCGAAGTAGGTACTCGTACATATGCCTTCTAAGTTTAGTGAAGCATTATTAGGCATTAAATTTACGAGCGGTATTCTTCTATTGGATAAATGACATAAACAAAAATTCAATGGAAATACAAAATTATAAGATGATTCCAATTGAATGTATGTAGATATAAGATACATGGAGTGTACAGTGTACATTTAAAAACAAAAAAGAATTCTTTTTGGTATATAGTTTGGTTAAAATATATTAAAGAAGAGGGGACTGATTTTTCTTCATCAGAGATACTCCTGTATTGTCTTATATGAGATTAGCTGAACCGCCTGACTTCGCACGGGTTCTTAGTTTCGTAAGCTACAAAATAATCATATACTGTTTTAACTCTATCAGATCTTAGCGTAGAAAAACTTAATACAAGCTATATTTTACGACCAAAGAACTGCCAACACAAAATATGTGCTCATATTGCTCCTCACTTAGTGCAGTGTTAGTAGTGAAATCGAGACTAGAATTAAAAAGAACTCTAAGATCTTTAAAACTATGAACGCGATGAATAGAGCGCTGCAATATTTTTTAATACATAAAACTAGAAGTACGTTTTTTTGAGAAATTCATTGTCTGACATTTAATTGGGTTAAGGTTAAGCCCATTCTTTTGCAATAAATAGCAAAACTGATAATATTTTCCTTTCGGACCGTTCAATACAAGTAGTATTGGATGGGTTCAAGTCTGAAAACCACAAAATAAATGCTGGTGTGCCCCAGGGCTCTGTTCTATCTCCAACACTCTTTCTCATTTTTATTAATGATCTCCTGTCTGTAACTTCTAATCCAATACATTGTTTCGCTGACGATAGTACTCTTAGCTTTTCATATTCGTTTTCAGATTCACATCCCTCTTCTTCGGATGTGGAACTGCAACGACAAAATATGATAAGTTCATTAAATTCCGACCTGCACAGCATTGAACAATGGGGAATAAAAAATCGTGTGGAATTTAATGCTTCGAAAACACAATGCTGTCTTGTATCGTTAAAGCGAGATACACCCCCCTTGCCATTATCCATGGATGGCACTTGCATCGAGAAGACTGAACACCTCGATGTTCTCGGTATGTGTATCACCAACCACCTGTTGTGGAACGAACACATACGCGATGTCGCCAAAAATGCCGCAAGATGTTTGGGTTTTCTAAGGCGATGCAAGAAGTTTTTCTCCCCCTCTGATCTGGCTGTTATTTACAAGACTTATATACGTCCAAAGCTTGAGTATAACTCCCATATCTAGGCTGGTGCTCCTGCAACTTACTTAAGCCTCTTAGACAGTATTGAACGTAGGGCATTTAGATTGATTGGTGATAATACCATCATAGGATCATTTACGTCGCTCGAACATCGTCGTAAAGTTTCCTGTCTCACCCTCTTTTACCGTTATTTTAAAGGTTTATGCTCTAGCGAAATAGCCAGCTGCATTCCTCCCCTTAAACAGTTCAACCGTAATACTCGCGCTTCTAGGAATGCTCATCAGTATACCCTCGAGCCCAACTTCGGTCGTACCGTCAAGTATAGAGATTCGTTCTTTAGCCATACTACGCGAATGTGGAATTCCTTACCACACTCTGTCTTTCCCAGCTATTGCAATATTCAGGAATTCAAAACCAATGTACACCGACACCTCCTTTCAACCCCTCTCTCCCTTTCCTAGTGCTCACTGTGTCTTTACATAATAAGGGTAGTAATATCCCCTTAAGTGTGCGCTTATTATAACAAAAAAAAAAATCGTTTATAGATTTTATCCTTTTGAAGATTTTCGTATCAACCGCATAGATTAAAATATTAGTGTATCGTTCACAAAAGGGTACATCATTTATAGTTAAGATAAAGAGTAGAGGTCCTAAGTGACTAACTTGGGGAACTCCTGATTTGGCAATGAAATGGTAAGAGAAATAACTTCTGAATTTAAAATTTGATAAGACCTATTTTGAAGATAAGATGAAATCCATGTGATAAACTGAGGAGGAAACCTTATTGCCCTAAGCTGAAATGTGATGATATCATTAGAAAATTAATCAAAGGCTTTAGAATAATCAATATAAATACAGTCGAACTCTTGACCAAGTTCTAGGGTATTTGAGCAATTATGAAAAAATGCAAGTAGATTAGTAATAATCTATAATATTCTTGCAGTTAAAATTTAAACTATCACAAACAATTAGTTCAAAAAGTTTGGGAATACAAGACTGTTTACACTAGGCTTTATAAAAAGATTTGGCAGGGAATTCCGAGATCCTTATGTCCTTAAAACTCTGTATGTATCGTTTGTCAGATCAGTCCTTGAATACGGTTGTATAGTTTGGGCCCCTTATTACTCGAATCATATCCATAGACTTGAAGGTGTTCAAAGAAGATTCCTAAGATTTATTTTACGATTTCTCCCACAGACAAATGAATTAGCTTTGCCTTCCTATTCCGTTAGGCAACAACTTATAGGTCTTCCATCGCTTACTAGTCACCGTAAGTATTTGCAACTCTGCTTTATTGTTGGAATTCTGAATGGATCCATTTCATCTCCATCAGTTTTGTGTCGATTCCACTTTAATGTAAGCCGAAATTACTTCAGAAATCGAGTGCCAATTCGAGCAAATCTTAGCCGATCAAACTATGGTTCTAACAGTCCAATTAACCAGTTAATAAGCATGTATAATGAAAATAATTTTCTTTTAAATTCTATCAATCAAAATATCAAATCAGATAGCTTCAAAATACATTTTTTCTCTCACTATTTAAATAATTCTTAGCTTTATGTGTCATATTATTATTAGTAACGTTTAAAGTATATTTTAATGTATAGAATATATTTATATATATAATTTTTTTTTTTTTTTAGATATAAGTTTTGTTTGTAAACCTAGCGTTAGTATTTAACGTAATTGAATAAATAAACATAGAGATCGGTCTGTAATTACTAATATCAGACTTGTTACCCTTTTTAAAGACTGGTTTAATAAAATGCTTTCTTTTATATGATTCGGAATTTACCTGAGCTTAGAGATGCAAATATGCGAAGAAGGGTAGTTGCCAATATAATATAATCTTTAGATGTCTCCCTTAATTTATTTCCTTAATTAGAAAACATTTCATTCTTTTTTAAATGACTTAATTTTAAAAATACGCTCAGACTAAAGAAACATTTTTGGAACATTTAATAAACATTTAAAAAAAAATTTCAGAACAGAAAATGATTCTCAAATGTTTCTGAAATGTTTTTTTTTTTTAAGAAATAGGAAAACTTTCATAAACGTTTTTTAAACGATGCACAGTGGATCGTTTCATACATTCTAGACGTAAAAAAGTCAATTCCCAATTTCGTAAGTTGGTGGATTTTTATAATACAACAATAGGTACCCCATTCACTAGAAAAGTCCAAGTAAGATAATTTTGTCTTCAACAGTTTGGAAGTGCCCTATAACTATCGAAGTCATATAATATCAATTTTTGTGTTAAAGGAAACTAAATGATACAATTTTAATGCAGACTTGAATCTTCTTAAAACAAAAAGGAAACCGTTTTAAAAAGTATAACGTATTCTATTTACATACGTACATATGTTGAATACCTTTATATAAATACATAGTAGATCGATGTCGATAGTTGGATTCATGCCACTGGCTTATTTTGTACAAAAATGCATTGGTTGTGTCATTCCCGAAACAAAGTATAGTATTTGATTTTGAATTTAATATTTAATACGCCAAAAAAAGTTTTTGTTGACACTATTTTTGAGACCTCACAACTTTTGTAAAGCTTGCTTTGAAGCAAACATTCAAGTTGTTGTATCGAACTGTTATGTTTCTGATCTTTAGTCCTTCAAACCCTTAAAGCATTGAACTTTGAGATCAGAGGCGTGTGGCACACTTTAAAAATTGAAGTCTTTTTGTGTTATAATAAAATATAAAATTGTAGCGTATAACAATATAATCGACAGTGAATTTTTGTTCCAAAACAAACTCTTAAAAAGTTGAAGAAAATGAAAACAAGATAACAATATTTATTTATTTAAACATTAAGAAAAGCTGGAAAGTATATTTTTGTTTACTTCCCATAGGAAGTTATTGTAATGGGTCCGATTTGTCAAATTGAAAATTTTGACATTTCTCGACGTTTCAAGGTCCCTAGAGTCGAAATACAAGATTTTTAGAAAGATGTCTGTGCGTGCGTGTGTACGTACGTTCGTACGTCCGTATGTCCGTACGTCCGTATGTCCGTATGTCCGTATGTCCGTATGTCCGTATGTCCGTATGTCCGTATGTCCGTATGTCCGTATGTCCGTATGTCCGTATGTCCGTATGTCCGTATGTCCGTATGTCCGTATGTCCGTATGTCCGTATGTCCGTACGTCCGTACGTCCGTATGTCCGTACGTCCGTATGTCCGTACGTTCGCGACGTTTTTTTCGTCGTCCATAGCTCAAGAACCAGAAGAGATATCGACTTCAAATAAATTTTGTTATACAGATAATAAGGCAGAAAGATGCAGAAAGGGCTCTCAAGAAAATTGCGTGGTTGTTTTTTTTTACCATAGCAGTTTAAAAAAAAGGTGAAAATTTTGGTTAAACCTAAATATCTCATGAATAAATGACGCTAAAGACTTGAATTAAATTTTATATTATATATTGTAACGTGATACAAAACAAGTTTATTTTTGGAAAAAAATCCAATTAACGTTTTTTTTTTATAAATCAAAAAAACTGAAAAAAAAATTTGTCACCTCGAAAATTTTACGACTAAAATATGATTTTATCTCCAAAACAATTTTCTGCAACGAAGAATAATGTTTTTGACATCTGATAAAATTTTGAGAAAAATCGAATTGAAAGTTTTTTGACAAAAAATAAAAAACCGAAAAAAAAAATAACAAAAGTTGAAAAATTGATTTTCGACTCAAATAACTTTTCAAAAATTTAAAATATTGGCTTTAAACTACCTTTATCTTTCAAAAAATATTGTTGTCAACATGCAGTAAAATTTTGAAAAAAAATCGAATTGACAGTTTTTTTACAAAAAATTAAAAACCGAAAAAAAAAATTAAGAAAGGTTGAAAAATTGATTTTCGACTCAAATATCTTTTAAAAAATTTGAGATAGTGGCTTTTAATTAATTTTAACTTACAAGAAATATTGTTTTCAATATTCGATAAAATTTTGAGAAAAATCGAATTGACATTTTTTTTTACAAAAAATAAAAACCTAAAAAAACAATACTAAAACTTGGTAAAAATTTACTTTCGACTCAAATAGCTTTTCAAAAATTACAAATATTGGCTTCAAACTTACTTCAGTAATTTTTTATTAAAATCCAGCAGTCCGTTTTTTCATAAAAAAAATAAAATCTACAAAAATAGTACGCAAATTTGGTAAAAATTGATACATATAGACAAACTTTTAAGCAAGACAAATCGACAGACGGGATGGGAAGTTATCAGTGTGGGTCGCATCCCAGCCTCTTTTTTGTATTTGAAATGAGTATTTTTTAATATTATGAAGTTTTTTTTTTTTTTATAATTGAGTTTTATTGCAAGGCCGACTTAAAAAATTATTTAAAAAAGTGCGTATACGACCGAGTGTACATATTGAGTATTTAACCGTCGTCGCGTCGTTGTTTTCGAGTTACAATAAAATTACGGTTTTATTGTTTTACTTAACATGAAGTTGTCATGACCACAGCTGCAACTTGTAGTAATTTCATTAACTATATTATTGTTGCAGCCTAGATTTATCATCTTTAAAAGTAATAAGGTGCCAATTCCTATTCAATAGCTTAACTGCCCCTCTGAAGTCAAGTTACATTTTACATGAATTTGCATATTTGTAATTATGGATCTCACGTTTGGAGTATTTCAAATTTTGCTCTTCATATATAAACACCGTGAAAAAAATCTTTAAACCTATTTTGACCAAAACTAATGTATCCCAAGCTGATTTCAATTCAATCAATTCATTGATAATAAATGTTGTTAAAATTTTAATTTTATTTGAATAAAATAGTATTTGGGGTTGATTTTAATTTTTCCTATTTTATAATTATAGGTCTTGAAAATCAATTTCAAAAAACATATTTATTAAATATTGGAATCCAAATCAAAACCGCAATACAGCTATTTTTTCGGACAGTCAGGCGGCTATTCAAGCGATTGGCTCGTCCACTTCATCCTCCAAACTGGTTCAACAATGCCGAAGTGAGTTAGCGAGCATGAACATTGGACTCAGGGTCACTCTCAACGGATTCCGGGTCATAGAGGCTTTGAGGGCAATGAACGAGCTGACGAGCTGGCTAGGCAAGGATCAGCCCTTCATAGCTCACTCGCGGAAAGAGTCAACATTCCTCTTGGTGCTATGAAGGGCAAGATCTTCTCTATTTTCCTCGCTGAATCAAACCACAGGTGGAACAGCCTAACCAACTGTATCATATCTAGAAGGATATGGCCCACCTACAACAAATCCCGTACTAATAATCTCATTTGCAGACCCAGGCAAGACATAGCCAGGGTCTGTTGGATAACACGCATCTAAGCTGGACATCCCCCACAATACTTTCTGTCGTAGTTGTGAGGACCAGCGAGAAAAAGAAACTGTTCTTCACTTCTTATGCAAGTGTCCCGCCTTAGCCAAAACGAGAGCCAAAACATTGGGAAAGTCCTTTTTCAACGACCTCAATGAGCTCTCAGAAATGGAGATCAAAGATTTGATCTCCTTTCTAAACGTAACAAAGTGGATTTGAGGCGTATTTTTCTCTTTATAATCCCCCTTTTATCTTTATAGGTCAAGCGAGTATTTTATGGTATCAAAACGGCGCAACGCAGCGCTAATTGTGTCACCGAGCTAGACTGCTCGTGGCCACCATTTCTACTACTACTAAATATTGGAATATGTTGGAATTTTTAAAGTCTAGCATGTATGAAATGGTCTACTGTAAGATGTTTCCTAAAATGTTTCTTTGGTGTGAATACACCTTAAGGCTCTACGATAAACAATTAACCTCTTAAAACAATTTTTAACAGATCGAAATATGGCGCTAACAGTCCTCTTAATCTATTAATTAATTACTCTACAAAGGAAAATCTCAAATCTGCAAGCAAATTTGCAAGTAAATATTGGAAACTTTGTTAAATTAATGTTAGCATTTAACATACTTAATAAATATAGTCCTGTTTCAAAGTCAAATTAAAAATTTTTGTTGGTTGTGGTTGGTTATCATGAAATACTATTTTAATTCAACAATATAGATCCTTTCTTTAATCATTTAATCAAAAAATAAAACAAATTGCAGACCCCCTTATATAGTAGATTAAATTTTCTATATATAATCCACACAATCTTCCGGAATGGTAATAATGTACATAGGTACTCCTTCAAATCGTCTTCCATCATGTTTCATATATCTGAAACCCGAAGCAATGTAGCTTTTGCTTCCTCTATAATGAAATATTCGCCTTCTACAAAACAAAACAAGGAGAAATTATTATTATTATATGCCTCATTAGAATATGACTTCATTACGATGATGATGATGATGGCGCGTTGCGATGAATTCCGATCGATTGAAGACGATTTAAAAACTAAAGAAGCAATAAGCAACATTATTTGCCTTTATTTCTCATTATTTGGAGCGCGTTTGGACTTTTAATGGACTTGCACTTAGGTATTTTTCAAATAAGACAAAACCAACTAACGGATATATAATGTATCTCTATCTATAGTTTTTGTGCCATTTAAATTCTAAAAGATATACCTACAAAATTTGTGTGTGTACTGTTGTGTGCCATCATCATCATCATCATGATACACAAATGGGGTAAGAAAAACTAAGGAGCGCGCAAAACCATCATATTGATCGCCACCGCCACCGACCGCCTCTACCGCTGCCGCTGCCACTACTGCTTCGTAATGTTTCAATTAAAAGCATTATTATTCTTATTATTGTTTATTTCCTCAAAATTGCTAATTGATTTTGAATATTTAGGTTCCTATTACTATATTACTCTTATTATTGCTATTGCTATGTGGTGCTTATTATTATTTGTTTTGAAAGACGATCGACATGAAAATATGTACATCTACATTATGTATACATATATACATATTAGTAAAGTATCTTTTCTGGCCTTTGGGATACAAGATTACTTTGAGCTTGTACTGTACTACACATATGAATTTTATTTTAATGTGCCTCTGTTGTTTGTCATTTATGCGAGATCGACGTTTTTTTTATTTATAAACCGGATAAATTAATCAATTTTCAATTGTTTACAGCAATAAGCACAAAAATAAATAATGTTTACTCTTGTGTATGTACATAAATTAATTGATAAATGAATAAAGTACGTATTTATGTATATTTTCTAATATCATTTTTTCATTTTCTTTTGATCTATAAGAACTGAAAATGAACTGTATTGGAAATTGAAACCGCCAAGCGAAACAATTTGGTAATAAATAATAAGAGACAAATCCGGCCTATTCCATATCGAAAACTGTTAGATCATTAAAAAACGAAAGGCAAGTCTAAAATTACTATATCAAAAGGGTTATTCATTTTGTGATTTCAAGTTGGTAGTACTGAGATGTCAAATTCAGTGTCGTATTTCGGTCTTCCAATAGGGACTTGACAACATTAGATTTAATTTAAGAACACATACTATCACCAATAATCATTGAAGTGTCATTGTCAATTTATTCAGTGATCTTAACATTTTTATCATGGTAAGGTACACGAACAAGCAACGTCTGCTAATTTAAAAAAAATATCTACCGAAACTCGGAGTCGGTGACCACAAGTTTAAGATCGTCACGTTACTATGAATGGATTGCGTTATCGCGCTTATTATTGTCACGATTTGGACGATATGTTCGTGCATTTAACACCTAGACTAGTACCCATGGCGCGAAGGGCTGTCACTCCAGAGGTCTTGGGTTCAATCCCTGCCTGTGCCATCTAAAGTTTTTTTTACGGATACTGCTTCTTGCGAGGAACTGAAAAATTCTCCGAGAGTAATTCTTGTCATGAAAAGTGCTTTATCAAATTAGCCGTTCGGATTCGGCTTAAAACTGTAGACCCCTCAAACTCTGACAACATTACTCGCACAGAGGAGTGGTTGAGAGTTTTAAGGATTCTTGCGCCATATAAATTATTTGTTTTAGACTATTTTTTTTGAAGAAACGTCAAGTTATTGGTGTATGCCAACAAGCGAACGACGCGTGAGGGCGACGTTGAAAGAGACAAAATTGAGTGCAACGAAAAGACCGCTGTAAACCTTCTCGTGGTGGACTGAGTTCAGTTCTATTCTGATTTGATTGTACTTTAAGTCGTTAAAGTTTTTGAAATATATGAAATGGTTTGCGTTTTATTTAGAAAAAAAGTTATCATGTAGTAATTGAAGGCGCAGAGACATAAGGCTCAAGGACATAACGCCCAAATTTTTTTTTTGGGGCTTATGTCCCACCCGAGTGGGACATAAAGCCGAAATTTAATTTGGGCTCTAAGTCCCACCCAAGTAAGACATAAGTCCCAAATTTGTTTGTTAAAAATGGGACATTGTCCCCAAATTTTTGCAGAGCCAAAAAAGAATATAAAGTTTTTGTATTTCAATACAATGAACAATAATTTTTTGATACGGTGATAATACAAAAATTAAGAAAAACAAAAAAGTTTATTTTCAACATTATTTGCGGGATCTCAGGATTTTAATTCCCTTTTTCGGGGTCACACCCGCTCACGCAACTCCGTTGCTCCGCTAAGGGTTTGTAAAGTCGCCAGGAAGGCGCCTATATCAACAACTTCTTTCAATAAAAGCACCTGTGGGTGGCCCGTTTCGCGGGTTCTCAGGATTTTAACTCCCTTTTTCGGGGTCACACCCGCTCACGCAACTCCGTTGCTCCGCTTAGGGTATGTAAAGTCGCCAGGCAGGCGCCAATATCAACAGCTTTTTTGAATAAAAGCACCTGTGGGTGTACCGCTTCGCGGGATTTCAGGATTTAAACTCCACAAAACAAAGTTTTGTGGTATTGAAGTGCTCCAAGTTTTGTCATTTGGTGATTCTTATTAAGTGGGACATTAGCCCCAACATTTTTTTTTTGGGGCTTCGGTCTTACTTGTGTGGGACTTAAGGCCCAAATTAAATTTCGGTTTTATGTCCCACCGAAGTGAGACATAAGCCCCAAAAAAAAAAACTTGGGCGTTATGTCCCTGGGCCCTATGTCCCTGCGCCGTAATTGAAACGTAGTCAATTTTATGGTCGTCATAATCGACCGAATGTTGAAGCCATATCGGTGAAATTGTGAAGAAATTTGAAGAGATTGGAAGCGATACTGATGTCATAAGGTCTCAGCATCATCTGCATCTCCTTGGCTTTAAATTGAAGATCATGACTTTGACAATATGTGGTTCAAACAATATGGGGTAAAAAACATACAATTATGGTTTTCTTGCGTGAGAAGTTCCTTGGTATCATTAATTCAGTTTTTGGCACGTCCGTCATGCGATTTGAAAAGTTTATATTTTTTCTGTGGGTCTACCCAAAAAGGTCTCGTTTAATCGTAGAATTCCCTAAAATCTATATAGACGCATTAAAAAAACAACATTATACTTGAGTTGATGCTGGGATACCTGCGAATCTTCCCGAAGCGCTTATTTGAATAATATTGTTTTTTCACACTGCATGGCAAAGTCTGATAATGAAATAAAATGTGTTTCATTTAGCTTTACTTTCGTACTCGAAAAATGAATGACCCTATAAAAACACGAGATTATTAAATGTATTCTAAATCAGATGAACCATTTTCAAAAAAAAGTAAAATAATAATTAATCGAAACAATTGTGTCTTTTTAAATTCAGTATAGAGAGGTGTATTAATACAAATATTATTGCCAGAAAAGAAGTATGAATATCTGCATTTTATTTCTTCCAAGCACCCCCCCCCCCCAAATACATTTCGTCTACGTTAAGTTAGGTTTATAAGAACTCAAACGAAATAAAATATTTACCATCAGCGGTAAAGGCGGCGGCGGCGTCTCTTTTCTTTCATTGCTAACATATTATTTTACTAATATGAATTCTGGTCTGTGTGACTGTTCCGTTTTTATACAGATTTATTCTCATTGACGACCGATGGACAAACGGCGGCGCGACGATGGATGGTGCGGCGACGACGGCCCCAGCGACGGACGATGACGAGAATACATCCCCGAACACAACTCAACTACGATGATGATGATGTTTAACGAGACAATAATGTCATGTTGCTTTGATTAAACGAAACATTTTTATTAAAATAATTACTCTTTGGGAGCAAATATTAATTGAATGATACGCGACATACTGTACAAGTGGGGCAATGTTAATTTGTTCAGTGCAGAAATGTGATTTGTTATTCATTTTTCTTCTTTATTTTTTTTTTTTCTTTAAAAGACCTTGAGATCGAAAACATTATTATGAGCGCTTCTCTATACTTTATATACATTATAACTGATAGATATGTTTAAAAAAATCTGTACGAGTGTTTAGAGTTGCACGTTTTCTAGAAATTGACTGAGGGATTTTGTATGAGAAACTTAGGGAGTTATACTTAAATAGAAATTCAATAGCCCTAACTTAGAGACACTTACATTATAAGTGTCTTGGAAAAAAGGGTTTTACAATAACAATTTTCATTTTGATGTTGAAAAAACAAGTATTTCTTAAATGTACACGCCAAAGAAACATTTCAGTAAATATTGTTTAAAAACATTTCCGAAATGCTTCCTAATTCCTTAAAAAAAAAAATATTTAAGAAACGTTTCTGAAACATTTCATTTAAAACGTTTTCTAAATTTTTCTAAAATATTTAAGTTTCTTTGGTTTGCACCTTAAGAGACATCAATGGATGCTTATTTCATTGTAAAGCAGAAGTTATGTTTTATTAAAATCGAAAATAATATCTGCCAAATAACGCATATTTGCGGCTGTATGTCCTCGAAAACTTCAAGAATTTCATCCTAAAGGTCTTGAATCGATTGCGTGAAGCTTTGGAATAGGCTATAGGTTCTACATTTACCTTTCATTCAAAATTAAATTGAAATCGATTCAGAATATAAGTTGGAGTTCTGAAAATCATTGTTATCGATGAATTTCGAAATGAATTTCCGTGTTCTACATTTTTATTTTTGCGATAATTAATTAATTGATTTGAATTCGAATAGATTAAGTTGATGAAAATAGATCTTAACTTTTTTATGTAGTCCACTTGATTTGTGAGAAGTTGCAGCTTCTACTTTGTGTTAGAGGGAACGGGCAAATTATTTAAATTTCTTTAAACTTTCAAAAACTTTCGAGACACATTCAAAAATATGCTTCGACAGCAAAGCCTTTTCCAATCGATCTTTGGAAACTGCTTGTCGCAAAGAACCGCAAATCTGACAGCTAGCTGACATTTGCATCAGCACAATCGAAAGAAAAAACCATAGAACATATAAAACCATAAGAAATTATATAAATTGTTTATTGATTGCTGTTATGTCAGCTGCTTTAATTTCACTTGAAGTTATTTCGAAAAGCATTCAAAGTTATAAATTTGATCAAATGATAGAACCCTGAAAACGATTTTGATCGATTTTAAATTTAGACGTCGATTTCATTTTACATCATTTTGTGAAAGAAGCTGCTATTCTTTCACGTAAACTCAAAGAAAAAAGTCTTATGCTGTTAAATCACAAGATCTCGGTGGCCGATTATGATCACCTTATTAAATGTCAATAGATGACAGCATTTAAAACAGATACAATTATTTAAATGATCATCAAAACAAAACAAAATGTAGTTTGTGTTATACTTTAATTATATTAATATAAATTAACTTACTTTTTTAAACGTATTAAAATTTTGTTTCAATCAAATTTTGTAGATTAATCTGAAAGTAAAAAAAAAAAATATATATTAAAATTTAAATACGTTTTGTTATTAATTATTGAATTGACCCTTCTAACCAATATTTAACAAAAACAAAACCAAAAAAAGAGATTGCGATGTCAACAACTACCTATCAGATAATAATGACTCAACTAAATAACCTCTTTAACCCTCAATTTTCGGCACACGTCGTCGTCGTCTTTGCCACTGTTTAACAAAATGTATACACAATTTACAAATATTTAACATTATAGGGTAAATATCAAACTCTATGCCTCACTCTTTGTCATGTCACTGTATTCGATGGCATGTTCAACGGGCATATCAATAATTACAATTACACGAACAAGGCGTTTCATAAAACAAGCGTTGACTTGGCACACAAAACGGACAGGTGTATTTTTATTTTGTTTTCGTTATGTATTACCTTTGTTTTGTTTTTATATTTACGTAGAGTCCTTTTTAATCCTTGGAAAAGATAATAATAAGTCTAATAATAAGGCGTTAGCAATTACACACGAATGTGAAAATAAAAAAAATTAAAATCATGAATTTATAAATAAAATTAACAGTTTTTATATGTAGGTATTAAATAAAGAGGAAATCATCTACTGTACTAGCAGTTGGCTTTTTAGGCACATTATATCAACAGGGTGTTTTTTTTTCAATAAGAAGAATAGACGAAATTTAATGTTTTGGCTTTTAGGAGGACAAAATTTTACAACGCTTTCATTGATTAAACGCTTAAAGATTGTGACTTGAAATTTGTCAATCACTAATTTATTTGACCTTAAAAAGACTGCAATAATTGTATAGCACCAACCATTCATTTGAATACAATCAATTGATTGAAATCATTTGCGACTTCAAGTATTCATTTGAATATTTGCATTCTTTTGCATTGTTTACATTTAATGATTTAATGAAAGGACTGCAATTGAATGTAAAGACTTCAAATGAATGTGTGAAGTTTCGAATGATTGGATAGCAGATATTGTAAACGAATGCAATCTTTTGGAAATGAACAATCACTTATGACTTCAATATAAAGATTGCATTCAACAAATTCACCTAATGATTGGGACTTAAAATTTTGCAATCAACAATCAGTTGACCTTAAAAATACTACAAACATTTTTTTTTTAATCATTTGACTGTAATCAATTAATTGCAATCATTTAAGACTCTACGCATTCTTAAGTGAAATTTTACTACACAATTTTGAAATTTTGATTTTAATCTATTGGTGTCTGACACCGAAAATTGGTGTAAGAGGTGTATTGGTCACTTTAGAATATTTTGTGTAGTGGAATTTTTCTTAAGAATACAAAGACTTTAAGAGAAAGCAAAAACTTAGAGTGAATGCAAAGATTTAAAGCGAATGCCAGGACTTCAAGTAAATGCAAGTAAATAAATGCAAGTACTTAAAGTTAATGCAAAGACTTCAAAAGAATGCAAAGACCTCAAGCGAATGCAAAAGATGCATTAATTATCAAATGATTACAAACAATTGAATGCAGTCAAATGATTGGAGAAAAAATGATTGCAGTATCTTTAAGGTCAAATGATTGATGAGTGAAAAATTTTAAATCTCCATTTTTATGTGAAATCAATGAATGCAATCTTTAAAAAAAAAGATTACATTCTTAAGCCCCTTTGGATTGCAATGAATTAATTGCAATCTTTTAAGTTCAAATTAGTGGTGATTAAAAATTGGTACCATTATCAGAATTGCAAAAGAATGCAATATTATGGTATTGCATTTCGAAAAGCCCACTCATTCAACTGATTCCTCGGAAATGCAATAGAATTAATCATCTCATTATTTTAACTTCAGAAATCCATTCCCATTCTATTTTAAAGTATTAAATAATGCAATCATCAAAAGCAGTGAAAAGACTTTAAATAAAAATAATGCATTCTTCTTTTTACTGCTTGCAGTCTTTGAAAAGTCTTTTACATGATGTGCATTCTTAAAGTCTTTTCAAAGCATTCAATGTATTTTTATTGCTTTGAAGTCTAATAGCTAATTGAAGACTTTTCACCGCTTATGAAAGCCTTTTCACTACTGTGAAGCTGCTGCGGTTGAAAGTTGTAGTTTTCAACAATTATTTTAAATCTCCACTTCCGTTTTGGCAAAATTTTGATTTTAAGTGGATATTTAAAATCTGTGAAAACTAGTAATAAGACTTCAAAGCAGTAAAAAGACTTCAATACATTGAAAAGACTTTAAGAATGTAAGGAATGTAAAAGACTGCAAGCAGCCCAAAAAGAATGCATTCTTTTGATTTGAATTCAATTGACTGCTTCAAATGATTTTTAAATAAAAGACTGCAAAATTGACTGAGACTTTAGCCACATTACTGAGTTTAAATCAAAAGACTTTAAAATTCCATTCAATTGACTGCAATACTTAAAAAACTTCCGTCTTTTACAGCTCTGACCATTATTTTAAAGGTATTTTTTCAAAGTGAGTATATCTTTGAGAAACTCAAGTTGACATTTATTATACAAACTCAACAACAAATTGTATGAAAGTGTTAAGCACCCTGTGTATACACATTTTACGATCTTCATATTTAATCCTTCAAACTAAAAACGACTTATGTAACGCCTATCGGCCTATCGTCTATATTTAATTACTCCATACCTCTTATAATAAAAGTTAATTTTTAGTTTTCTTATGTGAGTCCCAACTAAAAATTAATCTATAGGTTTTCTCATTGAAATAAGGCAATCAACAAAAAGAAAAAACGGATCCGTTTTGTTTTTAGCAGCTTTTTTTTTTTTGTTTCAATAAGGATAAAGGACCCCTGGCCCTGAATAAGAAACCAAAAAAATATATAAAAATAAAAATAAAATAACACACCAAACGGTCTATGCTATAAGAATATTTTTTATTACCTCTCATTTACAGTTGTTATTCACTCAAAGGTGTGTCATTGCTTGTAATTAATGGTTACCAATTACCATTTTTACTTATTTTTCCAACCCCCCAAACATCGGTGAAGCAAAATTAAATAAAATGAATCGAATGAGTAGAAGGGGGCAAAGAACTTTAGTAACTTCAATACCACCTTCGCATCGGTCCGTCGTTGTCGGCGTTCTTCGGTGTGTTGTTAATACCGCATTATGAAACTGTCGTTGTCGTTGCTGCGGTGCGGCGCGGTCTTGGCGTCGACATCGACATTGTTGTACCGAAACCTCCACCGCCACCGCAGCCGCCATCGCATTGCCCGGCCGTGCGTCTCGTCGACGACGCGTCGTCGTCAGTCGGATGGTCAAGTCGACATCGGCATTTAACGATGGCAGTATTTATTACCGGGAAGATGGCGTAAATTAATTTCTTCGCCAGAAACCCCATCTACCTTAGTTTTGTCGTTTTCTTCGTATACTCGCCCGCCCCCTCTATTTTCGAAGTGTGACGTCGCCGCCGTCGTCAAAACGAAAGCCTTAGGTAGGGGTTGGTTCCCATAACAAACTCAAAATCACAGGTTAAAATGCCTTTAAGAGCCGATTTTTCTTTTTGAGGTTTGTGCAAAGTCCGCTATTGACTCCTCCGCTGACCCATTCGTCGTTGTCGTCTTCGTCGTCGTGTTATTGTATGGGCTAAGTATTGTGGGTACAATATTGTGGTGTTGGTTAAAAGGAGTGTGCTGTTGGGTTTTTGATGGTGATTTACCTTAAGGTCATCTCGGTTGGTGGGTGACAAAGTGTGTAACTGGATATCGTTTTGGTGGTCACATGCCAAGGCAAAGAATTTATTTCCTGTGTGCCTTGGTTAATTTTAATTTCAGAACAACTCGATTTCCTTCTTGCTGTAACTTTTAGCTGTAACAGGGCGATGTCTTTAATTGGAGTAATTAGGTTGACATGAAGTTTATTTTTTTTGTATTTTGTGTCTGATTTGATTGGGGCATGGCCTCAACGAATCGAATTGAGTTATGTTAAATCTGATAGTATTTAGTTCATGTACAAAAGGTTAGACATGTTTTAAAGGGTATTTTCGTAGTAGGCTGCTTACGCAAACTCTACATGAAATAAGACTAGCCTGAAAAGAACACCTTAAAAGTTACGTTTTATATATGCATCTATAAACGAAAGGTAAAATGATTACGATGAATTGCTTTATGGCCTTTGTGATAAGAACGGACATGAACATTTATATAACGTTGTTTGTTTGCTATATTCATGAAAATTCTGATGGTTTGACACGTAGAAGATATACTCTTTTGAAACAAGCAGCAAATAAAACGAAACTTGGAAACACTTTTTAAAACTTCATAGTGACTTTTTTACTGATGAGGAAAATAAATGGAAGAATATAGAAAAAATTGTGTAGTAGCTTTAATTCAAGATTGTCTTTATGATTTCTTTGAAAATTTGTGTCTTATGTTCCTATTCATTGTTTCTTGTTTTCAAGGAGTCTCTGAAATGTTTTAAGTCCTCAGATCTTTGGAAATATTCCTACCTAAAATCAGTTCATAAGAAGTTCTAAAAATTTTAGTTACGAATTATCGTTCTATAGCGGAATCGTCTGCAATTCCTTAATTTTTGGAATCTCTTGTCTGTGACATAATTACTTTTATCTGTTATATGTGAAAATCAACAATTACTAATTACAATTCCCTACTTTTTGTTTGGATGCATTCGAAAAACACTCTCAAGTCGATTACATTCTTACAGAATTTAGCGAGGCATTTGACAAATTAAATCATGAAGTTCTTGTCATTGTTATGTTTGTTATGTAGATTTCGTCATATCTTAAATAAATTATAGCGTCATGTTCAGGAGTAATCCTTTATGTCAATTTAAAGTCAATTCTGGTGTACCTCAAGAAAGTCACTTTGGTCCATTGCTGTTTTCTTTATTTAATAATGATTTTTCTTCTATTTCAAATAATTCTATATCGCTAATCTATGTAAATGATGTTGAAATTTGTCGAATTATTAACTCCATCAAGGGTTGTAAAGAAATACAAGAAGATCTACATCAATTTTGGGAATGGTGCATTAAAAATCGATCGATTTTAAATATTGACAAATGTAAGACAGTATTTTGTACACGCAAACGTAAATGATAAATCTCCCATTTCTTTCTTGTCACAGAGAGTATTTGCAGTTCTATCTATTTTTTGTCGATTGAATTTCAATCTAAGTCAGGCTAGCTTTAGAAGAAATTTTACCCCTTAAAACTATTTTTAGAAGATCGAACTATGGCGCTAGCAGTCTTCTTAATCGTTTAATCAGTAAATTCTACAAATTTTCTATACTCATTGGTTTTACAAATGACAATCTCAAATCTTCAAGCTTTGAATTTATTTTTTTTGGTTTGAAAGTATGCGTGGCAAAGTTTAGCTGTAAGCTAAGGATTTTATAATTCCAAGGCAAGTAATGGTTGGCTAACCAGATCTAAGACTTGGCATAGTATTCTAAGCAAAGTTTTGCTGGTAAAAGTGCTTCTGTTGATAATACATAATGAAGCCAATGAATGAAAACCAAAGATTTTATAAGTTTAATTCTAGGATTTAAAGCGGACGATATTTTTAATGTCGATGAAACGGAATTTGTTTGTACAAATGTTTGCCAACACTTAACTTGGCTTTGAAACGGGAAAATTGTTTTGGAGAGAAGCGCACAGTAAAGAAAGAGTAAATGCCTTGTGGGGTCCAACATGACATGACTCAGAAAAGCTTAAGCTCTTATTCATCAGATAGATCAAATATCCTTGCTGTTTTAATAAAATAAATTATGTTGCCAACCAACTATTTTGGATGACAGCAGATCTTTTTACTAGTTAGCTTTTCAAACTCGATGTATGTTTGGAAAACCAAAAACTAGGACTATAAGAAAACACTACTAGACCTTGCACACCAAATTTCAAAGGTGTGGTTACAAAATGTAACACCTTAGACAGTTGAAAATTGTTTAAAAAAAGGCCGGCTTCTAGGACTAGACTGGGATGATGAAGATATGTGAAACCGACTAACTGTAACTTATTACAATATATTGCGGGTGTTAATTTGAGGGATTATGTTGAAGTCGATGACGGTATTGTAGCTACAGAAATACTGGATAGCGAAACAATTTTGAAAGAAATAGTTCATGCTTATGATTATGATGCTTACGATGACGACAGTGAAGTCGATGAAGAAGCCGAAATAATAAACATCAAAATGCCAGAAAAGAATGTAATCGAAAATGCAATTGAAATGACAGAAGATGTACCAGATGAGTTTCAAAGCAGCCTTTTGCAAAAAAAAGAGTAATTTTTTAAACGAGTAAATACTCTAACCAATAATAATGAATTATAAATTAGTAATGAACTCTAACTCGAATTTTTTAAAAACTCCTTCTAACTCGAACTTATTATGAAATTTCGTGAAAGTTCGACTTAGAGGGAGTCGACTGTAGTTGAAGTGCTCGGTATACTGGTCCAAGTGGCGTCATCTTTCTAGAACACAGAGCTTTCCCATTCAGACTTGAAAAGTAATAATCACTTTTGAGTGTTGGAAACATCTTTATCACTGATAAAAGTGTCGATAAATACCATAAGCGTCAAATTTTGTATTGATAAGATGCAAATATAAACAAAGGTCATAGTTATTTTGCACTTTGTTAGGTTCAACACTTTTTTTTTTTAAACTTGTGAAATTTTTTAAATTGCCTTCTTTTACATACTAAGTTTCATATACAAAATTTACAATTCCAATATTGTAATTTTGTATTTGGTATACCTATCTGTGTTTTCATTCCAAAAGCTAGCCATGTTTCTTTTCGTTTTAAAGAAATTTAAAAGTTCCATTACCTCATCACATCTATTAAATATGTTAATTTAAACGTGGGAAGCCCCATCTTCAATAGCACCAATTATCCCAGCATATATGTATACAACTTTGCTTTCACCTATTATTGGGCATATAAATAAAAGACAAATATAGTAAATTGTATTGATAGCTAAATCTTTGACTAATGTTTAATGTTTCTCTTTACTTTTTTTTTTTGTTTATAATTTACCTTAAAGAAAGATTGTCATATACGTATGTAGTTATATGGGTACTAACATACATACATATGTTTATGTTAATTTTCTTATTTAAAACTAATTACAAAAAAAACTAAAATGTAGATTTAAGCTTTCTTTTAAGGTTGTTTTTTTTATTTGTTAAATTGATTACTATTTGTTAAAAAAACATTTTTTCTCAAATTAATAATAAGATGTTATCTGAATGTATATTAATTTGTTTTATCTTCTATTTTTACACGTTTTTGTATAAATTATTGGAAAATGTGATTCTATTTTTAATATTAGCTGACATACATTTAAGTAAAGTAAACGAAAAAGATATTGAAGTTTAGAAAATCATTGACCTCAACCAGGTTGACGATATTTATTTTTTTGTAATTAAAGTTTATACTTAAAATGTTTAAATGTTTATTTTTAATTTTGTAAAAATGAACTGTTAAATAAAAGCCTGCACTTTATGTTACTCACCAAATCTTAAATAAATATTTATCATTATTCAGGGGATTGTCATGAGTAAGGAAAAAAGAAACACGATTATGTAAGGTCATTCACTTTGTGGTCTTAAATTGGTAGCACTTTCATTTGAAACCTGTCAAACTCAGTTGTCATTTGAAGTGCCATAATATAAGCTTAAGAATCAATCAACGACTTAAAAGTTATTAAAACTTCCTAACAAAAGTGGTTAATGAAACGTAGCAACATTTCGCGAGTTACGCAGTCAGTAAAATTGTGAACAAATTTTAGGAGAGTGGAAGCGTTACTGTTTT
This sequence comes from Eupeodes luniger, assembly GCA_951509635.1. Lineage (NCBI taxonomy): Eukaryota > Metazoa > Arthropoda > Insecta > Diptera > Syrphidae > Eupeodes > Eupeodes luniger. The sequence continues at coordinate 48,885,023 of OX608075.1, read as the reverse complement.
TGTAGGGCTAAAAGTGCAAATATGATCCGAATTTACCTCGGCGCTATAAATGAGAACCGGGATGATGAGTGTCTTATAGATGGTAACTTTATATGCTCGAGAGAGGATTTTACTAGTCAGTTGCCTTCTTAGTCCAAAGAAGCAGTGATTTGCAAGAGTTTCAGCGATGGTGTCGTTGTATGAATTTATAGCGGTGCCTAGGTAGACAAAGTCTCTTAACTACCTCAAAGTTATAGCTGTCCTTGGTGAAGTTTTGTCGAAGATGTCATGTCTAAAACCTTTTTCGACATCAAAAGCGTTCGGTGAGATCAACGTGCATTCACCATCTTCATTCTGAACAAACGGAAAAGTTTAACAGTTATGCCAAAACTAGACATTACTTTGTAAAGCTCTTCTTTATAGATGCTGCCATACGCGGCCTTGTAATCGATAAAGACATGCGATGGGTGTCGATTTGAAGTTCTTGGATTTTTTTTGAAGATCTGTCGTAATGTGAATATTTGGTCAATTGTGGACTTTCCTGGTCTGAAGCCACACTCCTATGGACCTATCATTTTGTTGACGAACGGCAGTTTGGTAGAAAGGATCTTACACGTGATCTTCAGGAGAATGATAGCTTTGGCGCTATTCAGAGAGTTTCCTTTCTTGAGTAGTGTGCAAAGTATGCTGAGATTTCACTTTTTGGAGATGAGTGAAATCTCTGCAAAGAAAAATTTGACAGCGATGCCATCAGTTGTTGATATTTTTTTGTGAGGCTACGCAATATACCGTGTCCAGGCGAATAATCCTTAAAATCAAGACACATTTAATAAAAATAACGCAAAATATGGACCAGATTTTCCCAAAATGTGGGAAACAGTGATTAAAATGCAACTCAAAAAAACCGAGAGAGTCATTCGAACGATATTATTTTTCAAACTTAATAACATCAAAAGCTGTTAGCCTAGTTTTTGAAACCAAAAAAAAAAATGAATGACCCTTTTTTTTGTTATCTTTAATTCAAACCATGTTAAGATCTCTAATTAAAATCGTTTAACATATCCATTATGGCTATACATGCAGTCACAAGCCAATCTATTGATTGACATCTTTCTCTGATAATTATCTTTATATTTGCTAATCATGTATAATTAAATGTTACTATAAGTAAAGTACAAGCTTCAAATTATTTACTTGCTTTTATAGTAAAGTCAACGTTATAATATCATGCTCTAATCATTCTCATTTATCGTAATTGGTTGAAATTAATTACAATGTACCTACTGCACTTTTATATCATTTAGAATTGTATACCTTTTTCTCTGACAAACAGGAATAATAGTAGATTTTTTTTTTTCAAGAAATATCCATCTTAGCCTAATCGGTCAATTTATTATGAATTATAATTTATATCAATAGCATAAGCTATCAACCTAAAGCAAAAACCCGTGACGGGTATAGCAACATTCTTATGCAAAAATAAGAAGAGAATCAGGCCGCATGATTATGAGATGACTATTTTGCCTTTCTAATTGCATTTATTATTGTTTGTGTTCTGTTTTTATGTTTGATAATTATCTATTGTATCTTTATCAGTTGCTTATACTTGTTCAGAAAAAAAAAAAAATATTAAAAATAATTTTAATCTTCCACAGTTCTGTGTTTTATTACTCTTTTTCACAAATTTATTGCACTTAAATGGAGTATCTGGTTTTAATTGTTAAAGAGCCAAGGTGGAGTTATTCAACGAAAAATAAAGGGAATTATATTTTCAAACATGTTACACCCGCCTGCGTAAATATATTTTAACAAGGTACAAAGAAAAAAATGCAATAAAACATTAACAAACGAAAAAGATATTTTTGCTCTAATGTTGCGTTCAAAATGTATCTTATAGCGCGCACATCTAAATCCAAAGTGTTGCAGGTTTAAATTGTTTCTGTTTCTGTTTCTGCTTCTTTTGTATTTATTTATTTATTTTTTTCTTTGGTTTTATTCCGGAGTGTTTGCATTCATTTCGGTTAAATTGAAAGGACGTGAGAAATCCCCAAGAAAGTACACAGAGTTTTTATTTAATGAGAGCGCGGGTCTATAATGTAAGAAACATTTAACATTTTTTGGTATTATGCCTGAAAACAATATAAATACAAAAAGAAATTAAAAAGATTTATTGCTCTTTTATTATTTGAGTGTGTATTTTTTGTTGTTGTTGGATATTTCTTTCTTCATTGTGATGGTGAATTTTTCATACGTGTGCTACCTGAAGCCGAACGAAAAGACTGACCATGACAGTCTCCGAAACAAATTTTTCATGTTCTGTTCCACTACCTGATTTTTTTTGTTTGGTCATTTATTGTTCATATATTTGACCCACCTTCTGTTGACGGTTGTCTATCCATAGTGGGTCGGTTGGATTCAAACTTTGTCTTAGATCAGAAGAAATATTATTAACCCGAAAAGATGTACGTTTTAAACATATAAACATAGCATATATTTTCAAATACACTGATAATCATTTTTCTGATATTTCACCTTAACAGAAAGAAAGATTATTGCACTTGATTTTTGAAAGGTATTTGATAGAGTTTGGCATCAAGTTCTCTTATTGAAAATGCTTGCATTTGGTATTTCTTATTTGTTGGGTTAGAAATTACCTTTTGGACCATTCAGTTCAAGCAGTATTAGATGGGTTCAAATCTGATATCCACAAAATAAACGCTGGTGTGCCCCAGGGCTCCGTTTTGTCTCCGATACTCTTCCTTATTTTTATAAATGATCTGTCTGAAACTTCTAACAAACTTAATTGTTTCGCTGATGACAATACCCTCAGCTTTTCATATTCGTTTTTATATTCTCATCCTTGTTCTTCGGATGTGGCCTACCAACGTCACGTTGATCTTGACAGCATTGTCCAATGGGGAATTAAAAACCGTATAGAATTTAATGCTTCGATTACTCAATGCTATCTACTGTCGCAAAAAAGGTTACCCTCCCCCAATGCCTTTTTCCATGGGTGGTACTTGCATCGAGGAAACTGAATTTTCAGTTCTAGGTATCATATAATTGACATTGCCAAAAATGCTTAGGTTTTTACCGACGCGACGCACGGTGCCAGAAATTTCTAAAACCTTCCGATCTGGATGTAATTTAAAAGGCTTTAATACATCCGAAAAATGATTACAATAATGATTGGTGCCCCAATAACGAACTTAAGTCTTTTTGACAGAGTTTAAAAAAAAAAAACTTTAAAAATGACATGCGTTCATTTTCTTATATTGAGACATTTTCTAATCTCGGACACTGCTGCAAGTTATCATGCCTATTATTGTTTTGACAATATTTTTTTTTTAAACAATGCTCTATTGGAATAGCCAGTTGCATTTTCCTTCCCTCCTCAAACAATTTAACCGTAATATCTTATCAGTTTACTTTTGATCCCAATTTCGGACGTATTGTTAAGTGCATGGGATTTTTATTTTTAGCCGCACTGCTCGAATGTGTAATGCTTAACCAGGCTTTCCCACTCATTACAATGTGCAGACATTTAAAACCAATGTGCAACGTTATCTCCTTTCTAATTCTATCCTCTTTCCTAATTTCTCGCACTGTATTTAGTCATTATAAATGTATTCATAACCCCCGACAATTCTGCTTATTAACGAAGCTTCTGAGGTTAAAATCAGGCTTATCACTGAAGATGGACTTTTAGATGAAAATTTAGATCATTTTTAAATGCATAAGTTCGCAATCAGTGAAGATACGATGTTGCTGGTAATCGTCCCACCGAAATTCTTGCGTTAACGCAGCTGGAAAAGTCAAATAAGTAAAATAAATTAGGTGGTGCAACAGTCCATTGAGAATTAGGGCTAAGTGACTTACAACTCTCAACCATTACTGTGTGCGAGTAATGTTATCAGGAATGGAGGGGACCTACAGTTTTAAGCCGAATCCGAACGGCTTATTGAGAAAGCACTTTTCATGACAAGAACTACTCTTGGAGAATTTGTCAATTCCTCGCAAGAGGCAGTACCGGTAAAAAAAAACTTTAGATGTCACAGGCAGGGATTGAGCCCAAGACTTCTGGCATGACAGTCCAACGCAATATGAATCATGCCAAGGGTAACACGGAAAGTCGAATACAATTGTGAAATACCTTATTCGAGAGATCGACTAGAAAGTGATAAATCTTGGTTTTCGTCAACACTACGGGTTTATAACATCAATGTTCTCAATTATTCGGTGTCGATTTCGACTCATTGTTTCAACAGTTTAAATTTGTCCACTAATTTCTGTATTGCCGGCCGAGAAGGTGTTCGACGACATCCGTGCTTTAGGTTTGCGATATGTGACTACAAAATGTTCAATATTTTTGTAGTACCAGGGGTGTTAGTTGAATTTTTATAGTTTTATCAATAGATGTCTCTAGCCATGTGTATACATTTAAAGGATTTAGCTTCTATGTCATATTTTTTTTAATTACGTTAGCTTTCAAAAATTCGCAAGCCAAATTTGTGTGAAGTTTGTATTCCATCGAAAGAAAAAATCAGCTGAAGGTCATCCATTACTGGGTTAAACTTATGCGGTTAACATTCTCCAGTGATTAGAACATGTGAGACAGGGTTTCGTCGCCGTGCGAAAAAAAAAAAATGACAGCGCATCGTCTCATACCACTGAAGTGGTGAAGAACACATAAAAATCATTGAATTGTCAGTATTGAAGAAGTCATTTAATGGCTTGTAGAATGGTTTGCCTCGAAAGAGGACATAACTTTCTAAGAATGGTATCTACATATATAATTTGCCTGAAAGATGGGAAAAATGTGTACAATCCAATGGTTAAAACCTATACAAAACTTTAGAGAATCCTTTAAGAATTAAGAAGTGTTTCCCTTATCGAAAAATCCGTCAGATTTCAACTTTCACTCGTGGTAAATTTAAAAAAATTAATAAATTATTGAAGCGTGTGTTGTTGCATTTTATAGTAATGCTACAGATTTTACTTGTCAAACGAATGACAACTTCTAAAGTGACAGCTTCCCAATAGGTGTTTATTCAAAATGATGAAACCTCTTATTGGAAAACCCCTTGTGTGTAGTTTGTAAGATAAGTATTTTGAAACTTCCAAAAGGTTTTTTTTTATTTCACAATTGAATTGCTTATAAACTCCCTATTTGAATCATAAACGAGTTTATGTATATCAACTACCAAATTTTCATCATCTTCAAACTAATTCCCGATGACTTAACTAAAAATAGATGATGATGAGTGGATACACCCACGGGAAAGTATAAGTACAAGTCCTACAATATACCTTCATATATAAAAACTGAAATGCACAATTTAGCACGCATTGGCATTCTATTATACCTATTCTCGTATTAATTTATTTTAGGGGTTGTATCTTTTTTTTTTCTTATTTGAATCTTGTATCTACATTACAACCCCTCGTAATGGTTCTTTTTTCAATTGCGCTCGTTACGGTGTTTAATGTAAGCCGGCACAGGCACAAGCACAGGTACATTTCTTAGAGCAATAAGAGATAGATACAAAAATAAACACCAACAACGAGCGATTAACTCACAAGAAATAAAGGAAAAAATACGCAAAAAAAGGACTTTCATTTTTGTATCCCAAGTCTAGAAAGGACATAGGAAAATTAAAATAAACCCTGGCGCACTACTAAATACATATACATTGACAGGATCACTTAAAGTAAAGTAAAAAAAAAAATTAAATAATAAATGAATTATTTATTAAGGGAGATAAGGACGAAAAAGGACAACGTAAATAAATTGTGATAATGTATTTTTGTCTCTACAATTTCTTGGTTTCTTATTATCGCATTTACAAAAGGTTCATGTTTCAAAAATGCAATTTAAGAAAATGTGGATTGTAGCTACCTTGAACTACCTACAGAAGAAAAAGAAGAATTAACGCCTTGCGGCGTTTGATGCCTGGATGGTGTTAAAAAGGTCCTTTCAGCGGCAACTTACTTCAAGTGGTTATTCACTTTAAGGATGAGCGACGACGTTACATAAACAATAAATCTAAAAATTTGTATTGTTGTATAAATTCGTTGTTTGAAGGTACCTACACACATATATGCATGTACGAGTATGTGCGTGGAAACTGATTTAAGGATTTAGGCATTTTCTGTGGACCTATGTAACATATGCCGCACATTCCATTGGAAAATAAAATAAAGCAAATTAAACAGGTAGGTAGGAAGATGTACAATGTTGTCCATTTATACCTTGTTAAAAGTAGAAACGTGTTAAGTCTTATTTATTTAAGAAAACTTATTTTAAATAAATATCTAAGTAACTTAAATAGATTATGCTTCATTAATGACGATAAGAAATTCTTATATTTTTACCTACATACATAGATACTTTTTGACTTTAAGAAAATGGAATAGGTGATGGATGAATGTAAATTTCCAACCCGAACCCCAACCCTTAAATCATTGTTTCTTATCGTTCTCGGTTTTGTTTTCGTTGTTCGTTTATAATATTTCCCGAATAAAAATAAAAGTTAGATGTGGAGAATTTAACCATAAAATCATCCGCGACCGCGAAAGGGAACAGCAAACATCAAACATGTTGTAGTTGCACGCCAACCACCACACACGACCAAAAATTCTTTTAAAGAAAGAGAATGCGAAAATAAATATTTTGAGTGCTTTTTTTCTCCAAAAACTTTTTAAGAGAACAAAAAAAGAGATTTTTGAATGTATTTCAGTTTCAGTTCAGTCTCAGTGCTTAACCAATGAAATTCTATTACAGAGAAAAGTAATGGCGGCATTTATAATTTTTACAGTTTTGTCTGCACTATTTAAGAGATGCCGTTTGGATCTAAGATGTATTTATTTGTTGCTATGGCTATCTATTGTGGGGGTGGTGGATTCTACTATGATAATAATTAGGTACATTAATTTGAATGATTTTTGTGCTGGGGTTGCAGAATTGATGGAAGATTCAAATTCAATCGCAGGGCATTTTTCGTGAAAGGAATTTTTATACATAGTTAGCTCTTTTCAGTCTATGCTTCTAGTAGGTATTTTTGTTTAACCTATGTAAGTAGGTACATAGAACATACTAGGTAGGTTGACATATGACCTGCAAGAGACTCTTAAAACAATTGACTACTGAGTGACATTTTTGACAAATTTTAAGTGATGTCCAGAATTATATTATTTATAGGTATACCTATATATAACGCCAATCCATAGACGAAAAATATTCTATGAAGAATAATAGGTACCTACTGTTGTATTTATTTTTAGTTATGGAAGTATTTTTGCTTCGATTTTGCTTTAAATTCTGTTTTTGTTGCATCAGATTTCTATTCTTACCGTTAGGTATAAAAATAGTATGAAGCCATGTATTTTTGAAAACATAGACAAAATTAGTTTTCATTTCACTTAATTTTTTGACTACATAAGTAGGTATACATAGGTATAAAAATAAGGAATAAATGTTGTGAAAATACTTTTACCTTTTCTCTAATTAGAAATAACACCCTTTAAAGTTGAAATCACTTTTATTAATTTATATTTTATTCGCGAAAACTAAGGTACCTATGTACATTTATTTTGTGGTTTCAAGTTGGTAGCACATGCATTTGACACCCCTGTCAAACTTAGCTGGCATTTAAATTGTCATAATATTAGTTGGGCGTTCAAAATTATTGAAAATCACAAAAGAAGTGATAAAGACGTATGTAGTTACTTAGGTAGTCGCTAAAATTTGTTGAAGAATCGAGGCAAGAACATACTCTATTTGTAATTTTTTGAAAACAAAAAATAAAAATTAATTAAAAAACAAAAATTTATAAATTGAAATAGAAATAAAATTGTAAGAACAATTGTTTGTGTGTGTGTCTATCGTGTATGCCTTCCCTTGTCCAAATTCACAAAAACATAACTGTAATTTTGGAATAGGTTATGTCGGTCGTTCTTCAATAAAGTGCCTTGCTTTTCGTCGGCGTCGCGTAAGAGCTTCTTATATTCATAATAATCGAATCTGTTAGTTGTCAAAACTCATTTTCTCGTCATGTTTTTTTTTCTTCAATTTCTACTTCTGTCAAATTTGTATCTTTTCACCGCCCGAAGTTTAAAGTTTTGCAATTTAAAAAGGTCGCACTTTATGACAGATGATGTCTTAAAGTCCATCGAGTTGTGCATCATCGTTAGGCACGCTCAGTCGAAAATAATGAATTCACAACAATTTAAAGCATTTTTTGACGTTTTCGAGAGAGTAAGATTATATTGTTCATGATATTTTTAAGGTATTTAATAGAGTTTAGCATCAAGCTCTCTTATCGAAAATACGTGCATTTTTGGCATTGATGAATCTCTCCTTTTTTGGGTTAGAAATTACCTTTCGGACAGTTCAATTCAAGTAGTATTTGACGGGTTCAAATCTGATATCTACAAAATAAACGCTGGCGCTGGTGTGCCTAAGGGCTCTGTTTTGTCTCCGACACTCTTAATTATTTTGTAAATGATCTTTTGTTGAAACTTCTTACACAATAAATCGTTTCACTGATGACAGTACCCTCAGCTTTTCATAATAATTTCAAGACTCTCATCCTTGTCCTTCGAATGTGAACTACCAACGGCACAGTATGACAAGGTAAGCTCATTTAATTCTGATCTTGACAGCATTGTCCAATGGGGAATCAAAAACCTTGCAGAATTTAATGCTTCGAAAACACAATGCTGTATACTGTCGTACCCCCCCGCCCCCAATGCCACTATCCATGGGTAGTGCTTACATCGAGGAGACTCAACAGCTTTCAGTTTTAGGTATGTGCATCACAAACCACTTGTTGTGGAGTAATCACATATTTGACTTCGCCAAAAGTGCTGCTAAGTGTTAAGGTTTTCTCTTATGAAGCAAGAAGTTTTTTACATATTCTGATCTGGCTATTATTTACAAAGCTTTTATTAGTCCAAAACTCGAGTTGAATTTTCATTTTTGAGCTAGTGCCCAAATAACCTACTTAAGTCTTTTGGACAGAATTGAAAAAAAGGCTCTGAAAGTTATAGGCTATCTTTTCTCTCTGAGGCATTTGCTACTCTTTAACACCACCGCAAGTTCTCATGCCTATCATTGTTTTATCATTATTTTTATAAATAATGCCGTTGTGAAATAGCCAGTTGCATTTCTCCCCTTAAACAATTCAACCGCAATACTATTACTTCTAGGAATGCTCATTAGTTTACCATTAAGTCCAATTTCGGACGTGCTGTTTAATACAGGGATTCTTTCTTTAGCCGCACTACACGAATGTGGAATGCTTTTACTAGGCTCAATATTTCTCACGCATTACAATGTGCCGACGTTTAAAACCAATGTGCATCGGTTTCTCCTTATTCATAAAAAAGTTTTTCCAAAAAGTCATGGCCACACAAAAACGACGAATAATGGCTTTATTACGCAAGAAGTTTCGTGGTTCAAGTTTTGGAACCCAAATTTCACACCTTTAATTCGTGTCTGTGGGAATATGTACCAAACTCGAGTTATGGCCGAGATACCACCCAAAATGTACCTAAAAGTTAAAATTTAAACATTATACCTCGAAAATATCGCTTCGGCAAATCATTGGAACTTTGAAACTTTATGCAGAAATCAAATATTGTAAGAAAAAAATATCGCTGTTTAATTAAGCTTTATCTTTAAAACCGAAAAATTAGTGACCCTGCACATAAAGAAAATACTAAACCCACATTTACTCAAATATTCTAAGTTAATATATGTTTAAAATTGAACTTCAGGTGTTGAGTAAAAGTAGCTAGACTAAAGCTTTCCACTTATCAATTGAGAAAGGAACCAACAATGATTGTTCTGCAATTCTCTAAAATCATTTCACTTTTCTGTTTACTGTAAAGTAGGTAGGTACAATTTGCAAATTATTCTCACACCCTACAGACGCAATTCATTGAAATAATGTTCATTGTGCGATTTTCTCGAGACTTATGAAATAATGTAACATCCACGTGCAAAAGAATAATTATGCATATATCTACCTACACATACATAGAGAGGTAGGTAGGTTGCAGGTAGCTGGAAAGCGAAACAAATATTTGGGTATTCTCCATTTAAGGTCCTGCGCTTGAATGAATCACAAACGTAACGTAAAAATCATTTTCCATCTATCAACCTACCTACCACCCAACAATTACAACCCACCACCCACCTACTCACTCACTTACCTAACCGCACCACTTTAATCCTGTGTCTATAGAAAGAAAATAAAAATGAAAAAGAAAAACAAAATTAAGGGAAAAAAATCCGCGACACGTGCTTTTTCAGCTGTTTTTCCAACGAGACAACCAACAGCAGCAGCAGCAGCAGCGGCAGCACCAAAACAGAAAACAGCGAAACGGAATGTAAAAGCGGAAATAGGGAAAGAAGTATGGATATGGACAACCAACGAAAAAAAAGAGAACGGAAAGAAAAACAAAACAAAGAAAAATCGTTCATAGAGAAGAAAAACAAATAAAAAATAGGGTAAGAGGGCAAAAGAGAACACAGTAATAACAGTGATTTTGTCGTTGTCGTTGTTTTCTTTTGGTTTTCGTCGTCGCGTCGCGTCGTCGTCGCTAATATCTCTGCCTGCCTTGCGTTCGTTCATCGTCGTTGGTTGAAGTTGAATGCAGCAGCGGCAGAAGCAGAAGCAGCAAACGCAGAAAATTGCAACACTTTGAATTGTTTCTATGTTCGATATATACATACATATGTATGTAGGTAAGGTATGGATGGCATAGTATTTGTGGGCAGTGAGTTTATAGTTATTGAAGAGGTTATACGGACTACGTACATAAATAAACATTCGTTGACGCCAAAGAAAATCCCTGCATTTTTGCAGACACGACACCATTTTAAAGAGAAATAGGATATGGGAGACAACGACAACGACAACGACAAGTGGCAAGTGGAAAATTAGAAATTATGCTGCGACTGCGTTAGAAATGTCGAAAATCGCATAAACTTGGTTTGCAAGTCGGTCGCAGGGGGTTGCTTTTGGGTAGGATGACCGCTTTGCTTTTATTCTACCTCAAAGCATGACGACAACACAACAAAGTTTTACTCTCGACAACGAATCCGATGATGATGATGGAGGCGAAGGCGATGACGACCACGAAGCCAACGACGACGACGTCGAACGTACTTACAAATATTGGCTCCCTAGGACAACATGCAATTTACTTACTGTTACTGAAAATCAGTTGTGTTTACATATTTTGAAGAGGAGCAGCATTTTCATTGTGATTTTGACACTTGGACTTTTGGAATGAGAATTAGAGCAGACTTTTCGATTCGAGAGAAGCTATCGAAGCTCGTGGCAAGGGAATACCAATTGCTAAAAATTGAAGTAGTTTTTTTTCGGTTGAATATGTCTTACGGAGGTAGGTTCCTTTCCTATGCAGGTGTAGTTATAAGTAGGTAGATATAAGATAAACCTACTTGACAATTTTACTTAGTGAAAAATTAAATGTAGACATGAGTACGAGGTGTAGAATTACGATTTGTTTACTTTGCTTTGCACAGGTGAAACACAAATTTGACAATAAGTTATAGCAAGTTGAGGTAGGAATATAAGAACAGGTAGGTAGAAGGTAACTTGGATTCTAGACGCAGACAGGAAACCCATGAGTTTCTATTTTTATTTATTTTGTACTTTTTATATTATAATTTAAAAATCAGGATAGGATAACTTTATAAGAATTAAAGATAAACTATGTGTGGTCCTATCAAAAAACGTCCTTATTGCACTTTACATATAGCGCTTTGACACTTGGAAATAATGCCAAATTATTTTGAGAAATAAGACCAACTTATTTTGAAAAATAAGACCAACTTAATTTTACGGCGAGGTATGTACCAATTTGGCTTTATTTCATTTTTTTTAAGTTTAATAAGACCAGCTGTTGGGAATTGGCTTTATAGGACTTTAAAAAAGGGAAATAGAGCTAATTCTGGAAATTTGGCCTTATTTCACTTGGCATTATTTCACGGCACCGTTTCGATTTGAATAGGTCGTTGTTTGGGCAGCTTTCACTTTTGAACATTTCAACACAACGAACTAAAATAGTTGGTGCCTTGAAATAAAACCAAGTGAAACTTTCAAGAGTAAAGTTCAATAGGGCCAAATTTCAGCAGTAGGTTTTATTACACTTAAACAAGGTGACATAAAACCAAATTGCTTTTATTTCACTTTCAACAATGTGGTTTGCTTACACTCAACCTAGCACTAGTGGGTTGCAGGGCGGGCAGCTTGATTTCTCAAAATAATTTGGCATTATTTCACATTGTCAAAGTGCAATAAGGCCAAGTTTTAACAGTTGGTCTTATTTCACTTGGATTTATTTCAGGACAATGAAATAGTGGTGTCGTGAAATAAAGCCAAGTGATTGGCCACATTTTAATAATAATTGGCCTTATTTCACTTTTAAAGTAAAGTGTAATACAGCCAAATTCAAACAGTTGGCCTTGGCACTTAAACAAATTGAAATAAGCCGAAATTGGTTTTATTTCACTTTCAACGATATAGTGTCATCATGCAAGAAAACTTTGCATATATTAAACCTCGCACTCACTCCAAATCCTATAGAGTACCTCACCGTAAAAATAAGTTGGTCTTATTTGACTTTGTCAAAGTGCAATTTGACCAACTGCTGAAAATTGGCCTTTTTTCAGAAAAGTGAAGAATGGAAACTGTGTGGGTCTTAAGAACAACTGGGAAATTGCTTCTGTAGTCCGGAACGTTGACGAAACCCCAGGTTTGTCGATTTCTCTTTGATCTTTGGAATTGTGACCAAAATGTGACTCTGTAAATTATAAAACGAAATGTGACTTTAAACTTCCGGCGGCGTTGACAAGTTGCAACTTTAGCAGAAATAACAGTTTGTTATTGTTTTGGTTTTTAAATTCATTTCTTTTCTTTGGTTCCAAAAAATTATGCCTCCATTCATTAACAAATTATAAAAAAAAAATATACAATGACAGTAATTGTCAGATATCAAAACGCGACAAAATATAAAATAAATCTATTCGGGCGTTTAGCTCGAACTTCTGATATTAACGATCTTAAGCGAGCACAAAGATTGAGGTAAAATTTTAGATTGCTTCATAAGAGTCCATTGTTTCTATTCAATATGTCAAAGTCGGCACGACCGAACGCGTACAGATCACCAGCAAAACGTCGAATCTTCGCTATGATTGGTTCCTTGAAATATACCTCAAAATGATTCGGATTTTCATTGAAACATTATCTTCAGTAATAAACATTTTAGGCTAGCTCAAAATATATTTTATAATAATCAAAATAACAAATTATCATTAAATTGTATGCTTTTAATATCAATCATGCTTTTTGTAAGAATCTTCTACCCCTTGTTGTGTTATGCAATATTAAATAAAACTAAATAACCTTTGTCACTGGGCTGCTGCTGGTTCTTTAGATTCCTCAACTTGAAATCATGCCGAACGCTTTTGTCTAAGATTTTACACCTTTTCCTACATTGGTATACCTCCATACATAAATACGATTTAAAGCTCCCACCTGGTCCACTAACGTGTATTGTTCAATGTTTTGGGATACTTTTCACCTTTTTCTTTATTTATCACGTGCGCGGATAAAACCTACCTTCAATATTCTAAAGGTAACCTATGAAATTGCCGAAAAAAAAAAATAATACAAATAAGATGTATAAACACCATTGAAGGAATTTTTGATTTGTTATGATGCTTCATTGAAAAACACAAAAAATATTTTGTATCCTGATTTTCCGTAACTTTTTACTCCACTAACAAATCTACGGCCTTCTATTGCGGAATACACGTTATAAAGAACAAACTGAAACAGGCTTATGGTTTGTTCTTAAAATATAAACTTCCCGAAGCTTATCGAGGAAGCAAGGAATATTATCTGCATAAATAACACTTCTTTTTACTTTTACAGTGCAATTACTCCCTACGAAGTCGTACACTTTACTTATTGTCTTACTTCATTTCGAAAGGTTTTACATTACCTTTTTTTCAAAATTCAAAATTCTCACATTTTTATATGAGTATAGTTATCTTTAGTCATTTTTGGCCTATAGCATAGGTAAGCTACTATATACACCTTGAGCAAGATTAAAATGTAGGTTAAAGTACGGCGGCGGCCGGCGGCGGTACGAGTATAGCCCTCAGTAAATTAAGTGAAGGTAGTACTACTAGAAAATTATGTAGGAAGGTAAAGGTATACACACAACACACCGCGCGCCCAAGTGAAAATTCTCGCCAAAGCCCACTCTGTTTTGGGATATTTTTAGAGCAGATGATTGGTATATTTATATTTACATATGTATGAGTGTTGTTCGAACGAATTTAGCCATATCAGCCGCCCGCCTTGACGAACTATAGTTAAATCGGTTGATCCTCTATCCTGACGCCAGCATATAACCTCCTAATGTATAACCAGCCACCATTATTTTACGTTCTCAACCCGTTTGAGTAGCGTGATGTTTATTTCTATATCCATTTCTGTTTTAGGTACAAGTATAATAGCTAAGGTATCCAGTATCTCTAACTATAACCCCCTCCCCCCCCCTCCTCTGCCTTTCCTCATGGTGTTGGAAAAGGGTTTCATTTATTGGAGTGAGGTGATTATTTAGTCCTTTCCCATTGCACATCACCTCTGGAAACAGCCACCAAATCATCCACCCATAATAGACCAACCATTCATTCCACCACTCTCTCTACTCTACCCATCATAGCGTCACCATCAAATCAGGCTTCAGTGGAACAGTGCGCGGTTCTTCTTTTCTGTTTTTATTTTGGAATTTTTATCCGTTGTCGTCGTTTTGTTTTTTTTTTTATATATTTTATGTACCCGTTCCTTCTTTGCCTTGTTTCAGTGTTTTTAGTCCTTACGCGATAATGACAAATAGTGGGTGGTTATGGGCGATATGGCTCTCACTATACAGAATTTATTTTAAGGGTGACCACAATATAAGCGGTTGACGTGCGGCGAGAGGCAACATCGGTGGTAGTGGTGGTGGTAGGTACGACTATGACTACGAAGACTATGGTGGCAGTGATGGTTCTGCGATGTGCGGTATTTTTAGGAAAAAGGATGATTTTGATTTTGCCATGAATTTATTTTACGCGAAATTGAGTTCTAGATAGGCAACAAAGAGAGAGAGACAGAGAGGGCATGATAGAGAGAGAGAGGGTGAAAATAAGAACCTTTTAAAAATAAAACAAAACCAAAAATAAAGAAAAAGAAAAACAATTGCTCGGTTAAAAAATCAAAAGTATTGATGGACTGAGATAAGTTGCACAGAAAACTTTCTTTCTTTTCTTTACTTTTTTTCAAATATTATTTTCAACTTTTTACCAGATTTAACTTTGCAAATGGTTTTTGACTTTTTGAATTTATAATTTAATGTGCAAAAGGAAAGAAAGAAAATGAATGGTGCGGCTAATTTATAAAAGAAATTTAGAATACCTTTGTAGGTACATAGTCATACATATATTTGTTTTTGTAAAAGAAAAAGGTTTGTTTATATCACTTTAAATGCAACGAAAGAGTTGTGGACAAATTGCAAACAAAAGAAAATGGTCACTAATCGGAATTTTCTGAATTCTATAAGTTAATGATTGCTATAAAGATTATATACTCACAAGTATAGTATATTGAACAAATAGTTCAATATGTCCAATCTACAAGAAAGGCGATCCTATGTCCTGCAAAAATTACAGACACATATGCCTGCTTAATGTCGCCTACAAGATTCTATCCAACGTATACTATAAGAGCATCTTAAAACTTTCTTCAACACCAGCCAGGCAAATCAATGATAGACCAAATTTGTACATTAAAACAATTCTTGAATAGACCAACGAATTTCAAGTCGAGATTTACCATCTTTTCATCGACTTCAAACCGCATATGATGGTGTAAGTAGCCATAAGAATTTGGTATTGGCGAAACCATTGGCCAAACCAACCTGAAAGTCAACCACTGACCAAATATTCACATTACGGCAGATCTTGGAAAAAACCCCAGGAACTTTAAATCGATACCCTCCAGCTCTTTATCGATTTTAAAGCCGCGAATGACAGCATCTATAGGGAAGAGCTCTACAGAACAATGTCTAGTTTTGGCATTCCTGTCAAACTTATCCGTTTGTGCAGAATGACGATGGAGAATGCACGTTGCTACATCAAGGTCGGAAAAGATCTCATCGATGCATTTGTTGGCAAAAAAGGTTTTAAACAAGGCGATGCACTGTTATGCGACTTCTTCAATATCGTTTTGGAAAGAATTGTGCAAAACTCAACCGTCGACACTAGAGGCACAATCTTCTAAAGGTCCATCCAATTACTTGGATACGCCGATTGTATTGACATAATTGGAAGATCAAAGCTTGATGTCAGTGGAGCATTGCATCGGAAGCGGACAAGATATGTTAAGTGGTCAATGAGAGCAAAACCAAGTACATATTATATGGTGTCGTCAAAAAGGGACATTGAACGACGAACGTCTTGGACAAAACGTCACCATAGACAGCTATATAACTTTGAGGTAGTTAAAGACTTCGTCTACCTAGGCACCGTAATAAATTCAGACAACGACACCAGCACTCAAATCAAACGGAGAATAACTTTTGCAAATCGCTGCTTCTTTGGACTTAGAAGGCAATTGAGTAGTAAAGTCCTCTCTCGAGCATCTAAAATCAACGTCTTTAAACATTCATCATCCCGGTTCTCACTTATGGCGCTGAAGCCTGGAGCGTCTTAGGATGCTTCGAGAAAAAAATTCTGCATAGATGGAGAAGATACAACGACGAAATGTACAGCGCCACCGAACCGGGTAAAGGAATAAAAAAAGATGGCTGGGTCAAGTAGAGCGAAACTCCTACCAACACTCCTCCCCGGAAGGTCTTCGAATCCAATCCCAATGGACGGCGCAATAGAGGAAGACCGAGACTCATGTGGTGCATGCAGGTGGGAGACGACCTCAACCAACTTGGATATGCATGTCCGCCCCGAAATGTAGCGCTACCTTAAGTAAGAAAATAAGTATTGGCCAAACCAAATGGGTTGAAAACTCCTTTCTTGAAAGACAAAATGCATGCTTTACAAAACTCTAATTTTACCAGTTCTACTCTACTGGTCCGAGTGCTGGACGATAAGTAAAAAAGGGGAATTGATCCTTGGCACTTTCGAGAAAAAAAAACCCCTTCTGTAAATATTTGGTCCTATATGTGAAGAAGGCAAATGGAGGAGAAAATTCAATCGTTATCTGTCCGAGCTGTTTCAAGATGTGGATGTAGTCCAAGGAGGCAAAACACGCCAACGACGACTCCTCCAGTAAAGAATATCTTCGAATCTCAGCCTCCAGGTTCGAGATGACGAACATCCGCTACAAAGACCAAAGTTACTTACGCAAAGGGCGCTTTGACTCGCTGACTGGAGGGAGCTTGCAATGGATCCGGAGTTGGATAATTAAGTAAGTTAGAAAAACATTGAACTTATAAAAGATACATATATGGATAATTTGTTTAAGATTCTAGCCTACTAGATTCTTGACGATAATATTGATGCTTGCATCATAGAAACAAAATTTCAAAAAAAAATTGAAATAGAAACTCAGCTAGTTTCAAACTCATTTTGATTATACCACATTAGTAACCCTTTCTTCATGAAACTCCAGTCAAAATAAATCAACTTAAGGGTTGTTCATATTATTTGTATCTTAAACAAAAATAAAAAAAAGACCCGAATCACCGCTGACTTTTTGTTTCTTGGCATCTTCCAAACCAACTAAAAAAAAAAGAAGAAAGGATAATTACTTCATTTATTCTTAAGAATAAATGAAACAAACCACAATAGCGCAAAACAAATGAAATAAACAACATAAAAGAACAACAACAAAAAAATTACATTAAATCCATGGAAATATAATTGCGTACTGTGTGCCATTCCGTCGCGTTGCGGCGCTCGTCCCGAACCGGCAAAGAGCTAAAAATTTGTGACAAATTAAACTTCAGCCTTCAGTACGGTACGAGAAGGCGTATCTCATATTTTATCTTCCAAAATTTTTTAGCTACCATCTTCTACATTGTATATAAATAAATATATATTTTATTCAAAAAGAGATAATACATATATGTATATGTATATATATGTACAATCTTTAAGGCAATTAGCTGCAGAAAAATATATTAAGATATGTACATCTTTTACTTTAACTGATTTTCATACACTATAATACCAACAAATAATGTTTTGTGAGGATAAGAATAAAATTCGGAACCAAAATGTCTGCATTTGGCAATTAAAATTCAATTAAAATAATTTTGTTATATTCTTTCAATTCTTGTACATAAAATAAACCATATTAAGTTTTTGTATTGTTTTATTGATTTAACGCCTGCAGTCACGTTCATCTTTAGATACATATTTTTTATAGGAAAGATGGATTATGTAATGCAGATACACAAATCGAACAAAAAGTGATGCACTTGATTTTCTCTTCTTTCACAGTCTTGATTTCTTCTAAAATTTTAAAGTGTATTGCTATATAAATGTAATTAATCAAAAATAGACTCTGATGGATAGATCTGATGCCCTTCGGCAGATTTTTATTCCAACTTCTAAGTCATAAATAGTTATGCTTCGATGTTGATTGTTTTGTTTTGTTTTGTTTTCTTTTTAAGGTACAACTGCTGGAATTTCCCATTTCTATATTAAGATTGGATTGCATGCAACATTTTATATTTGAGCAGACAGTAGCACTAATTACATCTATCTTGGCCATTGTCCATTCGCACGATTTGTTTCATTTTCGTGCTGACGGGTAGGTACATATGTATATATAAACCCTGAAGATTCTTAGAACCTAAAATACATAATTTTGAGTAGAACAAAAAAAAATCATTTGTATGAACTAAAATGTTAATTTAATTCTAAAGTAATTTAAGAAAAAATTCTTAATTCCGTTATTAGAACTTTAGAACATACCTTAGACACGCTTTCCTATGATCTAAGCCAATGACCCGAAAATGGGTTGAAATTAGCAATGAGCTTATTTTAAAATTTTAATATAATTAAATGGAAAGTTTTGTTGTATTAACTCCTCATAAGATATTAATTTTGATAAATTGGAATGTTCCAGTCTCTTTTAACTAAATTTTTAGTTATGGCAGACATTTTCTTTTAATTTTTAAAACAAAATAAAAAAAAAACCTTTTGACTATTATTATCTTTGTATCTGAAAATTTGCATTTAAAGAACTTGGTATTGTGGTTTTATATATTGTGCGTGCATTAAAGGGGTTATGAATACTCCTATAATAATTAGACATTGTAATGAGTGGGAAATATTGAGCCTGGTAAAAGCATTCCACATTCGTGTAGTTCGGCTAAAGAAAGAATCATTGTCCTTAACAGTACGTCCGAAGTTGGGCTCAAGGGCAAACTGATGAACATTCCTATAGAAGTACGGGTATTGGGGTTGAATTATTTGAAGGGAGGAATGCAACTGGCTATGTCACTTGTTTATAAAAAAAAATCAATAAAATGATGATAAAAGAGGTTTGTCATAATACAAATTCTATATACTGTTGAAAAAATTCAAGCAAAGTAGAAGACAATGCACTATATTTCGGACTTGTTGAGTTATTGATTCAAAATAGCTTGCAGCCTTTAGTCCTTGAAAAAATTTGGCTTTTCGTCCGGGTGGAACTCACATGGACTCATCAGTTGACTGAGTGAGGCACCTTGTCAAGACGCAATTTTTCTAAAATTTCAGTTCATCTAACATAAGTTTTTATGCAAAAACTCACTACGAACTATATTCAACCAAGTTAAAATTTCTTAACATTTGAAGTTGAAAATTAAAATCTAATAAAAAATTAAAATCTAATAAAAGATTATAGCTCAGGGCCTAGCTTAAGTTTTATAAAAGAGGTTTGTCATAATACAAATTCTATATACTGTTGAAAAAATTCAAGCAAAGTAGAAGACAATGCACTATATTTCGGACTTGTTGAATTATTGATTCAAAATAGCTTGCAGCCTTTAGTCCTTGAAAAAATTTGGCGTTTCGTCCGGGTGGAACTCACATGGACTCAAGGATGGGAATCTAAATATTTAATAGTTCCACAAGATTATTGAATTCTTTAAAATGCCTTGTTCATTTTTTCAATTCAATAATTTGTTTTAATAATTTTACAATAAATACAAAATAATCTTCATTTTCATAGTAAAATGTTTATCAATACCAACATAATGTACATACATACATATATTTCGTATATTCTAAAAACATATCAATTAAAAGGCTTTTGAAATTTGTTCATTACATAATACTCACTTCCAGAACCAGAGGAATCGAACAAGAAGATTCTCCTAAACAATGTTCCAGTATAAGTAAAAATGTTTCTCATCTTCGTCTTAAGAATGATGTTAAAAGAAATTAAGAACAAAATAATACTTTAGTACTAACGTGACTTAACGTTTTTTAATCATTTCTATATATTTGAAAAAAGTGTTTTCGAAAAAAAGAACTTTGAATAAACTGAGCACCTCAACTACTGGTTCCTTTTTAGCTTGGAGTGATTTAAAAAACAGCTATACAAATAAAAGATATAATGAAATAACAACAATAAAACGGCAGAAACATTCTGAATCAGGGGTGGAATCGGCTAAAGTGATAATTGACTATCAAATTTTTGATAGTCAAATCGACTATCACCGAGTTTCCCGTCTGTGTAAGCTGATTCAATTCAATTCAATTCAATTCGATTGAACAATTTCAGAATATAATTGTCACAATTCATTGTTGCCATGGTGAAATTTTATAATGGTTTCTATAAAATAGCTAAATAAAAGTATTAAATTATCTGCGTTTTAATAACATTATTACTTTTCTTATGCTTTTTCGAATGTCATAAGCTTTGTCCGTCACAAGAATGTGTTTTTGTACCTTTAAAAGGTAATTGACGAAATTTTCCATTCGTTTTTTGTAAGCGTCTCGTAGCTCTACTCAGAAACGACATGTTTGTAGGAAAACGACTATCAAATTTTTTTAGCGACAGCTTTTTAGGTATCAATTTGACTATCACCTTACACAGATCAAATTCGATTATTTTGACTGTCAACAATCAACAATCACCTTAGCCGATTCCACCCCAGGTTTTGTCGGGAAATAAACTTTGTACGATATATCAGTTTTCAACTCATTAAAATTGTTGAAATTCACTAGAAAATGCTACAAACTTGGCACTTGGCAGTTACAGCTCTTACTTTTTTGCAAGCAAAATTTTCTCACAGTGTTAAATCTCTAAGCAGTGATCAAAATCTTCATTTAATACCTTTGTCATAATATGTTCTTTCGAATCACAGATAAGGTCTATGCTAATGGTTTACAATCGATTTAAGACCTCAAAGATGGTATTCGTGAAGTTATCGAGGATATATACATATATAGCCGCAAAAAAGCAAATTTGAAATTGGGAATAAACGTCAGTTAATTTCTGTTACAAAATACTCCTTTCTTATTGGAAAACCCTATAGAGTATAATATGAATTTCTGAATTTAATTTTATGTTATTCTCAAATCTTACATTTTGATAGAAAACTTCTTAAGAAGTTTTTGAATTTATCACTCAATTATAAATTATATGAATTTATTTTATAAAATCTATGAGTAATAATTATTTTAAAATAAAAAAAAAAATAAACAATATTTTGTATTTTAAAAAGAATTAATAATCTTGTATAAACATTTTGCAAGTGTTTAATTGTTTTTCCGTCGGGATGTGTGTTAGTTAGCTCAGGTGTATGTATGTACATAAATTGAGGTAAATCATAATTACTTTACATACTGAAATGAAAGTTGTACAAAATAGTAAGTGATGTGGTAACAAATTTTTTAAGAAAACTATCAATTTCATGGAATTCATAGCATAAAGCATGGTTTAGTAAATTTAAGAAAAATAAAAATAGGTATCTAATCCGTGCGGTACGTAAATTTATAATTTAAATTTGACTAAATAACAATTTTAATTAAGGAATTAAAAGAACATTTAAATTATGTTTTGATTTTTAACAGCAAAATGTTACTAATAAACTGGGATGAAAACCAAACCGATAACTTCTCATTCGTGTCCGTCTATCAATATATCTTAAAGTTTTAAAGAATATTAATAACAATATTCTATGTATGTATGTAAGATAAAACAAATTTGAAGTCAATATCTTTCTTTGTTCTCAAGATAATTAAGTCCAAAGAAATTTTTTTAATTAATTTTTAGTTGTTTTTTAAATATTTTAAGTTGTCAATTGTATGTTTCCAAAAAAAAAATAACTAAAATTTAAAAGCAATATTTATTAAATAAACAAAATTGGTTTTAATATTTGCTTTTTTTCAGGATATATTTAAGACGAAACCAATTTTAACCATTTTTATTAACATTTCTTGAATAATAAATGAAAAACTGCCAATTCGATTTTTCTAAAAAAAAAATTACAATATTTTGTATAAAACAAAAATCTTTATATAATATTTTATAATATAATATTATTTAGTTAAACAACCAAAGAACAAACTATGTGATAAATTTGTTTTGAAAATAGACAATCTAAAGAAAATGAGAATTCCTATATTTAATATGTACCTACGATATTTTAAAATGTTTTGTGATAATTACTCGATAAACATCAATAATTTAAGTAAATAAATCTAAGTCCATAGGAACAATTTGTTTTGATATTGGAACATTTTAATAAATGACTTAAATACTTTCCAGTAGTCCACAGTAAACCAGAGGAATAAAGTTGGAATAAGCGTTTTTTTTTATTAAAAGGGCTGTTATTATCCTGTTACTATTACTATACTGGTCTATTATTATCCTATGTACCTACATACATACATACATACAGTGATGGATAAAATAATATAAACGATCTTAGCATGCAAATTCTTAATATGTTGATAATCCTTAAATACTTGATCGTTGCACATTTATTTTAAATAGCATAATCGCACCTTTCAATATAGGACTAACAACTTTGACACATTTTATTTTATTTATTTTTAACCTTAAGATGTTCTTGCCTTTGGTCCTGCAGTTTCTGTTAAAAATATTCCATTATTTTAAAATCAAATAGTTTTGATGGGTTTTCCATTAAGTATATTGTGTTATGGAGATTATATTCTTTCTGCAACTTTTATGAGTGCTTTGGTTCAATATCTTATGTGAATCCTCATTAATTGGCATGTGCTTTTCGGTAAAAAGAATCATGCTTAGAGTCCGAATTCAGTCCACAGCACATGTTTTTCATTTAATTTAAAAAACTGGAATAGCTTCAGAAAGCATTAAAAAAAACTAGCAAGAACTCATAGTGCTTCCAACAAAATCCCTGACACCCTAACTATCATTTCCGTGTATTTGGGAACGAACTAAAAGTTCCTTGATCGTCTGACATGATTTTTTCCATCTTATTTGAAAAAAATTGTCTTCGTTTTTCTAAACAGACGATCAAGAAACTCTAAATTCAATCATATAAACACGGAGATGATAATTAAGAATTTTGGCTAATTTTTTTCTTAATCGTTTCTATTATTTTTTCCATCACTGTGTATAGAAAAATTAAAGCCTTAAAATTTAATGTGAAAATCGAAATCGAAGGAGTTGAGACAAATATTAAACTTTCAAAATGTTTCCTAAAAATGCAAGCTTTGTAATTTGTCTTCCCATTTTTAAATTTCTATCTGAAATCTGAATTGATTTATATTGCTCAAATTATAATACTCGATCTTTTTGAGATAAACACAGTTTATTTGCATTAACGAATACCTATGAATATTTTTTAAAAATATTCATAATGTAACATAGGTATTTTTTTAAATATTTTTTTTTTTAAATCAAAAACAATGATATTTTTGATCATCAAATATTATCGAGCAGTATAAGAGCTTGTGCAGAAAAAACATGTGTGAAATCAGTTCATTGGTTTTTGAAAAACTTAAAACGGAAACGAAATAACGGTTCTATGGGGGTATCCTTCTGGAGCAATACACAAATATTTTTATTATATTGAAAGAAGCCAAATTAAGAATAAATATGTTAATGAAAGTGTTAGTTTTTGAGATGATTCGCATTTTCTATTTTTGAGCAAAAAATTGTTATTGGAAATACTATTATCTGTAGTCTTAAAAAAAATGAAAAAATCGTCAAACGCGATTTGCTCAAAACCTTAATTTCCAAATTTAAAGTCAATCGACCGAATATTTTGGGCTGTAAGGGGCGAGGACAGAAAGACAGACGGACGTAATCGGGGGCCTCACTTTTTTCAACTTCTCTACCATCGTTATGTCATGTTTGATTAAAATCTTGAGTTCGAAATTTGCAATACTTGCAATATGTATGTACATTATATATACATAGGTAGTTCCTATATGTCGCAAATAAAATGTGATTACTATGAAAAATTGCTTTCAAAATACAAGGAAAGAGATTCCGAGGCTGATAAACAGCAAGTAATAGCTACAGGAATTTAATTCCTTGCGCACCAATTATAGAAATAATTTAAAAAACATTCAGATTCTAAAAAAAAGTGGTGCAGTTGACATACATAGTGTTATTTTGACGCGATGACGCCATGCAGTTTCTTAGAAACTTGGAGGAACCATTCACGTTGCAATGCAGCATCCATAAGGTAAGCATAACTCAGCATGTTGTCTACACGACACAAGTAGGTATCAGCTTTCAACTAATTCATTGTACTTATAAAATATTGATTCGTCTGGGGCGCCTAGCGCCAATATTATAGCGCAAAATATTGAGCGTCTAGGGACCGCTTTAGAATCCATATTTCTTAATATTTCATATTTCTTAATATTTCATATTTCTCTAAATTTGAATTTAAACTTCATTGTTCAAATTGTATTCCATACCTACATATACCTTTACTTATGTATGTATGTATATTTAAAAAACCGCATTAATAAATGACATAAAACTTACCTTAACAACAACAACTCTATAGAAATAGAAAACGTCTGCAATAGAATATCCTTTTTAGTAAATCTCATCGAAAATCGACACAAAAATATTTTGGTAGTAGTTCAGTTGATTTAGTATAATTTAGGAATGTTTGCAGTTCCTTTTATTTTGCAATTAAAAAAATATCCTTTTTCAAGTCACAATCACTGAATTCGTGTATTATAAGAACATTCGTTATCTTATTTTGTTTATCCTTCACAAATCTTTTTATTTTTTGGTTTTCACATAGACATATGTATGTAGGTAGGTAACTGAAGTTTTGCCACTATAAAATCATTCTTTATCTTTTCACTCACTTCTTCTATAAAAAGGGTAAATCAATTCAAATTAATTAATCAAAAACATATGCATTCATTTCCGTTTTGCTTTATTCTGCATTCGCAAAAATAAAATAAAGAGAAACTAATAAAAATAAAGAAAAACGTAAGAAAACTGCAAGAAAAATATAATAATTCTTACTAACGCAGCACAACACGATAAGAAATAAAAAGAAAATAAATAGTTTTGATTTTTCCTTTTTGGAAAAACAAAAAAAAACAAAATAAACCGCAATGCAAATAAAACAGAGAAAAGTCGTTAAAAGTTGAGTAATGCAATTTTTCCACAATGCAATGCGAATGCGAATGCCACACACACACTCTTTACACCGTTTGACTGTCACAATTTCCACAATTTCTCATTCGCTCTCGTTCTGTCGCATAGATGTCATGTGCGGCCGCCACATTTTCTCTTCATTTCCGATAAAAATAATAATGCAAACGAAAAAAAAAAAAACGAAATAATAGAATTATACTGCAATCTGTTTTATGCACTGCTTGCGGAAATTCTGAAATTCTGTGTGCGATTTTTCAGATGAGAGAAGAGTGTAGGTACAAAACAACAACAAAAAAAACAAGAAATATTCACAATATTAGGTAGTATATTAATTTAAACAAATAAAACAGTTATGAGGTAACATCCGTTTCACACAACCGGGTGAGTGACAGAATCAAAATCAAAATCAAAATAAAACTTCCGGAATTCTTTTACCGGTTTTTTATTTTTTGTTTTCTTTTTTCAATAAATACAAAATAAAATCACACAAGAATGTAAAACAAAATAATTCCTCTTAATTAAATTACAAAATAATGTTTAAATGATGTGATTGATTTTTACAATTTTTTATTTTCAAATAGATTTAATTATGTATGATTTTTGTTTTAATTTATTAGAAGTACAAAAGTGCATATTGGAGAAAAACAAAACAAAACAAAACAAAAAAGTTTAATTAGAACAGAAACACAAACAATTTAATAAGAATAATAATAACGGATATGACAACGGACACGACGAATACTTGCTATCTGCCTGATTGCTAAAAATGTACTGACATTATTACTTCGTTAAAAAACCTGAGTAAGTGTACAACCTGCGCACATTAAAATTAATACACAATGAAAAACAAAACGTACGTAACAAAACAACAACAACACCAAAACCAAAGACCGAACGTCTCCGTTTGCTTTTGCCTTTTTCCTTTGGCTTTGCCTTTGCCTTTGCTTTTTCCCGTGTGCCCTCCTCGATTCGGACCCAACACAACACCCGACCGATTCGATTCGATTCGATTCTAATGTTTGTTCGTTTTCGTTATCGTTGTCTCGTCTCGTTGTTGGTCTTCTGCTTCTGCTTCTCCGCCACTCGTTGACGGTTGTCGCTGTCGGTTCGGTTGTCGTCCGTCCGTCAGTTTATTCTATTTTATTTTGTTGTTGTTGTTGCTAGTTTTTGGATTTGTTTGATGCTGCTGAGTTCTGCTGCTTCTGCTGAGCTGAGACCTGAAGCTGGCTGAAACCCACTGAGAGCTGACAGCTGAGTCTGTTCTGTTGGCTCGGTTCGGTTCGGTACGGTTATCGGTTTTTGGCTACTCCTGGTACTTCTCTGTCTGTTTGTGCAGACTTTGTTCTTGTTCTTTGGATATGGAAATAGTTGAAGTTGAAATTCTTAAAAAAGAACTCAAAGCGCATAAACACGAAAGAGATAAATATTCGGGTTTTCCTTTAGTTTGTTGAAGTTGGATCGGTGTTGATGTTGGGGATGGTGGTATTTTATTCAGTGGACGACGGACTACGGTCTACGGAACAGACGTGGACATCAAAACAACATGCTGCACAGGAGATACACAATTTCAGAGACTTTCATAGATTGGAGTGGAGTTGATGGGGATGGTAATGGCAACGAGTTGGTTTTGGTGGAGACTTAATAGTGGAGATAAGGAACTCTTTCACTATAGCGGATTAATAGAATGAAGAGAGAGATTGGACTTAAATTGGTTCTATATAAACACACTCTACGACCAAAATTTGTTCTCAAACTAACTTCCGAACATAATAGTTGCGAACATATTTTTTTTAAGGATAGGACTGCCATAGTGTTATTTGCTTGTTTCTTGACATGCTTATTTAATATAAGGTTATTCATTTCGTAGTTTTAACCTGATAGAGGTTGCATTTGACACCTGTCAAACTCAGCTGTCATTTGGAGTTTAATGAAATAAGTTGAAAGATTGTCATTTACGATAAACTCGTTAAAACTCAATAATAACAAAAATAGTATTCAAATGTAGGAATTTAATAGCCAGTGGGCCAAAGTATCAACATCTGTACGATCAAAATTCTGTTTGTTTATAGGTATTACTGTATGTGCTTAATTCTGTAATTCAAAACGCTGTAGAATTATAACACTGCTTACCAAAATGCGGTATGAACAAAATATTATATGTCATTTCATTATATACCTACTTTGATGCAGTTGAGTTTTGTAAACATGCCACTCCAGAGTTTTTAGAATACATCTTAAGTTTCTTTAATAGAATATATGTATAGTGAGGAGACAGTTCCTGTAAACTTTAGATGCTCCAAAATATCAGCTGATCAGCCAGAAAACTATAATGGTATAACTGTGTTTAAACCATCGAGAAAATTGTTCTTACAATTACTTTGCGTTAGACTAACTAACTAATTGGGTTGAACAAAACAATATGATCAGTTGCTACCAAGCTGGCTTTCGTTCAAACTTTTCAACTATTGATCAAATGATTGTTTTAAGTACTGCGGCCTGAAAATTGCATTTTACACAGTCAATAGGCAATCATTGATCTACAAGCTTTTAGTAATAGGTTTATCAACCAAATTCATAAAATTCTATGAGAAGATGCTTGAGAATAATATTGCATTTGTCCAAGATGACTCAGACAAATCGAGAGACTTAAAATCTCAAACAGGCGTTCCTCAAGCATTCGTTTTAAGTCCTTTGTTATTTTCCTTATTTATTTATGAATTTATGATGTTGGAAATCACATTCACATCCCAGGAGATATTTCGATAGGTGATGTTGATATTAAGGTTCTCCTTTATGGAGACGATCTCGTTATCATGTCAGATAACCCATTTACTCTACAACTTTAAATCAATAAGCTACAAAAGTACTGTAATATAAAATAAAATAAAATGAATACCTCGAAGTCTAAGATTATGGTTTTCATATAATGCAACAGATCTATTGGTTATCGTGGAAACTGGACTCTTGGTAACGATATTATCGAAGTTGTGGATGAATTAAAATATCTTCGTTATATACTTACATATAACTTAAATGTTCATGCACATGCTAAAGAAAAAACGAATGTTGCCAAAGCTGCTTTAAACAGCATGTAGTCTAATTTTGGTAGTAAAAAATATGTTGATATAGTTTCCAAAATTAAAGTCTTCAACGCTACAGTGAATAGATGGCTCTGCTATAGCAATGAAATATACGGTTGTGAGCATTTAAAAGAACTAGAAAATGTAAACAGATATTTGTTCAAACCAATTTTTAGGTTACACCCCTAATTATGCTATCTGTACGGAATCTAGCTTAGCTTACGTTTTTCTTAAAAACTTAAAGGAAAATGTGAATTACATTATCAAGGTATTGAGTCGATCAGACCTAAACCTTCAGAAACGAACTCTTAAGAAAATTTTTGATAGTGGTTACAGCCCAGTCAAAAATTGGTGTGATCTAAATTTTTTGAATGAGTTTCCGAACCGATAATATCGAAGAATTAAAAATGTCTAGCTCGCAAACAAAGAGTT
This sequence comes from Eupeodes luniger, assembly GCA_951509635.1. NCBI lineage: Eukaryota > Metazoa > Arthropoda > Insecta > Diptera > Syrphidae > Eupeodes > Eupeodes luniger. The sequence goes on along the minus strand of OX608075.1, from coordinate 48,855,865 downwards.
TCTCTTTGAACGTCAAGGAGTGTTTATTGACAATCAAGTCATATCATAGATGAAAACAATTATTTCAGAGATGAATTTTCAGTTTCAGAAATTAGCTTCATTTTTAAAATAATAAATAAAATATTAAATACTAGAATTGAGTTATACACCGTATAGATCTGGTTTAAATCCTGTTTGTTTGCTTTGTAGCGTTTGTATCCAATCTTATAGGAAATCCGAAGACTCCATTTTAAAATGAGCTTTCTTTCTTTCGAGAAATGCATCCATGTTTTGAATGGTGACCGTGGTTGGAAAAATCTTAGGATATGAAATGCCGAGATATTTATTTGAACATGTTTCGACTAAAATAAAAGTTACAGTTTGTTTAATATAAATCTTCTTTGGTAAGTGTATATTGTATTTTAATTTTAAATTTCATTGGTAAATATTATATTGTATTTTATTTTTAAATTTCATTGGTAGATATGCGGACAGCATATTGCCATGCCTTGTAATAATTTACAGAAAGAATTGAATTGATATGAATATTTTGTCTCCAAATTTGGTGTTAATTAATACTGTATTCTTAAAAAGTACTGTTCAGATCTGCCCAAGGGCTCACTCAACATAAGGACGAGTTTTTGAGCACCGCTTGAAAGTGTTCTTTAATGTTTTGTACAGGAAGTTAACAGAATTAAAACAACATAATTTGTATACATCTTAACCTTATATAAACATATGTATTTCAAGAACTAAAGTAATAATTTTAGATAGGTATAAGGTTTTGTTAGAAAAATGTTGTCCAGCAAGGCAAGCTAATGCTATTACTTTTTAATTTAGACGACTACCTTCACATGAACGCATTCCAAGATTTCAATAGATTGTAAAAGAGCAGGGAGTGTGCAGAATTAAAATTTGTCATTTTCACATTTTTAATAACAGTATTTTATGAAATTGTTTTTGTTAACCAATAAAAAAAAGTGTACTGCCTTTTTTTAAAAAAAAGATAATATTTAGAATTCTTCATTGTGTAAAGCCAGAAAATGTTTTATTTTCCTATGAAAATAAAACAGAATTCCATTTGAAGAATTCTCTGGCTTTTTTGTAGTCTTTTTTTCTGACGTAAGTTCGGGAAGTCTAGTGTTGTTACCATTTTCAGTCTACTTACTCGTAGATTGGAGCTGATGTTATAAGTCAAATTTTAAACAAAAAAGTCAAAAGTCAACAAAACTTAAAAACTGGAGAAGAAAAAAATGTTTATTTCTTGAATTTTAAAAAATAGGTGTAGTTATTTAGATAAGTTCTCTAAAAATTAAAAACAAACAAACGAAGATAAAAAATAAGTTTGAAAGAAACTTTTTTGAATCAAGAGATTCAAAGCTTTTATTTTAAATGTCATTATGTTCTTCAATTAGCCATTAGTTTAAGAAAAGTGACACTTTTGCTGTTTTTGGGACATTTAAATAAATAAATTGGGTGGCGCAACAGTCCTTTTGAGAACTAGGGCCTAGTGACTTACAGACTTACAACTCTCAACCATTCCTGTGTGCGAGTACTGTTGTCAGGGATGGAGGGGACCTACAGTTTTAAGCCGAATCCGAAGTGCAAATTTGAGAAAGCACTTTTCATGACAAGAATTACTCTTGGAGATTTTGTCAGTTCCTCGCAAGAGGCAGTATCCGTGAAAAAAACTTTAGATGGCATAGGCAGGGATCGAACCCAAGACCTCTGGCATGACAGTCCAACGCACTAACCATCATGCCACGGGTACTACTTTATATTCTTAAAATTCATGTATAAATTTCAATTCTATAGCATCCAATTGAAATTCACTTCAAAAAGTTGATTTCTTTAATGAAATGTGTGCACAGGCAAGGTTTGAACACAAGACCTCTGCCATGACAATCCAACGCACTTATAATCACGCCACAGGTACTATAGTTATTTTTGTTTTGTTTATTATTAACTTCCCATAGGAAGTTATTGTAATCGGTCCGATTTGTCGAAGTGAAAATTTTGACATTTCTCGACGTTTCAAGGCCCCTAGAGACGAAATAAAAGATTTCTAAAGAGATGTCTGTGCGTGCGTGTGTACGTACGTTCGTACAATCGTACGTCCGTATGTCCGTATGTTCGTACGTCCGTACGTTCGCGACTTTTTTCTCGTCTGCCATAGCTCAAGAACCAGAAGAGATATCGACTTCAAATTTTTTTTTTTTTTTTTTTTTTTTTATACAGACAATAATGCAGAACGATGCAGAAAGCACTCTCAATTTGTCACCTCGCTTATATTTTACGAACCAAAAATGATTTTATCTCCAAAATATTTGTGTTCAATAAAGAATAACGTTTTTGACATCTGGTAAAATTTTAAGTAAAATCGAATTGACAGTTTTTTTTTAAATAAAAACATTAAAAAAAAAATATTACTTGGTAAAAATTAATTTTCGACTCAAATATCTTTTCAAAAACTTGAGATTATGGCTTCAAATTAATTTTGTCTAATAAAAAATATTGTTTTCAACATTCAGTAAAATTTTGAGAAAAATCGAATGGACAGTTTTTTTTACAAAAAATAAAAACTTAAAAAAACAATACTGAAAGTTAGTACACATTTACTTTCGACTCAAATATCTTTTCAAAAATTAAAAATATTGGCTTCAGACTATTTTTATCTCACAGAAAATATTGTTTTTGACATTTCGTATTTTTTTATAAAAATCCAACAGTCAGTTTTTTCATAAAAAAAATAAAATATACGAAAAATAGTACGCAAATTTGGTAAAAATTAATGTTCGGTTCTGGATATCTCGTGAACGATAGAAGGTAATGACTTCAAATTAATTTCAGTCATCCAATTTGTATTAGTTCATATAAGAAACAAAAACTTTTAAGAAATGCGACTAAAATTAGTACAAATTGTTTTTCGACTAAAAATCTCGTTTAGGTACATAAATTGATTTTGAAATCAAACTATTTCATCAAATGCAAGATATTGTTGGTAATTTTTAAATCTTTTAGAATAATACAACGAACTTTTTTAACAAAACACGAAAACCCACAAACCTTTTAAGCAAGACAAATCGACAGACAGGATGAGAAGTTATCAGTGTGGGTCGCATCCTAGCCTCTTTTTTTATATTATAATTTATAATAAACAAATATTATTATTATTATTATTATTTATTAATTTAACAATAAATGTACAAATTAATACAAAAATCAGCAGGAGCGCCTTGGGCTTTCGGCTGAGATTTTATAAGAAAGGACATGAGAATACTTATATTTTAATAAAATAAATAATTAATTCATATGTATAAATAGCAGATAATAAATATTGTATATATTATAATATTAGGTATAATTCTTGCTATAAATTAGAAGTAAGTTTTAAATATTGTGTAGAAAATGAAAGAGGGGGGTGATTGGGGATACGAATAAACAAATAATAATTTGAAATATAAGCAATACGATTAGTTCTTTTCATTCTATCGCTACCTTAATGGTTTTTCAATAAGTAGTTTCATTTATACATTTGACAATATAAAACTACACAGAGCCGTTATCTAAAATTCAAAAAGTTAATAGGTATACTAAAAAATGAGGTCTATGTAAATTTTCTACAAGCAATTCAAAAACTTAAAGATAGAATTCGTGAAGTTACATATTGGGTACATTCAGCAGCAAATATGCGAATTAGAGATAGAAAATTTCATGAAATTTGTATGCTATAGACCAAACCTACAATTAATAAATTATTGAAAACTTATTTTTTTGGCCATCAATAAATTTAATATTCCTTTGATCTACAAAGGTATAAATATGCACTGCCAGCATCGTCCTTTCCAAAGCACAGTACATTCTAAAGGTTTGACTTTTCTTTAAGTGGATTTTGAACTTAATATTAAAAATATTCCTAAATTGTTAAGTGTTGAGTCACATCATGCTTCGAACATTGAAACATGTTGTGACGTTGTGTTGGGACTGCTGAGTAAACTTAACATTGTATTGCACGAAAGCTAAGAAAAGCAGAATAATGAAAATAATGTAATGCTAGTTAGAGTACAAAGTCGAAACGAAAACGAAAACGAACAAAAATTTCACTCAATGTTGGAATGGAAATGGAAGCATACAAATATGAGTACTTGGATTTTTGAGTTGAAATAATAAATGTAAATGCTATTCATTGGTTGTTGGGCGTAAGCAAGTAAAATGTACGAATCAGATTGGTTAATAAGAAAAATCGTTTGTTGAATGAATTTTTGTCGATGGAGGTTTTTTGTTTGATGAATAGAAAGTTATCATAGTTTATTTATAATGTTTTAACCTTATAATCTTTAATGCTGACTTATTTTAAAATTTCAATTGTTCTGTACCTACTTATTATTTACATTTGCTTATTCAACATGCCACTTCTTAGTTACAAAATATTACCGACAATATTTTTTGGGATGAAACAACTTTGAAGTCGGTATGTTTCCTTACAGACAATAAATCAGCTAATAGAAAAATGCTATGAATTTCGACTATACCGGGCTTATTTTCTATTTATTGACTTTATTAAAGCTTTTGACTCCCTTGAACACGAAATGATATGGTCCTCCCTGAAAAATCAAATCTTAAACCCAAATATAGTAAAGACGATTAAAAATAAATACAAAAACAACACAGCACGAATAAAAACAGAGAATTAGGTAAGGAGATCCACTGTCACCACCTTTAATTAGTTCAGTCCTGGAAGACATTTTCCAAAAAAACTTACTGGAAGACAAAATATAGAATAAGAAAATGTGGACAAGTTCTTACCAATTTAAGATTGGCAGACGATACATATATATGTAGTTCTTATTTCTACAAAAGTTGCACACATCAAAGACTTGTTGACGGAATTAACTACCTTGTGTAAAAAATATGGATCATTGATAAGTATAATAAACAAATCGAAAACTAAAGCCATAACAAATCACACAGAAGACGATATAATGGTGGACGAAGAAAAAATTGAGTACGTAGAAGATTACATATATGTACCTAGTAAGTATTTAGGACAACAAACATCATTTAAGGATCAAGAAAATAAAGAAATTAACAGACGCATCGCAAATAGCTGGAAACAATTCTGGAATCTGAACCATGTTTCAAAATTGGACCAAAATGCAAACACAATTAAATATATCTTCGACTCTGCTATTCTACCGATCCTTACTACTACGGGCTTGAGCTTGAGTGCAAAAACACTTGGCCAGCTAAGGATATTTTAGACCAAAATGGAAAGTAAAATTCTGAATATACGACCAAGTCAAAGTGTACAAAATGAAGACATTCGCAATAGAACCGGAATTATTGACGTCGTAAATAGAACAAGAAGGCTGAAACGGAGCTGGCAAGACATGTATCTCGACTTCAGGAACAAAGATGGACAAAAATATCAACGATATGGAGACCAGAAAACAAGAGACCAGCAGGATGACCCAATAAGAGATGGAGTGACGCAAGGGCGGATCCAGACTTTTAGTCAGGGGGGGGGGGTCACACTTAACATATAGATGAGTTTTTAGTCACCACTTAAAAGTTTTTTAATGTGCTGTAAAGGATGCTGACAAATTAAAAAAACATTATGTGCATCTTAATTTTACATTTGCACATTTCAAGGGCTAAAGTGACAACTTTAGTTATAAAATTATTTTAGAACACTGTTGTCCAGCAAGGTATGGTCTAACTATTTAATTTTGACGACTCCCTACATGTGAAAGCATTCCATCCAGTTTTCTAAATATGCCATATTTAAGAGCTTAAACATAATAGTTTAGAGGTTTTTGATGCATTTCACTCAGAAATGTAAAAATTGAACGAAGCTTTTTCCAAAAATAATATATATCTACTTTTCTCTTTTCTATTTATATTAATGCGAAGAACGCTTCAAAAATTCAAAAACTCAGAAAATGAGAGAGGATCTGATATGAAGGATTTTCGGGCTTTTTTTGACGTAGTTTTTCAGAATTCAATTTTCGGGAGTCTATTATTACTATCGCTATCAGTCTGCTTACTCGTAGATGCTGGAAAATATTTTGATCTTAAAGGATTCAACAAAATTTAAAAATTGTAGAGAAAAAAATGTGTGGTTCTTGAATTTATGGATATAGGTGCATTAAAGTACATAATTTCTCTAAACATTAAAGACAAATAAATTAAGGTAAAAAAATAAGTTGGGAAGAAACTTTTCTGTAGCACTCACAAATTACACGTTTCAGAATCTCTTTTCACTTCAAATCTCAAGAGATTCGAAGCCTTTTTTTCAACAGATATGAAAAGTTCATTATGTTTCTCAATTAGCCATTAGTTTAAGAAAAGTGTCACTTGTGCTGTTTTTTGGACATTTTTATTTTTGAAATTTTCTGTTTAATTCTCAGTTCAAGAGCATCTAAAGCAAATCCACTTTAAAAAGAAGATTTATTTAATTTTTTAAGATCTTAAAAGTTTTTGTACTCAAACTCAATAAAAAATCAATTTTGAAAGAAAAAAATGCACGACAGGTTCGCTAGAACTAGCTAATGTCTTCCAAAAAGTCTGTTTAAAAATATTTATTATATTTTAAGATTTAAACATGTATCTGCAAAATAAGTTTTGCTCAAAAATTCAAATGCCATTTTATTTCTCAAAAAACCTAGATTAACTTATTTTTTTTTTTGAAAATCAATAGAGCGGTTTTTTTTTAATTGATTTTAACATATACAAATTTTTTAATTTTTTCTGCAGTTGTTAAGTGCTTATAAATATACATTTTACATATAGTGACCCCTTTCTGAGATATCGAGTTTTATAAACAAAAATAGAGTGACATTTCAACTGTCAAAAGTGAAAGTTTAAAATTAAAAGTCTCTGGTGAATTTTTCAAATTTGTATTAGTAATAAGTTGTTTTTATTTAAATCAAAACTCACACAAATCAACTTTTATCACAGTCTTGCACCTGCAAGTTATTTATTCACCAATTTAAATTAAAAGGTACGAAGTTTTATATAAATTCAATTATCGCTTAGAACCAGGCTCGATATTACGGTATTTTACTTATGAAAAATAATCGTAAAAAGCGAAATTTATCCGAAACTTCGCCCGAGACTACTAAAATCAGTAAAAAACACTCTATATCCGTTAAAATGGAAGTTGTTTCTATGGAGAAATTAAAATCCATCCTTAATGAGATCCTCTCCGAAAAATTAAAGGATCTTGCCACAAGGGATGAACTAAAAAAACTCTATAGCGAATTAACCTCTCTCAAAGCAGCAAACACAGAACTTAAACACAACCTTGATTTGGTGACTGAAAGATGTGAACTTTTGGAAAATCAGTTGGAAATTATTTCACGGAAGAACAACGAATGCTCTATTGTCGTACACCTTCCTTTAAATGCAGAAACCAATGCAACTCAATTCGCTATCCAAACTTGCAAGGGGCTTCTTAAGCTAAATGAAGGTGACAATATACACATAAAACGATCCCGGGAAATTCATAACAACAATGCACAACGCGGAACTGTAATTATAGAACTTCTGTCGGCAGAAATCGTGGACAAGATAATATCCGCAGCACACCAGCTAAAGGGTTCTGGAATCAGTATTTTTCGAGAACAATCACTGCTATACAGGAAAAAGAGACAAACACTTTTGGAATTCCGAAGCAAACTTCTTGAAATTAATCCGAGCACGAAAATTATTGTAAAAGGCGACAAAATGCAGATAAATAGCTATACATTTGTTTATAAATATGCGCGAGGACTTATTGTCAAAAGTTCGACGGAATTGACATTTATCAAACAGATGTTCGGTGACAGATCCTCTGAATTCTTTGACTGCAGCGAGGGAGTGAGGTTGGCTGCAGTTTCTAATCCGCCATCTTCTTTTGCTTTATACTCTCAACCGATGACAGCGCCACCTGTTGGTCAACATGTACAAGCAGAAAGGGTGGGTACACATTAGGGGGAAGCTGTCGTCTGCCACAATACAAGTAATTTTCAAAATTTAACGATTCTTTCATACAATATTACAGGCCTTAAAAATAAACTTTTATTTCCTGAATTTTTTAACTATATTCAAAATTTCGATGTTATAATTTTATTAGAAACTTTTTTAGAAGAAAAAAATGAAATAGATTATTTAAAATATTTTACAAATTTTAAAATTACGTTTTTACCTGCAACTAGATCAAATGTACATGGCAGAGCCAGTGGTGGGATTATATGTGGGGTCAAAAAAACTTTAAATTGCAATTTTATCAAACTTAGTTGTACAGAAAACCGAATTATTTTTCAAATCTCAAACTATAATTTTAAATATTCAATTATTCCCGTATATTTGAACTGTAACAGCTGGCAAAATGATTTTGATTGTTTAGTAGACTTCGTGAACAACTCTGATTTGGAAAATATTATGATCATTGGAGACTTAAATGCACGAATCGGTGCATACCAAAATTCTTCAGCTCATAACGTACATTCACAGGATACGATTAATGTTACGAGAAATTCCAAAGATGAAACTATAAACAGAAGTGGAAGACTCCTTACCGAATTTTTTGAAAACTATGGACTATTTGTGCTGAACGGGTCAACTAAAGGTGATACTTATGGAGAGTGGACTTTTTTAACCGGCCAAGGACAGTCAGTAATTGATTTTTGTGCAGTATCGGCAGAGTGGCTCAACTTGTTTGCAGACTTAAAAGTGGGCACAGCAAACTTTTCAGTGCATTTTCCAGTAGAAGTTAAAGTGCAGTTTCTTAATGAAGCTATACAAATGAATTTAAATAGTTTTCCCAAATTAAAATGGAATGAGAATAGTGCTCCTCTTTATAAATCACTTTTGAACCGCCACTGTGGCTCCCTCCCGTCACAACCATCAACCAGGATAGATCAAATCGATGAACAAATAATTGGAGTAATTAAAACCTCAGCGCCATTTGCTCACAACCACAATACTAATTACTCCTTCAAACCGAAGAATATATGGTTTGATAATGAATGCAAAAATCTCCGTAAACTGTCTTTTGTGTATCTCAGACTATTTCGATCGACAAACTCTTTGTTTTTCAAAAATATTTATCTATATGTTAATAAGCAATACAAACTTCTTTGTGGAGCGAAAAAAAATGAATATCTTAAAAATTTAGCAAAAAGTCTAGCTGAATCTAAGAATTCAAAGACCTTTTGGAGTAATGTTCGGAAACTTGGTGGGCGTAGTAGAAGTGTGGTGAGCACTCTCGAAGCTGAGCCACTAGCAGCGCATTTTAAAACTCTTTTGACAGCTGACGAGAGTGCCCATACTTTTTCTTATGCTCTACCCAACTTTACCGTCAGCGAGCTGGATAACCCAATATCTTTGTGTGAACTGGAAGCAACTCTGATAAAGATGAAAAATAACAAATCACCGGGAATTGATGGAATTCCAGTAGAATTCTACAAAAATAGTACTGATCAGTTAAAAAATTATCTTGTGCTGTATTTCAATCGATTATATAATGAATCATATTTGCCAAACAACTTCAACAAAGCAGTTATTTTTGCCATATATAAGAGTGGAGACAAAACCCTGCCAGAAAATTACAGAGGAATTTCTATGCTAAACACCTTAAGGAAGATTTTTACGTCAATTCTTTATGACAGACTTACCAAATGGATCGAGGACAGAAATCTACTGAGCATGTTTCAAGCGGGATTCCGTCCTGGCTTCTCAACATTGGATCATATATTCGCGCTTACCAGTATTGCCAAGAAGTCGATTGAAAAAAAGAAGAAATTATACAGCTGTTTCGTAGACTTCAAAGCAGCGTTTGACAAGGTCAACAGACAGGCTTTGATATACAAGCTTTCAACGCTGGGAATTTCCCGAAAATTTTTGTTGATGTACTTTAATTTTCTTGTCTCATCTTGTGCATCGGTATGGGATGGGTCCGATCTTTCTAACTGGTTTGAAACAACGGCAGGTGTTCCACAAGGCTGTATTTTAAGTCCAATTTTATTTGCTTTATATATTGATGACATTTGTGATATACTACCTGGAGGAATACTTTTTGCTGACATCCAAGTGAAAGTCCTGCTCTATGCTGACGACTTAGTCTTACTCGCTGACAACCCCTTCACCCTCCAGTTGCAAATCAACAAACTGAATACCTTTTGCGAGAAGTGGGGCTTACTCATCAATATAAGTAAAACAAAAGTTATGATTTTTGAAGCACATCAAAGAAGGAGGCGTCCCGAAGAAAGCTGGTCTCTTAATAATGTAGCCATTGAAGTTGTTAAAGAATTTAAGTACCTAGGAGTTTTAATTACGCATAACCTAAATTTTTCGAAACACGCAGAACAAAAAAGTAGTGATGCTAAACTGGCTTTGAGCGTAATGTGGCCCAAGTTCTTCGCTAACCAGGAAATCGATCTGGTGTCAAAGTACCGTGTCTTCCAGACAACCGTAAACACATGTATGTGCTACGGTGTGCAGGTGTTTGGATATTTATTCTTCGAGTCATTTGAAAAAATGCAAAGATATTTTTTTAAGCGCTTATTCAGATTGCCACACTCAACCCCGAACTACGCCATCTATGTCGAATCTGGTATAACTCCTCTATTCACTCAAAATCTTAAAGCCAACTATGAATATCTAATTAGAGTTATGAAAAGAAGTGGAAGAAACCTTCACAAATCTATTTTGATAAGATTATTACAAACCAATGCCTCCCCATTTAAGGATTGGAATGAGATGGCCCTATCACATGAAGTTAATCTATCTATAACGGAGTCAAATGTTGATGAATGGCGAGGATTGTTTGCAGAGCTCACGGCTAAAATAGATGAGAAAACTTATAGTCAGTACCTAGGCAGAGCGGCTACAACAACATCAAGGAATACATACAGGAATCTCGAGCACCAATTGACATCAGAAAGAAACTATTTCAGCAACAAATTTTCGGTCGAAGCTATAAGCCATATATTTAAAGCCCGTGTTGAGCTCTTTAACTTAAACTCTAGGCCTCATCGAGCTGACCTGATACAAATTTGTAGTTTATGCAATAGAAGAGAAAATGAAGATGTCTACCATTTCATCGCAATTTGTCCAATACTGCAGGAAATCCGGCGTTTATATTTCCAACAAAGTTTTCTTTCTTCAAGTCGGTTGTACGAAATTTTAAACGGAGTTCTAGGATGGAATACTTTATATAATTATTGCAAACATGCCCTAGCTTTTCGAAACTCTTTTCTAACTTAAATTTTGTTCGTTTAACCAGCTTTTACAGTTTAAAGAATCATTATTATTTATTTATTTTGGGTTTCAAATCACTTGAAAATTGATATTTATTTATTTATGCTTCAAATCATTTCAAAATTGGTACTTTTTTTGTGTTTCAAATCATTTTAAAATTGGTATATTTTTGTGTTTCAAATCATTGTAAAATTGACATTCTTTTAATTGTTATGTTAAATCTCAACAAATATTGAAATTGTAAACTTTTGAATTTAATTAATATATAAAAGTATTTGATTTAATATTGTACAAAACCAGTTACTTTTCTTTTTATTCTTTATTTATCTGAATTAATTACTAAAATGAAATGTTATTTCAGGCAGACGGCAGATAGCCAGGTCCTTATTCTTAAGCATATATTTTTTTTGTAAAGCATTTTTTAATAAAATAAAGAATTATAATAATAATAATAATAATAAACAAAAATCAATATATTTTTAAAAATAAAAAAAAATACAGTGACATTCTTGAGAAAACTTAAAAAAATAACGGTTTTATGAAGGGTACTCTTCTCAATCAATACCGAAATATGTTTTTCTTGTACAAAGAACCAAATTAAGAAAGTTAATTAGAAAGTTTAAAAAAAAAATATCGGTTAATTTTTGAAAAAAAAATCGAGTTTTCTTATTTAAAAAAAAACGCCTTACGGCAATCGGCTTAAAACCATAATTTCCCAGTTTGAACTCAATCGAAATATGTAGAGGCCAGGACAAACAGACAGACGGACGGAATAAGAGGATCCACTTTTTTCGACTTTTCTATCATCGTAATGTCATGTTTGATTAAAAACTCGAGTTCTAAATTTTATACGAATGAAGAATTTTTTAGACTCAATTGAAGGCGAGGTTCAGGAATTTAATTGACGATCTTTTATTCAAGGTTTCTTGTTAAGAACCTAAATATTTGCTTTTTTTCTTAGAAACAAATTGTATGAAAATAACTTAAAGCATTACTTAAGTTTTTCCAAATTGCGGGAAACAAAAAATTTAGTTGTTTTCGACAACAAACCACTTTTTGGAAAATGTCATTAAATTAGTAACAAATCTTTAGATGAAATCTTTTATTATACAACTTAACTGTATAAGCTTTTTGGCTCATATGACCCCCCCCTGGATCGTCCATTGGTCAAAAGTTGATGAATTTGTGCTGCATTATTGGAAAATTCAAGGGAGCTCCTACGAAAATAAAAAAAAATAATATCCCAGGGGGGGTCATGACCCCTACGACCCCCCCCCCCCCCTGGATCCGCCACTGGAGTGACGATCTGTGACAAATAAGCACAAATGTGTACAACGAAGCCAAAAATAGAGACATAAGGGGAGCCTTGGGAGAGCTTCATGCCAGTTACCAATATTAATAACTTTTAATTAATTATTTTCTTTTATTTTAAACTAGCTTTTACCCGCAACTTCCTCCGCATTAGATAGTTCTTTTTGGATAGTAGTAGGAAAAAACCTGAGCTGTACTTTTTTGTACGTATGCATTGCCGGATTTAGAGGTCCAGAGGCCTCGGGGAATAAAGGATCGGGGACCCCTCACCCCAAATTATTTTCAAAATAAAGTAAACCATTTTTTTCACTCGAGTTTTCCAATAAATAATTTATTGTGAAACCAAGTAGATTCCTTTAATATTGAACAAAAACATGCATACATATAAATATAAACGGAAATAAAGTGCACGACTGAGTCGCACGAACTTGCTTCTGTATGCAAAGAGTCTGTTTAAAAAAGTACCTATATATAATATTTAAAAATATACCTGTAAAATAAGTTTGTCTTCAAAGATATACATACATATATGCCATTTGATTTGTCGAAAAAAACTCCATTTTTCAATTTTTTGGATACAGTTAAAATAATTTAAAAAAAACTAATTTAAGATTCAAAATTTTACCTGAAAAATAAGTTTGTCTTCAAAAATTTAAATGCCATTTTATAAATAAAAAAACCCTTGATTTTTCAAATTTTTTTTTTGAAAATCGTTAGAGCGGTTTTTTTTTAAATTAATTTTTTATATATAAAATTTTTCAATTTTGTTCTAAAAATATTTTTGGTATGCAGTTGTTTAGTGATTGTAAATATACGCTCTACATTTGAATTTCGTAAAAAAATATTAACCTATTTTGGAGATATAGAATTTTGAAAAAAAAAAAATTCAATATTTTTTTAAAAATCCAAACAAAAGAAAATTGCACTTTTGATAATCAAATATTGTTGAAGCAATATAAGAGCTTATTAACAAAAAAAATTATTGAAATCAGTTCACAAGTTTCTGAGAAAATTAAAAAACAAAATAACGGTTCTACGAGCGGTACCTTTCCTGAGCAATACAAAAATATGTTTTTCTTATTAAAAGAAGCCAAGTTAAAAAATAAAATTTTAGAGAAAAATAAAAAAAAATCTATCGGTTTGTTTTGGATAAAATTCGAATTATCGTTTTTTGACCAAAAAAATTGTATGGGGGCCACTGTTAGTTTTGATCTTAAAAAAAAATGAAAAAAACGCCTAACGCGAATCTGCTCAAAACCTTAACTTCCAAGTTTGAACTCAATCGACCCAATGGTTTAGGCTGTAGGAGCGTGGACAGACAGACAAAATTCTGCACGAATGCAAAACTTGCCATATAGTTCCTATATGTCGCAAGTAAAAAGAATTATCTGAAATTAAATTTTAGGTTTAACGAACGGAACCTTTCGAGCTTTTTTCGCCGAAAAATCGTTGATGATTTCTTTGAAATCCAGTTCTCGGAGTAAATCGCTTTCAATGCTCAGGAGAGAAAGCTTCGATAAACGGTTTTGTCCCATCGTGGTTCGAAGCCTATTTTTTATAATTTTCATTTTTGAAAATGAGCGCTCTCCAGTGCAATTTGTTACCATCAAAACCAAATAAATTCTCAATGCAATTTCGAGGTTTGGGAATGTAGCTCTGAAATTTTGATTTTTGAGAATTTGGTAGTTAAATAATTCCGGCGATTGATCTGTTCCATAGTCCTTTTCCTTTTTGTATGAGTCAATCAAAGACACAAATTGAACCAACTCATTACCAAGACTAGGCTCTAAATCATTCGGATACACTTTCACCAATGCCTCTGTTGCAGCGTGCAAATTTTTAGCATCTATCTTCTCGATGTGATTCAGGAATCCAAATCTCGAACGTACAGCTTCATAGGCATGCAATCTTTCAGTAAGAGAAACGGATAGCTGGTCAATCACTGGGATGAAGGTATGATTATGACTATGATTTTTTTTCAATTTCTTGCATGCAGTAAAGTTCGTGAATAATTGATGGCATTTAATTGTGTCACAATAATAATTATTTGCTAATCAAACTGCATACCTGACTGCATAAAGAAATATGAAACAAATTACCAATTAGTCAATAATAATTGATTTTTCAAAGAATTGAAGAACACCGATTCTTCATATACAGCAATTAATTTATATGTACATATACATAAGAAAAAAAAATTGTCGAGATACGGAATCGAATACCCAACCTCCGAGGTTGCGGTCAAGTACCACCCCACTCAGCCATTAAGCGATTGGGGTGTGAATTGGAAGTGCTTCTTATCAGGGCCATTTGAGATTTTGATATTTCACTGATTGCCTGACTGGAGTGAACAAATATAGATCAATGATTTCTGTTATTTAAGATTAATAAAATTAAATAATCATGTATGTACAAAGTACTGTAGGCTGTAGGTAAAGGTAAAAGAGCAAAAAAAAATACATTTCAAAGGAAAAGATGTTTACTACTGTTTACTCCCCGTTTGTGGAGGCCCAGGGCTTCCACCCGGTTGCCCTCCCCTAAATCCGGCCCTGGACGTATGTATGTATGTTTGAATTGTGCCGAGATGGGATGAGGCCATACTAAGTGTGATTGTCATAGGTTAGGTTAGGTGACGAACCGAGTAAATCATTAAGTATTAAAGAAACAATTAAATTTACACGACAAATAAAATATTTGCAGGATTTCTCTATAATTTGCATGCGTCCGACAACGGCGTGTGCCCTCACGTGTTTGCCCGTTCGGGTAGACCCACTCAGTGATGTCCTCCCCCCGCGCCGCACTGCCGCCACCACCACCTGAATTTTCCCATGGGAATGCGTCATTTTCCCGAGGTAAAAAGTAGCCTATGTCCTTTCTCGGGTATCAAAATATGTCCATGCCAAATTTCATGCAAATTGGTTCAGTAGTTTAGGCGTGATTGAGTAACAGACAGACAGACAGAGTTACTTTCACATTTATAATATTAATATTAATATTAATAATATTAATAATATTAATAATATAGAATATAAATGTAGATATAGATATATAGAATATAGAATATAGAATATAGAAAACAGAAATATAGAATTATATAGAATATAGAATATAGAATATAGAATAATATTATAATATTATATAGATATAGGAAATATACAAATATAGATTAATTTTCAATGTATAAGTACTTATTTAAGTTTAATATTACAAGTTTTGAACTATAACAACAAAATGTATATATGTATATGTATATGTGTCATTTTAGTAATAAGTGTTAAATTGTTATAATTTTAGTGTGTACAATTTTTTTAAACATAGAAATTAAATTGTAACTATTTACTTATGTAATCAAAATATACTTGAGGCAATAAAAAACTTAAAAAAATATAGTAATTTTTTCTTGTTCTCAGAATATTTAGGTCAAAATTCAATTTATAGTAGGTACTTACTATTAAGTTTTCCTTGTTTAAGGTTTTTATTAACAATGTTTTGTATAAAATAATTGAAGTTCGAAATCAGTACCTAATACGTTTCTTTGTTCTCGAGATACTCAAATCAAAATTAAATTAGTTAGGTTTTTTCATGTCTTAGGTTTTAAGAAAAAATTAATTTTACTGTCAATAGGATAGTTTTAAATTTTTTACAAAACATTATAATAATATCTATTTTGTATTTGATGAACAAAAATTTAAGTCAATAATTTTATTTGTTCTTGAAATATTGGAGTAAAAAATTATTTTTTTTCAAGGTGTTAATTCTTAAAAAAAAAAACGGTCGATTGCGTTTTTGAAAAAGATAAAGATTTATACCATAATATCAAAACCAATTACATAGTTAAAAGACAATATCTGTAATTCTTGTGGATATATTCGAATCGGAACAATTTTTTTTTTTTTAAATTTTATCAAATGTCAAAAATATTAAGAGCAGGGGCGTCTTTAGACTTTTGAGGGCCCTGGGCACAATAGGATTTGGGGGCCAAAAAAGTAGGTATAATATATTTTTTTTTTAATTCTTTGAGTTAAAAAATCATTTTAAAATTAATTTGTGTTTTTTTTACATATTTCTACTATTTAAAAAGTTTTTAAAAAGTTTTTATACTTTTGTAATTTTTTTAATTCACCTTCAATAGTTGAAATGTGTTCCCAATTTCATCCACTGTAATTAGACTGTACAATTTTGGTATTGTAATAAGATCTTCATTTACATCGTTATTGAATTCTTTTAAATACTGTACGAGGTGCAAGCATTCTACCTCAAGTTCTTCTGCATTAACATCTCTATGGTTTTTTGAAAACTGTTCGCAAGAATTTTGCAACTCCACTGAAGTCAAACATTGCAATCGACAAAAAAAGCCAAACAATGCATTAATTTCTTTATAGCAATTGGATCGTATTTTTAATTGCAAAGTAATAGTGTCAATAATTGATATTTTAAACTTTTCTTTCCCAATTAGCTGAACGGATGGTGCAGGACCATCAACATACATATGTGGCACGCGTATTTCGTACTATTTTTCGTTGCATTAAGTCTATATAATTAGCATCCGGATTCTTAATTTTGGCACATGCTTCAAATTTATCAAAATTCTCCCTTAGATCATTTATGAAAGAACAAAGCAAATTGGCAGCAACTTCAATCGTTAGTGTTTCTTTTTGAAGACTCTTGCTGGTCTTATAAATTCTTTCTAATATTGTGCTCCAAATTTCTGTTAAAATGAGGAACTCCAGTTTTGACATTTTCTTAGACAGGCTTAGCGCTTCGCTTTTTGTGTCTGGAGCTTCCTCTGGATCTCTAGAAATAGATGTCAAGGCTTAGGCTCAGTAATTTGCTTATAACCATGATGGAGCGCGGTAACTGCATCAGTTCGTGCAGACCATCTTGTTTCAGAAAGGCTTTCAAGAGCTCTATGAGAACCTAAACATTCATTTAATTTATTCCAGCGATGGGTAGAAGCAGAAAAAAGGTTGTATATTTTTTGAAACACTTGAAAGAAACTTGTTGCCTCCTGCACACAACCAGTCGCATGAAGGCCTACTAAGTTAAGAGAATGTGCTGCACAAGGTACAAAGGTAGCAAATTCGCACTTCTCCTCCAATCTTGCCTGCAAACCAGAATATTTTCCCGACATATTAGACGCATTATCATAGCTTTGTCCTCTACAATCCTCTATTGAAATATCATGATTTTGCAGAAATGTCAAGAGTGTGTCAGCCAAATATTCAGATTTATGCTCTTGAATAGGTATAAATTTTAAGAACCTTTCGATAGAAACACAATTTTTAACATACCGAATTACAAAAGTCAACTGGTCGATATAAGAAAGGTCGGTTGTACTGTCAACACTTAGGGAAAAATATTTTGCCGATCTAATTTCACCTAAAATTTTCATTAGGGCTTGTTTTCCCATTATATCAATGAATTCGTTGCTGATAAAGAACTCCCTTTCCTGAGTTCTTACATTTTTTTTTTAAGTCATCTGCGATGAATGTATCATCAAAAACTTTGTGTTTGTTTATGGAGTGAGTTGAAAAGTCAATATGTAGGCAGAACTGTAGAGTAGAACGAAAGCAGAAATGTTAAAATAATGTTGCAGGTGTATGATTAAAGATTCATGTTGCCAGAAGTTTAAGATGTTGAGGAGGAGAATTTCAACGGAACGGAGAGTAAAATGAAACTTGTTTTTCTGTTACTGTCTACTAACCTTATTTCGTTTTCTATATAATTCTTGTATAAATTCATTCATTTTGATTTGGTGGATTTGGGGGCCAAATAATTGCGAGGCCCTGGGCCCTGGCCCACCGGGCCCATGCCTAAAGACGCCACTGATTAAGAGAATATCAGGAATTATTTCAATTTAATTCGTTTTCATGTTGTCCATTCTATAAATTGAAGCTGAATAAAATACGAACTGAAAGAAATGGTTTTATTCATTGGATTATGGTGCAACCATGTGCAGACCTTCGAGTGCAACAGATGGTGCTATATTTGTTGCCATTAACGTTATGCAAAATAACCAACAAATATTATAGCTTATGTCTATTTCCATATAATTAAACAACTAAGGGCGATTTCTTTCACTATTGCTTAACTTAAGGCAAACTCTCAAGTTGATCAACTTTAAAGTTGATTACAACTTTAGAGTTAGAACGCAAGTTTGAAGTTGACATTTCTTTTTGTTCATGAATTTGTTTCTTAATCCCTAGTTTAAACTGGAAAGTTGCCCTGCTTTAGAATTTACACATCACATACTGACTGCCAATGATGAAATTCTGGGAAGCACTCATTTTCCGACCTTTGTGTTCGGTTAAAAGGCAAAAACTTTTCAAATGAAAACTTATTTCGCCGTAAAATTTCACTTTTCTAATGATTACAGCATCTTGAGTTTCCAAAACGTTCGTCCAAATGTTTGATTCGTTATTAATAATATAATAACAATAAGAGTTACAAGCTGCATTTGTTTTAACATTTTTTTTGGAGTTATTTAAGTTGGAAATAGACAGCTGAAAACGTAAATTTTGAGTGAATAAAAACAAAATTACCAGTTGATGGTAAAAATCCTCAAGTTATGTTCAACTTTGAATGAACAAAATTCGCCTTAGTCGAGTTAGCTTAAAAAAACAAAACTATGTTTCTATTTGATTTAAGAATTAATTATTAAAAAGATTACAACAACGCGTAAAGAACTCAAAGTTCGATTTTATGCTAAGCAATATTGAAAACCAAAGTGAGAAGATTTGAATTTTCTTATCTTCATCTTTTTTTTAAGACTTGTCCAGATCCAGATAAAAGTTGAGTGTCAGCTCATTTGAAAAACACACAAGAAATTAATTAATTAAAATAAGTTGAAAAGGCATTCTGTCGAAATATCAGAATTCATCTTGAGTTTCAAAATGACGTCATAGTGTTTTGTATGCTGGACCCTACTCTACGAACACATCCATCTTATTTCAAGGGGGTATCAACGTCTATAAATGAAAAAACTCGAAAATTAATTTCGATACTCGAATAAAGGTCAAACCTGTATCCGCAGTAGGATTTCGCTGTACGTTTAACCTGCAGTAATTCTGACTGCGGATGTTGTTTTTGTTATTCATATAAATTTCTACTGTACTGTGGATGACTTTTTCAAAAAAACACTCCTATATTTATATTTATATTTATATTTATATTAATATTTATATTTATATTTATATTTATATTTATATTTATATTTATATTTATATTTATATTTATATTTATATTTATATTTATATTTATATTTATATTTATATATTTATGTTTATATTTATATTTCAAAAACTTGTTATATTTAATAGATTTTTTTCGACAGCAATTTCATTACAAGAACAACACAACTTTCTTTATTTATCTGTTCAAAACCGTTTTAACATCAATGGTTTAGCGTTTCTATTAGATTTTGTATTGTATTGTAACACAGTTGAAATCTAATATTATATGAAATAGTATACATAAATATTTTTACAGAATATTGAAGAAAGAGATTATAGATTTCGAAAATCATCACGGATTTTATTGAAAAACTACTTGATAATTTTAGATATCCTCAAAAAGCCTTCAAATTTTAAAAATTATTAGGTCCGTTCGCGTACCTTCCTTAAAACGTCCAATTTTACGAAAAATTACGAAATTTAACCAAATCCAGTTCGCGTATTCAAAAATTTCGTAGTTTTTCGTAAAAGAGAGCGCTCACGAGAGAGTAATAAATATTTCTCCAACCTATGAATTTTAGCCCAAGAAATTTCTTTGGACTGATTTGTGAAAAGTGTCAAATTTGATATAACTTCAAATAAATTAAATAAATTGTTCGCTTTTGCTGTCACTTATAAAATTAAAAATTCTTTTCGCAAAGAAAAGCAACAAGATTGCAATTTTCAATTTTCAATTTAATCAAGTTTTTTCATTAAAAAAAAACAATGGACAATGGAAAATAAATAAATTCTAAACACGAAATGAAACGATGATGTTTCAAAATTTATATTTTTTTTGACAGTCAAATTTTGGGAAAAATTTGTTGTTTTCCCGTTCGCTTACTTTTTTGAAGTTTTGTGTTTTTGTGAGAGAATTTTACCCCCACTATTTAAAATATCTTTTTTTACGAATTTTAGTGCAGAAAGTATGCGAACGGACCTATTATCTCAAAAACCTGACGTTATAAATTAATTTTGAAGTGCGATTTAAATTAAAGCCATCAACACCAATTGGAAAAGTGCAATTTTATTGCCAATAAGAAAACTTTGTCGACCAGTGTAAGAATATACCCACAAAAGTACTAGGAGCCTCAAGCCATCTATGTTAGTATCACAAAAATAAACATCGTTTTAACTTTAAAAACAAGCTGTAAACAGTAAAAAAAACTTAAGGCATATTGATGAATACATTTCTCATTGTCATGATGGAAGTGGAAGCAGTACGACGCGACGCGACGCAAAATTATAATTTATTGTTTGAATTAGTTTTTCTTTTTTCAAAACTATAAGATTTATTAC
The DNA here is from genome assembly GCA_951509635.1 of Eupeodes luniger. Lineage (NCBI taxonomy): Eukaryota > Metazoa > Arthropoda > Insecta > Diptera > Syrphidae > Eupeodes > Eupeodes luniger. The sequence goes on along the minus strand of OX608075.1, from coordinate 48,834,821 downwards.
CCTTATAGAAAAGGCGGAGTGTGTGGGTGTGAGTGTGTGTGTGTTTTTCCTTTACAATGCGTGATGCGTCTAAGTTGCATTTGTTGCATCACACATCAATTTTTCCTAAGCAGGTGTTGGTTTGAAAAGAAAAATAGGAAAAACTTTATCCCTAACAAACGGACATTATAAAATGATGTATTTTCATTCCGCATTCGTTAGAGCCTAGTAACCGTTAGCAGCACTCAAAAATAATTCAAATCCCGCCATAAAGGTATCTTTTACCTCATAGCGTGATGGTGATGGGAGTTTTTACATCCGTTGGCGTTGTTGCTTCTGCACAAACATTTTTGGAGACAATTTTTCCCTCGCTGCTCCATTTATGATACTTCGTTGCATTATAGGTTAACCCCTCCACCCGAAGGCATGTTCAATTAAAATACAAAAACAAAAGTATAGATACAAAGAAAAAATAAGCATCTTCTTGTGTTTTTGAAATAGAAAATAATAAAATAGGTATGTGTATAGCGCGACGTGTAGGCGGTTAATTATTTTCAGTGTAGGTAATCAAACTATTTATATTCGGGGCATTTGATATTATTTTAAATCCAGCGTGTATTTGAAACGTGTACTCTGTCTTTGCTGTATCTAACGTATGTATACCTTTAGTTTGAAATATATCAACATAATATGTAGCTCTGTATGGCTATGGATAAAATTAAGACTAAAGCCGAATGGCTTCGCCTTCGATTCGACGACAAAGGCGACAAAACTTTTGGATTCATGCTTTTCTAATTAACATATATATATGTATATAATTTATCTTTTTTGATTTTTTGAGGGGTGCTTCTCGAGCATTTTGGGTTGGAATGGAATGGAGACGAAGAGTAAAAGCGTCTGATGTGTCGCTTTACGCTTTACAATAACATTTAAGTAGGTATACATATTATCTATTTTTTTCATAAATTTATTTTGGATGAAAATAAAATATATGTATTGTACACGACAGGAGGGATATGTGGGGATGTGCGAGTGGTTATTTTTGTTTGTTTTGTATTTTGTATTTTGATTTTGATTTAATTTATTTTTTTAATTTTATTTTTGTTGGTACTTAAAAACAATTTACTTATAATTATTGAATGTTTTAAGGAAATCTTGACGTCAAACTTATTTGTTTTTAATTATGTATATGAAAATGAAAAAGACATAAAAGTGATTGTAGTATTTTTAGTGTTGCTAAGTACCTAACTAATTTAAATTTAAAGTGAAAATATTTCTAACCACTTATTATATGGTTTTCCAATAAGATGTTTCATTTTGAATAGTTCGCTATTTGGAGAGGTGTCAATTTTGAAGCTTTCATTTTTATAAAATTGAAAAGTTAAATCTACGCCATTAGTAAGAATGAATTTACTGCAAAACCGCATTTCGTGCCATATAAGCAAAGTAGCATTCGCAATGTCACAAGAAATGCTTCCTGACCGTGTTATTTCTTGAAAAAATAGAAAGAAGTGGCAACCCACACTGATAAGTTCCCACCCGTTCCCGTCAATTTTTCTAAAACTTTAACAAAATATTAATAACTATATTTCTTATCAGTTTTTCATTTTTTTTGTAGGTTTTCGTTTTTTGTAAAAAAAAGTTGTCGATTGATTTTTTGTTAAAAAAAATTATACATAAAAGTTACCAACAGTATTTTGCATATGATAAAATAAGTTTTATTTCAATATCTGTTTTCGTTCCCGAGATTTTTGGTCCGAAATCCGATTTTTACTCATTTTAGTAGTATTTTTTGAAAGTTTGTATTTCTTATGTACAAAAAAACAAATATAAAACTAATTTGAAGACAAAAGCTTTATTTTTTGAAGGAAAATACTAACAAAATCTTCAATACAAATTGAAAAGGACAGGTACATTTTGACTCAAATAAAATTAAGATTTCTAAACTTTTATTTGAGGCAATATCTTTAATTTTTGCCAAGATATTCCGATTGAAGAATATCAATTTTTATCAACTTTTAGGAGTGTTTTTTTTGTTCAAGTTTTTATTTTTCATAAGAAAATCATAACTTAAATTTTTCTACAAATTGTACCAGATGTCAAAAACGTTAATTTTCATTACATTTGTCAATTATTCTGAAGGCAGTACCATTTTTTTTAGGTAAAATAAAATAATAATTTTCATTTATAAGAAAAAAACTGTTTATTGATTTTTTTTGTTTTCAAAATTATAATTATTTGATATCAAGTAACATTATCTTCATCATATATATATGGGCATATCCAAAGTATTTTTAACTTTCATGTTACCACAGTATATTAAGCCTTAGAAATGAAATTGGCACTTCCTAAGTGGATAGATTTTCGTATCATGACTTATTTCAATTATGTAACCTACTTGTGACTTGATTGGATTAAAATTTTTAATTAAAATTAATACAAAATAGGCTAAATATTGCAAATTTAAAGCGTACCAGATGCAAATTTATTAAGTTTTATAAACAAAAAACATTTCAACGACCTTTGAAACAACTTAACATCATTAATTTATAATTATTTATAATATACACTGATAGAAAAACCTCGAAAGAAAGGTGTGCTACCATTTAAAAAATAGTGCAAAGCAATTAAATTAAAGTACCTCCGTTTTTACAAATATTAAAATCTGATCTTTTTCTCTATATAACTTTCTCAACGATCGATTCTGGTAGTATTTTATAGGCTTAAATTATTCTCTATCAATCAATAAATCAATTAAAATGTAATTGGATCATGTGCCTCTATTTAAAAATAAATAATGCCATTTTAAAGTTTAAAATTGAAAACGTGATTGGTATAAAATATGTGATTTTTTTAGCGGCACACCTATCGATAAAATCTTACAGCTAAATAAATGATTGTGAATGATAATTTTACAAATAATCAATAATAAAAAAAGCTGTTGATCTAAATTTTGAAATTTCAAAGTTTGTACGGCAGTACAAAATCAAAATTTATTATGAAATGAGGGTTTTTCTTTGACTGCTTTTCATTGATCTAACGTACCTGATATTACGTGACGGATATTAACGATGTTTCAAAATGAATCACGCAAGTATTTTCTTGTTATTTAGATGATAAGCAATCAAGAAAATGTTTGTTTATAGATGTGCCTCAAAATAAAAAAAAAAAATTTCAATTGTTAAAAATGAAAGATTCTGTGGATATGCCTATATAAATAACATGTCACGATGTTTGTCCGCGATGTACTCCTAAACTACTAAACCGATTTCAATCAAATTTGTACACCGTGTGCAGTTTGATCAAACTTGAAAGATAAATATTATTTCAATGCAAATTATTTGACAATTATCTGTTAGCTCCAAACGATCCCAACAGATGGCGACATCTGTTGACTGGATTGAGTAAGTATTCAATAGATGGCGCCATGTCAAACTGCTATTCCGGCAGCTAAAAGTGTTGATGTTGACGAAATTAACTTCAGAATACAACAGTTGTTACCAGGCGTTCTGATGTCTTTTAAATCAATCCATACTGTTGTTAATGAAAATGATAGTGTAAATGTTAAAATTAAATTTTTAAATTCACTCGATATACCTGGAATGCCACCACATAATCTTCTATTTAAGATTATTATTCTCAAATCTCAAGCGTAATTTGAATCCACCACAATTATGCAACGGTACACGTTTGGTCATCAAAAAGAATATTCTTGAAGCAACCATTTTAACTGCACCCTTGGCATGATGGGTTCGATCCCAGCCTATGCCGTGTTAAGTTTTTTCACGGGTACTGCCTCCTGCAAGGAAATGACAAATTCTCCAAGAGTAATTCTTGTCATGAAAAGTGCTTTCTCAAATTAGTCGTTTGGATTCGACTTAAAACTGTAGGTCCCCTCCATCCCTGACAACAGTACTCGCACACAGGAATGGTTGAGAGTTGTAAGTCACTAGGCCCTAGTTCTCAACGGACTGTTGTGCCACCCAACTTATTTTATTTATAACCATTTTAAAGGAAAAGTGGTCGTGCTGCCACGTATTCAAATGGTATCGTCAGATTCTACCATACCCTTCAGATGGTTACATTTTCCAATTTGTTTAGCTTTTGCCATGTCTAGACCAATCAATGTCCATTTCTGGTTAAGATTTGATAAATCCATGTTTTTTCATAGGCAGCTATATGTTGCATGTTCACGTGTAGGAAAACCTCGAAACTATTTGTGTTAGCGAAAGACAGGTTAACCAAAAATTATTGTGCACCGATTAGTGCTAAATTAAATTGAGATAAAAAGTATTTATATTTTAAAATAATTAATATTATTGTTAAAAGATTTTAAACTATCCGTCCTACCTACCTCATTTATAAGTTTAAATGTCACATGTTATTTACTAAAAACTTTGTAATATACTCATTTGTTACAAACTTGAATTAAAGTAATAATACATTTAAAATTTAATTCTTTTGTATTGATTTTTGCTTTACATCAACTGTGCGAAAATTTTGATCAAATGTGTTCAAAGTCCTTCCCCTTCAAATCCCAAACTACTATCTCCCCCTGGGAGATAATTTGTTTGTATATTTGTAGGAATTCCTTTCAATTAAAAACTAATGGTATTGAGTTAATGGTTATGACCCCATTATATTTTGAATTATTTATTTTTTTTTATAGGAAAACAAAATTTGTATTTTACTTCCTACAACTTTGTTGCCAAAAGTACCAGTTTTAACTGAGGACTTGAATCGGAAATTCAGCCCTATTCCAAAAACTTAGCACAAATCCATCAAATTTTGACCAATGAACGATCCAGGGGGGGGTCATACTAGCCATAAAGCTTATATACAGTTAAGTTGTATAAGTAAAGATTTGTAAGTAATTTAACAACGTTCACCAAAAAGTGGGTTTTGTATGTCACTGAACTTCTCTTAAACGACTGGACCGATTTTGATGAAATTTTTTGTGTGTGTTCAAGGGGATCTGAGAATGGTTTAGATTCACAATTTTGTCCGCTAGGTACACCTGTTATGCTTTTAAGAAATTTAAGCCCTCCCAATATGTGTAATGGTACAAGACTATTGATCAAAGAATTAAGAAATAATGTGATTGTAGCAACTATCATTACAGGTCCCGTGGCTGGTCAGCTCGCACATGTTCTGCGGATTCCAATGATACCAACTGATTTGCCCATATCTTTTAAAAGGTTACAGATCACTTTAAAAATATCCTTTGCCCTAACAATAAATAAATCCCAGGGACAAACTTTTTCCATAGTTGGTATCGACTTCAGGAAAGAGTGCTTTTCCTACGGGAAATTGTATGTGGCACTTTCTCGAGTAGGATCTCCTGAAAATTAATACATTTTGTTGCCACCTAGAAATACCACAGCCAACGTAGGGTACAGGGAGGCTTTAAGATAAGCATACAATTTTTTCTAATTTAGTGATTCGTGGTCGTTTTAATTAGCATGCTTATAACTTAAATATCTGTACCTAATTTTGTCTATCCGTGCGAAGCCGGGACGGGCCGCTAGTTTTCACATATAACAGAAGACCAAAAGAAATTATGTCGCAGACAAGATGTTCAAACAATTTAGGAAAAGCAGACAATTTCGCTGTAGAACGATAATTCGTTACTAAATTGTTAGAACCTTTTTATGGACTGGCCGGCGTTAGGTAGGAATATTTCCAAAGATCTGGGAACTTAGAACATTTGAAAAACTCGTTGAAAAAAAGAAATAATGGATAGGAGACATAGAAAACACATTTTTTCAGCATGAAAGATGGTATTTCATAAGGACCTGATGGATTCATTAAGCTTTAAAATTTTGTCACGCTTACACATACACATATTCCTCTTCTTATTTGATTATATTTTTATTTGGTCTTCATCAGATCCTGGTTAAAGGACAACAAATCCGATGCACTTTCTCGTAGTAAAGAATTAGAAGGGCTGAAGGAAGAAGTTACGAAATTACAAAAATCACTTGCAAAACGTTTAATGCTCAAAGAAGTTCGTTACGACTGCGGATGGAATTACGAACACTACCGTGGATGTCTTAAGACACTAGAACGTTTAGCAAATATGCATGGCAAACATGTTGACGTTTTAAAAGGTACTCTTTATCTCTCTCTCTTAACTGTTTTTAGTTTAGTGAAAATTTAAAAACTAATTTTTATAACATTTAACAACAGGAAGAATTGTTGTTTTTGCTCCATTTACGGGAGTCAGTTTAGAAGGTCATGTTATGCTGTTTACTGGAGATGTCCTCAATAACTGGTTGGATGTAAGTTACTTTTATTATTTTTATATTTTCTTAACTTGTATTAACTTTTATTTATTTCATAAAGTTTATCAAAAATATTTCGAAACACGATAGTTTTCTGAAAAAGATTCCAAATTATGAAACAGCCTTGGCACAAGTTCTAAGAAATATCAAAATCGGAAGAAGAAAATTTATGCCAAAACAACAAGCCGTTGACTATGCTGGGCATCTTACTAAAGTTACAACAAATCTTCTGGATTTTCTGACAACGAATCATTTTCCAAAGACTTGGCCTCAAGATATGTCTCAATTTGAAATTGTTATTGAATCGTAAGACAACTAAAATATTTTTTTTGTTTTTAAAATTTGCATAATATGTATTTGTATTTTGTTTCCTCTTAAAGTGAATCTGGTCCACTTATGGTAAGCCCTACAGGACAACTAATTGCTCCCTCCACATGCCCCGGTACAATTCTGGTTGACTTCATTACCACTCATCTCGAAGAGGCTAAACTTAAAATGGAGCAGTATAATAAGTACACAAAAATATATAATTTTAAGATAAATAAATTTGAAAAACATTTTTTCCCAGGCATAAGCATATTGAAAAAGAACTGCATGAACGTTGTATTGAACTTTTGCACTTGAGTTCGTTGACGAAAGATGATTCCGTAACGCCGGATAAAATGATTCAAACTCTTGATAAACTAATATTGACTAATTTGAAATCTCTAGAAAATATTCATTTGCATATAACGAATTATTACTCAGTTCACACAGATGGCACTGTTTGCATACCTTGGGATTTTGAATTAGATTAATGTGAATCTAGTTCAACTGTGATTGTTAAAAAAATATACATTGTTCGAAAGTTTAATTTATTAGTTTAGTTTTTGATTGATAAGAATATGTTTTTTGATGTGTTTTCCATTTAGAAAAATATGCAACGAAACCGAACGTGATTGTGTGCCCATAAAATTTACACTGTACCTATATCATTAATTGTTACTAATGTATATAAAATTATCCATATAAACAAGATTGAAACTAAATTATGCCAAATTAAATAGAATAAAATAGTTTAGTAACGAAATTATACCCAAGCATAATTTGAAATAAAGATATGTGAATGTTAAAATTCTTGTAACTTCAGTAATGCTTTAAATTATTTTTATAAAAAGAGCAATATATTAAGGTTTCTAAGAACAAACCTTGAATAAGAGATCGTCAATTTTATATTAAGTTGCCTTTAAATTCCTGCGACATATAGGAGCTATATGGCAAGTATTGCATTCGTAAAAATTGTCGCATCAAACATAACATTACGATGGTAGAAAAGTCGAAAAAAGTGGGTCCCACGTTTCCGTCCGTCTATCTGTCTGTCCTGGACGCTACAGCCCAAATCATTGTGTCCATTGAAATTAAGCGTTTTTATTTTTTTATTTTTTTAATACTAAAAATAACAGCAGTCCATATACTTACAAATTTTTTGGTTTAAAATCGAAAATTCGAATTTTTTCAAAAATTAAAACTTTTAAGATCGTAAAAAATTAAAGAAATCTACTTTTTAAAGTGAATTTGCTTTAGATGTTCTAGAACTGAGATTTAAACATGAATTTCAAGAATATAAATGTTCCAAAAACAGCAAAAGTGACACTTTTGTTAAACTAATGGCTAATTGAAAAACAATGAATGTTTCATATCTATTTACTTAATACGAGAGCTTTGAATCTCTCGAGAATTGAAGTGAAAAGAGATTCTGCAACGTGTAGCTTTTAAGTGCCACACTTAAGTTTCTTCCCAACTTATATTTTATTACCTTAATTTGTTTTTATTTAAGTTTTTTAGAAACTACGTACTTTAATGCACCTATTTCTTAAATTCAACAACCAAACATTTTCCTCTCTACAATTTTTAAGTTTTGTTGACTCAAAATTTTGTCTAGCATCAGCTGCAATCTACGAGTAAGCAGAGAGCAGACTGATAGCGATAGTAATAATAGACTCCCGAAAATTGAGTTCTAAAAAACTACGTCAAAAAAGGCCAGAAAATTCTTTCTCATTTTTTGGGTTTTTGAATTTTTGTAGCGTTATTCGCATTAATAGAAATGGCAATAAAAAAGAAAATACTCTTTTTGGAAAAAAACTAAGTTTTAAAACAATTTTTTACATTTCTGCGTGAAAGCAACAAAAACCTTCTAAATTATTGTGTTTTGCTCTTAAAAATGGCATCTTTAGAAAACTGTTGGAATCTTGGAATGCTTTCAGAAAAGTCTGGATCCGCCCTTGTGTCTGATGTTCTCCAATCGTTCCCCTTAAATAATTTACAACAAAGTAATATGACAAAAAAAGCTAGTACCCGTGGCATGATGGTTAGTGCGTTGGACTGTCATGCGAGAAGTCTTGGGTTCAATCCCTGCTTGTGCCACCTTAATTCAAAAAAAGTTTTCACGGGTACTGCCTCTTGCGAGGAATTGACAAATTCTCCAAGAGTAATGCTTGTCATGAAAAAGTGCTTTCTTAAATTAGCCGTTCGGATTCGGCATAAAACTGTAGGTCCCCTCCATCCCTGCAATTACTCGCACACAGGAATAGTTGAGAGTTGTAAGTCACTAGGCCCTGGTTCTATACGGACTGTTACGCCACCTAATTTATTTATTTAATATGACAAAAAACGTTAGCCACAGCAACGAGTGGCTGGGTCAGCTAGTAACTCTATAAAAATATAATTCTATAAAAATGTGTGTTGAAAAAAAATATAATAAATACTTCTGGGAAATAAGAACTTATTTTAGGTTTACGGGCTCAATTTCTTCAGCATAGCTGCAAGGAAAAATGTTTGTATTATACATCCTACTATCTTATCTTAATTTATATACATATGTGGAACTATACGAATAAGCTGTGAGTTTTTTTATTTTGCAAAAAGTCAATGTCATCAAATATAGCGCCATCTGTTGCACATGAAGGTCTACTCACAGTTAGACCGTAATCTACGAACGAACCCCTTTCTTTCATTTCTTTTTCAATTAAGCTTTAATTTACAAAACATGAAAACAAATTACATAAATATTTATATAAATAATTCCTGATATTTTTTTAATATATCCTCTTTAAAAATGTCAATTTGATTAAGTTAAAATAAGTTCTGGTCTGAATTTCGATAATGGAAATTATTTTTGTACTTTTGTAGTTTTTCAAAGCTAACTCTAACTTATATCAATTTTTTAAAACTATATTTTTCAACTCAAAATCCAATAAAAGTATCTCATTTGTCATAAGAAAGCATTTTCCAAATTTGGACTTTACAATTCATAAGAGAGCCGTTGTGCTATTTAAATAAAATACATACATACAAATATGTGTATACGTATGTATGTATGTGTTCGTAAATAAATAGATAAACATATAAATAAGAAATCACAAATAAGGAAAAACATGTTTGTTCATATAAAATACACATAGGTTATTGATTGAATAAATAAATAAATTAAATAAATAAACAATAATAAATTAACGTTTATAAACATAAATTAATTAAACGATAAATTAATTATTAAGAAAATTGTAATAAATACATTAATACTTTGTATATGCATATATCTATAAATACATACATTAATTAAGCAAACATACATGCTAAAACAATAAATCCCTTATTTATGTATATAAGTTTAAGTAAGTCTAAAAATAGGGACATTATTTAATGTTCAGCATATAAAGCATATTTTAAAAAACGATAATGCTGTGAAAATATTTGCTATAATTTTGTGCAAAATTTGCAATAATTTTCGAGTGTAGTTTTTGGAGATTTTTGATAAAATTTCAAGGTGAAAATCACCTTCTTTTGTGTGAATTTTCGCATTCAGCTAGTGAAGTTAGGATAACGTTGGTACATCTCATTGGTTATTATTTATGTAGGTCTCAGTAAAAATTACTTCTTATGTTTTTTGACTTAAGATAACCTCAGAAACTCATGCTTTTCTTCTGTGTTGGGGTCTGTAGTATACCCTGTGTGTTAAAGCTTCTGAAGTGGTATAGGGATAGAACAGAGAAAAACACCCAATTAGATGCTCAACTGTGACCAGAAACCTTGTCAAAAAATAGGAAGAATCCCACGTATCAAGCCCACCACTATAAGAAACTTGTTTGAATATTTATATATGTATGTACAAAAATATAGTGTTAAAACTTGGACGCCATTTTCTTTAATAATGTGTTTTTGAAATAAAAGCGAGAAAGGTTGTAGGATAACATCAACATAACTATGCCAAAAAGGAACACTTCCATCAACACTCACTTACCTTGTATTATTTTTGTTGTTTGTTGGTTGTGAAAATAATATTGTAGCTGAAATATATTTCAAATTCATAAAAATTGCTACGATCAGCACTACAATGACCTACATTGAACTAAGAGTATACAATTCATTTCTGTTTATTTATTGTGAATTAGTTTCGGATAAAAAACAATAATAATAAAAAATAATAATAGCTTTTTAACTTCACACAGTCCAGGCATAAAAAGAATATTCTTAAATTTACGGACGCATTTATATTTATAACTACGAATTCTAGAATTATTTTACAATAAAAAGGCTCAACACTACTCATTTTTAAAATTTCTACTAATTCAAAGAAGTATAACCTTCCAAAAAATAAATGGTAAAATCATTGGGATTCCAAATATTCAAATATTCTACAATGAGAAATTACCAAAAACCGATCTGCAGTAGTATGTTTTTTTATATTTGAAAGTTTATACAATTCAACTTTTGTCTGAATAATTTAAAATAAAATTGAAAACAAAATTTTGCGAAATTTAGACCAGAACTAATATTATAACTTAATAAAATGGACAATTTTAAAAGGGATGTTATACAAATTATTCCAGGAATAATTTATACTTGATTTGTTTTCATGTTTTCCATTTTGTAAATTGAAGCTGAATGAAATAAAAACAGAAGGAAAGGGGTTCGATCGTAGATTATGGTCCGTCCAACTACGTGTAGATCATCACGTACAACATATGACGGTATATTTATTGCAACATAATAAACTTACAGCTTATGTCTATTTCCGTATAATTAAACAACTTAGTAGTGGATTAGCTTACAAAACAAAAACTGTGCCGATTTTTATTTTGTTTTGCAATTAATTATACAAAATATTACAACGACGCGCAGAGAACTTAAGATCGATTTTATACTTAGAAACGTTATCTTTTTCTTATTTGGAAGACTTGCCAAGATTCTTTTTAGGTTTTTTTTCTGAAAGGTAGTGGAACTATAGTTGACATGGAGCCGCCACAAAATGTTGTAGAACTATACAAAAATTGAAAACATGCATTTCCAAAGAAGTTAAATAAAAATTAAGTTGTTAGCTCATTACATTTAACACACAATTAATTAAATTAGCAAAGATAAGTTGAAATAAATTGAAAAGAAATTCTTTGGAAATGCCATAGTTCATTGTGAGTTTTAAAATGACGTCATAGTGTTTTTGTACGTTGAACAATACTCTACGAACACATTACAAAAGCTTTTGATAGAGTTTAGCATCAAGCCTTCTTATCGAATATGCGTGCATTTCGTATTGATGAATTTCCTCTTCTTTGGGTTACACTGAAAAAACAAACGTGCATTAATATAAAAAACGGCGTTTATTGACTGCTTATTTATTGTCACAACAAACTTTTTCTTGTCAGAGTCAACGGTTTATTAAAAAAAAATGTCAGCGTTTGATAATCGTTTGTAAATACTATTAACGGCCGTTTATTAAATAAAAAATAAAGCACTTAATCACCGTTTATTAAAATTATTAACTCTATTAATTTCCGCAAACATCTTAGTTATTAAAAATGATTAATCGTTTATTGCGACAATAAACAAGATGTTTGAAAAGGGATTGTTAAAGATTATATCCCAACCTTCATCCAATATCACAACCAATTCTCAAATTTACAAATAGTTTATTATTTTTTATAACCTTATTCACTGAGACATACAAATTTGTCAATTGAAAAATAATAAACCGTTTATTGTTGCAATGAACAACATTATTAAGAGACGAATTGGAAAATTTACAAGCAGTTTATTATTTTTTATAACCTTATTCACGCATTACAAATCTACAACGAAAACACGAACAAATTACATGCATTCTGTCACTACACCGAGCATTGTGTTCACACTCAGCTCAACTTGGCCAGAACTCGGTGACGTGAATTTGCAAAGTTATTTTGTCATTCGCAAGGATATAATTCACACTATGCTGTTACCAAAAGGTTGCCTAGTAGAACCGAACAAGACCAACAAAAAAGTAGTAGAAGCAGAAAAAGAGAAGTAGAAGCAAAAGAAATAGAAGTAAGGAAGTTGAAAAGCATAGAGGAAATATATTATCTAGAGTCCCGACTGGTACCCGTCTTGCCTGAAACACCCTCAAATTTTATTTGAGGTAACTCTCTTAAAAGCCCGTAACAACTACATAGAATCTGCATTTTCCCATAAGAAATGCACGGGACAACTAACACATGCTTATGCTAATGGGCAAAATTCGCTCAATTTAGTTTGTAGGCCGAAAGAGAGCAAACCCATTAAGTCGGGACTCTAGATAATATATTTCCTCTATGTTGAAAAGAGTGAACCAGACCGCAGAAACCAGTTGGACTTTGATCGCCGCTAAGCAAGGATCAGTGGTAAGTAAGTTGGATATTAACAGATGTTCCCCCCACCAGAGGTATAAGCGGAAATAATAAACATTTGGTTATATTTATGAATGCATTTATTAAAATTAATAAATTCTGTTCTTTGGGATTATAAACAGGTTTATTAATATTATAAACGGAAATAATAAACGATTTTTTATATTAATGAACACATTTATTAAAATTAATAAACTCTATTCATTAAGGCTATAAACGGGTTTATTAATACTATAAACGGAAGTAATGAACGGTTGTTTATGTTTATTAATGGATTTATTAAAATCAATAAACTCAGTTTATTGTGGTTATAAATGAAAATTTTAAATTGTTTGTAAAATTTTCACCCGGAAATGGAGAATAATAAACGATAGTTCACTGACACAATTAATATGTTTATTGGACAAACTCAATCATTTTATTTATTGTCTCAACGAACTTTTTAATTATATTTACGTACCTTTTTGGTTCAGTGTAGTAATTATCTTTCCGATCGTTTAATTCAAGTTTTATTGGACGTATTCAAATCTGATACCCACAAAATAAACGTTGGTGTGCCTCAGGGCTCCGTTTTGCCTCCGATACTCTTCCTTATTTTTATAAATGATCTTTTGTCTGAAACTTCGAACTTACTTAATTGTTTCCCTGCAATGATAGTACCCATAGTTTTTCATATTCGTTTTTAGATTCCCATCATTATCCTTCCAATGTAGACTATCAACGGCACTAGCTAAAAATGATAGGCGATCGTTCTCTTATTGATACATTTGCTACTCTAGAAAAACGCTACAAATTTTCATGCCTATCAATGTTTTTTCGATATTTTGTATAAACAATGCTTTAGTCCCCCCCCCCCCCCCCTAAAACATTTTAACCATAATATTTGTACTTCTAGGAATACTCTTCAGTTTTTTCTTGAGTCCAATTTCAGACGTACTGAAAAATACAGAGATTTTTTTACTGTCGCACAACACGAATGTGTAATGCTGTACCAGGCTCAATATTTCCCTCTCATTACACTGTGCAGACATTCAAAACTAGTGTGCAACGCCTTATCCTTTCTAATCTTCCTTCCTAATTGCTCTCGAAATCCCTCAAACAAAAAATATTAATAGAATAGTTGGTAAAAACACCGATGTCAAAAATAATTATCAAAACCAAGGAAACAATTCAATACATTTTTAATTTGAATATATTTTTCGCAAGTTGCTATATATAGTTGAACAATTGATTCAGTTTATGATTAAAAACACTATTGTGTTGTTTTGAAAATTAGAACCATGTAACATTTTAAATTTTTCTTTGAAAAAGTTAATATCTATGATTGGCTATGTTATTGTTAAGTTGTTATAAATCACATCAACACAGTCAGAAAACTTTGTTTGGAAAACTGCTAACATGTGACTGCAAAAATCCTCACCGCCATATTTGTAGTGAATTTAAACAAATGCAATGCGTTCTTCAAGCATTTATATGTTCCATTTTATTTAAGGCCCAGTTTTTCCTTGCCAGATGTCATAAGATGACTGTTCTCGAAAGTGATCCTCTTAAGAAAAACCATATAGTACCACTTTTTGAAGTTTCAAAATAAGAAGTATTCGACTTAAACTGTCAACCGTCATTGATCCCAAAGTCAAAAATCAGAATAATTTCCCACAAAAACGTTTTCAAAGCAAGTTCATTGAAATTTTCCACACCTATGTGTATGCTAAACTACGAGTATAATTTCTTACATATACATTTTACAACAAATCTTTTAATTTTTTTTTTAAATTAAACAATGAACAATGAAATTTGGAAAATTCCTATAATACAAAATGTGTATCATCATCAGATACTTTCCAAATTATCTAACTAAAATAGCTTAATACATTATTAGATTATAACAAGTCAACTAAATAGCTTAAACATTAAAAACAAAAATTCAAAAATAATGTTTGCACAAAATTCAAATTTATGATAATAAGAAAAAATAATAAATACAAAAAGAAACTTCAGTAGTATAGGTTAGGTGATCTCTGTTACTCTACAATAACTAACTACAACAAGTCAACAGCTAATTTTTACCTCATTTAACATTTAACAGACGAGACGCAAAGAATTATGTATCTGTACTTATCCATCTATCTTTCTATCTATCTATCTATCTATCTATAAGTAAACATATTTATATACATTCATGTATCTAAGTTTAAGGCGACTGCGTATTTTTATTATCACAATTTCTCAACTTGGACACACAAATAGAAGCAACAACAAAAGAAGAAAAAATACTAAAAGTGGGGGGAAATGAATATAAAAATACTTAAAGTACCTACACCGAATAAAAAAATGGGAGGTGCTCCAACTAAAATGTTTATCGCAGATTGGACAAAGCACAACATATTTTCAAACGAAAAATAAAAATAAAATAATTAAAGAAACGTAAAACGAAATAGAAATGAAAGACACAATACAGAAAATACAGAAATGAAATTATTTTACCTGTTTGTCTATTTTATTTACCTAAAAGCAGATACATGAAATATTTACTGCCTCACCAATAATAATCAAGGGACTTACGTGAATAAGAGAAATTTGTTTTCGAAAAAAACACGCGTATAGCCGAGCGTGCTCATTGCGGAACACACATTCAAAGCATGAAGATTGAAGATTTAGAAAAGATGAAAAAGTAGTTCCAAATAAAAAAAAACAAAAAAAAAGAAGTCCAATGGCTTTAGCTAAGATACTTTTCAACTTATTTTTTAGTAGCAATAGCAGCTCATACCTGCCCACACTGTCCCTCTACTGGTATAAACAAAGGCAAGCAATAAGACTCATCATCACCATAATGCCCACTTAGTGTGTGCGATCAGCGTAAAAAGTGGTCAGATCAATTTTTTCGATACTTAGATTTGTTTTTTTGGGGTGAATTAGAAATGAACATAAAAGATAAAAAGATATGTAGCTTTGAAATATAGTATCTTTGAAGTGAATTTGAAGACTTGAGAGAAATCTAACTCGCATGGGTTATATATGTAGGTATACTCGTAGATGTTATTGTCATTTTGGTTTGGGGTATGTGTATGAGGTATTTTGGAATTGTTTGTTCAATTCTGAAGTCCGGCTGAGTTTTTAGTTGTGAAGACTACTTTATACTTATGTATATAGTTTTAATGCCGTAAATCTTTTGATTTACATAACCGGCTTCAAAGCGAAGCCAGAACAATCGGACATTTTTGGTAAAATGTTTTATTGTAAAAATTGTGTACTGGATTTTTATTGACGTTTTTTTATTTATATATCTGTACATTCCTGATTATGACTATTCAGATTCACCTTTGAAGAAGCTTTTAAACTTCCGGGTTGAGAATGTGTGTTTCTTTTTTGGATATTTGATCACATTTTGTTTTCATTTCTGCAATAATTTTGCACAGAATTATAATCTATTCAAGATATTTTTGTTATATTATTATGATTAGATTTTTAATTGGATGTGATCAAATGTTGTGATCAAGTTGAGGTTTGGTCAAGAGATTTTCATTTTCAACACGATATAACTAACAATACATTTTTTCCAGAAAGACATGTACTAGTTACATATATGTTTTCAACATTACATTTACGTTTTGTTTTTTTTAATGCCACATTTAAATCGAATGGAAATAATAATATAGTGAAGAGCGCAAACTCAAGTCAATTTAAAACATCGAGACAGTGTTCTTTTGTTTGATGATGATGATGATATTTGACACCATTTTTATTTGGATAAGGTCAGTGAACTGTCAAATGAGATGATGATCTCTGAGATATTTTTTTGTTGATATTATCTGATTTTAATGTTGGAATTGGAGAAGGTTACATTTCTTGTTTTGATATAAGTTCGATCTATGCGGTGGGGGTAAGTATTGCATTACGATTATACCCAATTCAGAAAAAAAGTGTCGAATTTTATTATCCATATACCTACAAGAATACATGTTGTTTTTTAATTAATTTTTGTTCGTGTACGCTAACTTACTGTAAGCATGAGGTTTATAAAGATTACTTTTTAAGAACACCGAAGCCTTCTTGGACACATACTCAAAAACAATAACAATTATTTTGTAAAAGAATTTTGAATTATTTTATAAATTTCTAGAAATACTATGCCCTAAACCATGGTCACAAATGTAAAGGGTATTTTTTTAGACTTCTGGTTTTTAAGAATAAAACAATATTCAGCAAAAAAGTGGTTTGTCCGTCAGAAACAACTCAATTATTTGTAATAATCTTAAAGAATCTTTAAACAAGAAATCGTCAATTTTTTTGTATAATGCGCACTCAAGGGGTTATGAATACCCTTATAATAATCAAACACAATGCGAACAGTTAGGAAAGGAAGGTAGGATTAGAAAGGATAAACCGATTCACATTGGTTTTGAATGTCTGCACATTGTAATGAGTGGGAAATATTGAGTCTGGTAGAGCATTCCACATTCGTGTAGTGCAACTAAAAAGAGCACTGTACTTAACAGTAGGTCCTAAATTGGACTCAAGGGTAAACTGAGGAGCATTTCTAGAAGAAAGGGTATTACGGTTGAATTGTTAGAGGGGAGGATTGTTTATGAAAGTAGCGACAAAACAATGACATACATGAAACATTACGACGGTGATCAAGAGATACAAAAGTTTCAGTTAAACAAAGCAAAGGTCACCTATCATTTTTAGAGCTCTCTTTTGAATTCTGTGCAAGAGACTCAAGTGGGTTATTGAAGCATCTGCCCAAATATGGCAATTGTACTCGAGTTTTGGTCGAATATAGGCTTTATATAATATAGCCAGAAAAAGTTCTTGCATCGTCGGAGAAAACCTAAACACTTAGCAGCGTTTTTGGCGACTTCATGTATGTGATCAATCCACAAGAAATGGTTTGTGATGCACATACACTGAACTGAAAGCTGTTCAGGCTCCACGATGAAAGTACCACCCATGGATAGCGACATTTAGGGAGAGTTACGCTTTTGCGACAGTAGACAGCATTAAATTCTACACGTAGACAGCATTAAATTCTACACGGTTTTTGATTTTACCATTGGACAATGCTGTCAAGATCAGAATTTAATGAGCTTGTCATACTCTAACGTTGGTAGTCCACATCTCAAGAACAAGGTTGGGAATCTAAAAACGAATATGAAAATCTGAAAGTACTGTCATTAGCGAAACAATCAAGTGGATTAGAAGTGTTAGACAAAAGATCATTTATATAAAAATAAGGAAGAGTGTCGGAAACAAAACGAAGCAATGGGGCACATCAGCGTTTGTTTTGTGCTTATCAGATTTGAACCCATCCAATATAACTTGAATTGAACGGTAATTTCTAATCCAACAAAGAAGAGATTCATCAATACCAAATGCACGCATTTTCGATAAGGGAGTTTGATTCCAAACTCTATCAAATGCCTTTGAAATATCAAGTGCAATAATCTTACTTTCTACAAAACGATGTAAAAATTTGTTCCACTGTTTGTAGAGATAAATCATGAGATCACTACGAAAACACAATATAGAACATTTCTGCTATTATCTTTTTGGAAAAACATGGTTTAGTTTTAATGGTGAGCGCTACCGTGAGATGATATCCAACTTTTTTTTGCCCAAAATGCAAGAGCTTGACTTACATGACAGTTGATTTCAACAAGACGGTGCCACATGCCACACAGCACGCGCAACAATGGACTTATTGAGAGGCGAGTTCGTTGAACATTTTATTTCACGTTCGGGACCGGTAAATTGGCCGCCTAGATCGTGCGATTTAACGCCTTTAGACTATTTTTTGTGGGGCTATGTCAAAGCTCATGTCTACGAGGTGTGTTCAAAAAGTACCCGGAATTTTCGTTTTTTCAAAAAAATATTTATTTTTTCGTTTACATCAATGGGGTCCCCTTCAAAGTAGTCCCTCCCAGATATAATACACTTATGCATTTTTTCCAATCTTGGAAGGACTCTTGATATTCGCTTTTTGATATGTCCTTGAGCTTTCTCAGCGATTTTGCCTTTATTACTTCAATCGAGGAAAAACGCCGTCCTTTCATGGGTCTCTTCAACTTTGGAAACAAGAAAAAGTCACACGGAGCCATATCTGGTGAATTTGGAGGTTGGGACATGACTACGGTATTGTTTTTAGCCAAAAAATTACGAACAAGCAACGACGAGTGAGCAGTTGTGTTTTCGTGGTGCAAAAGCCATGAATTGTTTTTCTATAAATCTGAGCGTTTTTTCCGGATTGCTTCACGCAAACGTAGCATAACTTCAAGGTAATAATCCTTATTAACCAAACGACCTTGTGGTAAGAACTCTTGATGCACTATACCATTATAATCGAAGAAAACAGTAAGCAAAACCTTCACATTTGATCGAACTTGACGTGCTTTTTTTGTTCTTGACGTTAGATGCTTCCAGGTGGACGATAGTGCTTTGGTTTCGACATCATAACCGTACACCCATGTTTCATAACTAGTTATGACCCTTTCAAGCAAACTTGGATCGTCTTTGACGTCATTTAACAGCTCTTGAGCGATGTTCATGCGATTGTTTTTTTAGTCAAAATTCAGCAGTTTCAGCAAAAATCGCCGAGCTCATAAAAACACGTCGAACCTTAGCAACTACCACAGACAAAGTAAACAGTGAATATAGCTGAAAATTGCGTCATACTTTAGGGGCATGTATACCAACACAATAAAAAATAATTTTGACCTTCGGACTCTCCAGACCCGCGGAATTTAAAAATTCCGGGTACTTTTTGAACACACCTCGTATACAGGCAAGCCCGCTTCAATTGACGCATTGGAAGACAACATTGAACCGATATGTTGAGGAGCAGTCAAGGTCAACATTTTCATGAAATAATCTTCAAACATTAAATTAAATGGACCGTCGACTATCGATTCAAATAAAGATTTCATGCATTTTTCTGAATTTAATGTGTTTTTTATGAAAAACTTTCCTATAGCTTTTAAAAAATCACCCTTTAAATAGTTAAATGTGTCTTGAAAATAAATAATTATTGCTTTAGGCTATGATTGAGTAAGAAGAAAATAATTCAGCTCTTTGACTGCTGAGCTTCTGTTAAAAACGTTTCTAGAACAAAGTCTTCATTCTTATTAATTATATTGTAAAGAAGATTATTCAGTTCACCCAAGTTGTTTAGATTGAAATAAATAATTTCTCCACAAGTATGGGCAATATTCTGCCACTTGCTATGGTCCATCAATCTATATTGCGCAATTCAAACATGAGCATTTTCTTGGTCTAACGAGTATCTGAATGTGAGGCAACTTTACAGATATAGTCTGCTTGATACTTAAGGGTGCTGTTAAACAATTTTACAAGTTCCGTTTCTAAGTAAACTGCTTGGTTAGGAGTTCTATTTTAGTGAAATTTCTTTGGAGTTTTTCTACTAATTCAAATTCATCCACTCCCCAAACGTGTACCGCATAGCAAAGTAATGTTTTCTTAACGCATTCAAAAAGTTTGTATTTAGCTGAAAACAATACATTATGGTTTGAGAAAATATTCCTTCATGTCATATTCAGCAAACTTTGGGAGGACTTCGGCTTTGCAATAAGATGGTGTTCGAAATCCATTGATGGGTTCAACTTGACTCCTAGATAGTTATATAGGTAGTCACTAGTGATTTTAACACGGTGACCATTGAAGAACCAAGTGCCTCTAACAAAACTGTGAGATTTTTTTAATACCATGGTTTTGGATTTTTCGGCATTTATTGTAAGTCCCCATGTATTGCAGTATGTTGACAACCGGTTTAGCATGAGCTGTAAATTTTCTGGTGTCTCTGAAATAATCACAACATCGTCTACATACAGAAGAACATTTATTGTACAATTAGCGATCTTTTTATTTCTGGTTTGAAATGCTTTCACAATTGGCGTTAACGCAAATGTCTGGTCCATAGTACTGTCATTTTTCCTGAATCGACTTGGAAGTCTGTTAATATGTTGTTATCATCAACCTACTTTTCTAATCTGTTTACTAGAATCCCGAAAAATTTTCTTTTATCTAAAATGTTCATTAATGAAATTTTTTGGTAATTTGCGGTATTTGCAGGGAAAATAACTGATTTTTTGAACGGAGAGGGGGTGATGCCGGTTGGTAAAAGTAATTTTAGCTTATTAGTAAAAGTTGGTGTTGTATTTCTGAAATACTCATACGGAATTCCGTCATCAGCTGATGCTTTTCCATCTTTGGCTTTTTGAAGGACGATTTGTATTTCATTCGTGTCTATTTCAGAGCCAAAAGTTTTTTCAATATGACCAGGGGTTTTGCATAGGCAAAGAATAAATTGGACTTATTGGACAGTATCTATGTTTTGGAAATGGTGTAATAGTTGATCTGAGGACATATTTTTACCAATTTCAAAAATTCGATCCATTTATATTTTTGGCTTATTTCTAGAATTCTTCTAAATTTTTCACTTTCAGACTTATAGATTTAGCTTGAGTATTTTCAAATTTTGCATTTTTTAAGTGGCATTTTTGTTTGTGCGTGGAGTTTGCATCTTCTTAGTTCACCAGTGTAATAGTTTCGTAGTGCTTCTAAAAAAGCGAATGATTTTTTCCGGGCATTCATACATTTGTTATCAAACCATTTATTTTAGAATTTTTTAACCACAAATTTTGAGACCAAGTTTATCCAGTTGTTATTTGCTATGCAGTAGTCGATAACAGATTTACCTTATCCTCCAATAAAAGTGTATTGCCCCTCCGTATCTATATGAGTGTATCCATTCAAAGTGATACTGTCATACATTTCCAACACTTCTAAGAGATCCAATCCATTTTTGTTGCAGATATCTAGTCTCGTCTTTATATTAAGTGCGTGACCCCTCTCCCTGACTGAAAGTCTGGATCCGCCCTTGTCTTTACCAACATTACATTTTTAAAATGTTTTAGATCTTTAATAGATAATAGAAACAATTCTTCAGATCTTTTACAAGATTTGAAACATTCCTACAAATAAGTTTCCAATTAAAGAGGAACAAAGTATAAAGTGTAGTATTTTCAATAATATAATGAAAATATAGACATTTTATATGCAAAATATTGTTCTTAAGCACAATGACAGAAAATATGTAAGTTCTTTTAAACTGACAAAATTTAGTTATTTGGAAAAAGAAGAAGAAGAAAGTGATTTTTTTGTATTCATTAAACCAACGAAATATTTATTTCGTCAATTTGTCAATGTCACTATAAGTATATAGTTTTCTTTTTTATGCCTAGTTTGTAATTTATGGACTCCTTCAAATGTTCATATAGGCTTATAAAATATTGATTACATATAAAAGAAGATTACTTGCAACACTTTTGTTCATATACAAAAAGGAAGAAGACCAATTAAAAATTTTGCGCACAGTAAACAAAAACTAGGAACTCGTTTAATACTAGGTCAACCACACGCTTATCTATCGAATATATCTTTCTATGTAAGCAAAGCATGCATCTAAGCCTCATGAAACAATATACTTACGTACATAACAAAAATAATAACAACAATATAGTATACATAGATGAGGCCAACAATTGAAAATAATGAAACTACTGCATTAAACTGCATCGAAACAATAAAACAACCTCAAAACTGTATACAAGAGTGTTGTTCAGATTTTGTTGGAGTTGGAGAATTTTCGAGACCAAAAATACTACCGCATTGCATATCCGCAAAAATTCATTCACCAAAAATATCTCGCTTGCAAAACAATGCTCAGAAAATCTGCCCTCGATAATCTTTTTGCATCGATTATGATGAGGGTATAAAAAGTGGGATGTTTTGTCTATTACGACAGCACCCCCATCCAATATACCAATGCCCACTTGGTATGTACTGTACATAGCTTAATGCCTCACAAAGAAAATCATTTCCCATCCCAAGTTGCATTATACTCGTACTTATACATCATCTGACAGAAATTGTTTGTAACCAATCTACCGGAGTAACCTAAATTGCCGACAGTTTGTCATGCCAAAAAGAGATCTTGTGTCCAAGTTCTCTCGGTTCTTGAGTCCTCCGTTTGCTCAATCACCATTGACAAAAACGCAAAGGCAAATAACAATGATAATTTTTTTCAAATCCGACAAAGATCTTAGCATAAAAATAAAATATAAACAAACTGACATCAAGAAATTAAAAGAATGACAAATGAAATATGTCACACAAAAAAATAAAAAATATAAAAGAGTTTTCTTCTTTGGTTTTTATGTGTTTTGTGTTTGTTGTGCTGAAACGCCGCTAACTAACCGCAAATGATGTGCAGAACAAAAAACCTATCAGTCAACCCTAAGTTGATGGCTTAGAGAGGGTGAGTGAAGGGACGAGGAAAGCTTCAAAGTTCACTCTTCCACCTTACTGAACCTTCATTCTCGCTTACTTTGATAAACGGTGTTTTCTGTGTTTACGAAAGGTGAAATTAAGCAAAATCTGAAGAAAAAAATACGTATACGCCCCAGTAGCCCAATAGTTAAATCTATAGATATACATACTACAAATATTCAATGTAGCTTTCTTCGTCGTTGTTGTCGTCGTAACAGTTGAGGTAGGACTCTCATTTGTGCTGAGGGGGTGTTATGTAGCAATGCAGACACACCGACACACACGCACATTTGCAGGAAACCCACCCGTCCACCGCCCGCTACCCCCAAATACCCTGCTGATACTATATTTGGTGCTCGCAAACGGTCCTTCCATCCACATTTTGTAATTATTTTTAGAAACTCTGATGTGACGTCCAGCTGGTGTGCCGACGTCAGGACTTTTATATGGGTCTACAGTGAAATGGAACTGTCAAATTTTTTTCAATACATTTTTCTTTTATTCATTGCTTAAAGCGCATATTCACCGCTTTGCGAGAAGACTGCATCATATATTGTTTGAATATAAGGCGAGTTCTCTGTGGAATACTTGGAAAGTTGAATTTTATTTGACAAAGTGAGTGGAGAAAAAACGAGAATGTAACCTTTACATGAAAAGTTTTCAAACAGAAAAGAGAAAATAAATCACATTGGAATTGAAAATGCGGTTTGTGTCTAGGCATCAGGTTTTAATATGACGATTCGTTTTTTATTTAGTAAAAGTTATCGTCTGATATTTTGAAAGGTTAATATGGGAACGTTATTTTCTAACACCAAAATGTAAAACTATGGATGGATAGATTTTATTATTTTGAAAATCTTTATGTCTTGAGCGCAAACGTGACTTAAAGATCAAAAATGGCTCTTGATCAACATAAGGTCCTGAAAGACAACTTTTAAATTTTACTTGATAGGATCTTTGTATATTTATTTTTATATACAAAGATAGGATCTACTTTTTTTCAAGGTAAGATTTTGATCCAAGCTAAGAAAAAGGGTAGGAAACCAAAAGCTTTAAACTTTAATAAAATAAGTTCGTGGCTTAGTTTTCCAAAAGCTCTAGAGAAGCCAGTGTATTATTTATTAAATACTTTAACGTTAAGTTTACACCTGCGTGTGCAACCTGAGCCGCGGTTTTCCTCCACTGCGCCGTCCTTCGAAATTGGATTCGAAGACCTTGCGGGCTGGAGCGTTCATGTCTATTCCCTCTACATGATCAAACCATCTAAGTCGTTGGATTTTTATTCTTTCAAACATGTGAGTGTCGCTGTACAACAGGTCGTTGTATCTTCTCCTCCACTCTCCATCTATGGAGACGGACAAAAAATCACCCGAAGAATTTTTCTTTCGAAGCATCTTAAGACGTTCTCCTTTCTTTGACATGGTCCACGCCTCAGCTCTATAAATGAGAACATGGTGACTTAAATGCTTAAGAGAGGACTTTACTACTCAATTGTTTTGTAAGTCCAAAGAAGCAGCGATTTGCAAGAGTTATTCTTCGTTTGATTTCAGCGCTGGTGTCGTTGTCCGAATTTATAGCGGTTCTTATGTAGACAAAGTCCTTAACTATCTCAAAGTAATTGCTGTCAATGGTGACGTTTTGTTGAAGACGTCGTCGTTTGATATCTTTTTTTGATGACAGCATATAATTGGTCTTGCCCTCATTGACCACTTAATCCATCGTCTCCGCTTCCGTCGCAATACTCAAAAACGTCCCACTGACAAAACGCTTTGCTCTTCCAATTATGTCGATACAATCGGCGTATCCGAGTATGTGGATTGACCTTTGGAAGATTGTGCCTGTAGTGTTGACGGTTGAGTTTTGCACAATTATTTCCAGAATGATATTGAAGAATTCGCATCGGCTTGTCTAATACCTTTTTTGACATCAAATGCATGGGTGAGATCTTTTTCGACCTTAATAGAACATCGTGCATTCACCATTTTCATTCTGCACAAACGAACAAGTTTGACAGGAATGCCAAAACTTGACATTACTCTGTAGAGCTCTTCTCTTAAGATGCTGTCATTCGTAGCTTTGAAATCGATAAAGAGAAGGTGGGTATCGACTTGAAGCTCGTGGAGTTTTTCCAAAATCTTCTTTTAGCTCTTGCAAATCCTTGATGGAGTTAATAATTCCAAAAAATTTGACATCATCGACATAGATTTGATTTAGAATTATTGAAAACCGAAGGAAAATCATAAAAAACCCTTGAGGTATATCAGAATTGATTTGAAAGGTTACTACAGAAAATGACGCTGTAATACATAATCTCTAAAATATGCCAAAATCCAAAGGAACTGTCAAATACCTTGCTAAAGTCTTTAAAGATGCAATCGGCTGTGTTTTTCGAATGCATTCAAACAAAAAGTAGAGAATAGCAATAAATTAGTAGTTGTAGATTTAGTGAATTCCCACAGGAAGTTATTGTAATCGGTCCGATTTGTCGAATTGAAAATTTGTACCCTTCTCGACGTTTCAAGGTTCCAAGAATCCAATTAAAAGATTTTTAGAGAGATGCGTGCGAGATGTTCGTACATTCAGGAAGCTTTTTTCGTCTTTCATATCTCAAGAACCAGTAGAGATATCGACTTCAAATAAATGTTTATTAGATAATAATGCAAAAAGATGCAGAAAGTACTCTCAAACAAGTTGAGTGGATTGGTTTTTTTTACCATAAATTAAAATAAAAATAATTGTCACCTCAAATAATTTACCAATAAAAAATGATTTTATCTCCAATATAATTTTATGCAACTAAGAATAACGTTTTTGAAATCTGGTAAAATGTTGAGAAAAATCGAATTAACAGTTTTTTTACAAAAAAAAAAAATAGAAAAAATATTACCAAAAATTGGTAAAAATTAATTTTGGACTCAAATGTCTTTTCAAAAATTAAAAATTTTGGATTGAAAACCATTGCATCTCATTTCAATATAAAATTGGTAAAAATTGATATTCGATTCTGAATATCTCGTGAATAAATGAAGTTTTTGACTTCAAAATGATTTCATTCTGTGTTTAATTTTCTTGTTAACGTAAGAAATTGTTCTTAGAAAAATACAATCTGTCTTTGTTTGTGTAAGAAATAAAAATTTTCAAGAAATGCTACTAAAATTGGTAAAAACTGGTTTTCGACTAAAAATTGAATCAACAAAAATAGATTTTGAAATCAAATTTATTTTATCATATGCAAATATTGTTGATTGTTGGTCATTTTTCGTTAGTCTCTTAGAAAAATTCAACTGACAACTTAAAAAAAACACGAAAACCTACAGATACAACAAAAAACTGATACGAAATGGTTTTGGACTCAAGTATAAGGAGAACAAAGAAAAATATAGACTTCAAATTATTTATGTCACAAAAAATATTGTTTTGAATATTTTGTTAAAGTTTTAATCAAAAGATATTGATGACAGGATTGCAAGTTATCAATTTGGGTCGCATCCCAGCCTCTTTTTATTATCATTATGAGGAAGAAATCACTTTACGTGTACTTATACTATAGTGAACACCATCGATACAACTCTTAAATTTGTTTTAAAAAACTCAATCTTCGTTAGAAAATTTAATTTTAATATAATTTCTAACCAATGGTTTTGGGTTTTTCCGTTTTTCTTAGTGTTGGCTCTAACCCAAAGGACCAGTACTAAAAACGAAATAATTTTCCCTGAGCTTTCACAAAAGTTTAATTTTATTCATCCCTTTGTACTAAGAATTTGGAAAACTTTTATAATCTCTCTGCTCGCTCCCGTTTATTCACCATCACCATTCACCAATAATTGTTTTAATACATAGTTGTTTTTGACTTTTTCCACCCTTAATATTTTAGCTTTTTGTTACAAGAAAGCTTAAATCAAAGAAAAAGAGAAAGAGTGCGCATTAATATCCTAGAAATATTATACATGTCTACATAAACTTACTCGTACTTAGTTCCAATTCAACTTAGTTTCTGATACGGTTATAAGTTGGGCTGAAATAACTTTTTTGCGTTAGCCCTTAAAATTTGTAGCTCCCATTAAAGAGAGTCGTTTGCCTTTCGCTGTTGGTTATTGTCGTTGTCGTGTTCGGTTGTTTTGTCCTTTTTGGAAATTAAAAAAAATCATAAATAAATAAATAAATAGAATAATAGAAAAGGATAAAATATAATACAGTGCCACAGGAAATTAATATAATATCACAAATCGAAATAATATTAAATAAAAGTTGTTGGCATTTATTTGTTTGTTTGAAGGAGGTGAATATATCTAAAATAAACGTACTCCATTTAAATATTATTAAATTAAAATAAAAAATATATATGTATGTACTGTACATATATATATTTTTCATGACGGCTGCATTGGTGTGATTATGTGTATAGTATAACAATGGGTGTGTAATGAAAATTTCCAAAACAAAAAGAAAAGAAATTACCAAATTGCTTGGTTTCGGGTGCATTTTGGGTCGAAAACGAAAACGAGTTGCAAAATAAAAAAGAAAATTGGTATTTTCTCGCCCGATATACAGTCGACGACGACGATGTGACCCGGGAATTTTTGAAGCTGCTGCCTCACAACACATTGTGGGGAAGTTTTATTTTTCCGGGAATTTCGTTTCTTCTTCTTTTTTTTGTTGTTGTTTGAGGAATTACATAAATCAAGTTGGTTGGTTTTTATATGGTTACAAATTAAAAAGAAAAAGAACTGAATTTTCCGAATAAGAAATCCTTGTGGAAAATCGTGCTTCAAAAATTCAAATATTCTTATAAACATAACCTAGATCAATAATCAATATATACATATATATATACTCGTACCAAAACCAGCGCGTGTATATTGAAGCCTGCATCTTAATTGCAGTCGGTTGCTTGTGTTTGACGTTTGTATATATGAAGCAGCATTAGCACCAGAAGCAGCTAACAACTTTTAAGCCTCGCACTCGTGGTTATTTTTCTTTTTTATATATTTAATGGCTGATTTCTCCAACCCTCACGCTCACAACATGCCGGAGGTTGTTGTGTGGTGGCTTGTGGGAGTTCATAACATCGTTATATTTCATTTTTCGATTTGAGTTCGGTTTTTCTTTGCTTTCCAGAGGGGTCGATGATTGAAGGCGTTGTGGATGAGTATGCTTTTTGCTGTTTGAAACATATTTTTTGATGAGCCAAATATCACGAAATCAACAGGCCTTTTACTGCATTGCTGAAGTTTTATTTGCATCAATGATTGTAAAAAATTCTAAAATCAAAAACTTCAAAGAAAAGGACATACGATTATACTTTTCAAATTTCCAAAACTCGCATCAGAAACGTATGAACTGAAAGTAACCGATATGTTTCGGATGTATGTCAATATTTTCTGTTGGTGGGATACAAAAATTATTACGCTCAACTCGTTTCGTTGGCCTAGTTTTTTGGAAAGAAGAGCTTTTCTCACCGAATACGAATAGGAATACGGCTTGGACCGAACCGAAATGCAATTTGTAGCTTTTCATCCACCAATTTTATTTCGTTGCTTGTATTTTATTCTATATATTTGAAAAACTGTTCTCTCGATTGCTGCTGTTTCGTAATATTATATTTGCAAACAAACTATCATGGTTGGGGCTTAAAGTGAGAAAGATGAAAGGAGGGAAAGGGGGGAAAGAAAAGATAAAAAATAAAATTAGATCGAGTCATGGAATTGTAAATTTCTAGCACGATTTTGTTTTTTTTTTTCTAAAAATCCTGAATGGAAAAAGGTTTAAGAAAAATGTCTATAGCCAGCAAATATTGAAAATGCACACAACACTGAATAAAAGTCCTTGTCACTTCTATATGTAGGTAAAATAGAATAGTTTGAAAAAAGTACATATTTCGCACGTTGTTCCTTCAGCAAGCATTACAATTGCAATTATCCTTCTACTGTGGTGGTGGTGGTGGTGGCAAGAATTTGGAAAACATATATTTTAGGTTACTACTCGTATTGTTGTAAGGCACATTTTTGTTGTTGTTGTTGTTGTTGTCGTGTATTATGTTGTGTTTATGCTAAATGGTGTTTCTTTATTTCTTTACATTTTAACTTAACGTTTATTTCTGAATTGAATATTTTTAGTTTCAATGGCACGTTTTCTAAGTTTTTATCGCATGATGGTATTGATGGAGGTTTTGTTGTTTTTGTATTTACTATTCTCTTGGATTCTATATGGTTTCATGACCGTCATAGTATATTTGAAGAGAGTTTCTTGCCTTAACGATAGTTAAATGTCATCAGCCTATTTTTCCGAGCGAATGATTTTTAAATGGCGTATTGATGGTAATGATGATGATGACAAGAGGGTGTTTTTTTTTGTATTTCGTATATATTTGTTGGGTCATTGATATAGGGTGAGAACTAGTCTGTTAGCATGGAGAATGTTCAAATTAATATGTATGGCCATTATACAGTACATAGTTGCAAGGTCCTTGAATTGAAGAAAAAACTTAAATAAGGGAAAAATAAACAAACAAAACACAAAAGAGCAGATATTTAAAAAAAATATTTAATACTTTGGAATTGGTGGTTTCTTGGTATGTATTAAATTTAGAAAAACTTACACTTCTTTAGTTATTGTTAACGGTATGACAAAAATCACGTTTTTGGCTGCTTTGATGTTAGATATGTTAGTAAAACAGCATTTGATAGAGTTTGGCACCAAGCTCTTTTATCGAACATGCGTGCTTTTATTATTGACAAATCTCTTCTTCGTTGGATTAGAAATTACCTTTCTAACTGTTCAATACAAGTGGTATTGGAAGGTTTCAAGTCTGAAATTTATAAAATAAATGCTGGTGTTCCCCAGGGCTCTATTTTATCTCCGACTCTCTTCCTTATCTTCATAAACGATCTTTTGTCTTTCATTTTTAATCCATTAAACTGTTTCACTGACGACAGTACTCTCAGCTTTTCATATTCGTTTTTAGATTCACATCCTTGTCCTTCAGATGTGGCAGATGTCCGGCAGCGTATGTTAAGCTCATTAAATTCCGATCTCGAAAGCATTGTTTATTATGGAATTATTACCCGTGTAGAATTTAATGCTTCAAAACCTCAATGCTGTCTCTTGTCGTTAAAGCGTAACCCATCCTCGATGCCAATATTCATGAGTGGAACTTGCATCCAGGAAACTAATAAACTTTCAGTACTCGGTATGTGTACCACAGATCACCTTTTATGGAATAATCACATATTCGATATTACCAAAAATGCTGCTACCCTTCTACCCTTCTGATCTAGCTGTAATTTACAAAGCCTTCATTTGTCTAAAACTTCAATATAACTCGCATATTTGAGCAGGTACCCCTAAAACAAGTTCAAGTATTTTAAACAGGTTCCAAAAAAGAACTTTGAAAATGATAGGCGATAGATTTATAACCAAAACAATTACTTCACTAGAACACTGCCGCAATGTTTTATTCCTTTTATAAACAGTATTCTGTCGAATTAGCCAGTTGCATTCCCCCCTCAAACAATTCAGCCTTAATACTCGTACTTCTAGGAATGCCCATCAGTTTAACCATGAACTTAATTTCGGACGTACTGTCAAGTACAGAGATTCTTTTTTTTAACTTTAAAAAAAAAAGAAAAGAGGAATGATGACATATTCGATATTACCAAAAATGCTGCTAGGTGCTTACGATTTCTTATAAACAGTGTTCTGTCGAATTAGCCAGTTGCATTCCCCCCTCAAACAATTCAGCCTTAATACTCGTACTTCTAGGAATGCACATCAGTTTAACCATGAACTCAATTTCGGACGTACTGTCAAGTACAGAGATTCTTTTTTTTTAACCGCACATCGAGAATGTGGAATGATTTACCCAACTCTGTTTTTCCCTGTCATTTTGATATTAAAAACTTTAAGACCAATCTGCACCAGTATCTACTCTTTAATCCTTCCTTGTTTTCCTAAAGCTTGCACTGTGATTAAACTTTAAACATGTTAAGGGTATAAATAATCCCTTGAGTGGCCGTTTAGTTATAAAAAAAAGAAAAGAGGCTGTGATGCGACCCACACTGATAACTTCCTATCCCGTCTGTCGATCTGTCTGGCTTAAAAGGTTTATAGGTTTTCGTGTCTTTTTTTATAAAAAAAAGTTGTCAGTTAAATTATTCTAAGAAAATTAAAAATTACCAACAGTATTTTGCATATGATGAAATAGTTTGATTTCAAAATCTATTTTTGTTAACGAGATATTTAGTCGAAATCCAAATTTTTGGTATTTTTGTAGTATTTCTTAAAAGTTTTTATTTCTTATGAATAAAATTATTTTGATGTCAATATCTTCTATTATTCACGAGATATCGAGAACCGAACGTACAGTTGCCCCACGTTGGGCGCCACCTGTGTAACACAACATATCAGATATTATTTTGTTAATATTTAATCACAATTTTTTTAACTGGAAGCTCAAATTATTATCATAGCTGAAAATATTAAGAATATAGTTCAACACAGAACAATTCATAACAAATGAAGACATTACGTTGACCGGATCTAGGAATTTAATTCTTTATCTGCTGCAACGAATAATTCGTTCTTCTCAATCTTTAGTTGCGATATGAAATATAACGACCGGAAATATCGGTTCAAGTAACCACTTTTCGTCTGTTGCGTTTATTTTCGTCATCGTTTCTGGTTGTGTGATATTATAAAATTGCCGAAGGAGCCTTGGAGACGACCCGGAGGATCGGTATCGGATACTACACTCCGCGCTGCGCCTCTATCCTGTTTCAGTAAAACATCTTCTGGTTTTAAAAATTTAACATACGTTGCCTACAACTTATACTGAACACATTACTTATATATGTATATCTTTATACTAAAAACAAAATATAAAAGTAATAAAAGTAAGTTTGATAACACTTTTTTATTGAAAGCTGCTTTTCGTCCTCAGATAAAGGAGTTTATATCACTATTTTTGAGAAAGCGGTTAAGATTTCTTTCAATTAAAGTGTCAAGCTTGTAAAATCTAACTTTCACGAGTTTCGTTAATTGATAATTCCGAATAAAAATTTCCCATTCACTCATTGTACAAACCCTAGCACGATTTTATGAATTTAGTACAAACCAAAACAATTTACTTACATAATAATTGCATTTATTTATTTTATATAAAATTATTTTTATCAAACCCTTTTGACATTTCGGCACCATAATGGCACCCAGTAAGAAAAACAAACAGGTGAATATTAATAATCCCAATACCAATAACGGCGATGAAACTCTTAGCGAGCAAACACACGGTTCTAATTCGGCACGACAATTACAAAATAATGGGGTTACAAATCCAAATAGGATTGGCGATATGGACGCCCATAATGAATCTCTTACCGAAAGAATTAAAGCGATCGTTAATGCTGCGATATGCCTTAACAAAGCTGAAGATTTACATAGACGTCAAGAAGAGTTTGCGAGAGAAAAAATGGAAATTCGGCAACTTGTTTCTGCCACCGTACGCGAATCTTTAAATGCCCCTACTCCTGTAGCTGCATTTAACGATTCCGAAGAATATGATGTTGTGCGACAACAAAACTAGCAAAGCACAACAACAAGACAAAGGCAACCTGTTAACTCAGTTCCTCCCACATCGGGAAATGAGCAAATTGGTGTAACTGAACCACTCAGTGAGAACGTTCAAAACTTTGTTCATCGGTTAAACGCTCTGAATTTAGACTCTGAGACTCCGAATTTTGCCACATTTGATGGGAATTCTTCTTCTATGCCTAAACCATATCAATACCATAAGTGGGGATTGAAATTTGACAATAGTAAAATGACGGTCGATGATTTTGTTTTTAGGCTGGGTAGACTTAGAAACTGTTATAATGCTACCTGGGAAAATATTTGTCTTAATTTTCATTTTTTTGTTACGGGAGAAGTAGAGAGTTGGTACTGGAGGTATGTCAAAGCTCATCCCAATACCGATTGGCAAACTTTTAAGTCAGCTTTGATTGAGCATTTCCAAAGCTTAGAAACTGACTCCGAAATATCTCGACGAATGTTCGACAGACGTCAAGGAGCAAATGAGAACTTCGATGATTTCTATACTGACATTCAGAAGCTCAATTCTCATCTTTTCTGTCCTAAGTCTTCAAAGGAGCTTATAGAATTATTGAAGCAAAATGTAAAGCGACGTACTGGTGAACTCCTGATCACTTTTAACATAGGGTAGGGTCATCTACCGTTACACAGTTTTACCAATTTATTTTTTGTAGATTTTAATTTTGATGAAAAACTTAAAGTTGGATTTTATACAAAATTTACTGAATGTAAAAAACAATATTTTCTGTGAGATAAAATTAGTTTGAAGCCAACATCTCAAATTTTTGATAAGATATTTGAGTCGAAATTTAATTTTTATCAAGTTTTAGTAATGTTTTTTTCAGGTTTTTATTTTTTAAAAACCGTTAATTGGATTTTTTTTCTCCAAAAATTTACTTCTTTGGTATCACGTTTCAATACATAATATAAAATGTATTTATTTATTTGTTTTTAAAATATCAACGTACAATTAAAATTGTTATTAATATGTGGAAAGAGCAAGTAGCAGCAAAAGCATTCGGCTCTAATATAAAATTTAATTCAAGTCGTTCGTGAGATATTTTTTGTTAACCAAAATGTTTTTTTGAGAGTCCTTTCTGCATTATTATCTGTATAACAAAATTTATTTGAAGTCGATAACTCTACTGGTTCTTGAGCTATGGACGACGAAAAAACTTCCCGAACGGACGGACGTACGAACGTACGAACGTAAGAACGTAAGAACGTACGAACACACGCACGCACAGACATTTCTCAAAAAAAATTATTTAGACTCTAGGGACCTTGAAACGTCGAGAAATTTTCAATTCGACAAATCGGATCGATTAAAACAACTTCTTATGTAAAGTTAACTAGAATATCAACATATGTCTCCTTTGTTATCCTCCTGACGGTTAGTTTGATTAAAATCTAAAGTTAATATCGTTTAGTTCTATCGTTACAAATGTTAGTTCATGTGTAGGTTTAAAAGACTGACTTTCAACTTCAAACAGGTCGATAAGGTTTTATTACTGGCAATAAAATTCTACTTTTAAAATTACTATTACTTTTTAAAATTCGAAAAAAAACATATACTTTTTGAGGTTATCAAAATTCATGAAGTGATTTTTTACATTCCCATAGAAATCGGTCTAATTTGTCAAATTGAATTTTTTTTACATTTTTTGAAGTTGCAAGGTCCAAAGGATCTAAATCAAAAATTTTTAGAGAGAGATTCTTACGTTAGTTCGTCCGTACATTCGGAATACCGTTTTAAAATCGTCCATATCTCAAGAACCAGTAGAGATATCGACTTCAAATACATTTTTGTACAGATAATAACATCGAAAGATGCAAAAAAGAGTTTTAAAAAATTTAAGGTAGTGATTTTTTTATATTTTCAATTTAAAACAAGTCAAAATTTTGGATGACCCCAAATATCTCGCGAACCAATAACACTAGGGACTTCAATTAAAAATTATGTTATACACATATGAAATATTCTTTTTTTTGATATTTCTTTTTTATTATAAAGTTTGAACGTTGATTAGATTAGATTAGAATAAGATTTTATTAGATACAATAATTTATAAGAATTTACATAAGTTTTACAAATCTATTATGACATGGCAAAAGCCGTCTGTCAGATTGACAATATAAATGTAATTTAACAAAATAGTTACTCAAGTTACCTATAATTATTATAATTAAAATGCTTCTCTTAAAATTTGGTTTCGATATCGTAATGCGGATTTTACAAATTTGAAAAGAGCCGACCAATCATTTAAAAATGGTAGATATTTTATTAACACTCTTGTTATTTCCGAAATAACTTATCTTGCTGAGATCGTGCTCGAGCTTGGGATAATATACTCTGTAATCACATCATTTAAATGACCACAACGCGAATTGGTGCAAGCATCGATTCTTTTGAGGTAATTTTCGACCACTTTTTGGCACAAATTAGGCGGTATCTCAGCCATAACTTGACAAATGTTGGTTTTTTAGTACTCAAAAGTTTAAACTTTATCTGCATAAAAAAAAAGGCCAGCGGTTTCAAAGCGCATAATCTTGGTGTCCAGTTGATATCGCAACGACCACATATTCTCCAAGTCGTATTCTTCAATAGCAGGCAAAAAAACGTCAGTTATCATATGACTACAACGCCCCGAATTGACGGTGACAGTCGTTCCATCGTCCTTTTCGAAGAAGTAAGGTTCAATCACACCTTTCTGGATTAAAGAGCGCAACAAACAGTTACTTTTTGTGGATGTAATGGCTTCTCTTCAATTACTTGAGGATTCTCAGAACCCCAAATACTTAAATTTTGTTTATTGTATTATATCCACTATACGTGCCTGTAGCAGAATCACAATTTTTGTAGTAGGTTTTAACAATTTTCATGCGTTGTGCGATAGTTAAGCGATCTATTTTCGTAAATGTCAGACCTTGAACTGAAAAATAAAAAATTGGTTTGACAACTTAGTTTGACAGACGTCGAATATGAGCCCTATACTTTTGAAACCGTAAATAGATAACCCGTTATAAAAGAAACGCTTAAGCATTTGTGTTCAAACGGTTTTCAACCGAAAGGCAAATCGGTTTGAAAGTAAGTTTTGTTCTTGTAGCAAATCCGTGGTCTTAACAAGTTTATTATAAACATTTTTTGAAATATTTAAATTAAAAAAATATAAAAATAATGTTTAAAGCGGGTATTGTTAAAACTTGAGCAGATAGTTGAAAGCACTAAAATTAAACTATTTCTAGTAATTTGTAAAGATCCTTTGATAAAAGATCAGCAAATGACTTATAAAAATATGATGTAACAAACAAAGTTATTAAATTTGTACTTATGTTTTAAAAGTTAAAGTTTGTGTATGTTGGACTTAGTATAAATGATATATTTAATCAACACACCTATTTGTCATTTATTCTTATTTTTTAAAGCGACAAAATTTAATTGTGATTAATTACTTAAGGAAGATCCATTACATATCCTTTTTTTTTCATATCGTTGGGAAAGTTGGGAATAGGTGTGGATGTAATGATGGTATCATTATTATTTTTGACTTGTAACAATTCTTGGCATTTTATAAAGATAATAATTTAATTTTTGTTTTAAGCAAATAGTGGTCATATATAAATATATGTATGCTATTATGGGTATGTACTGAAAAAAGTTTCTCCACATGGCACCATTGGGAAAACATGCAGTCCCAATGGATAGGCGCTGACCAATTAATCCAATTATTATATTTTTGTTCGTGTTGTGTTTTAAGCTTTTCCAAGGATAGGCAAAATAAAAATTGAAATTTCATTAGAAGCATTTTGACATAACTCTCATATATTTAGTAATGGCAAAGTGAAAAATGTTTCTGGGAACACATTGTTAAAATAATTAGAAATTTAAAAATTGCTGTAAGATGCAAAATATTAATGTAATAAAATGGACAGCATAATCTCTTGGTATGAAGTTCTCTACTGTACAATCGAAAATAGGTTTAACGGGAGACAACAAGAGAGTGATTTTGAATGTTAATTCATTTGATCACGACTTCGTTTTATTCCTATTTTAGACCTTCATTGTACTCCTTGTAGTTCCCGTACTATAGTCTAGTCCTAGGAGATATTCTTCAGAAGTTGGTATCAAAACTGTGAACTGAAGAAAATTGTTCCAGTTCCTAAAAAAAAACGAATATAATTAAATACCTGGTTGTGAGCACCCTTTTTTCGAAGGTTTTCGAAGGGGGCAACAACAGAAAAACCTGAACGCTAATTTTAATACACAAGACATTCTCTAATCTAAGCACAACTCTAACATTAACATAGTAAAAGACATCAGGACTACATTGAGATAGAAAAAAAGTTTTTTTTAGTTGTAAATACAATTTCAAAATCTTGCCGACCACTAGAGGAGATCCTGAGGGCTCGTTCTTAGGGTCTTTTCTTTTGGTTTCATATACATTTTAAAATCTATATTTCATACCCAATAGACCAGGGGTCTATATCACCAAAATACTATTTGCTTTGTAACTTTGCAAAAAAAAAAGACTTCACTTTTCAATATTTTAGACTTTCTTTGAAAAATAAAAGTGTTTCACCAATTTAATTGACACCCCTCGACATTTTCAGCAAACAAATGGCAGCGAGTACAGCTATAAGACTCAACGCCTCATCTCAATGGACCAACAACAATGTTGGGCACTCCATCATTCTGAACCTCTTTGGTTCTATACCAAAGTATATAGACTACACTATTCCAAAACCCCAATTTGGTAAAAACTTCCAAGTATCCATTCCATCCAGGGATGAATGGGAAGACAAAAAACTCCTAGATGACAAAAGCATCCATTTTTACACAGATGGATCCAAGACAAATGAGGGAGTTGGTAGTGGTGTGTACTCAGAAAATCTTAATCTAAGCATCTCATTCCGCCTCCCTAATCATTGTAGCGTCTTCCAAGTGGAAATTTTAGCGATCAAAGAGGTTCTCTCCTGGCTAAGAGAAAACGTAATATCAACTTCTGATATACGCATCTTCTCTGACAGTCAGGCTGCTATAAAGTCTCTTGACGGCGTCTCAACCAAATCTCTAACGGCCCTCGATTGTCGATCGTCTCTTATGGAGATGGCGCAGCAATTTAACATTCACTTATGCTGGGTGCCGGGCCACAGAGACATCGCAGGAAATTGTAGAGCCGATGAACTCGCTAAAAATGGAACCGTCATACCTATTTCACCTGAAAGGGAGAAGATAGGTATACCGATAGCTACATGTAAACTTCTGCTAAAAGAAAAAGCTTTCGAGATAGCAAACTCTAGGTGGTACAATTTACCAACATGCGCAGCCACAAAACTAATATGGCCTTTATTGGACCTAAAGCGCTCTAAAGACTTGTTATCCCAAAGCAGACTTCATATTAGCTCCCTAATAGGTGTCCTTACGGGACACTGTCTTATAGGCAGACACGCAATACGACTTGGTGTAGCCTCAAATGACTTCTGCAGGAGCTGTATGGACGAGGAAGAAGAAGAAACAATCTCTCACCTCCTCTGCACCTGCCCTGCTCTTTCACGAAGACGCAAACTTCATCTGGGAGAATACTCTTTTGATGATCCCAGTGAACTGGCTAAAAAGGATATCAAATATCTCCTTCGCTTTATAAAAAGCTCAAAATGGTTCGACTAGTGGGAAGTAATTCTCTAGATTCATGTGGTATCACAATGGGCCTTTTCTTCTGGCCTAAGTGTGTGGTTATTGTATCCGCAGCCACATTAATCTAACCTAACCTAACCTAACCTAACCAAACCAATTTAAAATACAACTTTACAATTAATTGATATTTTAAAAAGTTGCAAAGTAAATCTTAGATTGTGTTTATTAAAATCAAATATTCATTGAAAAAATTGGTGAATTAATATCTATAATGGTACCGTCAACAAATCCAGCTACGTAAGGAAATCATCCTTGAGAAATCATTTTTGTGGCTATGTCTGAACAATTTTGTACTCATCAAATGGTGTTGGAAAGAAATTTATCAATGATAATATACGACACTCGATGATCTATTCTGTAAATAGTTGCTTTGCCTATTTCGTTTATAGATGTAACACCGTAATATTGGGCTCCATTTCCAGACCAATTAAGTGTACACAAAAGTTGTTGCAAGGGACTTTAACACATGTTCCTTTGGCTATTGAATTGTAGTTTAAATTGTAATTTTAGATTCACTATTTATTTCATTAATCGAAAACAATATTTTGTTCCACTACACTTTGTTCACTATTTTTATGCTATGAACTGTCAAGTGCAAAGTCAGACATTTTTGAAACTAAGATGAATGAATGCGTCAACCCTAAAATTCAAAATTCATGGTCTTTGGAAAATTCGTCATATAAAACAAAAAAAATAGCCTATGTCCATTGTCTTCTTAACTTTTACTTACTTCTTCATTTCCAAAACGGTTCATATATTTTCGTATTAGTTTTCGACAACTTTTCAAAACAAACTCCTATTTGCAAATACAAATTTTATTTTAATATCTAATATCTGATGTAAATCTTCAGAAGACACTCGGTAAGAATCGGTACCAAGCAATGTAGTAATTTAAGGTCTACGAATGATTTTTCTTTCTTAATTTTAAATTCACTTTAGGGGAAGTTTATAGTTGTCAAACTTTCAAATAGTTTTTAGACCAACAGCTCATGTGGCTTTGTTCTTCTTAATCTCCGAATATTGTCTTGTACATTTTAGACGATCTACGTTTCGGAGTTGGTATGCCCTTGTTGTCGATTATGTGATTTGTAACCTGCACTTCTGTAACCATTTAAATTTGAAGGTGAAGATGTAGATCACTATTTCTTATATAAGGAAGGGCATTTATTATTCCAAGAAGGACTTTGTTTTGGAATTTTTGGATGGGTTCAGTGATTGTTGTCTTTGAACAGCCCCATAGTCAAATGCCGCATAAGTCCAAACGGGTTTTAGTACTTGCTTATATAACATTAGTTTGTTGTTGGATTTAGTCTTCATTCTTCTATTATTTTGCTGAGCCTTTCAAGTATCAGTTGTTCGAAAACTGTAAGATGCTACTTCCGTTGGTGGCTTACCTTGTTTTTTTTTGGCAATTTTCTAATGATGTGATACTATTTTTGGTCAAAATATGATTGAAGCATATAAAAATCAAATTCAAAGTAATTAAAAAATAAAAGAATAAATTAAAATAGATATTCTGCAAAATTCTATAAATATGTCAGCCTCTCTCTTCATCTCCTTTCAGTTCGTACATTGGTTTATAGGAAAAAGATTTTTATCGTTTTATTCAGTTATTCAGATAGTATACGATCTTATTCAGAAAACAAACATAAATTGAAAGCAATTTCCCTATCTCATTTTTGTTAAATTGTTTTAAGGCCCTTCAATTGTAGGTGCGGTGGCATCAACTATATAAATGGAAAAACAGTCTAAAATAAGAAAAAATAATCCAGTGTTTTGCTATGATTTAGTCATTCATATTTCTATATACAATCTTATTCAAATGTACGTTTACATAAATATATTTACATTACATAGATATCTACTACTTTATGTACATTTCCACATACATATACATATGTATGTTGTAATATTCAGCATAGTGACCTCCTGTTAATTTATCTGAACAGCTCTGCTTCTCCACCATCATCATAAAGACTCGAGTACGAGTATATGAACCCTCACGCTCATACTACTTTTTTGTTTGTAACATCCTACAAACTTTGTGAGAGGACCCTGTTGTTCGTTTGTTCTATGTTATATGACTTTATTAACCCAATTCCATGTGAAAGACAAAAACACCACCATCGCAAGCCTTGCTGCCTTGGCTGCCTTCAGCTTGCTGCCTTCGAGGAACTTATACGAACAAAAGGAGTGCAGTAGCACTCCTCTAAGAACGTGGTGGCTCATTGGAAACATATGTATGAATGTGTGGGTTAACGTTTTGAAGCTCCTCCAAAGTGGCACCACACCACATCTACCGCGGGTTTCTCTTCCCTTCTATACAAAAGGACTATACGAAGTTCGTGTTCATTGTGATATCTTAATAGTTGTACCATACACAAAAAGAAAAAAAAACTTCCTTCAATGTTAAACAAGAAAAAGGACACGCAAAACTAGAAGGGCCCCATGAACAACGAGCCTTCTATCTTAACTCATAAATGCACTCATAAAGGGATGTTATACGCGCAAATGAATGAAACATTTTATATTCCATCTAAGACCTTATCGTCTAATTAAATCAAATTAAATTCAAAAAAATAAATTTTAAGTTCAATTTAGGAATGCGAATTTTTGAATTAAACAACCATTAAGTCAAGGATTAGGTTAGGTTAGGTGTTTGTCCGTGATGGAGTAGGACATACTTAGACCAGTTTAGTGGCCCATTCTTCTAAACTCAATGAAACCAGTTTGAGTCCCATACGAAACGTGAAAGATTAATTATGTTCATATGATTGAGATCATTAAGATAGTTATAGAAGAATTCTCCTAGAAGTCTTGCGTTTTTGAGATACAGCAGGTCATGTACGTACAGAGGAGGTGAAGAACTATTTCCTCCTCTTCCTCATCCATACAGCTTTTGAAAAAGTCATTTGAGAATACGCCTAGCCGCGTGGTGTGCTTTCCTTTTAGACAGTGCCCGGTTATGCCACTGATTATCGAGTTTATTTGCGATCTGCTTAGAGACAACAAGAACCTTGAGCGCTTTAAATCTAGTGAAGGCCAGATGTTTTTCGTGACCTGACACGCGGTAATGTTATTCCACATAGTGTTTGGCATCTTTATAGCAATAGTCTTTAGCAATAGTTTACATGTAGCTATTGGTTTGCCAGCATTAGCCAAACGTTGTAAAATGAATTGTACTGTACCATTTGTGGCAATTTTGTCTGCCTTACAATTTCCTGAAATGTCTCTATGGACCGGCCGGCACCCAACAAAGGTGAATATTACACTGTGGTGCCATCTCAATTAGAGATGATCGACAGTTATAGACTGTTGTAGAGTTTGTAGAGACAGAGACAAATACGGATATCAGATATCACGTTTTCCTTAAGCCAGGGCAAGACTTCTTTTATCGCCAAAAGATCCGCCTGGAACACGCTATAATGATTGGAAAGGCTAAATGAGAGACTTAATTCTCAGTCGTTTTGAGTACACACCTCTACTAACCCCTTTATTTGTTTTTTATCCATCAGTGTAAAAGTGAATTGACACGTCTTTCAGGGTGTTTGCCCTATCCTCAAAGAAAGATCTGGAAGGTATAGAAATCTGGAAGTTTGTGTCGAATTGAAGTTGGGGGATGGTGTAGTCTGTATATGTGCTTTGAAATTGATTCTAAATACTTAAGAATTACGGAGTGGCGAATATTGTTGTTAACCTACTGCGATGAAGCTTTGGGTCGAATAGCAGAGCTTGCAGCTATTTGTTTGCTAAGTTTATTAAGATGTCTTAGGTAGAGTAGGGTATCCAGTAGGGGTAGTGCGAAGCGATTCACTTATTTATAGGCAAGCTGAACGTTGGACTACCATACTGCCACACCGTACATTAAAATCGTTCTTATAACCGAGATGTGTATTACCAATGCGTAATTCGGATTTGTAAGCCCTATTTATTACCAATAGCTTTTTTGCAAAAAAAGAGAGCTACGGTAGCTTTTTTATCGCTTAACATCCTTAACATGACTCGCACACTGCAGGAATGGTTGAGAGTTGTCCTAGTTCTCTTCGAAACGTGGCACTACCTAATTTTGTTTTCCATTTTTTAGTCCTTAAGAAGCCTAAGATCCGCGAATCATTTCTGAAATCCTAGTTAAAAAAACACTAAATTTTCTAAAATGGGTTAAGTTACTTCACAATTTTAAGGCAACACCATTTTGAAACGTCGACGTTGAATAAAATTATATTTTCTAGGTAACATTGATATTTTGTTCCGAAAACTTAAGAGTAGAGTCACTAAGCCAGTATTCATTTTTACCAAATTTTTGTACAAGTTTCAAGTTTCAAAAACTTATTTGCCTAAAATTAGCTCAAAGGAAAATTAAAATAACAACACTGCACATTAATTCCAGTGCAAAAAAGGACTAAAGTAATGTGTAACGTCCTGCTGCACAAGAAGCTCCATGCTAACACCAACTACCTCCACCTCCACCCCCTGCCCCCTAACATATGAATTAGTGTGAGTGTTGGAAAAAAGAAAAACTACCTACATACATGAATTTCCATTTATGGGCTTGTCTAAAGCGAAGTGCAGGCACTTTAATAATGCTGAAGTGAAATTCTCGAAGATTTCAGGAAGGACGAGAGTACGTATAATACCAACCGAGAGATCATTGTCTTGAAAGAGGACACATAAGACATAAAATACCCACACACACATACTCTACTCATACTCACCCTTATATGGTACACATAACACACACACACACCTTTCCAGCCAGGAAGAAAATACAAGTGTTTTTGTTGTTGCTGTTGTTGTTGTTCTTGTTATTCTGTTAGAAAGTATTTGTTTTATTTTCTATTGTTTTCTGCCCCAATTTTGTGTTTATAAGTGCAAAGCGCATTGCAATTAAGAAGAAGAAAAGCAGAGCAAAAATAAAAGAAGGAGAATAAATTAGTGGGTGTAATAAAGAGTGCAACAAAAATAAAATAAAAGAAAAAAGAAAAGAAAATAAAATAAAAAAATTGAATCCTTATAAAACTGAATGTGAATGTGTCTGTGTGTGGAGAAAAATCCTTTGGCGAGTGTTAAAGTGAACGAAGAAGTAGTGGTCGTCTATTTCGATTGCACCAAGTGGGGGTGCTGAAACTGGGATGAATGCCAGACATCTAGAGTCATCTTTATCCCAATTGGATACAAATTGTCGTGATTTGCCGAACGGTTTCGAAGAAAACCTGCAACTACAGGTGAGTTAATATAATTTATTTATGTTATCTTTCTTGAACTTATGCTCTTTCTAATATCAACTACACAACAATATTCAATTATACAAATTTTTATCTATAGCATTAAAGCACGTGCCACATCCAAAAGCTCATTGTAGTTCGTATACCTATATCTTCATTTTGCTTACAAGAAAAGAAAAAATAGAATCATATGAGTATGTTTTTGTTCCTATATAAGGCTTGCAAATCCTTTTATCTAGGATAAACAATACATAAATGGAAATCGGATTAAATTCAATTAAAATGAAGGAAATCAAAATAGAAAAATAGGTTGATCGGAATAAAGTTATTTTCATGGTTATAAAAGGTTTTTTTTTTTTAAACATGAGATTTTCAAAAAGAAATAAAACTTATATAATGTTATGAAATGGCCTAGAAATGAGCTTAATTAGAAAGATAAGAGTTTGTTTTTAAAATGATTTTCGGTAAAAGGCCGCCACCGAGAGGCCTAAATTTAGACCATAACAATTGGATCTATATTTCAGCTATAACGCACCAAATATTCTCTTCCAATCAATCGTCAATCGAACTGTATGTGTTTAGACAATCGACTTTACATGACCTCACAAACAAAATAGTCCATCAGTGTTACGCCACAAGTCCATGACGCGAGATAATTAATGTAAGCTTTTCCGACACAGAACTTTTAAGTCAAGAGTTAGAAGTTTACAGAAATGATCGTCATGTTGGTAATTCAAAGGATTGAGGTGGAGGTTCTGATAGCTGTACAAAATACACATTTCTCTTCGTCTGTATATAGGGGAAAGTAAGGCATATCGGGTCCCCGGGGTATAATGGGCCCCCCTCGTATTTAATGGTTGAATAAAGCGGCAACTCCGAATTTGCCTCTGTCTTTTTCAA
Organism: Eupeodes luniger; assembly: GCA_951509635.1. Taxonomy (NCBI): domain Eukaryota; kingdom Metazoa; phylum Arthropoda; class Insecta; order Diptera; family Syrphidae; genus Eupeodes; species Eupeodes luniger. The sequence goes on along the minus strand of OX608075.1, from coordinate 48,790,135 downwards.
ATTATCCGTGGCAATACGGGGGAATCCCCTTTTTAAATAAAAGTGACATCTGTGGCTCGTAGTAAATAAAAAAAACTTTTTTACTCACTTGATGTTTTTATGAAGTGAATTAAAGTGCGTTTTTTTATTCGAGCAGTGAATTTTAAATTTTAATTTTTTTCATTTCACAGCAAAGTAAGTTTATTTATTCGATATAAATCTAGTTATTTTATTTAATTAAGTTAATTGAAACAAAAATCTACAAAATTTTATTAAAAAATAAGACGTGGGGCATAATGGGCGAGGCATAATGGGCATGGGTGCCCATTATGCCCCATTTATTTTGTTATTTTCTATTTCGAGTCTATATAAATGGTTTCAAAAAAACTGGAATATGGCCTTTTCATCCAGATGTTTTCGAGGATCATGACTTTCTACCGTGCGAAACAACAAACATGCCAATTGAAGAGAATTTACCGAATTTAGATGGAACAGCTTTAGTTGATCTTAGTTCACAAGCTCAAGTTGAAAATTTATCCATTGCCAGCGATCCGTTGAAATAGAATAGAATAGAATAGAATAGAAAAATAGAGTTTTACAAAAGCGAAGAAGATGAAGAATGCCTCTACTGTGGGCATTTATATTCCGAATCAACGGAAGGATGGGTGTCTTGCAGAGCCTGCGGAAAGTGGGCCCATTGCTCTTGTGCCGGCGAGGAGGATGGAGATGATGAATCTAGCCACATTTGCACACGTTGTACTAAACATAAACCCAATGAGCAACATTCCTTACCTATGGCCATTATGCCCCAGGCAGGGGGCAAAATGGGCAAACCAAGCAATTTTTTAAATTTCATACAAATTGAAGAATTTTAAAGTTTATTTCTTTCATATCTGTTTCATAAATGTATTTAATGTTCCTTTAATGAATTAAATTGTTTTGAACATGATGAAGATGTGTTTTGTGTTTTTATTATAAAAAAACCTTAAGGGGCCCGTTATGCCCCGCTTTCCCTATATTCATTCTAAACGTTTATATTCCTCCAAAAACTCTCCTTGGAATTAGATTTTGTTATCAATTCGTCTTTAGCTACACTTGGTATACGAAAGAATTGTGTTTTCTGTGAAACAAAAGAAATAAAGCATGGAAAACTTACCTCAAAACTCTGTCTCAAATCAAATTCTCTTTTTATGTTAAACTTTTTAATGAATTTAAGTCTCTTTCCAATTTTGTATACGCTAGTTATATGTGATACCTATGATATGGGCACCTCTTTAAAAGAGAATTTTAAAAAATGTGGAAAACTTGTAAACTTAAAGAAAAAATCAGATGGCTTTCCAGTTAACTTCACTTACAAGAACCTTTTATTAGATAAAACTGTTGATATCTGTAACGCTTTCACAACCAATTTCCGTGAGTCGTTTGTTAATTGCCCTGATGTAGTTGATAAAGTATATTTTCATAATATTCACTCCTTTTCGCAAACTTGCTGCAGTCATATCCCTGTGCTACAGACTACGGTCCTTGATCTTATAGCCGTGTTGAATGATGACTGCTCAGCCGGTCCCGATGGTATTTCTCCGATAGTATTTAAAAAGTGTAGTAATGCTTTAGTTAAACCAATTACGTTCATCTTCAAAATTTCCTAAAAAACTGACAAATTTCTCAGTATATGGAAGAAGTCATTTCTAACACCAATTTTCAAGAAAAGTAACAAGACAGATATAATAAACTACAGAAAATTTCTTCTATTCCCACAATTATTTTGATCAAGTTGTTTTTGAAATTGTAGCATTTTTAGTAAGAATCTCATTTGCGAATAGCAAAATGGGTTTGTGGAAAAAAGATTAACAGTTACAAATCTCCTCACATTCTCAAACATATGTTCAAACGCTTTAGAACAAGGTTATGAAGTTGACTGTTTATACCCTGAGTTTTCTAAGGCTTTTGACCAACTTAGCCACGAAATTATTTTATTTAAACTTACCATTTTTCTTAGCTTGGATCAAATCATACCATGAAACTATAGACCCTATGTGGTAAAATTTAGAAATTGCCATTCAAAACCTTTTGTTGCTCAATCCGGTGTTCCGCAGGGTAGCCATCTTGGCCCTTTTCTGTTCATCCTGTCTATTAACGATGTATCGTCATGTCTACGCTCAAGTGAAGTTTTCATCTTTGCTGACGACATGAAGATTTTTAAAATAATAAAATCCACCCATGATCGTATACTTTTACAATCCGACATTGATAGTTTCACATTTTAGTGTGAGAAAAATAGCCTTGCCCCCAACCCTTTGAAATGCCAGACGATATTTTTTACTAAAAAACGAGTTGGTAGTGCATTTAACTGTCGAGTCTTAACTTTTAAAGATTTAGGTCTTCATTTCTCTTCCAACTTAGAATTTTATTTTATTATCAATAAGGCAAGTTCTATGCTTGGTTTTATAAAATGTTGGGCAAAGGAGTTCAATGATCCCTGTGGTACTCTTTCTTTGTACAATTACCATGTTCGTCCTCATCTTGATTATGCTTCGCAAGTATGGGCTCCCTATTACGGATCTCATCACCTACGTCATTTGATTTTATACACATTGAGACGACCGCCAACACCCGTATGTTCAAGGAACGCAAGATCGGCCGAGAACATCGACGCGTACCGTGAAAGTGTACAGCAGAACCCGAGGCAGTCTATTCCTCGCCGCGCCTTTCGCAGACTTCAACTTGGCGAATTGGGCCTACACCCGTACAAAGTCCAACTGACCCAGGAGCTCAAAGTTCATGACCATAGACAACGCCGCCGTTTGTTCGCTGACTGATCTTCGAATCGCTTGGAAGAGGACACCAATTTTGGCCGAAAAATTATCTTTAGTGACGAGGTGCATTTTTGGATGAATGGCTGTGTTAACAAGCAAAATTGCCGTATATGGGACGACACCAACCCACACGAGGTTCACCACATGATAATGCATCCTCTAAAAGCTACCATTTGGTGTGGATTTTGGGCCGGCGGCGCGCGGTGTAATTGGTCCGTACTTTTTTGAAAACGACGTTAGTGAGGAGGTCATCGTCAACAGCGAGCGCTACATAGCGATGATAATTAATTTCTTATGGCCCAAATTAAACGATATGGACCAAGACGACATGTGGTTCCAGCAGGACAGCCGGCGCTACGGGCCACACAGCAAACGCCACGATTGACATTTTGCATGAACGATTTAAGGGTAAGGTTATCTCTCGCAGGGGTGATGTGAATTGGCCACGAAGGTCATGCGATTTGACCCCGCTAGACTTTTTCCTTTGGGGTTTCTTGAAGTCGTAGGTCTATGCAAATAAACCACAATCGACCGATGCCCTAAAGGTGAACATAACACAGGCATTCGCTCAAATTCAGCCGGATCTATGCGGAAGAGTCATTGAAAATTGGACCACTCGGATCCGTGCCACCGTAAGAAGCCGAGGCGGGCATTTGAATGATGTCATATTCCACACTTAATGGCATACATGCGCCTTTCAATTAAAAAAATAATTTTGTTAATTCCTCACACACAGCTTGTTTTATTCCATTTCAACATCTACTTGCCCTTATTAAAAAACCCATTATAAAAATTATAAATATCGTGTCCAAAAAATCTTAAAATCATACATACGATGAACAAAGTTAAAAACTATTTCAAACAATTCAGTTTTAAATACTTCTTGACAAGATTTGAAATCAGAATGAAAATTATTTCAGAAATATTGGTAAAATTAATAACAATATAATAATATGTATATAAACAAAATTGAGGAAAAATGCTTTTACATCATACATATCTTATAATTTTGTTCCAAACGTATTGGCAGAAACATTCGATTTAATAATTCCGAAACTTGACGCCAAGTCGGGAAACATCTTTTCCTGGTAGCAGATTAAGGTTATTATTTTCATATGTTACTAAACTTTTATTTAAGTGAACCTTGCAACCAATTTTGTTAAAATTTTTACTTAGAAATATGTACTTTTAAAATATCATTTTTAATTGATACACGTTGATTCAAATCTTAGAATTTGTAAGCACAGAAACGTTAAAATTTATTTACATCATTTAAGGCATATTTCATATATTTTTTTCTAAAAACTTATTGAGCAACTATAATAATTGAAAAATGGTCTATAATAAACTATAATTTAACATCGTCAAATGGAAGAATTTTGCACCAATAAATGTTTATAAATCTATTAATACACAACACTCACATAGTATTGTCCTCTTTTAATCAATTAATTAAGCTCAAAATTACCAAAAACATACGTTTTTGCATAATTAGTTTACCATCAGCATCACTCTTTTAGTTCACATAAAATAAGTACAACTTAAAAATAGAGGTATTAATGTCGCAGTGAACTTTATGATAATTATGCTTGTAAAACTAGTTATTCTTTTATTTTTGTTAATCAAAAAATTCAAAATAGTAAAAAATAAACAATAATATATTCAAAATTAATTATTTTAATTCAAGTTTTGTTTCACACTATACACAGATGTGTGATCGACATGGCGATTGGTTAGGTATATGTGTACGACGACCTACACCTTATGAAGTTTAAAGAGCCAAACATTTATAGATGGCGAATAGTTTGGATGTTACTTTTAAATTTGTTTTCTTTTATTTTTTGTACATATTTTAACAATTTTTGTATAAGATTATTTACAACATGAGATACGGATGCTGCTAGTTAACGTTGTTTTGTTTTTCTCTGTTTTTGTATATAACTTTGAGCCAAATAGGTTATATTTTATTGTGCTTTAATTTGTGACATCATTTCTTTTAATTCCAAAATTTATTGAGAAATTACAATTTGATTAAATTGTTTATTAGGAATGTAAATATGTATAAGTATGTACGTATTATTAATTGTTTTCTATAATGAGGTCTTCATTTTTTTGGACTCTAGTTTTTAGATAAATTTGATGTTTTAATAGTTAGATATATTTAAATTTTTAGGAATAAGTAAATTTAACTTTGTTATCCCTGATTAGAATATTTTGTTTGAAATAATTATTTTTAATATGTAAACATTTTGGTAAGTCTAATTGCAATGGAGGCAAGTCGATAAAATAAACTAAATTCCACTTGTCAGGCGACAAATTCCTGCTTTGGTTGATACAAATCAGGAAGCGAATGAGAAACTTGAAACGGCTTGCACTTTAATTCAAGCGTTTTGCTGGTGTTCCCCCAAAATATAGCAGTTCTTGCCGTTAAGCTAAATGTTACGACTTGCAGACCCTAAGCTGAAGGGAAAGTTCTTATTTTGCAAACTGTTGCCAATGTCACATATGAAGGAGACACAAACAAATTTTTGGAAGAAATTTGTTACAACCGCTTTTTCAGTTCTGTAAATAAAGAACAAAATTTAATAAATAGATTATTTTAATGTGTAAGGGTTAGGGTAATTCATTTCGTCGTATCAAGTTGGTAGCGTTGGCATTTGACACCTGTCAAGCTTAGCTGTCATTTGAAGTGTTATATTTTATGTAATTATTATGATGAATGTTTGCAATTTACAAGAATGGATGGTTTTACAACGCGTTAAGATTATCAAAACTTAAATTACAAAATGTATGATTCAAATGTCACAAATGTTAACGAATTACGCAATGATTATGGTTGTCATAATCGACCAACTATTCCAGCAATTTGTGGAATTGTGAATTGTGAATAGTAAGGGAATTACTACAATAAGTGCGTTTTTTTCGTATTTCATATACATATAGTACAGTGAAAATTTGCCAAAAAAACGATCCGCAGTAGTCCGGTTTTTATATTTGAAAGTTGATACAATTGAACATTTGCCAGAATAATTTAGCAAAAAATTCCAAAAAAAATAGCGAAATTCAGACCAGGGATGAAATCGTGTAAGCTGATTTTTGATAGTTGACTTCAAATTCAAGAAAATACGTCTGTGTAATGTGATAGTCGATTTCAAAGTTTTAACCAAACAATTTGACATAAAATAAAAACTTCAAGAAGGGGGTTTGTTCGTAGACTACTACATTAACATGTGGTGTTGAAGCGAGATTGAAAAGCTTGCCTAAATTCTTTATATACCTGAATCGAGTTGAAATGAGCTTGATTCGCCTCGATTCCGGTCGGGGATAGGAGTCGAGTCAAAATTTGTGAAGAAAAACCTGTGTGGAGGAGTTGGTTTTACAGATAATGCGTTATGGTCTGTTTATTTGCATGTTTGTGTACAAAAAAGATAGTTTTGTTTTAATCAAATTAAAAAAAAAATTGCATATGGAGTAGGTAGCATATTCTTATATGGTGCTGAGCTATTCAGTTTTTCATCGTTTAACACGAATCAAACTATCTCACTTGCACTTCATAAGAAACATCGAAACACCATTTGCATTTCAGAAAGTGCTGTCAAACTTAATAATTTTTAAATCTTCTTGTGCGGTGGAAACACCAAAAAGATTTATCTAATCTAAACTGAGATAAACCTTTGGTGGAAACATAGCAAAACTTAATTATCTTTTCTATTGTTTTCTCTTGCAAAATAAGCACAGTTAGTCCATTTTCACTAACAAAACTAAATAATATCAACAATAATAGATTGACTTTTTCCCCAATGGAAAACACACTTGATACCAAATGCACAGCTACTCAACGAACACAGCCATCGAGATACAAATGCAATATCAATCGTACCAATATTTGAGAACGAAATCACATAAGATCCATTCGAGACTCGTATAAATGTCAAAAACCCATCCATAGTAAGATTCTACTCTAACTTTTATCGGTGTTATTCATACTATAGATATTGTTTTTGTTATTCGTGTGAAATCCTAGTATACTATGGATAGATTTTCCAAAAAAACACTGGTAATGTCGTAAGGGCTGTCAATCGTCGTTCGTACTGAATTTTCAGTCAAAAATTTGGCTGTTGCAAGAGCAAGTTTTGTCGATTTTATCGATTTCCCAATGTTCATAGGAATTGAACGTGTCATATTTATTTGTATTTGAAGGCAATTATTGACACACCAAACCACAAAATATGACCAATTATAACTTAAATAAATGAATCAAGTGGCACGAGAGTTTATCAAAAACTAGGAAATAGTGACTAACAACTCTCAACCATTCCTGTGTTCTATTATTATATGTCAGGGAAGAAGGGGACCTACATTTTAATGACGAACCCGAACGGATAATTTGAGAAAGCACTTTTCATGGCAAGAATTACTCTTGGAGGATTTTTTAATTCCTGGAAAAAGACAGTGTCCGTGCAAAAACTTTAGGCAGCTCAAGCAGGGGTTGAACCCAAGACCCCTGGCATGACTGTCCTACGCACTAACCATCTCGCCATAGAAAGCGAAAAAGAAATCAGAGTTAGTTAAATCAGGTAAAGCCTGATATTCCTGACTGAAATAGTTCGCCTAAAATGTTGCCTGTAAAATAAATATACCTGAACTATTTTAAAACTATTTAGTAAAGTTACATTCACCTGAAACTTAACAAACATTTGGTTAGGTTGGTAAGAAACCCAATGAATCCTAGAGTATTATATTTATTAATACGTTAAGTGATAACGTTATTTTTACGCTATAGGAAAAAATTTAATTAAAAGTTTGCAGATTTGAGATTGTTATTTGTAGATGAGTATAGACAATTTGTTGAATTTATTGATTAATTTATTAAGAGGACTCTTAGCGCAATAGTTTGATCTGCTAATATTAGTTCTAAGGGGTAAATTCCTTCATAAGCTTGCCTGACTCAGATGGAAATACAATCGACAAAGAATACACCTAAAATACATACTCGTAGCTATAAAGCAGAATTGCAAATACTCTCTGTGACCTGAAGGAAATGGGAGATTTGTGAAGGGAAACTTTTGAGTGTATGGAGATAATAAAAGTCTAAGGCCAGTTTGAAAAACGGAGACAAAATCTTTAAAATCTACGTTGAATACTTCCTATTTTATCAATATGAATGGAAAAACATGGCGCACGTGTATTCAAGAATTAGCCTGACAAGAGAAACATACCGAATTTTAATAACATGTAGATCACTCTCGGGAAAATCTTTTGACGAAACTAAGTGTTTTGTTAGCTTTTTTTATAGTATAACTAAAAAAAAAAGATCAGTACATGTTAATTTTAAGTCTATATAGTACAACACCAAGGACAGAAAAATTCTCCAATCAAACGTGGCGAATTCAACATTATAGTCATAATTTATTATATAACGCTTGCGTGTAAAACACAATGTCTTACATATGTCAATATTTAAAACCAAACAATTTTGACTGCACCATTCCCAAAATTGATATAAAGACCTTCTTGTAACTTTTTTAAAATCTTTGACTGAGTTAATAATTTGAACAATTTTAACTTCATCTGCAAAAGATTAGGGATACAAAATTATTTAAGAGAGAACACAAATCATTTATAAATTAAAGAAAACAGCAATGGAACAAGGTGAGGTTCACCAAAATTGACTTAAAATTAAAAATGATGGGTTACTCTATCTTAAAGATATGACGAAATCCACATAACAAAACAGTAGTTAAGTTCAATTTTACTTAATTTCTTAAGAAGAATTAATTGACATAATTTGTCAAATGCCTTGCTTAAGTCTGTAAAGATGCGATCGATTTAAGAGTGTTTTCCGAATGCATTCAACAAAAAGTAGATAATTGTAATTAATTAGTAGCTGTAGATTTTTTTTTAAAACCTATGTTGATGTTCACATTATATCAGAAGAAAAATATGTCACAGACAAGGGATTCAAACAATTTAGGAAAACCAGAAAATTTCGCTATAGGACGATAGTTTGTAATTAAATTTTAAGAACCTTTTTTATAGACTGGCGTTAAGTATGAATATTTCCAAAGATCTGGGAACTTTGAACCTTTTAGAGACTCGTTGAAAGAATAGGAACCATAAGACACACATTTTTAACAAAATTGGTGGTATTCAATTCGGACCAGGACTGAAATATTTATTTAGCCTTACAATATTTTCACCTATAGAAGCTTCTGAAATCCAAAAATTAATTGATGAAATATGACTGCATTCTTGTATGTTACATAAAATATAAGAAGAGGTGTTTGTAGAAGAAAACAATCTATAAAGGCAGTCTTAAAATAATCTGCGAACATGTTCGAAATCGACTCTGGTAGATGGCTCAAAAAATTTTGAAGGGTCATACCATAGCTGGATAGATGTCAAATTTACGTTTACTATTAACTTATCTCCAACACATATGGGAGTTAGAAATGAAAAGAGAGTACAAAAAGTTTGAATAAGTCACAAAGCCGTTGTTGAAGATGGTTTGTTGATCATTTGAAGTTGTTGGGACTGAAAGAGTTGGGGTAGCCATCTGATTTTCTTTTGTTACTTGACAAACTGATAAAAGGGCTTTTAGTTCATAAATTTAGTTTTATAAAAACAGTAAAAAAAATATATGTCTAGTTAATTAGAATAATTGGTTGAGGAGCCATAGTTATAAAAAATGTCCCACAGCACGTCAAGGAACAGGAATTATTATCATTATTATGAGGAAGAAATCACGTAGTGAACACCATCGATACAACTCTTGATATTTTTTTTTAAGAATTCAATCTTCGTTTCATAATTTAATTTTAATTTCAAACCAATGGTTTTGAGTTTTTCTTTGTTTTGGCTTCAACCGAAAGGACCAGTACTAAACAAGCAAAAAGTAGAAATTCTACTATATAAAAATAAGTCGGGTTTTCCTTCCTGATGCTATAACTCCAGAACGCACGAACTGATTTCCACGATTTTGCATTCATTAGAAAGGTCTCGGGCTCAGTGAGGTTTAAAAATAAAATAAATTGGGTGGCGCAACAGTCCTTTTGAGAACTAGGGCCTAGTGACTTACAACTCTCAACCATTCCTGTGTGCGAGTACTGTTGTCAGGGATGGAGGGGACCTACAGTTTTAAGCCGAATCCGAACGGCAAATTTGAGAAAGCACTTTTCATGACAAGAATCACTCTTGGAGAATTTGTCAGTTCCTCGCAAGAGGCAGTACCCGTGAAAAAAACTTTAGATGGCATAGGCAGGGATCGAACCCAAGACCTCTGGCATGACAGTCCAACGCACTAACCATCATGCCACGGGTACTACCTCAGTGAGGTTTATAGCAGACAAAATTCAGGAAAAATTTCAACAGAAAAGCGGTGAACTCCGTTTAGCTTCCCATAGAAAGCTATTGTAAAAGTTCCGATTTGTGGAATTGAATTTTTTTAATTTTTTTGACGTTTAAGAACCTTTTTTAGTCAACCATATCTCTAGAAACGTCAGAGATATAGACTTCAAATAACGTATGAAATCTAGAATGAAGGAATGATTCTGATTGAGGATCAATGCTTGACTATTGCAAACAAGCTACTGATTAAAGTAGGAATTATTGCGCCAAATCTATCGATGCACGATGCATTGAACCAAGAATTAAATCGAGAGCTGCCATACAATGTTGGTACATCGCAGGAATTCGTTCGAAATAATGTGCCGTTGCTGAATGAACAGCAAAAACAAGTATACGAAATATTAATGCAAGCGGTGGACAATAATACTGGTGGTCTATTCTTCCTGGTCGCACCTGGAGGAACAGGGAAAACATTTGTCATTTCATTGATTTTAGCCACTATTCGATCGAGATGTGACATAGCTTAGGCGTTATCATCATCTGGAATGGCGGCAACTCTTCTAGATGGCGGTCGTAGGTACTGCACATTCTGCGCTTGCCACTCAATTTAAACACAATTTATACTCCAACATGCAATATTTCCCGATCCAGTGCAATGGGAAAATTGTTGATGCAATCCAAGCTCATTGTTTGGGATGAGTGCACAATGGCACATAAGAAATCACTTGAAGCACTTAACTTCACACTGAAGGATCAGGCAGATTTCAGGCAGACGTTGCCAGTAATTCCCCGTGGAACACCTGCAGATGAATTGAATGCTTGCCTGAAGGCATCACTTTTGTGGAATAACGTAAAAACATTATCGCTAATATGAGAGTTCAACTTCAAAATGATCAAAGTGCTGCACAATTTTCCAAACAATTGTTAGCTGTTGGAAATGGATAAGTGCCAGTTGATGCGACAACTGGATTAATTACTCTTACCAACGACTTTTGCCGATTTGTAGACTCTCAATTCACTCTTATTGAAAATGTTTTCCCAAACATTAGAGAGAATTATCAGAATTATGCTTGGTTAATTCAACGAGCAATTCTCGCCGCAAAGAATAATGATGTACACGCACTGAATTTTACCATTCAATCAAAAATCGCTAGCGATTTGGTGACATACAAATCCGTTGATTCCATAACAAATCCCGATGATGTTGTAAATTATCCAACGGAGTTTTTGAATTCTTTGGAGTTACCTGGATTTCCACCACATAACTTGCAACTCAAAGTTGGTTCAGTTATTATGATATTGCGTTATTTGAATCCACCGCGACTTTGCAACGGTACTTGCGATGAAAAGACTTATGCCGAATTTGATTGAGGCAAACATTATTAACGGAAAGTAGGCAGGTGAAAATGTATGTATTCCTCGAATACCAATGATTCCGACTGATCTTCCGTTTGACTTCAAACGTTTGCAATTTCCGGTTCGCCTTGCGTTCGCAATGACAATTAACAAATCGCAAAGCCAATCGCTTAGTGTTTGCGGGATAAATTTAGAAAATCATTATTTTTCACATGGGCAGCTATACGTTGCGTGTTGACGAGTTGGGAAACCATCCGCTTTGTTTGTGTTAAAGTCAGACCAAAAAACAAAAAAACCTGATTTACCAAAGAGCACTTCAATGAAACGTAAATTTGCGGACAAGTATAACGCTTTGATTCAGTATTTACTTTGGATTCACTTTCATTTTTACTTGCGACATATAGGAACTATATGGCAAGTTTTGCATTCGTGCAAAATTTCGAACTCGAGATTTTAATCAAACATGATATTACGATGGTAGAGAAGTCGAAAAAAGTGGGTCCCGCGATTCCGTCCGGTCTGTTTTGTCTGTCTGTCCACGCTCCTACAGCCTAAACCATTGGGTCGATTGAGTTCAAACTTCGAAGTTAAGGTTTTGAGCAGATTCGCGTTAGGCGTTTTTTTCATTTTTTTTTAAGATCAAAACTAACAGTGGCCCCCATACAATTTTTTTGGTCAAAAAACGAAAATTTGAATTTTCTCAAAAACAAACCGATAGATTTTTTTTAAATTTTTTCTAAAATTTTATTTTTTAACGTGGCTTCTTTAAATAAGAAAAACATATTTTTGTATTGCTCAGGAAAGGTACCACTCATAGAAACGTTTTTTTGTTTTTTAATTTTCTCAGCAACTTATGAACCGATTTCAATAAGTTTTTTTCTGAATAAGCTCTTGTATTGTCTTAAGAATATTTGATTATCAAAAGTGCAATTTTTTTTGTTTGGATTTTTAAAAAAATATTGAATTCTTTTTTTTTTAAATTCTATATCTCAAAAACGGGTCAACATTTTTTTACGAAATTTAAATGTAGAGCGTATATTTACTATCACTAAACAACTGCATACCAAAAATATTTTTAGAACAAAATTGAAAAATTTTATATATAAAAAATTAATTTAAAAAAAAACCGATCTAACGATTTTCAAAAAAAAATTTTGAAAAATGAAGGATTTTTTGATTTATAAAATGGCATTTAAATTTTTAAAGACAAACTTATTTTTCAGGTAAAATTTTGAATCTTAAATTTTTTTTTAAATTATTTTAATTATTTTATTTTATTTTTAATTATTTTAATTTTTTATTAATAATTTTAAATATTTTGGACTAGTTGAATACCCAAACAATTATTGTTTTCGTTAGGTATGCTTACAAGTATTTTTCATTTTCGGGATGAGTTGTCCTAGGATGAGTTGTGTCTTGGGATGAATCACAAGTTTTTTGACAAATCAAATGGCATTTATATCTTTGAAGACGAACTTATTTTACAGGTATATTTTTAAATCTTTTATAGGTACATTTTTAAACAGACTCTTTGCACACAGGAGCAAGTTCGTGCGACCCAGTCGTGCATTTTATTTACTTAGAGAAGTTCAACTAAATGACACTTCATTTTTGGAATCGAAATGAATTCATTACTGTTGTGAAATGGAATAAAATTTTTCCTTTTCAAATATAAAACAAAAAAAATAATTCTTCATCTTTTAATCCGCAAACGAAATGTTACAAAAAACGAAGCCATCTGGTGGCGAAACGGAGTTCGCCGGGTTTGCTAGTAATTATATATTAACAATAATTGTAAATTTTTTTGTATTATTATTATTGTTTTGTTTTTAAAAATAAAAAACACATCAAAGCAAGTAGAATTTAAAAAAAAAGAACAAAATTAAATTATTTTAATAACATTTTTTCCATATTTAATATACATTATGCATTAAATATAGCTTACTATATTAATTCCAATCGAATACTCTTAATTTGGAAAAAGAAAATTTTAAAATTTTTAGTTATGAAACCTAAATTATCATATATTTTATTAGATATAACTGCATTTGTAAATTAAGTGTCACTAAGAGACACTAAGAAATAACCTCCACCTTTGTATGTTATTACATGAAATAAAATTAAATACTATAAAACTTTCCTATGAAATAATGTATTTGAATATTTTTTTGACGGAAATATGTATCTAAATACGCTCTTATAGATTTATGTACATATATCTATGGTTTTCTAATATTACAGTTAAATTTATTCAGTTCTATGATTAAGGGGTATTTAACCTGGGCCGCAAGCAAACCAATCTTATTGGTTTGAGCTACAAAGCTACATATACAAAAATGTTAAGTAAATTTTAAGATTCATTAAGTATTGGCTCTTGTGGTAGATATACATTATACAAAAGGTATCATCGAGTTGAGCTATGTTGTGTTCTATTATAATGACACAGTGTAGTAATTATAAATCTTTTGTATTTTTTTATTGATATTTACCGATACATAGTTATTGATTCATTGTCATGAAAATTTTATTGATTATTCGAGGTATTTTAGTTTTAATTAAAATAGGTTTCTCTCTCTAAATATCTATGGTAGGTATAATAAATAATAAAGCTGTTTTATTATGTACCTTCCAAATTTTTGAAGAAAATTAGTTTTTAATTTTGATTTCATGAGAAAGAAAAAGAGGTTTGCATGTTAAAGTGTGTATAAGATAATGTTTAAAAAGGTCTCTATGTAATGTGGGTAATCTGATTATAGTTGAATAATAATTCGTAAATGATTTCGTTATAGCGTCATCACACTGACTCATAAAATATTTCTTCTTTTTTAGAGTTTTATGGTTAAGAAACTACACGGAAAGAATTCTTAGATCAGATCAAGAAAAATAAGCTACAAATCACGAAAAATGAATCCAGTTTTGGACCTTGGCTTCGAATTAAGTAAATTGCTACTTTTTGTTTGCAATTTCATAAAATGAGCAAAATGAAGATATTGACACTCAAAAATCATATTTCACTACATTTGAGTAGCAATAATTCGACCGAGGAAATCAAATATTTCAAACAGCGAATTGCAATTTGATATCAATTCGTATCAATTTAATGTTTGTTTTTATCGTGAATTTCAGCAGGAGTTTGTAGATTGAAATTGTTTTCTTGTAGATTATGATTCGTTTTTTTAAATACCTACACACACAAGTGGCAAATTTCAACCCTTGTTTTCTTAGACTGCGACAATATACATTAGTTTGCAAATGACAACTAATGTTTTGCTACTTCTTTTTTTTAAATTGCAACTTTTGAGTTGTAATTTGAAATAGGTTATTCTGCAGTTTGCAAATGACAGTCACAGTTTTGATACTTAGTTATCTTTAAATTGCAACTTTTGAGTCGTAATTTGAAACAGTTTCTGCAGCAATTTGTAGCTTTTAAAGATTAATTTACTTTCCATTATCAAGCAATCATGTAGAGATTCAAGAACAATTTTTTGCAAAATCAACAATCTTCACTAGTGATTTACAACATAAACTTATTCTAATAAATATGATTTAAAATCATGAAAAATATAAACCAGTATAAGTGTTCATATATGCGTTTCGCGCCGATGATGCAATGGTTGGGCTCATCAGAAGATGACCATTACACCTTGTCTTGACGCATACTTTCCCGAATAAATCGAGACTCCATATAATCCAAGCTGCATAGAGCAACTGCGAATTATACAAGTCTTCAAAGAAGACAAACTGTAGCCACTTTCATTTCCCTGCTATGGGACTTTTTAAGAAGAAATATTCGACTGTTAACAGTCGAACAGTGATTATATTTTATTGATTTGAGAATTGAGAATGCTTAAATCATCGCATACATTTCGCAAAACAAGATTAATGAGTAGTAAAATTAAATTATTCCCCTAAATCAGTAGATTGCGACTCAAAAGTTGCAATTTACTTTTATTTCAACAAGCTCGAATTATAACTTTTGATAATAATTACCGAATTATAAAATTTTGTGTTTTACGAAAATTTGAATGCTGAATTACAACTTTCTCATTCATTTTATAATAAAATCGTCTTGATTTACTAAAAAAAGGGTTTTCGTAAATTGCAACCTAAAATTTAGCAATTAGTGATTTTTCAATTCTCTCCGTGTATAAAACTACAATCTATAAACACTTATCCAAATCTCAACGTATACGTAAATATAACGAAAATATTCGTTCAACCAATTAAAATTTTATTCATATTTTCAGCCAGTGAAAACTTGAATTGGTTCAACGAAATGACGTAGCGTTTCATCAAATAACGCGACTTATATATTATAAGCGAAATTTGTACGTTACAGAAAATTTCAATGGTTTTCGAGCTTAGGCCATGACTTTTACAAGCTAACAAAACTTTTTGTTCCATTTATGAAAGTAGGATACATTCATAAGTTAATGAAAAACTGCCTTGTGTTCATGAATATTCTTGAATGAAATGTACATTTGTTTGCTTACTCATTTTGTTCTATGATTTCTAAATATTTTTGTTGAATATACGTAAATAAAATTCAAAAAGAGGCTGGGATGCGACCCACACCGATAACTTTCCATCCCGTCTGTTAATTTGTCTTGCTTAAAAGGTTTGTAGTTTTTCGTGTTTTGTTAAAAAAGTTGTCAGTTGAATTATTCTAAAAGATTTAAAAATTAAAAACAATATTCTGCTATTGATGAAATAGTTTGATTTCCAAATCTATTTTCGTAAACGAGATTTTTAGTCGAAAAACAATTTTTACCAATTTAAGTAGCATTATATATAAATAAATACAAATGAATGAATGAAACTTAATTTAAAGTCAATATCTTCTATTGTTCATGAGATATCGAGAACCGAACATCAATGTTTACCAAATTTGCATAATATTTTTTGAAGATTTTATTTTTTTATGAAAAAACTGACTGTTGGATTTTTATACAAAATTTACTGAATGTTGAAAACAATATTTTCTGTGAGATAAAATAAGTTTGAAGCCAATATTTTGAATTCTTGAAAAGATATTTGAGTCGAAAGTAAATTTGTACTAAGTTTTAGTATTGTTTTTTTTAGGTTTCTATTTTTTGTTAAACAACTGTCAATTCGATCTTACTCAAAATGTTACTGAATGTTAAAAACAATATTTTTTAAAAGACAAGATTAGTTTTAAGCCATAATCTCAAAGTTTTGAAAAGATATTTGAGTCGAAAATCAATTTTTAATAACTTTTAGTAATGATTTTTTTAGGTTTCCATTTTTTATAAAAAAACAACTGTCAATTCGACTTTTATCAAAATTTTACCAGATGTCAAAAACGTTATTCTTCGTTGCACAAAATTATTTTGGAGATAAAATTATTTTTTGTTCGTAAAATATTCGAGGTGACAATATTTTTGTTTAGTTGATTTATAAAAAAACAGTTACTTGGAATTTTTTCCAAAAATATTTTTGTTATGTATCGCGTTACAATATATAATATAAAATTTGATTCAAATCTCTAGTGTTATTGGTTCGTGAGATAGTTAGGGTTAACCAAAATTTTCACCTGTTTTTAAAATTGATATGGTAAAAATACCACCCACTCAATTTGTTTGAGAGTCCTTTCTGCATTATTATCTGAATAACAAAATTTATTTGAAGTCGATATCTCTACTGGTTCTTGAGCTATGGACTACGAAAAAACGTCGCTAACGTACGGACGTACAGACGTCTCTCTAAAAATCTTTTATTTCGACTCTAGGGACCTTGAAACGTCGAGAAATGTCAAAATTTTTGATTCGACAAATTGGACCGATTACAATAACTTCCTATGGGAAGTTAATAAATTGATAACAGCAAAAGGGAGAAATGCACTTTTCTATTATTTGTACATCAGTGAATGAAAAGTTAAAGTTAAGTTACATTGATTTTTATTTAACATTTCAATGCATTACCTTTTCTCTCTAGTTACATAGACTATGTGGGACATAGTTCACCCGCAAAAGTTCCCCACGCAGTCTTACAATAATTATAGATATATGCTCCACGCTATTTTTTTCGAAAATAATTTCGAAGTTTCAAACGATATTTTATGTCTACAGCCTCAATAAGTTTGTAGAGTAAGCCTTTCCAATCATTGAGATTCACCAAATCCAGATTCAACTGAATCACACACCAGATAGCCAACTCCAACCATTCGGCATACCAACCGCTTTTCCCGATTAATAACTTAAAGAGCCACTTTCCTTGGAAGTCTTTTATTAGACATGTGCAAAACCTTAATTATATAATCAACGTTTAGCTTGAGTGTACGTATAAAAAGTGAGGACATTCCTGTTTCCACCATCACGACACGAAGGTATTAGAAAGAATACGAAATATTCTTTCGACATAGAACGTCAACAGCTCTTTCACAGTCTTATAATACTTGTAGCTCCATACTTGGGATGCGTAAAACATGATAGATTCGGAAACTTCTTCAAAAACAAGGAACTTACTGCTATGCTCAATGTTTTTTTTTTTTTGGCGAAAAAGTTTAATTTGTCCACAACTTTCTTCTTCAAGTGACTTTCCATGCTTAAATTCTTGGTAAAATAGACTTCAAGTTATCTATATTCCTGTACTTCTTCTATACTCTCCTCGTTGAAAGTCCACCCCTCATTTGCATCACCATTTTTAAAAATCATGACTTTTGACTTATTTAGATTCACTTTGAGACTCCAAGCAATACTCTTCGTATATAGTTGGTTAATCATCAGTTGCAACGATTCTGGTAACAGAGCACATTCCACTTTGCTTTGAGCGCCTTGATTGTTGTTCCCTCATATTCCATATTTTTAAACAAACAGTCGGAAAAATCCTGAATGTAAAGTGCGAACAAAAGAGGGCTTAACGCAAACCCATGATGTACCACTGATCCGTTGCGAAATCATTCGGACAATTCCTCACCATTCCATACTGACGGGCTAGTATCACTATAAAGGTTTTGTAGCTAGTTTTTGACGATACAAGCGTTAAGTCTACGTTGGAGAATTGCAGCAAATATTTTATAAAAAGCATTCCGAAAACTTATCCCACGATCTTAGTGCATCCATTTTTGAATATTGAGAAAATGTAAGATTAATTAAACTGCTGCGGAATACTTCCGGGATCTAAAACCTGGTTAAACAAGACATTAAGGTTGTTACCCACTCCATGGTCCCGTATTTTAAAAACTCCCCGGGGATTCCATCAGATCCAGCTGCCTGTCCATCTTTTAATCTTTTTAAAACATCTTTAATCTGTGCACTGGTTATACCTACAGGCACCCAATAATTTATTTCCGAAGAAATGGTGATACTAGCAGAAGGACGATTCAATAGTTCCTTGAAATGGACTAATAAGATTCCTGGCGTTAGATCTTGGTTTATTATAAACTTTTTTCCGTTCATGGTTTCAACCAAATTCCAAATACCTATAGTTTGCATTTCTTGCTTGCAAAAGTCGGCTAGATCATTTTTCAAACTATTTATGCTTTTGATCTTGGGCCTTGCTATAGATATCCATCCTATAGGTGCGGAAAGTTTTTAACAACGCAACAGAATTGTAAAATATCTTGCATTTTTGCAGTCCTCATCAAACCTAGGAGCAAAGAGATGCTGTTTCCTTCTATCCAGATATCTGCAGGTAGGGTAGGAAGATCTTATGCTTATACTATTATTATATTTCATTTGTATTTAGCTTAAACTACGGTCGGTAATCGATACCAAACATAAACCATAAAATTAACAAGCCAACATTTTTGAACTGAAATAACAATGTTAAATCCTCCTCATATTGGAACCATTTTCTTTTCTTTTTTTTCAAATTCAACTCTTCTTAAGAGAAATAAAAAAAAAAAAAACCTAAATAAAATCTGAAGGCGTATTTTATAGACAACCAATTGCTGTACCTCGTATAAAGATACTTAACTGAATAAATATTTTTTGTACAATCTATCTCTTAGATAAAAAACACTAAAAGAAAGGTTTAAGAAAATAGTCCCAAAACCAAGACATACCATAAAATATATAACCGGATTGAATGAATGAAATTAACAAGAAAAAGATTGCCTTTACTTCAACCTATAGAGCTTTTAGATGGGTACCTAGTACCTTATACCTACCTATAAGTCTTTTTAGACAATATCAACCATCATTGTTGTGTATATCGTCTTAGTCCGTCCGTCCCTCCGTCCGCCGCGTCGTATCGTCGGTTGGTTGACTTCACCTATCTGTGATGTAGTGGACCATGTATGACAAATATACAACTTGGACAAGTGACAAACGTTAGAACCCAGTAGGAATTTTCAAAAAATTCATCGGTGAATCACCAACTTTTTCCTTAGTGAATGGAAGCTACACCCCATGAAAACATGGTGAAAACATCAATGAAATTAACATGGGGATTGGATTGGCGTTCACCAAGTTGTGAATTTCATGGTGACTGTTCAGTGAGGAAATCACCAAGCAAGTGCATTTGGTGTATTCCAAAGTGAATTGTAGTTGGTGAAAAATACCGTGAATTCACACCGGGGAAATCACTGGGTTAGTGGAGTAGCTGATATACTTGGGTACTTTACATTGGTGAAAAATGTGATGAATATTCACCAGTGGTTTCCTTAGGGAAGCCAATGTAACTCATTCACTAGTGCAAATTCACCTGGTGAAAAATGTCGTGAATGTTCATAAAGGAAGTCAATCATGTTTTTATCACCTAATTATTTTTTTACTCATACCTAAATCTTTGGATACAAATATTTAAAAAAAAACAGTCATGTAAATTTTTATCATTTTATTAATCGTCCAAATCAGGGATTGTTTCAATAGGGAAATTTGTAGATATTTCTTTTGAATTGATAACATCGGCTTTTAGGAAGTGTTTGATGTGGGCTGCCAATTCGAAAATCCCATCTTTTAGCTGCTCCATGGTGACACACAAACGTTTAATGTCCGCTCTCATTTCGTCTATTTTATCTTGTTGATTCTATACAAAATGTAAAGCAGAATTATAGAAATTTAATTTTGTAATTTAATAAAATAATAGTTATAATTACCGTTTTCTTAAAAATCCGCCTTGGCTGCTTAGTGGGTGAAAATTCAATGGAGTACATTGCTGACTGTTTAGATCCGGAAGCCTTTAGAAAAATAGCAATAAAAAAGGACTAGATAATTGTTAAAAGGGATTTGTAATTTAAATGAAATTACCTGAATATTTTCCTTGTTCATTTTTGATTCTTTGGTGATTTATAAAAATTAACGCTTTTTTACACTTTAATAATTTATTTTCTAAACTCTTTTTTAATAACTATTATTTTTAATATCGGCTTTACGCACTTGACACTGTGAACAATGGAATTCAACTGAAAAAATAAACAATAGAAGAAAAGGATTTTATTTAATTAAAACAAGGGCGCGTAGCTAGCCGCGCGTCGTGCCTAACCTTATTACTGGAAAACCCAAACGCATTTTTTATCTTTTCTGTTTCTTGAAAAAACAACAATGCTTTCAAAAAAAATCACTTACCCCGAACACTGTGCATTGTTGTTGGAAATAACTTTGTTTCTAAGCAAACCAGGCTGAGGATCGCGAATCGAAATTTGTATGATATGTAAGAAACCCGAACATTGCAATCCTTCAACCATCCGTCGCCATCACCGTCGGGCGTTGTTGTTGGAAATAACTTTGTTTCTCGAAGCAAACCAGGCTGACGAACGGGAACGGCAATTTTTTATTATATGTAAAAAACAAGGGCATTGAAATTCTGAAACTGAAGCCAATCTCCTCGGTCCTCAGTGGCAGGTAGAGAGAAGAAAGGCAAATATAAACAAACACAAAACCCATCTCATGCTTCATATCGTGAATAAAATATTTTACAAAGAAAAAGATAGGGTGGATTGTATAATCATAGGAAAAACGCAATGCCTTTCAGTAAGGATTTCATTGCATGCTATTCCTCAATGATTCGAGTAGCTGATTTCCTTGGCGATTTCACACAAAATTTTCATTGGTGAGCAAATTTCCTACTGGGAAATGTTCGAACGCTCACATAAACGAAAGAAAGAAGATAATTGAATAGATAATGTAAATTACCCAAATTCCTATAAAGGAAGAGTAGAATTAAACTTAAAAAATTACTATGACCTGCATTTTTGTTTGAATAAATTACCAATTACCAAAAAACAAGAGAAAATGTTTTTGTTCATTTAAAGTTTTTGATTTTTGTTTTCTTGTTTACTGCGAGGGAAGACTTTAATTTATCAACATACAATAAATGTGAAGCATCTTTAATAAATACTCGAAAGCGGCTTAGGAGAGAATTGCAATTAGATTCAAAAATACAACATATTATATTTGTTTTAATTTTACACCAATGTACAAATCAAATAAGTATTTATTTCTAATTAAAAAAAAATAAAGTTTGATGATAGGTATGGGCTTTCTCTTACTACCCAACGGTGTCTTAAAAAGTTCTTTGCCACTATTCCTTTTCTAGAGGAACAAACTTAGCCAATTTTCTTTAGAATCAACAAAGTCAGGAATATATCATATTTGCCATATTTACTAAGCTAAAGGATATGCATCTCAATAAATTTCGATTATATTGCAATATAGCGATTCCCGAAATGCAGTTTTACATAAATAATAATACATATTTGTAAAGTGGGTAGATGACACGCCCCTTGGGTGGAAAAAATTAAGTAAGACGGCTGATTATTGAACCTATTTAGTATTATTTTAGTAAGTTTTTATTTCTTAGACAAAAAACAATCAATTGGAATTGTAAACAATAATATTTTGTAAATTATGTTTGCAGGAACCAATAATACGCATTAGGCGTAACGGCGCACGTCCCAACTTTTGCATTATGTTAAATCCAAAAATGACAATTTTGCGTATTAACGTATACCAATTCAACCAAAATTGAGCTTCATCGCTTAACAAATTTTGTCTTGTGAAAACGTGCGATGCGTTTGATGCAATGGTGGATCCAGGGGGAGGGTCGTAGGGGTCATGACCCCTCCCTGGGAGATTATTTTGTTTAAATTTTCGTAGGAACTCCCTTGAATTCAAAACTTATCGTATTGCGTTAATAGATATAACCCCCCTTATATTTTCAGTTATTTATTTTCTTATAAATGAAAATAAAATTTGTATTTTACTACCTTTAACTTGATTGCTAAAAATACTAACTTTTAACTGAGGACTGGACCAAGAATTGGAAATCCATTCCAATTCGAATCTCTCAGCACCTTTTGACCAATAAAGTTTAGTTGCATAAGTAAAGATTTCATCTAAGGATTTGTTAGTAATTTAATGAAATTCACCAAAAAGCGATTTGTTGTCAAAAACAACTGCAATCTTTGCTTTCACACAATTTAGAATTGTAAAAATCTTTTAAAATGCTTTTAATTATTTTCATCATCTTCTCTGAAAGAAAGAGCAAATATTAAGGTTCTGAAGAAGCAACCTTGAATAAAAGATCGCCAATCTGATAATAAATTGCCTTTAAATTCCTGAAACTCGTCTTCAATTCCTTCTTATTTTATTATCACGCACATAAATAGTGCAAGGCTTTCTAAAAGAGTTTTGTTCTTTCAAAATTGGTTTTCTATATAATACAAAAACTTTTAAGATCTTAAAAAATAAATGAAATCTACTTTTTGAATTGAATTTGCTTTGGATGCTCAAGAACTGAGATTTAAACACGAATTTCAAGAATATAAACGTCCAAAACACAGCAAAAGTGACACTTTTGTTTAACTAATGGCTAATTGAAAAACAATTTATGTTTCATACCTATTAACTTAATATAAGAGCTTTGAACCTCTCGAGAACTGAATTGAAAAGAGATTCTGCAACTACTTTTATGTACCTATTTCTTAAATTCAAGAACCAAAAATTTTTAGCTCTACAATTTGTAAGTTTTGTTGACTCCTTTAAGATCAAAATATTTTCAAAAGGTTCACTCAAAATATTTAAGTTTTTCTTCTAGCATCAGTTCCAACCTGACTGATATGATAACAATAGTAACAATAGACTTATGAAAATTGATTCAGAAAAAAAAGACGTCAAAAAAGCCAGAAATATGTTCATAACAGATTCATTTCACTTTCCTACGAAAGAAGACTCCGAAATTTCTCATTGTCTGTGTTTTTGCATCTATATTTTTGTAGCATTCTTCGCATTTATAAGAGTGCCGACAAGAACAGAGTATATTATTTTTGGAAAAAAAACTACGTTTCAACACAATTTCTAACATTTCTGCTCAAAATGTATTATAGCTCTTAAATACGGCATACTTAGAATCCTATTGGAATCTTGGAATGCTATATGTAGGGAGTGGCCCAAATTAAATAGTTAGACCATATCTTGCTGGACAACAGTGTTCTTATATAATCTAATAACTAAAGTTGTATCTTGAAATATGTAAATGTAAGGTAAAGATTTACATTATGTTATTTAAATATTGTCAGCCTCCTTTAGAACATTTTTAAGCAGTGCTCAAAAACTCATCTTTATGTTATGTGTGATTGAAAGTCTGGATCGGCAAAATCTTCCGTAAATTGGATGGGCACAGCATTAATTGTTGTGCGCGATGGCGAATGGACTCATTCGTATCTTCTTCGATACTCTGCTTCACAGCAGCAATAGACACAGAAACGAATTTCAAAAAAGTAAGGGGTTGGTTTTTTTTTTACAAAAAGAAAAAGTTTGAAAAAAGTGAACATTTTGATTGACCTCAAATATCTTAAAAACCAATACGGCTAGCGACTTCAAATAAAATTTGTATTAGATAATTGTGACGATTACTAGTAAGCAATTCTAAATTCTAACTTAAATTTTAAACCTTTGCAAACTAGTAAATTGCTAATTGGCAAATTAATAAAAGTTAAAGTATCCATTCCGTGATTTCAGCTTTTTTAAGGTAAATTGTTAAGAAATAGTAAGATGTTAAAATCTTTTAAAATTAGGTAAATTATCTTTTAAGCTTAGTTAAATGCTAAAAATGGATTTAAGATTTAACTAAATCGTTTAAACTTTTGAGCTATTTTTTTTAACTTTTGACACATAGAAACATGATACTTTTCTTAACAAAAATAAAAACCTACAAAAATACACTGAAAACTGGTAAAAATTGATCCTTGGCTCAAATATCTCAGGAATAAATAAATTTTCTGCTTCCACAATGATTCAATTTAATTACATGGCCTTAATCAAATAAAATTAACATTTTTTTTTATAAAAAATAAAAACTTTCCTTGATTTTTTGTTTCAAAATTATTTGTTTCAAAATGTTTTGATTATTATTATTTGTTTCAAAATGTTTTGATTCTGCACAAAATATTTTTGTTGATATAATTTTAGGGAAAAAATCGAAACGAAAAACTGCAAAAAATATCTAAGAACTGGTAAAAATTGATTTTCGCCACAAGTATCTTGAGAACGAAAAATAGACAATTGGCTTTAAACTTTCCGTATCTTATACAAAGTTTTATTATATTGGTTTGTATAATTTTTAGACAGTATTTTCCAATAAAAATATTTTAATTTAACTTCTCGAAAACATCACTTGAATATTTCTATCGGCTGCCAATAGGAAGTTATCAGTGTAGTTTGCATCCCATCAGCTTCTTTTGGTTATAAATTTGAACAATTTCCAAACGTTGGTTTATGTCAAATGTGGCAAACGAATCTGATCATTTGACAACCATGAACAAAAAATTGTCTAAAAAAGACACCCTTTGTTAGGTCGTTTATGCCAGAGTGTTAAATACAATTCAAATGAAGGCGCATCGCTTAATGTTAGGGGTCGAATATATTGTCCACTAGCTTTTAAATTGATAGTATTCAAAAAAGTTATGTTATTTTATTATCTGCAAAAGAAAGTTTATTTGAAGTCGGTGCCTCTGCTGGTTCTTAAGATATGGATATGGAGATTTCATAAAGACCTTGAAACGTGCGTAGATTAATTCCAACATTTTCAATTCGATGCATTGGACCTATTACTTAAACTTCCAATGGGCAGTTAATAAAATTACTCGATTAGTATCAGAATTTATAATTTAAAATTTATTTAATCATCTCATTTTGAGTCACAATGCTTAAATTGCAGTTAAAAGAGAATTTTAAGCAAATATATGTTATTAACACCCACATACATACAACAATAATTTACCAATCTTCAGGGAAATAATTAATAGATGTGGCGGTACGAATAAAACATCATCAATAGTTCTTATTCTTTGATTATTATTTTCTCAGAAAACTATCCAATTCCTTAAATTCTCAGTGATGGCTTGAATGTTCTTTCACATATTGTTAATCGAATAAGCTACATGGAATTTCTTCCGGAAACCATTAACTTGACGCGCATCTCAGCGCATATACGTACATACGTGAATGTATCTTCCACCAGGAATTTCAATCCGAGGAATTGCTGAAAAACTTCAAATTTAATGATCATTTTTGTACCTACGTCCGTCGGTCGGTCGTGTCGGTCGGTTGATTTACCATATATTTCCTTCCATCCATTGCTAATGGACTGGGTACAAGGTATAAGGTGCAGAAGAAGAAGAATAAAGAACTTGTCTCTTTTTTTTCCTTTGTTTTACAAAATAAACAATTTTCCAAGAGCAACCGATGACTGTTCGTTGTATTTAAATTGTGAACTTGTCCTCCCCCAACCCCCTATTAAAATCGAGTACGAACAAAGCGATTTTGCTTAAAAATTACTTCACCACAAATATCAAAAAGTACTTTGGGTATACAGCATCCGTTTGAGCCTTTTATTCCAAGGTGCGGGAGAACTAAAACGAGGACCGGGACGCAAAACAAAAGTGAACCATGTGTTTTGTTGCCTGCCTGGACGGAAGATGTTGTGAAGTTAGCGACTTTTGGTATTAATATACTTCGGGTTCGCGTTTAATGGTATTTTGAAGCTTGACTTTCAGTATGGGAACAGTAATTCGCATCCCGCAAGCTACTCTATACTTCACTCATTCCACTCCACTCCCGCCTTGTCGTTAGGGCGAATGTAGCAGAACGCCATGAGAACTTGAAATGTTTCACAGACGAAATTCCTAGAATCAGCGATTTAATTTCGAGCTTTTGTACCGCCCGCATTTATAACACACTATAACACCATATCTACAACATGCATGACTGTATACATATAATAATAATTCCACAAAGCCGAACAATGCATTTATTTTTATTAAATTGTATCGTCGCCTTGGCCACCGCAAATGTGGCTATTACCACCATATAAAATCGGATGGTTATAGCTTTTTTAATTTTGAGAGAGAACTGACAGAAACATGATTTGCAGATGAACCTATCGATGGTTTGATATTCTTTTAATTATTCACTTTGATGTTTGAGTTTTTACCGATGGATATCGGCACATCAATCCAAGGTCAGGTTTTCTGTGAATAATTTATTCGGAGTGATGATTGAGGGTTTGCACATATTTAGGGGTTAAGTAATTAATTTAAATTCTAATTATAGTTGACATGCTTTTAAACAGTTGACACTAGTTCATTTATTTTTAAACTTCAAAGTTTAAGCAAGGTCGGATCCAGGCTTTTAATCAGAAGGGGTCACACATGTAACATAAAGACGAGGTTTTGGGCACCGTTTAAATTTTTTTTTTTAAAGTTCTGTAAGGCTGACAAAATTTAAACAACACAATGTGCATCTTAACGTTACATTTACATATTTCATCTGAAAGTGACAATTTTACAAGTAGTGTCCCAACAATTTAATTTAGACGACTCTTTACATATGAAAGCATTCCAAGATTTCAACAGTTTTCGAAATATGTCCTATTTAATAGCTAAAATATACAATAGTTTAGGCGGTTTTGGGTGCATTTCATGTAGCCATTTTTCAAAAATATTTAATTCTGTTCTTGTTGCCATTTCTATAAATGCGAAGACCGCTTGAAAAATTAAGATGTAAAATGCCAGCAAATGAGAAAGTTTTCCAGAAAAATTTGATCTTTTTTCCCAGGAAATACAGAAAATAGAATTTTGTGAATTTTTTGCTGTCGCATTTTCTTCTGATACAATTTCTGGGAGCCTATTATTGCTATAATTTTTTGTCTGCTTAGATAGATTGGAACTGATGCTAGAAAAAAAACTGTAAAAAATATTGTTTTCCATGAACGTTTTGATCAATAAGGATTCATAAAAACTTAAAAAATGGAGAGAGATTAATGTTTTTTTCTAGAATTTAAAGAAATAAGTGCATTTAGGTACAGCATTTGTCAAAAAATTATAAAAAAAAAAACAAACTAAGGTAAATAGATAAGTTGGGAAGAAACTTTAGTGTGGGACTCACAAATTACACGTAGCAGAATCTTTTTTCACTTAAATTCTCGAGAGATTCAAAGCTTTTATATTAAATTAATAGTAATGAAAAGTTCATTATGTTTTTTTTTAATTATCCATTAGTTTGCGAAAGTACCACTTTGTGCTTTTTTTGGGACATTTATATTCTTGATTTTCATGTTTAAATCCAATTCTAGAGCATACAAATCAAATTCACCTCAATTTATTAAGGCCTTAAACGTTTTTGGCTCAAATTGTTAAACAACCTTTTGTTAAGGGTTTAGCAATTTACTAGTTAGCAGTTTCCTATACATTTAGCATTTTACTAAAGGAGCCCAAAATTTTGAAACTTTGTTTTCGTCTTACTAACTAGCAAATTGCTAATTGCCTTTTATTAAAAAACGACCATCCAAACATGTCTAAAAAGTGACAGTTCGTGAAAATAAACAAAGCAAATACGCTTTAACGGACATATTAATTGGAATTCCCAACTCAGATATTACAGATGTCAAAAGGGTTAAGCAAATTGCTAAAAGTCAAAGCAGCCATTTCTTGATTTTGCCTTTAACAAATTGTTAAGATTATAAAATCGTTTAAAATTCGGTAAATCATCCTTAAGATTTAATTGCTTAAAATGGCTTTAACATTTAATAAATTGTTTAAAATTGTGCGTCTTTGTATTTAAATGATAATCAATTTTTAAAGAAAAAATAATTCAAGAAAGCCTACACTGTTTATGTGCGTCAAAAAAATAAGATGGAATTGAAGATGAGTTTCAGGAATTTAAAAGAAAGTTAATATCAAATTAGTGATATCCTATTCAAGGGTTCTTCTTAAGAATCTGTATATTTGATCTTTCTCTCAGAAAAGATCTAAGGAAAATTATTTAAAGGATTTCTACAGTTTTTCCAGAACTTAAATTTTGTGAAAACCTGTAAGATTATTGCAAAGATTTTATTTGTTTTTGACAGACAAACCACTTTTTTGGTGAATATCGTTAAATAACTAACAAATCTGTAGATTAATTCTTTGCTTAAAAACTAACTTATATGAGCTTTAAGGCGTATATGACCTCGATGAATCCTCCTGAATGTCGGATTCATATTGTGTTCTTGGTCTAGCCGTCAGTTGTAAGTAGCACTTTTCGGAAGAAAGTGGAAAGCACAAAAATACAAATTTTGTTTTTTATTTAATAGACCTGTCCAATTATTGATTTCAGTGATGAAGGCTATTGGTTGTAATATAACCCTAAGATTCAAGTAAGTCTTACTGAAGAACTGTATTTCAATTCTGCGTTCGCTATTGAAAATAAAATCAGATCTTCTTAAACGTGGGTTCTTAACGAAATTTTAAAATACTTACTTAACACTCTTCTCTATATCATACTATTGTTTCACACATCTGAAAAGCCTGGTTGTAGTTCAGGGAATGGCTGAAGCAATCATGTCTATCTGACAATTCACCAAGAATTTTAAATTATGAATTGGTTGGTTGGCAACCCTAATTGTAACATATTTTTTTTTACAATTTTCAGCTTCCTGACTTCTAATTTTCGGAGAGCTTTTCTTCAACTTAATTCTTCAAACTATAAAGGCTTAAGGTTATTTGGTCATGTACAGGTACAGTGCCAAATAGTTGTTTAGAAGTACTTTAGATTTTATTGGGAAAAAGTCCAATACTTTAACAAAATGCCAGTGACCAACGCCACACGCCACCTTATCTCACTTTGGCCATTTAAAAAGATTACCGAAATTCATCTACACATAAATTCGCACATACAACTTCTCACATCTGTACGAAAAAATTAATAAGTTCATATTATGGAAAAATATTTCAAAATCAAAAGCTTTTTTGATCACTCGGTTACACGTTACAGTTCCTTTAATATCTCACATCTCATGTTAGAAGCAAGAATACACAAGATGGTTGTGAGGTCTTTAACCTTATTTACATTTTGAAAAACTTAACACATCGCAGTTGATGATTAATGGCAAAACGTAACGACTAAATTTTGTTTGCAGTTTTGTGTTTTTCGAATGGACAATCAAACATAATAAAAAGTTATGGCGTTTTTTTCAATATCTTTACGATCTTTGGGTTGGGTACTTCTTTTGTTTTGGATTTGGATTTTAAAAACGCTTAAGATCTTGTGAGGTCAATAGATGATCACGGATTAAAATTATAACACTCTTTATCTACACGTGGTTTGTTAAGTTATTAATACAAAAGTCTATCGGAATTGTTAAAATCGTTTCCATGCAGCAATCATATTTATTTTTCATTTTTAAGTTTTTCACGACACTAAATAAAGTTTCTGTGTTTTTGTAATTCGTATTATATTTTAATTGGTTAAATAATTATTTAAAAAATATCCATTTATTGAAAACTGGTTCCCTGAAAGTTATTTAATTACTAATTACTGAATACATTAAATATGAATATCTTAACAAATTATTTTTATTTTATTATTTAACCATACTATTAAAGACATTTAAAATAAAATAATAATATAATAAATGGCTATTAAAATTAAAACGTTCATGTTGGATAAACACTTTTTATTTAATTATAACATTGCTCTGTTGAAAGTTTATATACAAATAAAAGAATATCAAAATTTTATTTGTGTCATATGTTATCATTATCAAGTATGGAAAGAGCGAAAGGACGACATTTTATTCAGTCCATCATGTTTTTTTAATGTTCTTATTTTGTTTACAGTGACAGTTAAATAATAAATCAAGCTGGTACAAATGTACATCCTTTTTATTGCTTGAGCTATGGCACTTTTGATAACAGCCGAGTATTGTACTTCAATTTGGCTTATTTATTTATTATTTTGAATAGCCCATTGTTTGGGCAGCGGACACTTTTAAAGTTGTTTTTTTGGAATTTGCAAAAAAAGGAACTATAGTCGCTTTAACGACGCATTGAAATCTTTCAATGAAAAAATGGGAGGGGTGTATATGAATTTTTATATTATTTATTTATTATATACAAAAATAAAATTTGTATTTTAGTGCTTTTCACTTTGTGGCTTAAAGTTCTACTTTTTACTGAGGACTGGTTCAAGAAAACACAATATGAATCGGAAATCCAGTTCTATTAAAATCGCATCAAACACATCTATCAACTTTTAACTAATGAATGATCCAGGGGGGTCATATGAGCCACAAAGCTCATTCTGTGCTGATCAAATATTCAGATTCTTAAGAAGAACTGTATACCATCTCTTGTTAATTTGATATCATGTATGCAAAAACAGCATTTTTAGTTTCTTAACACAAACTGAATTTGCATTTAAATTCCTGAAACTTGTCTTGAATTACATCTTTTTTTTTAACGCACATAAGAATGAAACCATCTGTTAAATACAAAAACTTTTAAGATCTTTATAAATTGAAGATATCTACTTAATGCGATGATTTTGCTTTGGATGCTCTTAAATTAAGATTGAAATATGAATTTTAAGAATGTAAATGTCCCAAAAATAGCAAAAGTTACCCTTTCATTATTATTTTTATTTTTTTATACATTATTGAGATACATATTCTAAATTCATGAACCAAACATTTTTCTCTCCACAATTTTTAAGTTTTGGTGACTTCTTTTTGATCAAAAAGGTTCAAGCAAAACAGGAATTTCTTAGAATTTGTCTTCTAACATCAGCTTTAATCTTCGAGTAAGCAGACTGAAAATGATAGAAATAATAGACTTCCGGAAATTGCGCCAGAAGAAAATACGGCAGAAAGAAGCCAGACAATTTTGTATTTAATTTTATTTTCCTAGGAAAAAAGATCACATTTTTTAAAAAACGTCTAAAATATTGTATGTTAGCTCTTAAATAGGGCATATATTTTGAAAAATGTTGGAGTCTTTGAATGCTTTCATATGCAGGGTGTCGTCCAAATTAGTTAGTACCATCCATGATGGACAAAACTATTCTCAATAAATCTTATAACTAAACATTTTACTATAGGCCCTTGAAATAATATATACATATAAAGTTAAGATGCATACACATTATTCTGTTGTTATGTTGTCAGCCTCCTTTACATAACATCAAACATATTTTTAAGCGGTGTGCAAAAACGTGTCTGACCTCCCCCGCTTTCATTAAAAGTCTGGAGAACTTGCACAAAATATCAAACGTTTAAATTAATATCATTTACTATTCATTTATCGTAATACCTACATATTTCAAATAAACATTTAAAATAGAAGACATTGTCTAACCTCTGATAACAAAGAATGTGTTTTTCTACATTATGGGTACAATAGGCATCCGAAGTATCCAACCTTATATCAGTGCAATTAAGTTGAAAATAATCTTTTAACCCACAGTTATCCAGTCTCAAGCTGATTGTTAATATTAAATTCATCTTACCTATAATTAATAACATAATCCCATTATTACTGTCCTTCAAACCTGGCTGTGCATATGTAGGTTCCTCTGACACTGGCGCCATCCACAGACCATTCATAAGCACGCACAAGCAACAGGCATACCAGATACGCTATGCGATGCTCGCACCCTGCCCTGCCACCATTGAATCTACTCAGAAGTCGCATTCTCATAAAAAGAAAAAAAAAAAAAAACAACAGCGACCGCCACAAACAAAATCTCAAATGCAACAAACGTCAAACACAAAAGGCTGACACTTGCTTATGATTAGTTATCATGTCAACATTTGACATGACCATGTCAACCACTGTCAAACATTTCGGTTAAAATTTTTTGATTGATTAATTATGTGTGTGCTGCCACCTCTTGAGTCGAGTCTTCGCTCGTCGTTCGTCGCGTTCGGTCGTCATTGTAGGATGTAGCTATAGCTGGTTTTTGTTTTTCCAGCTATTGAATGACTACGACTTAAAATTCGGATACCTACCTTTGCGTTTTTAATAGATCTATGAACTCTTTAGACTTCTATTCAACTTTAGGTTTTTTGTTAACACAGCTCACACGTCACACCGTGGTTTCTTCATATAACCCAGAGCAGAATTTTGACCCTCATCTAGCCGGTCGATGACGATGACGATGTCGACGACGACGATGACGCCGCCGATGATGATGAAGAAGCATGAAGATGGTGATGAGGATGAACGAATTACGAAAACGAACAATGATTTGAGTATTCAAAAAATGCAGCGGATTATTTATGTTTGATTTGATTTTCATTTCAAGAAATGAACGATGACGACCTCTTCATCTTCACACATGGAGATAAAGTTGCGGTTGCGGTCTTATAGAAAAGAGAATTATGTATTAATAATGACTTAAATTTGGATGACACTCAAAAGTCAAGAGCTCCAAGTTAAACAACTCAGAGTTGGGCGGCGTTTTCGAAAATAAGCAGCACGTGCGATAAGTTTAAAACACCAATTGAAATGTGTATCTATACCTACTTACTTATATGTATTGTTTGCGTCCTTCACTAGTGGGAAAACACTTAAGAGTTTG
This sequence comes from Eupeodes luniger, assembly GCA_951509635.1. Taxonomy (NCBI): domain Eukaryota; kingdom Metazoa; phylum Arthropoda; class Insecta; order Diptera; family Syrphidae; genus Eupeodes; species Eupeodes luniger. The sequence goes on along the minus strand of OX608075.1, from coordinate 48,756,837 downwards.
TTGGAAATCATAGATTCAATTGTGTGGTCTGATCTATTCTTCATTTTAACGATTGTGGGTTATGTCCTAAATAGGTGGACAATAATATTATCTTTTACGGTATTTAACTTTATTATTGAGGTTTTACATAATAGATTCTTTGGAAAATTTAAAATTCAATTGAATATTCTACTGGACTGACAACGAAAGATCAAGTGTGACATTCCACATTCGCATAGCACTGTACCAGAATCTCTGCACTTGAGAGTACGGAAGGAGAACAAATCTCTGCACTTAAAAGTAGTATGAGCGAAGTTGGGGTCGAGAATAATTATAAATATTCCTTGAGGTGTGAATATTACGGTTGAGTTACTTTAGAGGAGGAATTACTTACTTGCTTAAGGTGGCCAGCTCGTCTCTAGCTAATTTTCTTCAGTTTCGCACGCCACATTCATTCCTTTCATTTCATTCTTTATCGAGACTTAAATTCACTACTTTGGTTTTGATTACTATGTTTAATTTTATGCGTCACAACCTTCCTCTTCTGCACCGTCACTTGGGACTAGATTCGAAGACGTTGATATTTATTCGCTTTACATGACCCAGTCTAAGTTCTGACAGTTCGTCAAAAATCACCAAAGAATTTTTCTCTCGAAGCATCCTAAGACGCTCTCATCTATTTTTGACAGGGTCCAGGCCTCAGAGTCATAAATGCGAACCAAGACCATGAGTGTCTTATAGATGGTGACTTTGCATGCTCGAGAGAGGAATTTACTAGTCAATTGCCTTCTAAGTCATTTGCAAAAGTTTCTAAGTGATTTGCAAAAGTTTCAGCGCTAGTGTCGTTGTCTGAATTTATAGCAGTGCCTAGGTAGACAAAGTCCTTAACTACCTCAAAGTTATAGATGTCCATGGTGGCTTTTTGTCCAAGACCTTGTCTTTCCTTTCTGTATGATAGCATATACTTGGTTTTGACTCATTGACCACTTAATCCATCTTCTCCGCTTCCGATGCAATGCTCGATAACGCGCCACTGACATCACGCTAAGATCTTGCAATTATGTCAATATCATCGTCGTATCCCAGTAATGGGATAGACCTTAAAAAAATTGTGCCTCTAGTGTTGACGATTGAGTTTTGCAGATTCTGAAGAAGCCGTATGACAGTGCATCGCCTTGTCTAAAGCCTTTTTTGACATCTAAGTATATCGGTGAGATCTTTTCCGATCTTTATGGAGCAGATTGCATTCTTCGTCGTCATTCTGCTCAAACTTAAAAGTTTGAAGAGGATGCCAAAATTAGACATTGCTCTGTAAAGTTCTTCTCTATAGAAGAGGTCATACGTAGCCTTAAAATCGGTGAATAGGTAATGGATATCGGATATCATTCGTTTTTTTCCAAGATCTGACCTAATGTCAATATTTGGTCACTGTTAGACTTTCCTGGTCTGAAGCCACACTAATATGGACCTATCAGATTGTTGACGAACTGGTTCAGACGTTCACATTATATGGCAGAAAGGATCTTATATGCGATGTTTAGAAGACTTTAGTTGGCGCAGTTCAGAGGGTTTCCTTCTTGAGAATCGAGAAAGTCCTTATCAAACCATCGGCTGCTACGTTAAATAATTCTTTGCCTGTTGTTTAGTTACGTGCGCTTGTCGTCCAACTAGGGGTTTGGCCATATGAAACTTAGCACTTCAAATGCGGAATTTCTGATGGCTGGCAAGACACTATTGCCACTGGTGGCAGGCAGCAAAAAGGACATCTTAAGGGGTTGTCAGAGACTCGACCGGAAAAGAACATGACGGAAAAGGAATGCAACAGGATATTTTATTCTAGCACAATCCGTTAAGTTAACGGTAAAAATGTTTGTAATAAGGAACTTGAATTGTTCTTATAGAAGCTATCTACCTCTGGCAAAATTAAAAATAAAATTTTAAATAGAATAAATTAATTTACATGTTTTCATAAAGGTTACTGTTAATACTTTTCAATTAGGATAAATGGCGTTGCTGTTAACTTTTGTTGTTAAAAACTTTTAAAACCGTTTTAACCATCTTAAAGTACTATTTTCAAGCTACAACCCAGCAAACTGCAAACAATTGAATGCAACATTTTATAAAACTTTGTGGCCTACAATTTATGGTAAACGTTTCATTTGTACGCACTTACGCAACTTAAGAAATTACAATACATATTGCTCATGAATAAATTTTAGAAATTGCACTAAGCTATTAACCCACATTTTTGCAAAACAAACCATCCATTAAAAGCACTCGGGACAAATATGCACACAAAACAGTAACGTAGGTCTGAGTCTGATGCATATAATTCCATGAAACGCCTTTTAAACTCCTATATACAAAATAAAATATAACATAACGCGGTTGGAAGTCTTCAAAGTATGCACTGTACTATAATTCTACTCTGAAGATCCTCAAACATGCGACCCACTTTTCGTTTTCATTATGGAACCATTGCCCATACCATAAGCATTGTCCTATAGTAGATTATTTTACCCGCAAGACTGCGGAAACAATTGCTCCGCCATTTGCATATATAGATAACCGCATTGGAGAGAAATTATTGTTATTATTATGGTGTGTTTTCCTCAACTTTTGACAGCTCAAATCAATTATGACAACCAACTGACACGTCTTTCATGGAGTGTAATAAATTTGCATTTTTACATTAAAACTTTTCCTGGTGCTATAGGAGAGAAGCTCTGCCCTGCCCTGCGCTGCGCTGCGCTGATGCTCTTGAGTCTTGACGATTGTGTCTTTGTTTCTGTTGTTTGATATAGGACGGACTACTGCGGTCACCATACTACCATCACCATCATTATCACCAACTCCAATTCTAACAACGACGAGCGACGCCTTTGCATGATGAAACCATCTCTTAACAGTCACACACAAAGTTAGTCTATCATGAAGAAAGATACAATCTTTCTGCATTTCCCTCTACTTCAGATGAGCACTTCAAAGTTTTTGATGAAAAATATAAGTTTATATTACTTTTTATTTTAATTTTTATTCCACCAAAGGTAATTTTGGACAAACAACAATGAGATATTGCATTGTGTTTGATGATGTACGAGTAGGCGACCTCATTAGCCGCCTTGACGGGAAAGTAGATCTGATGCTCTTGTGGGCTTGTAGCCAACCAACCAACCAGCGAATGAAGGCAGCACATAAAGATTAACAGGAAAATTAATTTGATTTTCGTTCTCAATTCGCCTTCGCATCAGCTTTATGAAAAGGTTTTGAGGAGCTAGATTATTCGTCAAAGTACGAACTGACATTTTGTATGCTATATAAGAAACGGGAAGCGCACTTGTGTTATTGCCAATTAGCACCAGTAAGGTATGGTAAAAGAAATATTCTTTGTGTATCAGTGACACGGTGACGGTACTCACTAATTCACATTAACAGTGTAGTCTCTAAGGGAATACACTGAAAAAAATGAAATAGAAAAACAGAAAACTATTTCGTAAGAAACATTAATGCGAGAGTTAAAAAACCATGGAAATACTAAAAAGATAGTACGCTAATTTTTTTATATTTTAATACTAGCTGACCCGACAAACGTTGTGTTGTCATATAAATAATTTCTAGAGAATATTTTTCTAGAAATAAATAACTTTAAGCGTGTAAGGGGAAGAGGTATAGAGCACTGTAAACGGTGACAAAATATTAAAATTAATTCTTTAAAATTATACATGTACATATAGCTAATTATGACAATACTACAAAAAAACAATACCATTCTCTTAATGCAACACAGTGTACAATATTTTTTGTGATCTCATCTTTCCCCAATACAAACAAACTGGATGGTTTGCCGACTCGAGAGCACGCCACGTATAATTGTCCGTGTGAAAAACATGAAGTTCTCAAATCTAAGCCGCAGACAGACATCGTTTGGCCTTGAGACTTATTGATAGTCATTGCAAATGCCAATCTAATTGGAAATTGAAGGTGCTTGAATTGAATTGGCACATTTGTGGGTATAATAGGTATTCGCGGTAATAATATATTTTCATCTCGGAATTTGACATTTAGAATAATGGCTTCCATAACATTTTTCATTAATTTCTTAATTACTAATCGCATGACGTTGCACAACCGTGGTGGGTTCAAATTACGAAGCAAAATTATCGGAGATCCAACCTTCAGTTGTAAATTATGCGGTGGCATGCCTGGTAAATCCAATGAGTTCAAAAACTCAGTTAGATAATTTACAGCTTCGGTGGCATCACAAACTGTATCAATAGATTTGTATGAAACCAAGTCTCCTGGTAACAAATGTTGTATCTTGAAATTTAATTCGTTGACATCCACATTTTTTGCTGCTAAAATTGCTCTTTCTGCCGGCCACTCATCATTTGTATATTGTCTGTGTACATCGGGAAATATCTGGTCAATAGAGCATCTTGTGAATCAATAAACTTGCAGAAATCGACCGTTAATTTTATGCATCCAGTTTCATCTGTAACTTTTCCGTCGCCTATATCTAACAGTTGTTTTGAGAATGTTTCAGCGGATGGATCTTGAACCATTTGAACACGCATATTCACTTTCAGTTGTACTTTTTCAACATTACGCCACAGTGGCGATGATTTAAAGTACGCGTTGATCTAATCAGCGTACGTGGAACGCGGATTAACGGGAAGTTTGTCTGAAATCACCTGAAAGGAGTAATAGAGTGCCGACAAATAATGTGTCGCTGTTTTTTATATCTTTTTTAATGTCCTGTTCAACGCCTCAAGCCAATGTTTGTATGCCATAGTGCATTCATTCCAGATGATAATTTTACACTTTTTCAGCACTGTGGTCATGGATGATTGTTTTTTTATATTGCACACCGCGTCTGGGTTATTTTGAATATTTAGCGGCAGTTTAAATATTGAATGAGCTGTTCTGCCTCCATCCAATAAAGTTGCCGCAATCTCAAAAGATGCAACAGCCAATGCGATACCATTATTTGATCGTATTTTTAGCAAGAAATAGCGAAATAAGGAATTTTTTGCCAGTTCCACGTGGTGCATCCAAAAAAAGAATCCCCCTTGTCCTGCCGAAACTGCGAGCATGATGTTGTCATAAATGGTTCTTTGTTCTAAATTCATTAGTGGGACATTGCGAGCAACAATCGCTGCCATTTCTACAATATTGTATTGGAGTTCACGATTCAATTCAGTGCCTATTAAATCAGATGCATTTCGATTTGGTGCAAACCGAAATGACTGAGTTGTAAGTTGGTAATGATAATGCAAAGGTCCTCAATAGCAATCAATGCTTCATTGTACAGAGCGTCACTAAATACTATCGTAAGATCGTTGCACCGTGTACGATGTTTATGCAATTAAACCATAGCACTTAAGAATATACAAATTAGATGGTTTTTATCTATTATTCTTAGACCTACCGAATGTATATGCGAAATCTTAATGAAATTGGTTGAGCCGTTTCGGAGCAGTATGGCAACTAACACTATGACAGAAAAATTTTATATATTAGATAATGTTTATTAAATAAGCTTAATGCGAAAATATAAAATTTAAGGCTTGCTGATTTGAGATTGTAATTTTTAGAGCCAATGGGCCAAAATTTTAAACAACCTACTCTTAAGAGTTTAACAATTTACTAGTTAGCAATTAGCTAAATATTTAACAATTTACTAAGAGAGTCCTAAATATTAAACCTTTCTTTCCGTTTTACTTATAGTAAATTGCTTATTGCCGTTTATTAAAAACAAGCATCCAAACATGTCTAAAAAGTGACAGTTCGTGAAAATCAAATACTATTAAACGGACCTAATAATTGTAATTCCCAACTGATGACTTTACTATTACATCCACTTCTCTTCTAAGAATAATTGTACTGATGTCATATGGATAAAGCAAATTTCTAAAAGTCAAAGTAGCCATTCTGTGATATTAACTTTAGCAAATTTTTAAGAGTTAGTAAGATGTTATAATAGTTTAAAATTAAGTAAATCATCTTTTAAGATTAGTCAATTGCAAAAAATGTCTTTAACATTTACTAAATCGGTTAGAATTTACTGATTAATTGATTAAGAGGACTGCTATCGCCAAAGTTCGATCTTTCAAAAATAGCCCTAAGGGTCAATTTCTTCTTAAGCTAGCCGGACTCAGATGAAAATTCAATCTACAAAGAATAGACGGATATAAAATAAACTAGCTACATATATAGCAGAACTGCAAATACTCTCTGTGATAAGAAAGAAATGGGAGATCTATCAAGGAAGCCTTTGAGTCTATCAGGCTAGACGAAAAAACGAAGACAAGATCTTAAAAATCGTCGTTGAAGGCTTTTTAGTCTATTAATATGAACGGAATAACATGGGGCCCATACAACGCAAGCGTAATTAAAAAATTTTAATAACATTTGGTGTCGTGTTAGTTTTTTTTAATAAAATAATTAAAGAATAGATCAGTAAACGTTAATTTTGAGTCTAGTACAACACTAAGGTCAGGAAAACTGGATTCTCTATTCAAACGTAACGAATTAATTATATATTTCACGGTTCCTAAAATTGATTTAGATCTTCTTGTAGCTCTTTACAATCCTTGATAAAGTTAATAATTCGAAAAATTTGAATATCTTCATCATAGATTAGCGTTATACAATTATTTAAAACAAAAGGCAAATCCTTATTAAATAAAATAAACAGCAATGGACCAAGTTGACTCCCTTTAGGTACACCAGAATTGACTTTAAATTGACATGAAGGGTTAATCCTGAAATTGACGCTTTAATATCTGTCTTAAAGATATGACGAAATCCACATAACAAAACGGTCGGTAAATTCAATTTGACTTAATTTACTAAGAAGAATTTCATGCCATAAAGATGCAATCGACTTGAGAGTGTTTTTCAAATATAACAGAAGAACAATTAAAAGAAATTATGTCACAGACAAGGGATTCAGACAATTTGGGAATAGCAGACAGTTTCGCTATACGGCAATAATTTACAACATAATCAGTAAATATGTTCGAAATTGACCATGGGAGATGGCTTGAAGAATTTTGAAGGATCATACTAGCTGATTATCCGTGAAATTTAAATTAAAGTGTCTATATAACATATGGGGGTTTATTTTGAGATCACACTCAGTATTAAAAAATGATTTAAAAGTAAAAAAAAAGTTTGAATAAGTAACACAGTAGTATTGGAGTCCCTGGTGAATTCTAAGTAGATAAGTAGACAAGATCCAATATTCTTCCATATTCATTTTTAACACCATTCAACTGATTTAGACAAAAAGATGCCACTTCATTAAACAGAATTCCTTTGTATTCGAAGCATTAGGAGGCAAGTGTACACCACCATTAGTTGATAGACACCATTCCAAGTAAGGAAGATTCAAGTGACCAATAATAATGATTTCATCAGTTTGTGCACAATTTTTTCAAATGTTGTTTCCAGGGAATTGTTCAAATGTTCATACATTTTGGTAGTAGTCATAAAGAGCTATATAGCATTCAACCACATAAACGAAACCAGAAGACCGCTGCAAGGTCTTATGCCTTTAATTTTGTCGTCCCTATTTTTATAAACTATGCTCTAATTAAATAGCACCTTGCATGCCTCCACTCAAACAATTCACCCGTAATACACGTACTTCTGCTGGGATTTCTCATCAGTTTACCTTTGAGCCCAACTTTGAATGTACTTTTAAGTACAGGAATTCTTTTTTTAGCCACACTACACGAATGTGGAATGCTTTTCCAGGCTCACAATGTGCAGAATATATACAAAAAATGTAGATTTCAGTGACTGTTCGCGTTAACATAATCTTAAGCTTAGCCGCACAGATCAACAAATCTAATCGTGATAAAACGCAAGTTGTTGAATTACGCGACAAGAAAAGTTTTTTCAACCGTATATCGATCTACAATTGCCGGTCTAAGACAATCGATTTATTATTCCACCTTATAGCTCCGAGTTGTTGTTCGTTTGGTAAGCGATCCATTATCGTAAATGGCAAATATTATGACACTTCAAATGACAGTTGAGTTTGACAGACGTCAAGTGCCAGCTCTACCAACTTAAAACCACTAAATGAATTACTTAATTTGTACTCGTATGTTCCTCATCAAGTCGGAATATATCTAGAAATTGATCTATTAGTCGTATTAGTTCTCAATTTTTTTTTTTGAGTGTATAACACATTCAGTATACGTTAGATGATGGTCAAGTGTGTTTCACTAATATTTTTCACCTGCGGCCGAGTTAGGTCATTAATTTGTTCCATATATAGGTATAACAGGTGAACAATAGAGCAATTTAATTATTTTACTTTTTTTTTGAAGTAGTTTAAGTAGTGTTTTTAGTATTTTAGGAATTATTACACGGTGATGGTTTAAGATCAAAAGTATTATTTTGTTTTAACGAGTTTTTGGCATACAAAATAAATACAAACCATCAACCATGAAAACGTAGTTTTTAAAATACGAAAATAAAGGTTTCGTTTTGCTCTGATGAGGAATCTCAGTGCAAACAACCATGTAACGAAAAGATTAACTTTTTTGTATATTTTTATGGGTTAGTTATTAATTTTGTCTGTATGTAAGTCCGGCTGTGAATATAATAAAATTATTATGAATAATGTGTATATTATTGAAGCAACCTCCAAAATACATCATGTGCGTATGTATAGACGATGTTAGTGTCTTTCACTAATTTTGCGAATAATAAACTAAACAAATAAAACAAAAACATCCAAAGGGGTTGGTATTGAAAAAAAAGGTGGAATATTAAAAGAATATGTTAATAAGGATTAAATTTAATGATTGTTTTTATTAAAAAAATGTTTATAGACTATGGAGTAAAATTGTATATAAAAGCTGTTTGAAATAAGTTGTGATTAATTTAATTATTATGGCGGTAGAGTTAAACTGGTATTTTTGTTCTTAGTTTGTCGAATATTATCTCGAATTAAAAAACTAATAGCCATATCTATCTACTAAGAACTTGAATTTTAAAACTAATATAGGGAACTTAAGGGTTTGATATCTCATTAGGAAGTTTTGTTCTTAGTGCCATGTGATAGTGAAATATGCTGAGAATTCAGAATTTTCTACTTAGTTTCTACTTATAGTAGTTAAAGAATTTCAGGATGCATTTACATATATTCCCAGTCCACAAAAACCAATCAGTGATGGAAACTTCGAAATAACGTGGGATTTCTTTGCTTAACACAACGTATACGATTTTTACAACGATGCTACATAAGCGCCTCTCAACCTGTATAGAATCAGGGAGTTTTTGAAAGAATTTCAAGCTGGCTTTACATCACGTTACTCCACCATTGATAATATTTTCATTCTAAGAAGTGTAGTGGAGAGCTTTAGAACGCAAAATAAAAAAACTTTATGTATTTTTCGTCGACTTCAAAGCAACTTTCGAAACAATTAATAGAGGAGCTTTATTTATGAGTTGTATGGTTAAGGAATATCACTCAAATTCGGCCGTGTGCTCGAAGAGGAACTCAATCGGCAGTGTGAAATGGTGCGGAACTTTCTGGCTGGTTTGCAACATCAACAGAATTGAGGCAGGGTTTTACATTGAGCCCGACCTTGTATTCGCTTTTTATCAATTACCTCATTGATCAGTTTGTATCAAAGCTTTATTATTTTCGGATGATACAGTTATGTTTGCTTATTACACAGAAATTTTGAAACTCATGATTAACAGATTATACTACTACTGCAGTTCATGGAACTTAATTGCACACAAAAGTCCAAAGTTATGGTTTTTAAAAAAGGTGGAGGTCGAAATGCCTCGAATGGAAAATGGATGTATAACGATGAGACTATTCACTGTGTCAGTGAATACAAATACCTTGGAGTTATCTTTTAAAAAAATGTTAGCATGGATAAATAATTTACAGCAAAACTGCAAAAAGCAAAAACTGCCATTAATTGCTCGTGGAAAAATGCTTTATAAACGGAAACATTGCGCATAGCTAGTACCGAATTCAAAGTGTTTTAAGCGTTTGCTGAAAGTATATTTTTGGATGGCTGTCAAGTGTGAGGTTGCAATAAGTATAACAATGTAGAAAAACTTCGCCTACCATCGAATACGCCAAATTATGTTATCATGTTAGTAACAGGACTATCTCTATTTTTCATTAAAAACTGAAACTGCAAACTGACTATCATCTGAATTTCAGAAGAAGAAGTTCTTACAGAATTAAATGAAATGAACGTAGCTAAAGTGTATACATTTTGCAGGATCGCGTTAAGGTACAGAGAAAGGATAATTTATAAAGATTTTTATCCCTGCCAGGATTGGGCATCGTGCAATGATATGTGTCACGTTTTATCTTTCTTTACTCTAATATTGCATAAAGAGCAATACGGCTCCAAGTCGTTACGATAGGGAGGGGGGGGAGAACTATTCTCCTCTTTCCCGGAAAACCATAGAAATTTTGTCCGTTTTGAAACTATTTTTGAAATAATTGATTTCGCTTAGATCATACAGAAGATTTCAATATGTCTCTCTAATGAGTATGTTCCTTGAATTGTCCTCATAATTATTTCTAAGCTTAGAATCCAGCCTTTCAGGTGCGATATTTCAAAATGGTTTCCATTCTACCAGGTTTTGCAAATTAAGGTCGAAATGAAGCTCACATATCTCAGCTAACTTCATCCATTCTTAAAATAACGAAGTTTTTTTCAGTGTGGGAAAACATAAGTTTAGTTAGTTAAAAGTTAAAATGAAGTTTTAGAGATGAAAGGTATAGGAGCATGTAGTATAGAGTTGTGTTTGGCAGTCGAAATTGACGTTTTAAGAAGTAACTTACGAGTTTTTCGACAGTTTCAAATTGACGCCAGCCCCAGAATTCTGCAGCGTATAGAATTATTGCTTCGGCAGTTGTGAGAAATACTCAATATTTTGATGTGAATGACATATTTGTTTCCATAAACATTTTGCAAAACAGTCCCAATCGCTTTCTTGGAAGCATATAGTTTTGGTACTCTTTAACTGTTTCGATGGTTTCCTTCCCAAAAAGCAATTTCCCATTTGCAGCCAATTGCCCTGTTCCATTTAAGGTTACATTTCAACAATAATCTCGTAGCCTGTTTATCATGAGCTGAAGCGACTCGGGTAATTCTGTTAGTAGCACGAGAATTTAAATCACCATCCCATCTATCCACCACAAGGCATGTCTTTTAGTAGGCCTTGCTGCTGGAGTTCTGAATAGATGGTCAACTGTGGAGTAACTTTTTTAAATCCGATTTGAAATTTGCTAAGAAGATGGTTATTCTCGATCCATATGGTGAGACAACATTTCAGAATTTCCATGAAAATTTTGAGTGATGTGTTGAGAAATGCAATTCCGCGGTCGATCTCCTTTTTTAAATATGGGGTACATTATTTATTTTTTAAAGTGCACGGGACCTTCACCTGAGCTGAATATATCATTGTAGGCTAATGTGAGATTTTCTAGGAATTCAGTTGTGGCTTTCTTGAAGAATTCATTTGAGATCCCACCGACACCAGATGCTTTGCCATCTTTCAATTTCATTATAACTGATTTCACTACAAAAAGTTATATTTCACCATCCAAAAAGTGATTTTCGAAGTTTGATTTAGCGTATTGTATGGGTTCAGTGAAAAGTTCAACGTTCCGGAGTATGGAGTTGTGATGCTATTTCTTTCAAATCGCTTAGTCCAAAAAGTCACTACGTTCAACCAATTGTGAACCATAAAATGCTAAAGCATTTTTATTTTGTTAACTGTTTTTCAAACTGAATAATACTTTTTTTTAAACACAGCAGGGTGTTCGACTTTATTCACACAGATTCAAAATCAGAATCATCTATTCACACACTAAATTTGAGTACAACTATAAATCAATCCATCAGCAAATAAATGGTCAAGAAATCATTGATGACATCGGCAAACATCCTTGTTGAAAGGACGACAAAATAGAAAAACCAAAAAAAAAACCAAAAAAACAAAAACCCAAAGTGAATCTCAAGAGGTTCTTAAATGTGTTTTTTACACCAACAAAAACCAAGGTTATGGCGATAGTTTTGAGTTCAGTGTTAGTATGTTTACTTTACCGTTTGCATATACCTGGCTTGGATGAATTCAACTATATTTTCGTCAAAAGACAAAAGGAAAAAAAGATGCTCTTGAAAATCTTTGTAAATATAGGAAATAGCATACATTTCAAATAGTAGGTACTTTTGCTGTCTACACAAGTATTTACTTTTCCTTATTCAATTGATGCAGATAAGAATATTGAAAAATAAAAGAGATATTATTCTCAAAATCAAAATTGAACAGCCACTCATACGTACACTTGTTATAGTTGACTAAATTATTTATACTGGGCAGTTTTGGGTTCCCTAGATTAAATGAAATTAAACCCCAATTTTTAAAAAGATAATATTTACTAAAATAATTGTTTACTATAATTTAGCGAAAATCTAAAAGATCCTAGATATATAAACGTTTCAATTATTTAAATCAAACACGATGCCCATCATTACATAACATTTAAGTAATTTTCTTAAATTTTAGAATTTTTTCAAAATTATAAATTATATTATTATTATTATTATAAATTGAAATGTAATGTATAGTTTTCAGAATTATTGTTTTGAGTACAACTACGCAAAACGCAAGAAAGTATAATTACGCCAGAAAGTAAAGCTGACTTTGCATAGTGGGTAAGGTATAAGAAGAGGTAGTAGATTTAACAAGAAAAAACCCTAAAGTCCAAATAATTATAGTTATAACAATTGTATTTCAGTGCTTTCCACTTTTGTGGCTAAAGTGCTACTTAACTGAGGACTGGACCACGAACACAATATAAATTGGAAATCCATGCCTATTCCAATTAAGCCGCACAAATTCATCAACTTTTACCCAATAAAGAATCCAGGGGGATTCATGAAACCTAATATTCTTTATTTATTTTATCAATAGGAGATTTAAAAATCTACTGTTAGACTACTAGATAAATATATATGCACAATTTTAAAGTAAAATATCACTTATATACATCACAGAAAACATGTTGCGTCTATTTTCAAGTGATTGAATTCTTTAAAGTTGCCATCTAGTTTTATATGATGGAGTTTCGATGTTCCAGCCAAATTTCTGAATTGTAAACCTTGTAAACTTTCTTGTAAGATATGGCAGTCATTAATACACTTTATGCATCGAAAAAACTTTAAGTCATTGGCGAAAAGAAGTTGCCTAGAATTAAGGAAAATACTAGGTAAGTCTTTTATAAAAATTAGGAAAAGAAGGGCTTCAAGATGGCTACCTTGGGGCAAACCAGATGAAACCAAAACTGGTTTTGAGAGAACTTTGTCAATGCAAATAAATTGAACTACCATTTCAAAAACTTAGAATGAAAATCAAAGTTATTTAATTTCAAATGCCTTTGAAAAATTTAATTTCATCAATTTGATGTCCATCTTTGAGATTACAGTAATCCCCGCCAGCACCTCACTTAATTGAACATCCCGCTTAATTGATCGAAAAAATTGGCTTCGAAAAGCTTTTTAGACGGTTAATTGAACCCCGCTTAGTTGAATTTCTCGCCTAATTGATCTTAAAATTATACTGCAGAAAAACTAAATACATGGACATTTTTCGGATAATTGAACGGACAAAAAATGATTGTGATTGAAAAAACCAAAACGCCAAGGTGTTTTAAAAATAAGGTATTACCTTTGCAATATTTCTCCAACAAAAAGGCATGGATGACCCAACATTTATGGGCCCAAATTTTATGTAAATTTGACGAAAAAATGATAAAGCAGAACAGACAAATAATTCTTTTTGTCGACAATGCTGCCTGTCATAAGAAGTTGGACGATTTAAAAAATATAAACGTGAACCTTGTACCCACAAATACAACGTCCATCATTCAACCCCTTGACCAAGGCATTATTCATTGTTTCAATCTTACTATCAGCAAAATATAATAAGGAAACAAATTACAGCCATCGAACGTGGCAAGACTCGAAGAATTTTCGAAGTCGATCACATCTTTGCAAGCAATGCACCTAAGAATGCATTGTTTGTGGCTTATAACACCTTCTACTATAAGAAATTGTTTTAGAAAGTTAATATTGGAAATATTTTACTACTAAACCTACATTTGCAAGTTCTTTTATTAAGGGCAGGCTTCATCCAAGAAGAAGAGGAACCGGAAAATGATCTCGTGGTCATAGATAACGTTCTTGAGGACAATGTAGATTTCAATGCTTATTTGGCATGGTGATGACATAACATATCATGTTATGGGGAACTAACAGACGCCAAAATTAAGTTGACACTGAAATGTTTATAGAGTAAATTTCTGGGATGAATATTTCATTTTTTAGTTGACCTACTCGTGCAATTATTCGGGTTTCGCTTAATTGAACAGATATGTCAATTAAGCGGGGTTTCGCTAATTGAACCACCCGGATAATTGACCGACAAATCTGACAAAATAGTCAGTGCAATTAAGCGATAGAAAGATTGGTCGTTGTTTCATATATCAACTTCTCGAAGAGTTTTAGAATATACGACGGTAGTTAGTTATTTGCTGCTTAGACCCTGATTTGTCAATAGGATATAATAATAATTTCGTCCATGTTGGACAAAATTTGACGTTCTCGAAAGAGCTCTTGAAAATTGAAGTAAGAAGAGATTTTGCCATGTGTATTTTGTGAATACCACACTCTGGTTATTTCACAACTGATTTTCATACCTTTGTTTACTTGTTTTGAATTTTTTGACAAATTATGTACCTAAATGCACCTATTTCTTTAATTTCAAGAAGATAACATTTTTCTCTTCAATTTTTTAGTTTTATTGACTCCTTTTTCATCAAAAGATTTGCAAAAGGTTTAAGCAAAACAGTGTTTTTTTTTAGAATTTGTCTTCTAGCATCAACTTCAATCTAGGAGTAAGTAGACTAAAATGATAGTAAAAATAAACTCCAAGAATTTGCGTCTGCAGAAAAAAAGCCAGACAATTCTTCATTTTAAATTCTGTTTTGTTTTCCTAGGAAAAGTTTCATTTATTGAAATTTCATTCGCATTTATAGAAATTGCAACAAGAACAAAATATATTGTTTTTGGAAAAAGCTACGTTTCAACATAATTTCTAACAATTCTGTATGAAATGCACCCAAAACCCCTCATAACTATTGTATTCTTAGCTCTTAAATATGACCTATTATTTGGAATGCTTTTATGCGTAGGGAGTCTTTCAAATCAAATAGCTGGATCAAACCTTGCTGGACAACAGTGTCACTTTATCCCTTGAAATCTACACTAATATTATAAAGAGGAAAGATTTGTATTTTTGTATGTAACGAATAAACTCAAAAAGTACTGGACCGATTTTAATAATTCTTTTTTCATTAGAAAGCTACATTATCACTAAGTAACATAGGTTATATTTAGTACTAGATTACTATAAAAATCTTTAGAAATTCCTATTAAAACCAACGAAGGTGTAAAAAAATTAGCCATAAAATGTCTTTCATCGCATACGCTGCGAAGAGTATTAATGATAGGACAAAAAAATGTTTTCTAATTTAGTGATTCATGGTCGTTTTAATTAGCATGCTTATAACTTAAATATCTGTGCCTATTTATGTCTACCCGTGCGAAGCCGGTACAGGACGCTAGTAGGTAAATATAACGATAAGATATAAATGTTGTTATTTTAATTTTGTAAGTTCCTTAACAGAATTTTAAGCGGTGCCCAAAAACTCGTCTTTAAGTTATGTGTGTCAACGTCCCCTCCCCCTGATAAAAAGACTTGATCCGCCCTTGCTTATTAGACGAATATTAATTTTTTTTATTATTGAACATGTATAGTATTTATATGCAAAAATTCCAAACAAAACAATAAATACTACGGTTTGCAATTTATTAAGTAATGAACTGCAGTTATCTTATTTTTGAAAATTCTGTCCTCGGAGTGAGTTAGTACTTTGATTCCAAGGTCTATCAACGTTTACCTATTTAATTCCACAAACTTCTTCTATTAAGTGTGGAGTAGATTTCATAGATGTACACATTTTTGACAACAACAAACAAAAGTATGGAAAGACAAATAATTTTTCCACTTAAAAATAGTTCAAAATTAAGGAGCGTTTCAGAGATTAAAACCTTAAACATCTTAAAAGACTCAATATTTTCAATCCACAAAGTTAGTTAATATTTTCTTAAAACTGTTAGTATCGTTCCTACAAAAATTTTAAACTAAGTTTTATTTATAACGAAATATTGTAACATATTTCATTACCATCAATTTTCCTGGGTATATAAATTTTGGAAACAAAAGAAGAATAGGTACACCTTTATTTTTAAATTTATTCCCGGCATCTTAGCTGAGCATCTATAGATCTGTCTGCGACGAATCTAATTTATGGGCAATTATTGAAGTTCATTATAGATATTTAGAGACACATGCACCTATCTAAATCTAATACCTTCATATATCTATCTATAAAAAAAAAAATAGAAAGACATACCTACACCCAAAAACCTGTCTTTTTATTTTACCTGTGGGACTATGAATAAAAAACCATTACATTCTATCTGTATCTACATTTCTACATTTTTAAGGTACCAAGACCAACTATATAGAGAAGAGGTCACTCAACGTTTCATACAATCTACAGATTTATTTTAATGGGTCCACAAAAAAGTATCTAAACACGACATTAGATACATATATATACACATACCTACATATAAGCACGCATCATACTATAGCATAAGGGAAAACGAAAAGCAATATAAATGCTCTCTTGCGTTTAAATAAAAGAAGAAATTCTTTTAATCTGACTTACTTTATAGAAGAAAGATGTATTTTCTCCCAAAGAAAAGATACAAATTCAGAAAATTTACATAATTTCCCCCAGAAATCTGTACCTATTTTCTATTATGCTGTAACCAAATAAAACGCATCCACAGTCATACCTCCGGAGATTTAATTTAATACATATCTAGGTATAGGCTATATTCTTACTTACCTTACATACCTACAGATATACTCGTAGTAAAAGAAAAATAAAACTTTGTCATACCTAACATATACGAGTATCTAAATAGAGGCGACATGGCTACATACTTGGTAAGATGGAAAAAAGAAAAATATTAATAAATGAGTAGGAACCTAAATAAAATGTATCTATTCTCAGTGACACTGGTTGGAGTTGGAGTAGGATTATTTTATCTCATAGGTGAATCTTCTGTGAAGTATTTTATGCCGACTGATTAATTTCGTGTTTTCTTTTCCTATATTTATTCTTCTTCTGTTCTATGTCATTCCGAGATTTGGATGCATTGGCTTATAGGCCCGCCAACCTATTGGATGTGGGAATGTCTTGTATCTTTTACCCCTAGATTGTATGTAAGGTTTAAATAATTGTATTATTGAAGTTCTGGAACGAAACGATTTATTGCCATCAGGTCATATTTATTATTCTTTCATTACATTTATAGTAAGGTATAGCTATGCTTTAAATATGTAGATAAGGTTGAAGGGTTATAGAATAAATTTAGTAGATGCATCCATGTTTATGAGATTGAAATAAAATAATATTAGCCGTGTTTGTTTGGGATTGAGATTCCATATACATATATGTATATAGAAAGGTAACAAATTACCAAAAAGAAGTTTGGTTTTTTCTATTTTAAAGTTGATACAATTGAACATTTGTCAGAATAAATTAAAATAAAAATTGTTAAAAATATTGGCCAAATTTAGCTTAAATTTAGTACATATGTATAAAAGTTGTTTTCATACCCAAAGCTGGAAAATGCTCGCAAGTCTATCCTTAAAATCTATGACCTATAAGTCTATCATCATTCCTTCTTAGGACCTTAGAAAGATTGATTGATACCCATTTAAGGGAAAGTATTGATATACAAGACTTCTGTCTATGTCTATGTCTATGTCTCAACATGCCATCTGTAAAGGCAAATCGGTGGAAACGGTGTTGCACACATTATTACTCATTATCGAATACTCCCTCCATCATAAAGAGTTCACTATGGTTGCTTTCTTTGACATCGAAAACGCTTTTAACAACGTGGACACATCTGTAATCACATCTGCACTAACATCTCTGAACGTAAAGAGTTCGCTTGGTGAGTTAATACACTTAATGCTCACTAGCAGAATAATTCACTCAAAACTGGACAACTCTTCTGCTAGAAGATTCATTAGTAGAGGCACACCGCAACGTGGTGTTTTATCCCCTTTCCTTTGGAACCTGGTGGTAAATGAAATCCTAACTGGCCTAAATGCGGAGGGTTTCAGAGTGATTGCCTATGCGGATGACGTTACTATAGCGGTTTCGGAAAAGTTTCTTAACACCCTAAAAGAACTCTTACAAAATGCCTTAGAATACTTTGTGCTGATCGGTGTGGACTGGATGTAAACTCACACAAAACCGAAATAGTGCTATTTTCGAGGAAATACAAAATTCCATATATTAACCCTCCCTATATTAAAGGAATCCAATTAAAGTTCTTACAGGAGGCTAAGTACCTGGGCCTTATTTTAGACAAACGACTAAATTGGAAACCCAATATACCAGAAAGAGTCAAAAAAGCTACTGTAGCTCTCTTTTCTTGCAAAAAGGTATTTGTAATAATTGAAACTTTCAACCCCGCGTTGGTTTTACACATCGGTAATCACTAATCAGACTGATTTTAATTTACACTGTGCCAGTATTTTGAATTGGTTTAAAAAAAGCTATAAACCGCGACAAACTAAATAAAGTCCAACGTTTAGATTGCCTATGTATAAGAGGGTCGCTTTGCACGACCCCATCTGCGGCACTGAATACCCAACTCTACCTAACACCCCTTGATATACTTAGCAAATAAATGGCTTCAAGCTCTACTTTTCCCGCAGTGGGTTAGCAAAAACATTGGCCACTCCGTAATTTGTATGTAAATTTAAAGCACTCAAGGTGCTCGCTATCTCTAAGCAGATCGCACATAAGCTCAATAATATGTGTCATAAGCGGGCACTGTTTAAAAGGAAAGCACACCACGCGGCTTTTGCAGAAGCTATATAGATGAGAAAGAGGAGAAAACTGTTCTTCACCTCCTCTGTACATGCTCTGCTGTAGCTCAAAAACGCAAGGATTAACTAGGAGAATTCTTCTATAAAGATCTCAATCATATGAACAAATCAGTCTTTGACGTTTCGTAACGGGCTCAAACATATTTTGTGAATTGAACCTGAATGAAATAAATAAGAATTGAAGGAAAGGGGTTCGTTCTTCGATTATTGCCTTACTGTGCGTAGATTTTAGTGTGCAACAGATGGTTCTTCATGTATGTATGTCTATTTAAATGTAGTTACACAACTTAATCGAGCCAGGTTAAAAAATTAACGACGTGCAGAAAATTTAAAGATCGTTTTTATGCTAAGCAACATTCTTGAAAACCCATAAAAGTAAGATTATTGCTCTTAATTGATGAATCACTTCTTTGTTGGGTTAGAAATTACCTTGCGGACCGTTCAATTTAAGTAGTTTTGGAAGGGTTTATATCTGATGTCCACCAAATAAACGCTGTTGTGGCCTAGGTCTCCGTTTTGTCTCCGACACTCTTCCTTATTTTTATAAATGATCTTTTGTCTGAAACCTTCTAACCCACACACGGCTTTTATTCGTCCGAAACTGGAGTATGGTTCTCATATTTGGGCTGGATGCCCCAATAACGTACTTGAGTGTTTTGAATATAATCGAAAAAAGAGCTTTTAATATGATGGACGATCGTTCGCCACAAGATCTCATGCCTACCATTATTTTATAGCTATTTTTATTAACAATGCTCTTTTTAAATAGCTAGTTCCAATCCGCCCCTTATCAATTCAACCGTAATACACTTCTCATCAATTTACCCATGGATCCAACTTTGGACATACTGTTAAGTACAGGGATTCTTTTTTAGCACTACACTACAAGATTGTGGTGCGAGATTTGAATTTTCTTATCTTTATCTTTTTTTGAAGACTTGCAGAGGCACATTTTGCATTTTATTCTGAAAGATAGTCTTACTACAGTTGGTACGGAGTCGTCACAACTATACAAATATTTTAAGCAGATTATTGGAATCATTTGAAAAACACACAAGTAAATAAATTAGAAAACATTATTTAAAATAAATTGAAAAGATATTCTGTCGGAATATCAGAGTTCATCTTGAGTTTTAAAATGACGTCATACTATTTGGTATGTTGGACACTACACTACGAACACATTAATCAAACGTATCAACGCAACGTCTAAAAATGAAAAAAAACTCTTAAATTGATTTCGATATTCGAATAAAAGTCAAATCTCTACATCTATCCGCAGCTTATCTCTTATCTGCAGTAAGTCATATACATTTCTATACTTTACTAAGGATGGCTTTTCCTTATGTCTTGTCTTAGCGTATCCTTAATTTTGTAAGATACCTAACTGACCTTAAAAAGCTAATTTAACTAACCTCATACCATATAACTACAATGTACCTACCCTACATACATACATATATGTATATGCTTATGTAGATTTTGAAAATGCAATTTCCTTTTTCTTCTTAAGAATTTTGTGAAAATCAAAGTACAAATATCTTTTCCAAATACAGAGTGAAATGTCTTGTTATTTTGGTTTATTTTATTTGTGTTTTGATTCAAGACTCCCGCACAGATAAACATCTAAGTACCCTCTAAGTGCGAACGTGAGCTTGAGGCGATCATAAAAACGTTCGTATTGTTTTTACAGATTTTGTTTTTGCTTCGTGTGTCGTGCCTGGCGTAGGTATTTAGTTTGTTTTATTATTTAACGACCTTTCTCTTTTCATTTCATTTAATTACCTTAACCAAAGAATAGTTCTGTTTTATTATATATTTATCTTTAACAGACAAAAAGATTTGAAACAATACTCGTAAGTCGTAATACAAAACCAAAATTAGACCTACTATATCAGTTATACGATTACGTACCTATTGTATGGAGCTAATTGTTAGGTGGAAGTCCTTTTGCATTGTTTTCAGTTTTATGGAGTTGAGTTTGAGATATAGGTAGTCAAGTCGCATATATGCGAAGCCTATATCAACTCAAGATGAATTCTATTATATTGTTTTTGTTGATGTTTGTTTTTGTTTTTGAAATACCTCTCATCTTTTCTAATTGGTTCACACTTTCCTTAATGAACTTATTTTAACAATGCAAGCAGATCAGATAACGTGTGTAGTTTAATGATTTTTTTTTGTTGAGGGTTTGGCTTGAAGACATCACGTCTCAGATTATGAGTCTTCGTGCGTAGGTTGTAGGTGTTACTGGTTATGAGAAATGTGCGTGTTCATGTATTCAAGAGTATAAAGTGGATACTCTTTATTTTATTGGTAATGTCCCTTGCAATTAAAGAAGAACATCAATTACCTAAATCTCCTTTAAAGAGGTGGTTAAATAAATTTGTACAGGAAGAGCATGCAAAAACAGACGAAAAGCAAAACAAATTTTAATAATATAGCTACAGTGGAAGCTTTACAATGACTGCTTCTCATTCCCTTGCAATCCTTACTGTAACCGTCCAACTTCTAATGACTTGGTGAGCTTTGGCCTTGATCTCGTCAAAAGGACTCAAAGAAGCGTACACAATTGTATACCGCAGAAGATTTAATTAAGCAGCTTAATCCACAACTTTCTGGGTCACTTCAATCAACCTAAGCCTAACTGAGGAAACAAACCTAGAAGTATTATCCAACAGATCTTACATAAAACCTGTATTCAACTCAGTTAATTGATGCATTACACAGTTTTGAAGTATGGCAAATGTACACTCATATTCAAGTACTTGTTTCTTGTTTCATCCACGTGCAATTTTCTGAAAAAAGAAGATTTTTTTATGTTCTCAAGACATTGAACCAAATTATGCTGTAGACGCACATACATTTACTAAGAGGAATGCCACGTAAGAAATAAAATAGACTTTTAATTAATAATTTGATTTCCAAGACATTACTGTTAGAAAATATGTATTAGCTTATAAAATTTACAAAAGCGGAAATCCAAGCCAACCAAGAACAGAGGAATTTCTAGTATGGGACTAAACATCCCCAAGGCTGCATTTTAAGTCCATTACTTTTGGCTTTATTTATTGATGAAATTTGTGATGTACTCCTAGGAGGAATACTTTTTGCCGAGATACAGTGAAAGTTCTACTTTACGCTGATGACTTAGTATTACTGGCTGACAAACCTTTCACTTTTCAGTTCCAAATAAACAGGCTGAATAGCTTTTACTAGAAATGGGGGTTTGTCATTTATACAAGCAAGACTTAGGTGATGATATTTGAGGTGCGTACAAAGGGAAGGCAGCCCGATGAATGTTGGTCACTGAATAATGTAAATATTGAAGTTGTGTAAGAATTTAAGTATCTGGGTGTTTTAATTACACATATAGCCTTAATTTTGTAAAGCAAGCTAATCAAAATACGCTGTGAGGCTAAACTGGCTTTGAGCATAATGTGGCCTAAGGTCTTTGCTAACCAGGATACCTCGCGTCAAAATACTGTGTTTTCTATGCAACGTTCAACGCATGTATGCGCTATACAAAACCTGGGCCCGTTTTTAGTTATGTGTTCTTTGAGATGTTTGAAACGGTGCAGAGATATTTCTACAAAAGCTTATTCAGACTGCCTTATTCAACGCCACACTATGCCTTCTATGTGGAATCTGGTATTATGCCTCTGTACATACAAAGTCTAGAAACCAACTATGTTTATTTGATAATGGTGATGAAAAGAAGTGGAATAAGCCTTCAAAAGACTGTCGTGATAAGACTTTTGCAAACAAACGGCTCTCCAGTCAAACGTTCATGAATGGCAGGGCATGTTTGCAGATGTCACAGCAAAAATATATACATATACATTACACTCAGCATCTATCCAGAGCAACTTAAAAATCGTCCAGAAATACAATTGCAGATTTCTGAAAGATCTTTATTAACTCTGCAGATGAGATCCTCCAAGAAGTCAAATGGTCGGAGGGTACAATTGAAAATCATCAACGTAAGGATGTAAAGTGACAATATGACAAACTTGAGGAGATCATTAATAAACATGAAAAATAGCATAGAGCCCCAAATTGCGCCTTGCGGAACACCAGCAAGCAGATTAATTTAATCAGAAAAATCGTCAGGAACTTTTACCCTCTGACTACGGTTAAATATATAGTTTTTTTTTATTAAGCTTCTACTGAAGCCAAAGTACAGATTTAGCACAGCACACAAAATTTCGTGGTTAACTCTTCAAAGGCCTTGGAAAAATCAAGCAGATATACATAATATTTTCAACTCAACCAAATCCTATAAAATTATAATGTCATCTTTAGAACAGCTATGATTGGGCCAAAAACCAGACTGTACTGAAAAGAGTAAATTATGATGGTAAATGTGGTTCGATATATCCTCCGTTATAAGACCTTTTTAAAGTAATACCCGTTACATGATGGTTAGTGCTTAGGACTGTCATGCCAGAGGTCTTGGATTCAATCCCTGCCTGTGAAGTCTTAAGTTTTTTTTGACGGGTACTGCCTCTTCCGAGGAATTGACAAATCCTCAAAGAGTAATTCTTGTTATGAAAAGTGCTGTCTCAAATTAGCCGTTCGGATTCGGCTTAAAATAGTAGGTCCCCTGACAATATTACTCGCACACAGGAATAGTTGATAGTTGTAAGTCACAAGGCCCTAGTTCTCAACAGACTGTTCCCTTTTTTTGTAAGACCTTTTCAAAGACCTTTGACAGGTAGGTTAAGATGATAATTAGCCGGAAGTCAGAAAAAAGCGAAGGATAGAGCTATTTGGGCGCAGGAATAACTTTCCCGAGTTTTCAGCAATCAAGGAAGAAACTAGTTATGCAAAATATTTACTATGTGGGTTAAAGTGGATTTTATCAAATTTATTTTTATAAATTTGATGGGGATACCCTCATCGTCTGCGTAGTTAACCTAAAGAAAGTGAATGGCCTTAAGTAAATTAAACTCAGAGACGATTTTAAAATGAAACTTACAGGAATCTCTATACAAAATGGTGGAATAAGGTGCAAAGAAGAAGTCTGTACGTTATCTGATGTAAAAGCGGGGTTTAGATTGTTAGGTTCAGGTTAAATTATCAACAATCTTCTCTCTGCTAACCCCAATAGAATGCAGGCTACTCCAAAGTACTTACATTGTTTACATTTTTACAGCGTTTTCATTTTCTATGGTTATTCGGAAGTTTAAATACTACTTAAAATCAAATTCATACAGAAATTTTAATTTATTGACTCGAGAAAATATTTATTTGTAGCCTAGTTCAATTTATGCTTGCTTAACTTAACTAATTCAATCAATTATTGATTTTAATTCAAATTAAATTAAATTCAAAAGCTATGTTAATAACGTCTATTTCCAACAGATTAATATATTATAGTTGGAGTAACTTAGTTCTTGTTTTCAAATTCTTTCATATTCTAAATGGAGTCACTCAATTTGCTTACGATTTAATTCTTTTGTAATCGGTTCTTGACCCATTTGAAAGAACATTAAATCAAATCGACTGAATCGAATTATTACCCCCTCTGAGAATACACAAGCATACTATACGCATACATTTATTTATATGTATGTACATAGATACCTTATAGTTTATACACAAGCTACTTAATCAAATTATTATAATAATAACTGATTTTCCTTAATGAGCCAATATCAGTTGTTTGTATCTACATAATAATTATACCGATTCTTTATGTATCTGTCTTCCTTTGTTAAGTTCTTTAATGTTCTTCAGTTGGACTTGGGTGCTGTGCACCACTTGGTGAGTGGAAGAACTTATTCAAGAACATGTATACCTACTACCAAACAGGCTTTATAGTTCCCTGTTAGTTATAGTTATTTATTTTGACCATTTCGTTCTTAAAGGTATTAAAAAAAATATCAAGAATCTTTATAAAATTAAAATCACGGAAGGTTACACTGGTCGAAATAATTACGTTTTTTTTTACGTACCACAAACTAATCAATACTTTTTAAAAATGATTAAGATGCCTTAAATTTGAATATCATCAGGTTTTTAAAATATGCCACTTCAAAAATGCTAAAAACAACAAAAAAGGAGTTTTTAAGGCTTTGCTGAAACTCAAAATATCTCTTAACAATCAATTGATATGATTTGATGATTTTGCAAGGTACAAATCTTTCCCCTCTGGGTACAATAATAATTTTATCATGTTCCTTAGTTTCTGAAAATTCTCATAAGTTATGAGTCTTTTTTTGACTTTGATTCTTTCATAAAAATAAATAAATCGAGTGGCGCAACAGTCCGTTGAGAATTAGGCCTAGTGACTTACAACTCTCAACCATTCCTGTGTGAAAGTAATGTTATCAGGAATGGAGGGGACCTACAGTTTTAAGCCGAATCCGAACGGCTAATTTAAGAAAGCACTTTTCATAACAACAATTACTCTTGGAAGATTTGTCAATTCCTCGCAAGAGGCAGTACCTGTGAGAGAAACTTTAGATTGCACATGCAGGGATTGAAACCAACACCTCTGGCATGACTGTCTAACACACTCACCATCATGCCACAGGCACTACGATAATTAGATATAACTTATGTTTTCTTAGACGTGTGATGGTTTTCAGCCTGGAAATACTTCTTCCAAAGTTGGTATTTTTGACAGCTGTCACTTGATTATGCTCAATTTTGTTTTTCATTTCAACTCTTTCAAAGCGTGCACGTTTATTACTAAAATAATGTTTCAGTTATAGCACGACTCATCAATTTATTGAAAAAAACTTTTGGTTTCTCGTGTTCCTGGATGGCGTGGCTTTTAAGATCGTGCGATTTAACACCCATGAACTATTTTGAGAGAGGTTATGTGAAGTTGCTTGTCAACACGGTAAACCCGAGACGATTGACGCGTCGGCGAGTTGTTTTTGACATTAAGCCCTAATTACCGCACAAAGTGGTCGTTGAAAATTGGGCCTCTCTCGGATGAGATTCATTTGAACATTATCTTTATAATAAAGCTACATTTTTGGCCATAATATTCAATTATAGGCATTTTATATCTTTACACGTCTAAGAAACAACAATTCATCGGAAGAATTTTTTTCTTTAGCTTGAACAACCTAACGTCTTGTCACTTCGCAAGTTGGGGAGTTCTTTACCAAAACATCTCCTCCCTTATTTTTGATAACTTCGTACGGTATTTCACTAAAATTTGTATCCAAATTATTTTTTTTTTTCGAAGTTTCTTGGCCAGCACTTGGTAGTAGGCTCACTTTGAGCAGCTCGTAGTTCCTTGTCAGCATATAGTTTTCCCTTTTCTTTTTCGATCTTTGATCTTGATTGATAATAATTAGCGACGTTGAGAAACCATCCGTAGAAGAGTTGAGCTGGGGCATTCCCTGTAGGTGAATGTGGAGAATTCTAATGCGAACCTATAGCAGCATTGCTTATTTGTATTCTTTAAGTATATCTCGATTTTGGCGTTCAAATTCGCCGTTTTGTTGAGGTCAATTGTATTATACAATTTAATGTTGAAAACTTCTAAAAATCTTTGAATTCTTTACTAGAGAATTGTTTGCCTTTATCTGTTAAACATTGTTTTAGAGAACTTATAATAGATGCTGAAGTTATGTTTCTTAAAATAAAGATTTCCTTATAATGGCTGAATTAGTCTACGACAAAGAATAGTTATTCCTCACTTGGAAGCGGACCTATTAAATCCACTGCAACGTATATCCATGGAGGTATTGGAATTCTTCGTCGTTTCAGGTAATTATAACAATAAACTGAAATTGAAACTGAAACAGTTGGTGCTGAAACAAGGAGACAACCCTTGTAGTTCTTTACACAATTTTCGGCATCTAGGTCAATTTTTGGCCATCACACTTTAGTTCACAACCGTCTTCTTTTTATTCCAACTATTCCTGGGTGTCCTTTATGAGCGAATTTAATAACGTTGTTATGAAGCTTTTGTGGAATTACAATTTTGTGCTGTAGTAGCGGTTTTTTTCATAAAATTAGAGTTCATTTTCCAATACTTTGAAATTTAACACATCTTTGTTCCAAATTTGTTTATATATAAATGTTTGTTTATTGTTTATAATTAACACTAAGAATTTCTTGATCATTTGCAGAAGTCTTATCAATTTCATTTAAAGTGAATGCTTTGGGAACGCTATTACTTGCAATGTCATGAACATGTTCTTCGGAATCAAAATTATTGGATTGTAGGACAAAATTCAAAATCCGTGTGTCCCTATGTCCATTTTTTCCCAAAATGTAGTTTCCAAATTTTTGTCATTCCCAATTCAATGGTTTCCAATCATGCCCAATGCCAAGTTTTTTCAATAATAGTGTTTTGAATTTAAATTTCAAAATCAACCATTATTGCGTGTGTTGTTTGTATGTGCAAAAGTGAACTTTGAAAATTAATTTAAATTAGAAATAAATGTTTCCTCGCTCCAAAAATTGCTATAATTATTATTTATCTGCACATATCTATTAAATAAAGAAACCGCGTAGCGAAATTTGTGTTGCGCTAATGGAAAGTTGAACCAAAAATTGTATTCCGACACCAATTTTTTGGGAAAGCATATTTGTTGGAAAAAAAAATTGGGAAAAATATCTCGTTTGGAGCCATGGATTTTGGGAAAAATGATTTGAGAAACTTGACCCCCTACGAAATTATTGTTATTAGTAGTGGAAAGTGAATGAGCAATGTTCGATTTACTTGGTTTATATATTATTTAAAATGTGTGTGACTGCAACCGTTCTCTAAATTCCAGCACAAGGTTTAGACATTTGTCTGAAAATTTGTCTTTCATACGTTTTATTTTGTAGTGTATTAAAATAACCTTCTAGTTTCCTAACGCAAACATGATATACATCTATGTCCTTGTTGGTGTCTTAGGTAGGATCAACATTTGCACCTGACAAATTGTAATAAACATTTTGGAGATCTTTTCCTCCACAATGAAGAAGAGTTGCCCTCTTTTTAGGAGGATCAATATAGCTCCAGATATATCAAAATATATTTCAAAAGACCATTTCCGCAATTTCGCCCAACTTATTCCTAATGATTGAAATTCGTCCAAACAATAATTTTTTTTCCAATTTGGGTATATTTTCCATTTTGTTCAAATTGATTTTTGTCAATCAAATCGGATTCAATCAGTACGAATTAAATAAATTAATGCACACGAATTTAACCAATCATTATTTCATCAAAACGATTTTTTTATTTATAATCTTTTTGTTTATACATTTTTTTTGTTAATTAATAATCAATTTATACACTGTCCATAACTTAAAAAAATCCTTTTTCAAAATTTAACTTACTATTTTCCTGAAACAAATGAGGAAACTGTTTTAATAAAAGAAAGATTTGTAATTTTCAAGTTTGTTATACAATTTATTTTTAGGACAAATAGATGTGTGTGTTGTGATTCAACTTTTGCATTAAGAACAAAATCGTATGCTTGTTTTTGCTTTTAAAATATTTTGAAATTTTAAGTCGAAATTCAAAACAGTCAAACCAAATCCTCTGAAAAAGCATTGTTTGGTTTGTGTAGCAAAAAATAATAATTTTGTAGACCAGTTTTATCTTCAATTTCGTGAAGATTCATATCTTAAGCCCGTAATTTTCAAAAAATACAAAAATTCAAAAATTACCTACACGAATGTTATAGCTACATATGTTTTTATATTTTGAAAAGAAATATGAGATTTGTTTTGTCAAAGATATCAGTCTACATTTTTATGAAAATATCGTAACTCCTTCTGATATTTTTCTCTGTATTTATTTCCAATTTCCCTATAACGTGCACAGACAATGGCGTCCAAAATATTGCAACCATGTACTGTACATATACTCTTATTATTTTATTGACGTTGTTCAAATGCGTTTCATAAAATTCGATGAAAATTCCTGGAAACTCCCAACAGCATGCCATTTTGAATTAAGAAAAAAGAAAACATAAGGAATTTAGTGCATGAAGATGGTATCTTTGCTCTTACACCACGTACGTGAATTAACTTCATATTTAGTTTTCAAGTAACAAGGTTTTCTTAAAGGTGTAGGTACCTTTTTCTAAAGTGAACATGTTTTGAAGAACTGAAGTTCAAAAGAAAATCATAGACAAAAAAAAAACTAAAGGACGAACCCAAATGTGATGAATGAAAAGATAAAACTACATACAGTGTCACTGTCATCCTTGTGCGGTCTGCGTGTCATTTTTGAAACGAACATTTCAAAAAATGAACTGTAGCACGTTTAGACATCTAAGATTTTTTTTTTTCAAACAATAGGCACGATGTATTCTTTTGTGAGTAACTGTTCTAAATCACTTTATCTCACAAATTGAATCATTATACACGCGTTTGTATAATTTGTGCATTTATGGAGGTACCAATATTTTAGATACCTAAGTATTTTTTGGTTAAAATTATTGCTATATGGAGGTGTAACTGATAAAAGGATTAACCTGGCTTAATGCTCGTTTGCAATTATTTGATCCGTTTTTTTATCTCTATCAAAAATTTGAATGGATTTTTTCCATTGCATTTTCTTATATTATTGCATAAAATACACACGTGCAAATGCACTTTCAGTATAAATACGGGTACGTTGATAGGAGAGGATGGAATACTGTGGTCTTTTTGGAGTTTGCCGATTTACTTACTAAGAAAAAGACTCAGTTTTGTACGACACAAGATCAAAATTATAAAAACAAAGATCAAAACTATAAAATCAAGTAATTGCAATAAAAACTGTAACGAAAATTGAAGATGCACTTCAGTTAATTTCATTCTTTGTTATTAAAACAGTCGAACCAAAAGTGCAAAGACGTTTTATAACTTTCAACCACGATTTTGTATCCAGGATACACTTTTTTTCGATACTAAAAAAGCGAAGGATTTTGATTTTTTTGACTGTATCATTGATTGAAAAACCCGTACAATTTACAGCTAATAATGCTCTGCTACGTTATTGTTGTTTAGCTATTCCATACTACCTGGTAACAAAAATAATTTACAAAATAACTCGTGGTTTTTTATGTAGAAAGTTTTGAGGATCAACTCAACGCTTTTTATGGTTTTTAAACAAAAACAATTTACAGAACTTAAATTGCACAACTTAATACGATGTTTTACATCTCACTAAGTTTCTGGAAATTCTCATTAGTTACGAGTTACGACTTACGAGTCTTTGTTTAAATCTATATGAAGTTTTGAGCAAACTTAAAATTAAGTACATTCATAGTTTTGATAAATACGTTTTGGATTTAATTTTTAGTTCTGATTTCGAATCCAAACTTTGATTTTAATTTTTTGCTGAAGTTTCAAATTTTTTTTAATATATTTCAAAAACTTGATATAATAAAATTATGCATTTAGACTACAGATTTGTTAGAACAAAACTTACTTTGAAATCGTTATGCCTTTTTCTGTTGAAACCCGTTTTTTTCATAAATGGTTAAGCGTTTCTCTTAGATTTTTGTAAAACAGGTGAAATCTTTTAACTTATGAAGATTTTTAGAAAATTATGTGGGATAATATAAATATTTAAACTGACTATTTTAGAAAGGGATTATAGATTTGGAAAACCATCACGGATTTTATTGAAAAAATCTAATTCATAAATTAAGATAGCCCCGTGTTTTTTTCGAATTCTAAAAAGTATAATATGTCAAATTTTTAAGACATTACTTTTTAAAATTACTTAATTAAAATTAATTTATTAATTACATTAATTTAATGATTTGAATTAAGGTCTTTAGAAACCATTGGAAAAGTGCAATTTTATTGCCAGGAAGAAAACCTTGTGGACCGGTGCGGTGTACTATATGGCAAGATTTGCATTCTTAAAAAATCTTAAACGACGGAATAGAAGTTGGAAAAAGTGGTTCGGTTGATTCCGTCTGTCTGTCTTCGCCACCAACCATTGAGTCGATTCAGTTCAAACTTAGAAATAAAGTTCTTAAGCAGATCGCGTTATGCGCCTGTTAATTTATTTAAGTCCTCATACAATTTTTTCGATACGATAGCTTTTTATGGAATTTTCTCTACATTTGTTTTATTAAAGTATTGCTCGACTTCAGTTAAATTTTATTATATTTATAGTGGCATTGCACTAAATGGCCATAATTTTGAAGAAAAAAAATCAATAAACCGTTTTTATTATAAATAAATAATAAATAAATATTTGTCACCCAGAAAATTTATTTAACAAACAAATGATTTTACCTCAAAAATAAAACGAAGAATAACATTTTCGACTCAAATAACTATTCAAAAGTTAAAGATATTGGATTCAAACTAATTTTATCTTATCTTAAAAAATGTCGTTTTCAGCATTCAGTAAAATTTTAATAAAAATCCAACAGTCAGTTTTTTTCATAAAAATTACAATATACAAAAAATACTAATATACAAAATTGGTAAAAATTGATGTTCGATTCTCGAAATCTCGTGAATAATGTAGGTATTGACTTCAACATGATTTCATTCTGTACTAAAGTACAGTAAAAACTTTCAAAAAATGCTACTTAAATTCATGTTCGACTAAGAACCTCGTTAGCGAAAACAGATTGATTGAAATCAAACTTATTTTATCATATGAAAAATGTTGTTGTTGACTTTTTGCTATTTTTTTTTAGAAAAATTCCAGTCACAACTTTTCTTGCAAAACTCGAAAACCTAAAAAAAAAAACAAAAAACTGATAAGAAATTGTTTTCGACTCAAGTATCATGAGAACAAAGAAAAATTTTGACTTCAATCTTTTGTATATCACACGTAATGTTGTAATTAATATCATTAGTCGACAATGTTTTCTTACTGGCAATAAAATTGCACTTTTCCAATGGGTTTTGATGGCCTTAATTCTAATCCAACTTCAAAATTAATGTATCCCGTCAGGTTTTTGAGATTTTTAAAATTAAAAAAAAACCACATACATAAGGTTTTTTGCGGCTATCTTAATTTGGGAAGTAGCATTTTTTTCAATCAAATCCTTGATGGTTTTTCTAATCTTTAATCTTTTTTTCAATATTTAGTTGAAATATTTATAAGTTATTAGATTTGACCTGTCTTACAGAAATCTGAAAGGAACGCCAAGCCATTCATGTTCAAACGGTTTTCAACAAAAAAGTAAAAACGGTTAGCAATTATACGTTTTGTTTTTTTTTTAACGACTCAGTTGTCTAAACAATTCTATTATACCAGGTTTTTGACATATATTTTTATTACTTGAGCAAATAGGTAAAATTAACTGTTGGTTTCGAAATTCGCACTTAAGTTTCACTCCAAAACATATTTTTCGAAAGGGAAAGTATCAAATTCAAGGTTTGCTCAAAATTTTATATAAAGACTCATAACTATTGAGAATTTCTATAAATTAAGTACGATACTAAAATAATTTAAATTGTATGTAGAAGAGAAAGATTTGTACTTTGCAAAATCATCATACAATTTATTGTTAAGAGATATTTTGAGATTAAACTTAGCCTTAAAAACAGTGTTTTGATTGTTTTTAGCATTTTAAAGCGGCATATATTGAAATATACCCGTGTCGTGATGGTTAGTACGTTGGACTGTTATGCCAGAGGTATTGGATTCAAACCCTGCCTGTGCCATCTTAAGTTTTTTCCTCCAAGAGTAATTATTCTTGTCATGAAAAGTGCTTTCTTAAATTAGCCGTTCGGAATAGGCTTAAAACTGTAGGTCCCCTCCATCCCTGACAACATTACTCGCACACAAAGATGGTTGAGAGTTGAAAGTCACTAGGACTTTGTTCCCAATGGACTGTTGCGCCACCTAATTTATTTATTTATTATTTTGAAAACCCGATTTAATAGAAAAATTTAAAGATGAGATTTGATTTTAAGACATCTTAATACTTTAAAAATAGTATTGCTTTGTTTATGCAACAGAAAATAACGTAATTTTGTCGACCAGTATATTTTATTGAATTTTTAGACAAATAGACAGGCAGGCACGGATAGGAAGTTAGCAGTGTAGGTCGCATCCCAGACAGCCTCTTTTTTAAATTATTTTTGTATAAAAAAAAAACTTTCTGTTGAATTTTTGTATGTAAATTCCTGCATGTTAGGGTGTTATTTTTATAACGAGATATTTTCAATATTTAAATTGTTCTCGGACACTCAAACCAGAGTTTCTTTAAAAGCGATTGCGATAGATATGGGGATCTACAAAAGTTCTTTCACATTTTTTACATTTTCGTTTAAAACACTTTTAGAACTTATTAAAAAATGTTTTTTGTTCTTGACTTTTGAATTATTTTTTAAAAGTGAAACAAATTGTTAAGAAAGAATTTTCTTGAAAATTGTACAAAATTTTTAAAATAATTTTATTGACTAGCTTCTTGTCCTCTGTTTTTAATTACAAAGAATACAAAATACTAATTTCCTTTCTGTGGATAGAACTAACAAGAATTGCTTTCTTGAGAACATGCAAATTAAAAAAAAAATATTAAATACTGATTTTTATATTTTAATTTAACTATTATGCATAAAGTTATTCTTATGTAACACACATAAACACAAAACTGCACAAATTGAAAAGAAAAAAATGTAACATTTCATTAAAATCAATTTATAAATATCATTTCATTGACATTTCAGGAATCTTCACCAACTCTCACCCTAATTTCATCGAAAGTAAGTAAGATTGATGTATTTTCTTTCTTCAATTTAATTTTTATTGTTTTACATTTTTCTGTTTGTCTTACGTGTTTATGTGTGTTGGAGTTGTAGAAAAGTATTAATTTTGCAATTTTATTTTTCGTTTATAATTAAGATTTAAAAAGCGTCTATAGAATAAAATGTTTTCGCAAACGCATTGTGTGTTTTTTTAAGTTAAGCGTAGTTTAGGAATTATACAAGTGAAACGCAGTATTTATAATACACATTTTACTTTTTCCACAATTTATATTAAAAGGAAATTTATTTCTGCTCTGACATATTTTAGATTTTAATGCATTCAAATTTAAATTATGACAACAATTTCATTCTAAAATTATTCGTGCACAAAGTCTGTTGATTTCGATCTCACTATGCTTTGAGAAATAAGGTACTGAGTTTGTTGCATGATAGGTTTTTAAAAGGTGAATTTACGAAACATTACTTATTAATTTTCTCAAAATCTCCCAGAAACAAAAATTCGATTTAATATTTCAAAATATTATGTGTTGTCATATTGAATATGCTTCTCCCTCTTTATAAAACACAAAAACCAAGGAAAAGATTACTTTAATGTATCTCACAATTATCAACCTATTCAACAAAAAGCAGGTAGATTATGTATCTTTTCTTAAAAATCAAATGGAATAAATTTAAGCAATGAACAACATAACTACTAGGTACCTACCAAATACCTACCTACGATCAACAAGACGACACAACTGATTCCCCTCGCATAACATTTAACACAATAATTTATATCGATGACCGGTTCTATAAAACAAAATCTAATAATTACCATTACTGTATTTTTTTACGTATTAAAGTTTGAATTTAATACCAATTCTAGTCTTTTACGGTGTCTTCAGCATCGACACAAATTTTACTTGTATCTTTTTTCTTCTTTGTTTAAAAATAAGAGAAATCTTTTTAGTACATTTACAATAACATAGAAACCAGTGCCCTGTTTAAAACTATTCACAGCAAAATCCTCAACTTACTTGAGATGGGCTAATGCCGTAAAACGTACAGAACCAACACGACACATATTAGTGCAACAGTCAAATACTTTTTAAGACATTTTCACGGGCAATAAAAAATATTTCAAATAAAATTTGAAAATGAGAAGAAACCAGCAACAATTTTTTGTTTTTAATAATACATATTTTCTTGGTCTTGATTTATAAATTGACTTGGTTTGAACGCATTTTCATATTATATCATATAACCTATTATTTTTATTTTTGATGCGCATTGTTGCCGGTGTTGGAAATAAAATGATTTGAACTTAAAAATTGTCTTATATTATTTTAATGAAATCTGTACGTATTTAATAAGAACAGATCGTATTACATTTTTACTTAATTATATACACTCCGTTTCAACTGAATACGCACAAAAGTTGTTGAAAATACTTTTCCCGTTCTTTTCAAATATTGATGGGTATTGTGTCATCTGTTGGTGCTAACTACTCCCCTAAGATGTTAAGAAATGAATTATCCTAAATCAACCACAAGTTTTTATTTCGCTTACTTGCAAAGCTTTCTACTAGGAAAAATTTAATATTTGTTTGAGTCAACTGAATAGGTACACAAATTTAAATTGTTATTGCATTGGCATAAAATAAGTTTCTGTTAAGTTTGGTAGTTGGCAGTGGCGGACTAAGAGGCAGTGACACCCGGGGCGGTAAAGCAAGCTTACACCCCTTGAAAAATTTAAGAAAAAAACACGAACAAAGATTTTATTTAAAGGTGCTTACGAGCTTTTATTGCACTGAATGTTTCGATTATATAATACAAATCTATATTTTTGTGTGCTCCGTTTCGATTGAAAGTATAGCCAAATTAGTCAATCTATTTTGGCTCATCGTTGATCTTAGATAAGTCTTTATTAATTTTAATTTGGAAAAGCTTCGTTCACACGATGCCACTGAGACGCAAATTGTTAAATAAATTCTCATCGCCAATGATAGACTCGGTAAAGAGTCTGAAAAATCCCACTTAACAATGAAGTTTAAAAATTCAAAGGCTGTCCAAATTTCTGCATCTTTAAAATTTATCTTTGAAGCTACCATGTGACGCCGAATTCGCTGGATTTCCAATATGATACTGTTGTCTGTAAGTTCTGTAAATGTCGAGGTAAGCATTGGAACCACAACCCGCATTTCTTCTTCCGTTCCATACAGCAATATTTTCGGTTGAAGAGCTGAGAAAACTGACGCAATATCTTCCATGGCCTTAGATCGATGCACAAGTTCAGTATAAAATGTATCCTGACATTCTAACATGGCTCTTCGCGTTTCCTCTTCCAACGTCAAACCAGCATCTTGAGCCTTTTCGCCTGGCATAATTTTCTTCTTTTTTCTTCTTCCCCGCCTTTCAATTGAAATTTCTAGCTCGGTGCATTGTTCTCTTGCATATATTACGGCCTTTTTCACGGATTCATCACGGTGTTCACGAAGAAAACTCGCTAGTGCCTTAAGTTTTATTACACTTTTTTCTAGAGTGAGCCTGTGCTGAATCAACTTCTTCTAAAATATCGAACCAGAATGAAAGATAACATAAAAACGTAAAGTCGCATACAGCAGATAAGAGTATGGTTGCAGCACCTCTTGTATCTAAATTTTCCTTTTCAGGATCACAAAGGAGTTCAAGAGTAGAAACTATCTTCACAAAATTTTCCTTCAATGGCTTAACAGCCTCGTGATGAGCGCTCCATCTAGTGTCTACAAGTCGCTTGACTGACACACCTACATTTTTTATGAGAATATCCCAACGATGCGTAGATGCTGAGAAAAAAGTCTTTCCACTGTCCCAAAAAACGTTGTACTTGAAGGAGTGCTTCCCAAAGAGTGAACTCCACAAAGGTTTAAAGAATGGTTTGCACATGGCGTAAACAAAGCTTTTGGATTAATTTGCCGAATTAATTTTTGAACTCCTCCACGAATACCCGCCATAGTCGCAGCATTGTCATATCTGTTACTGATGGCACCCCCTATTGGTCTGCCATCCGGGGCGGACCGCCCCCACCGCCCCCCTTAGTCCGCCACTGGTAGTTGGTGCTTCTACCTTTACTTTTAATCATTTCCTAAATAAGTTCCGGTATAAATCCTACAGTCTTTTAAGATAGTTTAACTATATTTCGCTTAACGCAAATTTAATTGCAGAAATTAAGAATTCTTTGTCTTTAAATTTACGACCATCCATCCCCATTAACTGTGGCTACTAAACATCCCTAAGTAAGTAGGTATATTTAATTATGTTTAGATCAAATAAGTACTGCAGTTGTTGAAGGAAGTGCAAATTTTGCTTCTCTGTCCAAGCTTGGTAGGCCAAGTTTATGGGTTAAAAAATGTTAGATATTTATGTTTTATCTGTACGAATCTTTATTTCTTAAGTAAGGATACAAGCCATTTAGACATCGGCTAATTTTATCAGCTGCTGCACGTCCGGTTAGGTCTTGGTGTCTAAACGCATCCGATTTTAGGTTTTAAAATAATCAAAGAGCATGTTGACCTACCCATCGGTCTTACAATTTTAGATCAGAAATTGGATTTTACTTGAAATACTAAAATTGTTGATTTAAACTATCCCATACTTGAAAACGCTAATAAGCAACGATAAAATTGTCGTTGTTTCTATTCAGTTGACTCAAAACAAAACTTTTTCTTTACAAGTGGGTGAAAACAAGACTCACAGTTTTATTTGGATATTTTTTTGAAATTTTTTTCCACATCGACAGATGTCACAAAAAGCCTCAATATTTGTAAAAAATGTAAAATGCATTTTCGAAAATGTTTGTGCGTATTCAGTTGAAGCGGAGTGTATAAGCGGGAAGGGGAGTTGCCGAATTCGTAAGGGTTATGACCTTCCCCCTGGGGAAGGAATTCATATAAATTCAAAACTATTCGTAGTGCGTTAGTGGATATGACCCCCCTTATATTTTAAATATTTTTTTATATAAAAAATAAAATTTGTATTTTACTGCTTTCCACTTTGTTGTGAAAAGCCATAAAGCTACAATTATTAAGTTTTATTAGCAATGGTTTCATCTTCAGATTTATTAGTAATTTAATATACATATAATAACAATATTCACCAAAAATCTTAAAGGTTTTCAAAAAAGTTCAAAATTTGGAAAAGCTTTGGTAATTCTTTAAATTATTTTAATAAGATCTTTTCTGAGAGAAAGATCAAATATTCAAATTCTTCAATTCCATCTCATGTTCTTGACTTATAATTATAAGGAGTGTTAGGCTTTCTTGAAGTATTTTTCTCTTTCAAAATTGATTATCTATTAAATTTAAAAACTTTTAAGATCTCAATAAATTAAAGAAATCTACTTTTTGAGTTAAATTTGCCTTGAATTGAGATTTAAACATGAATTTCAAGAACATAAATGTCCCAAAAACAGCAAAAGTGACGCTTTCTTCAAACTAATGGGTAATTAAAATACCTAGGCCCAGTTTTCCATTGCGAGATCATCCTAGTGTTTAGTCTTTTATAATATTGTAGTTAACTCTGAGATAACCCTTCAAATGTTGTGAGTTAACTCTGACTTAATTATATACTATATAATATACTGAAATGCCAATGGAGAAGATATTTTTATTTCTTTTTAAATTATTTTGTGAAAAAGTTTGAATTTCGTTTATTCATTTTGAGTATTAAAGGAAAAAAAATGAGATTAAGAACAATGGCAGGTGGCTGTCAACCAAAATACCAAAATCTTTCGATTTCTATAATTTTTTAAAAACTGAATTGATAACTTTTCACTGATACCAAATTATAATACCATTAATGAGGTTAACATTAAACCCCCACTGAAAAACTTGTTCGTCAGTTAACTCTGAATTCAGGATTAACTAGCTCTGGGTTTAATTCGGAGTTAACTCAGCACTGAAAAAGTTGGCCTTAATGCACGTTTCATATCTATTGATTTAATATAAAAGCTTTGAATCTCTCGAGAATTGAAGTGGAAAGAGATTCTGCAACGTGTAATTTATGAGTGCCACATTATAGTTTCTCCCTAATTTTGTTTTTGACCTTAGTTTTTTTTTTTTTTAATTTTTGGAGAAATTATGTGACCAAATGCACTTATTTCGTGAAATTAAAAAAAAAAAACAGACAGTTTTCTCGCTCCATTCTTTAAACTTTGTGATTTTAATATTTGCAAAAGGTTCAGGTAAAACACTACATTTTTAGAATTAGTCTTCTAGCATCAACTCTAATCTACGAATGAGCAGACTGAAAATAATGGTGACTCCCGGAAATTGCTTCAGAAAAAAAATGCATGAAACACACCTAAAACCCCTCTCAACTATTGTGTGTTGGCTCTTAAATAGGGCATATTTAGAAAACTGTTGGGATCTTGGAATGCTTTCATATGTAGGGAGTAGTCCAAATTAGTTAGTACCATGTTGGACAACAGTGTTCTCAAAAAACCTAATAACTAAATTTTTTAATTTAGCCCTTGAAATACATATGTAAATACAAGGCTAAGTAAGATGTTACTTATTATGTTGTTGTAATTTTGTCAGCATCCTTTACAGAAAATTAAAGAACATTTTTAAGCGGTTCCCAAAAAACTTTTTTTATTTAGTGTTTTATCACCCCTTGATTAAAAGTCTAGATCCGGCTATGTGGCTGTTTCGGTGGATTGTAAGTGTGTCTTGTGATTTGATAGTTTCCAGATTGTTGGCATTACATTAATACTTCACAGTTCCCAAAAGTAAGGCTTTTTTAAATGGATGGAATCCTGCATAAACAAGCAGTCGACAAAATCAAAACTTCAATCGTTTAACATGGCTTTGTTGTGTCCAGCTTCATTTTCGAAGAAAAACGGTCGGATGATGATACAACTTTACAATCCAAATCAAACTGTCACTCTCTGTGGATGAATTAGCTTCTCGACAATCCGAGCCCCAGATGTATTAATTTTGTTAGTTAACGTAGCAGTCGAAACTTCGAAGCGATACCTAAGCCATTAGACCTGCGTCGACTCCAATTGCTGAGTCAATTGGATCTTTTGTTAGAAATTAATCACAGCTTTTTGTCATTCAAGCTATTGTGTGAAATCTTGAGCTGTTGGTGTCGATGTTCGTGTATTGAGTCTCACACTTTCGGCTCCTACACAAACTTGCGTACGCATTGTTTGGGCCTTACAGAATTTACATTGTCGGTAAGGCCTAAAACGATTTATTTCTTTCAGCACAGGTAGGTATACTATTGACGTTCTGTCAAGATTACAAGCGTAAAACAGTTGTCAGTGTTTTCTTAGATTTTTCTTGTCATTGCTGTGATTGGAGTATTTCTTAATTTTCAGTTTTAATTATTTGTTGTTTAATTATTTGTTGTTTTTACCACATTTGACCATGTAAATAGTTCTCGATCGTGTTAGAAAAATTTACCAGGTTCGTGATTATCGCAGACGTACTGTGACAAAAAAGCATATTTAAAGCTTGTATTTTCTTTTCGGTTCTGCAATGTTCTAATATATTTATTTACTAAAGTTTTCGATATGTTTTGTATTCGTTTCTTCATGTTGTTTTATGTAATTTTTTGACTTAATTGTTTTTATAAAACATTTTTGAAAAACTTATCAACGGCAACACTGAATTTGGGGGAAATATTAAGCTACATATTCACAAATGCACGTGTCTGTGTGTATTAAGGAATTCGTTTTGTCTTTGGCGACAAAATTTTAAGTAAAGGTAGACTAGAGAGAGTAGGAAGAGGGGAGAAATAAAAATTATTTTAATTTTGGAAGTAATTTGTTACATTTTTGTTTTACTTTGTAGACTGGATGGGGTGTCGTCGGTGGCGGTGGCTGTGGCAGTGAATGTAGCAGTGGCGGGCGCAGCTTTAAGAAACACTCTGAAATACTCAATGTATCATCATCATCGCCATCCTGAAAAAAAGGGTTAAGGCATCAGTTGAATGTTTATGTTTAGCCCGGGATAAGTGAATAAGCATGTATGATGTAGGTATAAGCATATACATATATACGTATAGTGCTTTAAAGATGAATTCTGAAGATATGTTGTCGAAGATATTTTAAAAATTATTTATTTAACTGAATGATTCAATTAATGAGATGTCGTTTAAAGTTTTATGTTTTGAATTTATTTTCAAACAATTGCTGATGCTGATGCTGATGCTGGTGCTATGACACTCAATACTTAAACCAAGGATTGATTCACAAAACTTGTGCGATGGTTGAAGTTGAAAGTTATTGTATGTACCAAGTATTATGTACTTATAAATAAATGGAATGATAGAAGGAACATTTAAAAGAAAGATAACAAAATATTATAACCACCTTAATAAAAAAAGAATATATGTATTTGTATTTAACTACTTGCATAGGGCGGTCTTATTTATAGATCATATACAAGTTTGAGCAAATTCATACATATAGTTTTAAAAAATTAAGAGTATTGGAAAAGGAGGAGCAATGCAGATACACACATCTATTACAATATATTACAAAAAGAAACTCAATGATTATTCCCAAAAAAATTTATTCAATGACTCACATAAGCCTTTCAAGAAATAAGCAATTACTCATGAAAAAAAGTTATTTTGGCAGAAATCACTTACACTAGTGTACATAACTTCCATCATAAATATTAAAGTCACCCAAGTTTCTTCATATTGTTTTACAAAGCAAAATATGTACTACATTAATACACATTTCCAAAGAATTAAGCTGCATCTTTTATACATATGTACATACACTCCGCTTCAACTGAATACGGTCAAACATTTTTGGAAATGCTTTTTACATTTTTTCCAAATATTGAGGGTTTTTGTGACATTAGTCGATGTTGAACAAAATTTCAAAACAAAATTAAATAAATCTGCGAGTCTTGTTTTCGCCTACTTGTGAAGTATTTCATAAAGAAGAAGTTTGTTTTGAGTTAACTGAATAGGTACAACGACAATTTAATCGTTGTTTATGAGCATAATAATAGAAGTGGATAGTTGCAATCAACAATTTTAGCGTTGTGGAATTCAATTTCGGATCAAAGGTTTCAAAACCAATGGGTAGGTAGGTCTACATGCCTAA
This sequence comes from Eupeodes luniger, assembly GCA_951509635.1. Taxonomy (NCBI): domain Eukaryota; kingdom Metazoa; phylum Arthropoda; class Insecta; order Diptera; family Syrphidae; genus Eupeodes; species Eupeodes luniger. The sequence continues at coordinate 48,715,017 of OX608075.1, read as the reverse complement.
GCAGTGCTTCAAAAGCTAAAATCGACTTGATTAGACACGAAGACCTAACCGGACGTGCAGCAGCTGATAAAATTGGCCGAAGTCTTAATGGTTTTTAATCTTCCTTAAAAAATACAGATTCATACAGATAAAACATGAAGGGAGGTAAAAAGATCTACAAAAAAAGGAACTTGAAAACGAGCAATTGCATTTGATACATCCGATTCTTGTGATGCTGGGGCAAAAATAAAAAAAAAATTGACGTTAACGCAAGTCTCTCAACAGTTTTAAGAGTTATTAAAACTTGAGCCATCTTAAGCGAATTAAACTTAAGAAAAAACGTTACTTAACGATACTTAACGAACAACGGAATGTTATGCTATTAGAGTTTTTTAAGACAAAAATAATCTGGAAAAATATTGGTGTCACGTGGTCTTTTCAGACCATAAAACTATTTAATTTCGGTATCCCTGATGGGTCAACCTTTTATAAATTTTGGACAGAGGAGAAAAATCTGCACTTACTTCAATAACTGCCGTACTCATCTGATCTAAACATTCTTCAGTTTTTTGTCAGCATTTATCGAAATATCGTTGAACTAAATAAAAAGGATGTAGGATTCATACCGGAACTAATTTACGAAATGATTAAAAGTAAAGGTAGAAGTACCAACTACCAAACTTAACAGAAACTTGTTTCATTCCAATTTAATAACAATTTTAATTTTTGTATCTATTCAGTTGACTCAATTCAATTTTTCCTTGGTGAGAGCTTTGCAAGTGGGCGAAAGAAAAACTAGTGGTTGATTTTGGATTTGAATTCTTCTCTTAGCATCTTAAGGGAGTAGTTAACACCAACAGATATAGCACAATACCCATCAATATTTGGACAAAATGTAAAAAGTGTTTTCAAACATTTTTGTGCGTATATAGTTGAACCGGAGTGTAGGTACGCAACTGACTCGATAGCTTTATTATGAAAAATATCTTCATGCATCATCACGTTGCTATGAACAGAAATAATTTTTGGTGTTAACATAATAGTTTAAACATGATTTTTAATTTTTAATTAGTTCATATGTATGAATTAATTGATTAGAACCTTACTTGCACTAATATGTTTAACTAATCGGTCCTATTTTTAGTATTGTAGTAGAATCTAAGTAAAAGATTTTAAGAGAGATGTTTACCTTAATATTTGTCGTTTTTTACTCAAGACATATAGGAACTATATGGCAAGTTTAGCATTCGTAAGAAATTTCGAACTCGAGATTTTAATCAAACATGACATTACGATGGTAGAGATGTCAAAAAAGTGGGTCTCTTGATTCCGTTCCTCCTACAGCCCAAAACATCGGAATTGACTTTAAATTTGGAAATTAAGGTTTGAAGCCGAATTGCGTTTAGTTTTTTTTTCATTTTTTTAAGGTAAAAAATCGTCAAATCGAAAATCCGAATTTTCTCAAAAACAAACCGATAGATTGTTTTTAATTGTCTACATTTTTTTCTTTTTAATTTGGCTTCTTTCAATATGAAAAAATATTTTTGTATTGCTTCAGAAGGGTACCTCCCATAGAACCGTTATTTTGTTTTTAAGTTTTCTCAAGAGCTAATCAACCAATTTCAATAATTTTTCTGAACAGGCTCAGATTCAAAATTCATTTTTTACGAAATTGAAATGTAAAACTTTTATTAATAAGCTCTAAAAATATTTTTAAACTCAAACAAAAAAAAATATTTACAAGAAATTACTTAAAAAAAAAACGCTCTAACAATTTTCAAATAAAAATTTTAAAAATTAAGGTTTTTTGAGAAGTCAAATGGTATTTAAATTTTTGAAAACAAAATTTTGTTTGCAAGTAAATTTTTAAATCTTAAAATGCAGGAAATATTTTTAAACAGACTCTTTTGATGCATGAGCAAGTTTGGGCGACCCAGGCGTACATTTTATTTTGTTGGGCTTTCGTGTTTTCTAAGTAAGCTGTCGGTTGGATTTTTCTAAAAAAAATTAATTAAATTTAACAAAAATATCATGCATATGAATAAATAAGTTTGATTTCAATAAAATTATTAGAGCTCCAATTGTATTAGCATTTGTTCAAACTTTTTATTTCTTATAAACAAAACAATACCAATTGGGTTTTTTTAAGAAAATTTTCTTATGTTAACAAAAATATTTGAGGTCAATACCTTCATTTATTCTCGAGATATTGAAATCGAAAATCGAAACTTGTAAAGAAAACTGTAACTTTCAACTTTCTTAAGATTTAATTTTGTGTTATACATTGTAACACGATACCAAATTGGTATATAAATAAAAAAAGAATAAAAAAAATAATATTTATATCCTCAAATGCTTTGCGAACAACAAATAATTTTACCTCCAAGATAATTGTATTAAAAAAAAAATCATTTTTTCGACATCTGGTAACATTTTAAGAAAAATGAAAAAATTACCATCAAAAGTTCGCATAAAATGATTTTCGACTCGAATATCTTGGCAAAAATTAAAAATTTTTAGCTTTAATATACTTTTTTCTTGTAAAAAAATATTGGCGCAAAATTTTAAATAATTAAGTAAAATATAAAAGCCATTTTTCGCAATTTGCTAAGCTTCAAAGATGATTTACCTAATTTTGAACGATTTTAACATCTTACTATCTCATAACAATTTGCTAAAGCTAAAATAACGGAATGGCTACTTTAACTTTTAACAATTTGCTAAATCCTTATTAGAGCAGTCGATTAAATGGCCTAGGCAACAGTTGGGAATTCCATTTATTAGGTCCGTTTAGCTCATTTTCGCGAACTGTCACTTTTTAGACATTTTCGGATGACCGTTTCTTAATGAAAGGTAATTACCAATTTACTATTTAGCAAAACGAAAAAATAAGGTTTAAAATTTTGGAGTCCCTTAGTGGATTGCAAATTGTTAACTAGTAAATTAATACACCTTTAACAATAGGTCTTTTAAAATGTTGCGAAATTGTTTTTACTATTATGTAAAATTTTTAGAAGAATCCAATAGTCAGTTCTTTTATAAAAATAAAAAATCCTGTTCCACCTTAAAGTATTGACTTTAAAACTATTTTATTGTATGCAAAATATTCATTGGTTCAATTTTGAAATTAGTTAGCTAAAACAAGTAGTTTTACTCAGAAGTTTTTAAGCACCATGAAATATTCTAAAATACAATTATGTATACTTCTTAGAATATATTTCAATGATTTATTAAAAAATAAGTTGAAATCTAACTTGAAAAGGTTTTGGAACAAATTGCTGATGGCTATACCCGTACCATTATCCGAAGTTAATTGATTCTGGATACACTACACTGTCTGCTCAAAATTATCACTAACGTTTATTTATTCTGACTGACGTCTTCTTTATGACATTATCCTCAAGATTTTGTTTATGAGATTGTTTTTCGTTTCTCCACTTCATTCTTTGATTTTGCAGACGATTTTAATATTGTATTTTATTGCAGTAATTTTGTTGGCTTTTTAAGGCCCGCCATCATGTTTATGTGTGTGTATAATATTCATGCATGCATGAAACATGCAATGATTTCTAAGGAACAATTATTTATATACATACATATGTATGTGTTTAGTTCTGCTTCTAAATAACAAAACTTATTGCAATAAAATTATCTCATAAAGAGTTCTTGCAAAAATGTTTTGAAGGCACAAATAATAAACCAATATTTGGATGTACATACATATGTATGTATGTAGGAATTGTAAAGCTCTTAAACTATTTGGTGATAAAAATAATTACAGGAAAACAATTTAGTTTTCTGCAGGGTATATCATTTCGTGGTTTCAAGTTTGTATCGCTGGAATTTTGACATCTGTCAATTGAAATGACAAAATGTATACACGACCCAGCTTCGCTAACTATCGGTAAAATTATGAAGAGTTTTGAAAACAGTGGAAACGTTTCTGAGGCCTGTTTATAATCGTAATGCACACTCAGTTAAAAAAAATAACTGCTAAGAATGCAAGTGTCACTGATGATCCGATTTTATCGATTTACCGACGTTCGTGGAAATTGAACCGTTTGATAGGCAACGCGAATAATCATCCGATTCTAGACTTATTAAAACCAACATTACTTATGTTATGGCCGAAATACAACTCGATTTAGTGAACAAGTGGTTTAAAGCTACCTCAAAAAATGTACATGTTGCAAAACTTAATAAAAACTGAATGATATTCTTGTTTTTAACACTTAATGGCAAAGTCCAAACTTTATAAGCAAATTCAATTTTGTAATAAAAATGTATATTTGTTTGATTTTTATTTAGCTTTACTTTTGAAACCGAAAAATAATAATAATAATCATTGAGAAGAAATTAAGTATAAAACGGATGTTTTTTTAAGTGTCGGTCAATACTTTTTTCGAAGTTGGTCTCTTTGAAAGCTGTCACTTGACTAACTCATGAACAACATTTAAAAATTGTGCAAATTTATGACCAAAATAATAGAAACAATCTATTTATTGAAGACAACTTTTGGTTAGTGCAGTATCTCGCATCGTGGACTGCAAGATCAAACGATATAACACTGCTGAACTATTTTTGTAATATTATGTGAAGTCGCTTGTATACGCAGATAAACTTAAGGCGATTGGAAAACCATTATCCATTATCCAGCATCAAAAAATATGCCCTCTTTTGTCTTCTTCAAAACCACATGTCTAAAAAAACATCCATTACAATGAGATAAACTTTAAAAATATAATTTTGTAGTATATAACATGATTAATTTAAAATAAAATACAAAAAAGAAAATTAAATTAAGTGAAGTGAAGAATCTTTAATATATTTTTAAAAATTTACTTTCTCATAATAAAACCAAAGAAGTTTGAGTTCATAGTCAAAAGTTTAAACATCTAAAAATAGCTCATGCGATGTTGGGAATTATGCATTCATTTTGGACTACTGGGTTATCCATTATGCGGTTTCAAAAGTAAACGTCAATAAAATACATATTAAATATTTTTTTGCATGATATTTCTTTTTTATTATAAAGTTTGAACGTTGAAATTATGTGTAAAATACTACATCACATTATTTAAATGACCACCACGCAAATTGTTGCAAGCATCGATTCTCTTGAGGTAATTTTCGATCACTTTTTGGCACACATTAGGCGGTATCTCAGCAATAACTTGAAAAATGTTAATTTTTAAGTGGTCAAGTGTTTAAGGATTATCTGTATAAACACGGTTTTTCGCGTAGCCCCACAACAACAAAGTCCAGCGGTGTTAAATCGGATGATCTTGGTATTCAGTTTATATCGCCACGACGAGAAATAGGGCGGCCAGGAAATGTCTCTTGTAATAAAGCCATATTCTCTCCTGTTGTGTGCCATGTGGAACGGTATTGTTGAAACCACATGTTCTACAAGTCGTATTCTTCAATAGCAGGCAAAGAAAAATCGGTTGGGAGCGTTATGGTCATATGATATGACCATAACGCTCCGAATTGACGGTGAGTTTCGAAGAAGTAAGGTCCAATCACACCTCCGGACCAAAAAGCGCACCAAACAGTGACTTTTTGTGGATGTAATGGGATCTCTTCAATTACTTGAGGATTATCAGAACCCCAAATACGACAATTTTGTTTACTAACAAACCCACCGAGTGAGAAATGTGCTTCGTCGCCGAAGACAATTTTGTTCGAAAAATCGCCGCCTACCGCCTGTTGTTCAAGCACCCATTCGACGTATCTACGATGACGTTGTTAGTGGTCAGCTGGCTTCAGTTGTTGTGTGAGTTCGACTTTATATGGATGTAGGTGTAGATCCAAATGCAAAAGATGCCATAATGTGCCATAAGACAGTCCTAATTCCTGAGATCGACGAGGAATCGACACATTTGGGTCTTCGGCAAAACATTCACTTACAATAGCGATATTTTAAGTGGTACGAGGGAAACGATGATGCACAGGCCTTACAACATCTATAAACAATTCAGTCTCTTCAAATTTCTTCACAATTTTGCCAATTGCTTGCGTAGTTGGACAACTATGTAAACCATAATCTCCTCTTAAAGCACGATATGTGGCTGTGGCAGAAACACCATTTTTTGTTGCGATCCATTTTCGTAAATGTCAGACTTTCAACTGAAAAAAAAAAATGGTTTAACAACTTAGTTTGACAGATGTCGAATTTGAGCCCTATACTTTTGAAACTGCAAAATGGATAACCAGTTACAATATCGTAGAATATAGCATGATTAAAATAAAATAAAGAAAATTAAATTAAAGAAAAATTAATACATAATTTAAGTGAAGAATCTTTAATGTATTTTTAAGTATGTACTTTCTCATTTCAAGAAGAATGATTTTTTTTAGTTAATAAAATCATTTCGAATATGTTATGTATTTTTATAAATCCTTCTTGCAAATAATTCCCATATGCAGATGTTTTCCCATATGCACTTCAAAAAAAATAAAAAATAAAACAAGCAAAAATCATTCTAAAATAATATTCGAAAGCAACAAAATAAAAATATAATAATAAGAATTCATTACATTTAAATTAATGTTTCCACTCATTAAATCTGCATTCATATCTCTTTAAGTTCGTGTCTTGGCAAAAGCAAAATGTAATGTTAATGTGTATCCCCTGCTGGTGGGGGGGCTCTTTTGCATTTTTCAAGTGTCAATTATCATCTCATCCCATCGCAGACATTTAAAAGTTTATTGTACGCTTAGCAGCAGCAAGCTCATTACAAAAGGCAATATAATTACAATGCACAACTTAAATGCAATGACGTTAATATAATTTTTTCTGTTTTCAACTCTACCCCAGCACACTTTACCGCATCCGCATCGCACAGAACAGAAGGAACGGAACAAGGGCAGTTAAAGTAAAGTGTAGGTAAGTCACTCTCAACTCTCAAGCTCAATCTCGAGCACCAAAGATCATATGAAGAGTCCACAAGAAACAGCAAACTTTTTAACTTAAGAAATTAAAAAAAAAAATCCTTAGTCATAAATGCCAAAGAAAATAAAGTCCAATTTATTAAGCATTATTAAGTGCGACGACCGAGAGTACAAATGCATTTATATCTGTTACTTGCCCCTTTCAGTAACCCTTTAACCGTTCCCGTTGCTGATGCGGTATTGTAAGATTTCGTTGTAACCCCGATATGCAGATACACGCCGCGCCGCCAGGGTGCGCGGCGGCGAAGTAAATAAAAAATGTGTGTGCGCGCACAGGTAAACGAGCAAAAAGACAAATTCTTAACAAGATACAAGGATACAATTTTTTGTATGGGAGCGATGCGCCAACGCCAACTCAAACCTTAACCCAAGCCCAGCCTCAGTCAAGTCAGTCTGAAAGACTCAGTCAGCCAAAAAACTGGTGTTGCAGCGAAGCGAGTGCTGTATAGTAGGACAGACAACACAATAGCAGCTTCAGCAGCGTTAAATATTCGCTGCTTTTGCGCAAGCGCACTTAAAAGTTATTTTTCAATCAATAAAGAAACATAATAAAACCATTAAATGGTTAATGCAATTCCAAAGTGAATATGTCTGTCATGATTTTCGTTTTCGACGAAAACGTCCAACAAAAGAAGGGAAGTCCGCTCCGCGACTTCCCTCAGCAGAAACACCCGCACCGTGATATGGGAATTGGGAAGAAACCACATCGTCTTCTTTTTCTTCCCTTTCTTTTACTTTAATATGGCCATATCATTCCTTCTTCAACCAAGGCAGTATAGTGATGGTATGGGTGATGCTCCTGCGGTCTTCAGGTGTACTGGAAATGTAAATGATGACCACAAGCTGAAAGGGACGTTTTCACATCAAGCAATGAAAACAATCTGTATATTGTATATGGAGTACAGACAGATACACTGCCAACCACTAGGATGAGGCCACAAATTTTGGAATCGATTTTTGGTTTTTATATAGCTGTATAGTTGTTGTTTCTGCCTTGTACCCATTTTGATTTTTCCCAAACTTTTGTGGATCAGCAATATGATTGCCTACAACTTTCTTGCTTCTGTTAAGTCTCCTTCCAATTTACGTCCTGAGAGTCCTAAATCTTTGAAAGCATTTATTTTTACTCTTTCTGTAACTGTCAAATTCCTTACACAGCCCATGTATGTTTCACATTAAATGAAAACTGTTGTTTTCAACACTCTTTTGGATATTCTATACAAAAGTTTTTAAAAGATGCCACTTGTAAACTCCTGTACGGAGTTCCAAGTTCATTATTTGATATTGGGAAATTTCAACACTTACTCGCTTCTAATTTTCCCTTTAATTTTCCGGGTGCAACACTTGTTTGGCCTCATACTAGTGGTTGTCAGTGTATAAGTACAGGGAGACAAAAGATTTCTTGTATATTGTAAAATCAGATATTTAATCTTAAATTTAACATAATACAATTTTTTTTCATTATTTATGTCAGCAATTTGAGCAGTGATCATAAATCATAATGTGGAAACAGAAATATTGTATTAAAAAACAAGTTTTCGAGTCGAACGAAAGGATTGAGCACATTGCAGATGGTGTCTTAAGCTACCACGTGTAGACTCTCTGGCTTAGAATTGACGTCGTCAAAGGTGTCACGTCTTCGTGTTATCTTCAACGAAAAATATTGTCAACTCGTTGACGAGTACATTGACGCTTCACGCTTGCGTTGAAACACATTTTTGAGTCAACAGGTTTACTCTTTTCAGTGACCGTGTAATGTGTAAGTCAATGCTTTTGGAACACGATGACTCGTTTTTTTGACGGTCGGTCATCGCAATGAGAAGGACTCCCAACATTGACATAATTGCTATCAAAGCTACTGGTAATGCAGTGATAGACTATAGCAACAGAGAAGGCCATATCTATCCCTTAATGTATATTAATCATTGTTGTTTGAAGCTATTAATTAAGAATATTTCAGATAAATAACCCTGTGTATCCACAGTCCCCCAATTGGCTTTTTATCCTGACGAATTTTAACAGGATGCGAGCAAAGAGTGATCCAAGTTTAATCAGTGCTGAGATTAAAATCATATTTGCCTTAAATGGTCGATTACTTGTTTCTTGGCCCTCTATCAACTCAAAGTTGTTTCAAAGGCAAATTATTTTCAACGTTTGGTCAGATGGAATCAAACCTTTGATTTAAATACATTTTCTTACAAAAACCATCATTTTACCATCAATATCTTTGTGACTTCTTTTGTTTATTAGTTTTAATTAATAATCAAAATTTCAAACCAACTTTCATTAGCATTCCACTTTTGGGAGGGGGTAGAATTTCAACTCGGAAAACGCGTTGACTCTTTACGTTAACCGTGTAATTATAGCTTGTTAGACAAGAGCACTATAGCACTCATCAATAAGGATCTAAAACTACTTGAAGACACTCAACTGGGAAGTTCCCATCCTCCTTATTTTGCACAACTGGTAACCCCAAAGAAAAAAGTCCAGAACTTTTAACTCGAACGAACGAATCTGCCAATCGACTGACCCATTTCTTGAGAAAACGCGCTCAACATACTAATTCTTCTATAAATCGATTGTAAGGTGTGTTGTGTGGAACCATCCCGTTGAAACTACAATAGTCCAAGTCCACATCTTCAAATTCAGTAACTTCACTATTCTAACCATGCACCAAAACTTTTAGTGAGGATCAAGTGGCATATACATGAAACCAATGTGGATTTTCACCTGACCAATAAGCATATTTAACTTATAGCCGAACTTATTCAGCCAAAAATGAGAAAATGATTTTGCGTTGAAATTCATCATCTTGGCGCATCTTTTGTAGAGCGCAATCGGAGAACGTAGCTTCAAATGGTCCATCAGCTTCAATTTCTGTATGAACCATGATCCTTTCATAAAATAAACAATACTGTGCTCTGAAAGATGTCCATTCCTTGAAAGGGAAAGTTTTTAGATTTTATCTGTCTTACAAAACTCTAAAAAAAACGCTAAACCGTTATTGCTAAAATGGTTTTCAATAGAAAAAGGCAAAACGGTTTAAAAGTAAGTTTGGTTCTTGTAACGAATCTGTTGTCTAAAGAATTGTATTATTTGAAATATATACGTACATAAAAATAATATCGAAAACGGGTATTTTTAAAACTTGAGCAAATAATTAAACTTACAGTTTGGATTTGAAATCAGCAGTAAAAATTAAATCCAAAACGTATTTTCCAAAACTATTAAAGCATCAAATTCAAGTTTTTTCTCAAAACTTCATATAGATTCCAATAAAGAATCGAATCATAACTAAAGAAAATTTCCAGTAATTAAGTATCCAGGAATGCTTTAAATTATATCTAAAAGAGAAATATTTGTACTCTTTTAATTTTTTATACAATTTCTTCTTAGGAGATATTTTGCGTTCTTAGAAACCTCTTTTTTGGATGATGATGATGATGATAGACAGACTGAAAATTGGAATTGAAGCTTTGAAAGTTTCAGTCACCGAATTGCGGTAAAAAATATTATAATATAATTTTCAGACGTTTCTCGATTTTGTACTTTAACATAATAAAAACGTCGAGTATACCGAGTTTACAGTTCGATGATAAGTGAAAGGGCGCGTTCACAAATTAAATTCAAAGTAGTCAAGTCCCTCTTGGAAAACCCGATACAAAGACTAGAACACCTTAGTTTCACATTTTTCAATACCTCATGATTAGTATTTACTGGTGCCGTGAAATAAGACCAACTTTCAAAACTTGGCCTTATTACACTTTACAAAAGTAAAATAAGGCCAACTTTCAGCAGTTGGTAAACCAATTTGGCTTTATTTCACTTTGTTTAAGTGTAATAAGATCAATTGTTGGAAATTGACTTTACAAAAGTGAAATAAGACCAATTCTTGAAATTTGGCCTTATTTCACTTGGCTTTATTTCACGGCACCGTATATTAACTATCACAGGAATTTTAATTTTTAATTTAATAATTGTGTGCATTTGTGCAACATTCATCGTTCTCCTCACTGTTGAAAGATAATGAGCCTTGGTTATGGTCCATATCTAGGGGCAATTCGTGTATACCTTCTACAGAATGTATAGGAACATAAGACTTGCTTAAGCATCATCCATGGTGGTAAAATATACAAATAAGTGACGAACTGATATTTGAACAAACTTTATAAACCAAGAAAGCATATTGGCTTCGTATTACCACAAGAATAAAACAACTTATATGCGAGTTTATACCTACTTACCTACATAGCCACCGCACCGTACTAAACTAACTGCAGCAGTTTAACTTAGCATAGCTCGGACTTAAAGGGAGAGAGAAAGAATCAAAGTCAAGTAAATCGGTCGTTGTTGAGTGCTGGAAAAGAGCCTGAAGTTTTCATTCCGAAGGTCACTATGACCATACATTGCGAAGGATACGAGCGCAAGTGATGATTCTCCATTTATCGTTGCTTCATTTATTGTTTGCAATAAACTAAGTACGTTTCTTGTTTGGAGCAAGGCGCGGGGCGACGCGGGCACAAAAGGGTGTTGTATAGTTGGAGTAGGTAAAGATATAGTTGAGCACATACTTTGGCCAACATCATGGGAGTCATGGATGAAGATGACGACGTTGAATATATTCCACTTCCACTTTTAAAGAATGTAAGGATGCATCAACGCAATTCTTGGAAAAATTAATTAAACCAAAGATGTATAAAGCGTTTAAGTAGGTACGGATTTAATGGTAAAAGGTAAAGGTACGTAGTAGGTTTATATTTATATAGAGTTATATTGAGGATGGGATGAGTTTGAAGGAAGGAGGGTTTAGGAAGACAGAAGATGAGTGTGATATGATGAGATGCACTTTGACGGCGAAGTTGTATTAAATTTGCAAATTAATGGTTCTGTGTGAAATGGTTTACTCTTTTTTCTCTTTTTTAGAAAAATTGACTAGCCTTGGAGTTGACTCATTATTTGATGAGAAAATCGTCAATTTATATTCCTAAGAATGAGATTTGTTTAGCACTGTGCGTACTGCAACAAAGTATAGTGGCACTTACTTTTAACAAATTGAATTCGTACTTTATAAAGGAGATTTTTGGCACAAACAGTTTTGAGTTAGATTGACGCTAACTTTTCGGTCTTTAAAAAGAAAGACATTGAATCATGTTTATAATAGCGTAATACTTAATTTTGTTTATTAAGAAAATTGTAAATTTAAACAATGCTATAGCACTGTTTTTTACTTGACACTCTGACAATTTACACAAACAAACTTTTTGAAGTAAAGATGATTTTATTAAATTTTCTTTTACAATACTTAATGATGAAATGGTATCATTTTCATTATAATATTTTTTTATAAAATAACATATTAGATATTATAAATAAATAAATTTGTCTCTAAGATCTAAATATAGACTAGAAAGAAAATGCAGAGATGGATGAAGCATTATGGTTCTGGCTGACACAGCAATATCAGAAATCTTTAACATTTAGCAGATTTATCGGCAATGTCAAATTAGTGATCATTCTACAAAATATAATTTGGGTAAATCAGTTTCAGTTTTGATCAAAGTATCGCTCATAGAAAGATGGCCCATGGGATGGGTTAAGCTTTAAAAAGAAAATAAAGCATAGAGTTTTGAAGAATTAAATTATCAATAATGCACTCTTTATAATTAATTTCTCATGTGGAAACTGCTGTTGGGATCCGAACTAAATAAACTTATCAATCGCTAACGTTGAAGTACGTAGAATTTTGATTTATGAAAAGACTAAAGTTTGCCATTATGTTTTAAAAATGATTTCGGACCGTGACAGCTGTCAATAAAAAAACCATCTAATACAACTCTGATTCAAGGAAGAAGCAATTCATTAGACGTTTGTTTGAGGGGAAAAATGATGCGCAATGAAAAAGACCTGTAATGAAGGATGGATGGAAACGCGTGTGAAAAAGATTCGTCTATTAAATTTATCTACGCTCTCAAGTACGAATGGAATTATGACACTCTGTAACAGCTTCGAATTAACAACAAAACGGTCTAAGTAAATTAGTTTTATCACACATCGTTGGAACTGAGGAATTCAATAGGTTTGGCTTAATAACAACATAACTTAAATCTCTGGTTGTAATATTCTTTTTACCAGCTCGAAAAGAACAATGAACAATTCTTTATAGGTTTGATAGGGTTTTTCTTTTTCGGGAAAGGATTTCCCATGTAATAAAGTTTCTAGAAAAGCCGCTTAAAACGTCCGATACTCAAGTTCTCACATCGTTGCAAACAGTTCTCGTATATGTTAATAAATTTATTGATATGATACATTTATCTGATTCAATCATTAAAAATCGAGTTTAGGCAGTTGGCGGATTGAAAAACCGATTGATTAAACTCAATTCTTATGTAAAATAACTAATAGGGTATGCCACATACAGCATGAAATTAATAACCATACAAAAATACCTTTCTTTCAATTTTTTCTTAACCTAGAACATTTTTTTCAAACTTTTTTTCAAGAATCGGTACATAAAAACGATGCAAAATTAACAAAGCAAAAAAAAACACTCAAAACTTAAATTCATTTCAAAACCAATGCAATCAATGCCATTCCCAAAAAGCAATGTGTGTACGGCTACGTACATAAGTCGAAATAATTAATGAACCACTGTACACAAACTGGACAGGTACAACGAAAGCATCAGCGCGCATCAGACCGCTGCAGCGGTCTTTGTGTATCTCGTTCTCAGAGCTCCCTAACTCAATATATAAACATATGCAATCCTTCAACATTTCGTCGTTCTTCTCATTAATACTGCGATTCTGCGCCCATACTCGTATACCCGACTTTGTGGTTCCTCTGAAATTGAAATTGTGCTTTCGGCCAAATCTATTATATATCAGTGATTATTTCGGTCATCTCTCACCCTGCCAGATCCAACGGTCGAAATTCATTTACGAGATACCTTCCACTATTTCGACTTTAATAAACGAAAACGTCTCTTTCCGCGTAACACACGCATACCATCTCCGTGTCTCCGTCAGCGTCATCGCCATCGTCGACTAATGTTAATAAAACAACTTTAAAAACCTGAGAGTGAAACAAACATACAAATGAAACAAAAATGTAACATTAGACTTTGAAGCCGTTTGGAAATGAACCTCACAATTTTTGGCAAACCCGCACCTTTCAAAGACAATCTTAATAAGCTGCTGGTTGATGTGGTGGGTGCCATGCCGTGCAGTGCTCGTACGCCCCTAGTCGGTAGTCCTCCTCCCCGCTCCAGCTTAATAACAAGACGAGACGTTAGTTTAGACACTTGAAATTTCACATTTTTGTTGCATGATAAGTCTGCAAAGGTTCTTCCGCTCCTTCGTCCAACAGCGAAGCGCCGCCGCCGCCGCCGCGCCGCAGCGCAGCCATGATTCCAGTCAGTTGAAGTCGTAGTGTTAAAGAATCCGATGTATAGAATTTTATTTTATTTTTTGAACAACATTTGCGCACCAATAAAAAGTAAAGAGGCATTCAACACTAGTGTTACGGAGCATGAGTAAGTGCACAGCATTAAAGCTATTTTCAAAAAGACTTAAATGTACACATGATTGTACATTTGTTACAGGGTGTTGAAATTGAAAGAGATTTTATTTGAAACATGTACATTGTACAATAGCTCAGTTTTCCTTAAAAAACACTGACTTCCTCCGGTTATAGCCTTAATTTAAGTTAAGTTTAAAAATTGCTTAAAATGCGCTCAACATAATGACGCCAAATTTAAAACGATTTAGTTAAATGTTAAACGCATATTTAGCTTTAACATTTTACAAAAGGTAAAGTCACGACAGGTCTGCTTTGATTTTTAGTAGTTTGCTTATTATTGTTATAATTCTTAAGCATCTTGCACATGAGCTACGAACTGCGAACTGCGAACTGTGGATGTTCGCATATTTGACTTTTCTTTCACATGAGCTTTATTTCTATTCGCAGACAGCGACGAATTGTCAATTTATAATTACCCTTTTCTCCTTATTTTCCTCAGCCATGATCTTTCACACAAAAACGAAACAAGAGTGGTATAATTTTGAGGTTAACTTGAGCGCGAACAATTTATTCGTTACAGTGTGGATGGTATGTGGAACGCGAATAGAGTTTGACAGTTCGTAGCAACCTCACTGCAATTCGTTACTACCAAATTGTTTTTACAAAATTGTCTTATTTTAAGCACTATTCACATGAGCACGACCAACGACCAACGAATGAACGAATGTTCGTCGATTTTGACATTTCTTTCACATGAGAGTTTTTAATTCGTCGCGAATGAAGTTTGACAGCCGAACACCATTCACCACCGAAACCAAAACAAGAATGGTTTTTTTAGGTTAAGTACGCGCGATTATTTTATTCGTTGCGAGTGTGGATGATGTGGAACGCGAATAAAGTTTGACAGTTCGTATCAACTAAAATTTTGTTCGCGACGAATAAATTTGTTTTCTTAAATTTATTAATATATGATATTGAAAAGTAAAAGTATGCATCATAAATAAAAAAGAAACTATATTGCTATTGTTTTGTTAAGATTTTGTGTGGAAATATGTCTTTAAACGTACATAAACTCACATTTTGTAATTCATTCGTCGTTCGTTGGTCGCGCTCATGTGAATGCTGCTTTAGAGAACAAAATGCAAATTTTATTATCCTTATATTAGTGTCAATTGGTTTCTTATAATTTAAATGTGTTTTTGTTTGGAATTGACTCTTTGAAATGTGTAAAATCACGTTTATTCGTCCATTCGTTCATTCGTTGTTCGCTCTCATGTGCAAGGCCCTTTAAGGTGCAACAAATTGTTTTTTTTTTTTAATTAAAGAAAAGCTTTTCGGATTACCAAGATTTCGGAATATTTAAAGAATCAGCTAAGTGCAGAAAAGCGCACAAGTAAAATAAGTTTTAAGTCCCGAGAAAATTCCTTCGAAGAGCATGCAGAATTTTACTCTAGGCTTGGTTTGACATGGTAACCAGTGTTCCCATAACGGCATTATTAATGCTAGATCTAGCATTATAGAGAAGAGAAAAGCATTATGAAATTTTAAAATAATGCTAAAAGATGTTTGTTTTTTAATCATCGATATGGACGTTTTATATGGATTTTAAAATCTAGCATTTTGTTTTTTGAGCTCCCATACGATCTAGCATTATAAAATTTGAAATCTAGCATTATGAAATTTGAGATTATGGTAACACTGATGGTAACAGCTTGGTTTTTGTTAAAAAACCCTAAACACCAACACCGAAATACAAATCAAAAAGGGAATTACAAGTACAAGTAGTGATACACTAACATTTGTTTGTGGAAAAATATGCTTTAGTTATACTTATGTACAATTATTCTATAAAAGCAGTGGATGAAATGATCTAGTATTCTAGTCTATACGCTCAAGGGGATATTACTATCCTTATTATACAGAGGCATAGTGTGAGCATTATAAAAAGGAGTTCAAAAGGAGGTTTCGGTGCATACCGGTTTTGAATTTCTGAATACTGCCATCACTTGGAAAGACAGAGTGTTGTAATGCATTCCACATTCGCGCAGTACGGCTAAAGAACGAATCTCTGTACTTGACAGTAGTACTGAAATTGGGCTCTAGGGTATTGTGATGAGTATTTTTAGATTAACGGGAGGAATGCAGCTGGCTATTTCTCTAGAGCATAAACCGTTAAAATAACGGTAAGAAAGGGTAAAACAAGAAACTTCACGACGATGTTCAAGCAACTAATGGTGATATCACCAATCAATTTAAATTCTATACGTTCAATACTGTCTAAAAGGTTTAACTTAATAGTAAGCAGGAGCAACTATCCCTTAACAGTAGGTAGTTTACAGTTATGCGCCAACAACTTTTATCAAATTGCAAAACAACTGCATATAGAAGTTAAAACCATTTGTAATATTTACCAAGCACATGCCTCTCTTGACTACATGTGAAGTCAAACAAATTTTTAAACCCCCTAAGCTTTGAAAAAACCTATTATCAATTTCAATGCCAATGCCTTTAGGATGGTATATGGTTTTCCAATAGGAGGTTTCATTTTAATATTAAGAGAGTATTTTTAAACATAAAGGACGAAAGTTATGCTATTGATAATAAAACGACAATATCAGCCTACAGTTGCAGACAAATTGTTGAGTTGTTGAAGTTTGTGTCTTTCAATTTTTAGTAACAACGTAGTTTGTTTATTTTAAAAATTTTAAAATATGAAACCTTCAATAGTGACATCTTCCGAAATAGCTGGGAGGTTTCCAAATAGAACCTCTTATTGGAGAAGCTTATAGCTATAATCCCTTTTTTTATATTTTCATGATTATAAATGGAGTTATTTTCAAAAACATATATAAAAAGAGGAAGTACAATTTGTACCTTTTAAATGAAAAACTCACGATTAAAAAGATATGAATATGTAGGTAAATATTTTCCAGTACAAACTAATTTATTTTTCAAGATGTGAAGTTATTTTAAAAAATAAAATAATTTTGTATTATTTATTAAAAATGTATAACCAAAAATACTAACTACAAGTCACAAGCAACTAAAACATTTTCTCGCAGTACCCCCTGTATAAATCTAAGGATAAGAAGATAAATACAAAATCTTCCACCACTTTGTTTGGTGATTTTTAAGCCTCTTTACCTCTTCAGGTTCAGAGACAGCTCAGTTAATGGCTCGGTAAAGAGGCAGTTGAGCTGCTGTTGCACTCAGACGTGGTAATATTGTTGCATATTTATATTTATTTAATATTTTTATATCTTTTTATTTTGTTTCTCTCATTTTTGCTTTGAGGACAAGTTCAAGGATTTTTTCGGTAATCGCAGTGTGACCATTACAAAACTGGGCATGTTGTTTGAAGCTGATGCTGATGCTAACTAAACTGTAAGAAGTATGCATTGGTAGGCATCCGTGGCCGGCTATTCCATGTACGAGTATGTGACGTGTATGACTTGGTATTTTTCTTATGAGCTTAAAACATTTATTGCGATGTGATTTCTTACGGATGCAGGATCTGTAGAATCATCGCAGATAATTGTTTCGACGGAACAAGAATGAATTGAAGTTACTCACTCTGGGCGCACCGACTTGCAGATCAGTATCTGGCGTACTTTATGTGAGGTTTTTTTTTTAAGCTGGGATTTCTTTATTTTTTATTTTTTGACGGCGGCAGGAAAAATTAATTGCGTGCATAAAAAATGCTTGTAATAAAAAATTTTATCACCCACGATGTAGCGCGAGAGAATAAGTTAAAAAATGCAAGACAGCCGGACAGACGGACTTGGACAGAACTTGCAGGATAGTGGATGGCGCTGAACGAAATGGTTTCTTGGAAAAACATGTTCTTTTTCGTGTTGAAGGTTCGTGCATTGATGAGCGTTGTTTTTTTTTCTGGTATAAGTATATCAGTTTTAAAGTCTTATCTTTTTTAAGTGGCATTCATAAAAAGTGCACAATATTTTCATCATATGTATAAATTTATAAGTACCTTGTCATACCTCACTCACAGTTTTGACTAAGAGATCAAGTCCTTATATTTGCATAACAGTCTTTATTCTGAAGAAAATTAAAGTAATACGTCTACAATATATTCCACAGTTCAAACTGTTATTTCTTATAGCAGACTTTAATCAATTTTACACCATATAAACCGTATTTCAAAAAATCATTCTTATATTCCATCCAAGGAGAAATATTGAACACCTTTCTTTAATAAAAAGGGTTATGACTTTTAACTTTTCTTTCAATAATAAAACATTAAATTATTTTTCAAGCCAGTGAGAAAAGCCTGAAGTAAGTCATGAAGTTCAATCTTACCAATTATCCTCTTATCTTAAATATTGCCGATACTAATTTTTTATTAAAATCAGACATTCCGGTTTCAATGATGACCATATAATTTGGCATGTTTTCGGTAGTTGAAAACATCCTTTGAAATAAAATCTTAGTAATTTGTCAACAATTTCTTATTTTTCATATCCCCAAATTTGCGCTGCATACAGCATTATATAGATGTGGCTACTGAAGTGAAAACTTTGAATTTAACATTATGGGAAACGAGATTATTTGCAAAGCATTTTTTCCAAGTAGCGCTTACTACGCTCATGGCTTTTACAAGTTTCTCCTTAAAATGGGTTTCCATTTGTAAGTTGTTTGTTATCATTACACCGATATATTTTTATGTTTTAATCTTGGTTTCAGCAAACTCTATCGCATCGGGTAGATCGTCAATGATGAAGATGATGACGATAAATAGGGAAAATAGATACGGACTCAAGGGACATCCTTGTTTTACTCCCATTGTTGTTTCAAACGAATCCGACCTTCGCTCAACATACCACACCGCAGTTATATTTAATTCATAAAGGTTTTCTAGCACTCTTCCAAATTCGAAGGCGGACTTGAAATCTATGAATAGGGCATATAGCTTCTATTTCTGCTGCACGAGTGCTTTCGCAATGCTTTTTAAGACAAAAATGTTGTCGTTCGTTGAATAGCCGCTTCGGAAACCCGCTTAAAATTCCTTAAGGATTTTGTTACCGTTAATCCGAAAAGCTTGTCTACAGTCACGTAAACATATTCCTCTGTTATAGCAGCACCCAGAATTTCATTTATGTAAAAAGGTTTTGCATTTATTGGAATAGAAATGAACATGAATTACAAATACAACATCCGCAGTAAAATCACTGCCGATAAAAGGTCTAACTTTTATTCGAGCAACAAAATCAATTTTCGTGTTTTTCATTTTTAGACGTACAGGTACGTTGAATACCTCCTTGAAGATCGATAGATATATTCGTAGAAAAGTGTTCAACAACAAAACACTATGACGTCATTTTAAAACTGAAGATGAACTCACAAAAGAGCAAAATTTGAAGTTCTAAAAATCTTAAAATAAAACTCGGTTTATAGATAAATTAGAACTCGAACACACGATTTCTTGAAACTGTTCAATATACCTAATACTTTCTATGATTTAAATTGCATGCATGATATGATATTTTTGAGATTGCAGGACTCGAAACCAATTCTTTTGATATTTATTAAAGTAAAATGTGCAGTGCAACACGAATATATAAATATACCTATGTATATGTACTGTACATACATTGTGTACATTTATCAAAACAAACAAGTTTAAACAAGTCCAATAAAACGCGAAACACACAATTTTTATTTCGTAAATAAGGGAGAATATAAAAACAAAATCTCCAAACAATTCAACCGACATCTAAAACTCCTAGAACTCAAAAATGATTTTAAAACGAGTCTTACAGATAATGATTAAAAGTGAAGAAATGCTCGAGTTTTAAATATTTTTAAAATGAATTACCATAAATAAATCGAGAATTGCTAAACGAGTTTTAAATTTATTTAAGAACTTCGTCAAGAAATTGGCGGTTAAAGTAACATAAATATAAAACAATTGATCTGGACTCAACTTTTTGTTAAATGGATTTAAAACTTTTCATGATACCCTTGCATGTCCATATACCTCATGAATTGTTTGTATCATTTCATTCGTTCATAGGTACCTATACATATGTACCTATATATGTACATATATCAACTTAGTCCTATCAAATTAAAATATGTTCCTTAGCAATGGCTTAGCTCTCCTTTAATAGTACCGCCATTAAAAAAAGAGAACTGGAAATTGTCTATTTTATGAAATTAGGTACCTTTTTTTGGACACACCCTTTGTGAGCTAATAAGTTGGTTGCAAAATATTTACAAAAAATAAAAATAAATCAAGATACCCTTTTTAATGTCTCAAAATAATTTCCTCTCCAACACCGCTTGGTACCCAATACTCTCAACCAATATAAATATATTTGTACATAAAACACTATTCTTCTAAAATATGGTTGGTAGTTTCTAGTAAACAGGATAAAGCAAATGCTTTTTTCTATACACCTTCCGTTGGTACGGTCGCGGCGGCGGCGGCGTATGGTGCGGAATAGCAGCCATAGTCGCTTCGCTTTCGAAGAATTGAGGCCGCGAAAATGTCTGCTGGCAAAAATTAAACAACCGCACACACCAATACGAAGAGAAAGAGTAGGGCAATGCAAGAAATATCTAAAAACCGAAAGTAAGCAAAAATAAAAAAACATTTTAACGACAATAAAAATAATAAAATAAGAATCAACATTTTTGGCAATTGTGTTTGAACGGACCGAACCCTCAACAAACCACCATCATGCATAGAAATCTCGCAACTTTTCAAAACACATTTAATTAAGAGAACAATTTCGGTCGCATGGTCTTGTAGCTTTTTGATAATAATTTACCTGTAATAAGTACTTACTAGTATAACACCATATCTATTAAGCTTGTTACCATATATAAGACTTAGCAAATTCAAGCCGTATTATTCGGATATCCGGATGAATACAATTTGGACAATTGCAGAAAGGAAATAAGGTCAAAAAATCAAAAATATACAATATAATATGATATTCTAAATAATACCTCAACTCCTACCTACTGTATAACAGTTGAAAAGTAGTTTTTGTTGCCACTTCTATAAATGGGATACACGAGAAAGTTTGCCAGACAAATTTGATCTTTTTTCCTAGCAAAATAAAACAGAATTTAATATGAAGAATTTTCTAGCGTAGTTTCTTCTGACGCAATTTCCAGGAGTTCATTATTACTGTAATTTTTAGTCTGGTTATTCGTACATTGGAGCTGATGCTAGAAGACAAATTCATAAAACTTACTGTTTTGCGTGAACCTTGTGCAAATATTTTGATCAGAAAGGAGTCAAAAAATGTAAAACTTCTAGAGATTAAAAGGTTTGTTTCTTGAATTTAGAGAAATAGGTACATAATTTTTCTAAAAATCAAAAACCAACAAATTAAATTAAGCGAATAAGTTGGAAAGAAACTATAATGTGGCACTCACAAATTGCACTTGGCAGAATCTCTTCTCACTTCATTTCTCCAGAGATTCAAAGCTGTCATATTAAATTTATAGATACGAAAGGTACATTATGTTTTTCAATAATAAGTCATAAGTTTAACGAAATTGTCAGTTTATCTGTTTTTAGGACATTTATATTCTTAAAATTCATGTTTAAATCTCAATTCTAGAGCATCCAAAGCAAAATTATTCTAAAAAAGTAAATTTCTTTGATTTATAAAGATCTTAAAAGTTTTTGTATTTAATAGATAATCAATTTTGAAAGAAAAGAACACTTTGAGAAACCCTATCACTCAAAAAAATAGATTTAATTGAAGACGAATTACAGGAATTTAAAGTCAACTTTAAAGTGTGTAAAGAAAATAAAAAAATGTGTTTTCTTTGCATATAATGTTACTGTTTTAAATAAATAAGGTAAAAGCTCTTAAGTCTATTTTTAAAGTTTTTTAGAAAGTGGATTTTTAATTTGCAAACTTTGTTACAGTTTTCAGTAATTTTGCTTTAATATATTCACACAATTATATAAACAAAAAATTAAATTTTAGTAAGAGCAGTATTTAATACATCTATTAATGTTTTTTTTTGACTTAAGTGCTTTTACAAAAACAACTTTTACAATTTTTCATTTACTAAGTTTCCTAAGCTGTTAAGCTGTTCTTAGATCGGTTAAACAGTTATGTATTGTGCTATTATTTGTAGTTGATATAAGTTATTTTACTTTGTTGATATTTTACCAAAATCGTTATGCCTATTATCTCATAAACAATAAGTTGTTTTACCTTTTGCAAATACCTACGAATTAAACTTAGCTATGTTACAAAAAGTCATAACTTTCTTGTTTTATAAGAATTATCAAGGACGGTATAAAAGAAAAATAGTTTGTAGAGAGAATATATAAGAAAAGTATAAACAACTAAAACCACTTAAGTCGACTTAAGAGCCTTTACCTTTTAAGCACAGATATAATTGACGATTTCTTCTTCAAAATTTCTTCTAAAGAATCTCAATATTTGCTCTTTCTATCAGAAAAGATCTTATGAGAATAATTTAAAGCATTACTTTTCCAAATTTAAAATTTTGTGAATACTTTTAAAATTATACAAAGATTTTTGTTGTTTTTGACAAACAAGCCGCTTTTTTGGTGAATATCTTTAAATTACTAAAAAAATCAGCAGATGAAATCTTTGCTTATAAAACCAAACTCTATGAGCTTTTTAGCTCATATGGCTCCTCCATTGGCTAAAAGTTGATGAATTGTTATGGAGTGATTGGAATAGGCCTGGATTTCTGATTGCTAAAAGATTTAAATATGTTTAGGGTTGCAAAATTATTATGTATCCCTTAAATCTATGCCATATTTAAAAAGCTATACCTAGTTGCAAAATGCTTTGAGATTGCAAAATCTTAACTAACTTAACAATTCTTGTCACCGTCTTTCAGCGAATTAACCATTTAACTTATATTACATTGTATATGTTTTTTATAAAATTTTTGCACTTAAATGTTTTAATTTTTTGTTTGATTATCAGAAATTTACCATGAAACCAATACTTGCTCCCTTGGAATGCAAGTAAAAAAGAGGAAATTAACTAAAGCGAATAATAAAATTAGAAATTTTTTTTGGCCACATACGTATGTATATTCCTTTAGCATGATGATCAAGAGAAGAACGACCAGAAGAAGTAGAATACAGGAAGGTATAGTCTAAGACCGGTCCCTATTCCAAGCACGATTTGGCCTTGAATTGAACGCAGTTGTTTATGGTCGTTTATGGCTGGAGGAATATGGCGTGCTCGTTGCTCCATATTTTCTTCAATGTTTTCTGCGAAACGAATTGCCAAAAGGAAGTGAGGGGCAATTTTGGGGAACAACGTCGCTCGTCGTCCGTCGTAGTCGCGTTGGTTGATGACGGTCTTAGGTAGGTACGCGCGCGTTAGAATACTTACAATGACTTAGAAAAAGGATTGCGATATTTTTAGAAGCCATGTTTCGTTCTTTTTATTTCCTTTTTTTTTTTGTTAATTTTCAGAGAGGATGGCGGTGTTAATGTCGAACAATATATAAAACTCTATATGTGGTTTAAGGCCCTGTGCATTGTAAGGAAGAAGTGCCATATGTCTGTGTATGTATGTGTCAGTGTCGGTGGCGGTATCGGTGTCGGCCTTTGGTTGCAATTCGTAACCACAAAGCATTAAGGAATCTATTTATTTTTTTTTAATTCTTGATAGTTTACCCTTCCTAAATCCTAACCATACATAGATTATTTGTTGTTAAGAGGATGTTCTGCGTTTAAGTATAATAATGGCTGCGGGGTGAGCTCAATTTTTTGTTTTGTTGATGGTGATTTAACCATAATATTTTTTTTTTTTATTTTTATTTCACAAGAGCGTCTGCTAGTTTTTGTTTGAGTTTTAATTAGCTTTTGCTGGATTTCTATCTCCAACTTAACCTCTTAATTCTATTAGTAAATAGGTACAGGAAATTATGCAAGAAATAAAACAATATTTCAAATACCTTAATTAGAATTGAAACAAAATAAATTAAATCAAGTTGTTAAGAAGTTTAAAGATACATTTAATTGTTTTATGCCGAATCCAAACGGCTAATTTGAGAAAGCCCTTTTCATGACAAGAATTAATTTTAAAGGGGGCAGCACACTTGAATAAAAATCTTTAGTTGGAACAGGCATGGATTGAATCCAAGACCTCTAGCCTGTCAGTCCTAAGCCCTAACTATCACGCCTAACAAAAAAAAAGTAAAATCTCAGCTCCAAGGCGGCTATAATTGACATTACCAAGATGACACGATTTAAAAATTTTGTACGGGTCATCCTGCGTGATGCAATCTATGTCTTCAATTTCTGGTTTAAAGTATTTACAACGTTACCAAGATGAAATACCGGCAAACAAACTTATTGAAAGAAATGGGTTGTGCATTCGATTAGTTCGTCCAAATACAAAAATAATTTCTTTTGATACCCGTAACATGATAATTAGTGCGTTGGACTGTCATGCCAGAGGTCTTGGGTTCGATCCCTGCCTGTGCCATCTAAAGTTTTTTTCACGGGTACTGCCTTTTGCGAAGAATTGACAAATTCTCCAAGAGTAATTCTTGTTATGAAAAGTGCTTTCTCAAATTAGCCGTTTGGATTCGGCTTTAAACTGTAGGTCCCATTCATCCCTGACAACAGTATTAGCACACAGGAATTGTTGAGAGTTGTAAGTCACTAGGCCCTAGTTCTCAACGGACTGTTGATTCCAATCCACTACAACCAATCTTACTGAACTTGCTTTCAAAAATCAAAACGAATTAGAGAAAAGGAATGAAGTGGACGCTATCACTACAGACTTTAGTAAAGCATTTGGTAAAATCAGTCACCAAATTATTTATCTTAAACTTAAAGCCCTTGATTTCCCACCATTTTTTATTTAAGATCGTACCTTAAGAACCGCTGATATAAAATTGTTGTCAGGTTCTCCATCTCCAATCCCATATATGCAAATTTAGGAGTTCTTCAAGGGAGCTCCTTTATTATTTGTCTTAACTATCAACGACGTTATTAATGTCATTGATTAATTCAACTGTCGCTGAGACATGAAAATAACAAAAGTATTTTTGACTCCATCTGATTCTGTCTTACTATAAAACGATCTTGACTCATTTCAGACTTGGTGCGACAAAAATTTCTTAGAACTCAATGTTACTAAATGCCAATTCATAACATCTACCCTTAAGTGATCAGTGATCACATTTTCCTACCGATTTTACAGTCTGCACGACCTAAGAGTTATTTGGGACACTCAGTTAAATTTTCGAGCTAATTTTGATTGTATTATAAACAAGGCCAACTCATCTCTTGACTTCATCAAACTTTGGTCTAAGGGACTCTCGAACCCCTTTGTCACTAAATCCCTATACACCACCTTTGATAGACCTCTACTTGAATACGTTAGTAAAGTCTGGTCTCCCCATTGAAACTCTCATTCTTAAAGAATTGTATCTATACAACCCTGATTTCTTCGATTTCCACTCCGCGGTCCTGTCCTCCTTGGGGTGATAATCTATTCTTACCACCTTGTCGTTTAAAACTTATTAATCTGCAAAGCATGCAAAACACCGCAAAGTCGCTGATATTCTCTTTTCTATACCAACTTTTAGCAGGTACCATAGACTCACCATTTCTTCTATAAAAGATTCTTGTTTATACCAATGAAAGGAAAGTCAGACAAGTCCCTGTCTTTCGCCTTCCTCATCACCATACAAATTATGGACTTTTTGAACCTATTAACCTTCCGAAGGCAAGGCTTTTTTGCCTTCGTGAATTGCATCTGCTGTTGTCCATCGTCTCACCACCTTTTTTTAAAAAAAAAAAAAAAAAAAAAAAACAATATTAAAACTGAAAATCAATTATCATTATTTATTAGAGAACAAGTATTTACATTAAAATAAACTGAGAAAAAGTCTTTTTTTTGAGATTTTATAAAAAGTAGTGGGGTGATGGGTCATCCCACTTGCCATTGAACAATATGCTTACCACCTTTGACTTCCATATTTATAATGTACGAAATATGAAAGAACATTTTTAAGCGGTGCCTAAAAATTCGTCGCTATGTTATGTGTGTGACCACCCCACTCCCTGATTTAAAGTCTGAAAAACTACAAACTATTCGTCATTTAGTGTTCAAGGGTTTATCGTTAATGATACATAGAAACATTTTTCTTATAGAAGCAATTTACTAACTCTGAGCGTTTTTATTTTCCAACTCTAAATCTAACAATAAATTAAAAGTACACTTATTATGAAAGTTTAAATAAGAAACAAAAAGAAACTTGGTTTCTAATGAATTCAAACCATATCTATACATACATAAATAAGATTTAAAAAACATATTCACAGTACCTATAGGATATAAACAAAATACAAGCTTTCGAAGAAATTAGTAAAAAGGAAAAGAGGTTAATTTGACACTGTGTTTAGGTAAGCATAAAAGTGTGGTACTAATATCAACCTTGTAAGTTCTCCAGGGTTAAGTCTGTTTCTACAACTATCGTGAATTAGAATTAAATATGTCATTGATATTTGGGTCATCCAACCATGAATTTGATATAGAAACTAGAAGTTATCCTAAAACCTAAAGCTCATACGTCTGTAATAATGCATTCTTATTTTAAACTTAATATCCTAGTCATACATAATGCGTCATTGAAAATAAAACTACGTCAATCACTAGAAAATCATATTTATATATATAACACAGTCTGATGACGATATAAGTCCGCTTGTTTACTCAAATATCTCTTCAATTACGTTTTTATTTGAATATCTAATGTCCTAAGTTTTCATAGTTAGGTATAAACGTTATAAACTTTCGCACTTGAATAGAACTTAAATAAGAGCTATGAAATTATCAATATTTGTTATTATACCTACTCGTACTTTATAGGTTCACATACAGAACTTATACCTACATTAAATAATTCTACTTAACGATTCGAAAAATTAATAATGTACCACATCATAGTCGAGCTTATGGAGCCCAATAAACGATATTATTATTATTCCGCTCTTCTCGCATTCGTAGACACATCCTATCCAGCCAACTTCCTCTTGAATTCGTATCTATTTACCATAGAGACATATGTGTGCCATGCATTGGAAATTACACGCGCTAAATTCACACAGTCGCTTCCCACAGGAGATGACATCATTTCGTACTTTTTTTGTTTTTTTAAGAGACTTTAACATTGAATACTCGAACGAGTGCACAGAAAGTCCCACAAAAGAACGAAGCCGATTATTTCGAGGAATTACCTACCTGGAAGTGGAAGTTTAAGTAAGTGCAAAACGAACGAACAAGAACGGAATCTCCTTTCGATCCGCCTGTATTTATACCCGCGTCCGTCTTTATCGTCTACATCGTCATCATCATCATCAGCGATCAGCCAAGCTATCAACGGATTCAATGTCAAATCGCTGTTAAATGATTTGTAGCTGATCGAGACGAGGATGTTAACTGTCATCATTTGTACAGCAGAAAACAGAGTTTCTCTAGAAATAATTTTAAGAATTCGATCGCCACCATGTGATTGTTTGTGATTCACATTATGATTTCTGGTCAGTGGACCATGAAGATTGAGGTTTTGAATGCGGGAAGTAATTCAGGTAAAAAATTACGGACAATAAGCTTAAAAATGTATCCAAAAGCACCAAATAATTGTGCTGTGGAAGCAAATATGCTAATCTCATGTACCTGGTTGCTCTATGAAGTGTAATAATAATTTAAAAAAAAAATGGTCCGATAGAAAGGTAATTTCTTAGAATGCTTTTAGGTAGATTTCATCAATTTTGAAAGAAAAGTTATTAACACCAATGAAAATGTTTAATTTGAATACAAATAATTTAATCTTTTAATAAAATATGTAAATGTACAACATAATTTATTTAATTTAGTTTTTAACTTAAAGTCGCCTTCAGAACTAATATTTCTTCAATATGTAAAAAAATGTGGAACTTTCTATTATAATTATATCATAATAAATTTAAAAAAATTAGTGTACACCCCAATGCCCCCTTGATTTATTCTGTAAATATTAAGTATACTGGCCGACCCGTGCTCGCGTTGCTTCGCAAATTGTAAACAACACATTCTTTTTGTGCTTATGGATTTTCTTCCGATGTTAGCATTTCTTTTACCCATTTTATATTTCTATAGGATAAAAGAAAAACAACGAATTTAAGCTTGGTATGTACTCGTGTTTAATAAAAAAAAATCAATCAAAAAACACTTCCTTACCGAAATTAACACTTTAGAAAAAAAACTTAAGTAAAATATTACGTAGTAAAGGCCAAGCCGCACGTGAAAACAAACAAAACTATTTCAATTTTTTAGTTGAAAACAGAACGAAATGTTTGTCTATTTTCTTCTTTTCTTTCTTTTATTCATACCTAGAAACGTTTTTTTGCAACCGAAAAATATAGTTTGCGGTAAAAAAAAAACAAATTTGTGTTTTTAATGTTCTCATACATCTATAGGTATTCGTGTGTAAATATCCATAGACACATTTTTTTATTCATCTGCTCATGTTCAGTACAGTGCAACTGACTTAACCTACCCACATTTGTGTGCTCTTTTTATCGACGTCATTGTAAGTACCTTCTTCGAGTTATTTGTAAAGAAAATTTTAACTTAATTTCAGTTTTATTGTTCGAGGAAGTGATACAAAATTGGTAATTCAAGCTATTATAATAGAACTTTTTTTATTTTTAAATTGGAAGAATTATAATCTATTCACTTCCTCGAACCAGAAAAATAAAAAAGATCTAATTTTTCTTTAAATAAATCGGCATTTCATGTGCACGGCACTGTAGTTAATTAAATGTCCAATGTCCATACTCCATAGTAACTTAAAAAAAAGAGCCCACACTGCTCAGCGATGTGACGGTAGAATTAGAGAAACAAAAAAATAATGTGTATGTGTAGGTTAGTTAATGAACTATACAATATACAGACAAATTGAATATGTAGAATGTAGGTACATAGGTAGGTGAGAGAAAAAACGTAACTATTAAATGGAACACATATTAAGAGAGAAAGAGCATGGGAAGAAAAGAAAATTAAAAATGTTGGAATGATAATGAAATGAAACAAAGCAGCGACCTCGCGATTGTGATGGAATCTAATTTCCTGAATAAAATAAGCTCAAAAAGTTTATAATTTGTTTTTATTTATTTCTTTGGTTGTATGTTTAACTTAGAAGTGATTTTAGGCTTAAAATTTTCGCAACAATATTGACTTTATGCAGCAATGCTAATATTTGTCGATTATTGTATAGGTTTTAGGATATGAGTAGTTGTATAAGTCAACTAATGAAAAAAATGGACAAAAAATGTAAAATTAATAATATTTAAGTTTGACAAATAATTAATGAAAACAAATTAAAGCCATAAACACTCTCATAACAATATAAAAAATAATAAAATATATTTCAAATAAATCGGTTGACTACTTTCTGAGATCATGCGTTACAAACTTTAAAATGGTTTCGCTTTTATATAATAAGTATAGATATAGATATAGATTTCTTTTAGTTAGACTTTGCATGAAATGAGCATAACTAAGTCTACGAAGCCTGGAATAAACTAAAGGGTTTTCTAATAAGAGGTTTAGTTGAATTTCATGATGTTAAAAACAAAACGTCTATTTTTAAGTTGAAATTACTGCGTGTTTAGTTCATTGTATTATTATTATTATTAATATTTATTAGGCTAAACAGTAAATGTACAGTCTAATACTTAATACCTAATAGCTACTAGGGCTTCTAGCTGAATATGACGAAAAGTACTTTGAAAAATATGATGTTACTATAAATTCCCTGCTACGTGGGCGGTCGGAGGTAGTAAGTGTAATAAATCTGACTACAACCCACCGCCCCCGCAGAGGTTTTTTTGAGGAAATACAATGCAGCCTGTGGTTAAATGTTTGACCGAAAACTTGAGGTTAATTTATCAGAGGTGGCATATGGGTGGAGGATCCTTGTGAAGTAGGTGACAGTGGGTGAGCTGAGTGTGTCCAAACCTCAACCTGGTGAAGCATGATTGCAGGTAAGGACGATAAATAAATATAGGACTGCGATCTTGTTTGATAGAAAAGTAGTGGTATTGTGACCAATCCAATATTTTTTGGCTGTGCAAATAAGAACAACTCAGTTTTAATATATCTTTTTGTTGTGGGTTAATATTGTGAGATGGCATGGTTGCTGTCTTAGGCCGCGGCCACGCAGTAAGCGGCTGAGCGGCTGAGCGGAAAAAAAAAATATAAAACATATGAAATCACATAGAAGCGGCCACGCAATGAGCGAGCGGCGAAACAAAATTCTGAGCGGGTAAGCGGCGCCGCTCAGCAACCAAACCTGTTTTAATTTTTAGTAATGTTCTGAGCGGCAAGAAGAAAAGATGGCGAAAGTAAACATTGAGTTGTTAATTTCGTGTGTGCAATCTCTGCAAAAACTACTAATCGCTCAAAAGCAGTCGCTCAGTGCCTGGCCATACGTCGCTTAGAGTTGCCTCTCAGCCGCTTGCCGCTCAGCCGCTTGGCCGCTCAGCCGCTTGGCCGCTCAGCCGCTTACTGCGTGGCCGAGGCCTTAAGCAGTAGTTTTGGTTTAACGATCTGCGTGTTCATTACCTTTTACACCAATGTGGCCAGACCCCAAACAATTTTCATTCGTTCTTCAAGTTTAATGACGTTATCTCTAATGTTGGTAATAAAGTCCGATCGATTGTTAACGTTTTCGATGAAAACTACAAAAGATAGACTGTCTCTGCACATGACTGTCTTTTTTTAAGATTTAGAAGCAATATTCATGGCTTTCAAAACCGCTAAGGCTTCCACAGTGAAGATGGAGACAAATTGTGGTAGATTAACTGATCAAAGGAGGTTGTTGTTTGAGTCAACAATGAAGCCATCAGTAAAGCGAATTGTTCAATTGTTCCTGATGAAAGGATTACGTAACTCGTGGATATGATACGTTTATAGTTGAGACTTTTTTAAACCCTGCGAGAACTTTGTTAATAGATTCCCTTGAGAAAAGCCAAGGTGGGTGATTCTCGAAGTTCATTTTTAAATTTTTGAGTCTATGTCGATTGATGAGACACCATCCTCTGCGAGGGTATTTTTTATTGGACTGGTTCTGAAAGCTTTGATGCGAGCTCTATTTGCGGCGTGATAGTGTGCTTTAAGAGGTTGAATTTAAGATTTTCATAAATAACAAGGCCATAATCAATTTTCGATAGTATAACAGCTTTTGTAACATTGATCAATGAATTTGTATGCGTATGACTATTTCTAGAAGCTAAATATCGTATTATGTTAAGCCTGTTAGCCAACTTCGTACTTAATGATAAAGAATGTCCCTCAAAGCTAAATTTACAATCAAATACAATTTCAAGTATGCTTCATTTACTAATAGAAGAAATGTTGATATTATTTATGGTAATAGCAGGATAACAACATGAATGTTTTCTACAAATATGCAAGAGTTTGCTTTTGTTCTTACTTACTTACCATTAGGGCCCTTCTTTCGATTTTTCTATAGAATCTTAACAAAGTAATAACAATGTTTTGTATAAAGTAAAACAATTTGAAGTCAATATCTTTTTTGGTTTTCATGATACTTGAGTCGAAAATAATTTCTTATCAGTTCACGAGATTTTTAGTCGAAAATCAATTTATTCAGTTTTTCTCAAAATCTTACAATATTTTAAAAAACTCTATTTTTCGTGAATTGATTTTTGTTTTAATTTTGCTAGTTTGGTATCACGTCGCATTATATAATATAAGATATAATTGAAGTCGCTAGCGTAATTGGTTTGTCAGATATTTTTGGTCAATCTTCACTTTTTTTGAATTGCTATAGTAAGAAAAACACTGACTCAATATTTTTGAAAGTCCTTTCTGATGTTATTATCTGTTAAACAAAATAAATCTGAAGTCGATATCCCTACTGGTTTTTAAGATATGGATGACTATGGTATTCCGTACGTCCACACGCAAACACAGACATCTCTCTAAAAATCTTTGTTTTAGATTCTAGGTAGGTATCTTGAAACGTCATGAAATGTCAACATTTTAAATTCGACAATGAAACAAAACTAAAGTTTTAAAACAAAATTTTCGTCCATGTTATTGAATAGTTTTATGTAAAAAATGTTTATGAAAATTTTCAAAACTTTGCTATAAATTTTGTCAATCGAGTCAAAATAGGGTCTTTTTTAATTATTAGTAATTTTACTGCCATTTAAAACAAATTTGTGAAAAAAACTCGAAACCCTTTTAAAATTAGTTTTTATGTACAAATCAATAATAAGAAGACCATCATTTGATACAACACTGTAATTTGTCAGCGTTAAGATTTTGCAGAAATAAATAACAAATTTTTAAAAAGATAACATTAACGTCTAAAAAAATATCAGTGACCGACAAACATACTCTTAAAATGTATCCGTGGTTTTAAAAGTTGTTCAACAAATATACAATTATACATATCAAACAAAATAAAGTATTGTTGACTCTAAGTCCAATACGTTAAATGTGGTCATAACTTTACAAAACACTCATTTTAATCGATTTTTAATTTATCTTACATTCAATAAATAATTTACCGAGTGCAATGCTCACTTTACTGTTAATCCTATTAGTTTGAGTTTAAATTTTAAGAAATGCGAGTTAAGGGAAGGGTGGTAAAATTCATTAAACGAAGTTTTCTCGACTCGAAAATATAGCTGTAAGTAAATAAAACTTAGCTTAAACACAATAAGGCAAAATTTTAAACGATTTAGTGAAATGTTAAAGTATTTTTTAGCAATTTACTAATTTTAAACGATTTTAACATCTAAATATGTCTTAGTAATTTACTAAAGTCAAAATTACAGAATGGTTACTTTAACTTTCAGCAATTATTCTAATAAGAGTAGTGGATTGAATGGTCCAGTCAACAGTTGGGAATTACTAGGTCCGCTTAAGCGTATGTGCTTCGTTTATTTTCACGAACTGTCAATTTTTTGACATGTTTCGATGCTCGTTTTTAAATAAAAGGCTATAAGCAATTTACTAGTTATCAAAATTAAAAGAATGGTTTAAAATGTTGGACTCCCTTAGTAAATTTCTAAATGTTTAGCAAATTGCTAACTAGTAAGTTGCTAAACCCTTAACAATAGATTCTTTAAAATTTTGCACCAATTACTTTACTGTCAAATGAG
Organism: Eupeodes luniger; assembly: GCA_951509635.1. Lineage (NCBI taxonomy): Eukaryota > Metazoa > Arthropoda > Insecta > Diptera > Syrphidae > Eupeodes > Eupeodes luniger. The sequence continues at coordinate 48,681,386 of OX608075.1, read as the reverse complement.
CCATCCAAACCGTTTGACAAATTTATTTAACTTTATTTCATTTTAAAAATAAACACTTTTTCCTTAAAGTTTAAATTTATCCATATATGTACATAATTACAAACATGGACCGCGCCGCACCGCCTCGCCGCTCAGTCGACCGGTTGCCCGACATATTATATGAACCATGCGAGCACTTAATATCTGTCAAATGTTTATTACCCTTTTTAATATTAAACAAAAAAAAAACAAAAAAACTTTATATTTTCGCGTATATAATGTACCTAAAACAAAATATAAGTAGATAGAGATACGAGTACATATACTATACCTTCACTTAAAGCCAAATGTGCATATGCTCGTTTTGTAAAGGCTTTTTAGGGACGACTACGATGCGCATTTGTATCAACACTTTGGTGAGGACGCCTTTGCAATGCTGAATTTTGGTTTCGGTGAATTTAATTCCATGGCACATACTTTAATACTCGTTTGGCGGCTAACTCGTGTACTCAGCCGGCCAGACATACATAATGTTAAAAGCCACTCCCTTGGTACCCCCATTCTGATCTAACGCCGATATTATCAATAAAGCTACCACGAGTGGAACTCGCGTCTTTTGTTCAGGGTAGGATTTGTCCAATAATATACCTAAACATTTTTTTATTATTAAACATTAAGTCTGACTTTATTCTTGACAACTCTCTTGACTCTAAATTGTCAAACGATTCGCAGTGGTTCATTTGTCGGAATAAATTAATAAAATAAAATTGTAAAAAATTTTGCGAAGTTCAGACCAGAACTAATTTTAAATTAAGAAAATATCAAACAAAATGTATACTCAATTTGTTTTCATGTTTTCCATTTTGTAAATTGAAGCTGAATGATATAAGAATTAAAGGAAAGGGGTTCATTCGCAGATTATGGTGCAAATCTTCGCGTACAACAGATGGCGCTATATTTGTTGATACAAGATACTTTTTAGGTTTTATTCTGGAAGGCAATCTGATACGAAATAAAATTTCGTAGGACTAGACAAAGAACTGAAAACATTCATTTACAAAAAGGATTAAATAAATATAAAGTCGTCAGCTGATTAGAAGAACATACAATTAATTAAACTAGCAATGATTTGTTGAAACAAATTGAAAAGAAATTCTGTCGAAATATCATAGTATTTTGTATGTTGGACACTACTCTACGAACCCATCCATTGAGCTTGAAGAAGGTATCAAACGTAACAACGTCTAAAAATGAAAAAACTCGAAAATTATAAAAATCAAATCTCTATCCGCAGCAGGATTTCACTTTACCTTTTATCTGCAGTGATTCAACTGCGGATGTCGTAGGTATTTGTTATTCTTCTACATTTCTCCTGTACTGCGGATAGCTTTCCCAAAAATAACAATCCTATTTCTATTGACAGATGAGTGTCAGAAATGAATCACAACAAAGAGAAGTTCAAAAAGTTTGCAGTCGACTGCATTCTTTGAATGTACACATTTTGACCAAGGCAACTATTTAGTTTTTCAAGTGTCATAAACTTCAAATTCGGAACTTTATTTCACTAACCTAACCACTAACCAGTTGATCGTGCAAAATAATTATTGTCATCCTCAGCCAAGCTACAATTCAATCTCGACTTTTAATTTGTATTTTAAAGAGCCAAACCGTTTTAAATAAAACATCAAATAGAATTGTGTTAAAAATAAATAAATCACGAAGTAATAAAGTTTAGCTTTTAGTTAAATGAAAAATTATGATTAGCTCTCATTTTGACATAAGTGGAAGTGACTTAAGTTGCCTTAATCGGAAGGTGGCCAATCAGATACTAAAAACTTGCCTTACTTTCAAGTCCCCTATGTCGTCTGAACCTGCCCAATAGTTGCAATGCTTGTTAAAGAAAAATACATTTTCATAGAAATGCGAAATAGTTTATGATTCTGTATAGTTATTAATTAATTCCTTTTAAAATGTAAGTAAGCTTAAAAATTTGTAAGCAAGAAGGAGCCCTTTCATTTTCAAATTTATAATGAGAATGACAAATGCAGCCCTGCAGAGCTGAGCATTGGTGCGCTGAAAACGGAAAGAATGGTAAACTAATGTATGTGAGCTTGATTGCAGACAGCGTTATGGCTGCGCCGGCCGCCACCGTACACATTACGTACAAACGTAGTACGTGGATCAGTTTGATCTTGAATTTATATCAAAATAACAACAACAAAACAATATTGGAAGCCAACATAACATTTAACCTTGACTTTGAAATTCTTTTTGCATCATCACCATGTCGTCGTTGCTGTCGACTTATTTGGCGATAGTGTATGCGCTGCAGGGTAGAGCGGCCGAATGGCGCGGGCAGCGGCGCGGTGGAATCGGTGGCCAATGTTATCTTGCCTTATACGTCGCGGTCGAAGACGACGATCCTCGATGACGATGACGACGACTATGTTGCCGTATAAAGTGCTTCCTTTGATTGTTCCATGTGTGTCCTCCATTTGGTTTGGCGTTTGGCCACATTTGAAGGAGTACCCCCTGCTTGGGCATATTAGCCTACTGCCAAGCCAACTTATGTTGCAGTTTTCTTCTTGTTTCTTGTTGTTTTGTTTTGCTTAGACGAATTTATTTATGAAAGTTGGTTTGTTTTTCTTTTTGTATATAAATATCTTGCAACTTCAATGAGGAGGTGAAGCGTGCAGGTCTTGACTTTAATTTCAGTTTATAGGTATGTGTATATGTTTCGTATGATCTTGTAGGTACATATATAGTATATATAGGAACCCTCATCACCACTATCTTGGAGTAGATTTGCGTTGGGATAATTGAAGAACGGCTCAACCTACATACAGTTTTGAATCGAAGACGAATTTTTCAAATTATTTTGACTGAAAGGAAGGAGGGGCGGGCGGGCGGTGCGGTGCGGTGTCTGGTACAAAAGTGCGTCTGGATCTTGAATATAGAGCATGCGTATAATGCCAGACAGAGGAGATTCCTTGGTATTGCGTTATTGTGAAGATGCAGTGAAATTGGGCCAACCAGATGAGAGTTAAAGATTGAAAGAAGACTTTCGGTTTCATTTGTTTTTGCGTAGGACGACGTGACGCGGACGGACAAATAAACTTGTGTTTTTTTTTGTTCTTACTTGGTCTCAGAGATATTGATGGCAGTGATGGAATGAAAAAAAAAATTAGATTCATCAGATTAAGAGTACAGTTTTATGGGGCTATGATAAAATATAATCTCATCCGTTACATTATGTTTTTCTAATTAAATAAGAAAATATACTTTATGTACTTCCTTTAGTTTGATACACCATTTTTGCATTCAAGCACTTAACTTTATCAACTGCATTTTACAATGTTTGTAGCCTTTTCAACTGATCTTCATATCTGCCACCCATATTGCAGTATCATCAGCAAAGATGGGAATAATAGCGTTGGTATATCTACTGGAACAGGACCATTTCTTGCGGTACACCGGCTTCTTATTTACCTATTTGGTTTCGAGAAATTTTGGTCGAACTAAAGAGTTGGTTTGGAGGGAAGACCAATATGCAGTGTGTACTCAAGTCGCAATTACCAAAGTTTGTCAAAGAGTTGGGCAACATCTAAGAATATATCCAGCATATACTTGTTTTCCTTTAAGTGCCTTTTCTAACATATCCGTAGTTCCATGTTTATTTCTAAATTTGCAATGATGTGGTACTTAAATTAGTTTAACACATGCGTTTTATGAAGGCTTCAAACGGCATTTCTTTCAAAACCTGAGCAATAATAAGATCGTAGCCTTGTGATTGTATATTAGACAACTTATGTTCACACATGCTTCTTACTTCTTTGAGAATGTGACAAGTACTTTCAAATTCGTCGTGTTTGCTGGGAATGGTTTTACAAAAATTCGCGAAATGTTCAGCAAAAAGATTATCTCAAGTTTCCGATCCTTTTGTTATCTTAAGATTTTAATGTTGGGTTTGTGTCTGGAGTCTTTTAAGAGTATTCGGTAGAAGCATCTGTTGTCAGACTTTTCAGATATCTACTTAGTGATTCATATGTTTTTAGTTAATTGCTTGGAAAATTTTAAAGACTGTCTTATCATGTGGAATGTTTCGTAGCTTGGCATTTTCTTCAGAATAGTTCAGGTTTTTCTCTGAGTTAGTTGAAATTTGTTCTCTTGTTCACGAGCTTATTAGTTTTTTATTACTGCTTCACTTAGTGATAAAATTATTGGAGTATGATCTGACAATACATTTTATTTACCATTACCATCGAGAAACTGAACGATTTTTTGTAACACCTTAAACTACGAAAAAGTCTATAAGATCTAGTATTTTGTTAGAATCACATGGCCAATATGTTGGCGAAACTAGAAGAATAAAATTCGCAAATGTATTTAATATTTATAGCCTGCTTGGTACAGCTGTTCACGTTGTCGTTACAAGCCTTGATCACAATTATTGTGTGTATTAAGCATTGAAGTCACCACCAAATAAGGAATATGTATCCTAACAACTTTAGAAGACTTCTTTAGTTGAAGACCGCCTTGGAGCGCAAAATCTTTAATTTTTATTTGGGAACATTCTAGTCACTTCTAGACACTTCTTAACTGTAGTTTCAAATTTTGAAAGCATACAAAAATATTATAATCTTGAACAAATAGGTTTTAAAAGTGTTTCTAAAAAGTTTCATTATGTACATATTTGGATTCTGTTAGCCATAGCTTTTTAATAAAAATGGTATAAATTTATTATATTTCGTTCGCAGTTAAGGCAGATCCTCACTTTGCATGCATATTGAAAACCGCAGATATTATCTTTTGATTGAAATCGATCTTAAAATAATTTCTTTCACAAAGATTATGTTAGAGAAGGCTATACGTGGCTCTAAGTACTGAAGAAGTTGACTGATAAGATTATACAGAGAATCCTTGACTTGATTTTCTAATTCTATCAACTTCTCGAACCAAAGACTTTTTTTCTGAATAATGTTTATCGCATTCACTTTAGGTAATCTGACATCACCCATATTAAAAACTCTTAAAAGAAACTCGAGTGTTTTGATGAAAAATGGTAATAACCTGGTTTCAATAAATATCATATTGTTTGGTGTGTTTTTTGAAAGTTGGAATCATCTTTTTACGTAGAATCTTAACCATTCATATTTTCTGTAGCCTTTAACTTGTGCTGCATACATCATTATAGATTCTGCTACTGTAGTAAACACTTTGTATTTTACGCTTTGTGAAATAGAATCGTTAGCAAAACAGTTATTCCATGAGGAACTAATGGCACTTTTCGCTTTGATAAATTTGTCATTAAAATGGCTTTCCATATTCAAGTTCCTTGTAATAAGCGCACCCGTATTTATATGTTTTCACAACTTCTTCGGTATAGGTTCATGGTTAATGTGCCTTTTTCCATTTCTAGCCAATCTGCCAGATCCGTTTTTAAATATCATCCCCTTCGATTTGTTTAAATTGGCCGTTAGATTCCACAACTTGCAGTATACTTCGAGACGGTTAATCATTAGTTGGAGCGTTTCTGGGAGTACACAAAAAGAAGAACATCGTCTGCAAATAGAAGGGCTTTAATTGAAACTCCAGCAAATTCCATTTCTCCCGATAATTCATCAATGAGATCATCAATAAACAAATGAGGGCTCAAGGGGCCCCTCTTTTACACTCATTGTTGTTTCAAACCAGTCAGATCTTTTATCACCATTCCACACCGTGCGTCGCCTTATTCCGATCATACAAATTTCTATCAACCTTCCATACTTTTTTGACAATTCTTTATTGTAGAGTTTGTAAGACAAGGCTTTTCTATCGATGCTTGTAATCGACAAAAAGGACATAAAGTTTCTTTTTCTGCTCCAAAAGAGTACTCGCAATACTTGACAGAATGAATATATTGTCACTTGTAGAGTAACCGCTACGAGAGACTATTTTTACAACGGTTCCGAGTTTTAAGTTTTTCAGAAATTTAAATTTAAATTTTTGAAAAACTCTTTATCTTGGGATACAGTAAAAGTAGTTTTCAAGAAACTCAATAATATGCACGTAATACTTTATATAATATAAAAAAATGATTCATATAAAGCTTGATGAAGTCTTCATATTCTGTTTAAGTAAACGTTCTAAGACGCTAATTGAATTACAATTTTCTCTTGTTCTTGTTTCTGTATGTTTTACGAGTATATCGCAATGTTTTTGGGAGTTGCTGTTGGAGACGATACGCCACGCTTCTTGCTCAACAAGTAGAACTAAATCACATATATTAATATTCTAAATTACCAGACAAATTGTCGAGATTTATTGAATATTATTAAATAATATGATGACCATGAGCGGAATATTTGATGACATATGTCTTCAATAGGCGCTGGCGCTGCTGGCCTTCAATTATTCTCCTTGGCTAAATAATTTACTTGACTCAGACCATTTGGTATGTGATTTGAGTTTATGAGTACATTATTATGAGTTATTCTTTAAGTAAATATGCATTATAATAATATTTTAGATATCAAAATCACAACTTCAAGGTGCATTATGAGTATTTTTAGAATTTTGATAGAAAATTGAAATGTTGTATGTACTCGTATAAGGTATGTTTTTGAAGCAAAATATATTGTTCTGAACTTGTGAAAAATTTTAAATAAGGGGCCAGTTATAGCTTTCTTAGGTTTTAATCATTGAACCCAATCGTTGGAATTTTTGGACTGGTTGGTTGTAGTTTAAGTCACTGGACACAGTTTTTCCGATTGGAATCAAGTATTTACTGGTTTGAATCAAGCATTAGAGGTTAGAGTTGACCACTTTAAAGTACAAGACAACAAGATCGCTTTCCATTTTGTTCCAAGATGTGAAATCATTACTGATAACTTTTCATCCCGTCTGTGAATTTGTCTTGCTTAAAACTTGAACGAAATATTCATAACAATATTTTGTGTGAGATAAATAATTTGAAGTTAATATCTTTCCTTGTTCTCCAAATACTTCAGTTGAAAACCATTTCTTATCATTTTGTGTTCTTTTTGTAGGTTTCGTGTTTTGTTAAAAAAGTTTTTAGTTGAATTTGTCTAAAGAAACATTACCAACAACATTTTACATATGATGAAATAGTTTGAATTCAAAACCTATTTTTAAAAACGAGATTTTTAGTGAACAAACTATTTTTACCAGTTTTAGTAGTATTTCCTGAAAGGTTTTATTTCTTATATAAACGAATAGAAATCGGATTTTTCTAAGAATGGAATCATTTTGAAGTCAATACCTTCATTCATTTACGACATATCGGGAACCAAACATCAATTTTTAATAATTTTGTGTACTATTTTTTGTAGATTTTAATACCAACTGTTGGATTTTTATAAAAAAAAAAACTACTAAATGTCGAAAACAATATTTTTTTAAAAAGATGAAATTAGTTAGAAGAGAATATTTTTAATTTTTGAAAGATATTTGAAAATCAATTCTTACCAAATTTTAGTAATTTTATTCTTTGTAAAATAAAATGTCACTTTGATTTTTATCAAAATTTAACCAGATGTCAAAAACGCTATGATATTCTGAGTTAACCAAAATGTTCACTCTTTTTAAATTGCTATGGGTACCACAAACTCAATTTTTTTAAAAGTCCTTTTTGCATCTTTTTGTGTTATTATCTTTATAACAAAATTTATTTGAAGTCTATATCTCAATTGGATTTTGAGATATGAACTAAGAAAAAAGGTTCCCGGACGTGTGAACATAATGTACGTACACACGCATACACAGGCATCTCTCTAAAAATCTTTTATTTAGATTCTAGGGTCCTTGAAACGTCGAGTAATGTCAAAAATTTCAATTCGACAAATCGGACCAATTACAATAACTTCCTGTGGGAAGTAAAAACTAAAAATGAACGTAAACAAAGTTCTGGGTTAAAAAATAGTAGAAGAAAGAATCTACAACTCATCAGCTTCATTTCAACACCATACTTAACAAATTTAAATCTGTAATACTCGCTTTTAAATCTCGAAAAAAGATTTTGTAATGATAAAAACAAATGGTACCTATATAACTGACCTTTTAATAAAGGTTATTGATATTACGATTTTTACATTATTTTAAACTTCAATTCAGGTTCTTAAAGTAGGTACCTTAGTTTGTTTTGACAGTTTTAAAATAAGTGTAAGTATGTTACTAGAATAAAATCATAGAATAGCTAAATTTTTCAATTTCACTTTAAGTCATCCCAATAACCGCATCTTCATAATATATAAACAAACTAGAAAACTAGATAACCGTAACATAAAATTTTGTAGTTGAAAGATTTCAATTTAATCGAATCTAATTAATATACAAATATTTTCATTTTCAGATTTAACTGGACTTTGCCTTATCTTTTTTCTTAAACAAAAAATATAAACGAAACGCATTATATAGTTTAAAAAATAATTCAGCAATAAATTTTGCGGAACCAACAGGTACATACCTAACAATTTAATTACGCTTTAGTTAGTTTGCCATGCTAAAATGTATTATCATTAAAACAAAAATGCCTCTATAATGCCATTTTTAACCATTTTTAATAATCAAAAAAAAAAAAACATACATACAACTTTATCAAGAAACCATCATACTATAGCGCATGATAAATTTACTATTAATACCTCTTGATAATTTATCCTTTAAGATATCAACAAAAACTTTTTTGACAAGTTCTCAATTCTTTTTTAGATAAAAAGTTTAAAAAACTATCTTGAAACTATTTAAAAAAAACTTTTATACCTATAGTTGTTTCGCAAATTATCGTTTGTCCTTAAAAATAACATATTAACTGGTTATTTCGAAAAACTTCTCATTTTTAAACAATGGAAATAAGTTAATTTTCATAAAATAACGTTAAGATGGACTTTATTAAATAAAAGGAAAGCCCTCATTTAGGTATTAAAAGAAAAAGGGGATGACATAAAACCTACGGTTATAATGTCCACGAATCTTAACTCTGATCAAACGGTCATAAGGTGCTCGAATTGTCTGTTAGAAAGTCTCTAAACTAGCTGACCCGGCAAACGTTGTTTTGATACATGACGTTTTTAGTCAATATTTTGGTTGTCAATTTAAAATAATAAATGTATTGTAAATGTGTAGAGAATTAGGAAACGATCGTCTGTATAAGAAAACCCCAACCATGTATTTTCTTAATAAAATGTATCTCTTGAACTTGTCACCTCAAAGGTATTTCATTACGGTTACGGTTACTACTTCTTGTGAGGAATTGGCAAAAACTCTTCGTAAATTATTCGTTTGGATTAGAATGTCAATAAGCTCTAGTTATCTAAGAACTGTAATTCTATGTAGCGCAGGCAAATTAATTTTAATTAACTTTGATATCGAAAATATAGAAAGACTTGAGGTAGTAATTCCCTTTTTTTTTGTATATCATGCGCACACTCAAGCAAGTAGGAAAAAAGGATAGGATTAGAAAGGAGATACCGATGCACATTGGTTTTGAATGGCGGCACATTACTTTGCGTGGGAAATTTTGAGACTAGTAAAGCATTTCCCATTCGTGGAGTGCAGCTTAAGAATGAATCCCTGTGTACTTAAAAGTACGTCCAAAACATTGGACATTAAACATTGGACAATGCTGCCAATATAAGAATTTAATGAGCTTATCATATATATATACTTTGCCGTTTATAGTCCACATCCAAAGGACAATGAAAAGCTGGGGGTACTGTCATCAGCGAAACAATTGAGTGGGTTAGAAGTTGCAGACAAAATATTATTTATAAAAGTAAGGAAGAGTATCGGAGACAAAACGGACTATGAGGAAATTTTGATGAAAAACATGCATAACTTCTTTTTAAAATACAAACAACAAATTCTATCGAATCAGCCATCAGTTGCATTTCCTTCACAAACAATTCAGCAATACTCGCACTTCCACGAATGCCCATCATTTTACAATTGAGCTTAATTTCAAACGCACTGTCAAGTATAGATATTCTTTTTTTTAACCACACATCGAGAATGTGGAATGCTTTACCGAACTCTGTTTTTCCAATTCTTAGCAAAATTTCCATTTAAAAAATAATTGTTTCATAATTGCCAAGAAATAATTAAAATTTTTTTGAAGCATCAATTAAAACTTAATTATTGCCCACATCTCTTGATATTATGTGTATTGATATTTTATCTAGGGTATATATTAAGATTTCATTTAGCTTTAGTGCAATAAAAAGGATTTTTGTCTTAATTATTTCATAGCAGATACGTTTGGCTCAGTGGCGTCTTTAGGCATGGGCCCGGTGGGCCAGGGCCCAGGGCCCCGAAATTATTTGGCCCCCAAATCCACCAACTCAAAATGAATGAATCTATACAAGAATTATATAGAAAACGAAATAAGGTTATTACTTATTAGACAGTAATGCGGCATATACATTGTTCAAATGCTTGTCAAGCATGTGAGAGAGTATTAGTTAAAATGAAACACGTATACAATGTGTGTATGCTTGAAGCAAAATCAAAATGTTTTGATTTTTCTTCAATCAGATAGACAGCATTGAAATAATGTATATTCGAAATTGATTGCTTGATCAAGCAAGCTTATTTTTTAATATTTGTCGAGGAGGAAACATCGGGTATCGGAAAAATAATTACGATCAAATTCGCAAAAAATATTTTTCCCGATGAAACAACCGCACGTCTTTTCACCTCAAAATTAAAATAAATATAAATGATTGAAGGCTTATGCATGATGTGTGTATATGACACGTCAAACAAAATTAATTAATACACTCTCACATGCTTGACAAGCATTTGAACAATGTATATGCCGCTTAACAGAAAAACAAGTTTCATTTTACTCTCCGTTCCGTTGAAATTCTCCTCCTTAGAGCCCCCGCAGACTGCAGACTTTTTATCGGCCGATAGTTTTGTCGGGTTGGGCTGAAAGTGCGCACACCGAGCCAACTAAACAGTTTGGTTGGTGAACAGGGCGCAGACTATCCAACAGTCGGCCGACTATTCTCGAATCAACAATTGTGATTTGGGCGACGCCATATTCAAAATACACGCACACGACGCCAAATCACAGAGCGAACTGAACTATCGGCCGACTTAACAATCGTCATGTATGCGCAGGCGTGTATGCGCCAATACTGATTAAACAGTCGGCCGATAGTTGGCCGACAGATTAGTTTGAATGTAATCGGGAATCAAACTTTTTTATCGGCCGATACTGAATCGCTGTAGTGTGCGCATATGCATTCCTCTCCATACTGATTAAGAAGCCGACCAAACTATCGGCCGATAAAAAGTCTGCAGTCTGCGGGGGCTCTTAACATCTTAAACTTCTGACAACATGAATCTTTAATCATACACCTGCACACGCTGTCAACATTATTTTAACAACTCTGCTTTCGTTCTACTCTACAATTCTGCACACATGTTGACTTTTCAACTCACTCCATAAACAAACACAAAGTTGTCCCATGATGATTCATTCATCGAAGATCATTTAAAAAAATGCGAGAACTCAGGAAAGGGATACACTTCCTATTTATCAGCAAATATTTGCAACGAATTCATTGATATAATGGGAAAACAAGTTTTAATGAAAATTTTAGGTGAAATTAGATCGGTATAATATTTTTCCCCAAGTATTGACAGTACACCCGCCCTTTCTCATATCGACCAGTTGACTTTTGTAATTCGGTATGTTAAAAATTGTGCTCCCATCGAAAGGTTCTTAAAATTTATATGTACCTATTCAAGAACATAAATCTGAATACTTGTTTGACACAATCTTGACATTTCTGGAAAATCATGATATTTCAATAGAGGATTGTAGAGGACAAAGCTTTGATAATGCGTCTAATATGTCGGGAAAATATTCTGGTTTGCAAGCAAGATTAAAGGAGAAGTGCGAATTTGCTACCTTTGTACCTTGTGCAGCACATTCTCTTAACTTAGTAGGCCTTCATGCGGTTGGTTGTGTGTAGGAGGTAACAAGTTTCTTTCAAGTGGTTCAAAAAATATACAACTTTTTGTCTCCTTGTAGAAGGCAACAAGCTTCTTTCAAGTGGTTCAAAAAATATACAACTTTTTGTCTGTATTTACCAATCGCTGAAATAAATTGAATGAATGTTTAGGTTCACATAGAGTTCTTAGGACTTTCTGAAACAAGATGGTCTGCACGAGCTGATGCTGTTAACGCGCTCCATTATGGTTATAAGCAAATTACTGAAGCCTTGACATTTCTATCTTTAGAGATCCAGTGCAAGCTCCAGACACAAAAAGCGAAGCGCTAAGCTAAGCATGTCTAAGAAAATGTCAAAACTGGAGTTCCTCATTTTAACAGAAATTTGGAGCACAATATTAGAAAGAATTCATAAAACCAGCAAGAGCCTTCAAAAAGAAACAACAACGATTGACGTTACTGCCAATTTGCTTTGCTCACTATGTTTTTTCATAAATGATCTAAGGGAGAATTTTGATAAATTTGAAGCGTGTGCCAAAATTCAGAATCCGGATTCTAATTATAAAGACATTGCAACGAAAAATAGTACGAAGTTCGCGTGCCACATACTTTGATGGTCCTGCACCATCCGTCCAGCTAATTGGGAAAGAAAAGTCTAAGATATTTGTCCAATTATGGACACTATTACTTTGCAATTAAAAATACGATCCAATTGCTATCAAGAAATTAATGCATTGTTTGGCTTTTTTTGTCGATTGCAATATTTGACTTCAGTGGAGTTGCAAAATTCTTGCGAACAGTTTTAAAAAAATCATAGAGATGTTAATGCAGAAGAACTTGAGGTAGAATGCTTGCACCTCCAACAGTATTTAAAAGAGTTCAATAAAGATGTAAATGAAGATCTTATTACAATATCAAAATTGTTAAGTCTAATTACAGTGGTTGAAATTGGGAACACATTTTAACTATTGAAGGTGAATTAAAAAAAATTATAAAAGTGTAAAAAATATCTGTTTTATGTTTTTTTTTAGTTCTTTTTACAAAGTAAAAATATGTAAAAAAAAACACAAATTAATTTTAAAATTATTTTTTTTACCCTAAAGAATTTAAAAAAAAATAGATTATACCTACTTTTTTTGGCCCCCAAATCCTATTGGGCCCAGGGCCCCCAAAAGTCTAAAGACGACCCTGGTTTGGCTCCCGCTTAAGTCTGATAACACTAAGATAAGAACAAAACAAATCCTACGAGAACGGATCGCACAGTCTTCTCAAAAAACTAAGACTTAATTTTAATAGTTATGTATATTGTATGTATATAATCTTTTTGTTATTGTACTGAAAATATAAAAGTAAGCTTATTATTTCAAGCCACATATAGGTGGAACATAGAAGCTAAACCAAGTCAATCAGCTTACAACTCAAATCTTTATTGTCTCACAAAACTAATAAGAGAAACAAAATCTACATTATGCACAAAAGCTTGCTTATTTTATTCGAGAGAAATTGCGAGTAGTGTCTATAGGTATAAGTGTATACAAAGCAAAAACAAAATGCCAAAATAGTTTTAAAATTCATTATAGGAACATCCTTCCTCTCCTTATAAATTAATTACCCTTAACACTCTTAAGTTAGCTCAAGGCAACGAAATTTTCTCCTACCCTTCAGTCACTGTTAAAATAACAGTGTAGAACTAAAATAAATCACTTATAGACACACACTTTCATATATATAAAGGAACAAGGAGATTGTTGGGTTGGTGGTAAGAAATATAAAGCTTACAGCTAGAAGTTCCTCTTTAAGAGTTTTAAATCTTACAGCATTCTAGCTTCAGAGCACACATATCAGGACATTCAAAGAAAAAAAAATGGATATTTCGTACATGTATGTGTAGAATAATAGGTCCATACTTGATATAGAACACTAGGGCATAACAAAATTGGCACTGCATTAAAGTGGCATCATAACAGAACGTTAGCAAAGGTGACTTAACATACTATATTAGCAAGTGATTTCGACAGGTAAGTGCTCACTGGGTGTCTAGTGATGTGAAAAAAGTAGAATTATACCAGTTCAACAACTTCAGAAGCTATATTAAATGTTTGTATTTTAAATCAAAATAACATATAAAAATCACGTATACGCCTTAGTGAACCGTCTAAATTTTAAGAATCTTGTAGCATATTGAAGATTTTATCAGTTTACAATTATTTAAAGTCTTTTGTTAGGAACAAATACAATTTTGTTGTTTACGAAATTTTTATAGCAAATTCGTTTGATAAATCAAATTGTTCAAAGGTGAGTGTTTAGCCTAAGTTTTATGTACTGTGTGAAATTATTGCTTAACAGTGAAATAATTTCATTAAAATCATTTTTGATCCGGGCAAGAGACTTGACAATGACACCCGACAGTCCAACTTGAATAAGATGTCAACTTCCTTCAGGAATATTTTGTATTCTTTAAGAAATTCATTTCAATATGCAAATAACTAAAAGATTTTTTAACTACAAGAGAAGTGTTGAAGATTTTTGTATATGGCTTGACAGTTGAAAGTGTCAAACTGTGTTGAGGAATTTTACCAAGTTACTCCTGATCAGGATCAGCTTCCGAATGAAATAACTTAAGTTAGTTGCGACTATTTTCATTTATATGGCGCAATATTTTCTTGGTCCCAACTTAAAGAATGAACGAATGAAGAGACTTAAGCTATTTGGGTTCTAAGAAAGTTGTGCAACAAAACACTCGCCTTGTTCTTAGAGATTTTAAATCCTTTGGAAAAGAAAGTTTATAAAATAACCATCAGTTTTTTATTGTTTGTCAAATCAAACTAAAACATTGGATAAATTCACCATAATTCCACACCTAAGGAAGCAAGCATAAAAAATGAACGAAATGATGTGGAAACTTCATCAATGGTGATACGCCTAGGTAAAGTCATATATGTACATACATGGGATATGCATATCTGTATATCATGTACATAATGTATGTTTGTATAGATTTTAACAGCAAGGATATTGAGGTGCACTCTGTTAATATTTTTAAATCGTTTATCCTTTAAGTAAAAGCAGAAAATCCTTCTGGCGAAAAACACCGCATTCACATAAGTCGTTAAATGGAAGTGTGTGTTTAAAGCCTTATACTTACTGTATACACACTCACCAAACATAAAACATATGAAGAATTAAGTTTCGTAACCTTTTTGTTGTTTTCATAGCAAGACGAGACAAACATGAATTAGCAGCAGGTGCAACCACAATTCCTTTTTTTTAATAGAAATTCTAATCGATGTAACGATTGGAAACAACTATTTCTTCCTTCCTTAGAAATCCTGTCTGGCAAGACGTTTTAAGAGCACATGCCAAAGGTTTTTTGTTTGTTTCTTTCGTTTTAGCTTTAGTAAAGGTTTTTATTTTTAGGGACGATGGTAAGACGATCAGATCTTGGTATTGTGCAGTTGTGGTTAGTATATTAAAAAAAAAAAGAGATCGAATAAAGTGTGCCGATTTTTTTTGCAGCCTGGTTTAAGTTATTGCAAAAAAAGCTTTAAGGAATTATTTTTAGAGGCGAAAGCAATTCGTCTTCAATGTGCAACGGATTGACAGCTTTTTGGATAATATATACATACACTTCAGCTGATTATTAAGGAGATGATGCAATCAATTTGATGCTTAATTTAGTTTTTTTAATACTTTACTGGAGGATTTTTTCAACAATACAAATTCTTGTATTGAGAGAAAATTGGTGGTTTTGTCTCATATTGGTGCAACGCTATGAAACCTATATTATTTGAAAGATCTCAATTAATGCAATAAGTATTTGTTTGATGAGGTTTGAATTTATAATTTGTGATATTTCAAAAGCATGAGGTGAATTTTGGCAACAAGATATCTTATCTAAAATTGTTATCTTCCGCTATGATGAATCCCTTCTGCGTTGGATTAGAAATTACCTTTAGAACCGTTTAACACAAATAATGGTATTGTGCTCCAGTTCTTCCTTATGCCTTTAATACTGTTTTTCTGTTTTTTATTAATGATTTTCAGTCTAAAATATCTAATACAATTTTCAGCCTCTAATTTTAATCTTAACACCATTGTAAAAGAAGGAGTGAAAATCATCTACAATTTGGTGCGTCGGGTAGTAAATATTGCCTTTTGTCGTTAAAGCTACATTCAATACGTTTACCACTATCCATAAGTGGCACTTTCATCAAAAGAAACCTTAACTATTTAAAATGATCGGTATCGGCATCACCTTTTGTGCAACGATCACATTTGCGTCCACAGCTTTAATATACAGGGCTATCCATTTTGCGGTTTCAAAAGTAAACGTAAATAAACATGATATTTCTTTTTTATTATAAAGTTTTGAACGTTGAAGTTATGTGTGAAAGACTACATCATTTAAATGACCACCACGCGAATTGTTGCAAACATCGATTCTCTTCAGGTAATTTTCGACCACTTTTTAACTTGACAAATGTTGGTTTTTAAGTGATCAAGAGTTAAAAGTTTATCTAGGTAAACACTGTCTTTCGCGTAGACCCACAAAAAAAAAGTCGAGCTTTGTCACATCGCATGATCAAGGCACAGTCAAGTCGTATTCTTCAATAGAAGGAAAAAAAGTCGGTTATCATATGACCATAACGCTACGAATTGAACGTGACAGTCGTTTTCGAAGAAGTAAGGTCCAATCACACTCCGGACCAAAGAGCGCACTAAACACTGATTTTTTGAAAGAAATGTGCTTCGTCGCTAAAGAAAATTTTGTTCAAAAAATCACCGTCCACTGCTTGATGTTCAAGCACCCATTCGACGTAGCTACACGGAAAGAAATACATTGCGAATATTACAACGTCAGTGTGGGTGTGAACGCAATACTGTATGGCTTAGAAGATTTCCATTGGATAAAAAGTTGTAAGCATAGTTAATTTGGCCACAATGAGAATAGTAATGTCGACAATAGTTATAGCCGATACGCCAATGCCAGTATGGGAGTCAAGCACATACTGACTGGCGACATGTACATTGTACAACGCTCCTAGCAGAAAAGTCTATCGATTATTATTATGTCCCTAATGCTTACATTGGAGTAATAACTATTGACAGTAATCCAATAAGAGTATAGATTATCACGCCATAAATTATCGCGGGAAAAACTAGTAGCATTGCGACATCTCCGTTACAGAATGGGGCTGAAGGAAATGCTGTCTCGTCAAACGTACTATGCGCCCATGTGTTACAAGCAAAGATTGTGGTACCATACAGTATAGTACATAATCCCATACTTATACCTAGGAGTTGTTGCAAGACAAAATAGGAATATCACAGATACTTTTTAAGTATGGGTCTCCGGGCCATACTAACATTGCCATAAATGCTCTACACTTCTTTCCTTGTACGAGTGAATGATCAGCTGGCTTCAGTTGTTGTGTGAGCCAGACATTATATGGATGTAGGTGTAGATTCAAATGCAAAATACGCCATAATAATGTCGTAAGACAGTCCTAATTCCTTGACGAGGAATCGACACATTTCTGTCTTCGGCAACACTTTCACTTATAGCAGCGATATTTTCAGTGGTAGGTACGAGCGAAACGATGATGCACAGGTCTTACAATATCTGTAACCAATCCAGTCTTAGTTTGACAGATGTCGAATTCCAGCCCTATACTTTTGAAAACACAAAATGGATAACCCGTTCTAACTTCCATCCTTATGCTGGTGCTCCAGTAACTTACTTAAGTAAAACTTTTATATCTTAATATATAAAAATCCAGTGTCATATGTATGTACCCAGTGAACTCTTCACCAAGTCAACCGATTTCGGTGAAAGCTGGCATTTTATGTGTAATATGGTCTAACTTGAGATATAGGATAGTTTATATTTCGATTAAAGGTCTAATGGTCTATATGTTGCAAATGATAAATCTACTATATAAAAATAAGTCGGGTTTTCCTTCCTGACGCTATAACTTCAGAACGCACCAACCGATTTCCACGGTATTGCATTCGTTGGAAAGGTCTCGAGCTCCGTGAGGTTTATAGCAGACAAAATTCAGGAAAAATTTCAACAGAAAAGCAGTGAACTCCGTTTAGCTTCCCATAGAAAGCTATTGTAAAAGTTCCGATTTGTGAAATTGAAATTTTTTTAAATTTTTTGACGTTTCAAGGGCCCTATATTCTAAACCAAAGCTTACGGAAATTGAACGTGAGTTGGACAGGGGCCAAATACTGCTAGATCACTATGACATAACTGCCAGAGTATTTCAGCAAAAACTCAAGTTTATGATCGATGTGCTTACTAAGTATCGAGTTTTTGGTGACACACGTTGTTATATGTACTCGGTGGAATGGCAGAAGCGTGGACTACCGCATGATGAGATCATATCAACTGAAATTCACTGATACCCATCTACACGACTTTGTGACGACACAGATTGTGGATGGACCCTGCGGTGCATTAAATCCATTATCGCCTTCCATGGCTGATGGAAAGTGCACAAAACGATATCCGACCCGTTAGTTGCTGAAACAGTCACAGGATATCCAGTTTATCGTCGGCGTTCAAAAGAAGATAATGGTCGAACTATCAAAGTTAAAGTTCAAACTCAAGAGATTGAGATCGGAAATGAATACGTTGTACCATATTGCCCGCTGCTATTTCGAATTTTTAAAACACATGCGAACGTTGAGAGTTGTCATTCGGCTGAATCAGTCAAATATTTGTGCAAGTACGTCACAAAAGGCAGCGACATGGCTGTGTTTGGTATTGCGTCGGAAAATGCGAATGACTAATTCAGCAACTTCCAAATGGGCAGATACGTCAGTACTAATGAAGCACTGTGGGAATTATTGTCATTTCACATTCATGAAAGATATCCCACAGTTGTACATTTAGCAGTGCATTTGGAAAATGGACAAAGAGTTTACTTCACTGAGGCTAATGCTGCACAACGAGCTGCATGGCTAGCTTCTTTGCAATGTGTGAAACAGATCCATTCGCAGCGACGCTGATGTACGTTGAAATGCCCAAGTATTACAATTGGAATCAATCAACAAAGAAATTCCAACGTCGCAAACAAGAAACCCCAGTTTTAGATTGGCCACAGGTGTTTTCCACTGATATGCTATTTCGCATGTACACTGTTCATCTTAGAAATGATGAATGTTTTTATTTGCGACTGCTGTTGGTAAATGTACGAGGACCAAAATCATTTGCGCATTTGAAAACTGTGAATGGCCACCAATGCCAAATACATCAAAAAGCATTTCAACTATTGGGTTTGCTGGAGAACGATTCTCATTGGGATTTAACACTTGCAGATTCAGTTGTTTCATCAAATGCGTACCAAATACGAACGCTGTTCGTAATTTTCAGCACCACATGTTTCCCTTCACAACCAATTTAGTTATGGAAAAAATACAAAGACGACCTATGGGAAGATATCTTTCATCGCTTGCGCATTCGAACGAATAATCCCGACATGCAAATAACCGATGAAATCTTCAATGAAGGAATGATTGTGATTGAGGATAAATGCTTGATTATTTCATTTTTGTATTCATTGAATTATTACTGTTGTGAAATAAAACTTTTCATCTTCATCTTTTAATCCCCAAACGAAATGTTACAAAAAACGAAGCCATCTGGTGGCGAAACGGAGTTCGCCGGGTTCGCTAGTTTTATTATATAAAAGGTAATGATCTTGGGAAATCTGAGATTTTTGAGATTGATCTTATAAGCTGTGATTAGTGAAGTTTTGTATTTTATATATATTGGGAGATAAAACTTCATAATTTCTTTTCCATGATACCGATTTTCAGATATTTGGATTTAAGTTTTTTTGAAAACGTCTATTTTTGTGCTGCATGCAGAGAACTAGCTCATCAAGGTTAAACATTTTTATGAAATTTTTGCCATTTTGCGTTCAAACAGCAAGGTTGAAAACTTGGATTATTGATAAGAGGTCGACGTTATAAACACCTAGAAAATAAAATGTATCTATCCCCTTATAAGGAAAAGGTTCCTTCAGTCCGGAGATAAGACTACGCTTAACTGAAAAATGGTATAGTAAATTCCATTGTTTTTAATTATCTTAAAAAATAAAAATATTTTTAGATTAAGCTTTCTTGGTTCAACAATAATTGACAATAACAAACAATTTTGACAAAAAAAAATGTTTGTATTAAATATTTTTTCTAATTTGCTACTTTTTTGAAAATTAAATGCAAAAATGGGTTTTTGAATTTTGAAAAGTTAGATCAAAAAAATGATGATATTGGAGCAAAATTTTAAACAATTTACTAAAATGTTAAAGTCATTTTTATGAATTTACTAAAGATGATTTACCTTATTTTAAACGATTTTAACATCTAACTATCTCTTAACAAACTTGCTAAAGTTAATCACAAAATGGCTACTTTAACTTTTAGCAATTTGCTAAGTCCATATGACATCTTAACAATTATTTTTATAAGAGCAGTGGATGGAATGGTCCGTTTAAGCGTATTTGCTTTGTTTATTTTCACAAACTGTCACTTTTTAGACATGTTGGGATGCACGTTTTTAAATAAAAGGAAGTTAGCAATTTAGTAAATTAAAAAGAGAGCCTTAAGATTTTGGAGTCACTTAGTAACTTGCTAAGTAACCCTTAATAATGAGTTCTTTAAAATGTTGCTCTATTTGCTTTAAGATCGTGGAATTTAACTGTTTTCAAAAAAAATGTCTTCATCAGGATACAAAACACCGATAAGAAATGTAAGCGCTAAAATCTCGCGCTTTTCTTAATTTTTGGTTGTGTTGCGTTCGGCGCTTGAGGTTGAAAAAAACAAATAAATAAATTAGGTGGTGTTCGGATTCAGCATAAAAACCGGAGGTCCCAGTTTTTATACCGAATCCGAACGGCTAGTTTGAGAAAGCATTTTTCATGACCAAAATTACTCTTGGAGAATTTGTCAAACTGGAAGAGGAGTTTGAACCTTAGACCTTTTAACGCACTTATTATCACGCCACGGATACTACTCCCGAGGTTGAAAACTTCAATTATTAATTAAGCCAATATCACATAAACGCAAGGTCTAGACTATAACATGCTTAATATAAGAAATTTTCAAATTTCTTGTACCTTTACGTTCGATTGCTATTCGTCCCTTTTGTTTTATCAAACACTGCCGTAGTCCTCTTATTTATTCGTTTTCCAATTATTTTTAAATAGTTCAACCCATTTTGTGTTCCCTTACCATCTTTTTCCCATGACTTTGGTTCTTATTTGAAAGTAAGTTCTCCAAAACCGAACACCGGAAACATTTGGCCTCTCAAATAAAATACATAATAATAAAAATAAGACCTCCAGGGTGGTATCAAAAACAAATTCGAAAAAGCCGACTGCTGCCAGATTTTTGCAATTTATTGTGCGAGTCAAATAAAAAAAAAGTATATGTATACGTTTGACTCTTGATCATATGTATATACATATGTATATTTGGATCGATCAGAAATTCAGCACCAGATGGCTAAAACCCCCCCAAAGACAGTTCCTAGCATTTGTAGAACATTAACAACTTCCGAAAAACATACATGCAAATAAATAAAACATGTAAATTATGTTCAATGAATAATATTATTTAGGTTACGAGGTAAATTGGCTGAGTCCACTCTTAAAAGAATCCATAACTAGAGTTCCCCTCGGTCGGCCAATTTGATTTTTAAATAAACAAATTCGGCGAATTTTCAAAATAATGACAAATGAGTTCCATGCATGCAAAAGAGAGGAGGATTGTTGTGTCGTGTCTCGTGATGTGGGTTCCCTTTATTCTGCCACTGCCTTTTAATAGACGATAAAATTTTATTGAAATTTCGATAAGAAATTGTTCGATTTTAACAAATTTATGAAAGGATATGCAAACATATATTTTTTAGATTGATAATTGGATACTTTGGTTCAATTATCCTTCGCAAGAAAATAAAGTCAAAATTAATATAAAATCAATGATTATTCTCATTAGTCAATAACATAAAATAAAATAAAATATGAATGCGTTATATTTTATTGGGAATGAATTTATTCAAAATGCAGATACGTATCAAATAGAGCAATGACCTTTTACTACAATGTGCCACTGCTAGATATAGACCTATTTAAATTTGTCAAACTATCTATGTTATCGAGGGAAGTCAGCTAGAGGAAAACATTCAAATTCCTATTCCTATAACTATCAATGCATGTTTCAGTCCAATTGGGAGACAAATATAACATCAATAAATTTTATGAACGAATTTATACTGAAACTGTGTGTATAGCCCTATAAATAGGAAATCATTTAATATATTTACCTAAATAGAAAAACTCTATGATAAGGAGATTTGAGATTTTAATTTTAAAAATAGAATGATATTTTGTAATGGATAATTAGGTGTATTGATGTGTTAAAAAAGTTATATTGTTTTTCAAAATTCTTATACTTATAAAATAAAATAAATTAGGTGGAGCAACAGTTCGTTTTGAGAACTAGGGCCTTATGACTTATAACTCTCAAGCATTTGTTTGTGCAAGTCATTTCATGGATGGTCCCCTCTACAGTTTTTATGCTGAATTCGAACAGCTAATTTCATAACGCACTTTTCATGACAAGAATTTTCTTGGGAGATTTGTCAATTCCTCGCAAGAGGCAGCCATATTTATGCAAAAAAAAACTTTTCGTGACACAGGCAGGTATTGAACCCAAGCATTTATCAAAATAATTTTTCAATTCCCTCCTCGTCCTGGATGCATTACCCAATTCTCTTACTACAAGTGATAAAGTAATCCAAAGACGAATACTATTAACATTAAACTGACATGACATTCGGAAGTAAGGAAGAATAGCGCGTGTAAAATAGTTGACACGATCTGATTGATGGAATCATAATTATTCTTTTGAAGAGATAACCGGGCGAGTGTGTAAGTAAAACATCAGAAAGCAAGGTTAAGGTGAACGACCCCATCTGCACCCTACTCGACATAACACCTCTTGATATACTTAGCAAACAAATAGCTGAAAGCTCTACTATTCGCCCCAAAGCTTCATCCCAGTGGGCTTGCAACAACATTGGCCACTCAGTAATTCTGAAGTATTTAGAATCAATTCCAAAGCACACAGACTACACCATCCCCCAACTGCAATTCGACAGAAACTTCCAGATTTCTATACCTTCCAGATCTTTCTGGGAGGATAGGGCATTTCTGGAAGACGTGTTAATCCACTTTTACACAGATGGATCAAAAACAAATAAAATGGTTGTGGAGGTGTGGTACTCTGAAAGACTGAAATTAAGTCTCTAATTTGCCTTCCCATTCATTGTAGCGTGTTAAAGGCGGAACTTTTGGCGATAAAAGAAGTCTTGCCCTGGCTTAAAGAAAACGTGATATCAACATCTGATATCCGTATTTTCTCAGAAAGTCAGGCCGCTATCAAATCTCTGGACTCTGTCTTTACAAACTCTATAACAGGCCATAACTTTTGAACATCTCTAATGGAGATGGCACAGCAGTACAACATTCACCTTTGTTGGGTGCCGGGCTATAGAGACAGAAGAAGGCCAATATCAGGTGGAATAGCATCACCACATTTCAGGTCACAAAAAACATCTGGCCTACACTAAATTAAAGCACGCAAGGTGCTTGCTATCTCGAAGCAGATCGCATATAGGCTCGATAGACGGTGTCATAACCGGACCTGGTACTGTCTAATAGGAAAGCACGCAACGCGCTGAGGCGTATTCTCAAATGGCTTTTAAAGAAGCTATATGGATGAGGAAGAGGAGGAAACAGTTCTTCACCTCCTTTGTATATGCCCTGCTCTAGTTCAAAAACGCAAGAATTGCCTAGGAGAATTCTTCTATAACGATCTAAACGATCTCAATCTTATTAACATAATTAGTCTTTTAAGTTTCGTAAGGGACTCAAACTGGTTTCATTGAGCTAAGAAGAAAACCTCAAGATTCATGTGGTATCACAATGGGCATTTAAACTGGCCTTAGTGTGTCCTACTCCATCACGGACAGCCACTTTAACCTTACCCAACCAAAGGTTAAGGTGCGGGATTTGATGAGGTTATCGAATGACGTATTCAATTCTTGAACAGAATAACTTAAAAAGTGGTCACGTCTTCCCAATCCCGAAATATAACGTAGAGCACTGTTAAAGGCAACATTTAGTCTTCCTTTACTTTCATAACCACATGAGCAGAATATTTAACAACCATATAGGTAAAAATGGGTAAGATAAAAGTTTTCACGAGTAATAAACGGGCTCTTATTGGGATAAAATATTATCCACTTAGGCTACGCTCAAAAGTAAAATCTAAAAATGTTTCCGCCGAAAAATTCTATCGCAATTTTCCTTTGGCCACATCTGAATTTCTTCAAGGAGTTACCTTTTGTAAAATGTTCAATAAGACCAAATGGGCAAATTAAATACGACTACAAATTTTTTTATATAGGGGGAAAACAACAACGGACCCAGGATCGACCCTTGTGGAACACCTTTAAGATTTGGAAGAAAATTATACCTTGACTTCTACAGCTTTAGATCTGCCTGTAAGATAAAAAAATTATTATCTTACTCCTGTAGCCGAGAAATTAAACTCATTAACGAGTTTCTGGCACAAGACTCTGTGATCTACCGAATCAAAGGCTTTGGAGAAGTCTTAGAGAATAAGAAATGAAATATGAAATATGTTATAATATAAAAATTATAAATATTTAAACCAACGCAAATTAAAGGATTTTCAAATAAAAGATAAAGTATTTATTTTGAATTGTACATACTATTTGGGCAGCTATCACTTTTAAAGCTGTCAGCTTTTGATATTTGACAAATATGGAAAGATACCTACAGTCCTACACTGTTCAACATTTTACCTCGAACTTTAGAATAAGATATTCCAAAAATGACATTGCACAAAACTTTGCATAAGAGTTAGGTCGTAAGTCATTTTAAAATTCAGCCGGACGATCACCAGCAATGTCGTATCTTCCTTGATTAGTGTTTCACGTGATGAATATATCATCTTCAGTGATGAGGACCCCATTTGCACCTTGGTTAGTAAGAGAATTGACGTATTTGGAGCTCGAACAATTCTGAACGCAGCCTTTGATTTCCCGATAAATGTAGCGATACCGTGTCATTTCATTTCATGGAAATCTATAATCCTGTGAGATAGAAAGCGTACATCGTCGCTGCGTAGTCTAGATATTTCAAGTACGTTGTCAGAGTCGATCTTATTCCACCTTTTCCTGTCAAGGCTTTCAGCAGAACATCACTGATCATTTATAAATACAGAATTGGTGACAAAACGCTGCCCTGTCTGACTCCATTTTGAACTTCAAGCTCTTTTGACAACCTACCTCAGTTTAAGACGTGTCAATTAGACATGAGTTTATCCGAGATACCCTTTCTCCTCCTTGTCAAGGCTGTCAAAAGCATTCTCAAATTCAATGAACAGCTGGTGAAGTGGTTATCGATATTCAACTCACAGCTCCTCGATTAAGATCGTTTATGTTTAGCTTAAAGTAGATTCGAGGTGTTTTTTTTTCTATTTCTTACGACAGTAGGCAGAACGAAAAATTTCTCCAATTTTCGAATTTCATCAGCTCATTTTTTTGTCAGCTTGAAGATCTTTTTCAATTTTTTCACTCTTCGAAGAAACGTTCAAAGATCCATCATGCTGGTTCTAATAGCGGTTGCTTCAATTCTGCGGGAATGCCGTCTAGCTTTACCATTGTTGTTGTTATTCTACAGTGCTTTCAAAATATTGAATGTCTTGAAAATGCTTACTTCTTAAATATATTAAATCAATTTGAGATTATAAATATTTTTTTTTATTAATAATATATGAAATCATAAACATAGTCTTTTCGTTATTTTTAATTCCAAGTTACAAAATTACCCATTCTATTAATAGGAATAATTAAGATACGTTTACTCATTTTATTAGAACTTTGATACAAAATCCCATTAAAAACTTTCTTCCGCGCTATAAAAATACATAACTATTTTAAACTTTGTCTTCATTTCCGATTTTGAGGAAAACTAACAAAAAATAATATCACTAGATTCTTCAAAGCCAAAGACTTCCACTTTTGTCGCCCTATTTATTTCAAAAGGTAGCCTATTCATATACAACAACATTTCCTACACAACACCTATAGAATTTTATATCCTCTTTGGCCCATGTCAATTATGTCTATGGTCCCTGGTCGCTGATGGTGTTACGAGCGATGTACTGTTAAAAGTAAAATTTATTTTTGGAAATGTCTTTCTTTAGGTTTGTTGTGTTCTTTTAATTTTATAGTGTGAGCATCGGAAATTTATTACAACGATCAAACGGAAGAAATAAAAAGAACTTTAAATTTGTCCATTTGTTGTTTTAGGCATCAAATGCATCTGTTTGTGACAATGACGGCTGAAGCGCAAAGATTTTAATTTTGTCTGACATGTAACTTCTTCTATGTACAATAAGACTGATTATTTTACATTAATGCAATTCTTCTCAGGCTGTAAGGTATAGAACTTTTAGTTAGGGTTATATTTGAAGACTTCTTAAATACAATACAAATTATACCTGTTAAGATGTGTAAAGAGTGTTTGAATTTAATTACAGTGAGGAAAGGATTGTTAATCCTCCCAATAAGAATTCAAACTAGTCTAACTGCACTTACAACATATTAAGCAGTCAGAAATACATACGTCCGATATTATAAGCTTAGTTTTTTAAATGTTTTTATTCAAGGTTTATGAAGAGTTGAAATATTTGATAGTAATTAAACTTATTGTATGAGAAGATGTTAATTCTTATCTTGAAAATCTAACGAAGTGAGGTATATGAAAACATGAAATAGATAGATAGGTAGGTTCTTTATTTTTCATCATTTGTTCTCCTAAGAAAAACTGCTGTGATTTAAAATATAAATACGAATAAAAATAAAGAAAAATGTACAAATATTTTAAAAACAAAATAATTTGAATAAAGTACGAAAAAGTTTATAAACTTTAGAAATATTAAATTTCAAATAAAAAAAATAGGAAAAATTATTTTAAAACATTTAAAATAAGAGTTTTTCAATTGTAACTTGATTTGAAACACAGAAAAGAGTTTATCAATTTGGAGTTATCAATTTCACATTGATAACTCCAACACTGTAGGAGGTGGAATTCTTTTAGCCACCAAGAACAGTATTATGTGCTATCTGCTCGATGACTTTAGGTCCACCGATATTGAAGTTGCATGCATGAAGATTAAACTGGAGTCTGGGGATCTATTTATATTATCAGCTTACATACCGTTTACGAAAAATTGAATGACTACATAAAAAGTATCTACATACCTATGTTCTATTGGAACCTGTAGATGAAATTTTGATCGTAGGTGACCTACCAAAACTGAATTGGGTTAAAATTGATGACGTTCCTGTTAATTTACTTACATTACATTAATTAATGGTATGTCATGTGGATTGAGCCAGTTAAAAGGAGTGAAAACTCGTTTAGGACGAACACTGGATCTAGTATTCTTCTCCGATACCGTAAGGGCTGAAAATTCAGTTTTAGCTTCAGCTTTAAACTAATAGTTGAAGATCGACATCATCCCGCATTAGAAATTGAGCTTTACTTCTCCATAAAATTGAAAATTTTAAAATTAAAATTATAGGTAAAATCAATGCAATTTCTACATCAAAAATTAAAAAAAAAACATAACGCTGTTAAAAAACTTAAATTTGATTGTAGTAAGTGTATTTTTGTAGAATTTTGTAATTTGCTACGTACCATTGACTTTAATCAATTATTTTTTAATTGCAATATTAACGATATATGTAATGTGGCCAATGTACCACAATGGTTCGATTCACATCTCAATAGCAGACAAAATAAAAGAAACGAAATTTACGAAATTCGTAAATTGTAAAAAGAAAAATAGTGGCTACTTTGTCAAATTCATCGTCAAACAAACATGTTTGAAAACTTCTATAGCCTGTTTGCAAACCTATAGCTAAATTATCTGTGATACCGAAACAGTTCGATTCTATTATATACATTACACTGGTCGACAAGGTTTTTCTACTGGCATTGAAATTGCACTTTTCCAAAGGGTTTTGGAGGCCTTAATTTAAATCCGACTTTAAAATTAATGTATCACATCAGGTTTTTCATATATTTCTTCTTAAAATGAGAAAAAACACGTATATTCGGCTTTTTGAGGCTGTCTAAATTTATTAAGTAGCTTTTTTTCAATCAAATCCGTGAATGTTTTCCAAATCGAAAATCCCTTTATTCAATATTAAATTGAAATATTTATATTATTTCAAATAATATTCGAAAAAAACTTCAAAATTTGTTAGATATCACATGTCTAACAAAAAACTAAAAGAAACGCTTAACCACTTTTGCTAAAATAGTTTTTAACAGAAAAAAGCAAAACGGTTTGAAAGTAAGTTTGGTTCTTGTAACGAATCTGTTGTCTAAATAATTCTATTATAGCAAGTTTTTGAAATATATTAAAAAATGTAAAAATGATGTTGAAAACGGGTATTTTTAAAACTTGAGCAAATAGTTAAAATATGAGTTTGGATTCGAAATCAGATTTCCAAAATCATCATACAATTATTGTTAAGAGATATTTTGAGTTTGAACTTAGGCTTAAAAAAACCCGTTTTTTTCTGTTTTTAGCATTTTTAAAGGGGCATATTTTAAAAACCTGATGTGATAGAAAAATTTAAAGGTTAGATTCGAATTTAGGACATCTTAATCCTTTTAAACAGTATTCCTTTGTTTGTGCAACAGGAAAAAAACGTAATTTTGTCAACCAGTGTTATGCTTTCCTTTCATTCTACTTCAGTTCTAACTATAAGTGATAATCAGCATGGTTTGGTGAAAAAAAATCAACAGTTACTTATTTATTCAACTTAACGTCCTTTTGTTTAGATGTTTTTGAAAAACGTGGACAAGCCGATTGTGTATTTACTGATTTAAGTAAAGTCTTTGACAAGTTGTGCCACAAAATACATTAATTTTAAAGCTAAACAATCAAGGTTTTAACAACCACTTCTTAAATTGGAACTCATCGTATTTCAAAAATAGAATAATTGGTGTTGTATTTCGTAATGAGGATTAATTTGTTGCCAATTCTGGCGTCTCTCAGGGAAGCCTTTTGGGTCCAATTTTATTTATAAATGACTTGGTTCGATCATACAAAATTCTTCCGTCCTTATTTATGCTGATGACATTAAGCTTTTCAAAAGTATTAAATCAGACTAGTTAATGTTTAATACAAAGCTTCTCGTTTTAAATTTTGCCAAGTGTAAAACCTTGAGTCTTACATTACATGAAAAAAAGTTCCCATTTATTTTAATAATAAGTTTGAAACATGTCATTTAATTAAAGACTTTGTATTTTCTGCTTTAGGAGTTATTTTTGATCCCAAGTTAACTTTTAATAAGCATTTACATATTTATTTATGAAAGCGTTTTCTATGACCCTTACGTTATTAAGCCTCTCTTTGTTTCATTTTTAAGACCTAAACTTGAATATAGTTGTGTAGTGGGGTCACTTTACTACTCAATTCATATAGCAATTCTTCCATGGTCACATGGACATACATTCCCCCCCCCCCCCGCCAAACTCTCAAAGGCTCGCTTTAATAAACCTTCCAACACTAACCAGTCATAGAAAGTATTTGCAATTTATGGTTGGAATTATCAATGGGTCAATATCGTCTCAATCAGTTCTAAGTCAGTTAAATTTTAGTTTTAGTCATACAAGTATAAGGCCCCTTTCACACCAAACGAATCCGAATCAATCAGAATCACTCCGAATCAAGTTGAATCTGATTGACCAAGATTCGGCTTCGAGCGCTCCGTTTAAATGTGAAGGGATTCTTTTCCCGCCTTCAGACCGGACGAATCTAGTTCAATCAGGTTTGATTCGAGTTCGCACTTGATTCAACCTGTCGGATTCCTTGATTCTTGCATCTTGAATCAACAACCATACGAGATGGACGTGGAGTTATTAATTTTAAAAGTTAAAGAAAATAGTGCGATTTATGATTCAGGTTGATTCAGCTGGTGTGAAAGAGTGGAGATGACGAATCAGATTCAACTTGATTCAGAGTGATTCTGATTGATTCGGATTCGTTTGGTGTGAAAGGGCCCTAAGACTACAGGAACAATTGTGCATGTTCATGTATTTAGGACTTACATGAGTTACGATCAATATTTCGGTTGGAAAATAACTTTGGCTACATTATATTAAGTGCCAATTTATCTTCAAAACTTTTTGCCTTAGAATGATGGTTTACATGGTGTGACTTAGTAAAACACCCAAATATTTAAATGTTTGTAAAAGCTATATACGTGGAAAGGAATCACTTTTCTTAAGGCCGGCCGTCTTGTTGATTGTCTCAATGTTGACAAAAAGAACTCCAGGAAGAAGATTACAGATATCGTCGATGAACTTAGAAAACAGGAATGAACTTAAGATACATCCTTAAGGAACACTTGCTGTTGTTTCGAACTCATATGATAACTCGTACCCAACCCCACTCTTGCATTTGTCGATAACAAAAGATTTGCCTATTTTAGCAAAAACTTTCTTGTTAAGCCGAAACGGGGAAACTTGTAAATTAAAATTTAAAAAAAAAAGGAAAAAAGGAAGTGCAAAGCTTCTTCTTTCTATCAACAAATTTCCTAACGATGTTTGGAATGGCAAAAAAATGGTCCATGGTCGAAAATCCTGGGCGGAAACCAGCTATTATCATCAATCCATTTTCCAAAACTCAAATTTTTTAAATTTCTTTCAAAAATTTGAATTTAAAAGAAAGGAGAGGTACTCCGCATAATAACAAATATTGTACGAAAATCATAAGCATTTGTATGCTTTCACCTACAATTTTTGACGTTCCTTAAAAATTAAAAACAAATCAGTTAAATCTTTTCAAGTGAAACAAATTGTCAATGATGAGTATTAATTAAAGCTATTAAAAAGACTTCAACTACTTAATAATATTTTTTTTTTTAAATGTATTGTATTAACATTTGTCTATTCTATTTCTAAAATATTTTTGAGTAATGATTAATACAATCAAAGTTATAATTTACTACAATCATATATAGCTGAAATTAGTCGCACAGTGAATTTATAATTTTGAAGCAGAAGTAAGAAGTCAATACAGCCTGAGGAATTGAAATTAATTGACCTATTGTGTCTAAACATGCTCTTGTGCATTCTTTAAATTTCAGAAGGCTTAAAATCTTCATAAGCAGAGATATATGACAGACTTGACTACTTGAGTTGTTCGGAATAAAAATTTTATATTTTTCGTATTGTTTTAGTCACATTTTGAAAATACATCGACTTCGTATGATTGAAAATTGCTGCCTGGTTAGTGAATCTTAATCTTTTGAACCTCCTTTTTGGGATTTCGATTTTTAAAACATTTGTACGAAAATACAAAAATCATGCCAAAATTTGTAAGCCGGGAGAAAAAAACGTCCTTGGAAGAACTGCTTCTGGGCAACATATTCTGAGAACATATGTATTTTATATGTACATTCATATATACAATGTGGTTATAAGAAAATACTATTTGAAAATAAGACAAACGCCTGAAGGTAAGTCTACTTCACATTCACTCTCTTTTCTTTGTTTTTTTATTTCTTGAAAATAATTACGATGTCGGAAACTTCATTCATGCCTTCTTTCGAAATTCCGTTAGTTTAGCTTGAAGCTCCCACCCTATACGATAAGAAAACTAAAATACACACAAATTTCTTCAAATCTACATGATATGCTGTGATGTGATGGCAATTATCTTCAGAACAAAGGCTCCACTGAAAATACCGTGTGCCACAGCAACAGCAACAGCAACAGCCACAGATGCCTCCGAAAATTTTATCACGAAACACATGCACGTTATGGGACCTCCATTAAGAGATATTCTTTTGAGGTTTAAAACTTTATTAATCGCTCATCGACGGGTTCCAATGAACGACCACTGGCCATGTCGAATAAATGGCCACACATAATTATGGGTCTAACATATCCTTTGGCTCTCTGTTGGGAGCTTCTTCATATTGTGTTTTCATTTGTATTTATTTGAGACCACCACCAGAAGCTAGGTTATTATTATATTGTATATGTATTTTGTGAAGGGGGGGCTTAGCGGTGAAGGCGGCGTATTTTTCCTATATACATACATAGCTAATGTGTTTTAGAGAAAAGAGAACTGAGATTTTAGATTTTAGAAATCAAAATAAGAAAACGGTGGTTATTCAAGGTTAACTGAAATGTGTCCATAAATCAAAAAAAAAAAAAAAACACGAAATTTGTAATTGCGAATTGATTAAATGATTTTTTTGGATACTAGCTATTATTGGCGTTCAAGTCTATTGTTTAAAAAAGTGTCTTTTTGTATTACAATCTTAAAACTATTATAAGTTTGGTAAAGACTTAAAATATTAATCTAAGGTGTTTTGTACTTAAAGAACGTTTGTTTCAACAAGTTTCTTTTTAAAAATCAAATAAAATTAACAAACAAAGAAGCTGGAACGCGACCCACACTGAGAACTTCCCATCCTTACCCGTCTGCATATTTGTCTAGGAGTTTACAGAAATATTAATACCAACTTTTGTCTGAGTTGGAAAAAATTTGAAGTCAATATCTTTCTTCGTTCTCATAATACTTGAGTCGAAAACCTTTTGTAGGCATCTTAACATCCTAAAAGAACTCTTACAAAACTCCATTGACAAAATCAAACTTTGGGCTGATCGATGTGGACTGGGTGTGAACCCACAGAAATCCGATTTAGTTCTATTTTCGAGGAAGTACAAATTCCATATGTTTATCCTTCCTATAGTGGAACTGGATACCCTACTCATACATCTTGTTATCAATGCTGTCGAACGTACTGCAAAAGCAATATTTGTATTGCTTTAGCTTGGTACGTACTGCCGTACTGCACACTTTTCTTTTGTACTGCATTTTCATTTTTGTATTGCCTCACTTTAAATATTTTCCATGAAAGTGCACTTCCAAGTTCCACTATTTTGTCGAACTTTGTCAAAAACGAATTTATCGATGACGCCTCTCTGAACTCAATAGATTTTTGCAATAAATATTGCTTTTAAGACTCAAAGAAAATCTACCTTGGCGCACAAGCTAACATTTTAGTTTGCTCTGGAGTCTAACAGGTGAGGTTATACAAAATATAAAATAAAAGTGGAGAGATTACTACATCGAATTATGCACTCAAATAAGAAAAAGAATTAAGTTCCAAGAAAAAGTTTTAGAAGCCGTGCAAACAATTGATCCAAAAAAAATAAATCCCCAAGCCTTACCCCGCTTATACAATTGTTTCCAAATTTAATTCAAGAAGAACTTGTCAATGACCTTGATGGTGAATGAAGGGCTCTTTAACATCAAAGTATGATAAGTGTAGATTTGAAATTCGAAGACTATTGGAGCGCTATCTTTAATTTAAAAAACGCATTAAATGCTCCAATGTTTCCCCTTTTAAAAACATTTGTTGGGTCCATTTTATGCTTTCCGCATAGCAGTGCAAGTGGAGAGCGCATATTTTCCCAAGTAGCTTTGATAAAAGATAAAAAACAAACTCTTTACTGACATCCACAGTCAATGCAATTTCAATGGCAAAGGAATTAATAAGGCATAGCTGCGCTATGTAAAATTCAATAAACATTGTTTACCTTCCAAAAGTATTACTAGTTACCTGAATTTAAAACATAATTTTGTGTTGAGTCTTTATAAAAAAATATTCTCGCGCTAAAATTACATATTAAATGTGTTTAAAAATTCACAAATATGAATTGAAATTAACTGCGATATTTTTATTTTATTTGTATTCATTTATCTTTGTATAATAGTTATATAGCTATAATATATATTTATTTTTATTATAAAAAAGTTCCTATTTTGTTAAAAGTGAAATTAATAAAAAAATTAATGTTAAAATAAGACTTAGCAATTGAACTAAAAGGCTTATAGATATATAAAGTAGATATGTATCTAAGTTTATTTTTTGTTATAAAGAAAAATAAAAATATATATGAATTTAAAAAAAAAATATGTGCGTATTGCTTTTGTATTATGCAAAATTTTTTGGAATGCACTGCTTTGGACTTTTCCAAAACGACAGCACTGCTTGTTATACCAAGCAAACAAATAGCTGCAAGCTCTGCTATTCGCCTCAAAGCTCCAACGCAGTGGGTTAATAAGCAATATTGGCAAACACCAATCGCTACATGTTAACTATTGCTAATTCAAGACGCAATGAATAAGGCAAGCATTAGATGGAATAACATCACCACGTTTCAGGTCACGAAAAACATCTGACCTCACCTCATCTATTACGTGCCCTGCTCTAGCTCAAAAACTCAAGAATTACCTAGGAGAATTCTTCTATATCGATCTAAACGATCTCAATCATATTAACATAACCAGTCTCTCACGTTTAATAAGAGACTCAAACTGGTTTCATTGAGCTTAGGAGAAAGCCTCAAGATTCATTCATGTAGTATCAAAGGGGTATTATACTGGCCTAACTGTATCACTGACAGCCACTTTAACCTAACCTAACCTTAGCAATATTTTACACATATGATAAAATGACTTTGATTTCAATATCTTTTTTTGTTCCCGACATTTTTTGTCGAAAACCAATTTTCATCAATTTTAGCAGCATGTTTTGAAAGTTTTTATTTTTTATAAACAAAATATAGATTCCGAGAACATTATCTTTCATCATTTCAATACCTACCTTCATTTATTCACGAGATATCGAGAATTGAACATTTTTACCAATTTTGTGTAGATTTTAATTTTTATGAAAAAAAAACTGTCAGTTGGATTTTTATAAAAATGTTACTAAATGTTGAATATAAAGTTTTTATAAGATGAATTGAATATAGTTTCAAGCCAATATCATTAATTTTTGAAAAGATATTTAAGTCGAAAATGTTTTTTTTTTTGGGTTTTTATTTTCAAACTTATTGTAGTTTAATATCGGGTCATAATATATAATATTAAATTCATTTGAAATCGACAGTGTTATTGGTTCGTGAGATATATTGGGTCAAGCAATATAACCTTGGTCTACCTATTCTTCAACATTAAAAGAAATAATCACTCTAAATGTTTCTTGCGATTGCGAGGAACTAATATAACACCGCGCAAGTTTCTTTTTCATCTAAAAAAAATACTATTCATGTTTTCAGTAAAATTGAATAAAATAAATAAACTAAAATATTTTGAGATATTAGAGTATTAAAACAAAGAACACTAGTAACCTTGGCTTTTCAAGAATTGTAGCAGAAAATGTAAAGATTTGCTAACCCTCCAATTAATATTTGTTCCAATGACATTTTGAAAATTGAATGTTGTGTTGAATACTTACCGAGATTGAGCTTCATTTTTTAAATATTTTTACAAATAAAATCTTACTTCTTAAGATAAAGGTACTTAGTACCTAAAATCGATCGGGAAATGGATTTATATGACAATATTAACGCAACGTTTATTAGAACCTTAATAAATGCCTTAATCACGGTTCTACTCATAGAGGAAATATATTATCTAGAGTCCCGACTTAATGGGTTTGCTCTCTTTCGGCCTACAAACTAAATTGAGCGAATTTTGCCCATTAGCATAAGCATGTGTTAGTTGTCCCGTGCATTTCTTATGGGAAAATGCAGATTCTATGTAGTTGTTACGGGCTTTTAAGAGAGTTACCTCAAATAAAATTTGAGGGTGTTTCAGGCAAGACGGGTACCAGTCGGGACTCTAGATAATATATTTCCTCTATGGTTCTACTGGTTGAGATGTTTTTAAAACCGTTTTAACGAAAATTTAGTTTTAAATTGTTTCAAAGCTTTATTAAAAGCTATTTTATTTATAAATTTATCTTAGACAAACACCCTAAATAGCTTAGACAAAAATATCTAAAGTTGCCATCTATCTTTCGTTAGAAGAAACTTATTTTAAAAGAGAACAATGCCGAAATTGTGAACATGCCAGAATTTTCTACTCCATTCCAAACATTTGTAATTTTGTGAATTACTATTGTGAATATTTAGCTATTAGTTTTATTTTGTATTACCTACTCGGTTAAAATTGAGAAATAAGGTATATTCTTATAACTAGTGGACTTATTTTAGTTTGAACTTTATTTTAATTTTATGGATTTCTCCATTTTGGTCGAAACTTTCTAAAATTTTAAAACAAATAATATGATATGTCACTAGTACTATTTATTGTTGTTAAAAAAATAACATTATTAAAAATTCTTAAAGTGATGAAAACACTTTTATTTTGTTTTTAATTAATAAATTAAGAAGCTAAAATGTCACTTTTAAAATGCCTTGAAAAAATTTCACATCAAACTACGGGATCTTTTATTGGAATTTGTTACGAAATTTTGTAATTATTATAATTTTTGTAAAGATCCCGAAACAAAGAAGACCAAGGAGAAGTTGTTTCGGTTATGAAAACAATACGCACATTTTAATCACATGAACTTGCTCTAATACGAGTAGGTGAAGTGACTTGGAGTCATTTGGAGATGAATCTATAGCTCTTTTGAATTAATCCTATATGCTTTTAAAATTTATTGTTTTTGTTTTTGTTTAATTAAAATTATTAATGAAATGTATCTGCTCATTTTATATCTTTATATAACTTTAGAACGCGTTGAATGTAAGAAGGACCTTGGGGTCGTTTTAGAATTTAAACTTTCATTCCTGCCACACATTGACTATACGGTTAACAAACGGTTAATGGAAATTTTTGTTTGTGCGACAGACAAAATTGTATTAACTTACCAAAAGGAAGTTATTCTGACCAATCCAATTTGTCGAATTGAAAATTTTAAAATTTCTCGACGATTCAAGGTCCCTAGAATCTAAATAAGAGATTTTTAGAAAGATGGATGTGTGTGCATGTGTATACGTACGTTCACATACATTTTATTTTACAGATAATAACATCGAGAGATGCAGAATAAGGGCTTTTTAAAAAAATGTTGTGTTTGTTTTTTTTACTACAGCAATTTATAAAATGTGAAAATTGTGGTTGACCCAAAATATCTCAAGAACCAATAACGCTAGTGACTTCAATTAATATTCAATTAATTACAAATTAATACTGAAAAAAATACTTTTTTCCTCGAATATTTTTCGAAGAAGAAATGATATTTATTCCAAAATAACTTTATATAAAAAAGCATAACGTTTTAAACATTTTAATTTTTTTAGAAATATCGAATTGACAGTTTTTATTTCAAAAATGAAAACCTAAAAAACTGAATACTAATAATTGGTAGAAATTGATTTTCGACTCAAATATCTCGGGGATAAGTATTTTTGCTGCTTTTAGAATTACCTCACTTTTTACAAAATATTGTTGCCAATATAATGCTATGATTTTAATAAAATCCAATGGACAATTTGTATATAAAAAAAACTTCCAACAAACATTTTTTTTCGACCCGAATATCTTGAGAACAAATGAAGGTATTTACTTTAAAATTTGCTGTTTCTGTGCAAAATATTGTTGTTGACATTTATTTAATTTTTGGGAAAAATTCGATTGCCATTTTTTGCAAAAATAACTAAAGAACTGGTAAAATTTATTTTTGGTCAAGTATTTCGAAAACAAAAGAAGGCTATTGACTTTAAATTTTTTCTTCCTATATAATTGAGGGAAAAATTAAAACCCAAACACAAAACAATACTAAAAAGTACTTAAAATTAAATTTTGAGTTAAATATCTTGAGATTAAAAAAAGATACATGCCACAAAAATATTTTTGTTTATGTTTTCTAATATTTAAAGAAAGTGTTTTCCTATAAAAATGTTTTGATTTAACTCCTCAATACATCTCAACATAAAACAGTTCAAACATATGTATGTATGTATGTTTTGGATTGCATTTATCTACTCTTTCAATAACTTCAATTAATAATAATATTGACTTGTTCCCAAAATTAAGTGTGTTGCATCCCAGCCTCTTTTTTTGTAATTTTAATTGATAGCCATTATGTTAACCCAAAAAAAGTTGAATTATTATTATGAAGCTATACTATTTCTTAAAAAAAAAGCGTTCGAAATATTGTACAATTTCAAATATGCATGTTATACGCATGTATATACTTACTTTAAGCAAAACAGGAAACGTAACATTTTGTCATTTAACTTCTAGCAATAACAAACAATTAAGCATCTTGCACATGAGCAACGAACTGCGAACTGCGAACTGTGGATGTTCGCATATTTTGACTTTTCTTTCACATGAGCTTTTATTTCTATTCGCAGGTAGCGACGAATTGTCAACCCTTTTCTCCATATTTTCGTCAGCCATCATCTTTCACACAAAAATAAAACAAGAGTGGTATAATTTTGAGGTTAAGTTGAGCGCGAACAATTTATTCGTTGCAGTGTGGATGGTATGTGGAACGCGAATAGAGTTTGACAGTTCGCAGCAACCACACTGCGATTCGTTACTACCAAATTGTTTTTAAAAAATTTTCTTGTTTTAGAGATAGAGAACAAAATGCAAATTTTATTATCCTAATATTAGTGTCAATTGGTTTCTTATAATTTAAATGTGTTTTTGTGTGGAATTGACTTTTTGAAATGTGTAAAATCACGTTTGTTCGTCCATTCGCAGTTCGCAGTTCGTTGCTCATGTGCAAGGCACTTTACACAGATCGGCAAGGTCTTCTTCCTGGTACTTTTCCAATGGGTTTTGATGATCTTAATTCAAATCCAACTTCAAATTTAATACATCTCTTCAGGGTTTTTTAAGGCTATCTAATTTTATAAGGTAGCTTTTTTCAATAAAATCCTCGATGGTTTTCCAAATCTATAATCCTTTTCTCATCATTGAAGTTGTTAGATTTCACCTGTCTAACAAAAATCTGAAAGAGACGCTAAACCATCAAAATGGTAATGCTAATTGTTCGTTTATTTGTTTGACATTCCGTTAGTCCTTTTCATAACAAAAACTTTTGTATTAACGCCAATTTCTGTCGTCAAAAAATTTTCTAACGACTATAACGAAAATACACCATAATTAAAACTTTTTTCGCTAGTTTATGATTTTATAATTTAATTAATCTTTATTTAGGGTTTAAGTTGATCTAATGGAGCAAATTCAGCATCTTGCCAAACATTTCAACAGAGGTTCTCTTCAACCACAAGTAGGAATCCTGGATAGAGGATTTGAATTCTCTTGGACCACCGTTAAGAAATGGAATAGAATGTGAAAAAGTGAGGAAATTTCAATGTTTGTAAAAATAAAAAATGTTTGTTTAAGTCTTTTTTCTGGTTTCGAGAGCTCCATTCTAATCCAGAGCGGGCAGTTTTCACTCGAGGATGTTAAACATTTCCTTGAGTATTTAACTTACGGTAGGCTGTGATAGTCTTCGATTCAAATCGGTTCCAACTCTTTTTTGGTAGATTCCTTTCGCGATAAATCTAAGGGAAGCAGTTAAATTCAGGATTATTGGAACTGCGACAGAACGTTGTTAAGAAAAGTCACTTTCGATCAACCTTAGGATATACTTGATGGCTTCTGTGTAAACTGTAAAAGTACATTTTAAACCTAATAATAAACTAAAATGTTAAACCCATTGTTCAAATAATTATAACGTACTTTGAGTACGGTAAATCCAATGAATTTGCTGTAGAAGCAATACATTTTTCATTTTAAATTTTTGTTTTTATTTTCCTCCTCTCTGTCGCCACATTGTACATTTCTGTGTTGATTGTATTTTATAACAATTTTACTTAAAACTGAAACAAAAATTCAAAATCAATTTTTTTCAATTGAACTTGAATAACTTTTATGTCAAATGTCAGCTGTTTTTGTGGATCATTTTGTGGAATGTAAGAGCGAGTTTGTTACAGAATACGAATAATGAAACACCAATTAAACCACACGACTCCAAAAACGACTATTGGCGTTTCTGTAAAACGCCTATCGGAATAAGGGTGATAAGAGTCAAATAAAGACTCATAAAGTCATAACTAATGAAAATTTCCAGAAACTATGTATGTATGTATGTATGTAAAACTAAAACGATTTTAAATCAGCCCTATCATGAATTCCATCGTAATCGGAAATTTTTACGGGCACGAGTACGATAACTTTGGCGACAAGATATAATAACGGTTTTTGGTAAAGGGGCTTAATACAAGCATTTTTTACTATGGGAGGGGGGGTCTATCTCCCCCCGTTTAGGCGGTAGGGGCAATTTAAAAAAATGTTATTTAAAATGAAAAAAATTAATTAAAAAATAACGGTAATACTTACAATTAAGTATCATATTTTTTTTTAAAGCCAACATTCTGTTTTATTAGCCAGTTTTTAATTCAAGTCAAAACAATGCGTAGTTTTTGAAAAATTTAATTTTAAACTCAAAATTTGAGTAAAAAAAGTTAAAAAAAGGTTTAAAGTGTAACTTTTTCAATACTTTTAGATTATCTACCATTGTTTTTATTTCAGAATTTATTGCTCTTATTTGTTTTTGATCAAAAACTGAAAACTAGATGATTTTATGTCTTTTAGTTTTTGAGAAAATGGAACATAACCACAACTACTATTTTAAATTAATTCTTTTTTTTTGCTTGTTTGGTCTTATTTTGAAAGTAACAATGGTAGGTGCGAGTTTGGGTGTATGCAACAGTGGGATCTGTAAGGGCACACTATAGGATTTGGGGTGGGTGCAAGTTGGAGTGTGTGCAAGGTGGGGAGGGTGCAAGATGGGGTGCATGCAAAGTTTCTTTTGCATTTAAATAAGCTGGATTTAAGAAAAATTAATTTACCCTAGGTATCAAAATCAAAATAAGACTACGTTAATACTTAAGCAATGAAAAAGTAATTTAATTAAAATATTTTTTTTGGTAATTTTCAATTTTCTCAAGAACTAGAAGACATAAAGTCATCTAGTTTTCAGTTTTTGATCAAAAACAAATAAGAGCAATGAATTCTAAAAAAAAAATAGTAGATAATCTGAAAGTTTTGAAAAATTACACTTTAAACCCTTTTTTAACTTTTTTTTTGCACAAATTTTGACTTTAAAACAATTTTTTTCAAAAACGATGCATAGTTTTGACTTGATTTAAAAACAAGCTAATAGACAAAAGTGTTGGCTTTAAAAAAAGGTATAATACTTAATTGAGGGTAACACCGTTATTTTTTAATTATTTTTTTTCCATTTAATGTACATATTTTTTTAAACTGCCCCTACCGCCTAAACGGGGGGAGATAGACCCCCCCCTCCCATAGTAAAAAATGCTTGTTTTTAACTGTTCTATACAAATCCGTCATTAAACTTTGTCGCCAAAGTTATTGTACTCTCCCCTTTTTACGAATCCCGAAAAACTGTATCATGAAATCCGTTCGTAGTGGAAAATCTCATACAATTTTGCGTTACGAACGGATTTCATGATACAGTTTTTCGGGATTCGTAAAATTTTCCGATTACGATGGAATTCATGATAGGGCTGATTGTATCTAATTGTTAGGAGATATTCTGAATTTTAATTTAGTCTTAAAAACCCCTTTATGATTGGTTTTAGCATTTTTAAAGGGACATATTTTAAAAAAATTATGTCGACCAATCTTATTACCCTATGCCTTTATTTATTTAAATGCTTACTGAAAAAATCTCTGGAATTAATGATCTTTTTACATATATTTGAAATTACATATCATTGAGTTTATATTTG
Source organism: Eupeodes luniger (assembly GCA_951509635.1). NCBI lineage: Eukaryota > Metazoa > Arthropoda > Insecta > Diptera > Syrphidae > Eupeodes > Eupeodes luniger. The sequence goes on along the minus strand of OX608075.1, from coordinate 48,639,662 downwards.
TTTATACAAAAAGTCTATGTTTGTTTCTTCCTTCAGGTTTATATAAACCTATGTGCGTATAGTTAGTCGCATTTTTCTAATTCCACTATTCTGGCAGTTCTTTCAATACAAGATCAAAAATAGAAGTTCATTTGACGATTTTCCTTGCTTCATTTTTATTTTATTTTCTCATATAGTAAATTAAATACTTGTTCCCTGAGATTTTGTCACCACTTTCCTGCACTCTCTTTTCGAAAATGTAAATATACAAGAAATTTTCTGTTGTATTTTCTCTTTTTAAGATCTTGCACGCAAGCTGTGCCAGAGACTATTTATTTATTTTACGTTTTGATTTGCTTTTTCGGCTGCTGCACGTCGCGTCATATCGTGCTACGAGTATAGAAATCGCAGGGGAATTTCCACATTCAACTGAGACCGAATTGATTTTTGTTTAATTCTTTTTTTTTTTTGAAAACCTGAAAATGTTTTGATATATCGGCTGTGTAGTACATTCCAATTAATTTATACCCATACCTATATTTCAAAAAAATAAAATCATGGCCATGTCGGGAATATGTTTTAATGATTAAATATTCCTATTCTCGTTGCACAGGGTTTTCGAAATTAAACCTCGTTTTTGAGAATTTTTGAAGTGCTTAGCTGAATTGTTTTATATAACGTCTTTTAAGTGCACATGAAAAATAGTGTAAATAGTGTTAAATACAAAGTTAAAAATAGAGGGCGTCTCTATCGCCTCAGCCTAGAATGACCTAAATATCTCGCATTAAATGATGCTTTGGTTCTTTCTGTGTGGCACGGATTGTAATTGAAATTTACCTTAAAGTGTGTTTAAATTTATTTCTCCTTCAAAATTTTGAAGAAATTTCGAGGTTATACCCATAGTTCGCCCATATCGTCGATCCTGACCAGCTGATAAGCCCATTACGCCGCTCCGCATCGGAAAACCAGAGACCGGAGAGCAAAATGAAGAAACTACTACACCATCATCATGGCAAACACAACTATAAATCTCCATTCATGATTAGGAATAAAAGACGGGTAAGAAAAGAATAAGAATAAGAAGCTAAAGAACCTTAAGAAGCTAAATAAGAAGCTATAAAGGAGAAGAATACTCATGCTTTCGTTTTTCGCGTATGTCACTTGTCAACACTGTAGCTACATTTGAATTTTCCTGGTGCCACACTCTAATGTGGTATGTGTCATTTAACTGAAAGAGATATTTTTAACAGCTCATTCTTTTGTTGTATTGATCGAATTAATGTAAAGATACATTTTCAATACATAAGCAACAAACTACATATATGTACATTATACCGCAATTCTCAAGCCCCTTCCCCCTTTTTCATTTTACGTATAAACTGGAGTGGCGGCAACATTTTTTGACGGAAATACACATCTATATAGAAATAAACATTTTTACAATTTAAATAAAAAAAGATTTCAAGATTTGTTGGGGTATCCGTAATCTGTAGGAACTGTTAGAAGCTTATTCGTTATTGCAAATAAATAAAATATTATAACAATTTCAAATTGCTTGTTGTTTAAATTGTATTGTAGAAAAAGTACTATTTCATATAATGATTGTTTTGTTTTCTCAATAGTTTAATCTTCATTAAGGCTTTTTTTTGAAAATTTGACTTTTCATTTGAATTTAAAAACAGCAAGTAGTTGTCAGAAGGGTAGTGTTTTACAATATACATAGTATGTATTGTATGTACATATGTATTTGAAGGGTTTTTTGAAAATACCACATTTTGAATATATATTATAAATTTTGAAAATGGAAATCACTTTCAAAGGCAACATTCATAGCTTTCACTAAAAAATAATTAATTGTTAATTTTGACACGTTTGAACACCTTACTTTTCGATTTGTTTGAGGTCAATAATGCTTTAAAGTAAATGTTGTTCCTACCGTTTTATGGATTTAACTTTAATGTTTACAATGGCAAACTTAATTTGAATACATTTTTGAAAACGTTTTGTTGTTTTCCATTTATTGATTTATGATTCTATATAATAAGCGGTTTTAATGGCGAACCACTAGCTTTTTTAAGTCAGATGTTTTTTCAACAATGAAGATTATTGATAGGTTTTTCCTAAAAACTGACTTATTTTTCTTTGTAAGTAAATTTAGAAAACACTATACCTTAATAGTGCATGGAATGATCATATTCAAAGCAAAATGGTATTTATTAGCGTTCATCTTTCCTAATTCTTTAGTTTTAGAAACATTTGAATATTCCTGCTTTCAAAATCGCTTTTTATAGACGCAAGTTTTTGTGTGTGCAAAGGTAAAATATCTCCGACTTAAGATGAATTTCAGCTCTTTCCTTATTATGATTATCTTAAAAGATTTGTGCTATTAAAATGTTAAAAAATTTTTGGAAATTTGTGTTCAACCTGCCTTCGCGTCACTATGTTTTTTGTCTTAAATCATTAAACCTACATATTTTTCGTTGATAAATAAAAAAGATGTACCTTGATACTTCAACAATGTTCTTTTCAATAGATTCACTTTATTTATAATACTAAAAGAGGTTTTATTTGGGCCAACTGTCACTTTTGAAGCTGCTATCTTGTGACATTTGCTTAAAATTCACTAAAAAAATAATTAACATTTTACAGTCAAAGTGCTCAGAGCAAAAAAAGTTGCTTGATCGTTTCATTTCTCGAAGAGATGATTTCAATGATTGCTACCAAGATCTTGTGATTTAAGACCATTATAGATCTTTTTTCATCTAACAGACACATATATCAATTACGAAACTTTCAATCTGCAAATATTTTTTTAAAATTATACCTTCATTTATACCATAGCCATAAGTTAATTTACTTGTATTTGTTCAAAAGGAATCAAATACCCTAGAACTTGTTGACCAACTTTCTTATGATATCATAAGATCTAAGCTGAAGACTGTTGGGTTTCCTCCTTTTTTCTTATCTTATCTTCGAAGTAAATCTGATCAAGATAAATTCTGAAGTTCTTTCTCAAAACTTTTCATTGTTAAATCAGGAGTTCCCCAGGGTAGCCATTTAGGATCACTACTCCTTATCTTATCTATCAATTATGTACCCCTTTGTCTACGATAGTCTTAATCCATGTTGAAAATATGAAAATCTTTAAATGCATAAAATCTCTAAACGATCATTTACAACTCCAAGATTATATCAACTTCTTATAGCAAACAAATTAAATTTAAAGCATGCAAATTTGAGATTGTCATTTGTAGAGTCAATGAATATAAAGAATAAGTTGAACTTACTAATGAATTGATTTAAGCGAATGTTGGCGCCATAGTTCAATCTGCTAAAAATAGTTCTAAGGAGTAAATTTCTTCTTAAGTTAGCTTGATTTAGATTTAAATGAGATCGACAGCGAAAAGATGGGCATGAAATCGTTCCATTCAATACACCAACTATAAAGAAGAGCTGCAAATACTCTCTGTAACCAGACAGAGATGGAAGATTTATCAAGGGAAGCCTATGAATATATAGAGTAAATACAAATCTATCAGACCAGGGAAAAACGAAGACAAAATCTTAAAAATCCTTACAATTCTATCAATATGAACCGAATCACGGAACTTTCCGGAAATTCTTTTAAAGAAACCACGTGATTAACCGTTAATTTTGAGTCTAGTACAGCTGGATTCTCTATTGATTTACGAGTAGGTCTTCTTGTTGCTCCTTACAATCCTTCAGGGGATTAATAATTCGATAAATTTGAACGTCATCTGCACAGATTAGCGATATCTTTGTATATGAAAACTATAGTACTCTCATGGGAAGAATTTTTTTGGAGAGGCGGATGCCGTCGTTGGCGGTAGAATCGAAATTGGAGAGACCTCGGGGGAGCGAGAGAAAAATATTATTTCCATTCCCATAAGCAGCCAGCAGAATAAGGAGATCAGTTAATTTAGCAGCCAAAAAGTCGACACAATTTCCTTCAATATATTTGAGTCTATCCTTGTATATGTTTTCATATACTAAGCTTCCATATGAAGGTCGATGAATTTGTTTTTGTAATTTCTTTATATCAATGCATTTTTATATGAAAAGCGTCAATGGCTCAACATTGTGTCTAATAAGGGGATGAATGAAGTTTTTGTATACTTACATCAGCTGTTCAGTATTTTGTACGGATTTTTGTTTTTATTTACATTCACAAGTCTGTTTCCTTGCGTACGATCTTTGTATATGAAAAATGGTTTGTATTATGTATACAAAGCTACGTTGGGATTTTTGTCGCGCAGATCTTTGTGATGAAGAAGAATATGAAGGTAGTTATACTTTTGGTTATAGTTATGTATATTTTGGCTGGTGGGTAGGTATTTTGCTTTTATTTGGCATTAAGTTTTTCTTCAATAGTTGAAGATTAGATTTGTTTGAGCTTTAAAGATTTGTTTTGGTAGATAGGTATCAATTGGTAGGTGATTTTTTTTTCAGGTTGTAATGTGGGTTTGATTTTAAATTCAAATTTTAAATAGGTATAAAAGGTATTGGTAGGTAGGCAGGTATTTCATGAAATACCATAGGGAATTCATGCTAGTATCAGGACACTGATAATATCCGTACACTTTGCAATTTGTTTGAGATTAGTTGATAGGTATGTAAGTACAGTACCTATTTATAAATATGTACATAGTTTTAAATAAAAAGAAAAATGCATTCTTTATGTTGGTCCAGATAAATTAAATACATACCTAGTTTGATAATTGAAATTTGTGTCTTTTATTTATGTTCCAATCCTACTTTTATTGTATCACTTATAATAAATAAGTGTTAACTATACACCTAAGCGGGCACATTACAGGATATACAAATGTAGTTTATATTTAGGTAGGTAGGTACCTATGTACCTATATATGTTGTTTGTTGTTGTAGGTACCTTTAATACAATTTTGTCAGCTCGTCTATTTTAAGATGTGTGACTTTTAGGAAAATCCAATTGAAAGTTTTTTTAACTTATTAACTATTATTTTGGAAACAAGCTACAACAGGTACCTACATTTTTAAATTTAAAAATACAGGAAATATTTTAAATAGTCTTTGTTTTTTATTTGAACTTATTCGTTCTAAAATTGCCTCTACCTCCTACACGAAGAGACATAGACCCCTTTTCGGTAGTCAAAAGTGCACGTACGTATATTTTAAAACAGTAGTAAGACGTTATGTTTATTCCAAATTTATAGAAATAAAGTTAAAACTTTGCTCTGGCAGAAAAAAATTGGATTTGCTAGAACTTAGATATCTTAAGACTGAGACAAAGGCATCAAATTTATGTAAGTACAATTGCAAAGTCTAATAGGTACATACCTACCTACTTCTCTAAAAATAAAGATCCAAATAAAGTCTTTAACCTTATTAAAAGTAAACATTTGCTTATACCCTTGAATCTTGATCATTCAAAATTGTTGATAGGAAGGTCCTTCTTTTAATAAATATCTACATATATCATAAGAACTTACAGCCAAAAGTATGTTTCAAAATTTTTCCTTGAAACACTTTTTTGACCTGAAGTTATAACTACCTACTTTATAAACTGAAAGATAGGTATGTGTTAATTTTTAAAACAAACAAATTTAAAAGTTCCTCATCACATTTAAAAAATTCACTACCATTAAAAAACGTCAAAAAATTAAATATCCATCTTTTCATTATACCTAAGTTGTCAGCAATTTTGTAACTAGCTTTTAAATGTTGTTATTAGGTATCAATTAACAAATTTATTTATTTAAAAAAATCATCTTTCTAAGACTTTGAAAATTTAAACTTCTTTATGTTCGATATAAAAACAAATTGTAAGAAAGGTTTAGGTGATCAAATTTTTTAAATTTATTTAGCTAGCTATCTATTATTGGATAAGAATACAATACCTACATATTTACTTGCCTATAAAAGTTCAAATTATAATTCCCTTTACAATCCTCAAATCATCAAAAATATAAAATCTCAACCAAGAATATAAAATTCCTACACGAAATCGCAATTCACCTGCTTTTGTCTTATCATCTTTGTATAGAAAGACTACCGTTTTAACCTTTGTATATGAAAAAGTTTTCATATACAAAGATGTAACCAAAAAATATAACCACACCAACATACAAACACAAAGAAACAAATGTGTTTTCCTCCTCACTCAGACTTTCGTTAATTCTCTATAGTCTTTCTCTATTTCAAATTATAACATTTTTAAGTCTCCCAAGTCTCCCGACTGCAAATCGATTTCTACATGAATGTCTTGACTAGACCTTCCACAAAAAATATGTAGATGCCGCCCTATTCGACTTCCACCATGAGAGTACTATAGTTTTCATATACAAAGGCGATATAGAATTATTTAAAACAAAAGGCAAATCATTAATAAAAAAGAGGCTGGGATGCGACCCACACTGATAACTTCCCATCCCGTCTGTCGATTTGTCTTGCTTAAAAGTTTGTCTATATGTATCAATTTTTACCAAATTTGCGTACTATTTTTTGTAGATTTAATTTTTTTATGAAAAAACGGACTGTTGGATTTTTATAAAAAAAAATTAGTGAATATCGAAAACAATATTTTCTGTGAAATAAAATAAACTTGAAGCCAATATTTTTAATTTTTGAAAAGCTATTTGAGTCGAAAGTAAATTTTTACCAAGTTTTAGCATTCTTTTTTTTTAGGTTTTTATTTTTTGTAAGAAAACTGTCAATTCGATTTTTTTCAAAATTTTACTGAATGTTGATAACAATATTTTTTGATAGATAAAAGTAGTTTAAAGCGAATATCTCAAAGTTTTAAAAAGATATTTGAGTCCAAAATCAATTTTTACCAACTTTTATTAATTTTTTTTGTAGGGGTTTTTATTTTTTGTAAAAAAAACTACAAATTCGATTTTTCTCAAAATTTTATCAGATGTCAAAAACATTATTATTCGTTGCAAAAAATTGTTTTGGAGATGAAATCATATTTTAGTCGTAAAATTTTCTAGGTGACACATTTTTTTCAGTTTTTTTGATTTATAAAAAAAACCGTTAATTGGATTTTTTTTCCAAAAATATATTTGTCTTGTATCACGTCACAATATATAATATAAAATTTAATTCAAGTCTCTAGAGTTATTGGTTCATGAGATATTTAGGTTTAACCAACATTTTCATCTTTTTTTTAAACTGCTATGGTAAAAAAAGCACCCACGCAATTTTCTTGAGAGCCCTTTCTGCATCTTTCTGCCTTATTATCTGTATAACAAAATTTATTTGAAGTCGATATCTCTATTGGTTCTTGAGCTATGGACGACGAAAAAAACGTCGCGAACGTACGGACGTACGGACGTACGTACACACGCACGCACAGAAATCTTTCTAAAAATCTTTTATTTCGACTCTACGGACCTTGAAACGTCGAGAAATGTCGAAATTTTCAATTTGACAAATCGGACCCATTACAATAACTTCCTATGGGAAGTTAATAAAATAAATGGACCAAGGTGACTCCCTTGAGGTACACCAGAATTGACTTTAAATTGACAGAAAGTGTTACTCCTGAACATGATTCTAAAACATTTATCTTTAAGATGTGACAAAATCCACATAACGAAACAGTCCTTAAGTCCAATTTTACTCAATTTATAAAGAAGAATTTGACTTATGACTTAATTTGTCAAATGCCTTCCTAAAGTCCTGGAAAGATACAATCGACTTAAAAGTGGTTTTTCGAATGCATCCAAACATAAAGCAGATTAATTCAATAAATAAGTATTTTTTATATTTTTTTCCACAAACCCATGATGATTTCAAATATTACAGAAGAACAATTAAAAGAAATTATATCAAGGACATATGTAGGATTCGAACAGTTAGGAATGACAGACAATTTCGCTAAAGGACGATAATTCTTAACTAAAATTTTTAGAACCTCTTTTATGGACTGGTGTTAGGTATGAATATTTCCAAAGATTTAGGAACTTGTTGAAAAGACGAAGCACATTTCTCTAACGTAAATGATGGCCTCAGAAATCGAAAAATTGATTGATCTAAGATGACTGTAATCTTGAGCGTTAAGAAAAATTAGAGAAAAGATGCTTGAAGAAGAAAAGTCTTCAAAGGCAGTCTTAAAACAATTTGTGAACATGTCCGAAATTGACTCTGGACGATGGATTGAAGAATTTGGAAGGGTCATACTATAGCTGGATATCTGATCGAAAAAAGTTTCAGTATCCTTATACTCGTATCACTCTCGCTCTATATAACACTTTATTCCACCCTATCTTGAGAACGCATCTAAGTTATAGACTTATTTTACAAGATCCACGAGAATAGTATCAACTTCATAGGTTTCGCCTTAAGAGAGCTACCATATTATAATTAAATTAATTATATTTTTAAATAAGTATAATTTGGTAATTCCTCCCTAAATTTTTCTTGCACTAATAATTTTCAACTTACATGTTTACTAAGTTTATAAATCAAATTTAATTATCAATAATAAACCCTTATTAATATTAATAAATAAAATTTAATTTATTTTATAATTAATGGTTTGATCCGTACAACCTTCCTTTTTATGAACATCGGATGAAGCTTCCTCAACTGCAGCCTCTGTCGCAAAAAAGGTTTTAATAATGATATTGTCTTTATTCATCAACTTTAAACTGGTGTAATTAATACACCTGATAATTCTGACCATTCAAATGCACATTTATTAAATTTGATACATTTATTACATTTAAAGCATATTCATTTAAATTATAAATTATAAATTATAAATTTAAATATTTATTTAAATTTCTACTTGATGTTTAAGTATGATATGTATTTTTCCTGTAACATACATATACATATGTACATATGTAGGTATGTATTTACAAATTTGTATATATTAAACCAAAAAACATCAATTTCATTTTATTTTGCCAACATTTTATAAATATGCTGGCTCGTCAATTTTTTGAATAAATTAAATCACACAGAAAAAAACAAATTTATGTCAAAGTTACAAAGATCGTACTAAAAATTCAAGAATAATTCTGCTATTTTTAAGTTATTCTTAGACATAAACCAAATTATCAAACTTCATCATCATTTTCGTAGTGCCTGGTTACACGAGCGCAAAAAAGAATTAATTCACGAAAGAGAACGGATGATTTTTAGAAAGAAGGAAAGGGATGGAAAAAAACGCCAAGTTTCGTCTTTTTCCTCATCTTCGGATATGAGTTTTGCGTTAAAAATCATGTTTCTTTCTCAAACGTTCTCCTTTTGACAAACATTTTCATTTCTAATTTGCCGGCGAAGAAGAATGTACACCAAATTTGCTTTTGTTTTGCTCGTGCTGTACCTGCGGCTGAGCATCCAACGAAGTTTTTTGTGTTTTAATTTCCGACTGTTCCTCTATTTCTTGCATGCCCACTTAATTTTTTTTTCTGTGTGTAACCACAAAAGTAATTCTTTTTTGCGCTCGTGTAACCAGGCACGTACCTAGTAATTCAACGTGAATAATTCAACATATACATTCCATATAGAAATAGACATTATAATAGATCCTTTCAAATCTAACCTTGTTTTCAATTCAAAATAGAAAGATAGGAAAAAGGATAGGTTCCTACCTAGTTAATCAATTTTTCAATTATTACACTTAGCTATATGACTTTATTACTCGTGTTGTTGTTGTTGTTGTAGTTTTTCATTCTACAACGCTCTCTTCTTTTACCTTGCAATACTAGTACCTTGTACATAATCATTGGCTCATTGCCTTTGCTGTAGAGAACTCATAGTTATGTGCATTGCAAACAGAAACTCTTTTTATAGTTGATTTGATTTCGGTATTTTTCAAGTTTCACCTAGAAAACACATTAAAATCCAAATCCAAATAGAACAAAATAAATCTCTCAAAAAGTTCTTTGTACGCGACGACGGCATACTTTAGGCTACGTTAATAAAATGTCACGTTCATGGCACCCCCGCTCTTATATTTGCTTCCCGATGACACTATGATGCCGTGGCCTGGAACTCCTATTAAAAATGATGTGTAACTGGAATAATTTTGGAATTGAAACATTCTTAAAATATAGGGAAGGATATTCCAGGTTATTCTTCTAGGTAAGAAGCTTTTTGTTTCTAATAATACTACGAGTATATATGAAAATGTTCTCTTTATCGGGAAAAATGTTCTCAGTATTTTCTAAGATAAAAAGCGCATGCGTGAAAAAGAAAAAGAAAATTGTACTGGAAGTGCAAACTTTTTTTTAAAAGTACATGTTTTTCGAAAGGAAAGGGTAAATAAAATGCGTATATTGTCCAGTGGGGTGTACGACAAAATGGCAAGAAAGTAAAAATAGAAGATAGAATTAGTTTACTTATCAAACTTCAGTACATATAGCTAGATCGTCTAGACAAGAGGATTTATAGAACTATTTGCATGTAGGTATGAACGCATTTGTGTACAGTACGTGTAGGCTATATAAAGATTTTTTTTTAAATTTGTTTAAGTTGCAGAATAATAATTTTATATCTATTAGGTAAATCTAATGAAAATGTAAACTTATTGTTATTTTTGTAATAACATTTCTTATTCTAGAAAATTTTCATTTTCGAATTATAATTAAAATGGATTTTTTACAAATTAAAAAAAATATAGAAATGCAATTATTCGCAAAACAATTTGAACTCAAAAATAAAAAAATAATGATGGTGGCTAAAAATCTAGAAAACAATTTATTTGAAAAAAATAGTAACAATTAGATAAAGTTCTAACAAAGTTTCTTCTTCAGCCAAATTTTAATTCAACAAAGGTAATTTCTACTCCATCTGATTCTGTCTTACTCCAAAATGATCTTGACTCATTTCAGATTTCTTAGAACTCAATGTAGCTGAACGCCAATTCATAACATCCACCCGTAAGCGACCATATATTTTCTACCAAGCTTACAGTCTGCACGATGTTACCATTCATTTTGTCTGTTTTAATCGCGACATAGGAGTCCATTTTGATTATATTATTAACAAGGCCAACTCATCCCTTGGCTTCATCAAACATTGGTCTAAAGAATTCTCGAACCCCTATGTCACTAAATCCCTATAAACCATCTTTGTTGGACCTCTACTTGAATACGCTAATCAAATCTGGTCTCCTCATCAGAACTCTCATTCTCAAAGAATTGAATCTATAAAACGCAGATTTCTTCGATTTGATCTCCATTGCACTCTATATTCTTACCACCTTATAAAGATCGCTTAAAACTTATTAATCTTCCAACCCTCCAAAACCGCCGCGTTGTCGCTAATATTCTCCTTCTACACCAGCTTTTAGCAGGTACCATAGGCTAACCAATTCTTATAGAAAATATTAATATATTTATAGTAATCCATGAACGTCAGACAGAACCCTCTCTTTCTCCTTCCTCATCAGTCATCACCATACAAATTATGGCCTTTTTGAAACTATTACAAGAAAGCTGCGCTTATAGCCAACAAAGTGAAAATATCTGCTGGGGAATCTCTTAAAATGACTATTTCACATTTTTATAAAATAATAAAATGCACGACTGGGTCGCACGAACTTGCTCCTGTATGCAAAGAGTCTGTTTAAAAAAGTATCTATATAATATTTAAAAATATACCTGTAAAATAAGTTTGTCTTCAAAGATATACATATATGCCATTTGATTTGTCGAAAAAACCTCCATTTTTCAATTTTTTGGGAGGGGGTTACATTTAATACAGTTAAAATAATTTAAAAAAAACTGATTCAAGATTCAAAATTTTACCTGAAAAATAAGTTTGTCTTCAAAAATTTAAATGCCATTTTATAAATCAAAAAACCCTTGATTTTTCAAATTTTTTTTTTGAAAATCGTTAGAGCGGTTTTTTTTTAAATTAATTTTTTATATATAAAATTTTTCAATTTTGTTCTAAAAATATTTTTGGTATGCAGTTGTTTAGTGATTGTAAATATACGCTCTATATTTCAATTTCGTAAAAAAATATTCACTCGTTTTTGAGATATAGAATTTTGAAAAAAAAAATTTCAATATTTTTTTAAAAATCCAAACAATAAAAAATTGCACTTTTGATAATCAAATATTATTAAGGCAATATAAGAGCTCGTTCAGAAAAAAAATTATTGAAATCGGTTCAAAAGTTCCTAAGAAAATTAAAAAACAAAATAACGGTTCTATGAGCGGTACCTTTCCTGAGCAATACAAAAATATGTTTTTCTTATAAAAAGAAGCCAAGTTAAAAAATAAAATTTTAGAGAAAATTTAAAAAAAATCTATCGGTTTGTTGTTGAGAAAATTCGAATTTTCGTTTTTTGACCAAAAAAATTGTATGGGGGCCACTGTTAGTTTTGATCTTAAAAAAAAAAATGAAAAAAACGCCTAACGCAAATCTGCTCAAAACCTTAACTTCCAAGTTTGAACTCAATCGACCCAATGGTTTAGGCTGTAGGAGCGTGGACAGACAGACAAAATTGACCGGACGGAATCGCGGGACCCACTTTTTTCGACTTCTCTACCATCGTAATATAATGTTTGATTAAAATCTCGAGTTCGAAATTTTGCACGAATGCAAAACTTGCCATATAGTTCCTATATGTCGCAAGTAAAAAGGTACATATACGTCTAAGTGCACGCGTACAACTTTTTTAGATTCACATGAAGAAAGAATATATGTATAACTTCGCAATAATTTAAGCCACGAAAACGACAAGCTGCAATAAAACTAACAAACCAACCAATTGAAATGAATAGTCAATTTTTAAGGTTCAACCAAGACTAAAGTGCCTTGCACATGAGCAACGAACTGCGAACTGCGAATGGACGAACAAACGTGATTTTACACATTTCAAAAAGTCAATTCCAAACAAAAACACATTTAAATTATTAGAAACTAATTGACACTAATATTAGGATAATAAAATTTGCATTTTGTTCTCTAAAACAAGACAATTTTGTAAAACAATTTGGTAGTAACGAATTGCAGTGTGGTTGCTACGAACTGTCAAACTCTATTCGCGTTCCACATACCATCCAATCCACACTGCAACGAATAAATTGTTCGCGCTCAACTTAACCTCAAAATTATACCACTCTTGTTTTGTTTTTGTGTGAAAGATCATGGCTGAGGAAAATAAGGAGAAAAGGGTAATTATAAATTGACAATTCGTCACTGTCTGCGAATAGAAATAAAGCTCAAGTAAAATAAAAGTCAAAATATGCGAACATCCACAGTTCGCAGTTCGTAGCTCATGTGCAAGATGTTTAAGCATTATTCACATGAGCACGACCAACGACCAACGAATGAACGAATATTCGTCGATTTTGACATTTCTTTCACATGAGAGTTTTTAATTCGTCGCGAATGAAGTTTGACATTCACCACCGAAATCAAAACAAGAATGATTTTTTTAGGTTAAGTACGCGCGATTATTTTATTCGTTGCGAGTGTGGATTCGTTCGTATCAACTAAGATTTTGTTCGCGACGAATAAATTTGTTTTCTTAAATTTATTAATATTTGATATTGAAAAATAAAAGTATGCATCATAAATCAAATAGAAACTATATTGCTATCGTTTTGTTAAAATTTTGTGTGGAAATATGTCTTTAAACGTATATAAACTCACATTTTGTAATTCATTCGTCGTTCGTTGGTCGCGCTCATGTGAATGCTGCTTTAAGGGTGATTTTGTTTACTATTTTAACCTAACCAACAATCAAAATTCTGAAAAATTTCAAAAATTGTACAAAACTAAGAACAAAAACTTACGGTCAATTTCTTGACGAAGTTCTAAAATACTTGATCTAGTAATTCTCGGTTTATCTTTGGTGGTACTTAATTTTAAAAATATTTTGAACTCGAGCATTTCGTCACAGCTAATCATATCTGTAGAACTCGTTTTTAAGTTTTAAGTTTTGAGTTCTAGGAAGTAAAGATCGCAGTTCAATAGAACTGGGTTCTAACGTGTAGCACGACAAGCCCCCCCCCCCCTAAGCAATTTCTGACTCGCAATTCTGACAATTTACGAACAAAATTAAAAACATCTGTCAGTTTTCGTTGTTGCGACATTTATTTTTTTGGATTTAATTTTAATATTCTCACTTTTTGTTTAAATAAAAATTGTGATTTTGTGTTTAAATTGATTTTGTTTATGATTCGTGTTTTTTTAAATTGTTCAAATGTTCATGTTGCACTAAACATCTTCAGTTGAATATAGATCAATACAAATTGGTTCCGATTTCATTTTTTTCATTGTTTCTTTTATTATCTATTTATCTACACTTTTATCTGGTCATGTTGTCTATTTTAATATTGACTATTTTAGATTTAATGTTATTTCTCGACATACTTTAAATAGCTATTATGTCTATTTGTACAGACTGGAAACTTTTGGTCATGAAAAACGTTAGTATGTACAATATCCTTCCACCCTTTAATGTGAAAAATATGTTAAACTAAAATAAAGCGGTCAAAAATTAAATAAGTTAATGGGTTTAAATGCATATGTAACTTAAACTTTTTAAATCTGTCAGTATCCAGAGCATTTTACAGTATGCTGTTAATATTCATGACTTTTTGGCAAACACTCCATACGTTTATAACTATACTTTCAACAAAAAATCTGAATTAATCTAAACATTAGACCCTTAGAAGAAATAAAAACATTGCTGATCCGAGTTGTAATATCCTAGGCCCCCAATTTTTTTTTTATAATAAACACACACTCAAGGGGATATTACTACCCTTATTATGCAGAGGCACAGTGTGAGCACTAGGAAGAGGAGAGAGGGTTTAAAAGGAGATGTCGGTGTACATTGGTTTTTAATTCCTGAATATTGCAATGACTAGGAAAACAGAGTATGGTAAGGCATTCCACATTCGCGTAGTACAGCTAAAGAACGAATCTCTGTATTTGACAGTACGGCCGAAGTTGGGCTCGAGGGTATACTGATGAGCATTCCTAGAAGCGCGAGTATTACGGTTGAACTGTTTAAGGGGAGGAATGCAAATGGCTATTTCACTAGACACTAGAGCATAAGCCGTTAAAATAACGGTAAAAAAGGGTCAGACAAGAGACCTTACGACGATGTTCAAGCGAAGTAAATGAACTGATGATATTATCATCTATCAATTTAAATGCTCTACGTTCAATACTATCCAAGAGGCTTAAGTAAGTTGCAGGAGCACCAGCCCAGAGATGGGAGTTATGTATACTTAAGCTTTGGACGTATGTAAGTCTTGTAGATAACAGCCAGATCAGAAGGGGTGAAATATTTCTTGCATCGCTTAAGGAAACCCAAACACCTTGCGGCATTTTTGGCGACATCGCGTATGTGATCATTCCACAAGATGTGTTTGGTGACACGCATACCGAGAATATCTAGGTTTTCAGTCTCATTGATGCAAGTGCCATCCATGGATAATGGCAATGGGGGTATATCTCGCTTTAACGATACAAGACAGCATTGCGTTTTCGATGCATTCAATTCCACGCGGTTTTTTAATCCCCATTGAACAATGCTGTTTAGGTCGGAATTTAATGAGCTTATCATATTTTGTCGTTGCAGTTCCACATCCGAAGAAGAAGGATGTGAGTCGAAAACGAATATGAAAAGCTAAGAGTACTATCGTCAGCGAAACAATGTATTGGATTAGATGTTGCAGACAGGAGATCATTAATAAAAAGTAGAAAGAGTGTTGGAGATAGAACAGAGCCCTGGGGCACACCAGCATTTATTTTATGGTTTTCAGACTCGAATCCATCCAATACTACTTGTATTGAACGATCCAAAAGGTAATTACTAATCCAATGAAGCAGGGATTCATGAAAACCGAAAACACGCATTTTCGACAAGAGAGCCTGATGCCAAACCCTATTAAATGCTTTTGAAATATCAAGTGCAATAATCTTACTTTCTCCGAAGCGATGTAAAGATTTGCTCCACTGTTCGGTGAGATGAATCATGAAATCACCAGTGGACCTATTGCTTCGAAAGCCGTACTGCCGGTCATTAAGAAGCTTTCGATCTTCAAGATATTTCTTGAGCTGATAGTTAATCAGCGTTTCCATGACCTTGGAAAGAAGGGACGTAAGTGCAATCGGTCGGTAATTAGAGGGTGAGGATGATTCGCCTTTTTTGGGGATGGGCTGGACAAATGCAGTTTTCCATCCTCTCGGAACGAGACCTGAGGAGTAGGACAGATGAAAAAGCTTACGCAGTGGTTTTGCCAGCGTTGAAGATACCATCCGGACCAGCGGATTTATGTGTGTTTAGACCTTTAAGGACTCTTGCCACAGTACGAGTGCGAAAAAAGATTGGTCCCATAGAATCACTAACTCGCTCAATTACAGGCGGAGTCATAAACTCACTGGCAGCGTAGAATTGGCGGCGAACTGCCTAGCAAAGAGATTAGCTTTAAGGGTCTATTAAATTAAACTTCTAGATTAGATTAGATTAGATTAGATTAGATTTTTTATTAGAATATTATAAATACATTTTACAAATCATGTTTTTACATATTTACAAAAAATCATTATGACATGGCATTTGCCGTCTGCCAGATTGACAATTAACATAAATTATACAAATATTGTAATAAACTTTTATAATTATTTATGTGGATTTAAAAAAGAAATTAATTTTAAATTTTATTTTATTTTTCAACTTTAAGTTTGAATTAATATAAGTGGGTTATTGTTTGATAAATCAGAAGTCTTCGTTCATAATTCTAGATCTATATCTTAACGCAATTTTGCAATATTTGTACAAATTGCCGACATTCATCTCATTCAGCAAGGCAACAACTTGTTCATCCGATAAGAAGTCACTTCCAAAAAAGCTCCTTCTTGTTTCTTTTAAAGTAGGGCATTTTCCAACGAAATGAATAACGTCCTCTCTTTCTCTAAGATTGCACATACTGCACTCCAATGGTAATTCGGGTCTATGTGGTATGAAATTCAGGCTTAAAAGTTCGCTACGGAGTCTAACCATTGATGAAATCTCGTTCACACTATTTGCATCACTGAAGTAGTTTCTTTCAGCAAGATTGTGGTTCAGCCTTCTATAAATAGTTCTGAATAAGGACTCGGAAGCTTCAGCTACAAAATCTTCTCTACATTTTTCATCTACTTTCGCAATCACATCATATAAGATATTCTTGCAACTTGATATGCTTCCAACGTTTAAATTGAACTCCACGTTACATCCTTCGGCGAGGCAATTCCACTCCCTGTACCAGCTATTTTGATTTTGTACTGCTTTAAGAGCTACTTTCTTGACCAGCCGGGAATCAGGCATCTTGAAAACTTTCAGTAAATAGTCCGCTTGCAGTTTAAGGGTTTTGACGAATAGAGGAGAAAGTCCTGTCTCTAGCATGATAACATAGTTTGGTGTGTTCAATGGCAGACGAAATACTCTTTTCACGTAGTGAGTTAGTAGTTTCTCCACTGTGAGAAACTTTTTACATCCCCAAACTTGGGCGCCGTATAAAAGAATACTCTCCGCTGCAGCTTCAAATACTTTATATTTTATACTATGTGCTATGCTGACGTTCATAAAAACTCTTTTCCATGTTATATTTATAGCTGTTTTTGCTTTTTTCAGTTTTTCTACTAGATGCTTTTCCATGTTTAAGTTGCTCGAAATGATGACGCCTAGGTATTTGTACTCCTTGACGCATTCAATGTCTTCTCCGTTAAACACCCACTTTTCATTCGATGCGTTTCGTCCACCTCCTCTTTTAAAAATCATCACCTTGGATTTTTGAGTGTTGACAACCAAATTCCATAAACAACAGTAATTGTAAATCTTGTTTTTCATAAGTTGGAGTGTTTCTGGGGAGTAAGCAAACAAGACTATATCATCCGCGAACAACAATGCTTTAATACGCTCTCCCGCAAAGTCAACTCCTCCAGGAAGGAAATCAATTAGATCATTAATGAAGAGCGAAAAGAGGGTAGGACTCAGTGTGCATCCCTGCCTCACTCCTGACGAAGTTGCAAACCAATCCGAAAGTTCCGCTCCATTCCAAACTGCAGCCCGTGTTCCTCTGTACAACTCTTCGAGAATTAAGCCGAACTTCAACGAAAATCCCAGATTGTACAATTTGTAAAATAAGGCACCTCTGTTGATCGTATCAAAAGCTGCTTTGAAATCAATGAAAAATACATACAATTTTTTACCCTGCATACAAAAGCTCTCAGCAAGGCTCCTGAGGACAAAGATATTGTCGATTGTAGAGTATCCGGATCTAAAACCAGCTTGACACTCGTTTAGCACATTTTGCGTTGTAATCCATCTTGTTAGTCGTTTCTGTAACATTGTTGAGAAGATCTTATATGTTGCATTTAGAAAAGAGATTCCTCGATAGTTCGCTGCATCCAACAAGGATCCTTTTTTGTGTATCGGGAATATTACAGCATTCCTGAATTCATCTACCGGAAGATTCCCCTCAAAAACATTATTAAATAATGTTACCAGATGTTCTTTTAGTGTGACGCTTCCGTATTTGTAGAACTCTACTGGAATACCATTTGAACCTGCCGCTTTCCCATCTTTAAGTGTCCATAAAGTTTGTTCAAGTTCCTGCATACTAAACTCTGGGTCTAAAATTTCGTTCTCCAATCCATAGAGGAAATATATTATCTAGAGTCCCGACTGGTACCCGTCTTGCCTGAAACACCCTCAAATTTTATTTGAGGTAACTCTCTTAAAAGCCCGTAACAACTACATAGAATCTGCATTTTCCCATAAGAAATGCACGGGACAACTAACACATGCTTATGCTAATGGGCAAAATTCGCTCAATTTAGTTTGTAGGCCGAAAGAGAGCAAACCCATTAAGTCGGGACTCTAGATAATATATTTCCTCTATGCTCCAATCGAGGAACTGCATAATGCCAGTTGGTTAATGTTGTTTCGGGATTAAGTAGATCTTTGAAATGAAGGAAAAGTGAATTTGCACACAGTTTTTTGTGTATTACTGGTTGTTTTCCATTTAATTCCCAAGCCAGTTTCCAAAAGTCCCTAGCGTTTTTACAAGACAGCAATCTGCATGCTTGTTTTTCTTCGTATTTCAACTTTTTGGCTTTGCATAGCTCTTTAAATTTCCTATTGGCCTCCAAGTAGTTAATCCTAAATGAGCTTTGGGAGGAACTCCGGAAATTTTTCAACCATGCAAAAGAAATCTTCCTAGCTTTTCGGCATTCTTGATCAAACCAAGGCTCATTTCCTGAATTCCATCCTTTTCCGCGGGGCTGCTGTTGGGGGTAAGATTCCTTTATGGTTTGCTCTAACATTTGAAAGTCTGGTCTTTGATGAGCTTGTAGTCTACCATCCAGTTGTTGTCTGTATGCTGAGGCTTGCGATATCTTCCAGGTAAGTCTGGGCAGTGATTGCGGGCTAATAATTTCATCATCATTTGGTTGCAAGCGCCGTCGTTGGAATGTTACAACAATGGGAAGGTGATCCGAATACGGAAATTCTTTAACTTCTAGATCCGTCACCAGTGACTCCCAGTCTTCACCTAGGATTGCATAATCAATCAACGATGATCCTTGGCCTCCAATAAATGTGAAATTACCCGAGGTGTCTCCCGCACTCGTTCCATTCTGAATTCGAAGTCCAAACGAATCGCAAAGCTCTAGGAGTTTCTTTCCTCTTGCATTACAAACAGTATCCTTTTTATAAACTTCTATATCAGTCTGAGATTTAAATCAGAATTCAAAAGCTTCTAAACTTGATGAACAAATGAGTTAGGGCTCAATCGAGTTTTAATTTAAACCCAATTTTAGAGACTAGAACTTTGTCAAGAAATTGGCCGTTAAATTCTAAACTAATCAGAAATAATAAAATCAATTTGGGAGCTTGGTTTGTTAACTAAGACGTCTTTTATTAATCAGAGCGTTTAAATTACTTTAAAATGCTCAAATCTTCCACACAAAAATCTTAGAAATCACCATTTTGAATTCACTTTCACTAGTGTTCTAACACCTCAAAATATCTGTTTTTAAAACATTGGTTATACCTTTAAACCGAAAAATACAAGTCAGTCCTTGTTCTGGGTGACATATTGTTGCCAGACCAAAGGTGTATTTCAATTATGTTTTCCTTAATAATGAACTTAATGATTTAAAGTAATGAAAAAAGTAAAAAAAAAACAATACACTAGTGTTAATTAATTATCTTAATTATTTATTTATCAAAGAACAAGAAAACAAAAAGTAAAAAGTTGTTTCCTGAAAGAAATTCACATATGTACATATGTATGTAGGTACATAAGTACATTTATCAGAAAACAATAACACAAATAACAAATTAAATCTCTCCATAATAAAAACAAAACATTGCTTAATCCCTATTTAATTAAAGATCACAATGGTATTGTATCATAAAAACGAACTAAGAATTAAACTCGTTTTTTATAGCCACTTTAAGTTCCTGTTCTCTTTGTTTTTTTGAGTAATGCTGTCTAAAGCTCTCTTAAAATTTTTAACAGAAAATAAAAGAAAATTATTTTGTAAAATTAAATTATAGAAATACTTTCCTACATTGCAAGCCAAGTAAACAAACATTTCCTTCAAAACAAATAATTCAAATAAAATCTTTCACAAAAATAGTTATTTTTAACTTAATTTTCCACCCTTAATATAAAAAAATAGTTATGTCTTTTTAATGTATGAAATTTAACTTCAATAAAATTACAGAATCCGGCCCCTGTATTCACATCAACAAGTGGCCTGTAATAGATATGTAGCTATTTTAACCTATGGGTTAGGTGTATTTTATTTTTGTCTACGTACAAAGTGAACAACAGACCCCATGTTCCCTTAAGTTTCACATCCCATTGTTGAATGATTCACCTAGCGTATAGACAAACATTCATAAATTTAAATGATCTAATACAAATTATGTCATCCAATATGTATAACCCTGTCTATTACCTTTAAGTAAATAACATCCCTGTTGACAATTTAAGCAATTGAATCTCATGTAATAGCTGCAGCATTCATGAATCATATAAAAATATCTGATAACTTATGATTAAAAGGAAACAAAAATTAATAACAACAACAATAATTAACTTTTATCGAAATTAATTTTCCATCAGAAAATACACAATGAAAAAGTAAATTATTTGAAAAAAAGCAAAATTAAAATTCCTCCTTTCACACACTTTTCATCCATATTTTTATTATTGTTTCTCTATTGTTGTCATCTAGGCACTCTACAAAACTCGTTCAAAGAAGAAGAACAAGAACTTCAATTAATATTATCATTATCCTTTTTTCGTACTACTTCGTCCCTCCAATATTTAAATGAAGTAGGTATGTAAATACAAAAATATTTCCATTTCCTCGTAGACATTTCTTCAAACAGAAGAAACACTTTCTGTCATATACAAAAGAGCTTTCACCCAATTTCCAATGTTAACATAAATAAAAAAGAAAAACTGGAACAAAAACACACACAATTTTCTAAAGACTTTTACTCGTAATATTCTCCTCTTTCGCAATTCCAGACTTGAAAAAATAGCCAAAAATGTTTCCAAAATTATAAAAAAAAATTGCTTTCTGAGTCCATTCGACACCGTTCGACGACGTTGGATAGCACAGGATTTTCGGGATCATTTCGTTTGATTTTTATATCGGGAAAAGTACGGGTTGTTTATTTGGTTTTTGAATATAAATTCAAAATTATCCTTAAACTGGTGGTAAAATGTGATTTTTCGTTTGATTTCATTTCAAAGAAAATAATGAAATTCACCACGGCACTGAGAAATAAAAAAGAAAATCTGACTCGTATCAGCTTTCCAGTGCAAAACTCTTCTTCTTCACAATTATGTACCTACATAGCTTCCGAAAACTACTAGAAGTCGAATAGAAACAAAAATCAAAAACTAATTTTATTTTTTCAATTTAATTTTTATTGACCAGTGATAAACCTTAAGTAAAAAGAAAATTATTTCATTGCCAGTAAAAGAAAGAAAATCAACAATAAGTGTGTTTTAAAAAATGTTAATTGAGTACCCATTGTGCAGGAAAATTAATATCAACAACAACAAAAACAACAACAACTCAACACCAGACAGCGACGAAGAAAGAAAATTTCTTCCTACACGGATGCAACACACATATGAACGCTCTGTCCTGCTCCCCCTATACACATTTTCATTTTCTCCGTGAAATATGCCATCGAATTGAACTTGTGTGCCTGTACAAAGAATTTCCTCAAAATTCGTTCCAATAAATTTTCCAGGATTTTCGTTTTCCATATCTCTTTTGGATATTTTCTTTTTTCTTTATTAGAGTTTTGTAGATTCTCTTAACTTATCGTGTTGTTGGTTTTCCTTTAGTTTTTTTTTTCCTCGTCGGAATTTTCTTTTTGTGTTCAAAGGACCTCTTCTTCCTGTCATGCCGGAATTATTAATTTAGACAGTAAGTGTTGTAATAAAATCCAATGTTCAATCAAAAGAAAATGAATCTGATTTTTTCCAAAATATAAATGTGACACTGAAAAGAAGAAAGTTGAAGTTTTATCTGAAAAAATACATAGTACAAAAGAAAAGATTTTTGTTCGTTGAAGCTGGAGGTTGTCAACGGTTAAAAAACTTCAAAGGCATCCATTAACTTAATTTTCTCTTTTACTTCAAAAGTTGTGCGTTTTTCTTTTTCGGTTTTTTCGATGTGTGATATATTTGTCGTCCTTCTATAATAAAATTAAACCGAAATTCAATAAAACAAACGAAAAGTTTTCAAACCAAATGAATTGTGAAACTCAAACAGAGTCAAAGTACTCAAATAGCTGATGTACATACGTAGTATATGTCGTGAATATATATTTTGCAGTACATAATATTAATATTAGATTAGAATAAGATACATATGTATATATGTATATATATGTACTGTACATACCTACGATACACAATTTAATTAGTTTTTTTGGAAGTGAAAAAGTGAATTCATTTTTCAATTTAATTTTATTTATTTACTCAGGCACTCAAAAAACAATTGCAAGTGTCGGTGGTCGACGACGGCGCGCGGCGGGTGCGGCGGCGGGAATCGTTTGTTTATTTTTTATTAAAAAATTTATTTTGTGTGAATTATTTTTGGTGGGAATTTCGTATTGTAAATTCTTTATTATTGTTAATTTATTTAAAATCACGGTGTAAAATTGAAATTGTGTTGTTATTAAACTTGATCAAAATATCATCATTCGAAGAAGATTGTAGGGCTGATCGGCCCATGGTGCAGAGAGCATCATCGTCAGATGCCCCATCCATATCGGGGGGCCATCATCGAGAGTCTCGTTTTGGCCTCGGTGGTTATTCTACATACCAAAGTGGCTATAATAAATTGTTTACACAGGTATACCTACTACATAATGTTCTTAGTAATGATATGTTTATAATTTTAATTGTTTTTAGTTTTAAAATTCATTATTAGGAATAAATCAACGAATGTACCTACATATGTATGTTTGTGAACATACCAAAACAAAACGTTCAACATTTTGATACTTTTTAACAGTGATCAGTGTTCTGGTTTTGTTCAAAAAATCGTTTTTCTAATTACTTTTAAAAAGGAAAACTTTTATTGTGGAAAAAGCTATAGTTTCATAGGTAACACCTTTGTTTTCTGTCCCACAAACAAAACAATACTTTTTCAAATGATTAAGATGTCCCAAATTTGTATCTTGCGTTTAAGTTTTTCTATCACATCAATTTTCTAAAATATGTTCCTTTTAAAATGCAAACAAAAAAACAACCAAAAACGGAGTTTTTAAAGCTGTTATTACTCAAAAATTATATATGATTTTAAAAATATCTTTTCAAAAATTGAGGATATTGGCTTCAAACTAATTTCATCTTTAAAAAAACATTGTTTTCAACATTCAGTAAAATTTCGAGAAAAATCCAATTAACAGTTTTTTATAAAATATAAAAATCTAAAAAAAATATTAAAACTTGGTAAAAATTGATTTTGGACTCAAATGTTTTTTTCAAAAATTAAAAATATTGGCATTAAACTAATTTCATCTCTAAGAAAATATTTGTTTTTGACTGTCAGTAAATTTTTTTTATAAAAATACAACAGTCAGTTTTTCATAAAAATTAAAATCTACAAAAAAAGTAGTACGCAAAATTGATTAAAATTGATATTCGATTCTCGATATCTCGTGAACAAATGATGGTATTGACTTCAAAATTATTTCATTCTGTGCTAATTGCTTTTAGAAAAAAAAAAAACAATATGTATTTGTTTATAAGAGAAATACAAACTTTAAAGAAATGCTCCTAAAATTGGTTAAAATTGGTTTTCGACTTAAAACCTGGTTAACAAAAATAGACATTGAAATCAAACTTTTTCATCATATACAAAATATTGTTTTTAATTTTTATTTAATTATTAACTTTTAACAAAAGCACGAACACCTACAAAAACAACACAAAACTGATACAAAATTATTTTCGACTCAAACATTAGGAGAACAAAGAAAGATATTAAATTAAAATTTTGTATCTCACACAAAATATAGTTATTAATATCATGTTAAAGTTCTAAGCAAGACATATCGATAGACGGAGTGGGAGTGCTGAATCCAAATCCAAACTTCAATTTTAACTATTTGCTCAAGTTTTAAAAACATACCCGTTTTCAACATTCTTTTTATATTTTTTAATATATATTTTAAAAACTTGATATACAAACATTTTTAGACAATAAATTCGTTACAAGAACAAAACTTACTTTCAAACCGTTTTACATTTTTCTGTTGAAAACCGTTATAGCGTGAATGGTACAACGTTTATTTCAGATTTTTTGTAAGACAAGTAAAATCTAACAATTGAAATAATATAAATATTGAAGAAAAGGATTATAGATCTGGAAAAGCATCAGGGAATATATTGAAAAAAAGTTACTTCATAAATTTAGATAGCCTCAAAAAGTCATATATAATACGTGTTTTTTTTTAGAATTTTAAAAGGTAGTATTTCAAAAACCTGACGTCATACATTATTTTGAAGTCGGATTTGAATTAAAACCATCAAAACCCATTGGAAAAGTGCAATTTTATTGCCATGAAGGAAACCTTCCTACTGTAATTTCTCTTAAATAGATGCTGTTGACAATTTTTTTAAAAGCTGAGTTAACGGCACATTAAAATTTCAAAAACACAGGGGGAGTTTTTGTCATCATTATTACGAAATCTGCAATAGGTACTACAATATCTGTATATGAATATTTTTGAGTAAAAGCTTTTTTTGAGAAAAATGTTAAAAAGGAATAGAAATATGATCAAACATTTTTTCTTTCCTTCCCTTTAGCAAATTATCTTTAATACTTGCGTCTCCAGGAATGCTCATCAGAATTAGTATACTCTCGGATCCAATTTCAGTCTTACTGTCATATACGGATATTCGTTCTTTACCTGAACTACGCGAATGTGAAATGCTTTCCCCCACTTTTTCTTTTCCTTTCATTGCAACATTCAGGAATTCAAAACTAATGTACACCTACATCTCCTTTCAACCCCCTTTCCAAATGCTCATAGCTGCTTATATTGTACCAAAATAATTATTTTAGTGTGGTCTCCCCTTATTGACCCCCTCTTTAAATGCTCGAGAACAAAAAGGAAATAGGGTGATTTCAGAGGACTTTGGAAACATACAAGTTTATGAAAATTAATTTCACAGCATACTTTTAACATCATGCAAAAATGAAAAAAAGAATAAAACAAGAAATTTATTTATATTTTCATTTCACTTTGCTTTGATTTACAAACCAGACCAAAAGAGATTGAGGTTAGGTAAGGTTAACAAAACAACTTTTTTTTAAAAAACATTCATTGAATATAAAATATTAAAAGTAATATTTTGTGTGACATAAAAAAAAACGCCTAACGCGAATCTGCTCAAAACCTTAACTTCCAAGTTTTAACCCAATCGACCCAATGACAGAAATGACAGACCGGACGGAATCACGGGACCCACTTTTTTCGACTTCTCTACCATCGTATTATCATGTTTGATTAAAATCTCGAGTTCGAAATTTTTTACGAATGCAAAACTTGCCATATAGTTCCTATATGTCGCAAGTAAAAAATTGAAGTCAATATTTCTCATAGTTCTCAAAATACTTCACTCGAAAACCATTCCCTTAACTTTTTTGTTGTTTTTAAAGGAGTTCGTGTTTTGCAAACAAAATTATCAATTGAATTTAAAAAAAAAATAACTAAAAGTAAGCAACAATATTTTACATATGATAAAATAAGTTTAATTTCAATATAAAAAAATAGTATTTTTGAATTTTTATTTTGGTAAAAAACTTACGCTTCGATTTTTCTTAAAATTTAATAAGATATTTTTATTCTTTAAGAAAATTCGAGGAACACATTTTTTTATTGAGTTTCTTTTTTTTTATTTTAAATAAATCGAAATATATTTTAATTCGATATCTCAACTGGCTCTTGAGATATATCTTACCAAAAAAAGTATTTTACACAAACATCTCTCTAAAAACTTTTCATTTAGATTTTTGAGACCTTAAAACGTCGAGAAATGTCAAAAATAATTTCCAAGGGAAGTTAAGAAAATTAACAATAAAAACATTGCCCTCATCCCTGAAAGTGTACATCAGAAATACAGAAGGCATTTATTAACAAGATGCTAGATTAGGTTAAAAGGGGTGATCCATTGTGGCTCACATTAGTTGAATAAGACTGGGAGGGAGAGGGTAAAAGCAAAGAAATCGAGGTTATGTGTAGTTCCTTAAACCATTATGCATTTTGGGAGAATTTTAAGATTACAATCTTCAGTGGAAAAATATGTTTTTTTTTAGGATTCTCTTTCTAAACATTTCTAGCTATACAAAGGCATTAGCTTATTAGAATACAGGCGAAGTTCGGCAGCCCTCTTGAACTGTTATCCTTATATTTTTGCTTTGTAAAATTCGGCCTTATTGTTTTAAGAACCTAACCCTGCAAAGAACTCAGCTTTTCGCCAATTCCAATTTTTAAAACTTCTTGGTGTGGCTTTTGGCTTGAGCGCACACAATGTTTGTATGACTGAGGGGCTTAAAGTTAACGATTATTATCTGTGTCATAAAACAAGAAAAATGTGTTAGGGTTAATAAAACAAGTTTCAAAATCTAAATCTGAATTGAATGTGTTTCGCTTGATTGATCAATTATTCAATTAACTTCTATCTTATTTTTAAATAATCAATACGATTTGGTTTTAATATAAAAGGAAAAACAAAGATCTTGAACTATGAGTACATGTCTAACAAAGTATTGAAAATCGACAAAAAGAAAACACGTGCTATTTTTTTTTTTATTTCAAATCAAAAACGTATTTCTTTTAAAAAAGCTTTCATTACGTAGACTGTTAAATTATTTTTGAGAAGCTAGAATATGCTTTTACTCTACCAATACTGTTTCTGTTATCGTATAAGATTCTTCTTATAGGAATAAAATTAATAATAAACCCAATTATCAATTTATTATATGCACAGACCATCCCCAAATGTTTCACCTTTGGTCTTGAAGCACAGCAAATTTAATTTCATTTTACATTCCGGCCCAAAAGCATTAGTTTAGATCTTTCTATTTTTGGCTTTAAAATGATACCATTCGGCGACAACCTAAAACGATTTTTTCCTTTTCTTTTTTTTGCAAAATAATTGTTTGCAATTATTGGCATAAGTCCAAGCAAAACATTATTCATTATCCATTATAGCGTTCCATTCACTTTTTCAAAATACCTACAACTATGCTTTTTTCAATTTTATTAAAAGCCATGAAGCTTGAGTAAAGTTCACTTTTGTTAGTTCAACAAATGAAATGATTCATGTACAAAGATTTTATGTTATAAATATTTTAAAATTAATTTTGAATTTCTATTTCTATTTTGATGAAAAATGATAATGTGAAACCGTGGTTAAGGAACAATGTAAATATAGACAAAGCTTATTATACCTATATACCATCTTTTTGTTAGCATTTTGAAGGTAAAAAGTTGTCATCAAATAAAGATATGTTTTATTCTTATTTTATAGTATATGTTGAAAGAGAATCTATAACTTTATTTTAAAAAAAAAGAGGTCTCTTAATTTAAAGAGCTTCGACCAGCCTTGCTCAGCTCATGCCTTACGTGGCAGCTGTCTCTGTTCGGTGTCATTTTCAACGCTGTTTCCAATGTCGTATATCAAATATTTAGGTTTTCGTCAGAGTCTAAAACCAAAGCTTCCAGGTTGACGAGCCTGAAACGAGACATGATTTTTTTTTTTTTACACTTCAGAATTTCAGAAAGTAGTAAGCTTATAGCAAGCGTCAAACTACGATCAGAGGCTCATCATAAGTGCATGTGTTAGTTGTTAGTCAAATCTACGCAGGTTAAAAACAATTCAAGGTCTGCAAACAGCTCGTACCCAAACGTACGTAATTATAGGCAGACCGAGCGACTTAACCAACTTTAATTTAGTATGAGTGAATAGAATTAATCTAATAACAGATAATCCTCTTAGCATAAGCCTTTGACACAACAATTTCGACGTGAATATCTCAAGTTAGTCTATAGTGTAACATAATCAACTTTGGAATTATTTAATATAACGGAAGGGAAGGTTTCAGGTTTGAGTTTTGTATTCGATATTGGAGGAGCTTTAGTTTTTTAAGTTTTAAGTTTAAGCCCGTTGCGGGTCGACGTATGTAGATTAGTATTGACAGAAGAACAAAACTTAAGGCAGATCATTAATGAACAACGAAAACAGTAAAGGCCTAAGGATTGATCCTTGAGGAACACCAGTATGAACAAAAAGGAACGAAAACAGTTTACCATTATAAGATACGGTTTGCAAACGATTGGTTGAATATGAATTAATAAGGTTTTCAGTTGTGTTAGTGAAGTTAAAATAAGGAGTCAGTTTATCACAGAAAAAATTAGAATTTACGCAATCAAATGCCTTCGAAAAGTCAAGTAAGGTTATCACAGAAGTACATTTTTTGTCTAAAGTCTATCTTATGTCATCGGACACATTAAGCAAAAGCTGAAATGCAACTATGTCTAGACCAAAATCCTGGCTTCAGTGGAGTCAAGAGTTGTATTTCTTTAAAATATTTATGTTGTAATTGGTTACTTGGGGGAGGTTTACGCCAAAAACTAATAAAAAAATTGAAAAAAATAAATAACCAAACTTTTAAATATCAAATTATCTTACTTTTCCATTATCTAATTAATAATTCTATATTTGTAATTTGTATCATTATAAGTGTGTTCAGTGACGCTGTGCTGGACTATTCTAGACAGAAAAGTACAGCTTTTTGCTGTTCATTGAAGTTTTTTCTGTGCTGAACTGTTCTACTTTCCTGTTCATTGACAAACCTAGAACAGTTTAGAACAGGATTTTCTGTTCTTGCTTTTGAGTCAGATCAGGTTAGAACAGACTCGTGAGAAATGTCAAAATCGAAGTTGTCATTTTTTTTGTTTACGTTTTGATTTGGCTGTGCTTTGTGTTTTTTTTTCTCGTGATTTAAAAAATTTAAAATAAAGTTATTTTTCCAATTTGTTTAATTAAATAATTATAAAATAAATTGAAATTGAATCCGAGGAAGGAAAGACAGTGGTTGTGCAGTGTTCACCAAATACGCGGTTGAATATCCAAGGAGGTTAAAATGAAACAAAATATTTCTATTGTATTAAAATTAATAAAATGTTATAATTTATAGATGAAAATTTAGTATTATCTTAGCAATCACTTGATTTTCCATTTCAATAATTTTTAATAATATTTTTTACAGTAAAAACACAAAAAATAGAAAAAAAATAAGCGAGAAGCGAAAAATTCACACAATTTGCAATCTGTTTTGTTTTTTTTTTGACAACTGACGTTTAACTGACTGTTCTAACTTGATCTGACGTTTCTCACGAAACTGTGCTGTCCTGTGCTGTTCTGATCTAGACAAAACCTCACTAAACACAAAAAGATAGACATGGGTAGATATGGGTCTGTACTCCTTTTTCCTTCCTTGTTTTGGAATAGGGATAATTTTGAACATCTTCCAGGAAGTGGGATATGAAGAGGTCATTTTAATTGTGTTGAAGATGTGATTTATGTCAGGAAGTATGCAAAACAGGTAATAATGGTCAAGACAGTACTTCTTCGTTTAAAAATCCCAAAAGCCTTTTAGATTACACCTCTAAAAAGAATTTGTGATTAATTGTGCAGTTGTTCTGCTGTGTCATGATGTGGATTAAAAAGTGATGTCATCAAATGAGTTGTTTGAGGATACGCTAAGTCACCTAATGCAACTATTGAAAATTTTGCTCTCATTTGTGAAAATCATTTTAACATTGCTGTTCGCTTGGACGTTAACAGAAAAATAACTTTTTTGGTTTCGAACAACTTTTGCCTCAAACTCACCATAAAATACAATACAATCCAAAACTATATATAAATTATAAATAAATGAAAAAACCACGAGGCTCAATTTTAATATGAGTATCGTCAATTGCACCAATAACATTTGGAGACGATGCTATTGTTAAAAATCCCCTTTATTTTTTAAATATCAGATGGATTTTCCGGAAATTTAATGAAATCATCTTCAAGTCTTGTTATTGCTTTGGAATCTATTAAAACTATACTTGAAACTGTGGAGACATGCATTCTTTCAAAGTCAGCTATGCTCAGAAGATGGTTTTCAGTTGCAAAGAACTGCAAAGTAACCAAAAGTTCATTGATAAGAGTGATGGAATTGTTTCTGAATACGACAAATTTTATTTAAATATTAATTTGAAAATAAGTAAGTTGCATCTGTTTGATGGATAATCCAAAAATCTTTTCAATTTTCACTAAAACCACAGTTGTTATTTTATTTGTTAACCGAAATCTTTTGTAAAAAGATAGGGCATCATAATATGAACAAAAATATTAATTTCTGTCGTATATTTGGCGAGGAATTCCAACTTCTGAAATTTCAAGGATTTCCACATTAAGCATATCCAAAATTTTGAAATAATTTTATATTTATATTTATATTAAATGCGTTGAAAACTAAAAACTCCGAATATTCAAAAATTATTACATATTTTATGTTTCAAAATAATTAACTATGTTCCACTTAACGACTTTTGTGTTTAGGTTTGAGTTTGGTACAAAGCTCTATGTACTACTAAGGGTTTATGTGGAACATTAGCAAACTGGCCTAACTAAATTATTCTTGTCGATAGAAGAACAAAAGTAAAAAATTTACAATTCAACTTTCAAGATTTTCGTAATTTTGCTTTTATATACAAATGTCCCACCTCAAATGAGGTAAGCATATTAACCATAAACCATAATTTAAATTAACGCTTGGTCATTGTCAAAGTAATGATTGTATTGAGATAAATAAGTTTGCTATAGTGTTTGGCCTCTCGCATAGAAAACAAAATCAAAATAAATTGCTTCGTTAGAAGTGCATCCAGTTGATTGATTTGCTGATAGAACCTTCATAAAAAAAAGATGTAGAAGGCGAATCAGGAATGCAAAATGGTTATAGTCTATTGTTAAAGAGCCAACATTCCCGCAGAGTTTAACAAGGGATAAATTTAGAATATTTTCAATTTTGCACAGGCGTGTTACCGTTAAGTTCGTCTTCTATTCTAATGTGAATTTATTTTGGGAATCCCCATATTATCCAATGAAAGGAGTAAGAAAGTGCAAACTGTTTTTAAGGACTCAGTGAGTATTATAAAGTGGTTCAAGGTCTTGGTTAAATAAGTAGAAATGATTTAATCGATAATTTTTTTTAATACACTCTGAGGTATCAGGTTATTAATTTTTAAGAAAACTTATTTCAACAAAAAAAATGCTTTTGTATTGTATTTATAATTCAAATATGATTGAAAGTTAGTAATGATACAATTTTTAAATTGATGATGACCCAACCTTGATATTAATATAGATACAAATTGTAGATAGTTTCTGAAAACTAATTGACAAACTAATATTTCAGGGCATTTAACATGATCTCTTTCAGGTATTGTAAAATCAAAGAATACATATACATATGGAAACTCCACTTAAAATCCTTGCAATCACTTCAAGTGTTTGCATTCTTAAGTGAATACATTCTTAAGTGAATAAATAAGAATACATTCTTAAGTGGCCCATACACCTCGCAAAAACAAATTAGTGTGTCAGAAACTAAGAAATTCAAATAATCAAAATTTCAAAATTGTGTAGTGAATGCAAAGTCTTCAAAAGAATGCAAAGACTTCAAGTGAATGCAAAGACTTTAGGTGAATGCCAAGAATGCATGAAGTCTCAAATGATTACAATCAATAGATTGCAGTCAATAACCTTAGAAAATATGATTGAAGTCTTTTTAAGATCAAATGATTGGTGATTGCAAAATTGGAAGTCTCAATCTTTAAATAAACTAAATGAATACAATCTTTACATTGAAATCATAAAAATGCATTCCCAAAAGATTACATTCTTTTACAAGCTTGCTCTGGTCAATGGAAAAACTAAGAATAGTATTTTGTGTATCTTTATTGTAGAATTTTAAAGAAATAAACAAAAATTCGGTAAATAATTGTTCTTTATTTTCGTATTTACAATTATGTACTCGTACATTTACAATAATTTTTATAAACTACAGCACAGTTTACATTTTCTCTTTCTGTTAAATATTTGTACATCTGATAATCCTAGATTACCAGATTAACTATTCGCGGATGATACGGGCCATGAAAATAAAGCTAATTTCTGACAAACCACAAGTATTCTCTTAGCAGAACAAGAAAGTCTTGAAACAGAAATCAGCTTACAATAAATTTGGTGAGGCATTTCAAGAATTCAAGCCACAGGATCACCTAGCAAGGCGTAGATTCGGTGAAATGGGCCCAAAACAAGCCATGATGTGCATCAGGAGCTGTGGTTTCGACAAGCCGACGGAACATGTCACACATCTCGTGCAACATTTGATTTATTGAAGGAACCGTTTGGTAAACGCATAGTTTCACGTTACAGGCTCATCAATTGGCCTTCAAGATAGTGCGATTTAACGATGTTTGGCTACTTTCTGTAGGGATATGTAAATTCGATAGTCTATGGCCATAAGTCGGATTGGCGATTGACCGCTTGGTGAACAACATTCAACGAGTTATTGCCGATAAACGGCAATAAATGTTAGAAAAAGTCATACAAAATTATACTTCCAGGTAAAACTGCGTTCGAAGTTTATCTTTTGAATAAAGTCAATTTCGTGTCAATTTAAAAAAGTTATAATTGTTTTCAGTAATATTTTGGTAAAAATATATGTACGTCTTTGAAATTATAAAGAGCAAATCTATGTAAATATGAAATCATGATCACAGAAAGTCTCTGTCGCTGTCAATTTCAATGAGAATTGAGGACAATAAGACGGGTATAATAAAACTTTTCACTTAAATTTTGGTTTTATTTTTGACATTAAAGAAAGAGACTGTTGAGTTTGTTTTTGAAAGGGGTACTTTATCCGTTTAACTTAACAACATTTGAAAAACCAAAAATGTTTTGTTCTTAAATTAAAATTGACTTTATTTTGTTTCCAGGGTTCTGCCGATTCAAATTACTCACAACCGTCATCCGATCTGTCGCTAGACGAGGAAAAGGAATCGCTTCGGCGAGAAAAGGAACGACAGGCCTTAAGCCAGCTGGATAAAGCAAGGGTAGGTAACATTTTTGTTCTCATAAAAATCTTGAATTATATATAAATATGCATAGCCCAGAGAAATTATACGAAAAAGGAGTCAACCTCGGAATGAATCATTGCGTTAAAAGTCGATGAGTTATGGAGCGCCAAAAGTAAAAAAACAAAACTTTTCCGCGTGATCTTCTCCGGATCTATAGGTCCAATGGTGTTAATACCTTTAACAAAATTATCAAGCATAAAATTTGGTAAAATATTTTTGTTAATAATTTTTTCAATCGCTTAACCATTTTAGAGATAAATTTGCAAAAAGAATAAAAGGCTCAAAACAAATTAAATTGTTAGTATATTTTTTTTCTTTAAAATGGTAGTTTTCTAATCTTCCACTGAAAAGTAGAGCATCGAGTCAGCATATTATCTTTCTATTTTCAAAAAGAAGAATAGTTAAGATAAGATTCAGAACCCCAGGAATAGGGTAGAAATCTCAAAAATTAATTCCAACCACATCTATCCTTCCAATTACAAAACATCATTTTAAGTAATTCATCTGGAGGCTTAGATATACCATTTTTGTAATTAGCTCCAGATATTTATTTTTAAGCACCCAGGACCATTACTGGCGTTCTGAATCATGCTCATACCATTAAGTTATTTGATAAGAGACACAGTTTAGATAAGACAACTATTGAACCATATAGATTTGCAAGAAATATTACACCAGCTAACTACACTATCTAAATCGTTTTGAAGAAGAATTCCATCAGATGCATATTTAATACATTTCAGCAATTTAATGTCTTAAGCAAACATAAGACAAAGAGAAGATTTAATGATGTGAGGATTATCATTAGCAAAAAGAAGAAAAAGTAAAGGTCCAAGGTGGCTTCCTTGCGGAACGCCAAAGGTCACAGATATAGGAAGTGATAAAGACGAATTTTTGGTGACGTATTGGGGTCGATCTTTCCAATCGTTTAAAAAATGGACCGTTCTTAGGGATTCATTAAAAAGTCGCGTTAATGGTTCTGAAGAAGTAGCAAAACAAGATTTCAAGATATTTGGTTTAATCCCATCAGTACCTGATTTCTTATCACTATCTTTTAATTAAGGAACTGATATTTACTTGATTAACTGGGGTATTTGGAGAAAAACTAATAGTTGTAATTAAAAAAGAATAAACAGACTGGTAATCAAATTTGAAAACATATTACTAATTTAACTAGCGTCACTAGAATTAGTCCCTGAGTAGAACATGCAGTTCGGAAGCCCAACTGAGCTCTTTTGATTAGATTCGGTGCGATAAATATAGTCCTTATAAATGAATTTATTTAATAAATCGATTTCCTTCTGAAGTCACAAAGAATTTAAATGCTTTATTCTTTTTATTTCATAAGTTTCATAGTCTCTTATTAAACCAATCAGGTTTTCAATGACAACTTTAGGTACAAAACGATCAATACCTTCAATTAATGATTTTTTGAATAAGTTACAAGGATCCACTAAACTTTCGTTTTAAAAAATATAATCCCAAGGAAATGTATTTATGTGATTACTTATCTTATAAAACTCACTTAATATTTGCATTTACACTTGAGCATAGTTCGCTATCTACAAAAACCAGGTCTAAAATACGATTAAGATTGTTATAAAAGGTATTAATTTGTAAGAGAACATATTTAGCTAAAGAACCAATAACAAGACATCCATTATCTTGTTTAAGGGCATGTCTCCCGCAGAAGCGAACTCAGAACTCATGTAAATGTATTTGAATGTATTAGTGAAAGAACAATTACTCTCTTCATTATCAAATTCAAAATTCGAATTTCCAATTTCTCTATATTTGCCTCTTGATCTTTTTTGTCTCTCAGAGCGAGGGATATATTTTCGCACAAGCACTCAAGCAGCCAATCAAAGAAATAAGAAATAGATATCCACTCCACTTCACACAACAAGATATATGGATGAAAAACGTTGCATGATAAACCGGTTTTTATTTTGTATGTCTAGTTAGTTAGATTTGTTGTTGTCTTTTGTATATGGTTCGAATTTTATAAAGCAAATGGGTAGGTATTTCTGCTGTCCATGGAAATGTTTTTTCTTGAATTTGTTTGTAAATAGGTTCTTGCTTTCTACCTAGATATTTTGTCGTTGTGTTTTCCATATGGTGTTCGAATCTTATAAACTATAAAGCAAGTGGGTATTTTGGTATCGATGGAGATGTTTTTTTCTTGAATTTCTTTTGTTGGCGACATTTTCTAATTATTGAAAATACTTATTTTGTTTTAATATTTTTAACATCCCATAAGAAGTTATTGTAATGGGTCCGATTTGTCAAATTGAAAATTTTGACATTTCTCGACGTTTCAAGGTCCCTAGAGTCGAAATGAAAGATTTTTAGAAAGACGTCTGTGCGTGCGTTCGTACGTCCGTACGTTCGCGACGTTTTTTCGTCGTCCATAGCTCAAGAACCAGAAGAGATATCGACTTCAAATACATTTTTTTATACAGATAATAAGGCAGAAAGATGCAGAAAGGGCTCTCAAGAAAATTGCGTGGGTGGTTTTTTTACCATAGCAGTTAAAAAAAAAGGTGAAAATTTTGGTTAAACCTAAATATCTCATGAACCAATGACGCTAGATACTTGAATTAAATTTTATATTATATACTGTAACGTAATACAAAATGAGTATATTTTTGGAAAAAAATCCAATTAACGCTTTTTTTTATAAATCAAAAAAACTGAAAAAAAAATTTGTCACCTCGAAAATTTTACGACCAAAATATGATTTGATCTCCAAAACAATTTTGTGCAACGAAGAATAAGGTTTTTGACATCTGATAAAATTTTGAGAAAAATCTAATTGACAGTTTTTTTTATAAAAAATAAAAACCTAAAAAAAACATTAGTCAAAGTTGCGAAAAATTGAATTTCGACTCAAATATCTTTTCAAAAACTTGAGACAAAGGCTTCAAACTTATTTTATTTTATAAGAAAATATTGTTTTCAACATTCAGTAAAATTTTGAAAAAAATCGAATTGACAGTTTTTGTACAAAAAATAAAAACCTAAAAAAAACAATATGTACTAAAACTTGGTAAAAATTTACTTTCGACTCAAATAGCTTTTCAAAAATTACAAATTTTGGCTTCAAACTTATTTAATTTTACAGAAAATATTGTTTTCGATATTCAGTAATTTTTTTATAAAAATCCAACAGTCAGTTTTTTCACAAAAAAAACACAATCTACAAAAAATAGTACGCAAATTTGCTAAAATTTGATACATATAGACAAACTTTTAAGCAAGACAAATCGACAGACGGGATGGGAAGTTATCACTGTGGGTCGCATCCCAGCCTCTTTCATACGTACATAGCTACCTTCCTTTTTTATATGACTTCTGCCTTTTTCCTTTATCTAAGGAAAGCAGCTGACCATGAACAAAATCACAAAAAAATGCAATATTCAGGAGTGATAGTACGCAAAAAAATCAAGAAAACAAAATATATGACAGCGAATTCACGATACCTATTTACCCTTTTTTATACCTACACTACAATGTGCAACAACAAAACTTGCCGAAAGTTGAACCAAAAATCAAATTCTGCTTATACGATTGACTACGTAACACCCAAATCACGATTCCATGACCTTACATCATAGCACATACTAGAAATAAAAAAATATGTCTAAGAAAAGTTTTTTTTTGATATTTTCTGTTATTGTGTACCGCAAGCCTACAAAACAAAGAATACAAAACTAAATGAGCCATGAGACCAACAACAACAAAAAAAATCTGAGAGAGAATGGGCGGGCGAAATTCTTTTGCAAAGAATTCTCTTCCTAAGCGCTGTGTATTGCAGCGGCATTCTTGGGAACTGGAAGCTTCATTGTGTGCGTTTACAAAGAAATTTGTTGTTAAAAAATGCAAAATAGACCTCTTTTATAAAAATTAAATTAAATAAATAGTGGGCGCAAGAACTTTTTACTTTTTTAAATAGAATAAACAAAATGCCAAAAAAAAATAAAAAAAATATTTTGGAATTATATAAGCTCCCAATCCCTCACAATTGCACCACAAATGTTGTTATTTTGAAATGCATTTTTAATTATGTTGCGACAAATATTTTTTTTTTTCAAAATCCACACTATGTGTAATATATATGCACCTTTTTTTTAAAAAAAAAAGTTAAAACTAAAAAAGAAAAAATCAGTTCGCCCCATGAATTACCAAAAAAAATTGGGAAAAAAAGAAAGCATTTTGGATTTTTTGTCTAAAAAAGTTACTATAACTATTTAAAAAAAAAAAAATTAAAAAGCAAATATCTGCACATATCTTTAGAATTTGAAAAAAAGTTGAATTGACTTAGCTGGCTGTTATACTTTGGAAGTTCTATCAATTATTGCACCTATGCCACAATGCAAATTTGCCCTATTTTTCATAGTTTTCTAGAATTTTTCTTGGAATAAATAAATAAATTAAAAAAAAAAAAAGATCGATGCTATGTATAAAAATGTATTGTTTTTTGGAAAAAAATATAAAAAAAATAAAAAATTATATTTAAAACACTGCCCCATTGATTTTCCCAAGTAACTACCTGAATTTAATGATTTTTTAGTGATTCTAGTGCTGTTAAGGAACAAAAAAATTTTTTTAATTTTGGATTCCTTTATAAATATTTAGCCCAATATATTTTCAATCAAAACCCGTTTATTTCGTTTAAATATTTAAAAAAATGTGAACGCTACAAAGCTAACCGCAAAGCACCAATCAATTTTTTTACATGCCACATGCCCTTAACGTTATGAGGAATACGAATAATTTCATTAGGGTCGAAAACCCAATTAAGATTACATAAATTGTTAACACTGTAATATAGAAACGGAGAAAATCGTGAACCGCGAATTTCGGTCCGGAAACGAGGTTTTATGAGACTTTTTACACAATGTTAAGAAAACCAATAGAAAGCTTTCAACAAATGTCCAGCTGGCTATCTCCCATACCGAGATAAAATCTTTAATTTATAATGGGCTAAAAATTAAATTAAAACAAATTATTTTTCCTTTATATTTTTAGAGTAAACCCGTTGCGTTCGCTGTGCGAACAAACGTTTCATACGATGGCACGCAAGACGACGACTCGCCCGTCCAAGGGAGTGCGGTGTCATTCGATGTTAGGGAATTTCTTCACATCAAGGAAAAATATGACAATAACTGGTGGATTGGCAGATTGGTCAAAGAAGGCTGTGATGTGGGATTTATACCCAGCCCCGTTAAGCTAGAACATATTCGAATGCAGGTAAGAAATCGTAATATTACATATATATTTTATAAGTTATTAATCATAATTTTGAACAGCAGACATCGGCGGCTAGATCTTCAAGACTGTACGCGACAAAAGGTTCCTCTAGTGGGAACTTAGGTGGCTCAGGAGTACCAGGTGCGGAGCCATCACGAGGTAGCACACCCCCTACACCTGGTATGACACACTTTTCATTTCCTCGTTTTCTGTTTTTTCATTATTTTTATTATTTATTTTTATTTTATTATTTTAATTTTTATTTTATTTTAAGTTTTAAATTTTTAGTTAAAAAAAAGATTATTGAAAATTAGTGTAAAACAAACAAATGATTACAACTTAATTGGAAATAATACTCGTTTAAAAAAAAGAAATAGTTTCTTGAGTAAATCTACTGAGTCAGTTAATATATAATATAATATTATAGACGTTGTTAGAAGACGATGTTGATGTTGCTTTTTAGTTAATTAAAAGCTAATTTTTCTCAGAACCTAATTGCCAATATATCAACAAAATAAATCGAACAGGTTTGGTGTTCCACGTTTAAATTCAATATTTTGCCTAGGTGAATTTCTAATTTGATAATTACAATATCTCGTTTTGAAACTTGTTTATTTTTGAAAATCAAGTGAGTTTTTAATAAAAATGTAGGGTCAGTTATAGCTTTAACATAAGTTTTAACACAATTTTATTTTCAGGTAAATTACCACATTTTAGCCTTTCTGTATTGAGTATTGAATATTTTATTTTTATTTTTAAACCGATCTTATCTCATCAATGCGTTTCAACAATCAATACATTGTTCAAGTACCTAATTTCAATACATCTAATTTCACTATAAAGTCCCTTAATTCTACCAATAATCAATTCCTTCCAACATTTGAACAGGCCTTTTAACCAGTGACAATGACCTCATAGACAGTCTCTTAAACAGCGGGTTATATTTTCTTTTTTTCACTTGAACTAAAACTTAAAACTTTCCTATATAGGATTTTCCATTAAGAGGATTTTTGAATAGCCCGCTATTTAGTCCGCTGTAAATTCTGAACTTATCATTCTTTGACATTATTTAATGAGCATTATTTAAAAGGCAACAAAAAGGTGAAGATTTTGCAGTCATAGTTCATAATTTTGCAAGAAAAGCTTCCTGTAATTTCCAAACGATGTGATCACAGCATTGGCCACATAGATCTTGAGATTTAATTTGTTTAGGCTTTTCTCTTTGAGGGTTTATGCCATTGCTTTACAGTCGATTGAAGACCTTTAATAGAAAATTTAACCATATTCCCCCTATATAATAACGGAATTTAGTTATGATACAAAAATTTGTTATATCTCTTACAATAGACATAATAACCAAAAATTAAAAGGGTAAAAGTGTGACTGGTATTATTAATTTTATAGTTTTGATCTATGAAGCCTTTCTTCAAAATGGGTATTCATTAAAGAGTTCTTCATTGGGTGCCTTGAATATTTTGTGAAAACGAATCTGATAAAGAATGATGCATTTTTTTTAGTTAAAACCACTCATTCGCATCCAATAAAAGCTATAACTGACCCCCTTATTCAAGTTTTGAATAATTTTCATTTTATATAATATTTTCTTATTTACACATTTATACATAACCGTATACATATACACAACATGACACAAACTCAATAGGTACTTATAGTCTAGTCTACTACAAGCCAAGCTTAACCTGAAAAGCTCTCAGGAATGAGGCAATTTTCAAATGGTAGACCGAGTGTTAAAGAGATTTCGAAAGAAATTAGGTTTTTTTAAATTGTTTACTAACTACTACAGATGCAGGTATCAGTACCAGTGCACTTTGGAAAACTGTTTCATAAATCCATTTCTTATTTTATGAGGGTCGGCAAGTAGATAGTAATAGCTTATTAATATTCTCAAAGTTTTCTTTAGCATTTATCAATAATGTTGATGATTATTTTTTGATTTTTCACTGTTATGCCATAAGCCTCTTTAAACTTTTTGACTTATTCTTGAAATAAAATGTATGCTTGACGCGTTTTATTTATGAACATTTCGAATATTGCAAAATCTTTTATGAGCTGCTTTTGCTGTTGCTGGCCACAAGACTAGACCCGACCAGAGTATTGCAAGTCTCGTTTGAGTGTCGTCAAAGTCGAAAAATAAAAATTTTGTGATTTCAATAATTTGATTCAGCTGTCACAAATACAAAAACACAGATTCACTGAGAATCAAGGTCGGATTCAGAGGGGGGCCACGCACTTAACATAAAGACGAGTTTTTGGGCACCGCTTAAAATTGTTCTTTAATATTCTGTGTATCTTAATCTTAAATCTACATATTTCAAGGGCTAAAGCGACAATTTTTGTTATTAGATTCTTTTAGAACACTGTTGTCCAGCAAGGCATAGTCTAATTTATTTAATTTCGACGACTCCCTACATATGAAAGCATTCGAGGATTCCAACAGTTTTCTAAATATGCCCTCTTTAAGAGCTAAAACACAATAGTTTTGAAGGGTTTTGAGCGCAAGTTTGCAAGAAATGATGTTTTTCTTTTAAAACAGAATTTAATATGAACAAAATTCAGCCTTTTTTAGCGTATTTTCTTTAGCTAGACCTTAAAAGTTTTTGTGTTAAATAGATAATCCATTTTTATAGATAAAAGAAATCCTAAGCCTAACACTCTTTATGTTTATGTGTTTCAGGAACTTCAGTTATTGTTAAGAAAATAAAACAACTCTGTTTTCTTAGAATATAATATTAAATTGTAGATCTCTCATTCAAGATTTCTTCTTAAGAAACTGAATATTTGCTCTTTATCTCAAAAAAAAAATTCTTATTACAATAGTGTAAAGCATTAGTAACCGCTTTTTTAGTGAACTTAATTACTAAAAAAATCTGAACTAAACTGTTTGAGCTTTATTGGCTCATATGACCCCCCTGGATCATCCATTGGTTCAAAGATGATGATTGCAATAGACCTGAATTTCCAATTCTCTATCCAAGCCCTAGCTTTTGCCTTATCAACAGTCTTTATCCAAAGCGACTTAGTTTACAAAGCACTAAACGAAATAAGGCGAACTGTGTGCATTAGCGATGTTAAATTTATATATTTTAATATTATTATCATAAAGATATGATAGCACAATCATTATTTAAACAAACAAATAATTAATCAAAAATACAAAAGTTAAATGTCTGTTATCTAAAATTATTTGCCATTTTTTAACTACTTGTAACTTTAATAACAAGCTATCTAAAGTTTTATTTAAAATCTAAATTGGCAGTTTAAAATGTAATCTTATTAAATAAGAGTGACTATTGTGTCAGGAACAAGAAACTTAGACTTAAAAAAAACTTACTTAGTAAAAAGGTTTACTCTTTCTCCCGCTGAGTCTGTAATATTATACAGTGTTTAACTTAATGCGTACTTTTTAGCATTAGGGTCAAAAACAGACTTTTGTGCATATATCTATGTATATCTATATTTTATTCGCCTAAGTCCTGGCATTAGAACTCTCATAAACAGTTATCCACATAACACCAAACACCAAAACATGAACAAAAATATAATTTTTTTAATTGAATTTTACATATCGTCTTTTCGAAGTTATTTTATTAAGTATTTTTTATTTAATATTATTCTTTACTTTAAGTTCTATTTTAATTTGGTTTAAATTTTAAGTTTATTTAATTCACTTTACATTTCGTACACAGTCCTCCACAGTGCCTTCGTTATAGACGATAGGCGGCTAACTCAACCACGCATGCTAATATACTCTTTCGTTTATATATATATTTTTTTAATGTTGACTTATGAAATTAAAAAATTATAGCTTCAGTGCACGGTTTTATATTTTTCGAATCCTTAATTATATCTGCTTAAAGTTTGTGTTTTGCAAAAATGAAATTCGTTAGCAGCTAGTTTATGAGTAACACTGAGCTTTTTTCTTTAAGTAGCCGAATTTTATTAATTCTAGCAAACAATCAT
Organism: Eupeodes luniger; assembly: GCA_951509635.1. NCBI lineage: Eukaryota > Metazoa > Arthropoda > Insecta > Diptera > Syrphidae > Eupeodes > Eupeodes luniger. The sequence goes on along the minus strand of OX608075.1, from coordinate 48,596,722 downwards.
TTCTTAGTAAAACAAAGTCCTCTTCAATACTAAGGTGTTTGTCATGTATTTAAATCATCTCAGTTCTGTGTCATTCTGTCATTTCAATTTCAATTTCAATCAACTCTGCAAAGCACTCCAATTTCATAAACAGAGAGTTAAAAATTGATTTCCTAACATGATCTCATATATTTCTTCCAAACTTATAACTTAATGCAACATCATCTCTCAAATTGATAACTTCCCTTTAGTCATACCTATAGTTAGTTAATTTAGCAACAACAACAAATAATTGAATAAACACAAATCAAATATTAGATAAATCATTTTAGTCTAACTTTTCTCACATACTAAAAATAAAACAAAATAATTATGATCAAAAATCAAATCAAATTCAAATCAAATCAAATCAAATCAATTCAAAAATTAATCACTATGGCGCCGTAGTGAGTAGATTCACAATTTCATCAGAGAAAAAATTCGTATTTCTTGATACTAATATTAGGCGACGAATCAGATTCCATGGGACCATCACGCCACGGCAAAACACCCCTGGCCACACCACCAACAAAGGAAAAGCGTAAACCGTTCTTCAAGAAGCAAGAGACATCATCACCTTATGACGTTGTGCCATCAATGCGTCCTGTTGTGTTAGTGGGTCCAAGCCTTAAGGGTTACGAAGTAACGGATATGATGCAAAAGGCTCTGTTCGATTTTCTCAAGCACCGATTCGAAGGCAAAATAATAATAACACGTGTTATGGCGGATATTTCATTAGCGAAACGTTCCATAATGAACAATCCGTCAAAACGTGCCATTATGGAGCGATCCAGCAGTCGATCCGATTGCCTATCCAAAGTACAAGAGGAGATCGAAAGGATATTTGAATTGGCGAGAACTCTGCAATTAGTCGTACTCGATTGTGATACAATCAATCATCCGTCACAATTAGCAAAAACTTCACTAGCTCCAACAATAGTTTATTTAAAAATTAGTAGTAGTAAGGTGAGTTTTTGTTTTTATTGTTCTTAAATTATGGTTTTTATTTATGCAGATTTCGAAACTCATACAAATTTCTTTGAAGGTTTTACAGCGATTAATCAAATCACGTGGTAAATCCCAGGCGAAAAATTTATCCGTACAAATGGTCGCCGCAGAAAAATTAGCCCAATGTCCACCGGAAATGTTCGATGTCATTTTAGATGAAAACCAATTAGAAGATGCCTGTGAACACATTGCTGAGTATTTAGACGTAAGTAATAAAATATAATAAAATTATTTGAACGATTTTAACGTCTTGCTATCTCTTAACATTTCCCTAAAGTTAAAATTAATAAAATGTTTTCGGAAGACGAAGTTTTCAAATTATTTGAAGACTTATCTTAGGTTAGGTTAAAGTGGCTGTCCGTGTTGAAGTAGGACACACTTAGGCTGGTTTAATGGCCCATTGTGATACCACATTAATCTTAAAGCTTTCTTCTAAGCTCAATGAAACCAGTTTGAGTCCCTTATACGAAACGTGAAAGAAGATCGTTATAGAAGAATTCTCCTAAGTAATTCTTGCGTTTTTGAGCTAGAGCAGGGCATAAACATCCATACAGCTTCTCCAAAAGTTATTTGAGAACATACATATCTAGGCGCGTGGCTTGCTTTCCTTTTAGACAGTGGCCGGTTATGATCCAATCAAATTATGAAAAATTGGCCAATCAGATACCAGAAACTTGTTTTAAATTCAAGTCCCCTATGCGGTCTGAACCTGCTCATTGAGCTTTAAATGTTTAGGTTTTCAACCAAGAAATCAACTGTTACTGTTACCTTGTCAAACCTTTACTTAGAGTAAAATTCTCCATCGTCCAGCTTTTCGAAGGGATTTGCTCCGGACTTAAAACAACACAATTTTCTGCACTAGGTCTTCAAATATTTTGAAAACTTCGGCTTTCAAAAACATTTTATTAATTGAAAACGAAAATTGTTGGAAGTTTGTTTAAAATTGCAATAGCTAATGTCCGTAGCGACTAGGTGCCACCCGGTCTCATAAAAACCCACGATGATAGTACTATAGATTTAATATACAAAAATGACATCTAAAAAATAATGAACTAACTATACCTTGGTCTAATTTTGCGTTCAACTTCAAATAATGCAGTTGACTGCAAATTAACCCTAGAAAGATAATCATATTTTTTAGTGCGTGAAAGATAATCATACGTCTTAGAGACGTATGGCACTTATTAAGCGCGTAAGATGACTATTGATTTTTCATCATTATTTTGTATTTTAATTAATTTTATTTGGGTTATTTTAAGTAAAATGAATCAATAATTAAGTACAAAAGAAGTAAAATTTGAGCAAAATTTATAAAAAATCTGAACCACCTTGAAAACAGAACGAACAAAATTCTTTATTTTTTAAAGAAACCTTTGAGTTGACTTTGATTCTTAATATTTGGTAAATTAGTTCATTGAGGGGTAAGCTAACTATAAAAAATAGTTTTAGGAATTTTTGAGAAAAAAAGTTTTTTCCCCATATACTTTTGTTCAGTGCACAAAAGTTTCATAAAAGATAATCATACGTCTCCCAGACGTATTACATAGTCATTACTGGCCCTAATGCATCTTTAGCGTGAATTTTAAGATGCACCATGCAAGCTCTGACCTAGTCTTGAGCAAACATAAAAAACTAATGTAATACGGCTTATAATTGAAAAGATATAACAATTTTTCCCCGCGCCATACGTCCCACAGACGTAGATTATCTTTCTAGGGTTAAGTAACTAATGTGTGAACTGACTTCCGATCCTCTGAGTTACCTGACATTTTCAATTTATAGGTCTGTTTGTATATTTGTGTGCCTTATTTATTTTCACGAACTGTCAAACTGTTAGACATGTTCGGATGCCGGTTTTTTCATAAAAGAAAGTTATCAATAAACTAGTTAGCAAAACTATAAAAAAGGTTTACAATTTTAGAGTTGTCAGTAAATTGCTAAATATTGAAAAAAAATTGCTTAGTTGAAAATTAAATGTTAAGCCCTTGATAACATGTTGTTATCCATTCCGCCATTGCATTGCTTTAAAAGTTTTAACATTAGTTTAGTGTGAAATTTAAGGTATTTGTCTTGTTTGTTTTTAAATTTTTCTGTTTTATATTCTTGGTTTTTAATTTTTGGTTGTTGAAAGTTCGGTGTCATAACCATTTATTCTCCACAAAAAAAGTCCAAAGTGGGCAAATCGCAGTTCCGAGTTGACAAACTGGCATCTCCTAAGGCTACTGTTGTTAACACTATTCGATGGAATTTGATGCACAAAAGATCGACTGTGTCATGGGCTGTATAGCATGGCGGGCCATCCAGCATGAACAAAAATTCGTTCAAATCCGTGTCTTCAATTTCTTTAAAAAAAAAATCGGTTAAAAGAGCTACCACAGATCATATTCGAAGAGAAATTGTCAATGATGTCACCACTCAATCCGCGCCAAAATGTCTCTGTGGAGAGCCCCAGATGCGTACATTTTGGTTTGTTTGAAAATTCGCCTCGTCAGAAAAGATGATTTTTCGCCCCAAATTACATTCCAATTGAAGCTGCTCTTAGTTCCAAACAATAAAGAAGCGAAACAATTGCTGAGTCAATTTCGCCTTGTTAGCGACTAGTTTGGAAACTCTTTATATAAAATCTACTAACGCTAGAGATTTTTAAATGTTGAGCTACTAAAATAAATGACCAGTGGGTGTGCGCGAAACAATTCTCACACTATCTCGTCTCCAGCAACGCAATGTACTATTATGTGGACCATGAACGTTGTCCACTTGCATACCAGGGTCACGAAAATTTTGTCACAAACTTGCGTACAGCAGAGGCAAAACAGTGCTTCCTTTTGGCCAATTTTTTTTTTGTAACTCAATTTTTTTTAAGATTTTGAGCGGGAAACAGCTGTCAGTATCAAAATAACCTAAGATTTGAAAAGAAACCACCAAATGGATCGTTCTACATTATAACGGGTTGAAGAGCACTAATAGGAAATAATAATTTTTCACGTTTCCAAATTGATCCTGTGTTTTTATCATTAGAAAGCTCATTGTCCTGTTTCGATGGAAATACTAACAAATTATAAAGAAGAGTGCCGGACAAATATGACGCTTAATCAAGTCAAATTATGTTTTTTTATATTAAGTTGGTTCTTATTATTATTTCAACAAAAATAAAACTCTGTTTATTTATGTTCATCAGACGTATTGGAAAGCAACCCATCCGGATATCAGAACGGCTCCTTCGATACCAAGACCTTTGCAATCTCAGGAAGCATCACCATCAGCGGAACAAGCGCGAATGGGTCCAACACCACCTGGTAAGTAAACGACCAAGAGTTCTTTCTATAAAGAACAATTTATTATTATAAAAGAAATTCTACGCTCATATAATTTTAAAGCAAAAAGATTTCATAAAATTCTATCGAGTCTTATTCATTTCAATTTTTTGATAACCTTTTTTATTTAAAAAAAAAAATATTATTATTTTTTTGAACAAACAATTATTTATAAACTAATTTTTCCACAACAAAAAATATATTCCTTTCATAAGCCTTCCACATAAACTATTCTCAAATATAAACATAAAAACATATTTAATACTTACAAGCATTGAACAAAAATAAATAAAAGTATAAGCAATATAATAAGAATATGGAAACAAAAACAAAATATATTATTTTTGTTTAATTTTATAAATAGATGAAAGTAGGGAAAAGGATGCTATTCAGGATAAAAACCCTGAAGAAAAATATAATGAAAGAGAATCAAACAGAGAAAGAGAAAGAGAAAGAGAAAGAGACAATGAAAGAAACATTGATAGAGAAAGAGACAGAGACAGAACAGACAGGGAAAGAGAAAGAGAAAGAGCAAGAGAAAGGGACAGAGAATGGGAAAGAGAAAGAGAAAGAGAATGGGAGAGGGAAAGGGATATAGATTGGGACAGGGATCGAGGTAAAAATCAAAATAACAATAAATATAAATATAAATATACTCGTAATTCTTCTTGTTTTCTTTCTCTAAAGTATTATCTATTCTATTAAAGTTAAACACTTTTGCTATTTAATTTAATTTTGTATGTAAATCACAATAATTATGTATTATTTTGTACTTAGAGCTTATTTTTGTCTGCAGTGTTAAATGCTTATAAATATAGACTTAAAGTCATACCTATAAAAGCATATCAAACCTTATAGAAGTAGATAGCCCATATTAGTATAGGTCACACAAAAATTCGAAGTATTTCATTAAATTATTATTATTGTATGCTCATCGTTTAATTTCTAAGAAATAGACAAATCCCTAAATAGAATTAATAAAAAGAATAAATTTAAAGAAAAATCTTTTTGTAGATATTTAGTTAAAAGCCCCTCACACCATTGGTTAAGTCTGAAGTTTCTTAATTTTTTTATTGTAACGAAATTCTTACCTTTTTTCTTGCTCTTCATAATAAGGTTAAATTCAGCTACATGTATGGAAACAAAATTGTCTGAATTTACTTATAGCATTCTGAATTCAAGTAAGCTGTGGATATGGTTTACAGAATAACGTTTAAGGGCATATTAAGGCTATTAAGCTGAGCCCTTTTAAGTATTGTATTATAAGACATAAACACTTTGGTTAACAAATCGAACAGTTTAATTTTTCTGGGAGCAAAAAACCATACACAATTTGTGTAAGAATGTTTTCAGAATTAATTCGTCTGAATTCCTTTTTGCAATTTGCTTCAGCAATTTCTAAACATATACGAATATAAAAAAAAGAACTAAAATTTCCAACAAATTAAAACAAAAAAATCAACCTATTGACAAATTATTCAAAACACATTTCAAATATCTCAAACATTTCATTCTTTTCCAGCCTTTACTCCAGATGATATTCCCGGATCCTATTCGATATATTAACTCTTTTCCAAGCGAAATACATACCTTATTTTTTTTAGTTTAAAAAAGCAAAATCCTTCATAAATTTTTAAGTCCAACTGCTTTACATCAAACAAACAAAACAAAAATGTCTCCAGGTGCTGAGAGTTTGAAAAAATAAATCATATTATAATTATAATACAATTTGTACAATGTACAGACCCTATTAATATTGTTTTATTCTTTTCTACTAACACTAATCATTGTGTGAATGCTATACATTGTTTTGAGAGTGATGTCCTCATATTGAAACTCACATAGGTGTAGGAAAATCTTCTAAAAGAAAGCGAGAACTTATAACTTCATGCAATAATGCATACCATGTTTTTTTCAAACCTTTTATACATAACTAACATTTGCTTAAATAATTTTATCATGAACATTGTTTTTTTTTTTGTTTATTTATTGTTAACCAAAAATGATTTTGAATAATTGTGTTAATGTGTTTTGTTGATAAATTCATTTTATAGTTACACCTGGTGATGTTCGCATCTTTAAACATCTTTAATAATCTAAATATGTTTACATAATATGTCTTCGAATTAAAAGAAAACAAATTAAATTAATACACAATCAATTTTAAGTTCTTAGTAAGTATCAGATACTCTAAGACTGGATAAGAGATTTTATATAATAATAACAAGATTTTAATTTTAAAAGAAAACATCAATGAAAACAAAATGTTTGAAACAATCCCAAGGAATGTCTTAAAACTTACGCTGAAATTAAGTAGTTTCCTTGCAAGTGATTTTTTTAAAAGTGTGGTCTTTATTTAAGCTTAATTAACCTTTAATATTTTTTTTTTTTAAGAACTTGAGTACATTTTTTCAGGTTAAAATACAGAAACGCTCAATATAATAGGTTTCTCAAAAAAGTGGTTTCATATTGATATTCAAAAAACTAGTATTTTTTAAAGAGAATTCAATGGATTTTCATCAATCAGTTGTAAAGACAAGGGTATGTCAGTGGCAGTGATAAACGTTATCAGCCACTTTGGCCACCGGCCCGTATCCTTTTTATACAATTTTCCATGATTAGTTCGCACCTTTGCGGCTGTAGGTTTTGTAGAATAACTTCACGAATTTTATTTTTAAGATATTGAATCAATTGTGGGAGTACTGCCTTACCTTTTTATTTAAAAACCCTTTATTATTATGAAGACTTACCTATGTATGATCAAAATAACAATAATTTTGAGGAGCAAAGGCGAACCATCTTCGTTTATTAATTTACTTTAAAACAGTTCAGTTCTTGTGTACTCACCGATTCAATTACCGTTCCAAAAGAATGTTTAATTATAAGAGGTGTTTTCTTAGACGTGTGGTTTTCAATCTTGCCAACGCAGATAAGACCGAGATGATTGACGCTGATATACAGCCCCAATTGCTGCAAAAAGTGACCGAAAATTGGGCATCTCGGTTAGAATTTGTGCGAATTTGCCCAAAATCATTTTTAGTTTAGTTTATTTCATCAAACAGAGCCTAACAATCTCTTATAGACTACGAGTTATATAATAAATATATAGTATAATAATATAGTATAATTATAAGTAATAAATATGAAAAGGGTGGTTACATTTTAAGGGCCGATGTTGATTTTGAATAAAACACAAATTATTATTCAGGAATTTATTTTAATTTCTTTTTATTATTATAATATTGGTATAGTTCAATTATGTATGGAACAAAGTATCGTTCAAATGGCCGCTGCAACCTCGACGGCACACCTCCATCCGATGAAGCTGAGCCATAATTGAGGTTCTATGACGTGTCAAATTCTCTTAACATTCAGCTCTTGAATTGTTGCTGGCTTTTCTTTCAAGTAACCCCAAAGAAAGAAGTCCAACAGTGTTAAAACACATTATCTTGGCGGCTAATTGACATGGCTACCACGTGAGATTGATGGCCATTGAATGTGTCGCGCAAAAAAGCCAATGTTTTGTGTGGCAAGTGGCACCGTCCTGTTGCAACCACATTTCGCCCAAATCCATATCTTCCAATTGGGACAAACGAATCCGCTGAGGTAAAAATGTGCCTTATCACTAAAGGTGATTTTTTTTGAAAATTGATCATCCATTGTTGCCATTTCTTGCCACCATCCTAACCAATGAAGACGCTTTAGTTCTTGATTCAATTGCACGTTGTAAGCGTGTAAAGGCAAGTCCATATTTTCACATCTCCTACAGACCCACATTTTTCAACGATTTTCCGATTATACGCACATTTGATCGATTAAATTGTCCGAAAAAATCACTATATTATGCATTTTGATTTAAAAACCTATTTTCATAATAAGCCTAATATCTTTATGCTTGATTGTTTATCGTCCCATGGTTCAAATTGAATTAGTCTGATATTGAGAAATGTCAAATGAAATGCAAAAAAAAATTGACGTTTAGGTGTGGTTCACATTTAACATCGGCCCTTAAAAATTAATCACCCTTTATAAATATGTTACATCAGAGTTAGTTAATAAATACATAAATAAATATATAGATATATAGATATTAATTAAAAAAACAATTTAAGACATTTATATTTTTTTCAAACTATCTCTTGAACAGACATGAAAAATATTAAAGCAGTGTAAAACACTATTTATATGGGTTCATTTCTACAGTAGTTACTTCTAGAAAATGTATTACGTACGTAGAAACCATACAAGAAAAATTAAGATTAATACGATCAAACAAATAAGAACAATGAACTGAAGCATTTGCATACCAAAGTGATGCCACCTTATATTAGGACTATCATTTAAAAAAGTATAAAAAACAAACGTCCAATATGACTCCCCTGTGGTACCCCATGAGGTCACTTTGATAACTTTAGATTTGAATGTATATATTTTGACAGATTGGGTCCTCAAATATAAGCTTATCCAGTTTAAGAATCAAGAATGGAGTCCCAGCACAGAAAGATTATGAACAAGAATTTCTAGATTCACCCTATCAAAAGCCTTAGCGAAATCTGTGAAAACTATGTCTGAAAACGCTTATCATAAAACAGGGAAGATGTTGACACAGAACCGTGTTAGGACTCATCAAAATACTTCTATCCATATAATTTATAAAAGCTTTTTTTAAAACCAGAGAGGGTTCGAATTTTGACTAATAATTGTTTTTCGAAATATAACTATAATTATATGCGTTTTATTTCTACTTGTAAACCACACGTTTAAGAAAACGGGCTTTACATGAATTTTTAAAACAGACAATTTAGTTTTAAAACACAAATACAAATTTGATTCCTAGAAAATAATAAATATCAAACAGAAAGAAGCAAAATTGTATTATAAGTTATTTCTTACACTATTCTTAAAATTTAGTTTTCCGTTAACTGGAAAACTTATGAAACCGTTGAAAATTTTAATTTCCAAAGTTAGCGTTTAATATGTTTTAATTTTCGTAAAAATTCATGTCCTTTTAGGTCAAATTACTATTGACTATTTCTGTGGATACAAATTTAAAAAAATTAAAATTCATATTCAGATACATACACAACATTTTTCCTGAACCATTTATTTAGTGCTCATTTTAATTTGGATTAAAAATTAGTTTTTATCGTATTCTTAACGTAGTATGTTTTTGAAACATAAGTGAGAGCTGATGTAATTCTTTTTTATTAAAACAAATTTTTAGCTCGAAAATCTAAATAGGAAAATAAAAATTCACAAAATAAAAACATGATGAAGCAAATAGATATCAAGCATAGAAACGAAGAACACGCATCCACCTGAAAATTAATAGATTATTCCCAATCGTTTTTGTAGTAAAACAAAATTTATTGGTTTTTGATATAATATAAAGTTTATCTAGTACCTACTATCCTTAGTCGACGTTAGTAAACTTATACACATAGTATAATATAAGAGTAGATATAGCTGTATCATATTAATTTTTGTTTGATTTGTAAACATGCTTTCTCAATTCAACTTTTGAAGCGTATATTCAATTCATGTGGTTATATTTTACATACGTTTTTGATTTTAATCCACGTAAATAGTGTTTTTGAAATACCTTAAAGTTGACCCAAATAAGCTGCATGGAAGAAAAATACCAAAAAATATATACTTACATGCAATCATAAAAATGAAACATTAAAATACATAGTAAACTATATTTACACATATACCTATATAATATGTTTTAAATACTTATATACTTTACAACAATTTTGTTAGCAATTTTTTGTTGTTTTTTTATCTACTTAACAATATATACTTACATACTTTACCTTCTAAACAAAGTATTTGCTAATTTGTTCCTTTGATAATAATAAATTTTGGTTTGATTTAAACTTTGGTTTCACTGGTTTTCCCCTAAAAGTTTGTTGGTTTTTGTTCTTTTCCCTTTGTTTTTGTTTATTGCTTTTAAAACCTCATTGAATTAATAATTTATATTTAATAAAATCTATAATTTCCTATTTAGGTGTTTCCTATCATCATAATCGACGTCAACCATCTACACGACACGAAAGAGAACGTGATCGTGATCGTGATCGCGATCGCTACGATCGAGAACGTGAACGCGAACGCTACGATCGCGAACGTTTCGATCGAGTTGATCGAGTTGATCGAATAGATCGGGAACGTGATCGTCTTCATGCCCGCGAACGTGATCTAATGCATTACGACATCAATAGCGAAGAGCTTCTGGATGAACGAAATTATGGTGCTGATTATACTAGAGGAGCTGGAGCTAGAGAAATGAGCGGTGCTGTAAGCCATCATCATCTAACATCTTCCACATCAGGTATGCATCATAGTCGGAGTGGTGGTGGACGTGTTGACGATATCGATTTGATGCATGATCGCGATGATCGTCGATACCCGTCATCGTCCCGTGATAGAGATCGAGGAGATGCATCACTACCCCCACCATCCTCAAGTCGACGCGATCGTGACGAATATAGTCCACATAGAGGCGGTGGGAGTAGTAGGAGAGTACTTAATGCCATGTAGGAATCGTGGATATAGGGGTGGGATCAGATCGATTATAATGATATGCAAACAAATAACCATGATGAAAGCAATTGTATCGATATTGATCATGATCAAGATATTGTTCCAAATTCTATCAACAATCATGACGATCCTAAGGATTGTCACACTGAGAAGACGAATGTTGTCGATGTCGACCTCAATAGATTTTATTAAGTTAAGGAGATTTATTGAACAAACAAATATATATATAAAATAAAACAATATTTTTATTCAATTAAAGCATTTTTTGTAATTCCTTTGATCATGAAGTTTTTAATTTCCCTTTAATTATGTATAAAAATAAAGATATTAAATACAAAAAAGCAAAGATCCCTTAGCCTTATTAAATTGCGATATTAATACATGCAAAAATATGTATATTCGAAAAACAAAAAACAAAAAAATATTTGCATATTTTCCTCTCTAGCAAATAATTATAAAAATTTAAATAAAACAAAAATTATTACTTTCTGTTTCTGATTTAAGTAATGAAACGTAATATAAAATGATTTCTACAAGTGCCAAACTTTAAAAAAAAAAAACAAAATAATAACAACATAATACTTAATTTTGAGTTTGATTATGTAATATCTTTTTTATACATTGAATAATAATACGTATATACGCTAAGAGGAGCCTAATGTGTCTTAAATTCTATAAATATATTTAAATAAAAAATAAAATTAAAAATGCGTGTGAAATATTATCTTGATCAGTTATATATCTAAGTGTCAGCTTTAAAATAAAAACATTTTTTTATGAATACAAATATATTTATTAAAAAATAATACAAATAATAACAAAAAAAAAAAACAGAATATATGTGTAAATATATAATAAACTATAATATTTAAGAATGATCGAGATAATATTCCAGCAAAGGCATGTGCTGATCAAATTATAAATAAATACAAAAATAAAATAAACATACATAAGTAAATCTCCTTAATTGAATCTATATAAGATAAAAGTTTTATAAATAGCTAGCAAATGGAACCAAGATAATTATTCAAATTATATTTTTTGATTAACAAAATTATAATAGCTTATAAAATACATATTTATAAATATATTTCATATAATTTTCCTAATGAAACTTGGCACAAACCCGTAACCGGAAAGCATTTTTCTTCTCTATTTTATTTTTGCCTAGAATTAAAAGAAAATTTATGCTAATGACAACAAAACAGCAAAAGTTTATATTTTTTTGCTTGCACTTTTTTTAAAACTTAAACAAAAAAAATAATATTGTCCACAAAAAGCCGTTTATTTATTTATTTATGTAATTTTAACAAATGCTTACAATCAGATCTGACCTACTCCTAAGTACTCTCTGCGCAATTCCAACCGTGATCGTTATATTTTTATTTGTCACATGCAATTTTTATTTAAATGCACCTTTTGTTTATTTTCCTTGTTGCAATTTTTTATTTACTCGAGAAAATTTTAAAACTACAAAAGAAAATCCCTCTTCAACATTCGAATAAAAATGATTCATATTATATAAACGTAAATTGATTTTTTTAAACATGCATAGTCGCTCGTTTTGTATTTTTAATTGAAACAAAATCATGGTAAAATAATCGAATTGATCACTGCACCCCTAAACAAAAATAAAAACAAAATACAAATTGTTACTTAAAGTTATTAAAATATTATTTTGTAAAGTTGGATCGTATTTTTAGCTTTAATTTTATTTAATAGAAAGTGTTTAAATAGTTATATTTTTCTACATTGAATCAAATGGAAGAGTCGTTTAATTGGGATGAAAATTATATTACTGTGTTTTTTTCTGGGAAATTAATAAATTAAATCAACTAGGTTAAAGTGAGGAAAAACTGTTAAATCATAATATTATTTTCTTTCATTTTTAAATTTTATTTTGACTCCTAAATCAGATCATTTTCCACTCACCCAACTTCGTTGCTCTAGTCAGGCGTAAGGAAAAGGTTGGGGCCCTTACAGCGAAATGGTATATTAAATAAATTCTAGTTTGTGTTTGTAATTTTATGTTGACATTTCTAGATTTTGTATTTCGAGACAGAGTTGCAAGTTTTTTTTAAGTTATAAGTCACTTATGATTTTTTTTTTAAATCAAAAGTCATCAACAGACTTATGACTTAATGAGTTTTGAATTCAAAAATTCCTAACTTAGTTTCGAGATTTAGGAATATTTGAGATTTTAAGTTTTGTTTTTATACATTTTAGACATTCGAGTTCAGAGCAGAGAACTGAGCTGTAAAGAAAGAGCTGTGTGCTCAAACATATCAGAGCGCTCTGGTTGAGATTCTTTTTTCGATCACAGCTAGCTTAATGGCTAAACCACAGCTTTTGACAGTCTTCTTACCGGCTTTACTATAAAATGTGTGATAAAGTGCGACCTAAGAATTGGCTTCAAAACCTCTTGCGTTAAAAAGAAAGTTTACTTAAGTTTACTTACACTTTATAAATGAAGCGTTTGGATGAAGAAGAGGGTAAGTGACATTTACAACATTTCGAGATACATTATAAAGACTCGAAGTTTTTTGTTCAGAACTTGTTTTGTGTTTCAAAATAAGAAAATGGTGATAAACAAATAAGACAAAAAAATAAAAGCTATTTAAAAATGTTTTTTTTTTATTATTATTGGTAGTTATCCTCATTTATCGAAAAAAAAAACGAAAAACGATTAAATGTCACTTACCCCCTTCTTCATCCAAACGCTTCAAATGTATTTATTTATTTTTCTTACACGAGTAAATTTAACAACAGAAGGGAAGACACTGACACTGCTGCTACAGATTCAGGCGACATATGTAGATGATTTGAAAGTAAGGCAAGTTTCTACCATCTGATTGGCCAACTGCCAAAAAATTGCATTAAAATTAAGGCAACTTTATTGGAGAGTTGAATGGAAAGTTAGTCAAGAAAAATCTCCCTAACTATCAAGTCAAGTCCATTTATGTCAAAATGACAGCTGATCATGTTTTTCATTTGACTGAAAGCTGAACTTTAATACTTTGTAAATTATTTATTTCCTGCACATTTCCTTGTCAAATTTAAAAAGGAACAAGTTATATTTCTTAACAATTCACATTACAAATCGTGTTGGACTTGTAGCTTGCCAAAGGAGTGTTTTTTAAGCAATAATGTTTTTGGTAGTTTGTGCACTATCAACTGAAGGTAGAGGTTAGTTAAGAAAAGATCCGAGTTTGAAATGTATGACACTTGAAAAACTAACTAGTTGACTTAGTCAAAATGTACGTTCAAGGAATGCAGTGACAACACAGCTGCCAGCTGTCAAAGCGTGACAAAATAGAAAATAGATCTATTCGGACGTTAAGCTCGAGTTTACAATATTTATGATCTAAAGCGAGCACAAAGCTTGCGGTAAGATTTTAGATTACCTCGTAAGAGTCCATTTAAGAGCCCATGAGACTTATATTTGACTTCTAGGTAAGAAATTCATAATGTATTTTACACTCCTGCTCATTCAATTTGATTGCAAAAAAAAACTCTTAGAAATAGTATGCCATTTGTATTTGTCAATCCGGTATCTCTCTCTGATCCGGAACCCCAAATTGTTTTGCATATTTTGAAGTGTTTCTATTAGCAAATCTTATGAATTTGGTATTAATCAGTTCTCTTACATTCACGATACAAAAACTGAAAATTGCCAAATTTGTTATTTTAAAATATGAATGGGGACATAAGGAACTTGCTGCCAAACAATTGCCTTCCAACTAAGACAACTTTATTGGAAAGTTGACTGGAAAGTTAGCCAAGAAAAATCTGACTTACTATCAAATCACGTCTACTTATGTCAAAATGGCAGTTGATCGTGAATTTTTTGCACAATTCCATTAAGTGCTTTGAGTATAAGGGTTCCTTATCAAATTGGAAACAAAATAAGAATATTTCTTTACAATACAGAAATACAAATCGTAATGGACTTGTAGCTTGCGTGAGTAGTGTATTGTAGACAATAATGTTTTTTTTAGTTTTTGATATGTATGACACCTGAACTAACTAACTAGTTGCTTAGGTCAAAATGTTGACTTTACCTGGACATTTCAAAATATGAATGCTTGAGTGCTTCCAATTTGCAATTAAGACAATTTTATTGGAAAGTGAGCTGGAAATTTAGACAAGAAAAATCTGACTTACTATCAAATCAAGTCTAATTATGTCAAAATTTCAAAATGATTCATTCAACTGAAAACTAAGTTTCTCGAATACATCTAATTTTTAACCAAACAGTATGTTTGTATTTATTCTTGAAACAGAAACGTTTTTAAGACATAGAAAGTATTAAATAGGTCCCAGAATATTCACATAATATTTGAACTTGAATTTTGTTTTAAATGACTTACCCGAAATGGTTTCTGTTAAAATATTTTATGTAAATTACAAAGAATAAACACTTTCTGTTAAGTTTGCTATCACTTCCATTTTAAATAAATAGGTACGCTCAACTTAAAAACAAAAATATATAAAACTTGTTAAAAACAAAACATGAAAACAATTTTTCATAAAATTGCAAAAATATGAACACGTAATTTTTGTATGATCAAAATAAATTCTAACTATAACTTAAATTAAAACTGTAACATAAAAATCCGACACAGAACTTTGAAAAAAACAACAACAACAAAAAACCGAAATATATGTAGATCTGTTTTTGTTCTGTATAATGTTTATGTAAAAAGTTTTGCTTTTTACAATTTTTTTCTCAACTTTAAACACAAAACAAAAATATGACAAAAATTCTTCAAACAAATTCAAATGTCGTAAGTACAGCACTGGCTATTTTGCATAGTTATATATATTTAAATAATAAAAAAAAAAACACACACACATATAATATTGTCTAAAAATTTTCAAACTTATGAAAACCAAGTAAAAGAAACGATAACTTTTATTGTTAAAAAAAAATATTATCAACAATTGCTATAAACAATACATTTAATAAAATTACACGCTATGAATAACATGACAAAAATCATAAATCATTTAAATTAAAAAACAAAAACACACACTTCTTGTATAAACGTTTTTCGTTTTCGGTTTCTAAATTATAATTTTAAAAAATTATAGTATAATTACAAATACAAACAAACAAAATATATTATTATATAATAGATTAGGTAAATTAAAAATTACTTTTTAATATGAAAAACGAAATAAAAATCATCTTTTTTAATATCAAAAATAAACAAACAAATAAATGAAACCAGCAAAATACAAAAGAAATTAAATTCTTATTAAAATGCGAATCTTTTTTTATAAAACATAAAACTATGATTCAAGTGTAATGTTATTGTTAAAAAATAAAATAAATACATTTTACAAAAAAAAAACAAAGAATAATTAACAAAATAAAACATTTTTTCTTAAATTCGATACAAATTAAAACAAGTTATGAAACATTTTTTAAATAGAATTATTTTCGTCCGTTTTTCAATGAATAACTTAAGTGGAAAGCAAATACAAAAATTACGAAGTACTACTACAAATTAATTAGCCTCAAATTTATTTTTTAGCTACTTTAAAAAACAAAATGAGACGAGAATTCATTTTAAACGGGAAACAATTTATGGTAGACAAATAAATTATATATTAAATTTAAATTTTTGTTTTGTTTATTTTGTTTATAATTAATAAATTATAATCGAGAAAATATCCGAGTTTAAAGTATGTGGCAATGTTGGAATTGTATAAATTAAATAGATGTAAATTGAAGTCACATTTTTGCCACGGAAGTGTCCAAAGGATATGCGAAATAAATTGGTATTTACTTTAAACAAATAGTTAATACAATTTTTGTTGTACTTGATACAAACATATAAAACAGCTTTTTTTTTATTAATATTTGTATTTGCTAAATTGAAATTGTAAATTGTTTTATTGCTTGGTTAGTCGTTAAATATGTTTAAAACAAAAAAAAATAAATGAAATGAAAAAATAATAATAAATAACAAACAAAACTTTTCAACATCCAAACTCTTTTGTTTTATTTTACAAAACTCAAAAACTGCCAAGCAGTTCGATGGGTATTTCAGAAAATGGCAAAATACAGAGGGTTGTTCACCTTCAATATGTAATGAATGATCAAAACATCAAAGTCAATGCACAGCCTTTTTAATACCAAGGACTAAAGGAGCTTTTGAGCAAGAAGAAGTCAGAGAAGTCTTCCATGAATTAAGGGAATTCAAGCTCAAATTTTATTTATTATTTATTATTTACATAGCAGTTCGTAAATTGTACCAAAAGGTTAAAAAAACTTCCCGAAGGTACCAGCTACGAACCGAAGCCTGTAAAGAAGATCAAGAGAACATCGTAGTAGAACCGCAGTCTATGCTGAGAATAATATGGAAAGACAACTTCTCGAAATTATATAACGGCGATTAAGAATCAAATTCCGCTGTAAGGGAGATAGAACCACTCAACCTAGGCGACGCAGAACAACAATTTCGCCTACCCGACATCGATGCAGTGAATATTGCTGAAGTCCATCAAAGCTGCTGGCGATGACTGTACGGAGCATTCTTCAACTCATTATGTAAAATATGGTCCAAAGAAAGCATGCCCGATGAGTGGAATCTCAGCATTGTTTGTCCAGGACACAAGAGAGGTGACTCTCTGAATTTCGCCAACTATAGAGGAATCAGTCTCCAGAACATCGCATATAAGACCCTTTCTGCTGTATTATGTGAACGTCTGAAGC
Source organism: Eupeodes luniger (assembly GCA_951509635.1). Lineage (NCBI taxonomy): Eukaryota > Metazoa > Arthropoda > Insecta > Diptera > Syrphidae > Eupeodes > Eupeodes luniger. Next base: position 48,579,109 of record OX608075.1, on the reverse strand, counting down.
TGTTCGTCAACAACCTGATGGTTCCATAGCAGTGTGGCTTCAGACTGGGAAAGTCCACCGTTAATAGATCTTTGAAAAAACTCAGCAACCTCAAATCGATACCCACCATCTCTTCATCAATTTCAAAACCGCGTTTGACAGCAACTATAGGGAAGAACTTTACAGAGTAATGCCTAGTTTTCCCTGTCAAACTTGTCCGTTTGTGCAGAATGACGATGGAGAATGCAAGCTGGTCTACCAAGGTCGGAAATTATTTCACCGATGCGTTAGATCTCAAAATAGGTTTTAGACAAGGCTAGAGGCACAAATTTCCAAAAGTCCATCCAATTACTTGGATACGCTGATGATATTGATATAATTGGAAGATCAAAGCGTGATGTCAGTGGAGCGTTTTTGAGTACATTGCGACGAAATCGGAAAAGATGAGTTTAGTTCTAAATGAGGGCAAGACCAAGTATGTACATATATACTGTCATCAAAAAAGGACATTGAACGAAGAAGTCTGGACAAAATTTCACCAAGGACAGCTATAACTTTAAGGTATGTAATTACTTTGTCTACCTAGGCACCGCACAAAATTCGGACACGACACCAGCGCTGAAATCAAACATAGAATAACTCTTGCGAATCGCTGCAATTGAGTAGTAAAGTTCTTTCTCGAGCATATAAAATCACCGTCTATAAGTCGCTAATTTATGGCTCTGAGGCTTGGACTTTGGCAAGGAAAGTTGAGAATGTCTTAGGATGCTTCGAAATACAAATTTATTGGATGATTTTTGGTCCCATCTACATAGACGGAGAGTGGAGGAGAAGATGCAACGTCGATCTGTATTGGCTGTACAGCGACACTGACGGTTACAAGAATGAAAGCCAAACGACCTAGATGGATGGGTCATGTATACATAGATCGAATGGACATTAACGCTGCAGCCCAAAGGTCTTCGAATTCAATCCCGAGGAACAGCGCAGTAGAGGAAGATCGCTAGTCAGCTGGCGCACTGGTGGGAGAGGTCATCAACCATATTGGCGTGTGAAACTAGATACAGCTATTAGCCAGTAAACCAATTGCTACGAAAGCCATACTAAAAGCGTTCGTTCTTAAGCTAAAAATTGATCAGCGTGTACATGACCTTGGAAAGAAGGGACGTTGATTCAATTGGACGATAGTAAGAAGGGGAAGAGGAATCGCCTTTTTTAGAGACAAACAGGACAAATGCTGTTTTTCATCCACTCGGAAAGAGACCTCAAGAGTAGGACAGATGAAGAACGAAAATCTTCAAAACAATAACGGGATACTATCCGGGCCAGATTATATTGGTCAACTGGCAATCAATTTATTTGTAGTGGCCCTAGTTCAAATTCGACTCCAAAATCAATCAAAAAACCTAAAATTACTCTTTTTGAGGCTATGTAAATTCTTGAAGTAGTTTTTTTTGTCAATTTAATTTTGTGATTATTTTCCACATCTACATGTCGCTATGAGTATCTTTAATATACCGTTAAACATTTGCAGTGTCTGATTTAAAAAATTAGGTTGTGCAACAGTTGGTTGAGAACTAAGGACTGGCGCCTTACAACTCTCAACCATTCCTGGGTGTGAGTACTAATGTACTGTTGTCAGGGATGGAGGGGACCTATAGTTTTGAGCCGAATCCCAACGGCTGATTTGAGAAAGCACTTTTCATGACAAGAATTACTCTTGAACGATTTGCCAATTCCTCGCAAGAGGCACTACCCGTGAAAAACTTTAGATGGCACAGGCAGGTATTGAACACAATTTCTTTTGTATGACGGTCCTACACTCGTGTCTTATTTTCTTTTCAAAAAATCATCCATTTTTTCACCTGTCATAAACCTTAAAGGAATCCTGAAAAAAATGCGTAACGTTACCTATAAAAGTAATTTGTTGTTCTTGAAACTAATTCGTCGCATAAACAATATTATCACATCAGTAGATTAATGTCGTCCCAAATCCGTCAATTTTTCTTCCTCAAGCACCTATTCATGCACCTTTTCATACAGCCCATCCTACCACGTTTGGCACGTACTGGCATACCAATCGCTACTTGTAAACTGTTGCTAATGCAAGACGCTGTGATGAGGGCAAGCACCAGGTGGAACAACATCACCACGTGTCAAGTCACAAAAAACATCTGGCCAACACTGGATTTAAAACGTTCAAGGTGCTTGCTCTCTCTAAGCAGATCGCATATAAGCTCGATAATAGGTGTCATAACCGGACACTGTCTAATAGGAAAGCACGCCACGAGATTAGGCGTACCTATTCTAAAATGACTTGCAGAAGCTGTATGGGCGAGGAAGAGGAAGAAACAGTTCTTCATCTTCTCTGCACATGCCCTGCTCTGGCTCGAAAACGCAAGAATTACCTAGGAGAATTCTTCTTTAATGATCTAAGCGATCTAAATCATATCAGCATAATCAGCCTCTCACGTTTCTTAAGGGACTCAAACAGGTTCCATTGAGCTTAGGAGGAAGCCTCATGATTCATGTGGTATCACAATGGGCCATTAAACTGGCCTAAGTGTGTCCGTTTCCATCTTGGACAGCCACTATAACCTACATAACCTAACCTAACCTATTCATGCAAAAATGGGCCTCATCGATAAATTTAATTTTTCGACCAATATTTGGGTCAACTTCCAACTGTTCCAAAATCCAATTAGCGAACAAACGACACACTGTGAATGGTCGTTTGGTTTAAGCTACTGGTTAATTTTGATTTTGTATGAATGCAGCCCCAAATCACGACGCAAAATTCAACATGTTGTGGTCTGCCACAGTTCAAGTTCTTGTGAGCGACGCGGAATTGACTAAATTGGTTTTCTGCTGCACACTTTCACGAACAGCGGCTATGTTTTCGGCAGATCTTGCGTAACTTTAACGAATGGGTATTGACTCGACGCTGTAACTTGAATTGATCTTTTCTCAAAAGAAGATATTTGAAAGAAAGTCAAAGAAACATTATGGCGGCCATGATTTTTCACACACATTGACATAGAATGTCAATTGTCAATGCTCTGAGATCTCTAAAACCAAACCTGAACAAATTCTGATGAGATTAAAACTACATCTTGTCTTTAAGTAAATAAGTAGACATGGGGTTTGTAATGTGATATTGGAGTAAAAACTTGGCTCGAGTCAAATTTCAATCAAATTTAATTCAACAAAAACTTAAAATAAAATAATTATGCAGAAAGCGCGTTCAATGTGTGTAGACATTGATCTGCGCATAAAATGTTCCCACAAATTAACCGAAAATCCCTTTCGCTAGGGATATTTAAGATAAACGTCAATCCAATTCGCTTCATACATAAATGACACTTTTCTGACATTTAGCATATAAGTAAGAAAACAACGAAAATAAAAACACAAAAGTGACTAAAGACGAAGTTTTAAAAATCCTTGTAAAAGTGCAATTTATTTTGTTTTTGTTTTTTTTGCAAAAGTTATCTTAAATGTGCTTCGATTTAATTCGAGAAGATATTTTAAGAACAACACGTCCATCATGGACTCACCACCTAGGAACGACGAATGGATGCCATTGGCTTCCCAGCAACTCCGACTGAGACATCTAATTAGAATTATTGGCCTAAACATTGTTTGTCGTGATAGGTGCAAACTTTATTTCACTCTGCACCATAAGCTAGATTGTCCTGCGTTCTATAGAAGCGCCGATATACCACACTATGGGAATAGTGAAGCAATATTGTGGGACAATATAACGTGTCCCGATATAATAAAGTCAAATTCAAGAGCTGTTTGCGTTCGCGTTTGGGAGCGCAGAAATTCACAATCAAAGCAAACTGATACACCAATTTTTGTTTGGCGTGTTTGGTTCTCGGGCCTTGTCCTCACAGGGAGCGGCATTGAAGCAAAACATTTTTCCAACACACTTATTTTTCAACTCAACGAAAATTGTTTCTCGTCACCAGAGCATTTCTCAAGCTTCTTGCTTGATAATAGCGATTATCTAGGTGATAACCCCCAAGACCATGATCCCAATACCGTCAAAGTACATAACACTGAGCTTCGAGAAATATCTGATGGATTGGGAAATCATGAGAATATTCCAAATGACTTGAACTCAAAGTTGAAGAACTTTGATTCGTCGCTGGATCTATGTGGCATCCGGTGCGTTGCAGCCCGACGCTCAAAAAGGTCGACTCGCCAAAGCTACAGTCTAGACAAACTACTTCGAATTCAGCAAATACAGCGAAGTTGTAAGCGTCTAAAGGAAGATGTGAAAGAAATCACACAACAAATTATAAATTACAACCTCAGGCCAAAGAGTTTTGCACCGAAAAACCGAAGCTCTATTGATTATTTGTTCTCAGACATTAACGAAGTTAAACCTGAAGTTAAACTAGAATGTAAGCAATTAAAGGTTAAAATTGAGCTGTTGCGATTTAAGTGCAATCTTCTGGAGAAGGAACACAAGACGGCTATCAATAGAAACCAAGAACTGATAAAACTTTTAAGAAGCAAAAAAAATCTAACCCAGGAACAGTCCGATGCCATGCGGAAGAATTATTCTCAATTAGCTGACGACAAATCTTTACTCTATAAGAAAATCAAAGTGATACTAACTCACGTTAAAACAAATAAAGATCTCGAACAGATGATCAACAAGCGATTGGGTCTATTGGGATGCGAACTCAAGCACATCTATCCAATAAACACAGACTCAAATGGATGCTGTACAGTTTGCAGTCTGCCTTTTCCAGAAAAAAACTATCTCAGTAGTCATCCGCTGGCTGCAGATCACTCTAAACTAATGACTCCGGCAGTTATGTCTGTAACGCTAGGATTTATCGCGCATTTCGTTGAAATAACCGCCATCATTCTAGACAAGCCCCTACGATTTTCACAACAAATTAAACCATCGATCGCCTCCAAACAAATTCTCTACGGCATTTACTTGCTCAACTATAATATAGCGCAATTAAATTACGATGTATTTCGGTTTCCTTACGATTCGCACAAGGAAATCATACAAAATTTCACGAGGCTATTCTGTAGCCTAATACAATTGGGGCAAACTAATGCTGATGGTATCGTCGATAAGGACAAAGCGGGAATTGAAAGTGATATAAGTATTTTAGATGGTATAAATCGAATAGAGGACGTGCCGCTGTCGAAGGCTAGGACGTCAATCGAAGTTAATAGTAATTTACAATCTGAGCGCAGTAGCATGCCACCCCGAAGGCGAAAGACAGCTGCCGTTGCTAACGAAGACAAACGATATCATAGCGAGGATAACTTGAAAACCTTAGCTGAACATTGCCTTAAACATTCTTTTTCTCAAGAAAGACTAGAGAAGGAATAGGGTAAAATATATAATTTCAAGTGTCTGCAGAAACAAACAAAAACAAAATATGTGTTATAAAAATCCATAATCGTTGTACATTTTAATAAAATTGAAATATAAATATCACGCAATTAATTTGAGTATTTTTATATTCTATCTATTTCCATATTAAACTTAAAGGCAAACAAAATGTTGCCTAAGAGCCGAGCGACGGCACAATTTTATTTTGCAGGTACATGTAAAAGAAAATTCACTATTGTTTGTACATACATATATAGCATTGCCATATGTATGCACTTAATACATAAAACATGAAATAAAAACATACATACATTTCCGTAGGTATTTTTGTTGAATTTGGGGGGCGTTTGGTTGATTGTTGCGACACTTAATACGTCTTGAAATTTAAAAGTCTTAAATCAGAAAGTATCACCTTTAAATTTGATGAGAAGAACCTATTAAAATTTTGATTCATCAGTCAGATATGTATTTCAATTTTAGGTAAGTAGGGTAGGTAGAGATGGAAGTCACAATCAGCGCTTGCTACACGATTCAATTTTGGTACCATGAATTCGTTGGACCTATGTATTGAAAAATAAAATTATAATATTATGACAAATTTATATTGACAAAATTAGCGATTCTAGAGTCATTTCGTCACATTCAGAAAGGAAATCAGGTCTTTGATATTCATCTCGGAAAGTTCATATTAACTTTTTTTGTCCGACCGTCAAGCTTACTCTTTTTCTGAGCTGGAAGCGACTATTCCTGAGATCTGTTACGCCTAACGGCCTTTTATTAAGTAGCCAAGAGATTTTTGCATTAGTAAATAACCTCTTGGTATTTTATTTTGTCTTCAGCGTCCTTCTCATGAACGACTCATTTTTGAAAATTTTGTCAAGAATGATAAAACTGGTTCCTGAGAAGAATGCTTGATGACTTTTTATTTCCCCGAGTAGCTCTGCTAGTGCTGGATTTGCTACCCGAGGATTTGGCTTGGTTGGTCGGTTTAGGAAGCCCAGGAGCATCTGAAATTCCACTGCTATTAATATTCCCCGTTACGGTCTTCTTGCTGAAGGCCAAAAGTTCATCCTCAAAGTCAGGGGATGATCCGAAGTTAGTATTGTCAGTAACTTTATTAAGAGGGAAAAAAATGAAGGTCCCACGAGTAGGTCGGAAGGGAAAGATCAGCACCGGCAGAACCGATTACCGGGGTAAGGAATGAGCATAAGATGGACCATGCCAAAGCGTTCGAATGAGCTCGTTATCGACTGGTTTCCCACGCCCCCGCCTTTCATTCTTCGGCACGGATTATGAAAACGCCCACACCAACATTGAAAATTAGGGACCCGGTATCCTTGGTCAGAACGTCATGCTGTAGGTTGAACTATTTATTGAAGAGGAAAGCAACCCACGAACAGTTCGTCCTAACCTTAACTGATCCCCATCTCGACAAGACTCAAGACAGCTGTGGTGATCATTACCTCCCGCCACCAACGAGGATGGTTTGATACGAGTTACTTTTACTCGAAGTAAATTCTAATAATAGTGGACAAATTTAAATGAATACGACAGAATCAGAGAGAAAAAACTGATTAGTTTTTTCTCTCTCACAGAATAAGCTTTGATACACAATTGGTAAGAATATGTTAGAAGAAACCTTTTTTTTTCTTTAAGAGAACCCAAAAAGTAAATTAAACGGACAAGTGACAACTAAAACAATAAGAAACCGACTAATAGAAGCAAGCAAGTCTTCCTGGTAGAAGTTCACGAAAAATGCCGTTTTTGAGCAGGAAACACATTATACAAAGACTTGGCTTTGCATGCAAATGCCTCGTTCTAATTGGAATAACGTTTAATCCAAATACACAAAGAACACAGTGAAAAACGGTGATGGGAATATAATGGTTTGGGGATTCTTTTCAGAGTCTGGTGTAGGTCCAATATTTTCGATCAAAGATAAGATGTACGCTTTCCTCTAAATTGGCTAAAAAATACGAGTACTTAAAACAAAACAAAATCAATGGAATAATGGAATGGCCATCACAATCCCCCAACCTAAACCCTATTGAGCACTTATGGGGTATCATAAAGCGAAGGATAGGAGATTGTAAATACAAAAATAGAATTGTGGTCGCAAATTTAAAGGGAATGGTTCACCATACCCGTGGAGACATGTGCCAAATTAGTGAATTCGATAAGGCGAACAGTGTAAGAAGTTATTAAAAATAAGTGTGCCACTACAAAATACTAAAAGAATTTGAAATACTTTCACCGTTAAGTTACTTTCTCGCTACAAAAAGAATACTATTCTAATTTTGTTTCTATTCTAAAACACTACTTTTTATTAATATTTAAAAAATGGTTGCATTTAAGCAATAATTTATTAAAAATCTATCTGTATAGTTTTTGATTTTTCAACTCTTCACAAATACCTTTTTATGTGTTAAAAAGAATGAAGGCGAAGCCTTTTTTTATTATTTTTTCCATCACTGTACATTATTTACATAATGTATGAGCAGAAAACACCCCAAAATAAAGAAACTTTCATATCAATAGAGAATAAAAAATAATTTTCGGTGAATATGAATTAAAATTAACGGTATAAATACTGCCCTTTTTAAATGTAGCGAATTAAATGAGAAAACTATATTAGAAAACTTAGTTTAATGGAATCATTTTTGAGTACGGCCATAGATTTCTAAATCATGGGGTTTAAAGTGATATTTTTCATTTATTTATTCCATTTCATCTTTTACAGTAGACTTAAGTCTATAGAAGCAAAAGTTACATTTATTATATACTATAGTTACACTATAACAAGCTTATCCAAATTTAGATTTAAATTGTTTAAATTTAGAGCATTATTTAAAAAACAAAAAAAACAACGAAAAATTATATTTATATCCATTTATAAATTCAATTTTAAGAATTAGTTAAATTACATTTAAACCTTTTTTAAATTTTTAATAACATTAAGCAAAAAAAAAGGAAATTAAGTTAAAAATTTTCAGCCAAATACCTAAAGATAACGCGATCAAAATGCTTACGTCCTCGAAGATCTCGTATGTCTAAGGGTAGGGAGTTCCATAGTCTGACAGCACAAACAAAGAATTGGCGCTCAGAGGCAGAGCAAGTGAATCTTGGTTGAATAAATACAAAAGATCGTATGGATGTAGAGAACACAATTTTGTTATAAAGATAAGGTGGCTCCTTCTTTGCTACGATGCCATTCAAAGTCTTTAAAGTATTGTAACTTAGATATGCGTCTAAGGTACAACCAAGTAAATTTTTCTTATACGCGGAAACATGATCATAACGCTTAAGATTGTACACGTATCGAATTATGTTGTTGAAGGCAACATTTAGGTTTCTTTTAGATTCTGAGCTATGACTGCAAAATATCTGGCATCCGTAAGTAATAATCGGGATAATTAAAGTTTTTGCTAAGTAAAGTCTAATATCTTGTGGTGTATGCTTCTGTGTGAAGGAAAGACTGCGCAGACATCCGTAAATTTTTCCTATAATATGTTGTATGTGACAATCCCAACTAAGTGTGGAATTAAACCATATACCAAGGTTCTTTACTCTATCAACGTACTCGATTACCTGGTTGCCAATTTGTATGGGTGGAAAATAACTGAGATCAAGCTTATGTTTATAAATTACCATACATTTAGATTTTGTTGGGTTCAACCTCAAGTTATTCTCCTCGGACCAACGATAAATTCTATACAAGTCCTCATTAAGTAGGTAAGCAATCATGCCCAATTCACAACTTAGGCGAATCTGGACATCGTCTGCATATAAATCAATGGACGAATAATGAACCTGGGTTGGAAGGTCATTAATACACATGCAAAATAACAATGGTCCTAGTATTGGTCCCTGGGGAACTCCGGAATAAAGATCCAGCAATCCTGAAGCATGTTTATCTACAACGACAGCTTGTTTTCTCCCAGAAAGGTAAGAAAACATTAAATCGGAAGCTGAATCTTTGAATCGGAACGGCCTTTTCATTTTGGAAATAAGAACACTGTGATTAACCGTATCAAAGGCTTTAGAGAAGTCAAGTAATCCTAAAAATGATACTTGATCATGGTCAATAGCACATCTTAGATCATCAGTTACTTTAATGATAGCAGACACACAACTGTGATTTATTCTAAAACCGGATTGGTTAACACATAAGAGATTGTTATTTTTTAAAAAATTCGAGATCTGGCTATGTAAAATTTTTTCCAAGACTTTTGAAATAAATGGAAGAATCGAAATTGGTCTGTATTCGGGAGATGTTAAGCGACTAGCAGGTTTCTTGATCACAGGAATTACTTTTGCAACTTTCCAGGTATGAGGAAAAGAGCGTGTCGTAATAATTGTATTGAAAATATGCGTAAGGGTGGGAAGAATGTGAGGTAGTATTATTTTAATAAACGAGGGGTGCATTTCATCAAACCCCATGGCTTTTGATTTAATTTTTAAAATACTGTCTACTAAATCAGCTTCTTCAACTGTCTGAAATTTAAAACAATTTAAGCTCGGATCCACTGGTTCCATATCATTAGCTATTTCTACCTCATTAATTATTCATACGCCAGTTGAATATTTTTCGCGTTCAAGCTCTTCTATACGTTGGGCGAGTTGTTCGGTGTTGTTGGTGGTGGGGGGTTCTGGTGTTTTTGCTTCAAACTGCTCGACTGTGCGAGTCAAGTCTGCGACGGCAATGCTGTGATCATTGAAACGTTGGTTAAAATCGCTTTCAATTTTATCCAGTTTCTCGGTCAATTTGTTCATTTCGTCCTTTATCCACTCTCTTAAATCCTTCATCTCATTCTTCATCAACTTTTCAAACAGCGACAATTTGTTTTTGGTGTCAGGTGTTTGTGCCATATTGGGGTTGGATTGATTTGCGCCAATTTTACCTGTAGAGCGTAGTACGTGCTCTTTTTTGTTCATGGGGCAGATAGTCGGCGAAGTAAATTAAGAAAATTGATGATTTAAAAGGGCGATTTTGGAGGAAAATGTATTGCAAGCGCGGTGGTATAAGGCTTATGCACAGTTTGAAACACTTTTGTTTGTATAAATTAATTATATTTAATATAACTTGAAGTAATAACCACCACAGCAAAAATTAGCGTCTAGCTTGTCATAGTTCGACAGATATATTTGGTTTAGTCAGTATAGTCTCCGAAATGTTTTAAGTTCACAGCTCTCTGGAAATATTCATACCTAACGCCAGTCCATAAAAAAGGTCCTAAAAACTTAGTTGCGAATAATTGTCCTATACCGAAATTTTCTGCTATTTCTTAATGGTTTGAATCCCTTGTCTGTGACATAATTTCTTTTTAATTCTTCTTCTGTTATATGTGAAAATCAACATGGGAAAAAATACAAAGCGATTGACTAGAAGAAACATGTTTTGCCCTTGTTCTTAGACCTACAGTCCCTGGCCATATTATTAGACGCACTGCAGAATTTTTATAATTATTAGATTATACGCAATATTTTTAACGTTCAAGAATGGATGTATGGTTACATTTTTATGCAAGATGGAGCTCCATGCCACACAGCCCGGTCCATAAAAACTTATTTGAGGGAAGAAAACATCCCTCTGTTGGACTGGCTGGAAACAGCCCTGATATGAACCTAATTGAAAACGTGTGAGAGCTGATAAAGAGGGCGAAGTAGCTAAAGATGCGGTAACTTATTGAAAGTGTAATTCACGTGTGGAATCACCACCCACAAATGCTGGAAACAGTCAAATCATGCATTTAAAGTATGCCGCGCAGAATTGAGGCTCTTATTAAAGCAACAGGAGGTTCAACAAAATATTGAAAAAAATTACAAAAATAACAACAACAAAACTGAAAATATTAATTTAAAAAAAAATCTTTAACTCTGTTGCTTTATTTCTAGGAAGTAGTTTATATTCTGCATACAAAATAATTTAAATGCATTACAATATTCGAAGACCCTGATTAAAAAAGCTGGAAATTAAGATTTTGCATAAAGTCTAAAGTGCGTCTAATAATATGGCCAGGGACTGTATATATTATAACCTATTGTATTTCTTCATGATGTCTACACAACAGCAGAAAAATTCCAATAAATGAAAAGAGAATTTCTTATAAACAAAATAAAACACTTCTTAATTTTCGAACTTCGGTTTTGGATTTGTTTTAATTTTCATTTTTTTAAATTTGTTTCCATTGTTCATTTTAACGAAAACAGTACATAGCTCAAAATGAACAAACATTTTGAGCGGCAATTTACATTAACAATAGTAATTTTATTTGATCCTTGTTTTATTTTTGTTGTTTTTGATATACGTATGTATTTTTGTAACAAGAGCACATAAACACTATTCTATTACATCGTTATTCTTTTGTTAAATTAAAAATAAATACAGTATTAGCTATTATAAACTACAAACACACAAAATTAAGAAAACAATGTTTTAGATGTGCAATGATCACAGATCAAATACGAAATTTAAAATTGTATTGATGGGGGGAGGAGAAGAATATTATTAGTTTTAAGAACAAGCTAGGAACACAGTAGTAAATTATTCAATTTTCAAAAGATTTTGTTTCTATCGGATAACGGAGCCAGGTGCCAGCGCAGATCTCCAAGAATTTATATGTACAATATGCCAATAATGCAAATAGATTTCAATTCGATTTTATCTTATTCTACTCAATCGGTAAAAAATTATATCCCATTTTGAAACTACTCTTTTGATTACATTTAATGTAATATTATATATATTTTAGGCGATTTATTGATTTGAGCGTGTAAAATTATGGCTAGTGTCCTTCGCTCATTGAATTTATACCTATTACAACTAAATTGATGAGCTCCAAGCTCATCTGCATGTCTTTTATTTTAAAAACTCCTTTCATCTTTGCGTTATCGAACCGCCCGCCGCCGCCGGCCGCGCCGCCGAAGAGAGACACATTTGTAATGCTGAAGTTTGAAGGTATTGTTGAATGTGTTGTTTGTGATTGATATTCCTATCTTCCTTAAGACCTCTATCTCTGCCTGCCTCTATTGCGAGTTGTCCATACATGAACCATGTACTTTGCCTGTTAAATGTTTAGATTCTTCGTCATCACGTTCATCAAGTTCTCTCTCTCTCTTTCTCTTCTTCAGTTGAACAAGCAAGGAACAACAAAATCATACAAGCGACTTGCTACTGACGAAAAATAGCAATCGGTTTGTAAAAAATTGTTTTTAATTTAGGCTTAATTTTGTTAGATGTGGAATTTGGCTGCTTGAGCCGCTAGTTCGTCCATACTTTTACGTGCGTTCTCAGCCATTTCATCGAAAGATTTTTTCGTGGTCATTAGAAGGTCATCTGTACTTTTGGCTGCACTCTCAGCAAAGTCTTTTACCTAGTAAAAACAATCAAGTTGTTAACATTTCCTCTTGTTTTTTGTTGGAAAAACTTACCTCAGAGTTAATACGCCCTATCACCCATTCCAAACCTTGGCGCCCTTTACCAGCATTCGTACTTATTGTGGATGTGACAAGGTCTTCCATATAATGACTAAGTGGCACGCCTTGTACACTTACTTGGGCTTCTTGTTTCAAAAGTGTCTTTGATGGATCTGAGGGATGGGGAACATAGTAGATCACTTCGTCGATGGAAATATGCCGGCAGAACGTCAGATTCATCGTTTTCAACACCATTTGTTTGCGGTTTGGATCAACTGTGGATTTTTCGCTGGCAAAGCATACTTTAGCTGTTCCGATTAGCTGAAAAATTATAAATACAAACAAAATGATTTATCTGTCTATTCTGTTGTCTTGATTAAATCTAAAATCATAGAACGCATTAAGACTTCGTTTTTAATGTTTCCTTTACTAACTTTTCGTCATAATTTGCTCAAAAACAAAACAATTTCAGTTTGAAAACAAAACAACTCTCAACAATATTCAAAAATATAATAAGTTGGAATGCTGCCAAAAAACATAAAGATTGCTTCAAGTCCAAGGTAACTTCCGTTTGCAGATAATAAAATACCAATGATGCAGGAAGTAGGTAAGTATGTGATATCTCTATCAACACATTTATGCATATTGTCATATTCAAGTTAATTTACTTACCGCATGTGTCCATTTTGGGAAACACCATTTGGATTGCACTAATCTATGAGTGTGTAGCACGCCATCGACAACTTTTCTTTCAACGACATCGGTGCCAATAATGGATGGGGTCATAGGATTAGGATATTTTCGCCATGCCGCTTGTGTCACTGTCTCCCAGGGATGGCTAGAATAAGTTAATCAAAATAAAAATAAAATATCACATGAATGCAAAAGAAATAAAACAACAAAAAACAAAAACATTTTGAAGCCAAAAATTGCTTAAAACGTCGCGTCGGTCGTTCTAAAGAAATAACATTGTAGGTACATATGTATGTCTGCTTCTAAAGTTTAATGTTTTCTTCCACTAAATTTTATTTTTAAATAGACACAATACATTGTTGTTATATTTGCGTGTATTATGGAAATTATATAAATTAATTTATTTATAAAAAATGTAAACACACCTATTGCCATATTGTTAGATAATATTTAATATAATTGAATGGAATGTTCTTGTCATATAAATTTATTTATCTTTTCTTCAAGTTTTGAAGATTTCTTTTCTTTGGATTTTTTTGTCGAATAACCAAAAAGTCTCAAAACGCAAAGAAAGCCTTGAAGTATTATGTCGGTTTGCGACGGTTTTGAATAATTTTAGTGGGAGCTTAATCCCCATTTCTTTCGCTTATTTCAAAATACTTAAACTATGAGCACGGGTGGGTCAAAAGGGGTTTGAGGTTAAAGATTATGATATTGAAATCAAATGAATTTGGATTCGAATTGACCAACCGAAGCATACGAGTCAGAGGTTCGTGAAGGCCATAGTAGGTGTGGTGTGTTGGTAAATAGAAGAGGCGAGAGTTTCTCAGGTTACGGGTGTTAGTTTTAAAAGAAATCGAGTTATAGAAACAGGAACAGGCAACTGAACCAGAGAGAAGCCGATGCAAGCACAGTATGATAGCAATTTATTTACGTCCCTGTAATGAGTTGAGGTTTAACAGATGGAGGCGGTCAAGATCAGTTTGGAGAAGAGATAAAGTCTTCATTATCTGAATGATTTTGAAAAATTTTGTATCATCAGTGTAAAAGGTTATTTGACAATGCTTAATGACCATGTCTATATCGTAAATTGTAATAATAAAGAAAGGAGGGCCTAAATGACTTAATTTGGGGGAGACCAGAAGTGGCAGACATTATATTCACAATTCTCAAGGTAAGAAGTAATCCATTTCAGGGAAAGATGTACAAAACCTAAGGAGGAGAGTTTGATAACTATAAGATTATGAGAAATTTTGTCAAACACTTTGCTGAAGTCAGTGGCGACCATATTAACTTCACTCAGGTTTTCTAAGACTCTTAGAGTGAATGAAACTTTGATCTATTTTTTATGAAACCTTTAAATTATAAGTCAAAGTAATAACCTATCGTTACATTATCATTGGAAGTTTCATTATTGAAGGACAAAGAGGATGGATAACCTTTTGACTTTCTTTTGTGAATTACGAACTGAAAGAAGGATTGGGGAAGTAAATAAGGTAAGCACTCTTGGTAGAGAGAAATGTAAACATCGTTGAAATGAAGATAAGCACCAAGGTCCTTAGAATAATCAGTTTGATATTGAGAGCGTAGGAAAAATTCACATGAGCCCAAAAATTTCACGTAAAACAGTATGTGCAAAGTTAGCTAAAAGTAAACATGATGAAAATTACTTAAAGTGTCAAGATTAAAGTTGAACTGTTTTAGGATAAGGAATCAAGTGGTAATTTCGTTAGAATAATTAAAATTACAAAAAAAATGCAAATCTGTAATGGACAATATCCGTTATAAGATCAAAATTTACATAATCCACTCTTTTTACGCTAATTAATAGTGATTTGAATATCATTAAAACCCAATTAAGTGGAAAATGTAGAAAAGATCATCAATTCGTTAATTTCAAAGTCCCAGAGGACTGGGGAATGGAGCCCTGTCTACTGACATTTCTTTGTACTTTCAGAGATGACAGCACAGATGCGATTGCCGATATTTCGACATTGTTAAACAATCCTTCTAAGTCCAAAAAAGCAACCACAGTAAACTTCTTCTGATATTCACTTAATTGTTGATTGCGTTGGGAGTAAATTATTTTGCTCTTACACTGCTTCTATTAATAATGTTTCTCGTACAAAGTCTTCGTGCTTTTGAATTATATTGTAAAAATGTTTTTTTAGTTAGCCTAAGTTCCAGGTAACTTTAAGGCAGATGAACTCGCCAGGAACGGTACAGTACAACCAATTCTACCAAGCTTGGCAAATGCTGGCATCAATCGCTACGCTACTTGTAAACTATTGCTAATGCAGGACGCTATGAAGAAGGCAAACACCAGGTGGAACAACATCACCACGTGCCAGGTCACAAAAAACATCTGGCCAACACCAGATTTAAAGCGATCAAGGTGCTTGCTATCTCTAAGCAGATCGCATATAGCCTCGATAATAGGTGTCATAACCACGGTCTAATAGGAAAGCACGCCACGCTGCTAAGCGTTTTCTCAAATGACTTTTGCAGAAGCTGTATGGACGAGGAAGAGAAGAAAACAGTTCTTCACCTTCTCTGTACATGCCTTGCTCTAGCTCAAAAACGCAAGAATTACCTTGGAGAATTCTTCTATAACGATCTAAATCATATTAGCATAATCAGCTTTTCACGTTTCGTAAGGGACTCAAACTGGTTTCATTGAGCTTAGGAGGAAGCCTCAAAATTCATGTGGTATCGCAATGGGCCATTAAACTGGCCTAAGTGTGTTCTATTCCATCACGGACAGGCACTTTAACCTAACCTAGCCTAAGTTGTTTCGATCGAAATTAATGATTTCTCCAAACGTATCGGCAATATTCTGCCACTTTATGGTACACCAATCAGTATTTCGCAATTCATATATGAGTATTTTCTAACTCAACCTTTACAGGAATATTCTGCCTGATGCTTAGGGGTTCTGGTAAAGAATTTTTCAAGTCCCCTGTCTAAGAAAACTGCGTAGTTAGGAGTTTTATTTGGTAGATAAAAAACTCTTGATTATTTTGTATTTAGCTGATATCAATACGTGTTGGTTTGAGAAAATGTTCCTTAATGTGATATTCAATAAACGAAGATTTCGCCTTTTCAATAAAATGGTATTTGAAATCCATCCAACCTAGATAATTATAAGCTTTAGTGGTTTCAAGGGGGTTACCATTTTAGAACCAATTGTCTCTAACAACACTGTTAGATCTTTTGAATACCATGATCTTTTTATTTGTGGCTTGGAATGCTTTCAGAATCGACGTTAACGCAAATATCTGTTCCACAATATTGTAATTTTTCCTGAATCTTGCTTAGAAGTCTGTTATCATCAATCCAGTTTTTTAATATTCAGGTTCTTCATTAGAACCTCGAAAAATATTTTGACTAAAACGTTCATAAATTGATTTTCCCGGTAATTTGCAACATCGTTTGGGTTACCTTTCTTATGAAAAGGGGAAAATAACTGATGAAACGCTTTATGTATAGTTTTATTTTATTGGTGTGCGGACTTTTCTTTAGTCGACAAATAAAATCTTCTCCAATTCCAAATCTCATGTTTAAATTTGATTTTACATCGATATGTTTTACTTTCATTTTATATTTACCGGATATATGTAGATAAAAATTGTATGTCTTACCACTGGAGCAAAAGTTTGATTATAGTCCGTATTTCTATCTTTACCCCTGAGCGACAAGTCTAGCTTTAAATCTTTGGACAAGTCCGTTGACATCACGCTTTACCTTGTAGGTCCACCTGTATCCGACTATTTTTAGAGTAGAGAAGGATCTTGAAAAAGAGAGTATACTACTTTTTTCGACATTTAAGGAAAGGTCATTTAAAATACACCAATGATAAAAATTATTTAAGTCACTCTGTAATTGAGAAAAATCTACAAGAGATTTAATAACTTTATATATTTTTACGTCATCAGCAAAAATTAGACATGAAGAAAACGAAATATGGCTAGACAAATCGTTAATAAACAGTAAGAACAACAATGGGCCAAATGACTGCCTTGGGGAACTCCCGAGACATTAAAACCATCTTTGATTCTTCTGGACCGATTTTCACATATTGAATGCGATTAGTTAAATAACTCTCGATCCATTTCAATAATTTAGCATGAAAACCTAATGATTTAAGTTTTTGTAAGAGTATTGTGTGGTTGACTCTATCGAACGCTTTCGAAAAGTCAGTGTAGACAACATCTACTTGACTTCCATTTTCAACTGCATTCACACAGAAATTCGTTAATAACGTCAGATTTGTTGCAGTAGATTTCCCACTGACAAACCCATGTTGAAACGGCGATATAAAATCTTTAACGGCTTCATATATTCTCTTTTTAACTAAAGATTCAAAAACTTTTGGAATTAATTGAAGCTTAGCAATGGGCCTATAGTTTGCTACAGATTGCTTAGACCCCGATTTAAAAATCGGAGTTATATACGAGCTTTTCCAATAGTCAAGAAAGACACCTTCGCTTAGAGATAAATTGAAAATGTAAACAAGACGCTTGGATAGATTTGATTTGCAATTTTTTTAAAATAATGCAGGAATATTATCTGGGGGCAAACTTATACTGCTATCAAGACTACCTAGTTTCAAGAGAACTTCGTTCTCTGTTAGTTCTATATGCCCCATATTTGTTATAGCGTTAATATTATCCATAACATTTTCAGAATTGAATGAACTGATCTTAAAATTTGATTGGAAAAATGATGCAAATAAGTCACAAATTGTCTTTAAATCACAGCTTTCAGTTTCATTATAGTTCATACAAGTTGGAATACCATAAGTTTTTCGTTTAGAATTTATATATTGCCAAAAACACCTCGAATTCGTTTTTATCTTTGATTCAAGTGACCATAGATATTGACTATGTAAGAATTTCTTTAAAAATTCATACTCTCGACGCATACGGCAATAATCGATTCGACAGCTAGAATTAAGTTTACTTTTTTTTGCATATTCATCATTGCATTCTTTAAACGCGATAAACTCTTGCTATACCAAGGAGGTTTACAATTCTTCTTTATTCGTTTGACAGGTACATAACCAGAAATTACATATTTTGGCGGTATTCCTTTAATAATTATTGTTGACTGTCTTGGGATTGAAATAGGTATTTATGCGTTTATTTATAAATGGGATTTAAAAATATTCAACAAAATAAAACCCAATTCAACTT
This sequence comes from Eupeodes luniger, assembly GCA_951509635.1. NCBI lineage: Eukaryota > Metazoa > Arthropoda > Insecta > Diptera > Syrphidae > Eupeodes > Eupeodes luniger. The sequence goes on along the minus strand of OX608075.1, from coordinate 48,560,455 downwards.
GTTTTTAATCCAAAAAGATATTTTTAAACACTACACTCTATAAAATGCGACTTAAATTTTAAAATGTTTGCTTCCACCTAATTTTCTAAAAGGAACCGATGTTATCGTCAAATTGTTTTAATAAATTAATAACAATTCAGACAACATAACTTAATGCAGACAACATAAATATACATATTTAGGTCCTATGTATTTAAGTATGGAATATAATCATTGATAAGTTTAAAATGTTTAGTGTTTGAAGACTTCCCAATAAATTACGTTCTTCAGCATTTGTGTATGTATGTACCTAATAAATACGTACATAGGTACCTACGACATATTCTTACAGATTTAATTCAACATTACTCGTCAAAACAAATTCTCCGCATGCGTCATTGTACAAAGTTTGAAATAATAGAAAAAATACAAATACAAAAATTCGAGGAAACAAGTTTCTGCTGTCTCAAAATGCGCTAAATGGTAAATAAAGACCCAAAACAGATCAACTCTGTTGCTATGCTCGCGATTCGCGGAGAAACGTGCTTCTCTTTAAGTTCAATTAATTCAAGTGGATTTAAAATAGTTCCACTTATCTTTTCTCTCTTTTATTTTTTTGTATAGGTAATAGACAGACAGGGTCTATTTTTCACGATCACGGTCAAATTAAACCACCGATCTTATTGGACATACATATATTTTAAATGTTATGAAAGCCTTTAGCAAAATTTGAAATTTTATAAATTCCGTTTAAAAAAAAACACGGAAATCAAGAAGGAAAAGAAAACCAATACAAATGTTGGGCAATGCGCCATCGCCACTCCAGTTCATTGGAAGTGACTAGTGAGTGGATGTAGATGCAGATGGCATTGAAATTTCCACCAAACAAAGCAATTTGTTTGGAAATGGTGGTCTATGCAATAAATCAATTTCCTACATGACGACGACGGCGACGTTGCAACAAAGAAAACACTGCACTAGCACTGCGCTGCCACTGCAGTTCCACAAATAAAAACTAAACAAAAGAACACAAAACTAATAAGAACATGTGTACGTTCTAGAAAATAATACATTTTTAACTTTAACACTTTTATTGGAGATTTAATTTTCGTATTTTATTTTTCCCAATTAAACTTACTTGAAGGTGTGTTCTGATGTCCAGATTTTCATGACTGTATATTTGGATTTATTACTTGACGGATTTTTTAGACAAAATTATGGTGAAATGTTTAGTAACGAAGATTGAAGCTGGGGGCTGTTGTGTAACTACTTCGCTTTTTCGTATCGAGCAATTGGCTTTTTTATCGCAAAACTATGTGAAACCTCGGGTTGAAGTATTCACAATAAAATGCGAAGTGAAATAAAAGGGATTGTGTGGTGTGTGTTGTAAAATACAATTAATACAAAATATATATAATTTAATTGAGTTTTTTTTTATTAATTATTCGCACTAAACTTCAATTATTAAATATATATTTTTCCACAATATTTTATTTCGTTGCGCCGTCGATGGATGACATTCGCGATACGCGTGAATCGTAATGAACTGAAACTGATGAGAGGATGAGCCGATAAGCGATTAGCTAAAAGCTTATGTTTGTCTTCTTCGCACAGAGGGTGTATATACCAAAGCAGAAAGAGAGAACGAAATGAATTAAAGCGACGATGAACTGAGTTGATTGGGGCGCGTTCGGTTGATATATACCCAGTCTACAAGAATTGAATGGGAATTGAATCAGGATTTAGCACCGCATATACCTGGATCGGTTCGAAATAGGATTACTCGATCCGATCTCACAAAAAATTAAGAAATTACGAACAAATTTTATTAGCTGACACAACTACAAAAATTGAAGACTCGAGAGCGACAGCTTACAAAGTTTGAACGAATAGAGACAAAATGAAAAGCTTTTCAATTGATTTTTCCTTCACATACAAGGGTGGGATATTGTTGTTGTATTCGCCTGCTTGGCTGTCGAACTAACTGTATTGTATTTTGTAGGTATAATACGAATTATTTGTATTAGTACTCCCATGAGCAGAAACTTTTAGAGCGACTACTTTCCTTATTATTGGCGTTGGTGTAGCGAAGTGGAGAGATTCACGGGAACAAGACAAAAATATTATTATCATTCCCAAAAGCAGACTAGTACAGGTAATTAATTTACCAGCCAAAATGACAACAAAATTCTGGTCTGGTACCTAAGATTCCCTGGGTTCCTAATTTCCCGTGTTCCTTGGGTTCCCCGGGTTCTTAGGATTCCATGTAAATTTTTTAGTTTTAAAGAAATAGGAGGAAAACTTTAATATGGATTTTTTCTGAAATCCATTGTAATAATTAAACTCGTCCAAAAGAAACATTTTTTATATAAATTAGCATAACCAAATTAAAAAGATGATTTTAAAGAGGTACAAAATTTTCTTTTTAGCTAAAGTTTTAAAAGACAAATACAGAAACTTGAAATTGAAGGCGAACTTAAGAAAGGCAATATTTTTAACATGTGATGGTCCACCACCCCAGTCGAAAAATGAGGGATGTCCGTTTGTAACCGAACTTATTGATGCAATGAGCGTTAGTGTTGATGGGTTTGCATCCAGGTAGTAATTTGCGATAAAGTCAATTTCGTTCCAATTATTGAATTGTGGGCTTTCATTAGCAATCTAAGAACTCAAAATGGAACTTACATATCCACTGAAAAGGTAGTGTAATTTATTTGTAGGTACATTGTTATGGTAGGTAGGTAGAAATGGCGATCTCAGGGCAGACCTAGCCTGAGATCCAATTAGCGCTGTAGTGCGCCGTTTTGATACCAAAACTCGTTTGACCTATGAAAGAAAGGAGAAGATTTATAGCGATTAAATTAGAGCCACTTTGTCGCATTGAGAAAAGAGATTAGGTCTCCAATCTTTGTCTCAGATAGCTCATCCAGTTCGTGAAAGAATGCTTTCCCAAAGCATTTCATTCTGGTGTTTGCCAAGGCAGGACATTTGCAGAGGAAATGGATTATCGTTTCACTTTCTCTTTGGTCGCAGCAACTACGGCAAAAGGTGTTGTAAGAGATACCCAACTTCTCTGCATGAACTCCTATGGGCCAATGTCCGGTACAAACCGCAACAATCCTGGCTATATCTTGCCTTGGCCTGTGTAGAAGATCGTTTGTACGGGTTTTATTATAGGTGGGCCATATCTTCCTAGATATAATGCAGTTGGGTAAACTGCTCCACCTTCGGTTAGATTCAGTTTGGTAGATGGAGAAGATTTTACCCTTCATAGCACCAAGAGGAATGTTAACCATTTCCGCAAGTGAGCTATGAAGGGCCGATCCTTGCCTGGCTAGCTCGTCAGCCCGTTCATTTCCCACGATACCACTATGGCCTGGAACCCAGATCAGGGTGACACCGAGGTTAATGTTCAGGCTCGCAAGCTCATCGCGACATTGCTGGACCAATTTAGATGAGGATGTAGCCGAGTTAATGGCTTTGATAGCTGCCTGACTGTCTGTGAAGATAGCCGCATTTCGGTTTTGGTTTGGGCTTTGTTTAAGTATCTTACATGCCTCCCTAATTGCCAGCAGTTCAGCCTGAAAAACGCTAGCAAAGTCAGGAAGCCTAAAGGATTTAGCTACATTTAGGGACTCAGAAAAGATCCCAGAACCAACTCCGCACTCCATCTTTGAGCCGTCAGTAAAGATGGTTGTATCGAAACCTATCGACACGATGTCATCCTCCCAATCTTCTCTGGATGGGAAAAAGACCTTAAAATCCCTACTAAGGCTCAAAGTAGGAGTGCAGTAGTCAGTGTCTACCGAGATAATATCTGAGGGTATCAATTTCGCTGTGTTGCTGTGACCATACGGTTTTGACATCCAGCTGTTTGATTCCTTCAGCCTAACAGCGCTGCAGGAAACCAGGTATTTAATAAAAAGGTCGATTGGTAGAAGATCCATAATAACGTTTAAGGCGTCCGTTGGGCAAGTACGCATGGCCCCTGTGGTGCCAACGCAAGCTGTTCTCTGAACCTTCTTTAGCTTATCGATATTATAGGCTTTGCTTAGAGCAGGCCACCACACAATCGAACCATAAGTTAAGATTGGACGTACTACGGCTGTGTACGTCCATAAAATCATCTTCGACTGAAGTCCCCACTTTTTGCCGAAAGTTTTGCTGCAGGCGTAGAAGGCAACACAGGCCTTCTTAACCCGCACTTCAATATTTCGTTTCCAGTTTAGTTTAGGGTCGAGTATAACTCCCAAATATTTTGCACTGGAAGACAATGATAGGATTTGACCGTTGAGTCGAGGTAGCGTGAAGGGCGGTACTTTAGTTTTGGTGGTAAAGAGCATCAGTTCAGTTTTACTTTGGTTAACTCCTAGACCACAACTAGTGGCCCAGCTGCTAACTTTCTTCAAAGCTGACTCCGTGATTTCACTAATCACAGAGGTGTACTTTCCTGACACCAATAGCACCAAATCATCCGCATAGGCTACCGCCTTCACTCCACATCTCTCTAATTTAACGAGAATTGTATCCATGACCAGAAGCCACAGAAGAGGCGAAAGGACACCACCCTGCGGTGTTCCCCTACTTACGTGTTTTGTTGCGGTTGTATTGCCTAGCGTGGCTTGAATCTTCCTACCACTGAGCATGGAAATAATCCATTCTCGAAAGAAGTATTCTATACCGAACTTAACGAGCGATTCTTCTATGGATTTGGTAAGGACGTTGTTAAAAGCACCTTCTATGTCTAAGAAGGTGGCAAGAGTAAATTCTTTGTAATGGATTGTTTTTTCTACAGTACGCACTACCTCATGGAGGGCAGTTTCCGTAGATTTGCCCTTAAGATAAGCATGCTGAGACTTTTCGAGAGGTCTTCCATCTAGGATTTCTCTAATATGGTAATCAAGAATGCGCTCCAAGGTTTTAAGCACAAAAGATGTTAAGCTTATTGGTCTGAAATCCTTCGCGGATTCGTGACCACGCCTACCCGCTTTCGGGATAAAAACTACCTTGACCTGTCTCCACGACGAGGGCACATGTTTGAGAGCGAGGCATCCTTTGAATATTTGTTCCAGCCATGGAGCTGCCACATCATGCAACTTTTGAAGCATAACTGGCAGTATGCCATCCATGCCCGGGGATTTATATGGAGAGAAAGTATTGATGGCCCACACAATATTTTCTCTTGTTATAACGGAATTGATTTGCTCCACATGAGCTGCGCTTAGCTCTGTGGTTTCACGCGGTTCGGGGTTATCGCTCTCACAACCCGGAAAGTGCGTCTTCATCAGTAGCTCAAGAGATTCGGCTGGAGAGGCTGTCCAGGTTCCATCAGGCTTTTTTAAAAATGAAGGATTACAGTGTTCCTTCGATAAAACTCTGCTGAGCCTTGCGGAGTCCTTTATGTCTTCGATTGATTGACAGTAATCTCTCCAGCCTTGTCTTTTGGCTGATGACAGGGCTTTCTTGTAAATTTTAAGAGAGTCCTTATACGGTTGGTAAAACTTATGTTTGTGGCAGATGTTGAAAATTGTCCTCGTCATTTTCCTAAGACTGGACAGTTCTTCATTCCACCAAGAAGGAAGGGTTTTACGGCTGTATTTAACTGGGCAAGAGACTCTAAAAGCTTTACTTATAGAAGTTTCAAAGGTTTTCACCTTTGATTCAAGGTCTACTATCGATTCTGCGAGATTCGGTATGTTGCTCAGTTTGGAATTAGCAATTTGACTGAATTTCTTCCAGTCAGTTCTTTTGGGATTTCTATAGGGCGGAGGGTTTTTCGACTCGAAATTAATTTGAAAAAGAATCCACTTGTGATCCGAGAACGAATTCAAAGGGGAAACTCTCCAATTCTCCACTAATAAATTACGGTTGTTTACTAAAGTAACATCAAGCACATCCTCCCATCCATCATAATTTTCCGAGCTCGGAAAGACGAAAGTGGGAGCATTGCCTCTGTTACAAATGGTCATATTATGTGCAATAATAAAATCAAAAAGTGACTCACCTCGTTCATTGATTTCAGAGCTTCCCCAAAGGGTATGCCGAGCATTCGCGTCGCCTCCGATCAGAAGGTTTGCCTTAACGATCTTAGCTCTGTTTATAATTTTGCGCACCTCCTCCGGAGGTGATGGTACACTGTGGGCAGAATAAAAAGAGGCCAGCAGCAAACCCTGTGTATTTTCGTCTTCGAATCTGACAACTGTCAGATCAGGAGTGCTAAAATTTGGACATAAAAAACCTTTTAAATGTTTCTTAGCTAAAATACAAGTTCTGGGATTACCTTGGTCTTGGTCTGCGGTTTTATAAAAGAGGTCGTATTGGTTGTCTTGGAGGCCCCGCACCTTGAGGCCGTTTACCCACGGTTCTTGGATGACGCCAATGTCGAAATTTTCCTCCCTAAGGAAAACTCTCAGATTATCTGAAGCACACTTAGAGTGCTTCAGATTAATCTGGACGACCTTCAGCGCGTTTTTAATTTTTATTTTTGGCTGCAGAGCTAGGGCCCGGCAACTCGCTGGGGACCTCGACTCCGCTAACAGCCTCGTCGACCTCGACGATGTCATCAGCTTTGTCGGTGTCTGCTCCCTGGCTCTGCAGAATTTTAATTTTGGCATTCCTTATGCCAAAACTAAGCTTATAATCGGCTTTTTCGAGAGCCCCTAGGCTTTCCTCGCTGATCCTCAGAAGGTAAGAGGCGCTGGTCTTCTGTGGTTCTTCTGCTTTAATCACAGCCCAGTCGTGCATGGGGACCAGCGGATTTTGCCTCTGAAGACCACGGATCAAATCCTGTCCGCTTGGCTTTATGCTCATGAGCGGTAACCAAATGCGAGCCTTCGGTTGTCTAGGGATGTCCTTAGCCGGGATAAGCTTGAGCTTCAAGCCCTCCCAGGCATTGCTAACCTTAGCAATGCTTTCACTAAGGAAATCCCTAGAAAACCTGTCAGCACATTTGATCACCCTATACCCCCTGAGCATCTCGCCAGAGTCAAAACTAGGGTAGGGGCCCTCACTGTTGGTTATTGTATATGAAAACACCATCTCAGAGAGCTTGCCCTCGATAGAGTTCCACACGTTCAGCAGACCTTTGCTGTTCGTGGAGAGCTCATCCACAACTGCTACTTGGAGGTCATCCCTGACAACCTCACTAAGAGTACGCAGTTGCGCTGCTCCCGAAGATGGTGCTTTCCCTGGATTTGTCCGGCCGTCAAGCTTGCTCTTTTTCTGAGACTGGCAGATCTCTTCCTGAGACCTGTTTCGCTTAACGGCCTTTTCTCGGCTGGCCAGAAGGTTGTTGTATTCATCAACAACCTTCTGGTACTTTATTTTATCTTGGGCGTCCTTCTCATGAATCGCTCCGATCTCTTCATTCTTGGCAATCTTGGCAAGAATAAAAGAGGCCGTTTTGAAGCGGTTCTTGAGAAGAACGCCTTCCGATGGCTTTTTTGTTCGAGTTGCACTGCTACTCGAGGGTTTCGGATTGGCATGCGGTTTAGGAAGCATGGGAGTGCTATGAATAGCACTGCCCATACTTCCTGTAGTTTTGGGTTGCTCACAAGTGCTGGAACTACCAGCGCTACATGAGCTTCCCTTTATGGTCTCCTGGCTGGAGGCCAAGAGTTCATCCTCTAAGTCTGCGGATGGTTCTGTGTTCGTTAAGTCAAGTTCGTCCATTATGTATAAGTTTTGTAAATGTTGGTCCCACGAGTAGGTCGGAAAGAAGAGGTCAGCCCCGGCAGAGCCGATATACCGGGGTAAGGCAGAAAAATAAGACGGACCCTGCCAAGGCATCCGAATGAGCTCGTTAGCGACTGGTTTGCCCCCCAGCCTTTCATTCTTCGGCACGGATTATGTAAAAACGCTCACACCACCACTGAAATTAGGGACCTCGTATCTATGGTCAAATTGCATTGCTAAGGCTTGCTACTATTAAGGAGTAGGAAACTTCAGCAATTCAACCTGACCTTAGCTGACCCCCATCTTGACAACGTACAAGATAACTGTGGTGATCATTACCGCCCGGCACCCACTAGGAGGGTTTGAAACGAGGATTTTTGCCAGGCAACATTGTTATAATTTTAAAGAACTTACTTCATTTCACGAACAAACAAAGCTACTGGAGCTGACGGCATCGCTGCCGAATTATTCAAAGAAGCAGGCGATGACTTGGTAGGAAGCATGCACCTCATCTCATCTGCAAAATATAGTCGGAAGAAAGCATGCCCGATGAGTGCAATCTCAGCATAGTTTGCCCCATAACATAAGAAAGGAGACCCTCTAAATTGCGCCAACTACAGAGGCATCAGTCTCCTGAACATTGTATATCAGATCCTCTCTGCGGTATTATGTGAACATCTGAAGTCGTTCGTCAACAACCTGATAGGTCCTTATCAGTGTGGCTTCAGACCAGGAAATTCCACCATTGACCAAATATTCACATTACGGCAGATCTTGAAAAAAACCCAGGAGCTTCAAATCGATACCCACCATCTCTTTATCGATCTTAAAGCCGCGTATGACAGCATCTATAGGGAAGAGCTCTACAGAGCAATGTCTAGTCTAGTCATTCTGTCAAACTTATCCGTTTGTGCAGAATGACGATGGAGAATGCACGCTATCTATCAAGGTCGGAAAAGATCTCACCGATGCATTTGATGTCAAAAAAGGTTTTAGACAAGGCGATGCACTGTCATGCGACTTCTTCAACATTCTGGAAAGAATTGTGCAAAACTCAACCGTCAGCACTAGAAGCACAATCTTCCAAAGGTCCATCCAATTACTCGGATACGCAGATAATATTGACATAATTGCAAGGTCAAAGCGTGATGTCAGTGGAGCGTTTTTGAGCATTGCGACGGAAGCCAAGAAGATGGGTTTAGTGGTCAATTAGGGCAAGACCAAGTATATGCTGTCATCAAAAAAAATACATTGAACAACGACGTATTGGACAAATCCCATGGACAGCTATAACTTTGAGGTAGGTCCACCCCGGACTGTAACGTAACCTTAAGTAAGTAAGTACTTCATTTCACGTAATATTGGTGAAGATGTTTTCTTATCAGCCAAAATTATGTATATTCAATAAAATATGATATATAATGTATCTTATTACATTTATAATTTTATAGTTCTTATCACTTTAAAACAATCTTCAAATGGTAAATTTAAAAATATATGTAAGTCTTCACTTAAAAATATAAATAATAATGAAAGACGATTGAGACGTCACAGAAAACATAAGATGGCGGTAAAGGAATATCAAATCAGCATACGTTTTTCTGATTATTATGCCAGTGTGTTGATACACCACATAGAAGTAGTGCATACAATTGTACCAACAATTATTAACTAAGTGACAACTATTCGATTTGAAAAAAATAAGGCGTTATTGCATTTGTTATTGTTATTGTTCTATTCATTATTCCTTAGGTGTTATAAATTTATTTGCACCTTCGTCATGAATAATATTAAGTGGATTATTCCATAAAGTTTAAATCGTTTTTGGAAGTACTAATGGCTGAATCACATACACGCTTCAGCTTCGGCTTCGCCTGACGTTTACTAGTTCAGCCATAGGAATTCAATGCATGCTATCACAATGGAGCTTCGACCTCACGTTTCGTTTGGCAATCGTAAGGAAAAGAACGTAATGTAACGTAATGTGACTCTAAACGGAAGCTCTAGTTCAATTTTCTGAACATTTGCTTCGTTTGACAGCTCAAGAGCTGTAAAAAAATGTCAACAAACAAAATATTTGCTCTTTGGAGGGATGAAATAATAGTAATGTCATTCAAAGCAACCTCGAAGCATGACCAACGTAACGCAGACGAAGCCGAAGCTGAAGCGTGTATGTGATTCAGCCATAATAAATGGTTATCGTTTACGTTAAGTTTCCTTATTAAAGGAAACAACAGAGCCAAAGATCCAAATTGGCCCGAGCCAATCCAAAATCGGTTTGGCTCTGCCGATCCATTTGGATTTTGAGAAAGTCAAAAATCAACGGGCCCAAGCCAACGAGCCATGCATGGATGGGCTCTGCCGTATGTTCTCGCCATCTAACAATTATCTAACCATCTCATTCTATCTCATACAAAACTTCAAGGAAGCAAATTCTGAATGTCTCTATCCCTCTTTTTATTTTTTCTGGGTCAGTTGCGAACTTTAATTATATAGGGTTACCGTTTTCGGCTATGTTTTTTTGCCCACAATTTTCGAATTTTAAGGATCTGAACTGGAGTTTTTGTAATTATTTTATGAAAACGCTTTTCTTTATTGATTAATATCCATTGGCTCCGTCATGTTTGTCCAGCTTTAGGTTTTATAAATACATTTGCACCTTCATCATGAACATAAGTGGATTATTCCACAAAGTTTGAATCGTTTTTAGCAGAACTACTGAGTTTGTATCTTTTACGTGATGTTTTCTTATTATATGAGAAACTTTTATGTACTTACAAAATATATTTATGAACTTTTACAAAAAGTATGTGACTAGTAACGCTTCCACTCTCTTCAGAATTTTAAGGATTGCTTGTGGAGGTGGTGGATAATGCCAAAAAAACCGACAAAACAATGACTGCATTTATGAACACATCTTCAGTTATGATGAATTCCTAAAATGTTCATTTTACTTTGACAGTTTAGATGAACTAAACACGATACCGCGATGAACTGAATAATATTCAAAACAAAATTGTTTGTTTTATTTTACGTTTGCTATTGCTTTTCATTTCATACTTGGATCTGATGGAGATTCTTTTATGATTTTTCTTATTTTATTTATATTTGAAAGACACATCTTGGTTGGATTTTTCTTCTGAAGATATGGAATGGTCCAATTGTTTAAATTACATTTTAATATTCACCGCAACCGTCGTATTTTATTGTGAATTTCTTATGTACTATGTTACCTTAGTGCAGGTACATAATTACAATTTTCATTAAAATATATTTTAAAAATATCCACTTAATAATTTATTTATTGGTTAAATATTCAAGTGTCAATGGCCAAAACTTAGATCTGGCCAAGAGAGTTTCTTTGTGCCAGTTAAATCTGTAATTATTGCCGATACACACCTTCTGGGTCCTATAAATGGGCACTGGTTTGATAAACTAATCAGAGAATGGCACATGCATCGTGCATTTCAAACAACAATGACAATTTTTCATCCTGATGTTGTTTTTATATTAGGTAAGAAATTAATTTTTAAATAACACGGCATAGTAATAGGTAATATCTAACATAAATTATTCAATTAGAAACTGAATTTTATAGGTGACGTATTCGACGAGGGTCAAGATGTAAATGATGAACATTTTAATAAATATGTCCAACGTTTTCGAAGACTATTTTATGCTCCAAAAAACACGCAAGTTATAAGCGTTGTGGGAAACCATGATGTTGGATTTCATTATAGGTAATTATACTAATTGATGTGTGATAATATTCATTATCATTAGTAAATGGATTATAAGATATTTACATATGTTTATAAATACCTACATAAGAAACTAAGTTCAAAAATAAGACTCTAATTGATTATAGGTATAAGGTGTTTTCTAGTTAATATTAAATAAAAAACGATTATTTTTAATTTCGTATGACCAATTTGCCTTGAATCGATTGTGGAGCATTGGCTATGACAAGTGGTCCCAATGAATGTCTAAAGGAAATAAATCACTAAATCTTGGTGGCCTGGAAACTTGCGATAATTTCTGTGGTACTGTGTGGTTTTTGTGTGGTACTTAGCACCGTCTTATTAGAAATAATTTCTACCAGCCCGATTTTCGAATAAGTAACGTGATGGGTAGTGCGTTGGACAGTCATGCCAGAGGTCTTGGGTTCAATCCTTGCCTGTGACTTAAGTTTTTTCACGGGTACTTCCTCTTGCGAAGAATTGACAAATCCTCCAAGAGATTCTTGTCATGAAAAGTGCTTTCTCAAATTGTAGCTGTTCGGATTCGGCTTAAAACTGTAGATGTCCTCCATCCCTGAAAACATTACTCGCACCCAGGAATGGTTGAGAGGTGTAAGTCGTTAGGCCCTAGTTCTCAATGGACTGTTGCACCACCTAATTTATTTATTTTTAACGTGCAATCACACTGCCAACCTAAAAACCGCACCAAATAGTCACAAACGATTTTCCGAGCTCCAAATGCGACAGTTCTGCATATAAACTACATGGTGAAAGTGAACCTCATTAGTTAAGTTGATTCATCATCCGAATTATTTCGTTGCCTATCAAGGAACCGTGGCTGATGGTCCACCGCCTTGAGTTCTTGTGTTAACTTAACTTGAAAATCTTTAATATATTAGTCTTTATGTCTATTATGAAATACCTAATTCCAAAAAACGACCAGGCATCCACAAAACTGGGTTTTCGTCAACACTACTGGCTATAGCAGCATATTTTCTGTCAGCGTGTATCGTTCTATGTTTAGTAATAGTGTAGTTTTTACTTAAGAAATAGCGGGCTATTCAAAATTCTTATTGGTAATGCCTTTTAACATTTTTTTAAATTAATTCAATATATCACATATGACTTTTTTAAATTGCATAATAAATTCTAAGACGAATAAATTTACTTTTCAATAGAATGGACCCATATTTTCTCAATCGATTTGAAAAAGAATTCAATTACACTGGCGTTCACTTGCATACCATTAAGAACGTTCATTTTGTATTTGTTAATTCAATGGCTATGGAAAACGATCGATGTGCACTGTGTACGCGTGCCCAGAAGGATTTGAATGGATTGGGCAGTAAGTTGTTAGTTTTAATTTAATGAAATTAATTCCAAAATGTTGTCTCTTTTTTAATAAATAGAAAAACTAATGTGTATGAAGGATCCAGATTACCACAAATGCCCGAGACCACAAACTTTATATTCACGTCCAATTCTTATGCAACATTTCCCCACATATCGCACATCCGATGAAATATGCTCTAAAGGGGATGCGCCCAAAATTGAAAGATACAAAGAAAAATGGGATGTGCTTTCTAAAGAATCTACAACAACCTTAGGTAAGACTTTTCTTTTGATCAGACAAATTAAAACATAATTTGTATACCTACGGGTACGCTCAATTTTTTGTTTACTTTAGGGAATACAATAAATCCTCGATTGGCTTTCAGTGGACATAGTCATCATTATTGCAAATCGAAAAATCTACTTGGCATCGATGAGTATACTGTGGCTTCATATAGCTGGAGAAATAAATTGAATCCTAGCTTTTTACTAGCCAAATTTACTCCACAATCGCATAGTGTGATGAAATGTGATATGCCAACCCAAACTACATACGTCTCGATCTACATCTATGCTTCTTCAATTTGTCTAGTTTTTATTGTTTTAAATTTGTTAAGAAATGGAATTAAAAAATATTCAGAGAAAAAAGTAGATTAGAATCCTGCATTCTTAAGTTTCTCATTTTGTTGTTTTTTTTTACTTTGTTGAAAAAAAGTTTAAAATTATTTTTTTATATGCGTGCACTATTTTTCGTTATCATTAGTAGCAAATATATTGAAAGTTTTTTAGGAAAAAGGATGTAAATTGAAATTTGTTGCTTCAGAATATTCAAATGTTTAAAACTATGTAGCCTTAAGAACTTTGTGTTAAGTTTGAATTGTATCCGAAGTGCAGTTTAAATTAAATCTATTTACAATTCAGACAATTCCAAGTTTGTGCTGTGTGGTTTTCAAATTGTGTATACTTAATATCCATTCTATTTTAAAAGAAAATTTTAAATCAATACGTTTACTGTATTAAATGAACAAATCATTAAAAGTATGCTTTTCAATAAATTTATAACGATGGCTATATGCTCAGTTTTTTTTTGGAAGGAAAAATAATTAATTTATAAAATGTTCCAGTTGTCATTGACCTAGTCAGGGAGAGCAACACATCTGCTCCGGATGTGCACAGTACAAATAATTCTTTACCACAAACCGAAGATTTTAAGAAGAATTGAAGTTTAAGGTAATGAAATGGTAAGTGTGCTTGTTAAAAAAGTACTCGTAAGCGTAGAAGCAATAAGGTACTTGGCAACAGATCCATGTCTGTAAGTCGTTTTAGATTGGAAACTTTTATCAATTGCCAAAAATGTATGTATAATGCGCTCGAAAAAAAAAATTACATCTGGTTAGTCCAAACAAGACAAACTAGGAGTCAAGTCTTTAAAACAAATAATTGCAAATAAAGTTTTAGAAATAAAAGACCATTCTCGTTTCCAACAATAGAGTCGCACTATTGTAGTACCAACACACAAAAAAAGCCTGGAATGCGACCCACACTGATAACTTCCCATTTCGTCTGTCGATTTATCTTGCCTAAAACTTTAACAAAATATTCATAACAACATTTTGTGTGAGATAAATAATTTGAAGTCAGTACCTTTCTTTGTTCTCTTAATACTTATTCCATTCCTCATCAATTTTTTGTTGTTTTTGTAGGTTTTCGTGCTTGGTTAAAAAAGTTTTGAGTTGAATTTTTCTACAAAATTAACTAAGAATTACCAACAATATTTTGCATATGATGAAATAGTTTGATTTCAAAGTCTATCTTTGTCAACTAGAATTTTAGTCGAACACCAATTTTTCCAATTTTAATAGCATTTTTTGAAAGCTTATATAAAAACAAATGTATATAAATAAATACAGATCGGATTTCTCTAAGAACATTTAGCACAGAATGAAATCATTTTTAAGTCAATACCTTCATCACGAGATATCGAGAATCAAACATCAATTTTTACCAATTCTGCGTACCTACTATTTTTTGTAGATTTTATATTTTATGAAAAAAACTATGTCAAAAACAATATTTTCTTTGAGAGGAAATTAGTTTGGATCCAATAATGTTCCTACCTTTAGAAATAATGGGTGATTTTTTTGAGGTTAGGATTTTCATGCATTAGTATTTGACAGATCACGCGGGATTTCAGACATGGTGTCAAAGAGAAAGATGCTCAGTATGCTTTGACATTTCATCATGAATAGACTTACTAACGTACTAACGTCGAATTTTCAGTGAATGGGCCCTAGAAAAGTTGGCAGAAAATCCGCTTTTTTATCGACAAATTTTGTTCAGCGATGAGGCTCATTTCTGGTTGAATGGCTACGTAAATAAGCAAAATTGCAGCATTTGGAGTGAAGAGCAACCAGAAGCCGTTCAAGAACTGCCCATGCATCCCGAAAAATGCACTGTTTGGTGTGGTTTGTACGCTGGTGGAATCATTGGACCGTATTTTTTCAAAGATGCTGTTGGACGCAACGTTACGGTGAATGGCGATCGCTATCGTTCAATGCTAACAAACTTTTTGTTGCCAAAAATGGAAGAACTGAACTTGGTTGACATGTGGTTTCAACAAGATGGCGGTACATGCCACACAGCTCGCGATTCTATGGCCATTTTGAGGGAAAACTTCGGAGAACAATTCATCTTAAGGAATGGACCGGTAAGTTGGCCACCAAGATCATGCGATTTGACGCCTTTAGACTATTTTTTGTGGGGCTACGTCAAGTCTAAAGTCTACACAAATAAGCCAGCAACTATTCCAGCTTTGGAAGACAACATTTCCGAAGAAATTCGGGCTATTCCGGCCGAAATGCTCGAAAAAGTTACCCAAAATTGGACTTTCCGAATGGACCACCTAAGACGCAGCCGCGGTCAACATTTAAATGAAATTATCTTCAAAAAGTAAATGTCATGGACCAATCTAACGTTTCAAATAAAGAATCGATGAGATTTTGCAAATTTTATGCGTTTTTTTTTTTTTAAAGTTCTCAAGCTCTTAAAAAATCACCCGATATAATAATAGAAATAATAAAAATTAGTTTTTCTGTCAAACCTCAATTATTCTCTATAGTATACTGTATACAATTCAAATAACATGATAAAAAATAATGCAAAAATCGGGATTTCGTGAAGGATAGTCTACTAATGATCATCTTCAAATTGGAACAAATAAATTTTGTTATACAGATAATAATGCAGAAAGTGCTCTCAAGAAAATTGAGTGGGTGGTTTTTTTAGCATAGCAATTTAAAAAACAGGTGACAATTTTAATTTACCCAAAATATTTCACGAACCAATAACGCTAGCAGCTTGAATTAAATTTTATATTATATATTGCACCGTGATACCAAACAAGTATATTTTTGGAAAACAAATCCAATTAACGGTTTTTTTATAAATCAAAAAAATGAAAAAAAATGTTGTCACCTCGAATATTTTACGAAAAAAAACTGATTATTAATTTTGTGTAACGAAAAATAACGTTTTTGAAATCTGGTATTGTTTTGAGAAAAATCGAGTTGACATTTTTTTTATAAAAAATAAAAACCTAAAAAAAACTTTACTAAAAGTTGGTAAACATTAACTTTCGACTCAAATATCTATTCAAAAACCCAAGATATTGTGTTCAAACTAATTTTATCTTTTAAAATATATTGTTGTCAATATTGAGTAAAATTTTGAGAAAAATCGCATTGAGAGTTTTTTTTTAACAAAACATAAAAACCTAAATAAAAAACAATACCTACTAAAAGTTGGTAAAAATTGATTTTCGACTCAAATATCTTTTCAAAAATTAAAAAAATTGGCTTCAAACTAATTTTATGTCACAGAAAGTATTGTTTTTGACATTCTGTAATTTTTTTTATAAAAATCCAACAGTTTTTTATAAAAAATTAAAATCTACCAAAAATAGTACGGTTTTCGATATCTCGTGAATAATAGAAGATATTGACTCCAAATTAATTTAATTCGCAATTGAAAATTTAGAATGAAACAACCTTCAAATTTATATTTGTTTATAGAAGAAATAAAAAAATTATGCTACTAAAATTGGATTTCGAATAAAAATCTCGTTAACCAAAATAGATTTCGAAATCAAACTCTTTTATCATATGCAAAATATTGTTGATAATTTTTAATTTTTTAGAACAATTCAACTGACGACATTTTAGCAAAACTCAATAACCTACAACCTTTTAAGCAAGACAAATCGACATACGGGATGGGAAGTTATCAGTGTGGGTCGCATCCCAGCCTTTTTTGCTTTTGATTTTTAAATTCTTTCAAAATTCTGTAAACTTTTGTTGTTGTTTTCTGCTCAAAAATGTTCTGCAAATTAAAAATTGGATAATGTTGTTTGGAAAAAACATCATCCGATATCCAATTAGTCGATTGTCTAATTGTCCGATTCTTTGAAAATACAAAAAATTGAGTGTTGAGACCTGTTCAAACGGTTGCAAGAAGTTGGTCAATTTTTTTATAGAAATTTTACCCACCATTTACTGCCAATTTTTGAGCAAATAGGACTATTAAATCAAACAAAAAAAATATTTTCTTTTTCGGACCTAATCCTCCTTTTTTGGTATTTGGTTTTTTGAGCCACTGTACACGCCTAAAACAACTTTTTTTGAACGGATATTACGGCGTACTAACAGCGGGGCATGTAACCCCCTGCTTGGCACTGTATAGGAATTGGGGTAGGTGCGAGGTTGGGTATATGCTAAGTACTTTTTCCATTTAAATCCCTACTAGAATACATTAAATCTTTTATTTTTGTTCTATTTAAAAAGCGCATGCCTTGAATTCCATGAAATTTTCTTAGAATTTGTAAATAATCTGAAAAAAAATCAAGTATGGCAACACTGAAACAGGGAAGAAATGTCAAAATCAATTATTTAAAATTAATTTAAAATAGAAATACATATAAATGTTCCCTCGCTCTAAAATTACGATAATTATTATTTATTTGAACATACATTAGGTATGTATGTACCTATATTGATCAAATAAAAAAACCGTGTGTAAAAATTGGTGCTGCGGTAAAGGAAAGTTGAGCCAATTATATTTCTGCCATTTTTGACAGATAAAATTGGGTTGATAGAAAATTGGTTAAAATATTTTGCGAAAAATCTGCCAATATTCAAAGATCTTCCAATCTTGTATCTTTAGCTAAAGATTTTTATGAGATAGGTACTTCAACGAGAGGCTCTTATCCGGGTTTTACTGTACCTATCTAGGTCGTTAATTTAATTGTACATCCTGTACGTATGTAAATAACTTAAATCAATTATCCACATACCTCCTTGTACATACAACTCTATGTTAATATAAGTTTAAGCTATGTGGGTAGGTAGGTACATAGGTAGATTTACACGCATTAGACGCACAACTTCCCTCTCGTCGTCTTCGTCGTCGTCTCGTCATCACCTAATTACCATAAAGCATAAACATAAAATATCTATAAAGCTAGCAGGTTTCTCATTGCCTATGAAAAACATC